>CM060981.1:14390151-16790151 GCA_030765065.1 Deroplatys truncata
AGAACTGGACCTGTCTGAGAAGTCTCAGAGAACACTTCCCTCTGATACAACCAGGAGAACTGCACCTGTCTGAGAAGTCTTAGAGAGCACTTCCCTCTGATATAACCAGAACTGGACCTGTCTGAGAAGTCTCAGAGAACACTTGCCTCTGATACAACCAGGAGAACTGGACCTGCCGGAGAAGTCTTAGAGAACACTTGTCTCTGATACAACCAGGAGAACTGCACCTGTCTAAGAAGACTTAGAGCTTACTTCTCTCTGATATAACCAGGAGAACTGCACCTGTCTGAGAAGTCTTAGAGAACACTTCCCTCTGATATAACCAGGAGAACTGCACCTGTCTGAGAAGGCTTAGAGCACACTTCCCTCTGATATAACCAGGAGAACTGCACCTGTCTATCTTAGGGAACACTTCCCTCTGATACAACCAGGAGAACTGCACCTGTCTGAGAAGACTTAGGGAAGACTTCCCTCTGATACAACCAGGAGAACTGTCCCTGTCTGAGAAGTCTTAGACAACACTTCCCTCTGATATAACCAGGAGAGCTGCACCTGTCTGAGAAGTTTCAGAGAAAACTTGCCTCTGATACAACCAGGAGAACTGGACCTGTCTGAGAAGTCTTAGAGAACACTTGCCTCTGATATAACCAGGAGAACTGGACCTGTCGGAGAAGTCTTAGAGAACACTTGCCTCTGATACAACCAGGAGAACTGTACCTGTCTGAGAAGTCTTAGAGAACACTTCCCTTTGATACAACCAGGAGAACTGGACCTGTCTGAGAAATCTTAGAGAACACTTCCCTCTGATATAACCAGGAGAAATGCACCTGTCTGAGAAGTCTTAGAGAACACTTGCCTCTGATATAACCAGGAGAACTGGACCTGTCTGAGAAGTCTCAGAGAAGACTTCCCTCTGATACAACCAGGAGAACTGCACCTGTCTGAGAAGACTTAGAGCACACTTCCCTCTGATATTACCAGGAGAACTGCACCTGTCTGAGAAGTCTTAGAAAACACTTCCCTCTGATATAACCAGGAGAACTGGACCTGTCTGAGAAGTCTTACAGAACACTTCCCTCTGATATAAACAGGAGAACTGCACCTCTATGAGAAGTCTTAGAGAACACTTCCCTCTGATACAACCAGGAGTACTGGACCTGTCTGAGAAGTCTTAGAGAACACTTCCCTCTGATATAACCAGGAGAACTGCACCTGTCTGAGAAGTCTTAGAGAACACTTCCCTCTGATATAACCAGGAGAACTGGACCTGTCTGAGAAGTCTTAGAGAACACTTCCCTCTGATATAACCAGGAGAACTGCACCTGTCTGAGAAGACTTAGAAAACATTTCCCTCTGATATAACCAGGAGAACTGCACCTGTCTGAGAAGTCTTAGATAAAACTTTCCTCTGATATAACCAGGAGAACTGCACCTGTCTGAGAAGTCTAAGAGAACACTTCCCTCTGATATAACCAGGAGAACTGCATCTGTCTGAGAAGTCTTAGAGAACACTTCTCTCTGATATAACCAGGACAACTGCACCTGTCTGAGAAGACTCAGAGAACACTTCCCTCTGATATAACCAGGAGAATTGCACCTGTCTGAGAAGTCTTAGAGAACACTTCCATCTGATATAACCAGGAGAACTGCACCTGTCTGAGAAGTCTTAGAGAACACTTCCCTCTGATATAACCAGGAGAACTGGACCTGTCTGAGAAGTCTTACAGAACACTTCCCTCTGATATAACCAGGAGAACTGGACCTGTCTGAGAAGTCTTAGAGAACACTTCCCTCTGATATAACCAGGAGAACTGGACCTGTCTGAGAAGTCTCAGGAGAACACTTCCCTCTGATATAACCAGGAGAGCTGCACCTGTCTGAGAAGTTTCAGAGAACACTTGCCTCTGATACAACCAGGAGAACTGGACCTGTCTGAGAAGACTTAGAGCACACTTCCCTCTGATATAACCAGGAGAACTGTACCTGTCTGAGAAGTCTTACAGAGCACTTCCCTCTGATATAACCAGGAGAACTGCACCTGTCTGAGAAGTCTTAGAGAACACTTCCCTCTAATATAACCAGGAGAACTGGACCTGTCTGAGAAGTCTTAGAGAACACTTCCCTCTGATATAACCAGGAGAACTGCACCTGTCTGAGAAGTCTTAGAGAACACTTCCCTCTGATATAACCAGGAGAACTGCACCTGTCTGAGAAGTCTTAGAGAACACTTCCCTCTGATATAACCAGGAGAACTGCACCTGTCTGAGAAGACTTAGAAAACACTTCCCTCTGATATAACCAGGAGAACTGCACCTGTCTGAGAAGTCTTAGATAACACTTCCCTCTGATATAACCAGGAAAACTGCACCTGTCTGAGAAGTCTTAGAGAACACTTCCCTCTGTTATAACCAGGAGAACTGCACCTGTCTGCGAAGTCTTAGAGAACACTTCCCTCTGATATAACCAGGAGAACTGCACCGGTCTGAGAAGTCTCAGAGAAAACTCCCTCTGATATAACCAGGAGAATTGCACCTGTCTGAGAAGTCTTAGAGAACACTTCCATCTGATATAATCAGGAGAACTGCACCTGTCTGAGAAGTCTTAGAAAACACTTCCCTCTGATATAACCAGGAGAACTGGACCTGTCTGAGAAGTCTTAAAGAACACTTCCCTCTGATATAACCAGGAGAACTGCACCTGTCTGAGAAGTCTTAGAGAACACTTCCCTCTGATATAACCAGGAGAACTGGACCTGTTTGAGAAGTCTTAGAGAACACTTCCCTCTGATACAACCAGGAGAACTGGACCTGTCTGAGAAGTCTTAGAGAACACTTCTCTCTGATATAACCAGGAGAACTGCACCTGTGTGAGAAGTCTCAGAGAACACTTGCCTCTGATACAACCAGGAGAACTGGACCTGTCTGAGAAGTCTCAGAGATCACTTCACTCTGATATAACAAGGAGAACTGCACCTGTCTGAGAAGTCTTAGAGAACACTTGCCTCTGATACAACCAGGAGAACTGCACCTGTCTGAGAAGTCTCAGAGAACACATCCCTCTGGTATCACCAGGAGAACTGCACCTGTCTGAGAAGTCTTAGAGAACACTTCCCTCTGATACAACCAGGAGAACTGGACCTGTCTGAGAAGTCTCAGAGATCACTTCCCTCTGATATAACAAGGAGAACTGCACCTGTCTGAGAAGTCTTAGAGAACACTTCCCTCTGATACAACCAGGAGAACTGGACCTGTTTGAGAAGTCTCAGAGAACACTTCCCTCTGATATAACCAGGAGAACTGGACCTGTATGAAAAGTCTTAGAGAACACTTCCCTCTGATATAACCAGGAGAACTGCACCTGTCTGAGAAGTATCAGAGAACACTTCCCTCTGATATAACCAGGAGAACTGCACCTGTCTGAGAAGAATTAGAGAACAATTGCCTCTGATACAACCAGGAGAACTGCACCTGTCTGAGAAGTCTTAGAGAACACTTGCCTCTGATATAACCAGGAGAACTGCACCTGTCTGAGAAGTCTTAGAGATCACTTCCCTCTGATACAACCAGGAGAACTGCACCTGTCTGAGAAGTCTTAGAGCACACTTCCCTCTGATATAACCAGGAGAACTGCACCTGTCTGAGAAGTCTTAGAGAACACTTCCCTCTGATATAACCAGGAGAACTGCACCTGTCTGAGAAGACATAGAGAACACTTCCCTCTGATATAACCAGGAGAACTGGACCTATGTGAGAAGTCTTAGAGAACACTTGCCTCTGATATAACCAGGAGAACTGCACCTGTCTGAGAAGACTTAGAGAACACTTGCCTCTGATATCACCAGGAGAACTGCACCTGTCTGAGAAGTCTAAGAGAACACTTGCCTCTGATATAACCAGGAGAACTGGACCTGTCTGAGAAGTCTCAGAGAACACTTGCCTCGATACAACCAGGAGAAATGGACCTGTCTGAGAAGTCTTAGAGAACACTTGCCTCTGATACAACCAGGAAAACTGCACCTGTCTGAGAAGTCTTAGAAAACACTTCCCTCTGATATAACCAGTAGAACTGCAACTGTCTGAGAAGTCTTAGACAACACTTGCCTCTGATACAACCAGAAGAACTGCACCTGTCTGAGAAGTCTTAGAGAACACTTGCCTCTGATATAACCAGGAGAACTACACCTGTCTGAGAAGTCTTAGAGAACACTTGCCTCTGATACAACCAGGAGAACTGCACCTGTCTGAGAAGTCTTAGAGAACACTTGCCTCTGATACAACCAGGAGAACTGCACCTGTCTGAGAAGTCTTAGAGAACACTTGCCCCTGATATAACCAGGAGAACTGCACCTGTCTGAGAAGTCTTAGAGAACACTTGCCTCTGATATAACCAGGAGAACTGCACCTGTCTAAGAAGTCTCAGAGAACACTTCTCTCTGATACAACCAAGAGAACTGGACCTGTCTGAGAAGTCTTAGAGATCACTTCCCTCTGATACAACCAGGAGAACTGCACCTGTCTGAGAAGTCTTAGAGAACACTTGACTCTGTAATAACCAGGAGTACTGCACCTGTCTGAGAAGTCTTAGAGAACACTTGCCTCTGATATAACCAGGAGAACTGCACCTGTCTGAGAAGACTTAGAGAACACTTGCCTCTGATATAACCAGGAGAACTGGACCTGTCTGAGAAGACTTAGAGAAGACTTCCCTCTGGTATAAGCAGGAGAACTGGACCTGTCTGAGAAGTCTTAGAGAACACTTCCCTCTGATACAACCAGGAGAACTGCACCTGTCTGAGAAGTCTTAGAGAACACTTCCCTCTGATATAACCAGGAGAACTGCACCTGTCTGGGAAGTCTCAGAGAACACTTTCCTCTGATATAACCAGGAGAACTGCACCTGTCTGAGATGTCTTAGAGAACACTTCCCTCTGATATAACCAGGAGAACTGCACCTGTCTGAGAAGTCTTAGAGAACACTTCCCTTTGGTATAACCAGGAGAACTACACCTGTCTGAGAAGTCTCAGAGAACACTTCTCTCTGATACAACCAGGAGAACTGCACCTGTCTAAGAAGTTTTAGAGAACACTTCCTTATGATATAACTAGGAGAACTGGACCTGTCTGAGAAGACTTAGAGAAGACTTCCCTCTGGTATAACCAGGAGAGCTGGACCTGTCTGAGAAGTCTTAGAGAACACTTGCCTCTGATATAACCAGGAGAACTGGACCTATCTGAGAAGTCTTAGAGAACACTTGCCTCTGATATAACCAGGAGAACTGCACCTGTCTGAGAAGTCTTAGAGAAGACTTCCCTCTGGTATAACCAAGAGAACTGTACCTGTCTGAGAAGTCTTGGAGAACACTTCCCTCTGATATAACCAGGAGAACTGCACCTGTCTGAGAAGTTTCAGAGAACACTTCCCTCTGATATAACCAGGAGAGCTATACCTGTCTGAGAAGTCTCAGAGAACACTTCCCTCTGATATAACCAGGAGAACTGGACCTGTATGAGAAGTCTTAGAGAACACTTCCCTCTGATACAACCAGGAGAACTGGACCTGTCGGAGAAGTCTTAGAGAACACTTGCCTCTGATACAACCAGGAGAACTGTACCTGTCTGACTAGTCTTAGAGAACACTTCCCTCTGATATAACCAGGAGAACTGAACCTGTTGAGAAGTCTTAGAGAACACTTCCCTCTGATATAACCAGGAGAACTGGACCTGTCTGAGAAGTCTTAGAGAACACTTCCCTCTGATATAACCAGGAGAACTGCACCTGTCTGAGAAGTCTTAGAGAACACTTCCCTCTGATACAACCAGGAGAACTGCACCTGTCTGAGAAGTCTTAGAGAACACTTCCCTCTGATACAACCAGGAGAACTGCACCTGTCTGAGAAGTCTTAGAGAACACTTCCCTCTGATATAACCAGGAGAACTGCACCTGTCTCAGAAGTCTCAGAGAACACTTCCCTCTGATATAACCAGGAGAACTGCACCTGTCTGAGAAGTCTTAGAGAACACTTCCCTCTGATATAACCAGGAGAACTGCACTTGTCTGAGAAGTCTTAGAGAACACTTCCCTCTGATATAACCAGGAGAACTGAACCTGTCTGAGAAGACTTAAAGAACACTTGCCCCTGATACAGCCAGGAGAACTGCACCTGTCTGAGAAGTCTTACAGAACACTTGCCTCTGATACAACCAGGAGAACTGCACCTGTCTGAGAAGTCTTAGAGAACACTTCCCTCTGATATATCAGGAGAACTGTACCTGTATGAGAAGAACGTAGAGAACACTTCCCTCTGATATAACCAGGAGAACTGCACTTGTCTGAGAAGTCTTAGAGAACACTTCCCTCTGATATAACCAGGAGAACTGAACCTGTCTGAGAACACTTAAAGAACACTTGCCCCTGATACAGCCAGGAGAACTGCACCTGTCTGAGAAGTCTTACAGAACACTTGCCTCTGATACAACCAGGAGAACTGCACCTGTCTGAGAAGTCTTAGAGAACACTTCCCTCTGATACAACCAGGAGAATTGCACCTGTCTGAGAAGTCTTAGAGAACACTTCCCTCTGATATAACCAGGAGAACTGCACCTGTCTGAGAAGTCTCAGAGAACACTTCCCTCTGATATAACCAGGAGTACTGGACCTGTCAGAGAAGTCTTGGAGAACACTTTCCTCTGATATAACTAGGAGAACTGTACCTGTCTGAGAAGACGTAGAGAACACTTCCCTCTGATACAACCAGGAGAACTGCATCTGTCTGAGAAGTCTTAGAGAACACTTCCCTCTGATACAACCAGGAGAACTGCACCTGTCTGAGAAGACGTAGAGAACACTTCCCTCTGATATAACCAGGAGAACTGCACCTGTCTGAGAAGACTTAGAGAACACTTCCCTCTGATACAACCAGGAGAACTGCACCTGTCTGAGAAGACTTAGAGAACACTTCCCTCTGATATAACCAGGAGAACTGCACCTGTCTGAGAAGACTTAGAGAACACTTGCCTCTGATACAACCAGGAGAACTGCACCTGTCTGAGAAGTCTTAGAGAACACTTGCCTCTGATACAACCAGGAGAACTGCACCTGTCTGAGAAGTTTCAGAGAACACTTCCCTCTCATATAACCAGGAGAACTGTACCTGTCTGAGAATACTTAGAGAACACTTGCCTCTGATACAACCAGGAGAACTGCACCTGTCTGAGAAGTCTTAGTGAACACTTCCCTCTGATACAACCAGGAGAACTGTACCTGTCTGAGAAGACTTAGAGAAGACTTCCCTCTGATACAACCAGGAGAACTGGACCTGTCTGAAAAGTCTTAGAGAACGCTTCCCTCTGATATAGCCAGGAGAACTGGACCTCTCTGAGAAGTCTTAGAGAACACTTCCCTTTGATACATCAGGAGAAATGTACCTGTCTGAGAAGTCTTAGAGAACACTTCCCTTTGGTATAACCAGGAGAACTACACCTGTCTGAGAAGTCTCAGAGAACACTTCCCTCTGATACAACGAGGAGAACTGCACCTGTCTGAGAAGTTTTAGAGAACACTTCCTTATGATATAACCAGGAGAACTGGACCTGTCTGAGAAGACTTAGAGAAGACTTCCCTCTGGTATAACCAGGAGAACTGTACCTGTCTGAGAAGTCTTAGAGAACACTTCCCTGTTATATAACCAGGAAAACTGCACCTGTCTGAGAAGTTTCAGAGAACACTTCCCTCTGATATTACCAGGAGAACTATACCTGTCTGGGAAGTCTTAGAGAACACTTCCCTCTGATACAACTAGGAGAACTGCACCTGTCTGAGAAGTCTTAGAGAACACTTCCCTCTGATACAACCAGGAGAACTGCACCTGTCTGAGAAGTCTTAGAGAACATTTCCCTCTTATATAACCAGGAGAACTGCACCTGTCTGAGAAGTCTTTGAGAACACTTCCCTCTGATACAACCAGGAGAACTGCACCTGTCTGAGAAGTCTTAGAGAACACTTCCCTCTGATATAACCAGGAGAACTGCACCTGTCTGAGAAGTCTTAGAGAACACTTCCCTCTGATACAACCAGGAGAACTGCACCTGTCTGAGAAGTCTTAGAGAACACTTCCCTCTGATATAACCAGGAGAACTGCACCTGTCTGAGAAGTCTTAGAGAACACTTCCCTCTGATATAACCAGGAGAACTGCACCTGTCTGAGAAGTCTTAGAGAACACTTCCCTCTGATATAACCAGGAGAACTGCACCTGTCTGAGAAGTCTTAGAGAACACTTCCCTCTGATACAACCAGGAGAACTGCACCTGTCTGAGAAGTCTTAGAGAACACTTCCCTCTGATACAACCAGGAGAACTGCACCTGTCTGAGAAGTCTTAGAGAACACTTCCCTCTGATATAACCAGGAGAACTGCACCTGTCTGAGAAGTCTTAGAGAACACTTCCCTCTGATACAACTAGGAGAACTGCACCTGTCTGAGAAGTCTTAGTGAACACTTCCCTCTGATACAACCAGGAGAACTGTACCTGTCTGAGAAGTCTTAGAGAACACTTCCCTCTGATACAACCAGGAGAACTGCACCTGTCTGAGAAGTCTTAGAGAACACTTCCCTCTGATATAACCAGGAGAACTGCACCTGTCTGAGAAGTCTTAGAGAACACTTCCCTCTGATATAACCAGGAGAACTGCACCTGTCTGAGAAGTCTTAGAGAACACTTCCCTCTGATATAACCAGGAGAACTGCACCTGTCTGAAAAGTCTTAGAGAACACTTCCCTCTGATACAACCAGGAGAACTGCACCTGTCTGAGAAGTCTTAGAGAACACTTCCCTCTGATACAACCAGGAGAACTGCACTTGTCTGAGAAGTCTTAGAGAACACTTCCCTCTGATATAACCAGGAGAACTGCACCTGTCTGGGAAGTCTCAGAGAACACTTCCCTCTGATATAACCAGGAGAACTGCACCTGTCTGAGAAGTCTTAGAGAACACTTCCCTCTGATATAACCAGGAGAACTGCACTTGTCTGAGAAGTCTTAGAGAACACTTCCCTCTGATATAACCAGGAGAACTGCACCTGTCTGAGAAGTCTTAGAGAACACTTCCCTTTGGTATAACCAGGAGAACTACACCTGTCTGAGAAGTCTCAGAGAACACTTCCCTCTGATACAACGAGGAGAACTGCACCTGTCTGAGAAGTTTTAGAGAACACTTCCTTATGATATAACCAGGAGAACTGGACCTGTCTGAGAAGACTTAGAGAAGACTTCCCTCTGGTATAACCAGGAGAACTGGACCTGTCTGAGAAGTCTTAGAGAACACTTGCCTCTGATATAACCAGGAGAACTGGACCTATCTGAGAAGTCTTAGAGAACACTTGCCTCTGATATAACCAGGAGAACTGCACCTGTCTGAGAAGTCTTAGACAACACTTCCCTCTGATATAACCAGGAGAACTGCACCTGTCTGAGAAGTCTTAGAGAACACTTCCCTCTGATATAACCAGGAGAACTGCACCTGTCTGAGAAGTCTTAGAGAACACTTCCCTCTGATACAACCAGGAGAACTGCACCTGTCTGAGAAGTCTTAGAGAACACTTCCCTCTGATACAACCAGGAGAACTGCACCTGTCTGAGAAGTCTTAGAGAACACTTCCCTCTGATATAACCAGGAGAACTGCACCTGTCTGGGAAGTCTCAGAGAACACTTCCCTCTGATATAACCAGGAGAACTGCACCTGTCTGAGAAATCTTAGAGAACACTTCCCTCTGATATAACCAGGAGAACTGCACTTGTCTGAGATGTCTTAGAGAACACTTCCCTCTGATATAACCAGGAGAACTGCAACTGTCTGAGAAGTCTTAGAGAACACTTCCCTTTGGTATAACCAGGAGAACTACACCTGTCTGAGAAGTCTCAGAGAACACTTCCCTCTGATACAACCAGGAGAACTGCACCTGTCTGAGAAGTTTTAGAGAACACTTCCTTGTGATATAACCAGGAGAACTGGACCTGTCTGAGAAGACTTAGAGAAGACTTCCCTCTGGTATAACCAGGAGAACTGGACCTGTCTGAGAAGTCTTAGAGAACACTTGCCTCTGATATAACCAGGAGAACTGGACCTATCTGAGAAGTCTTAGAGAACACTTGCCTCTGATATAACCAGGAGAACTGCACCTGTCTGAGAAGTCTTAGAGAAGACTTCCCTCTGGTATAACCAAGAGAACTGTACCTGTCTGAGAAGTCTTAGAGAACACTTCCCTCTGATATAACCAGGAGAACTGCACCTGTCTGAAAAGTCTTAGAGAACACTTCCCTCTGATACAACCAGGAGAACTGCACCTGTCTGAGAAGTCTTAGAGAACACTTCCCTCTGATACAACCAGGAGAACTGCACTTGTCTGAGAAGTCTTAGAGAACACTTCCCTCTGATATAACCAGGAGAACTGCACCTGTCTGGGAACTCTCAGAGAACACTTCCCTCTGATATAACCAGGAGAACTGCACCTGTCTGAGAAGTCTTAGAGAACACTTCCCTCTGATATAACCAGGAGAACTGCACTTGTCTGAGAAGTCTTAGAGAACACTTCCCTCTGATATAACTAGGAGAACTGCACCTGTCTGAGAAGTCTTAGAGAACACTTCCCTTTGGTATAACCAGGAGAACTACACCTGTCTGAGAAGTCTCAGAGAACACTTCCCTCTGATACAACGAGGAGAACTGCACCTGTCTGAGAAGTTTTAGAGAACACTTCCTTATGATATAACCAGGAGAACTGGACCTGTCTGAGGAGACTTAGAGAAGACTTCCCTCTGGTATAACCAGGAGAACTGGACCTGTCTGAGAAGTCTTAGAGAACACTTGCCTCTGATATAACCAGGAGAACTGGACCTATCTGAGAAGTCTTAGAGAACACTTCCCTCTGATATAACCAGGAGAACTGCACCTGTCTGAGAAGTCTTAGACAACACTTCCCTCTGATATAACCAGGAGAACTGCACCTGTCTGAGAAGTCTTAGAGAACACTTCCCTCTGATATAACCAGGAGAGCTGCACCTGTCTGAGAAGTCTTAGAGAACACTTCCCTCTGATACAACCAGGAGAACTGCACCTGTCTGAGAAGTCTTAGAGAACACTTCCCTCTGATACAACCTGGAGAACTGCACCTGTCTGAGAAGTCTTAGAGAACACTTCCCTCTGATATAACCAGGAGAACTGCACCTGTCTGGGAAGTCTCAGAGAACACTTCCCTCTGATATAACCAGGAGAACTGCACCTGTCTGAGAAATCTTAGAGAACACTTCCCTCTGATATAACCAGGAGAACTGCACTTGTCTGAGAAGTCTTAGAGAACACTTCCCTCTGATATAACCAGGAGAACTGCAACTGTCTGAGAAGTCTTAGAGAACACTTCCCTTTGGTATAACCAGGAGAACTACACCTGTCTGAGAAGTCTCAGAGAACACTTCCCTCTGATACAACCAGGAGAACTGCACCTGTCTGAGAAGTTTTAGAGAACACTTCCTTGTGATATAACCAGGAGAACTGGACCTGTCTGAGAAGACTTAGAGAAGACTTCCCTCTGGTATAACCAGGAGAACTGGACCTGTCTGAGAAGTCTTAGAGAACACTTGCCTCTGATATAACCAGGAGAACTGGACCTATCTGAGAAGTCTTAGAGAACACTTGCCTCTGATATAACCAGGAGAACTGCACCTGTCTGAGAAGTCTTAGAGAAGACTTCCCTCTGGTATAACCAAGAGAACTGTACCTATCTGAGAAGTCTTGGAGAACACTTCCCTCTGATATAACCAGGAGAACTGGACCTGTCTGAGAAGACTTAGAGGAGACTTCCCTCTGGTATAACCAGGAGAACTGGTCCTGTCTGAGAAGACTTAGAGAAGACATCCCTCTGATATAACCAGGAGAACTGCACCTGTCTGAGAAGTTTCAGAGAACACTTCCCTCTGATATAACCAGGAGAACTATACCTGTCTGAGAAGTCTTAGAGAACACTTCCCTCTGATATAAACAGGAGAACTATACCTGTCTGAGAACACTTAAAGAACACTTGCCCCTGATACAGCCAGGAGAACTGCACCTGTCTGAGAAGTCTTACAGAACACTTGCCTCTGATACAACCAGGAGAACTGCACCTGTCTGAGAAGTCTTAGAGAACACTTCCCTCTGATACAACCAGGAGAATTGCACCTGTCTGAGAAGTCTTAGAGAACACTTCCCTCTGATATAACCAGGAGAACTGCACCTGTCTGAGAAGTCTCAGAGAACACTTCCCTCTGATATAACCAGGAGTACTGGACCTGTCAGAGAAGTCTTGGAGAACACTTTCCTCTGATATAACTAGGAGAACTGTACCTGTCTGAGAAGACGTAGAGAACACTTCCCTCTGATACAACCAGGAGAACTGCATCTGTCTGAGAAGTCTTAGAGAACACTTCCCTCTGATACAACCAGGAGAACTGCACCTGTCTGAGAAGACGTAGAGAACACTTCCCTCTGATATAACCAGGAGAACTGCACCTGTCTGAGAAGACTTAGAGAACACTTCCCTCTGATACAACCAGGAGAACTGCACCTGTCTGAGAAGACTTAGAGAACACTTCCCTCTGATATAACCAGGAGAACTGCACCTGTCTGAGAAGACTTAGAGAACACTTGCCTCTGATACAACCAGGAGAACTGCACCTGTCTGAGAAGTCTTAGAGAACACTTGCCTCTGATACAACCAGGAGAACTGCACCTGTCTGAGAAGTTTCAGAGAACACTTCCCTCTCATATAACCAGGAGAACTGTACCTGTCTGAGAATACTTAGAGAACACTTGCCTCTGATACAACCAGGAGAACTGCACCTGTCTGAGAAGTCTTAGTGAACACTTCCCTCTGATACAACCAGGAGAACTGTACCTGTCTGAGAAGACTTAGAGAAGACTTCCCTCTGATACAACCAGGAGAACTGGACCTGTCTGAAAAGTCTTAGAGAACGCTTCCCTCTGATATAGCCAGGAGAACTGGACCTCTCTGAGAAGTCTTAGAGAACACTTCCCTTTGATACATCAGGAGAAATGTACCTGTCTGAGAAGTCTTAGAGAACACTTCCCTTTGGTATAACCAGGAGAACTACACCTGTCTGAGAAGTCTCAGAGAACACTTCCCTCTGATACAACGAGGAGAACTGCACCTGTCTGAGAAGTTTTAGAGAACACTTCCTTATGATATAACCAGGAGAACTGGACCTGTCTGAGAAGACTTAGAGAAGACTTCCCTCTGGTATAACCAGGAGAACTGTACCTGTCTGAGAAGTCTTAGAGAACACTTCCCTGTTATATAACCAGGAAAACTGCACCTGTCTGAGAAGTTTCAGAGAACACTTCCCTCTGATATTACCAGGAGAACTATACCTGTCTGGGAAGTCTTAGAGAACACTTCCCTCTGATACAACTAGGAGAACTGCACCTGTCTGAGAAGTCTTAGAGAACACTTCCCTCTGATACAACCAGGAGAACTGCACCTGTCTGAGAAGTCTTAGAGAACATTTCCCTCTTATATAACCAGGAGAACTGCACCTGTCTGAGAAGTCTTTGAGAACACTTCCCTCTGATACAACCAGGAGAACTGCACCTGTCTGAGAAGTCTTAGAGAACACTTCCCTCTGATATAACCAGGAGAACTGCACCTGTCTGAGAAGTCTTAGAGAACACTTCCCTCTGATACAACCAGGAGAACTGCACCTGTCTGAGAAGTCTTAGAGAACACTTCCCTCTGATATAACCAGGAGAACTGCACCTGTCTGAGAAGTCTTAGAGAACACTTCCCTCTGATATAACCAGGAGAACTGCACCTGTCTGAGAAGTCTTAGAGAACACTTCCCTCTGATATAACCAGGAGAACTGCACCTGTCTGAGAAGTCTTAGAGAACACTTCCCTCTGATACAACCAGGAGAACTGCACCTGTCTGAGAAGTCTTAGAGAACACTTCCCTCTGATACAACCAGGAGAACTGCACCTGTCTGAGAAGTCTTAGAGAACACTTCCCTCTGATATAACCAGGAGAACTGCACCTGTCTGAGAAGTCTTAGAGAACACTTCCCTCTGATACAACCAGGAGAACTGCACCTGTCTGAGAAGTCTTAGTGAACACTTCCCTCTGATACAACCAGGAGAACTGTACCTGTCTGAGAAGTCTTAGAGAACACTTCCCTCTGATACAACCAGGAGAACTGCACCTGTCTGAGAAGTCTTAGAGAACACTTCCCTCTGATATAACCAGGAGAACTGCACCTGTCTGAGAAGTCTTAGAGAACACTTCCCTCTGATATAACCAGGAGAACTGCACCTGTCTGAAAAGTCTTAGAGAACACTTCCCTCTGATACAACCAGGAGAACTGCACCTGTCTGAGAAGTCTTAGAGAACACTTCCCTCTGATACAACCAGGAGAACTGCACTTGTCTGAGAAGTCTTAGAGAACACTTCCCTCTGATATAACCAGGAGAACTGCACCTGTCTGGGAAGTCTCAGAGAACACTTCCCTCTGATATAACCAGGAGAACTGCACCTGTCTGAGAAGTCTTAGAGAACACTTCCCTCTGATATAACCAGGAGAACTGCACTTGTCTGAGAAGTCTTAGAGAACACTTCCCTCTGATATAACCAGGAGAACTGCACCTGTCTGAGAAGTCTTAGAGAACACTTCCCTTTGGTATAACCAGGAGAACTACACCTGTCTGAGAAGTCTCAGAGAACACTTCCCTCTGATACAACGAGGAGAACTGCACCTGTCTGAGAAGTTTTAGAGAACACTTCCTTATGATATAACCAGGAGAACTGGACCTGTCTGAGAAGACTTAGAGAAGACTTCCCTCTGGTATAACCAGGAGAACTGGACCTGTCTGAGAAGTCTTAGAGAACACTTGCCTCTGATATAACCAGGAGAACTGGACCTATCTGAGAAGTCTTAGAGAACACTTGCCTCTGATATAACCAGGAGAACTGCACCTGTCTGAGAAGTCTTAGACAACACTTCCCTCTGATATAACCAGGAGAACTGCACCTGTCTGAGAAGTCTTAGAGAACACTTCCCTCTGATATAACCAGGAGAACTGCACCTGTCTGAGAAGTCTTAGAGAACACTTCCCTCTGATACAACCAGGAGAACTGCACCTGTCTGAGAAGTCTTAGAGAACACTTCCCTCTGATACAACCAGGAGAACTGCACCTGTCTGAGAAGTCTTAGAGAACACTTCCCTCTGATATAACCAGGAGAACTGCACCTGTCTGGGAAGTCTCAGAGAACACTTCCCTCTGATATAACCAGGAGAACTGCACCTGTCTGAGAAATCTTAGAGAACACTTCCCTCTGATATAACCAGGAGAACTGCACTTGTCTGAGATGTCTTAGAGAACACTTCCCTCTGATATAACCAGGAGAACTGCAACTGTCTGAGAAGTCTTAGAGAACACTTCCCTTTGGTATAACCAGGAGAACTACACCTGTCTGAGAAGTCTCAGAGAACACTTCCCTCTGATACAACCAGGAGAACTGCACCTGTCTGAGAAGTTTTAGAGAACACTTCCTTGTGATATAACCAGGAGAACTGGACCTGTCTGAGAAGACTTAGAGAAGACT
Organism: Deroplatys truncata; assembly: GCA_030765065.1. Lineage (NCBI taxonomy): Eukaryota > Metazoa > Arthropoda > Insecta > Mantodea > Mantidae > Deroplatys > Deroplatys truncata. Next base: position 14,405,796 of record CM060981.1, read on the forward strand.
TCCCTCTGGTATAACCAGGAGAACTGGACCTGTCTGAGAAGTCTTAGAGAACACTTGCCTCTGATATAACCAGGAGAACTGGACCTATCTGAGAAGTCTTAGAGAACACTTGCCTCTGATATAACCAGGAGAACTGCACCTGTCTGAGAAGTCTTAGAGAAGACTTCCCTCTGGTATAACCAAGAGAACTGTACCTGTCTGAGAAGTCTTAGAGAACACTTCCCTCTGATATAACCAGGAGAACTGCACCTGTCTGAAAAGTCTTAGAGAACACTTCCCTCTGATACAACCAGGAGAACTGCACCTGTCTGAGAAGTCTTAGAGAACACTTCCCTCTGATACAACCAGGAGAACTGCACTTGTCTGAGAAGTCTTAGAGAACACTTCCCTCTGATATAACCAGGAGAACTGCACCTGTCTGGGAACTCTCAGAGAACACTTCCCTCTGATATAACCAGGAGAACTGCACCTGTCTGAGAAGTCTTAGAGAACACTTCCCTCTGATATAACCAGGAGAACTGCACTTGTCTGAGAAGTCTTAGAGAACACTTCCCTCTGATATAACTAGGAGAACTGCACCTGTCTGAGAAGTCTTAGAGAACACTTCCCTTTGGTATAACCAGGAGAACTACACCTGTCTGAGAAGTCTCAGAGAACACTTCCCTCTGATACAACGAGGAGAACTGCACCTGTCTGAGAAGTTTTAGAGAACACTTCCTTATGATATAACCAGGAGAACTGGACCTGTCTGAGGAGACTTAGAGAAGACTTCCCTCTGGTATAACCAGGAGAACTGGACCTGTCTGAGAAGTCTTAGAGAACACTTGCCTCTGATATAACCAGGAGAACTGGACCTATCTGAGAAGTCTTAGAGAACACTTGCCTCTGATATAACCAGGAGAACTGCACCTGTCTGAGAAGTCTTAGACAACACTTCCCTCTGATATAACCAGGAGAACTGCACCTGTCTGAGAAGTCTTAGAGAACACTTCCCTCTGATATAACCAGGAGAACTGCACCTGTCTGAGAAGTCTTAGAGAACACTTCCCTCTGATACAACCAGGAGAACTGCACCTGTCTGAGAAGTCTTAGAGAACACTTCCCTCTGATACAACCTGGAGAACTGCACCTGTCTGAGAAGTCTTAGAGAACACTTCCCTCTGATATAACCAGGAGAACTGCACCTGTCTGGGAAGTCTCAGAGAACACTTCCCTCTGATATAACCAGGAGAACTGCACCTGTCTGAGAAATCTTAGAGAACACTTCCCTCTGATATAACCAGGAGAACTGCACTTGTCTGAGAAGTCTTAGAGAACACTTCCCTCTGATATAACCAGGAGAACTGCAACTGTCTGAGAAGTCTTAGAGAACACTTCCCTTTGGTATAACCAGGAGAACTACACCTGTCTGAGAAGTCTCAGAGGACACTTCCCTCTGATACAACCAGGAGAACTGCACCTGTCTGAGAAGTTTTAGAGAACACTTCCTTGTGATATAACCAGGAGAACTGGACCTGTCTGAGAAGACTTAGAGAAGACTTCCCTCTGGTATAACCAGGAGAACTGGACCTGTCTGAGAAGTCTTAGAGAACACTTGCCTCTGATATAACCAGGAGAACTGGACCTATCTGAGAAGTCTTAGAGAACACTTGCCTCTGATATAACCAGGAGAACTGCACCTGTCTGAGAAGTCTTAGAGAAGACTTCCCTCTGGTATAACCAAGAGAACTGTACCTATCTGAGAAGTCTTGGAGAACACTTCCCTCTGATATAACCAGGAGAACTGGACCTGTCTGAGAAGACTTAGAGGAGACTTCCCTCTGGTATAACCAGGAGAACTGGTCCTGTCTGAGAAGACTTAGAGAAGACATCCCTCTGATATAACCAGGAGAACTGCACCTGTCTGAGAAGTTTCAGAGAACACTTCCCTCTGATATAACCAGGAGAACTATACCTGTCTGAGAAGTCTTAGAGAACACTTCCCTCTGATATAAACAGGAGAACTATACCTGTCTGAGAAGTCTTAGAGAACACTTCCCTCTGATACAACCAGGAGAACTGCACCTGTCTGAGAAGTCTTAGAGAACACTTCCCTCTTATACAACCAGGAGAACTGCACCTGTCTGAGAAGTCTTAGAGAACACTTCCCTCTGATATAACCAGGAGAACTGAACCTGTCTGAGAAGTCTTAGAGAACACTTCCCTCTGATATAACCAGGAGAACTGCACCTGTCTGAGAAGACTTAGAGAACACTTCCCTCTGATATAACCAGGAGAACTGCACCTGTCTGAAAAGTCTTAGAGAACACTTCCCTCTGATACAACCAGGAGAACTGCACCTGTCTGAGAAGTCTTAGAGAACACTTCCCTCTGATACAACCAGGAGAACTGCACCTGTCTGAGAAGTCTTAGAGAACACTTCCCTCTGATATAACCAGGAGAACTGCACCTGTCTGAGAAGTCTCAGAGAACACTTCCCTCTGATATAACCAGGAGAACTGCACCTGTCTGAGAAGTCTTAGAGAACACTTCCCTCTGATATAACCAGGAGAACTGCACTTGTCTGAGAAGTCTTAGAGAACACTTCCCTCTGATATAACCAGGAGAACTGCACCTGTCTGAGAAGTCTTAGAGAACACTTCCCTTTGGTATAACCAGGAGAACTACACCTGTCTGAGAAGTCTCAGAGAACACTTCCCTCTGATACAACCAGGAGAACTTCACCTGTCTGAGAAGTTTTAGAGAACACTTCCCTCTGATATAACCAGGAGAACTGGACCTGTCTGAGAGGACTTAGAGAAGACTTCCCTCTGGTATAACCAGGAGAACTGGACCTGTCTGAGAAGTCTTAGAGAACACTTGCCTCTGATATAACCAAGAGAACTGCACCTGTCTGAGAAGTCTTAGAGAAGACTTCCCTCTGGTATAACCAGGAGAACTGTACCTGTCTGAGAAGTCTTGGAGAACACTTCCCTCTGATATAACCAGGAGAACTGGACCTGTCTGAGAAGACTTAGAGAAGACTTCCCTCTGGTATAACCAGGAGAACTGGTCCTGTCTGAGAAGACTTAGAGAAGACTTCCCTCTGATATAACCAGGAGAACTGGACCTGTCTGAGAAGACTTAGAGAAAACTTTCCTCTGAGATAACCAGGAGAACTGGACCTGTCTGAGAAGTCTTAGAGAAGACTTCCCTCTGGTATAACCAGGAGAACTGGACCTGTCTGAGAAGTCTTAGAGAACACTTGCCTCTGATATAACCAGGAGAACTGCACCTGTCTGAGAAGTCTTAGAGAAGACTTCCCTCTGGTATAACCAGGAGAACTGGACCTGTGTGAGACGTTGTTCCACAGCTACAAACAATCGCGTGCTCTTATACACCAGTACCAGTGAAGCTCGCGGCCAACTGGGACGCTTCTGATAACAATGATTATAATTCCCTCCTTTGCTTTAATGTAACATAAAAATGTCTTCTTCTCATGAAATCCGAACAGACCTGTGAGTAGTGGAAGTACAGGTTTCCGTTAGAAATTAAATTTCCAGATGTCAGTGGAGGTATTGGGGGGGGGAACTAAAATACCAATCTTGGTACTTAACCACAGCACCTTTCTGGGATAAAGAACTAGAGTTTCATGAGCATTTTATGGCCCCAATCACAATTTGTTGTGAGAATACTTTCTCAAAACTCATAGAGCGAAGTGGTTCCAGGGTAATATGTCAGGCTCGTATTCGGCACGTCCCGGGTTCGAGTCCCCTAGGGCCGGCCTCTATGACCATCGTTTTGGCGGGTTCCCCGGTTCGGTAGGCGAATGCTAGGGTGGTTGCATATCTACAACGGATTTCCTGTCCTCATCAAAACGTTTTAGTGTTTCAGTGTGCACTAGCAGGCGAAGGCGTTCGGTATGCTGCGCCTGGACGATACACATCAACCGGGTTCGTCCTTGATAGCGTGGTGGGGGCGTCCCTGGTATTTGTAGGTCTACTGGGACCCATGGGGGAAGTGCTCGCTTTCTTGATAGCGTGGTGGGGGCCTCCCTGGTATTTGTAGGTCTACTGGGACCCATGGGGGAAGTGCTCCCTTTCTTGATAGCGTGGTGGGGGCCTCCCTGGTATTTGTAGGTCTACTGGGACCCATGGGAGAGATGCTCCCTTCCTTGATAGCGTGGTGGGGGCCTCCCTGGTATTTGTAGGTCTACTGGGACCCATGGGAGAGGTGCTCCCTTTCTTGATAGCGTGGTGGGGGCCACTATTTGTAGGTCTACTGGGACCCATGGGAGAGGTGCTCCCTTCCTTGATAGCGTGGTGGGTGCCTCCCTGGTATTTGGAGGTCTACTGGGTCCCATGGGTGAGGTGCTTCCTTCCTTGATAGCGTGGTGGGGGCCTCCCTGGTATTTGTAGGTCTACTGGGACCCATGGGGGAGGTGCTCCCTTCCTTGATAGCGTCGTGGGGGCCTCCCTGGTATTTGTAGGTCTACTGGGACAAATGGGGGAGGTGCTTCCTTCCTTGATAGCGTGCTGGGGGCCTCCCTGGTATATGTAGGTCTACTGGGACCCATGGGGGATGTGCTCCCTTCCTTGATAGCGTGGTGGGGTCCTCCCATGTATTTGCAGGTCTACTGGGACCCATCTGGAGGTGCTCCCTTCCTTGATAGCGTGGTGGGGGCCTCCCTGGTATTTGTAGGTCTACTGGGACCCATGGGGGAGGTGCTCCCTTCCTTGATAGCGTGGTGGGGTCCTCCCTGGTATTTGTAGGTCTACTGGGACCCATGGGAGAAGTGCTACCTTCCTTGATAGCATGCTGGGGGCCTCCCTGGTATTTGTAGGTCTACTGGGACCAATGGGGGAGGTGCTTCCTTTCTTGATAGCGTGGTGTGAGCCTCCCTGGTATTTGTAGGTCTACTGGGACACATGGGGGAGGTGCTCCCTTCCTTGATAGCGTGGTGGGGTCCTCCCTGGTATTTGTAGGTCTACTGGGACCCATGGGAGAAGTGCTACCTTCCTTGATAGCATGCTAGGGCCTCCCTGGTATTTGTAGGTCTACTGGGACCAATGGGGGAGGTGCTTCCTTTCTTGATAGCGTGGTGTGAGCCTCCCTGGTATTTGTAGGTCTACTGGGACCCATGGGGGAGGTGCTCCCTTTCTTGATAGCGTGGTGTGGCCCTCCCTGGTATTTGTAGGTCTACTGGGACCCATGGGTGAGGTGCTCCCTTCCTTGATAGCGTGGTGGGGGCCTCCCTGGTATTTGTAGGTCTACTGGGACCAATGTGGGAGGTGCTCCCTTTCTTGATAGCTTGGTGGGGGCCTCCCTGGTATTTGTAGGTCTACTGGGACCCATGGGGGAGGTGCTCCGTTCCTTGATAGCGTGGTGGGGGCCTCCCTGGTATTTGTAGGTCTACTGGGACCCATGGGAGAGGTGCTCCCTTTCTTGATAGCGTGGTGGGGGCCTCCCTGGTATTTGTAGGTCTACTGGGACCAATGGGGGAGGTGCTTCCTTCCTTGATAGCGTGGTGGGGGCCTCCCTATTATTTGTAGGTCTACTGGGACCCATGGGGGAAGTGCTCCCTTTCTTGATAGCGTGGTGGGGGCCTCCCTGGTATTTGTAGGTCTACTGGGACCCATGGGAGAGATGCTCCCTTCCTTGATAGCGTGGTGGGGGCCTCCCTGGTATTTGTAGGTCTACTGGGACCCATGGGAGAGGTGCTCCCTTTCTTGATAGCGTGGTGGGGGCCACTATTTGTAGGTCTACTGGGACCCATGGGAGAGGTGCTCCCTTCCTTGATAGCGTGGTGGGTGCCTCCCTGGTATTTGGAGGTCTACTGGGTCCCATGGGTGAGGTGCTTCCTTCCTTGATAGCGTGGTGGGGGCCTCCCTGGTATTTGTAGGTCTACTGGGACCCATGGGGGAGGTGCTCCCTTCCTTGATAGCGTCGTGGGGGCCTCCCTGGTATTTGTAGGTCTACTGGGACAAATGGGGGAGGTGCTTCCTTCCTTGATAGCGTGCTGGGGGCCTCCCTGGTATATGTAGGTCTACTGGGACCCATGGGGGATGTGCTCCCTTCCTTGATAGCGTGGTGGGGTCCTCCCATGTATTTGCAGGTCTACTGGGACCCATCTGGAGGTGCTCCCTTCCTTGATAGCGTGGTGGGGGCCTCCCTGGTATTTGTAGGTCTACTGGGACCCATGGGGGAGGTGCTCCCTTACTTGATAGCGTGGTGGGGTCCTCCCTGGTATTTGTAGGTCTACTGGGACCCATGGGAGAAGTGCTACCTTCCTTGATAGCATGCTGGGGGCCTCCCTGGTATTTGTAGGTCTACTGGGACCAATGGGGGAGGTGCTTCCTTTCTTGATAGCGTGGTGTGAGCCTCCCTGGTATTTGTAGGTCTACTGGGACACATGGGGGAGGTGCTCCCTTCCTTGATAGCGTGGTGGGGTCCTCCCTGGTATTTGTAGGTCTACTGGGACCCATGGGAGAAGTGCTACCTTCCTTGATAGCATGCTGGGGCCTCCCTGGTATTTGTAGGTCTACTGGGACCAATGGGGGAGGTGCTTCCTTTCTTGATAGCGTGGTGTGAGCCTCCCTGGTATTTGTAGGTCTACTGGGACCCATGGGGGAGGTGCTCCCTTTCTTGATAGCGTGGTGTGGCCCTCCCTGGTATTTGTAGGTCTACTGGGACCCATGGGTGAGGTGCTCCCTTCCTTGATAGCGTGGTGGGGGCCTCCCTGGTATTTGTAGGTCTACTGGGACCAATGTGGGAGGTGCTCCCTTTCTTGATAGCTTGGTGGGGGCCTCCCTGGTATTTGTAGGTCTACTGGGACCCATGGGGGAGGTGCTCCGTTCCTTGATAGCGTGGTGGGGGCCTCCCTGGTATTTGTAGGTCTACTGGGACCAATGGGGGAGGTGCTCCCTTTCTTGATAGCTTGGTGGGGGCCTCCCTGGTATTTGTAGGTCTACTGGGACCAATGGGGGAGGTGCTTCCTTCCTTGATAGCGTGGTGGGGGCCTCCCTATTATTTGTAGGTCTACTGGGCCCCATGGGGGAAGTGCTCCCTTCCTTGATAGCATGCTGGGGGCCTCTCTGGCGTTTTTAGATCTACTGGAACCCATGGTGGAGGTGCTTCCTTCCTTGATAGCGTGCTGGGGGCCTCCCTGGTATTTGTAGGTCTACTGGGACCAATGGGCCGGTGCTGGCCGTCCACGATAGCGTGTTGGGGGCCTCCTTGGCGTTTGAAGGTCTACTGGGAGCCACGAGGGAGGTGCTCCCCATTCATGATAACGTGGTGGCGGCCTCCCTGGCGTTTGTAGGTCTACTGGGACCCATGGGCCGGTGCCGGCCGTCCACGATAGCGTGGTGGGGGCCTCCCTGGCATTTGTAGGTCCACTGGGAGCCACGGGGGAGGTGCTGCCCGTCCCCTATATGGTGTTGGGGACCTCCCTAGCGTTTGGAGGTCTAGTGGGAGCCACGGGGGCGGTGCTCTCCATCCATGATAGCGTGGTGAGGCTTCACTGGCGTCTGGAGGTCTACTGGGAGCCACGGGGGAGGTACTGCCCGTCCCCGATATGGTGTTGGGGACCTCCCTGGCGTATGGAGGTCTAGTGGGAGCCACGGGGGAGGTGCTGCCCGTCCCCGATATGGTGTTGGGGACCTCCCTGGCGTTTGGAGGTCTAGTGGGAGCCACGGGGGAGGTGCTGCCCGTCCCCGATATGGTGTTGGGGACCTCCCTGGCGTTTGGAGGTCTAGTGTGAGCCACGGAGGAGGTGCTGCCCGTCCCCGATATGTTGTTGGGGACCTCCCTGGCGTTTGGAGGTCTAGTGGGAGCCACGGGAGAGGTGCTGCCCGTCCCCGATATGGTGTTGGGGACCTCCCTGGCGTTTGGAGGTCTAGTGTGAGCCACGGGGGAGGTGCTCTCCATCCATGATAGCGTGGTGAGGCTTCACTGGCGTCTGGAGGTCTGCGGGGAGCCACGCGGGAGGTGCTGCCCGTCCCCGATATGGTGTTGGGGACCTCCCTGTCGTTTGGAGGTCTAGTGGGAGCCACGGAGGAGGTGCTGCCCGTCCCCTATATGGTGTTGGGGACCTCCCTGGCGTTTGGAGGTCTACTGGGAGCCACTTGGGAGGTGCTCCCCATCCATGATAGCGTGGTGGGGGCCTCAATGACAGGTATGATGTTATAAGCTCTAAAGGCGTTGTGGCGTACTTCCAGAGCTAAACCTTAATTTGTAGTGACACCTTGCCAGCGTACTACTCAACATTGACTGCAAATAACGAGAAAATACGAGCGCTGTACATACACTGAGTACACCCGGCTAAGCCTAAACCTACATCCTAGAGCTGTACATACACTGAGTACACCCGGCTAAGCCTAAACCTACATCCTAGAGCTGTACATACACTGAGTACACCCGGCTAAGCCTAAACCTACCTCCTAGAGCTGTACATACACTGAGTACACCCGGCTAAGCCTAAACCTACCTCCTAGAGCTGTACATACACTGAGTACACCCGGCTAAGCCTAACCCTACCTCCTACAGCTGTACATACACTGAGTACACCCGGCTAAGCCTTAACATACCTCCTACAGCTGTACATACACTGAGTACACCCGGCTAAGCCTAACCCTATCTCCTAGAGCTGTACATACACTGAGTACACCCGGCTAAGCCTAACCCTATCTCCTAGAGCTGTACATACACTGAGTACACCCGGCTAAGCCTAACCCTACCTCCTAGAGCTGTACATACACTGAGTACACCCGGCTAAGCCTTAACCTACCTCCTAGAGCTGTACATACACTGAGTACACCCGGCTAAGCCTAAACCTACCTCCCAGAGTTGTACATACACTGAGTACACCCGGCTAAGCCTAACCTACCTCCTAGAGTTGTACATACACTGAGTACACCCGGCTAAGCCTAACCCTATCTCCTAGAGCTGTACATACACTGAGTACACCCGGCTAAGCCCAACCCTATCTCCTAGAGCTGTACATACACTGAGTACACCCGGCTAAGCCTAACATACCTCCTAGAGTTGTACATACACTGAGTACACCCGGCTAAGCCTAACCTACCTCCTAGAGCTGTACATACACTGAGTACACCCGGCTAAGCCTAACCCTATCTCCTAGAGTTGTACATACACTGAGTACACCCGGCTAAGCCTAAACCTACCTCCTAGAGCTGTACATACACTGAGTACAGCCGACTAAGCCTAAACCTACCTCCTAGAGCATTACATACACTGAGTACACCCTGCTAAGCCTAAACCTACCTCCTAGAGCTGTACATACACAGAGTACACCCGGCTAAGCCTAAACCTACCTCCTAGAGCTGTACATACACAGAGTACACCCTGATAAGCCTAAACCTACCTCCTAGAGCTGTACATACACAGAGTACACCCTGCTAAGCCTAAACCTACCTCCTAGAGCTGTACATACACAGAGTACACCCTGATAAGCCTAAACCTACCTCCTAGAGCTGTACATACACAGAGTACACCCGGCTAAGCCTAAACCTACCTCCTAGAGCTGTACTTACACAGAGTACACCCTGATAAGCCTAAACCTACCTCCTAGAGCTGTACATACACTGAGTACACCCTGATAAGCCTAAACCTACCTCCTAGAGCTGTACATACACAGAGTACACCCAACTAAGCCTAAACCTACCTCCTAGAGTTGTCCATACACTGAGTACAGCCGACTAAGCCTAAACCTACCTCCTAGAGCATTACATACACTGAGTACACCCGGCTAAGCCTAAACCTATCTCCTAGAGCTGTACATACACTGAGTACACCCGGCTAAGCCTAACCCTATCTCCTAGAGCTGTACATACACTGAGTACACCCGGCTAAGCCTAACCCTATCTCCTAGAGCTGTACATACACTGAGTACACCCGGCTAAGCCTAACCCTATCTCCTAGAGTTGTACATACACTGAGTACACCCGGCTAAGCCTAACCCTATCTCCTAGAGTTGTACATACACTGAGTACACCCGGCTAAGCCTAACCCTATCTCCTAGAGCTGTACATACACTGAGTACACCCGGCTAAGCCTAACCCTATCTCCTAGAGCTGTACATACACTGAGTACACCCGGCTAAGCCTAACCCTATCTCCTAGAGCTGTACATACACTGAGTACACCCGGCTAAGCCTAACCCTACCTCCTAGAGCTGTACATACACTGAGTACACCCGGCTAAGCCTAACCCTATCTCCTAGAGCTGTACATACACTGAGTACACCCGGCTAAGCCTAAACCTATCTCCTAGAGTTGTACATACACTGAGTACACCCGGCTAAGCCTAAACCTATCTCCTAGAGCTGTACATACACTGAGTACACCCGGCTAAGCCTAACCCTACCTCCTAGAGCTGTACATACACTGAGTACACCCGGTTAAGCCTAAACCTATCTCCTAGAGTTGTACATACACTGAGTACACCCGGCTAAGCCTAACCCTATCTCCTAGAGCTGTACATACACTGAGTACACCCGGCTAAGCCTAAACCTATCTCCTAGAGTTGTACATACACTGAGTACACCCGGCTAAGCCTAACCCTATCTCCTAGAGTTGTACATACACTGAGTACACCCGGCTAAGCCTAAACTTACCTCCTAGAGTTGTACATACACTGAGTACACCCGGCTAAGCCTAACCCTACCTCCTAGAGCTGTACATACACTGAGTACACCCGGCTAAGCCTAACCCTATCTCCTAGAGCTGTACATACACTGAGTACACCCGGCTAAGCCTAAACCTACCTCCTAGAGCTGTACATACACTGAGTACAGCCGACTAAGCCTAACCCTACCTCCTAGAGCTGTACATACACTGAGTACACCCGGCTAAGCCTAACCCTATCTCCTAGAGCTGTACATACACTGAGTACACCCGGCTAAGCCTAACCCTATCTCCTAGAGCTGTACATACACTGAGTACACCCGGCTAAGCCTAACCCTATCTCCTAGAGCTGTACATACACTGAGTACACCCGGCTAAGCCTAAACCTACCTCCTAGAGTTGTACATACACTGAGTACACCCGGCTAAGCCTAACCCTACCTCCTAGAGCTGTACATACACTGAGTACACCCGGCTAAGCCTAACCCTACCTCCTAGAGTTGTACATACACTGAGTACACCCGGCTAAGCCTAACCCTACCTCCTAGAGTTGTACATACACTGAGTACACCCGGCTAAGCCTAAACCTACCTCCTAGAGCTGTACATACACTGAGTACACCCGGCTAAGCCTAAACCTACCTCCTAGAGTTGTACATACACTGAGTACACCCGGCTAAGCCTAAACCTACCTCCTAGAGTTGTACATACACTGAGTACACCCGGCTAAGCCTAAACCTACCTCCTAGAGTTGTACACTTCGACAACAATCTGTGTAAAGAACGCTATAGACATAGTTCCTAGATCTGTGCACTTTCACAACAAACTGTGTAATCAGCGCTCTAGACATAGTTCCTAGATCTGTGCACTTTCACAACAAACTGTGTAAGGAACGCTTTAGACATAGTTCCTGGATCTGTGCACTTTCACAACAAACTGTGTAAAGAACGCTATAGACATAGTTCCTAGATCTGTGCACTTTCACAACAAACTGTGTAATCAGCGCTCTAGACATAGTTCCTAGAGCTGTGCACTTTCACAACAAACTGTGTAATCAGCGCTCTAGACATAGTTCCTAGATCTGTGCACTTTCACAACAAACTGTGCAAAGAACGCTATAGACATAGTTCTTAGATCTGTGCACTTTCACAACAAACTGTGTAAAGAACGCTATAGACATAGTTCCTAGATCTGTGCACTTTCACAACAAACTGTGTAAAGAACGCTATAGACATAGTTCCTAGATCTGTGCACTTTCACCACAAACTGTGCAAAGAACGCTATAGACATAGTTCCTAGATCTGTGCACTTCCAAAACAAACTGTGTAAAGCACGCTTTAGACTTAGTTTCTAGAGCTGTGCACTTTCACAACAAACTGTATAAAGAACGATTTAGACATAGTTTCTAGAGCTGTGCAGTTTTACAACAAACTGTGTAAAGACCGCTCTAGACATAGTTCCTAGAGCTGTGCACTTTCACAACAAACTGTGTAAAGAACGATCTAGACATAGTTTCTAGAGCTGTATACCTTCACAACAAACTGTGTAAAGAACGCTCTAGACATAGTTCCTAGAGTTGTGCACTTTCACAACAAAGTGTGTAAAGATCGCTCTAGACATAGTTCCTAGAGCTGTGCACTTTCACAACAAACTGTGTAAAGAACGCTCTAGACATAGTTCCTAGAGCTGTGCACATTCACAAAAAACTGTGTAAAGAACGCTCTAGACATAGTTCCTAGAGCTGTGCACTTTCACAACAAACTGTGTAAAGAACGCTTTAGACATAGTTCCTAGAGCTGTGCACTTTCACAACAAACTGTGTAAAGAACGCTCTAGACATAGTTCCTAGAGCTGTGCACTTTCACAACAAACTGTGTAAAGAACGCTCTAGACATAGTTCCTAGAGCTGTGCACTTTCACAACAAACTGTGTAAAGAACGCTCTAGACATAGTTCCTAGAACTGTGCACCTTCTTTTGCACCTAGCACATCAGAAACATTAGCAGTGTCCTACACATAACAATTGTAAGGACCCACAACAAGCTCTAACTTAGTTCCTAGAACTGTGACCCTTTTCTTGCGCCTGGTACATCAAAAACGTTAGCAGTGTACTACACATAACAATTGTGAGGACACGCAGCAAGCTCTGAAGCCAGTTTCTAGAGCTGTTCAGCTTCTCTTAGGCCTGGTACACTAGAAACATTAGCAGTGTACTACACATAACATCTGTGAGGACACGCAGGAAGCTCTAAACCTAGTTCATAGAGTTGTGCACCTTCTCCTTCACCTGTTACAACCGAAACATTAGCAGTGTGCTACACATAACAACTGTGAGGCCCACAGCAAGCCCTAAACCTAGTTCCTAGAGCTGTTCGGTTTCTATTACACCTGGTACACCAGAAACATTAGCAGTGTAGTACACATAAAAACTGTGAGGAACACAGCAAGCTCTAAACCTAGATCCGGAGCTGTTAGGTTTCTATTACGCCTGGTACACTAGAAACCTTAGCAGTTTGCTACACATAACAACTGTGAGGACACGCAGGAAGCTCTAAACCTAGTTCCTAGAGCTGTTCAGTTTCTCTTGCACCTGGCACACCAGAAACATTAGCAGTTTGCTACACATAACAACTGTGAGGACACGCAGGAAGCTCTAAACCTAGTTCCTAGAGCTGTTCAATTTCTCTTGCACCTGGCACACCAGAAACATTAGCAGTTTGCTACACATAACAACTGTGAGGACACGCAGGAAGCTCTAAACCTAGTTCCTAGAGCTGTTCAGTTTCTCTTGCACCTGGCACACCAGAAACATTAGCAGTTTGCTACACATAACATCTGTGAGGACACGCAGGAAGCTCTAAACCTAGTTCCTAGAGCTGTTCAGTTTCTCTTGCACCTGGCACACCAGAAACATTAGGAGTGTGCTACACATAACAACTGTGAGGACACACAGGAAGCTCTAAACCTAGTTCCTAGAGCTGTTCAATTTCTCTTGAAATGTAACATCTAAAGTTGGAAAGCAATTGTTAGCCGCATTAATAACACAGCGCAGACCTACTATCATCGCGAACTGTGTCTGTATCAACGCAGCTGGGTAGTGCATTTCTATCACAATGTTGGTTTGCTGTTACCTAAACCATATTCCTGACAGATCATCTGTGCTATCTCCTGGTTTTTCTGACAGGGCTTTATCTTTAAATTTCCTATGTCTACCTTTCGCTTATCTCTCCTAAGGTGAGGTATTGGACTTTCTAGTGATAGCTTCAAGTGCCTAGCGGTATTCCTTAGCCGCGGGAGGAAGTTAGAAGCCTTGAATTCCACGTTTTCTGCCTCTTGGGGACTTCTTGTTCCACTCACTTGGATCTCGGAAATCCCGTGGATGTTCGATTCAATCCTGCCTCTCTACTCTATCTGTGCACGTATTTCTTGGAGTGTCGTTATTTGATTTTAAACTGTCACCATTCTGGCAATCGAATGGTGTGCAAATTTATGAAGATCTCATTCATGTATGCGACTTGCCTTCGATGCGCCTCGAACGCATTGCGCCAGTTAACCTTGACTACGAAGAACTCTGTGAAAATGTCACTAGCCGTATACTCCCTTACACGGTTCGCTCCATTTGGTACCAAGCAGTCCACGGCGTGATACCAACTCGTCAGCAGCTCTCGAGGATGTATTTATGTGATTCATCCTTGTGCTTTCGTTGTCAACAGCCGGATACTCTACCACATGGCATTTCCACCTGCTCCATGGCATGTGGTATATATAATCTTGCGGTTGCCTTCTTACGCAATTTGGATTTCCACAGTCTTAATCCCGAAAGCTTTCTTCGTCCGGACTTCCGGTTTTCCGCCTATGCAGCACAATAGCCTCACTTGGACACAGTGTCTACTATCCACTTTGGAATTTCCCCGAAGCTACTGATGCCCAGCAGTATTTTGATTTCTTGCGGCAAATGTGAGGTGATGGCTGTGAAGCGATACCCCAAAACTGTCCCCAAAAATACTCCAATTGTGCTGAGGGCAAACGTGAGGTGATGGCTGTGAGGCGATTGCCCAAAACTGTCCCCAAAAATACTCCAATTGTGCTGAGGGCAAATGTGAGGTGATGGATGTGAGGCGATACCCCAAAACTGTCCCCAAAAATACTCCAATTGTGCTGAGGGCAAACGTGAGGTGATGGCTGTGAGGCGATACCCCAAAACCGTCCCCAAAAATACTCCAATTGTGCTGAGGGCAAATGTGAGGTGATGGCTGTGAGGCGATACCCCAAAACTGTCCCCAAAAATACTCCAATTGTGCTGAGAGCAAATGTGAGGTGATCGCTGTGAGGCGATACCCCAAACCTGTCCCCAAAAATACTCCAATTGTGCTGAGGGCAAATGTGAGGTGATCGCTGTGAGGCGATACCCCAAAACTGTCCCCAAAAATACTCCAATTGTGCTGAGGGCAAATGTGAGGTGTTGGTCGTGAGGCACACCCCAGAACGGTCCTAACACTTATCTGGTTTCTGTTGACACAGTAAATGCGAGGTGTTGGTCGTGAGGCGCAGCTCCAGAACCGTCCCAACACTTCTGTGGTTTCTGTTGACATAGTAAAGCGAGGTGTTGGTCGTGAGGAACACCCCAGAACCGTCCCAACTCTTCTCTGGTTTCTGTTGACATAGTAAAGCGAGATGTTGGTCGTGAGGCACACCCCAGAACCGTTCCAACACTTCTCTGGTTTCTGTTGACATAGTAAAACAAGGTGTTGGTCGTGAGGCACACCCCAGAACCGTCCCAACACTACTCCGGTTTCTGTTGACATAGTAAAACAAGGTGTTGGTCGTGAGGCACACCCCAGAACCGTCCCAACACTACTCCGGTTTCTGTTGATATAGTAAATGCGAGGCGTTGGTCGTGAGGCACACCCCAGAACCGTCCCAACACTACTCCGGTTTCTGCTGACATAGTAAATGCGAGGTGTTGGTCGTGAGGCACACCCCAGAACCGTCCCAACACTACTCCGGTTTCTGCTGACATAGTAAATGCGAGGTGTTGGTCGTGAGGCACACCCCAGAACCGTCCCAACACTACTCCGGTTTCTGCTGACATAGTAAATGCGAGGTGTTGGTCATGAGGCACACCCCAGAACCGTCCCAACACTACTCCGGTTTCTGCTGACATAGTAAATGCGAGGTGTTGGTCGTGAGGCACACCCCAGAACCGTCCCAACACTTCTCTGGTTTCTGTTGACATAGTAACTGCGAGGTGTTTGTGGTGAGGCACACCCCTGAACCGTCCCAACACTACTCCGGTTTCTGTTGACATATTAAAGCGAGGTGTTGTTCGTGAGGCACACCCCAGAACCGTCCCAACACTACTCCGGTTTCTGCTGACATAGTAAATGCGAGGTGTTGGTCGTGAGGCACACCCCAGAACCGTCCCAACACTACTCCGGTTTCTGCTGACATAGTAAATGCGAGGTGTTGGTCGTGAGGCACACCCCAGAACCGTCCCAACACTACTCCGGTTTCTGCTGACATAGTAAATGCGAGGTGTTGGTCGTGAGGCACACCCCAGAACCGTCCCAACACTTCTCTGGTTTCTGTTGACATAGTAACTGCGAGGTGTTGGTCGTGAGGCACACCCCTGAACCGTCCCAACACTACTCCGGTTTCTGTTGACATATTAAAGCGAGGTGTTGGTCGTGAGGCACACCCCAGAACCGTCCCAACACTTCTCTGGTTTCTGTTGACATATTAAAGCGAGGTGTTGTTCGTGAGGCGCAGCTCCAGAACCGTCCCAACACTTCTCTGGTTTCTGTTGACATAGTAAAGCGAGGTGTTGGTCGTGAGGCACACCCCAGAACCGTCCCAACACTACTCCGGTTTCTGTTGACATATTAAAGCGAGGTGTTGTTCGTGAGGCACACCCCAGAACCGTCCCAACACTTCTCCGGTTTCTGTTGACATAGTAAAGCGAGGTGTTGGTCGTGAGGCACACCCATTCAGATCGGCGGCACCGTCTGGGATGGTCCCGAGAGCATCAAAATTGCACCAACGAGGAATGGGGTCGCGCGGTCTTCTCGGATGAGAGCAGATTCAGTCTAAGTAGTGATTCTCGACGTACCTCATCTGGCGAGAGGTGGGAACACGTAATGAACCCAGGAACATCCTTGAATATGATCGTTTTGGTGGGCTGAGTGTTATGGTTTGGGGTAGGTTAGAATGTTGCATGGGCGCACCGACCTCCAAATCTTTGAAGACGGTACGCTCACTGGTCAACGTTATTGTGACACTGTACGTCTTTTCAGGGGTGCAGTCGGCCCTGACTTCATTTTTATGGATGACCATGCGCGACCGCATCGAACAGCGCTGGAGGAGGATCTCTTGGAACGAAGGATATTCGGCGAGTGGACTGGCCTGCCCGTTCCCCCGATTTAAATCCCATCGAACACGTGTGGGATGCTTTGGGGAGACGCATTGCAGCACATCCACATGCACCAACAACCATCCAACAGTTGTCAACAGCGTTGGTGGAGGAATGGAACGCCCTACCACAAGAACTGTTTACCAACTTTGTGGCCAGCATAGGAGCACGATATAGAGCATGCATTGCTGTCCGTGGTGATCATACACCCTTTTAAGTACCATGTATCTGTTTCTGTAAATCTAGAGAGCCATCATATGTCGTATTGACTTTAGTGTAGCTTATGGTCTATGAATAAAAGTGGCATTTCTGTTCGTCTCATTGCATATTTCGTTTAGTTACCTACTGTAGCAGGTCCCTCTATGTATGATTCATCGAGCTGTGTGTCACAGCATGCAAGAATACTTTCGTCCTTAGGTTTTGCTCACCAGTGTGTGTGTGTGTGTGTGTGTGTGTGCGTGTGTGTGTGTGTGTGTTGAAGATGCGCGCGCATCAAATTGCCAGCTCCAATCATAGCTGAAGAATGACGACAATGGTAAAGACATTGAATATTAAGGCAATCGACTGTTTGATTATAGTTTTTAAAGTAGGACTCTTTTGAAAACAAAATGTATTGATTCGTGTGTCTAATGTTTAGTAGGTATGCTGTAAGACGAGAATAAGGTCCTATCTCGTTAAATTTGTATTAACGAAATTCTTGAGCCATTATTTCGGAAACTACATGTTTACAGGACAGATGAAAGTCTTCTAAGTTCACTCACCTACTTTTGTGCAATAAGTTTGTTTATAGACGTAGATAGCTTGTTTTCTTAATTATGAATGTGTTTATTCAAATTTATCAGCAATAGCATTTCAAAAAGATAATCAGTCATGTTATTAACAGCAAAGTGGATCGGAAACAGCACTTTATCACACTAACATGTAGTTAAGTTCTGTTCAAAGAGGTCAGTTGTATCAAAATGTCGTTCACAGAAAAAGCCGTTGAAAGCAAAATGTGGAAAACAAACTCGCATATATTTTCAAATAAAATGACTTGAGTAAACAGATCCTGTCCTACTTAACTGTAATACCAACTTGTAAAGCAAAACTTCCCTAAAAGGTTGGCTAAAGCTTTCAAAGTGCGTAGGAGTTGGGATTGTTTTCATTGAGATGTCGTTGCAATTTTAAAAATATAAATAAAACAGTAGTATTGTGTCTATATAGGGCACTAGGTTTTCTGACCAGTAGAACCTGGTTCCGTTCAGGCCGAGCAGTTAGTCGCCCACTATTTGTTATAGTCACTTAATTATTATTGCCTTTTACCTTCGCAGTTAACCAAAAGTTGAATTGACACGTGATTGTTGGTTTAGGTAGTGTGAGTACTGATTGTCGTCAGGAACATAACACGTTGTCTGCTGACTCGAGCTAGAACGTTCAGCCCACCTATGTTTATCAAATTAATAATGCGAATGTCATTTCTGTAGCACTAAAATTAACACCATGTCGCTCTATATGTGATACAAGTTTCCCTACCAGTTCAACTAACCTGTGAATTGTTACAAATGGAGCTAAATGCGGAAACAGCAGTGAAACGCTTACTCGTGGTAACAAGCTGTTGCGAGCCTCACAAACTTTAAAGTACGTAATGCTACAAGCTACCGTTTTAATAAACTCTACTTTAAGATTCCGTAGTCATACAAAAGTGTGACAAATTCAATGAAACTTTATAGGATACTGACAGAAATATAGTTACAAGTTTTATTTCTAATATCAATGTATCACATAATCAAAACCGTTTCAGCTATTTTTTGTGGACAAGGAAAAAAGAAATAAACAAAATATTTCTATGCAAAAGGCACTTCCCGAGCACACTGAACTTAAAAACCAAATTTTAACGAGTTTACGCTCTCCAATTACGTTGTTCCTAGACACACACACACACACACACACACACACACACACACACACACACACAGACCGGTTTACTTTCTTTACTACGTATAGTAAGCAAGGACATTTCAAGAAAATACCCCCTAACTATCCTTTATGTGCAAAACGTTATGAAATTTTTTATTTTCTAAAAAATGGCTCTAAAGATGTTGATTAAAATGTCATATATCAAAGATATTTACATGACAAATAAAATTTATATGCTGAATTTTCTGTGAATATCCTGTGAAGTCCTCTTCATTCGGAAGGAATTTTATATAATCTTGTATAACGTAAACGTTAAGTGATACACAAAAGAGTAGATCTCTTTAAAACACAGTTTATTTCAAATGAACTTTTTGTCACATAAGCCATTTACGAGTTATCCGTTATTAATGGTTCGAATTGTTCAATATTTAGGCATCCTTTTAACTCCTGTCGATTTTCAGTTGTTTCTCGCGATGTCATGGAAACAGTATGGAATTTTAAGGCCAGCATATAGCGTCCAGTTGTTAAACATTTGACTATCGCTGTTCTCTTTGTATCTATAACGAAATGTGTAATGTAGGTGTTTCTGTAAAGGTTTATCTAGATTAAATAAGTGATACAGTGTAGAGAAAGTCATGTGAATGTAACACGTCAGATTTTTAATGTGCCTTTTTTTAATTTAGAGGGCCTCAAAGCATGTATTTTCGGTGAAATGTCGATGCCGAATACTGTAGGTGCTATAAGGGAAAGTAAAATGAAACGATAGTAGTCAATCGAAGGGAAAATGTGTGATGAACGCCATCTCTCTTACCCTCTATACCCTTTACAAAGTCAATCTCGTGTAATGATCTGCAATGGGGCTAGGATTCAGTGCGTGGCATTATAACAATTATTGGTGTAGGCAAACAGTTAGCACGGGAACCTTCTAGTACCTATTAACACCGCACATTCGGCTGGCAGGGCATCGTTCAGTGCGACCCTATCTTATAGAAGTACTTTAGAGGGCTTCCATTCAGTGTGGATATTTCAGCGGACTGCTGACACCAGGTGGGTGTGAACCGCATAACTCAATGCTCACGAAACACCAAACACCTGTTCAACATCTTCCAAACATAGATTTACAACATTTCCCATTCCAAACAACACATTAAACGGAACATTTTGATTTTCTCAAAAATGGCTCAAACGATTTGGATTAAAATGCAGTATATTTGATAAATATAATGCACATCTTGAATTTACTGACGTTAGCCCATAAAATCTTTTTTATTCGCAAGTAATTTTGTGAAACGGGTAAACGTTAAGAAACTGGAGCTCTCTTCAAAACAAGCACTTTTTCTGCAGCTTCAGCCGTTTCCGAGGTATGCTAATAGTTATTGCTTTGAATTTCTCAATTTTCTTAAAGTGCTGTTTCTCGCAACGTCGTGGAAATATTCATTTTATTACTGACCCCCGTTTGAACACCAGTCTCTAGAATGTACAACGAATTTCTGTAAACATTTATCTCCATGGGGTAGAGAAAGTGATGTGAACTGTGGCACATCTTCAAGTTGAATGTGGGGATTATACTGGAAATGCAAGGTGCACGAGAAAGACCATACTAGATAGATAAGGTATTACAATCCTTCCCAAAAAATTAGAAAAAGGTCCATATTTGTGTCTGTGAACACCATAACTCAAAAACGAAAAGTAGGATTTTAGTAAGTACCTACTTTCCAAAGATGCGACACGGCACTCCCAAACCACTTTACGAGCAAGCTTTTTCAACATTTTTTATGTTATAAAAATAGCTTTTAAGAATTTTGATTAACATATCATATGTTAAAGATATATAAAATAGAATGTATATCTTGAATTTTCTGGTAATATCCTGTGAAGTCCTTTTCATTTGGAAGCAATTCTGTATAAACTTGTAAACTGGTAAACGTTAAGCGTTACACTAAAACGTACTGCACAAAAAAGTAGATCTCTTTAAAATACGCGTTTATTTCAAATAACTTTCTTTTGTGGCATCAGCCATTTTCGAGGTATCCATTATTAATAGTTCCAATTGTTCAATACTTTGTCAATTTTTTAAAATCCCGTCGATTTTCAGTTGTTTCTCGCGATGCCGTGGAAACAGTATGGAATTTTAAGGCCAGCTGTTTCTGTAAAGGTTTATCTCGATTAAAATGAAGTAGATAGAAAATAAATTTTCTAATGAATAATTTGTATAATAAATACAAATTTACTAATTTGCTTATAACGATAGAGGGTAAAGAAAGTTATGTGAAGGTAGCACATGCGATTTTGTGTTTTCTTAAAAGTTACTATTAAAGATGTTTTGTGTTTCTTGAATGTTCCACAAAGATGCGTGAAGTTCCCTTCATTCTGAAAGTGTTAAGTCACCGTTCGTTTGTTTCTCGCAAGTTGTTAGAAAAGTGATCACCTGAAGGCAGGTTGACATAAGGTAACAGAATAATTAAAGTTTCTGGTCCGGTGCACCCAACACGGAGCTTGTAATGTTGATGTTATTCGGCTGACTGAGACAGCACTCAACAGTCACGATTGCTCTTTCCCAAATACGTCACCAGATGGCGCATAATGTTCGCACTTTAATCAATACAGCAAATAAAACATTTTACCGTTTACGTCTGAACTTGTTAATGACCCATGCTTGTAGACCGTCGATTCCACTCCGGAATACACGTTTTGAGGTTCAAAAATAAACTATATACCGGAAGTAATGTTGAAGAATTGAGCTGTGATATCGTTTGTTCTTTTTGTGTTAAAAATTAAATTTATGTTTCTATTAATTTAGCGTCTAGATTTGTTTAATTTTAAAGCGAAACCAAAAGTTTCCTAGTGACTGTACATCAAAGTGTCCTCAAGTAAACAATGCAGTCTGTCTCCGAGGGTTGACACGTTTCGTGATTAAAGGCACTTTTACTTTCATACTGGTAGCGAATTATTGCAGTACATCAACAACGGATATAAATGCTTTCAAGTCCAAGAATAAATAAAAGCATTTTAGAAGAAACGTCCGTGGCGTGGGTGTGAATAGCATAACTCAAAAACGAAATGTCGGACACTTGGTTTCTCTGAAAGTCACCGCACCCTTTAGTTCATTATTTTGGATTTTCTGAAAAAGCAACTCTAGCGACTTTCATTAAGATGAGCGTTTGGTAGCACAACTAATAAACGTTTACTACACGTAACGTTCTTGTGATGTCACACAACAATTATAGAATTTGAAAGCTGACTACCACTTCAATCTATTGTTTCTGTAAACGTTAGAAAAATAAGCTTTTGTAACAATAGTTAGCAGAAAAGCGGCGTGAACGCATTGCCGCACGACCGCTGCGTACTTACGGTATCCTCCTCCGCCGAGACTTGACAGAAAGGGTAGAGGTTTCCTCCTGCAAGGGCAACACACGACACCAGCAGATTCTTGTCTCACACGATCACCATCACGTCGTCACACTCGGACTGGGACCCCGTCGCGACGCTACCGACGTCTATCGTCGCGGCGCATGAGCTGCTGCCTGCGCGCGCACCTGCCGTGACGTCATGCTATGGGCCCGGGCGGCGACCTGGACCCGGATCGTCGAGGAAGAATCGAACTTGGGCCATCACGCAATCTTGAGACGCCTGCAATTATGTTACACGCATTTATTTATTGATCTTTCTCAATTTGCAATATCAGCGGCTGTAGCATACTTACATTCGCATGGCCTTCTATTACAGATGCTGTGCGTGCAACACTTTCAAGCGATAGTCAAATCTTTAAAATTCCATATTCGTTCCATGACATCTCGGGAAACAAAGGAATGGCGACTTAGCACTTAAGCATGATAAAAGTATTACAAAATCGAGTACAAGAGCAAGGAATGTCTCGATGGTTAAAGCTAAAAGAAATATGTTTCACAAACATAAGCTCAGAATGAAGAGAACTTCACAGGGTATTCGCAGAAAATTCAACACACAAACGCAGACAAAAGTATCCATGTTCGCTTTAAAAAATTCTGGCAGCCGAATCAATGGACTTTTTTTCATATATAGAAAGAACAAATGATATTACATTTTACGTGTTGCGTTTTTCAAAAACTTTCATTTTATTAGTTCCATATTGTTTTGGAAATCACGCTGATTTTTCAATCTTTTCATCTGCGGTGTTTACAAAATTATTTTATATGCACTTAGTAGTGCAATATTTTGTGTATACTACCTGATATTTTCATCGGCGTAGAATTTAAATTGGCGATGAAATAAATTTGGGAAGTCGTAAAATTTGTGGCGTTAATTAAGAAGTTGAGGAAAATTGTTGTAAATGCCGACTATGACATTTTATTCAACCCACAAATGAAAACCTATTTTCACTACAAAATCAGGTATCGCAAGAAAAACATCACTCTATTTAATGTATGAAAAATAATTCTGTAAACACCACGTACACATTGGTGCATTCTTCAACAGTAATTAACTAATAATATACAAGTAAACTATAATACTCTTTGTTCTTTCTGTGTATTAAAATGGGAATTTTATCTCCATTAATTTGGCTAATACAATTTTTAAAACTGCATAGAATACATTGTCCGCCTCTGTACACGTTTGCTACGATATTTCTATCAGAAACCACGTTCATGTTAACAGTACTTTGGGTTCAAAGAGTTTTTTTGAAAATCCTTGTAGCACAGTCTTGACAGACGGAAAAATTAAATGCTAAGTTTAATACTTATCCTTCTTTTCCATTTTGAATTAAGCTCTTCATAGGCATACACGTGCGGATTTTGTTCTAATTTTGTTTTTAATTCAGGATATCTTAAAAATATGTATAGGGTCTTTCAACAAGAGTGTCCTATCTTTGAACTTAAATAAAACACGTTCTATAAATGATAAAGGTTTATTTCATTTTTTATTTTGAAACATAATTAATGTCATTACGTGTGGAAGAGAACATGAGTTAAGTGACAGCCGCGACTTCGTTGGGTTGCGCGTATACTGATGAACCAATTTTCAATGACAGAAGAACGTAAATTAGGTCCAACTTCATGATGTGATGTTATTCATAAGATCATTTACTGTGTCTGGCTTGTTGACATAAAGTCGAGATTTAACATAACCTCACAAGAAGTAATCCAACGTTGTTAAATCACATGACCTCGGGAGCCAGTTAACATCAGCACCACGGGAAATGATGAAACCTCTGAACTTCTCCTTCAAAAGATGTATTGTTTCGAGAGCAGTATGACATGTGGCACCATCTTGCTGGAACCAGATGTTTCCGAGATCCATACCATCCAATCGAGGCCAAAAATAGTCCCTTATAAGAGCCCGGTATCTTTCTCCATTGACAGAGCTTCTCCATCTTCATCTTGAAAAAAGTATGGACCAATGATTCCACCATACCAAAATCCACACCACACAGTAACCTTGTGGGGATGAAGTGGTTGTTCTTGAATCTGCATTGGATTGTGATGCTCCAATAGCGGCAATTTTGTTTGTTAACACAATCATCCATCCAAAAGTGGGCTTCGTCGCTGAAGATGATTTTTCGACAAAAATCCGGGTCAGCTTCGAATTGCTCCATAGCCCAGTCAGCGAATACACGGCACAACTTATGGTCGGTGGGCTTTAGTTCTTGAGTTAACACAATTTTGTAAGCGTGAATCTTCAAGTCCAGATGCAAAATTCGCCCCCAATTGTTGCGCTCGACGAGCAATTGATTTGTTTCCGTTCTCGGTACACTCTCACGTACGGCGCTTACGTTGCTTACGTACAGGCGTTCTTTGATCGCTGACAGAACCACTTCTTTTAAAGTTATCGATCAAACGCCGAATCGTTCTCTCGCAGGGACCATTATGCATACCGTAAACTTCACGCAATACACGGAAGGTTTGGCGAACAGATGACCCATTTTGATAATAAATTTTCACAATTTCTACGCGTGGCTGAATGCTGTAACGTTCCATGGCTATTTGTCAATAACAACTGTAAAAATGACTGCTGTAACTCAATAACAACGGCAGCTATCACATGTTAAAGATAGGACACTCTTGTTAAAAGACCCTTTATATACCTATTTCCCTTGAAATCTCGATATATGAAATGCAATACTTCCTCTACCTGCTATATTGTGCAAGGGTAATCTTTAAATTGGTTACTCTTTGATTCATTAGAGAATTGAACATTTTAACTATCCCTGCATATTACCCTGTACCACGTACCCGATAGGTAGAGAAGGTAGGTATTTCATTTTACCCAAAAATCCGATACCGAGATTTCATCGGAAATACATGTTTTGAGACCCTGTGAATAAAACACAAGCATTTTTTAGAAAAACGCCCAGTGTGTGTGCACCATAACTCACAAACGAAAATGGTGAAGTATCAAACTTGCTATTTAAGTTAAAGGTCTTCCAAACATGCTACACCAACACTTTCAACATGTGGCAGTATTTTGTATCACAATAATGTAAATGCCAGAGTGATTGTAGTGTAAATTAACATTATTGTATGAGATGTTTGTTAATTATAAGCATTGTTAGGAAATAAGTTTACACGGCCTCACTGAAACTGACAATAGGAGCGGGTAAGGGGGTGAGTTGTTTATCAATTATAAGAGACAAACAAATGACGTCAGATTAGCGCGCTTTTCTGTAGAAATGGAGGGAATTTCTTCCCTAGAGCATATGTGTTCGTAATTTTGATTGGATATAAATATAGACGCTAATTTTGGCGCGTTTTATTAACCAATAGCAGCTCTGTTATAATGTTTAGGCATATTGGGGTGAGGGAGTATAAATTCCGTGCCAGAGACGGGTAACGCGCAGTTTGACAGAATAATTCACAAGGCAAACGTCGTTCAGTCCAACAGAATCATACACAGGTTATACGTCGTTCAGTCCAACAGAATCATACACAGGTTATACGTCGCTCAGTCCAACAGAATCATACACAGGTTATACGTCGTTCAGTCCAACAGAATCATACACAGGTTATACGTCGCTCAGTCCAACAGAATCATACACAGGTTATACGTCGCTCAGTCCAACAGAAGTATTCGCGGGTAATACGTCGTTCAGTCCAACAGCATCATACACAGGTTATACGTCGCACAGTTTTAAGAGAATCGTTCACGCGTTATACGTCGCGCAATTCAACAGAATCTCTCGCGTTGTAAAGTTAGTTATAAATGTGAAATACGCGAATTAATAATGTGCAGCAAATAAGTGATTACAGTGATATTAGAAAATATAACAGTTTCAGTCTGGCGTGTATCAAAAGTCAATATGTGAAATTAATTAATTGTGACGGTAATAAAAGTGTAAAAACAAATTCTTTTATAAGTGTTATCTTTCAGTAACAAATCCTTTCCGTTTACACACCCTGTTCAAGAGATATGCTCGACTCAGTAGTAATAATAGCTAGCCGGAGGACAAATAACCCAAATTTCAAACTAGTATACAATAACAGGCGCTTAGAAAAAGATAACACGAGTTACCGCGACAAATTGGCTCCCATACGTGGGGCAGATAAACATGAAGCATCTTCCAACTGCTAACAAATATTCCACTTCAAACAAAACCTCTCTTCCCCCAACTACCCTCTTACATGGAATATTTTTCGAAATGCTACATTTTTTTTTCAAAAATGGCTCTAACGATTTTCATTAAACCACTGTGTATTAAACATATTTACATCAAAAATAAAATGTACCTATATCTTGAATTTTCTAGAAATAGCCTGTGAAGTTGTCTTCATTCACAAGTTTTGTATAATGTGACGTTAACGAAATACACAACAAGCGTTGATTACTTTAAAACACAGTTTATTTTAAATAATCCTTTTTTTTAATAAGCCATTTCGGAAATATCCGTTATTGCATCGAATTGTCCATTTCTTGGCCATTCCTTAAGGTTCTGTCGACATTCAGTTGTTTCTCGCGATGTCATGGAAACAGTATGGAATTTTAAGGCAGCATATAACGTCCAGTTGTTAAACATTTGACTATCGCTGTTCTCTATAACGAAATGTGGAATGTGGAAATAGATAGAAAAATAAACCCTCGTAAGAATAACTTGTACCTAGGTGTACCCAGTAATAAAGATATAGGTTAGAGAAAGTCGTGTGATGACAAAGCGAGCCGCTCTTTACTAACGACATTTGTAAATGTAACTTGAAACTTCATCTCGATTAAGAAGAAGTACGAGTTTTGTAGAAGAGTGAGTAGAGAAAGTCACGTGAATTTTAATGTGATGACAAAGCGAGCCGCTCTTTACTAACGACATTTGTAAATGTAACTTGAAACTTCATCTCGATTAAGAAGAAGTACGAGTTTTGTAGGAGAGTGAGTAGAGAAAGTCACGTGAATGGAAATATCAGTTTTAATATATCTTATACAAACTATTTTTGCAAAATGTTAATTCAGATAAACATTTCGTTATAAAGTACAAGAGGGAGAATGAAGTGATAGTCAAATGTTTAAAATGTAGCTCACTATATGTGACTTTGTAGAAACGCGACTTAGGATTTCAAAACAGTATAACGTTTTTGAACAATTCAAACCAATAGCAACGAATATCTTGGAAATGGTGAGTTCCACAGCCAATTTACTTGACATAAATTGTGCGCTTTAACATGTACATTTTCGTAGAATGTATCGGTTATACGAAAGTTACACATTTTGTGATGTAGGGATCTTAAACATATGGTATTTTAATGAAAATGCTTAGAGCCGTGTTTGAGAAAATAAACAACAAGAATTTTCCGTGTAAAGGGCAATTCGTGAAAATATTTGTGTCAAATCCTTAGGAGGTGTTGGACTAATATACAAGTTTGGCATATATCCGAGATTTCGTTTTTGAGTTATACTTTTCACATACATTCAGTGACTTCTTTTTTCTAGCAACACTTTACTCAAGGACCTCAAAATATGTACAGTGCGGTCGTTTTATGGCGAGACCACGGATCGCACAATGTCCATCACACTGGAGGTTTTCCGTTCCGTAACTCCCGCGTTACTTACGAATGATAGTAACATACACCATAATGAGTGAGTGTAGTGCTTATCATGCTAGCCTCTGCGGGTTCAAACCCGGCGGAGGGCGATGGATTTTTTCGGGCGTAAAATCCATCGCCCTCCAACGGGTTTGAACCCGCGACCTCGGGAACTAGAGGCTGGTCTTCGAAAGAAATTTTCAATTTCCATTCACACGCATAAGTTCTTGTTGCGTAATGTTCATAATTTCTGTTTTATGTTGTCCTTAAGTTCGTCTATGATGTGAATATTGTTCTATAAATGTTATTTTTTAGGGCTCATCACAAATAGATACACCAAATTGTTCCTCCTTTACAACATCTCATTTTCGTTTCTTAGATTTAGCGATCCCATTTTCCTAAACTAGACGTGTAACAGTTTCTCTACCTGCAACTGCAACACCGGGAAATTTCTCCTCAAACTGTCTACATGTTTCGGGTTTTACATAAAAACTCGTTGTTCAAACGTGAGTTGTGGACTAATATCAAGACATTGACACTCTTAAGAAACACAACTCTCTTCACAGCACGAACACAAAGCAGCGACTGAAACACTGCTGGTAAAGATAGGCCGCCAATTACGCATCGGAAAAGTACCGAGGTCACTGCAGTGCAGCCGGTCTCTGGCCTTACCTTAAAACGACCGCACTGAAATCTCTATGTCGAATTTTTTGTTGGGATGCAATATTTTCTCTAGGAGATGGTAGACTGCATACAAAAAGCGTATTCCAGAAATACCTCACTTATTGTAGTGCCATGTGGCAATACCTCATTTTCAAATAGAAAAGGTCACCTCAGATAACAAAGAATGCAGATGTATAGAAGCTAATGCACAACAACCATTGCCAGACCCAAAATAAACTGTAATGTCTAAAGAAAACTATTAATATTTGCAGTAAAAATAGGCGTACTCTGGCAATTTATTCACTTCAGACATACAAAATGTAGACTTACATACAGTCATTTGAACAATGCGTCGTCAAAACATGTCAGATCAAAGACTACATCTTCCCCTGTCATAACGAAGGGTACAGTCCTGCTTGTCAAAGGTGTCCTTTCTGTTGTAATGGGCACTTGGGCACTTACTAAGGACATGCATCAAGAACAACTTGCGCCTCCTGCCAGTGGAGCAAAGCAGCTCTGTTTGTCAAGAGAGGTCCTTGTTGTTTTGTTTCAGTATCTGAAAAACACTTACTAAGGATTTCCATCAAGGACAATTTATATCTCCTGACGAGGAGCAAAACAGCTCAACTTGTCAAGTAATGTCCTTATTGTTTTGCTGGGGTATATAAACAACACTTACTAAGGACTTCCATCAACAACATTTTATATCTCCTGCCAGTAGAACAAAGCAGCTCTACTTGTCAATAGATACCCTTATTGTTTTGTTGGGACAGCATGAATAACACTTCCTCAGGAGTTGTATGTTTTACGTTGTTCTCCATCAAGAACAATTTATACCTTTTGTCAGTGAACAAGCAATTCTACTTGTCAAGGAATGTTCTTGTTTTTTTCGAGCAGTATGAAGAACACTTACTAAGGACTTCCATCAAGAACAATTTACACAACCTTCCAGTTAAACAAAGCAATTATTGTCAAGGAATGTCCTTGAACAATTTACACCTCCTTCCAGTTGAACAAAGCAACTCTTCTTATCAAGGGATATACTTATTGCTTTTCGGGATAGTATTAGCAACACTTCGTGATTACTTGCACGATGTACAGCAAGTGCACTCTGCTGGACCATCATCTAGAGCAACTTGCATCTCCTGCCAGGGAAATAAAGGATGCAATTCTAGAAGTACGTCCTTATCAAGAGTTATCCTTACTGCGGTAATAGGACCTTTATCTTGTAGTTCCACAGGTTCCGTTGTACTGATTAACCTACTGGAATCTCTTCTCTCCAGTTTGTTTGGATTTTCAACAGTAGAACTAGTTTTATGTGTGGGATACATATCACCGTACATGTAAGGTGCTACAGTTTTGTTGACCTCGCCTCTCTTCTTGGTGCAAGGTCGCGATGGAGACATTTGTAAATCCTCAGGTACCTGAGACGCTTCGTTCAAATGTTTTATAGTCTCTGAAAACTTGTGTTCGTACACTGATGATGGTCGTTTGTACAACACGTTTGCATCTGTTAACAAGGTTCGTCCAAATGCTGAGGAGGGTCTGGCGTTTTCCTGAGGAGACGCGTTTACGAAATCACTAGGATACTGTGTGCTTGTTGACACCATTCTGGCAAATGTTGAGTAAGGTCTGACGTCCTGACGTAGAGGAGATGCTTTTCCGAAATCACTAGGATACTGTGTGCCTAATGATGCCCTTCGGCCAAATGCTGAGAAAGGTCTGACGCCTTCCTGACGTATAGGAGGCGCTTCTCCAAAATCACTAGTATACTGTGTGCTTGCTGACACCCTTCGGCCAAGTGCTGAGGAAGGTCTGACTCTAGGTACTTCCTTATGTAGTCCGTCAGGATATGGTGCACTTCTCGAGGACCTTGGTTCATAAGTTAAGAATGGAACGTCCTGTATCACAGTTTCTTCAGGTAGCATGGTCTTCTGGATCTCGATTGTACAATCTTTACCCGCCTCACGGTATGTAGCCACACATTTAACGTCAAGCGTTTTTGGTTGCATTTTATTTTCGGAATCACTAGCTTCTTCATCTGCTGGAGCAACTGAGATATTCATCTCAAATTTGGCTTCCAGTTGGAAATTTTGAAACCTTTCGTCATCGTTCTTTCCAATGTTCTGCTGCGAATCCGATTTAAATTTGCTTGTTTCCAAAGATTCATTTCGTTGCAACGAAACACGAGGGCTGAAGTCCTTATTGAAACTATCCTGTGTTTTAGCCATGGAATTATAAGCAGATATTGTTTTATTTAAAGACATAAAGTAATTTGTTTCATTGTAAATGGTGTTCTATTTGCGAACTAAGAATTTAAGCGTAGTTGGATGCTGACCGTGTTTACATTTTGTAACTTGAGTTTCATTTGTTATAATGTAAACGATTTTAGGACCCGTTCCATCAAGCAATGAAATAAATTTACTTCTCCGTGCCCATACTTTCAGCTGTTTTAATTTATAATTACTGTAATCACAAAGCATCATTTATGTCTTGAGTAAAACAAAACAAGAGAAGTAACTAACTTTAGGTAAGATAAACACATGTGTTATTTAAGTCATATACTCTAGACTGCAATATAAATTATTCAGTGATTATTAACAAAGAAAATGATGAAGCGATGTAAAATGTCTCACTACTAACAGGTTACAACTTACATCCTTATATTAAAGGCTATCAAAAGCGTTCGTTACTAAACAATAAAGCATTAACAATTATTTTAGAAAGCAAATTTGATGGCTCTATCATTTTGAATGCACCTTCTTATATAATAACACACATTTGATTAGATGTTTATACAAGGGTCCATATTATCATTACTGCGCAAGCGCGGAACCTAACCCAACGTATCTGCACAAAATGCTGAGCGATAAAAGCGCGTTGTGTAGATGGCGTGCGTTTAACAATATCCCAAATAAACAAATTGCTTTCACTTCAGTGATGGACAGAAATTTATAACCATAGCAGTGGTAGTGGTGCAGTTAGCTTCAATAAGTTGTAAGAAAAGAACGCAGTCTCGCAAAGTTTGAAGTACTTGGTAACATTTATTTTCGTTGTATTTTTACTAACCTAACCTCAATAACTGAATCATAAGCTTAATAACACACCACTTTGATGAAATCAGTGTTATTTGATACATTATTTTCTTCGTGTCGTTACCAACCTAACCTCAATAACTGAATCATAAGCTTAATAACACACCACTTTGATGAAATCAGTGTTATTTGATAAATTATTTTCTACGTGTCGTTACCAACCTAACCTCAATAACTGAATCATAAGCTTAATAACACACCACTTTGATGAAATCAGTGTTATTTGATACATTATTTTCTTCGTGTCGTTACCAACCTAACCTCAATAACTGAATCATAAGCTTAATAACACACCACTTTGATGAAATCAGTGTTTTTTGATAAATTATTTTCTACGTGTCGTTACCAACCTAACCTCAATAACTGAATCATAAGCTTAATAACACACCACTTTGATGAAATCAGTGTTATTTGATACATTATTTTCTTCGTGTCGTTACCAACCTAACCTCAATAACTGAATCATAAGCTTAATAACACACCACTTTGATGAAATCAGTGTTATTTGATAAATTATTTTCTACGTGTCGTTACCAACCTAACCTCAATAACTGAATCATAAGCTTAATAACACACCACTTTGATGAAATCAGTGTTATTTGATACATTATTTTCTTCGTGTCGTTACCAACCTAACCTCAATAACTGAATCATAAGCTTAATAACACACCACTTTGATGAAATCAGTGTTATTTGATAAATTATTTTCTACGTGTCGTTACCAACCTAACCTCAATAACTGAATCATAAGCTTAATAACACACCACTTTGATGAAATCAGTGTTATTTGATAAATTATTTTCTACGTGTCGTTACCAACCTAACCTCAATAACTGAATCATAAGCTTAATAACACACCACTTTGATGAAATCAGTGTTATTTGATACATTATTTTCTTCGTGTCGTTACCAACCTAACCTCAATAACTGAATCATAAGCTTAATAACACACCACTTTGATGAAATCAGTGTTATTTGATAAATTATTTTCTACGTGTCGTTACCAACCTAACCTCAATAACTGAATCATAAGCTTAATAACACACCACTTTGATGAAATCAGTGTTATTTGATACATTATTTTCTTCGTGTCGTTACCAACCTAACCTCAATAACTGAATCATAAGCTTAATAACACACCACTTTGATGAAATCAGTGTTATTTGATAAATTATTTTCTACGTGTCGTTACCAACCTAACCTCAATAACTGAATCATAAGCTTAATAACACACCACTTTGATGAAATCAGTGTTATTTGATAAATTATTTTCTACGTGTCGTTACCAACCTAACCTCAATAACTGAATCATAAGCTTAATAACACACCACTTTGATGAAATCAGTGTTATTTGATACATTATTTTCTTCGTGTCGTTACCAACCTAACCTCAATAACTGAATCATAAGCTTAATAACACACCACTTTGATGAAATCAGTGTTATTTGATAAATTATTTTCTACGTGTCGTTACCAACCTAACCTCAATAACTGAATCATAAGCTTAATAACACACCACTTTGATGAAATCAGTGTTATTTGATACATTATTTTCTTCGTGTCGTTACCAACCTAACCTCAATAACTGAATCATAAGCTTAATAACACACCACTTTGATGAAATCAGTGTTATTTGATAAATTATTTTCTACGTGTCGTTACCAACCTAACCTCAATAACTGAATCATAAGCTTAATAACACACCACTTTGATGAAATCAGTGTTATTTGATAAATTATTTTCTACGTGTCGTTACCAACCTAACCTCAATAACTGAATCATAAGCTTAATAACACACCACTTTGATGAAATCAGTGTTATTTGATACATTATTTTCTTCGTGTCGTTACCAACCTAACCTCAATAACTGAATCATAAGCTTAATAACACACCACTTTGATGAAATCAGTGTTATTTGATAAATTATTTTCTACGTGTCGTTACCAACCTAACCTCAATAACTGAATCATAAGCTTAATAACACACCACTTTGATGAAATCAGTGTTATTTGATAAATTATTTTCTACGTGTCGTTACCAACCTAACCTCAATAACTGAATCATAAGCTTAATAACACACCACTTTGATGAAATCAGTGTTATTTGATACATTATTTTCTTCGTGTCGTTACCAACCTAACCTCAATAACTGAATCATAAGCTTAATAACACACCACTTTGATGAAATCAGTGTTATTTGATAAATTATTTTCTACGTGTCGTTACCAACCTAACCTCAATAACTGAATCATAAGCTTAATAACACACCACTTTGATGAAATCAGTGTTATTTGATAAATTATTTTCTACGTGTCGTTACCAACCTAACCTCAATAACTGAATCATAAGCTTAATAACACACCACTTTGATGAAATCAGTGTTATTTGATACATTATTTTCTTCGTGTCGTTACCAACCTAACCTCAATAACTGAATCATAAGCTTAATAACACACCACTTTGATGAAATCAGTGTTATTTGATAAATTATTTTCTACGTGTCGTTACCAACCTAACCTCAATAACTGAATCATAAGCTTAATAACACACCACTTTGATGAAATCAGTGTTATTTGATAAATTATTTTCTACGTGTCGTTACCAACCTAACCTGATTATCAGCTCAAGGGTGTTGTGCGTGCATGTAAAGCGTTAGTTTAATGTGGCCGTGTTTAAGACCTCGAACTCTCGTGACGAGGCGTGTGCGCGTCCAAATACTTCGCTCATCTCTTGTTTTTCTATTAAAATCTGCCATCAGCTTATGGTGCCTACTTCCCAAACTGTCGACTGCCTCCGCTACCTTGTTTTAGTCACATGTTTGATAAATGGACATGAGAAATAAAATGTACCTAGTTCTTGAATTTTGTTTATTGGATTGAATGTTGTGTAGTTTTGTATAATAAGGAAATCTTAACGGACAAATAAAAACGTAGCAGAGGAAAAACGCAGAGGTAATTAAAAACAGCATTTGTATCAAATAAATGTTTACGTAACACTAGACTTTTTGAGAGTGTGGGGCCTCAGCTAATGGATAAGCGATTGTTGCTACAACGGACAAACATTTGAATGCTGTTTGCACATATTGAAACAATGCGTAACATGGCGAGGATAGAAGAATCGCTTTTCTTATATCAGAAGCTAATGCATTCCACCCAAAAATTCAATACCGAGATTTCACCGGAAATACATGTTTTTAGGCCCCCTGTACCCAGAAAAGCAATGTTAGAAAAATGTCCGTGGTTGTGTCTGTAACTCAAAAACGGAAAGTGTGATAAACACCAAACTTGGTATTTAGGTTCAGTATCTTCCAAAGATGCGACACGAAGGTTTTCAAGAAAATCCCCCCCCACCTCACACTACCCTTTACATGGAACATTCTTTTGAAATGTTTAATTTTCTAAAAAGTGGCTCTAATGATATTGATAATACCATACATTAAATATATTTACGTGACAAGTAAAATGTATATCTTGAGTTTACTGGGAATAGCCTTTGAAGCCCTCTTCGTTTGGAAGCAATTTGGTATAAAGTTGTATAACTGGTAACGGTTAAAGGATAGACGAAAACGTACTACACAAATAATGTAGATTCCTTCAAGACACACAATATTTCAAATAACCTTTTTGTGGCATCAACCATTTCCGAGATATTCTTATTAATTATTCGAATGGTTCAATACTTAGCCATTCTCTTGAAGTCCAGTCTACATTCAGTTGTTTCTCGCGATGTCATGGAAACAGTATGGAATTTTAAGGCAGCATATAGCGTCCAGTTGTTAAACATTTGAATATCGCTGTTCTCTTTGTATCTATAGGATGTAACAGAATAACTATTCCTAATTTTGTGATGTGTTAGAGGGCGTAAAATTAAACATTTTTCCTTAATAAAGTACCGTCCGCAAATGCTTGGTTTTCAATATAAAAGACTGGTGACGGTAGATCTCATTATTCGCATTCTTGGAAATAATAAACAATTGTTATATATTACAACATATCTTCCGTGAGATCTATTTATTGAATTTTTAAACGTGCAAAAGGCATACGGAGCACCGAATTTATGGCGCAACTTCCTCCCATACATTTGATCAACGTCAGTGGCGAGTTGCAGGTTCAGGAAAGACGAGTAACAGTCACATGTCTGAAGTGAGTATTCATATCCTAAGAGACAACGGAACTGCAGACAGTGAGCAGCCCAATTTTGCTAGACGAGCCATGTTTTTCAAAAACACACAACAGTCACGTGGAGAATGTCCGCAATCAATGGAAGTTTTCAATAAATATGTGGGTTGGATTTGTTAATAAGTATCTACTGGGGTCATAACACGTCATGACTGCTCGAGTGAATGAGTGCTTTTCTTGAAGATTCGGGGACACGTGAATTTTTCAACACCACGGTGCACCCGCACATTTGATTCAATTATTTAAATGTACATTTTCCTAATCGTTGGATAGGGAGAGCAGGTCCAGTTGATGTTTGTGTTTGGTGTCACATTAAAGCAATTGTTTATGAAACATCCGTCGACACGTACAATAATTATTGTTGCTTTTTGATGAGCTTCGTAACCGACCGTAAACATTTGGAATCATGCACCTTGTGTGTCAACAATGGTGGTCACAATTTTCAACAATGCCTTTTTCGTAACACATGGTATAATGTAGGAAAGTTTCAGCATAATCTAGAAAGTAAGCAAAGTAATTTTTCAATTCAAGATGCTTTCCCTTCTCTTTTTTTCCCTTATTCTTCATACTACTGTCACTTGAAAACGAAGCATTACTTTATTAAGAAACGTGTTTAATTTTATGGCGGCTATCACATCACAAAGTTAGGAATAGTGTCGCAGTTCTCAATGGCTTGTGTTATCTTATTTGTTGGGCGCTTATTAGTTTATTATTTTTTAAATTTGGGTTCTTTGTCCTCCGGCTAGCTGTTATAACTTAGTCGAGCACGTGTCTCTAAGCAGGGTGTGTAAACGGAAAGGAGTTGTTACTAAAAGATAACACTGATAAAGAAATCTGAATCTACACTTTTATTGCCGTCACGCTTAATTAATAGTTGACATATTTAATCTTTATACACGCCTGACTGAAACTGTGATATTTCCGAATGTAACTACAGTCGTTTTAGTTGCCGCGCACCAATTACTTCGCATGCTTTACATTTTTGTAACTAACTGCGACGTGCACCTCGTGAGAGATTCTTCAGAACTGCGCGACACTTCCTTATGGCTCGAGAATATATACTCCTTCACGTCGAATTGCCTAAACATTATAATATAGCTCCTATGGTTACCAAATTGCGCCCACTTTAGCGTCTGTTTTGGTCAGCCAATCACTACTACTAACATATATGCTCTAGGGAAGATATTCCCTCCATTTCTAAAAAAAAGGCACGCTAACCTGACGTCATTTGTTTCTCTCTTCTTAGTGAAAAAGAACTCACCCCCTCGGTTTATTGTTACCCACTTCTATTGTCAGTTTAAGTTAGGCCGTGTAAACTTATTTCCTAACAATACTTATGGCTAACAAACATCTAAAATCCTGTACATACAATAATATTAATTTACACTACAATCACTCTGGCATTCACAGCATGTTATTGCCTCAATAGTTATTCTATTACACTCTGTATAACAAAATGTGTAATGTAGCTATTTCTGCAAAGCTTTACCTGCCTCCATTAAAACGCAGGTAACAATAATTTGTACATCCACTTGTAAGCGATAGAGAAAGTCCTGCAAATGCAACACATCACGTTTCTTGTATTTAATGCAACTCAAAACGTGTATTTCCGACGAAATGTGTGCATCAATTTTTTGTGTGTAATAAATACTCTGTCTAGTAACGGAGAGACGGTGACCTTGATAGCAGCACGTGGCATTCAATGGAGAATCTCTAACATTGATACATGGAGGTGGTTACTCAACTTATTGCTAATTTCCGACATTCTTATCGCAGCTGCATTTAACATAGTTATAGCCTAAAATGAATTTTCATACCTGATTTTTAAGAAAGTAATGTCATGTGTTACTTCACATGATTTTCTCTATCCTCTACTATTTATTACTGCACGTACAAACTATTCTTACTAAAGCTTATTTTTCTAACTACCTCATTTTATTCCAAATAAGCCGTTACAGAAACAGCTGCATCACACATTTCGTTATAGAGAACAGCGACAGTCAAATGTTTAACAACTGGACGCTGTTTCCATGACATCGCGAGAAACAGAAGATCTGAAAGTCTATCCAGAGGAAGGCCCCAACCAAGTGACACTCCCTCCCAGGGACGGCAGCGTTCTACATATGTCGTCCTCCGGTGTAGTGGTTACCATGCTAGTCTCTAGTTCCCGAGATCGCGGGTTCAAACCCGGCGGAGGGCGTAAAAATCCTTAGCATGGCTTCCTTCGGAAGGGAAGTAAAGCCGGCGGTCCCGTGTCGTAGATTTACGGCACGTAAAAGAGCCTCAAGCCTGATAAACAGACCTCTGAACAAAATTACCGGTTTTTCACACCCAGTATAGAAAGGGAGCTAAGGACCACAGCAGTTAAAGAGCGTTTTAATTTCACACCGCCTATCCGGGACGGTGCCGGTGGACATCGAGGCGTATCTACCCAATCACTCATGGGTATCGGGAACCACTGCCCAGTCTAAACGCTCAGATCGACGTCACAAGTACCACGAATGCCTCCTCCCCTATGGCAAACAACTGAAAATAGACGAGACTTTAAAAGAATGGCTAAACAATTCCAAGCATGAATAACGGATGGTAGGCACGCGGACCTTTTTCTAAAAGTGTTTAGGTCGGTGAAATCTCGACAATCAAGTTTTGAGTGGAATACAATACTTCTACTTGCTACAGTGGTAGAGAAAGTAGATAGATAACTTTATTTGTGCATTTTTATACACAATATTCCACTTGTAAACTAACTTAACCTATGTACAAATTTCCTTGCCAGCTGTACTGCTTCCTTTGCCTGGCACCCTGGCCTTCTGAGCATCCCTATTGCCCATCCTCTTCCTCCTCCGTTTGCCCTTCTACCTTTCTTATCTCTCTTACTTTTCTAATCCATTTCTCTTTTACTTTCTTTAAGAACTCTCCCACATTCTTATTTTTCTTTTCTTTTTTTCTTGTTAACATTTTAATTGATACTATTTTTACGATTTTTCCTCTCCCACTTCTGGTCTCCATTCTGCTAATTCTTTGCACTCTGTCATATAATGCTCTATCCTTTCACTACCTCCACATAGTTCACAAATACTGCTTTTTCTGCCTCTTAGCCCTCTTAGATACAATGATCCTGTTCTCATCCATACAAACGCTTCTTTTTCTGCTCTATTACAATAATCCACATACCCTTCTCTTCCCCATTTACTTTTTACTAATCTATAGAAATCTAGTGATTTTTTATTCTCTAAGCTTCCCCAAATCTGTTGTCTTTCTATGTTCTCCACTCTGTTTCTTACTGTTATCCAGAAGCCGTTGCTATTTCTTTCTCCTGCTCCCCAAATATCTTCCATTCCTATCTTCTCCATAGTTTTTTCTACCCCTGTCCACTAGGTATTTTTATT
Source organism: Deroplatys truncata (assembly GCA_030765065.1). Lineage (NCBI taxonomy): Eukaryota > Metazoa > Arthropoda > Insecta > Mantodea > Mantidae > Deroplatys > Deroplatys truncata. The sequence continues at coordinate 14,445,028 of CM060981.1, forward strand.
CAAAACGTACGCGAGAGAAACTGGTAGCCTGTCACATGCTGTATATTCCAGTCTAAACCGCGTTCTCATTTCAAAGCAATCCTATAGATTGACTGTATTGTCTTCTACCTACAACAAGAAGTAGATAGAAACAGGTCTCATATTTTACATTCACATCAGCTTCCCTGCCCCTATCGTTTACTTCTACATGACTTCTTCACTATTGTTATTATTTTGTTTACTACGTGTGTAAGTAGGTGACGCGCTGTATTGCAGCCGAAACCTCTGTGTCGAAATTTCACCAGAAAGATGTATTTGTGTGTGTGTGTGTGTGTGTGTGTGTGTGTGTGTGTGTGTCTAGCAATTCAAAAACGTAAAATCGCTTCAGTGCGTTCCAAAGATGCGAGACGAACATTTTCAAGAAACCCTTTACATAAAACACTTTTCCAACGATTTGATTAAAATACCATGTATTAAAGATCTTTACATGTCAAATAAAATGTATATTTTCAATTTCCTGGCAATAGCCTGTGAAGTCCTCTTCATTCACAACGAATTTTGTGTAACTGGTGAATTTTAAGTGATGGACGAAAACGTACTGCATAAAAAAATGTAGCTCTCTTTAAAACACACAATTTATTTCAAATAACTTCTTTTTGGCATCAGCCATTGCCGAGATATCCGTTTTTAATGGTTCGAATTGTACAATACTTGGTCATTCTCTTAAAGCCCTGTCAACATCTCGCGATGTCATGGAAACATATAGCGTCCAGTTGTTAAACATTTGACTATCGCTGTTCCCTATAACGAAATGTGTAGTGTAGTTGTTTCTGTAAACGTTTATCTCCATTAAAATGAAGTAGATAAAAGAATAAGCTTGTATTCTCATTAATAAGCGATAGAGGGGTAGAGAAAATCATATAAATGTATCACATCTGTCTACTTCATAAACCTTTGCAAAAGTAGTTTGATTACCTATTTTGCTGTACGCCAAGGGGAATAGGGCCACATGTTTAAAAGCGGGTCGCTATACATTCTTCTTAAAATGCCTTACTCCTTCCAAGACATCGCGAAAAATAACTGAAGAGCTGCAGCACTTTAACCAAATGATAGTAGTGAAGAATTCACTCCAAAACGGATATTTCGGAAAGTCTGATGCACAAAAGCATGTATACAAGAGATGTGCAGTTTTTGTCCATCTCTCAAGGTTAACCAGGTAAACAAAATTCTTTCCCATTTAAAACACCTTCTCAGGCTTTCTCCAAAAAATTCAAGTTGTACATTTTATTTGTGATGTAAATATTAAACTTACCATACTTTAATCAAAATCGTTATAGCAATTTTTGAGAAAATCGTAAATTTTGAAAATGTTCCTTGTATAGGGTAGTTTGGGGTGGGGGAGGCTTCTTTAAAATCTGCGTGTATCTCTTTGAATGATCCTGAACGTAAATACCAAGATTTCAGTTTGGATTTATGCTCTTCACACACACACACACACACACACACACACACACACATACACACAGACCTTTTTACTTTCTCTACTACATATAGTAAGTAGGGGAAGTATTGTATTCCACCCAAAAATTCGATACCGAGATTTCACCGGAAATATATGTTTTGAGACCCCCTGAATAAAAAAAAAGCCTTTTTAGAAACATGTCCGTGAGTGTGTGTGTGTCTGTGAACAGCATAACTCAGAAACGAACAGTCGGATAAACACCAAACTTGGTATTTAGCTACAGTATCTTCCAGAGATGCGACACGAAGGTTTTCAAGAAAATCTCCCCACCCCAGATTACCCTTTATATGGAACATTTTTTCGAAAATTCCAATTTTCTCAAAAATGGCTGTAACGATTTTGATTAAAATATCATATGTTTAAGATATTTTTATGGCAAATAAAATTTATATCTTGAATTTTCTGGGAATGTCTCCTAAAGTATTCTTCATTGTGAACGACTTTTGCATAACTGGTAAACCATAAGAGATAGACAAAATGTTACTACACAAAAAATGTAGATCGCGTTAAAATACACAATTTATGTCATATACATTTTTGTTGTTGAGTGAACCATTTTCGAGATATTGCTTGTTAAGGTACTCGTTCACAATGCAACTTCGAACTGCGCAACAAAAGTGGAGTTGCATCGTGTAAACTGCCAAGCAAGTAGGAAAATTGCACACGCAACTCAAATTCAGCGCAACTTCTAAGTGGCGTGCAACTTCGGAAGTTGCTTCGTGTACGCGGGAAAAAAAAAAGAAAGTTGCGCCATCTGAAAGTGGCTTGAACAGTTTAGAAAACTTTTGTGGCGTATTCCGTGCAACTTTGTTATGTCGTCTGCTGTGATAGTAAATAGCTGTTTGAGAGGTAGGTACAAGGATTATAATTTCTGTTACACTAAATACAGAATTAAGACAGATACGTGCATTTTATTTCCTCAACAATACGAAGAATTTATTGCAGTACGGTGACAATTTATTTCTTCATAGCTAATAATGTCCTTAACAATAAATGGACGAGGGAAATAACAAAAAAGTTTATTGCACTGATTGAGACCAAAGATTGCTTATGGAGAGTAGACACTGCGGATTACAGAAATAAACAAAAGCAACAAATTGCGTTACATGATATAGAAATAGAGTTCTACATGTCAGCAGAGGAAATTAAAGTAAAATTCCACAGGTAGAGAACCGAGTTCACCAACGAAAGGAACAAAATGAAGGCAGGGAAATCTGGAAGTGGTGCAAAAGACAAGTATAAAACAAAATGGGAATTTTACGATGCACTGCAGTTTGTTTTACCACACCAGCGCCAATAATGATGCAGTAGATGAGTATTAGTTCTCGTTGTGCCAAATATAAGAAATAAATACATCTTTGACTGATAGCTGCTGCCTAAAAAAATCACATTGATTACATAGTTATAAATAATGACAGCCAAACGTGTTATATATTAAACTCGGTAATTTTGCCGCTCCATTATTTTAAGCCGAATTACCTGTGGCTAGAAATCTCAGTGTCAACACAAGACGTTCTATTGCTGATATTGACCTTCTCATTATTGTATCTTGCTTTTGTATTACAGGTGCTATTCTTCTAAGCAGATAATTAAAATCAACCGCTCACATGCGTAGGAAATTCTAAATTTTGATCTCCGTCGTAGAGCTCTTGCAGCAAGTTGTTTACAACCCCACAATATTCGCGACTTAAAATCCACTCTCTTACCCAACACTTTTTGGCCGTCCTTTTACGTTTTTCTCTACGTCGACGAAGTAAAATAAGAGACAGGCATGCTACGGATAAAACTTCATTATCAGACGACATATTCGCCATACCAAGCACACAGCTGACTAGAAAGTGGCATGCAGAAAAATTACCGCCACAAACATAGCATCGTGTAAACATTTTTTGGTTGAGTGAACCATTTTCGAGATATTGCTTGTTATTCCCTTAAATTTTTCAATACTTATTTTCTCAAATGGGAATTCGTTATTGATTTTGTTTGTCTTGGATATGCAAAGAGCATTAATCTGTGGCAAAGGGAATAGTGCTGCACATAGCAACCGGCTATTAAGAGATATATCTGTGCTTATATTGCCCTTGCAAATACAAAACAAGGGGAACATACTAGGCCTTAAGCGATGGTTAAATATTTTTAGAACTGGTCGCTATGTGTAAAATGTAACTCTCTTTGATGTCAAAAGATCGTTTCTGCAGATGTTTATCTCGATTAATATGAAATAGATGGAGAATAAGAGTTAGTAAAAATAGTTTGTACAAGAGTAGAGAAAGTCATGTGAGTGCAACACATCAGATTTTTTATGAAATTCTCAGGATCTCAAAACATGCATTTCCGTTGAAACCTCGATATCGAATATTTTCGTGGAACACAAAACTCCCAGTACCTAATATGGGACGGAGAAAGAAAGACTAGTTTATAGAAGAGTGGGAAGAAACTGTTACTTGCAAGTAACAGATTTTTCATTAAAAATGGAAAGCTTACGGGTCAGGAATATATGGAATCTATACATAGCATGGCTTCCTTCGGAAGGGAAGTAAAGCGGGTGGTCCCGTGTCGTAGATTTACGGCACGTAAAAGAACCTCAAGCCTGATAAAGAGGCCTTTGAGCAAAATTACTGATCTTTCACGTCCAATATAGAATGAGACGCTAAGGACCATGGTAGTAAAAGAGCGTCCATAAATAAAACTCAATTTAATTTAGAAGGCAATCAACCGTCTAGAAGAACGAGGTCATCTTTTATAAGAAGGCACAGTGGCAGGTATTTACCGATTACAACTGGGAAACACTCTCTCACCATCCGGACATGAGTCCAGTGATATAATAACGAAGGAAGCCGGCCCCCTGATATCAAGATTCAGCCCGCCCGGCCCGAAACTTGTATGCGAGGCACCCACCTCACAATACTGACTGGGTCGTATTGATTTTCATGCAGCCGCTGAAACTGTGCCGTCTTGTTCCACACTTGGTGATACTGCTGGTGATTTGGACCTGCATTGGATAGTGGCACTGCTGGTGATTTGGACCTGCGTTTGATGGTGATTTGTATCAACAAGTACAGCGTTACAGAAATCACTAGTTAATGTCACTTCTGGTGATTTGGATCAGCCCTTGATGGTGATTTGTATCAACAAGTACAGCGTTACAAAAATCACTAGTTAATGTCACTTCTGGTGATTTGGATCAGCCCTTGATGGTGATTTGTATCAACAAGTACAACGTTACATAAATCACTAGCTAATGATACTTCTGGTGATTTGGGTCAGCCCTTGATGGTGATTTGTATCAACAAGTACAGCGTTACATAAATCACTAGATAATGATACTTCTGGTGATTTGGATCAGCCCTTGATGGTGATTTGTATCAACAAGTAGAGCGTTACAGAAATCACTAACTAATGATACTTCTGGTGATTTGGATCAGCCCTTGATGGTGATTTGTATCAACAAGTACAGCGCTACAGAAATCACTAGCTAATGATCCTTCTGGTGATTTGGATCAGCCCTTGATGGTGATTTGTATCAACAAGTACAGCGTTACAGAAATCACTAGCTAATGATACTTCTGGTGATTTGGATCAGCTCTTGATGGTGATTTGTACCAACAAGTACAGCGTTACATAAATAACTAGCTAATGATACTTCTGGTGATTTGGGTCAGCACTTGATGGTGATTTGTATCAACAAGTACGGCGTTACAGAAATCACTAGTTAATGTCACTTCTGGTGATTTGGATCAGCCCTTGATGGTGATTTGTATAAACAAATACAGCGTTACAGAAATCACTAGTAATGATACTTCTGGTGATTTGGATCAGCCCTTGATGGTGATTTGTATCAACAAGTACAGCGTTACAGAAATCACTAGTTAATGTCACTTCTGGTGATTTGGATCAGCCCTTAATGGTGATTTGTATCAACAAGTACAGCGTTACAGAAATCACTAGCTAATGTACCTTCTGGTGATTTGGATCAGCCCTTGATGGTGATTTGTATCAACAAGTACAGCGTTACAGAAATCACTAGCTAATGATCCTTCTGGTGATTTGGATCAGCCCTTGATGGTGATTTGTATCAACAAGTAGAGCGTTACAGAAATCACTAGTTAATGTCACTTCTGGTGATTTGGATCAGCACTTGATGGTGATTTGTATCAACAAGTACAGCGTTACAGAAATCACTAGTTAATGTCACTTCTGGTGATTTGGATCAGCCCTTGATGGTGATTTGTATCAACAAGTACAGCGTTACATAAATCACTAGTAATGATACTTCTGGTGATTTGGATCAGCCCTTGATGGTGATTTGTATCAACAAGTACAGCGTTACAGAAATCACTAACTAATGATACTTCTGGTGATTTGGATCAGCCCTTGATGGTGATTTGTATCAACAAGTACAGCGTTACAGAAATCACTAGTTAATGTCACTTCTGGTGATTTGGATCAGCCCTTGATGGTGATTTGTATCAACAAGTACAGCGTTACAGAAATCACTAGCTAATGATCCTTCTGGTGATTTGGATCAGCCCTTGATGGTGATTTGTATCAACAAGTACAGCGTTACAGAAATCACTAGCTAATGATCCTTCTGGTGATTTGGATCAGCCTTGATGGTGATTTGTATCAACAAGTACAGCGTTACAGAAATCACTAGTTAATGTCACTTCTGGTGATTTGGATCAGCACTTGATGGTGATTTGTATCAACAAGTACAGCGTTACAGAAATCACTAGTTAATGTGACTTCTGGTGATTTGGATCAGCCCTTGATGGTGATTTGTATCAACAAGTACAGCGTTACAGAAATCACTAGTAATGATACTTCTGGTGATTTGGATCAGCCCTTGATGGTGATTTGTATCAACAAGTACAGCGTTACAGAAATCACTAACTAATGATACTTCTGGTGATTTGGATCAGCCCTTGATGGTGATTTGTATCAACAAGTACAGCGTTACAGAAATCACTAGTAATGATACTTCTGGTGATTTGGATCAGCCCTTGATGGTGATTTGTATCAACAAGTACAGCGTTACAGAAATCACTAGTAATGATACTTCTGGTGATTTGGATCAGCCCTTGATGGTGATTTGTATCAACAAGTACAGCGTTACAGAAATCACTAGTAATGATACTTCTGGTGATTTGGATCAGCCCTTGATGGTGATTTGTATCAACAAGTACAACGTTACAGAAATCACTAACTAATGATACTTCTGGTGATTTGGATCAGCCCTTGATGGTGATTTGTATCAACAAGTATAGCGTTACAGAAATCACTAGTTAATGTCACTTCTGGTGATTTGGATCAGCCCTTGATGGTGATTTGTATCAACAAGTACAGCGTTACAGAAATCACTAGCTAATGATACTTCTGGTGATTTGGATCAGCACTTGATGGTGATTTGTATCAACAAGTACAGCGTTACAGAAATCACTAGCTAATGATACTTCTGGTGATTTGGATCAGCTCTTGATGGTGATTTCTACCAACAAGTACAGTGTTACAGAAATCACTAGTTAATGTCACTTCTGGTGATTTGGATCAGCCCTTGATGGTGATTTGTATCAACAAGTACAGCGTTACAGAAATCACTAACTAATGATACTTCTGGTGATTTGGATCAGCCCTTGATGGTGATTTGTACCAACAAGTACAGTGTTACAGAAATCACTAGTTAATGTCACTTCTGGTGATTTGGGTCAGCCCTTGGTGGTGATTTGCACCAACAAGTTCAGCGTTACAGAATGCTCTAGTTAATGATATTGTTGATGATTTGGGTCAGCCTTTGATGGTGATTTGTATCAAGAAGTTGAGGTGAAGCATGCCCTAGCAAACGATACCGCTGGTGATTTGGATCAGTCCTTGATGGTGATTTATATCAGGAACATCAGCGTTACAGAAAGCACTTGCTAATGTTACTTCTGGTGATTTGGATTAGTCCTTGACGGTGATTTGTATCAAGAACATCAGCGTTACAGAAAGTACTATATAATGATACTGCTGGTGATTTAGGTCAGTCTTGATGGTAATATGTATCAAGAAGTTCAACTTACAGAGAGCACTGACTACTGATATTGCTGGTGATTTGGATCAGCCCTTGATGGTTAATTCTGCTACACGGCTCATTCTTGGACGAAACGACAGTTAGTGATATGATGCTGGAAATGATTAAAATCAGCCGCTCACAGTGATTTGTGGTAGATATCTGCCATGTACAAAGTACCGGCTACCGATATTGGTGGTGATTAAAATCAGCCGCTCATAGTGATTTGTGGTAGATATCTGCCATGTACAAAGTACCGGCTACCGATACTGGTGGTGATTAAAATCAGCCGCTCATAGTGATTTGTGGTAGATATCTGCCATGTACAAAGTACCGGCTACCGATACTGGTGGTGATTAAAATCAGCCGCTCACAGTGATTTGTGGTAGATATCTGCCATGTACAAAGTACCGGCTACCGATATTGGTGGTGATTAAAATCAGCCGCTCACAGTGATTTGTGGTAGATATCTGCCATGTACAAAGTACCGGCTACCGATACTGGTGGTGATTAAAATCAGCCGCTCATAGTGATTTGTGGTAGATATCTGCCATGTACAAAGTACCGGCTACCGATACTGGTGGTGATTAAAATCAGCCGCTCATAGTGATTTGTGGTAGATATCTGCCATGTACAAAGTACCGGCTACCGATATTGGTGGTGATTAAAATCAGCCGCTCATAGTGATTTGTGGTAGATATCTGCCATGTACAAAGTACCGGCTACCGATACTGGTGGTGATTAAAATCAGCCGCTCATAGTGATTTGTGGTAGATATCTGCCATGTACAAAGTACCGGCTACCGATACTGGTGGTGATTAAAATCAGCCGCTCATAGTGATTTGTGGTAGATATCTGCCATGTACAAAGTACCGGCTACCGATACTGGTGGTGATTAAAATCAGCCGCTCATAGTGATTTGTGGTAGATATCTGCCATGTACAAAGTACCGGCTACCGATATTGGTGGTGATTAAAATCAGCCGCTCATAGTGATTTGTGGTAGATATCTGCCATGTACAAAGTACCGGCTACCGATACTGGTGGTGATTAAAATCAGCCGCTCATAGTGATTTGTGGTAGATATCTGCCATGTACAAAGTACCGGCTACCGATACTGGTGGTGATTAAAATCAGCCGCTCATAGTGATTTGTGGTAGATATCTGCCATGTACAAAGTACCGGCTACCGATACTGGTGGTGATTAAAATCAGCCGCTCATAGTGATTTGTGGTAGATATCTGCCATGTACAAAGTACCGGCTACCGATACTGCTGGTGATTAAAATCAGCCGCTCATAGTGATTTGTGGTAGATCTCTGCCATGTACAAAGTACCGGCTACTGATACTGGTGGTGATTAAAATCAGCCGCTCATAGTGATTTGTGGTAGATCTCTGCCATGTACAAAGTACCGGCTACTGATACTGGTGGTGATTAAAATCAGCCGCTCATAGTGATTTGTGGTAGATCTCTGCCATGTACAAAGTACCGGCTACTGATACTGCTGGTGATTAAAATCAGCCGCTCATAGTGATTTGTGGTAGATCTCTGCCATGTACAAAGTACCGGCTACTGATACTGGTGGTGATTAACGCCAGCCGTGGAGAATGATTTGTAGCATATCTCAGCCATGTACAAAGCATCTTATAAGGATACTGTTGGTGATTAAATTCAGCCGTGCAGGGTGATTTTGAGGCAGTATTTTATATCACAACACTGTGAATGCCAGAGTGATTGTAGTGTAAATTAACATTATTGTATAACATTATTTGAGATGTTTGTTAATTATAAGCATTGTTAGGAAATACGTTTACACGCCCTCACTGAAACTGACAATAGGAGCGGGTAACGATGAAGCGAGGGGATGAGTTGTTTATCAATTAGAAGAGACAAACAAATGACTTCATGAGTAGCGTACCTTTCTTTAGAAATGGACGGAATATCTTCCCTAGAGCATATGTGTTTGTAAGTTTGATTGGTTGATAAAACTGACGCTAATGTTGGCGCGATTTAGTAACCAATAGCAGCTCTATTATAATGCTTAAGCATATCGGGGTGAGAGTATAAATTCTTAAGGCAAATGCAAGTAACGCGCAGTTCTACAGAATCATTCACAAGGAAAACGTCGCGCAGTTCTAAGAAATCTCTATCGCGAATTACACGTTAGGCATTTCTATGGAAGCATTCACGAAGTACACATTACGCAATTCTACAGAATCGCTCGCGTCCTAAAGTTAGTTACAAAATGTGAAATACGCGAATTAATAGTGCACGGCAAATAAGTGCTTGTAGTTACATTCGAAAATATAACAGTTTCAGTCAGGCGTGTATCAAGATTAAATATGTGAAATTAATGAAGTGTGACGGCAATAAAAGTGAAAAAACAAATTCTTTTATTAGTGTTACCTTTTAGTAACAACTCCTTTCCGTTTACACGCCCTGTTCAAGAGAAATTTGCTCGACTGAGTAATAATAGCTAGCCGGAGGACAACGAACCCAAAAACAAAATACTAAAACAATAACAGGTTCTCAGCAAATAAGATAACACGAACAGATTACCGCGACAATTTGTAGCAGATTTCTGCCATGTACAAAACAACAGCTAGAGATACTGGGGGGGGGGGATTAAGGACAGCGTGGAGGGTGATTTGTAGCAGATCTCTGCAATGTACTAAACACCAGTTAGTGATACTGGGGTGATTAAAGTAATCCTGGTGGGTGATTTGTAACAGACCTCTGTCATGTACTAAACATCAGTTAGTGATACTTGTGGTGATTAAAGTAACCTAGTGGGTGATTTGTAGCAGATCTCTGCCATGTACTAAACACCAGTTAGGGATACTGGGGGTGATTAAAGTAATCCTGGTGGGTGATTTGTAACAGACCTCTGCCATGTACTAAACACCAGTTAGTGATACTGGGGGTGATTAAAGTAAACCTGGTGGGTGATTTGTAGCAGATCTCTGCCATGTACTAAACACCAGTTAGTGATACTGGGGGTGATTAAAGTAATCCTGGTGGGTGACTTACTGCAGATCTCTGCAATGTACTAAACACCAGTTAGTGATACTGCGGGTGATTAAAGTAATCCTGGTGGGTGATTTGTAACAGACCTCTGCCATGTACTAAACATCAGTTAGTGATACTGGGGGTGATTAAAGTAATCCTGGTGGGTGATTTGTAACAGACCTCTGCCATGTACTAAACATCAGTTAGTGATACTGGGGGTGATTAAAGTAATCCTGGTGGGTGATTTGTAACAGACCTCTGCCATGTACTAAACATCAGTTAGTGATACTGGGGGTGATTAAAGTAATCCTGGTGGGTGATTTGTAGCAGACCTCTGCCATGTACTAAACATCAGTTAGTGATACTTGTGGTGATTAAAGTAACCTAGTGGGTGATTTGTAGCAGATCTCTGCCATGTACTAAACACCAGTTAGGGATACTGGGGGTGATTAAAGTAATCCTGGTGGGTGATTTGTAACAGACCTCTGCCATGTACTAAACACCAGTTAGTGATACTGGGGGTGATTAAAGTAAACCTGGTGGGTGATTTGTAGCAGATCTCTGCCATGTACTAAACACCAGTTAGTGATACTGGGGGTGATTAAAGTAATCCTGGTGGGTGACTTACTGCAGATCTCTGCAATGTACTAAACACCAGTTAGTGATACTGCGGGTGATTAAAGTAATCCTGGTGGGTGATTTGTAACAGACCTCTGCCATGTACTAAACATCAGTTAGTGATACTGGGGGTGATTAAAGTAATCCTGGTGGGTGATTTGTAACAGACCTCTGCCATGTACTAAACATCAGTTAGTGATACTGGGGGTGATTAAAGTAATCCTGGTGGGTGATTTGTAACAGACCTCTGCCATGTACTAAACATCAGTTAGTGATACTGGGGGTGATTAAAGTAATCCTGGTGGGTGATTTGTAGCAGACCTCTGCCATGTACTAAACATCAGTTAGTGATACTTGTGGTGATTAAAGTAATCCTGGTGGGTGATTTGTAGCAGATCTCTGCAATGTACTAAACACCAGTTAGTGATACTGGGGGTGATTAAAGTAATCCTGGTGGGTGATTTGTAGCAGACCTCTGCCATGTACTAAACATCAGTTAGTGATACTGGGGGTGATTAAAGTAATCCTGGTGGGTGATTTGTAACAGACCTCTGCCATGTACTAAACATCAGTTAGTGATACTGGGGGTGATTAAAGTAATCCTGGTGGGTGATTTGTAGCAGATCTCTGCAATGTACTAAACACCAGTTAGTGATACTTGTGGTGATTAAAGTAATCCTGGTGGGTGATTTGTAGCAGATCTCTGCAATGTACTAAACACCAGTTAGTGATACTGGGGGTGATTAAAGTAATCCTGGTGGGTGATTTGTAGCAGATCTCTGTCATGTATAAAGCGTCAGTTAGTGATACTGGGGGTGATTAAAGTAATCCTGGAGAGTTACTTACTGCAGATCTCTGTCATGTATAAAGCGTCAGTTAGTGATACTGGGGGTGATTAAAGTAATCCTGGAGAGTGACTTACTGCAGATCTCTGTCATGTATAAAGCGTCAGTTAGAGATACTGGGGGTGATTAAAGTAATCCTGGTGGGTGACTTACTGCAGATCTCTCATGTATAAAGCGTCAGTTAGAGATACTGAGGGTAATTAAAGTAATCCTGGAGAGTGACTTACTGCAGATCTCTGTCATGTATAAAGCGTCAGTTAGAGATACTGGGGGTGATTAAAGTATTCCTGGTGGGTGACTTACTGCAGATCTGTCATGTATAAAGCGTCAGTTAGAGATACTGAGGGTAATTAAAGTAATCCTGGAGAGTGACTTACTGCAGATCTCTGTCATGTATAAAGCGTCAGTTAGAGATACTGGGGGTGATTAAAGTAATCCTGGTGGGTGACTTACTGCAGATCTCTGTCATGTATAAAGCGTCAGTTAGAGATACTGGGGGTGATTAAAGTAATCCTGGTGGGTGACTTACTGCAGATCTCTGTCATGTATAAGTCGTCAGTTAGAGATACTGGGGGTGATTAAAGTAATCCTGGAGAGTGACTTACTGCAGATCACTGTCATGTATAAAGCGTCAGTTAGAGATACTGGGGGTGATTAAAGGAATCCTGGTGAGTGACTTACTGCAGATCTCTGTCATGTATAAAGCGTCAGTTAGAGATACTGGGGGTGATTAAAGTAATCCTGGTTGGTGACTTACTGCAGATCTCTGTCATGTATAAAGCGTCAGTTAGAGATACTGGGGGTGATTAAAGTAATCCTGGTGGGTGACTTACAGCAGATCTCTCATGTATAAAGCGTCAGTTAGAGATACTGGGGGTGATTAAAGTAATCCTGGAGAGTGACTTACTGCAGATCTCTCATGTATAAAGCGTCAGTGAGAGATACTGGGGGTGATTAAAGTAATCCTGGAGGGTGACTTACTGCAGATCTCTGTCATGTATAAAGCGTCAGTTAGTGATACTGGGGGTGATTAAAGTAATCCTGGTGAGTGACTTACTGCAGATCTCTCATGTATAAAGCGTCAGTTAGAGATACTGGGGCTGATTAAAGTAATCCTGGTGGGTGACTTACTGCAGATCTCTCATGTATAAAGCGTCAGTTAGTGATACTGAGGGTAATTAAAGTAATCCTGGTGGGTGACTTACTGCAGATCTCTCAAGTATAAAGCGTCAGTTAGAGATACTGGGGCTGATTAAAGTAATCCTGGAGTGTGACTTACTGCAGATCTCTCATGTATAAAGCGTCAGTTAGAGATACTGGGGCTGATTAAAGTAATCCTGGAGGGTGACTTACTGCAGATCTCTCATGTATAAAGCGTCAGTTAGAGATACTGGGGCTGATTAAAGTAATCCGAGGGTGACTTACTGCAGATCTCTCATGTATAAAGCGTCAGTTAGAGATACTGGGGCTGATTAAAGTAATCCTGGTGGGTGACTTACTGCAGATCTCTCATGTATAAAGCGTCAGTTAGAGATACTGGGGCTGATTAAAGTAATCCTGGTGAGTGACTTACTGCAGATCTCTCATGTATAAAGCGTCAGTTAGAGATACTGGGGCTGATTAAAGTAATCCTGGTGGGTGACTTACTGCAGATCTTGGAGATATCCAACACACTCATACCGATGTATATAGGCTTGTTGAACACGATCTGACGAGAGGCCATATGCACAGCAGCTAGATTGGCGGCATATATTGTTCGATCGATGAACGTAGGCTTGGCGATCAGCTTCTCTAGAGTTTTTTCATTGGCCACCAGTCGTATATCCATACGGTTACGCAGGTTCTCCATAGTTTTTCCAAACATGGCGTTGTTAAAGAGCTTGTAGAGGTCCTTCTCGAAGTCATTTACAGCCTTTTGTCGTAGTCTGTTGTTAAATTCTACATACGGTTTTAACCACTGTGACTGGCGGAATTGTAGCACACAATGGATTTTTGTTAACCGTAGTCTATGCTTAAGTGCTTGCTTCAAAGCCATGTAAGGTACTATATACTTCTTTCGAGATCCAAGATGAGGTATCAGTTTCTTTGTACTCGAGTCCTTAGGCTTCATACACTCAGGCAGGAATGGTAAATCATTATGCAGATCGTGAAGTTCTGTAGGATACTCAATGTCAACTTCTAATATATATATCCATGAGCATCATCTTCTTGTAGCCTTTCTATGTCGATTTCTTCAGGCGAAACCCTCTGAAATCCACCAAAAGGAAGGGCGTGACACATTGCCCACCCATATTGGTTATTGGCGTCCTCGTATGTGATAAATTGGGTTGGTCTCGACGGATCAAACTTCTCCATATACCTGTTATTAGCCTCTGCATATCGATGGGAAACTTGGCATAAACCTCCTCTTATACCGGATTCCACCATGAGCAATTGGTCATAATCCTGTAACAGTACCAGCTTAATTCCTGTATACAGCAACATTGCATTCCATGTAAGTCCTGGAGAGGTAAAATAATGTGCGGGATCGACTTTATGCGTTTTGAGGGTTTGATCTCTGAACGTTTCAAAGACATCAGCTAGAAGAAGTACATCCGAAGTTAAGTAGAGGTCACTGTATTCTCCCAGGTTTCTCACATTGAACAGTCTCCATACATTTCTAGCATGATCGTAGTCAGTATCAGTAATTTCTTCTTCGTTCAATTTATTGTAGAAGTAGTTCTTAGGCGGCAGATAGGTCTCGTTCAAGACGTCCCATGAAGTGACGTAATCATAGGGAAATACACCCTTACGTGTCATCAACTTCATCTTGTCTTCTCCGAAGTACTTCAATGTTTCAGGGTACGATGTTAGATTTTTACCAGCTTATCCAAGCTTGTACTCAGGAACCGAAAACTATCTACAAACCGGAGCTTTATATCTCCGACATACTTGGAGAATGATATATAGCTTTCTTCAGAGCTAGGAATTACCTCCACCCGCTCACTTGTACATCCCAGCTCCTTAACAATGACATGAGAGTCATATCCACTGAGGTTGTGCATGAAGACAGGGATATATTTAAGTGTTTTGCAGGCTAAATTACATTCATTATGCAGACTCCCCCGATATTCACCACTGGTGTGATCATGGTCGCGTACTTTATAGTTCTCTTCAGTAAAGGTTTTTCCACACAAGTAGCATACTGTAGAGGCGTTAAAATCCATCTGCTGTTGATCTGTAAGTTTCAGGGGCATGACAGATTTGTATATATTATTAATCTCCTTTGCAAGGAATGACAGGTATTCCATAAACTTCTGAGCAGCATCAACACCACGATATACATAGGGATGCTTAGGAAGACCAGTTTCCAGATGTTCAACGTTGGTTGATGGTTTAACGTAAACACAGAAGCTCATTGCTGTGTGCTCTTGATAAAAGGTTGTATAGGAAGTTTCAGGACTGGGAATACACGTATGACATGGAGTGAGAATACTCTCAAAATCCGCATAGATGACATAAGGTACTTTCAGCATCCTCTCCACGTTTTTAAACTGTACAATTGATTTCTCCTTTGTAGGCATAACTACCCTTGCAACACCATGCTGATTACAGATGGCTGCATGTTCTTGCAGTTTTTCCAGTCCACTTCGTCCATATCGATTGTCAAAATGTGTAAAGCACCGCTTACAGGTATATATCACTCCATCATGCTTAGTTTTCTGACGTCGAACGAGCTTCTCAAAATTCTTGATATATACATAGTGATGTTTTCCACTACTGTCACTCAATAGGAGGAGGTCACGGTGGTCAGGTAGTTCAGTGTCAGCAACCTTTATCGGATACACTTCATGCTTCTCATCCAGGCCGAAAACGTTGATAGACATCCTATTAAGCTTCTCAAATTTAGGTATTTGAGAAAGTGGAGTAGGATAGGAAACACAGCTGAAGCCGTACTTATCTTGAAGTTTCTTATATTTGCTCACCCGTTGAGGCTTGACGCTGACAAATTTGGCTAATATAGAGTACATAAAGCATAGCTCATCAGTTAAATTCTGGATGTTAATGCAGGCTTTTCTTGCTTCAACAGATGGCGGTAGTGGTATGTAGCTACTTCCTCGTAACGGGTTGTACTTGCTGATACGAAGTCGAACTCCTTCCACAGCAAGCAGAGCCCAGTTGCTACCCTTAAGCTGAGACTCCACCATTTCAGTAACCATCTTCTTCATTTTCGTTTCCAACATAGAGTCCAGATCCGTTTCTAGGAAAGCAGCTTGATTTCGTGTTTTAAATGTTTTGTCGCAGGTTTCTCCCACACTGTTAACAAATCTACACTCAACTAACAGATTAATGTTTACACTTTTGTGAATACCAAGCTCTTTATGTACAGCCTGGATTATCCGATGTTTCGCCTCATGCAGGTATATATTCAGATCCTTAGCTGATTCACAACGTATAAAATATGATTTCAAGCGTCCATTCAATGAAGTTTCATATTCTTTCATGTCACAGTCGTCTAATGCAGAAAATAACTCATGCTTTGCCGGTTCTAATCTACGTTTCTTCTCAGGTCTGTTTATTTCACACGCATCTTCGTGTCGACGACCCTTATAACTGTCTTTGAAGGCTACATTACAATATTTACACTTGAAGAGCTTTTTACAACGTAGCTCATGTCGTCTTTTATCATATCCACGGAGGAACTTCTTACAGCATTTACCACAAGAATATCCTGAGGCACTAGGAATGATATCCATATATGAGGACTAATTCATTTTTCTTCTTGATATAATAAGATATTAACCTTTCTTCAAGGAAATGTACGCCTCTTTACCTTGATAACGCTTTAGAAGGTTGATTATTTTCTGAGAGAACAGCGATGTTAACACCTCAGAGATGATCAACAGAATGAATTTCAATGCTAGAGGTCGCTCTATTTATAGAGGAAGCACGAACCTTTTTGGATCAATTATATAACGTATTAACCCTTCTTCAAGAAATGTTAGTCTCTTTACCTTGATAACACTTTAGAAGGTCGCTTATTTTCTAGGAGAACAACGATGTGGTCACCTCGGAGATGATTAACAGAATGAAGTTCAATACTCAAGTTCGCTCTATTTATAGAGGAAGCACGAACCTTTTTAGATCAATTATATCCTGATTATTAATACTAAAAAACGGTGATGAAGCGTGTAAGCTCTTATATTTCAATTCGTGTTACACTGATGTTGGAGCGTCTTCGTATAGCTTTGCGTGCTTAGAGTGAGTGAGCAAAGTATTGTGAAGATGTATGTATTGTTCGGGTATAATCGTACAGATTCGGAGAGCTTGACTCGTGAAGGTGATGAACGATCCGTTGACCGAGCAAGAGGCAAGCATTCCCTCTCCTTCTACTCGAAGGTTTGGAGTAGCCAATCAAACTCGCTGTATTATATATCTTAAACTTTCCCGCATACATTTTTATAGTGCAAAAGAGCACTATAAAAAGACTGCTTCACCAGAAAATTCTTACAGTTTCTCAGCTGACATCAACGAGCTAAGACCTCTGCAAACTTTACGCTTTCATCGTAAAATTTTCTTCGAACGACCATGTCTGGTAAGTTGTAAAAAACGCTTCATTTACTTTAAAAGTTAAATTATTACCTTTATATTTTAATTTATAATTGCATTCTTGTTTTCAATGTCGAGACATTTATACGCAAATAGTTGAACTTCTACAGTTAATATCTAGCTGCGCAAATTCTCAAAAAATGTGAACAGTTTAGTTAAGTATTCATCTTGTTGAGTAATTATTATTCCGGATATTTAAATACGTGTTTTCACTGAGTGAATTATATTCCTTTCTAGAGAAAATACAATTACTTGAATACCCTACGAATCGAATAAAAATGTTCTGTATAAATATTCTTCCGAGGGTAACCGACGGTAATCGAACCAGAGAGATCTTCAGATTGTACAGTGAAAGATGTGAATTATATAGAATGAAAGGAAATCGCGATAGATGAAAACCCACTCAGGCATTCGCCTGCAGACCAGGGAAAACCATGAAAAATCTGAGGCCAGAGTGAACAACTAAGGGTAATCGAACCAGGGAGACCATCGGATTATAACGTGAAAGCTGTAAATGAAAGGGAAATAAAATCGTGATAGATGAGAAACCACCCCGACATTCACCTACAGACCAGGGAAAATCACGAAAAATATGTCAGAGTGAACAACCAACGACAATCGAACGAGGGAAACCATCAGATTTCACACGTGAAATATATAAATCAAATAAAATGAAAGAAAATCGTGATAGATGGGAAACCACTCAGACATTCACCTGCAGACCAGGGAAAACCATGAAAAATCCCAGGATAGAGTGAGCGACCGGCAGGGAAATCAAACAAAGGACTCTAGAAGCACAAAGATGCAAATGAAAGAAAATCGTGATAGATGGGAAACCACTCAGGCATTTGCCTGCAGACCAGGGAAAACCACGAAAAAATCAAAGGTCTGAGCGACTGGCCTACGCTAATCCTGGCAGAGTGCCTTAGAAGCACATAGTTTAAGATGTAAATCAAGTAAAATGAAAGAAAATAGAAATCTATGAGAAACCACTCTGGCATTCGCCCGCAGACCAGGGAAATCGAGAAAAATCTAATGTCAGAGTGAACATCCAACGGCAATCGAACCAGGGAGATCTTCAGTTTGTACAGTGAAAGATGTAAATTATATAGAATGAAAGGAAATCGTGATAGATGAGAACCCACTCAGGCATTCGTCTGCAGACCAGGGAAAACCATGAAAAATCTGAGGTCAGAGTGAACAGCTAACGGTAATCGAACCGAGGACTTCCTGTTTGCATGCATTGATCGAACATTCATCAGTTAATGTTTCATTCAATGCCTACCATACCAACACCGCAATCCATTACACAGCAAAGTTAATTTTTATTATAATACTTTCTCTCCTTATTTAATTAAATCCATGTATATACCATATTATTTCATGTTTTCAGTACTTTCTTTCCCTCGTCCCTCTCATTCACCCTAAAGAATCAGTATACAATATGACATTTTTATACGCTTAATGTCCATTTATCACAGAATACCACGCTTAATTCGCAGTTATCACTGAATACCACTACATTTGACTATAATTACGAGCAAAATAATTTTTTCCCAGAGTTACACGGATTTTAAACTCGTAGGATCGTATTAGAAAATTTATCATGTTTCGTTCAGTTCAAAGTGGGTAAACATTTTTAAAGTCATCGATTACATTTAGCGTAAAGATTATCATATATCATTTTTACATCCGTCTTGTTAAATATAATGTAACGCAATCCATTTTTAAAATCAAATCATACATGCGTTTAATGCATATAATGGATGTCTTCATATATCCAATATCGCTGCCATGCATGTTAAACCCTTCAATATGGATGCGTTCGGGCATCTTCGTCATTGAACATGCTTCCGACTCTCTCCGCTAGGTGGAGCGCATGATGCATGCTACGAGGGTGGAGAGGGAGAAACCAGTTCTATTTACGCTTGCAGTGGAGATGGCGCGTCAGTCGGCCTGAGAGCCTCGTTCAGGGAGGTCGTATAGTTCTCGCATTCATTTCATTACGCGTCGTCGTATCGCGTGTTCGTTACTTATTTTTTTTGTTTTTTTACCTTTCTTAGTCATGAATTCATCCAAGAGATGTAATTTCGTCAGGACGACAGTAGTCAAATATGCATTACAAAATAAACGTCTATTCGACGTTTTTATCTTAATTACTTTTTTATGTTATTCGAAGATGAATTTATACTCATGTCATGCGATTCAGCCCAAGACCAGCAGGTGAACTTGTAACAGCAGACAACGATGCATCACATTCTAAAGATATAATCACCCTTTACCGCATATTGCTATCTCTTTCCATTCAGGAGATATAAGCATTCAATGATAACAATACATTTTTTTGCGACGCACCGCCAATTAAAGTGGTCTGCGGTGTTGGTATGGTAGGCATTGAATGAAACATTAACTGATGAATGTTCGATCAATGCATGCAAACAGGAAGTCCTCGGTTCGATTACCGTTAGTTGTTCACTCTGACCTCAGATTTTTCATGGTTTTCCCTGGTCTGCAGGCGAATGCCTGAGTGGGTTATCTTCTATCACGATTTCCTTTCATTCTATATAATTTAGATCTTTCACTGTACAATCTGAAGATCTCCCTGGTTCGATTGCCGTTGGATGTTCACTCTGACATTAGATTTTTCTCGATTTCCCTGGTCTGCGGGCGAATGCCAGAGTGGTTTCTCATCGATTTCTATTTTCCTTCATTTTATTTGATTTACATCTTAACCTATGTGCTTCTAAGGCACTCTGCCAGGATTAGCGTAGGCCAGTCGCTCAGACCTTTGATTTTTTCGTGGTTTTCCCTGGTCTGCAGGCAAATGCCTGAGTGGTTTCCCATCTATCACGATTTTCTTTCATTTGCATCTTTGTGCTTCTAGAGTCCTTTGTTTGATTTTCCTGTCGGTCGCTCACTCTATCCTGGGATTTTTCATGGTTTTCCCTGGTCTGCAGGCGAATGTCTGAGTGGTTTCCCATCTATTACGATTTTCTTTCATTTTATTTGATTTATATATTTCACGTGTGAAATCTGATTGTTTCCCTGTTCGATTGTCGTTGGTTGTTCACTCTGACATATTTTTCGTGATTTTCCCTGGTCTGTAGGCGAATGTCTGGGTGGTTTCTCATCTATCACGATTTTATTTCCCTTTCATTTACATCTTTCCGTTATAATCCGATGGTCTCCCTGGTTCGATTACCGTTAGTTGTTCACTCTGGCCTCAGATTTTTCATGGTTTTCCCTGGTCTGCAGGCGAAAGCCTGAGTGGGTTTTCATCTATCGCGATTTCCTTTCATTCTATATAATTTACATCTTTCACTGTACAATCCGAAGATCTCTCTGGTTCGATTACCGTCGGTTACCCTCGGAAGAATATTTATACAGAACATTTTTATTCGATTCGTAGGGTATTCAAGTAATTTGGGATGGACTTTATTGTTGGGCCCCGTATTGGGACGCCTTCTTTGGTTGTTGTCTTCGTTGGGCGCCTTGGTGGGATGGACTTTATTGTGTGTTTTCCTTTTATGTACGGTATCGGTGTTTTTGTAGGGGGAAAAGGAAAGGTATCGGTCAGATGTCGGAAGAGCATGGATACAAGTAGGTTCTCTTAATCTCGGGTCGTGTTAACCGATGATATTTATATGGTTATATTACGTTTTATTCTGACCTCCTTAAAACCATTCCCATAATCGATCCGTTCACACAAATATGTTTAATGTCCGACCACACAAATATATCGAACTATGCCATCGCCAAATCAAACTATAGCCACATGATACACTGTGGTGTTTCACACGTCTGCTCACATCGAATTCCGGAGTACAAGTGTCTGCATTTACCCTTCGGTTCGCATTCCTGAAAGTTTCTTAACCCTAACTTTCTGCCTGCCTTGTTTCCCCCAATTCACACATGTGTCGTTACAATGGGCATGTTCAGCCCGCATTCCAATCCCCTAACGGTACGTTCATTTCCCGTCGTATACCTACTCTCTACAGTCTTATAAAGATATGTTATGTCAGTTTCCTGGCCTTATGCCTTAAACCGCGGTATATAAAAATACTCGCCCACAGCAAGGGATGTCTTTTCGCTTCCTGCATGTATCAGTGCGACATGATACGCATTTATAACCAAATTTTGTAATTTAGTTGGTACGTATGTTATCCATTTGGGTCTATCTCTCCCCTGTAATTTATACAACACGCCCTTCCATGCCCCTAGGGTTCCTGGAATGTCTTTGTTTATTTCTGGCGCTGATTCTATTATTTGACGTAACCTTGCATCTTCATATTGTGCTTTTTTGACATTTTTCATTTCAGCTATTAGCTGCTTGTTTAAGCTAAGATCCAGTTTGAGGACCGTTACCTCTCTTTGTGTACCGGTTTGGCACTCAGGTAAATTCTTGCCTGGGCTCAGTCGGGAAAGAATGTCACTAAAAATGTTCTCACTTCCAGGAATGTGCTTAATTTCCACGGCATAGGAGGTTATTTCATAAATGTATCGTGATATTTTAGAACTCGTTAATTTACATGTCTTTATAAAAGACAGGCTAACGTGATCTGTGAATATAGTAATCTTTTGTTAAAGATATATGTTTTGAATTTCTGCAGTGCATAAGAAATTGCAGATATCTCCTGCTCCGTGATGGGTGCAACTGCTTCTGCATGTGTCAAAGGTCGGGAGCATGTGGATATGACGTGTAGGCCGCCATTATTGTCTCGTTGCGTCAATACAGCGCCGAAAGAAATAGTTGAGGCGCCGCAGTAAATCTCAAATGGCTGGTTCATGTTTGGCCTTTCTAATAAAATCGCCCGCGCAAACAGTTGTTTTATATCTTCAAAGGCGCGTTGCTCGTGTTCAGTCCACCGCCATCTTGTTCCCTTCTTCAGTAATGCCCGTAACGGTGCAGTCTCCTTTGCAAAATTGTATACAAATCTTACTTGGTAATTTAGCATGCCAAAAATCCTCCTGAGCTCCTTCAGATTTTTCGGGGCTGGTATTTTCTGTATGGCTTCAACCCTCTGTGGATCAACTGATAGGCCGCCATCAGAGATGATATAACCAACGAATCGCACCTGAGTGGCGAAAAATGCAGATTTTTCTAAATTTATCGTCATGCCACATTGTATCAGACGTTGTAAAATAGAATCAATACATTCAATATGCTCCGAAATATCAGTATCATGTATTAAAAAATCATCTACGTATTGCGTCATAAACTCATTTGTAGAGTCACCGAAAACTGCATGCATGGCTCTCAGAAATGCACTAGAGCTGGTCGCGACGCCATATGGAGTTCTGTGAAATTCATAGACACGCCCAAAATAAAGGAAAGCAGTATATTTTCTCAGATGTTCCTTAAGTTCTATCTGAAGATAGGAGTTTTTTAAATCCAATGTAGAAAACCATTTTCTGTGACCTATTTTGCCTAATATTTGGTCTATACTTTCGGTCCTAAAATTGTCAGGCGATATGTATTTATTCAGTCGACGTGCATCGATGGTAATTCTAACAGTCCCATTTCTTTTTCTAACTATGCACAGGGGGTTTAAATATGGGGAATCTGATAACCCAATAATACCATCTTGAAGCATTTTATTTATTGTGAGTTCCACGCTATCTCTTATATCAAAAGGGATAGCTCGACATTTGTGTCTAATGGGCTCCATTTGTCGTATCTGGAACTCATATTCATAAATGTTACATAAACCGGTTCTGTCCGCGAAGACTTCGCGATTTCGGTAGAACACCTCCAATAGTTTCTCCTTCTATTCCGCCGTCAATATTTCTATATCCCTTATCTTCTCTCGGATCTTTAGGGAGATATTCGCATTAGTGTGTTCTTCTACCTGAAACCGGGCAGTTCTGTCAGTGGCGAACAAACCTGTTTCTTCCCGTACCTCTAAGTCGTAATAACTAACAGCTACTGATTCATTCGGGACAATACTTGCATTACTAATATCTTCAAATGATTCCTCATCCTGATTATACTCCTCGCAATCGGCGTCGGATGCTCTGTTTAGATCACTTCTAGCGTTATTGATCTGGTATATTTCTCCTCCCTCAATCTGCAAATATTCGACGATAAAATAATCTCCCATCAAGTCTTTCTCTCCGGGGGTCTCGGGATCGTTTACCTGCTATGTCTTTTGTATGAAAGGTGTTATAACCAAGCGGTTATTTATGTAAAAGCTCAACTCCTTGCTTTCATAATTTATTTTTGTTCGCATTGCATCTAGAAAATCATTTCCAATTAAAAGTTGAAATATAAGCCGTGGCACTACCAGAAAAACAAACTCAATTTCTATCTCTTCAATCTTAAATGTTATCATCACCTGGTATTTAATTCTTTGCTTGCTCCTACCTATCGCCGTAACACAACACACGTTTCTTACCGGCAATGTCTGTAATTTCCACCCCGTTGTTATCAGGTTATCGTATAATTCCTGGCTACATACCGAAGAAGATGCGCCGCTGTCGATAATTGCCTCATAGACATGATCTTTCACTTTCATCGCAATTCTAGGTGCCTCCACTATTTCACTAATTTTATCATAGTATTCCTCCCGGTTATCACTTTCTGTCGAGAGCCTCTTTGATAATGCTCTATGCCTACACTATTTATAGTTTTGTCGTCCTCGTTTGCTGTAAATGAATTTGACGTGTCCTGCACGGCCATATCAGAGGACTTGAGACGGCTCCTAATTAGTTTAAATTTTGGTTATTCAGTACATTTATGGCTGAGGCACTGTTTTGTGCGTCTTGATGCTGTTCAATGGGGCGTGACTCTTGTCTGTTCCAGTTCGGCGACATTCGTCCTCCGTCTCTCACGCCGGGTCCTGGGTTCGTTCTAGGGGGGCTATTTGAATAAGCGCGCCGCCAGCCATTATTGCCATAGTTTCCGCGCAGCCTATTTCCGCCTCGCCTGTGGGGATTGAAGTCTATGTAATTTATATGGTGAGAACGGCCATTTTGTTGGCGGTTTTGTCGTTCAAAATCTGGCTCGTTTCTCGTTCTATGTTGTCACTGGTTATCTCTTGGAGCCTGATTTCGATATCTGTCTCGGATGTGATAAGGATCTGGCCTACGGTGATTTTCATTGGAACGTGCCCCCGCCCCATGGAAATTTTGAGCAATGTATCTTTCCTCACTGGTTCGTTGGTGGAAAATATTGGTGCCCCGTATTTCGCCTGAATGGCTTTGAAAAGGTGTTAACAGTTCTAGTGCCTCTGCTATTGTTCTTGGTTTAGCGACAATTAAATGATTTCTAATGTGCTCATTGAAATGGTGGGCCATCAAGGAGATGAATTCCTCCTCTCTCATTGGTGGTTCAAGCAGTTGGCTCTGTTGCGCTAGTTTTAGAAAATAGTCCACCATTGTTTCACTTCGATGGTGTTGATATCTCCCATTGTTGATCTGCGTGCGCACCGCATATTGTGTGCTGCTATTCCAATATTTGCTCAGAAAAGCCTGTCGGAATTGAGCGTAAGACGTTTGATCACCCAGCGTTAGCCTATACCACACGAAAGATTGGCCCAGTAAACCTCTCCTAATTATAAGCATTTTGTACTGTTCCGGGATACCCTTTAATGTAAAATACGCCTCAACATCCATAATGTAACGGCGACATTATCATGTCTATCATCAAATATCGGTATCGCAATTCCGTTTAGCAATTGGTATGGCACGGACACATGATTATTCAAACACAATATTGGAGTTACATTCGTGTCGTTATTACAAGAGGTTATGGGAGAAAATGCACCACCATGCATATGCTCCGTTGGTCGTATGTTTGCAGAAACATCAGGTGAGCTGGCGGAACGTATGTTCTGGCTTGGATTATTTATCGGCTCCATTTCGAACCGTTGTGCTTTGTCTTGTAGTCCTGCTAGCTCACGTGAGGCTTCTACTCTGAGGTTTGTTGTCTGCTGAGTCAGACAGTTGCGCAATTTTGTCTTTCAATTTGGTTATATCATTTACTTGTGACTCTCTTTGATCCTGAATAATCCTTTTTACGGCTGTCATTTCTGCCTCCACATTATTTTCCAATGTGCGCTGCCGCTTCTCCATTATTGTGCAACTGCGCTGAAATTCAGCATTCAACCCCTCTTGCATTGCTAAGGTACTACTTCTAATTTCTACTATTTGCCCTTTGAGCTTCTCAACCTCATTCTGTGATTCTTTGACCTCAGCTTTATTTAACAAAAAATCTTCCTGCATAGCATTCTGATAAGATCTAATTTCCTCTAATTGATCCCTAATTTCTCTTTGCTGTACTTCAAACCTGGCTCCTATCATCTTCTCTAATCTATTTCCTAACTTTTCTTCCAAAACCTCAATCTGACATTGCAAATTTCTGTTTAATCTCTCTTCTAATGCTTTATTTTGGTTTTGCAATTCTTTGTTATGATTTTGTAAACTTTCATCTAGCTTTTCCGTTAATACTTTATTTTGATTTTGTAAACTTTCACTTAAATTCACGAACATTTGCTGTATAACCAAAACAATGTTGTTTTCGGCCATAGCGCTAGCCTCTATTGTCTGCATATTTCCCGGAATATTTGTTTCCCTACTGTCTAACGGCCTACTTTCTACCTGCTCTACCTGCATGTTTTCAGCTTCAATTAAGTCTTTCTCCATCTCTTTTACACTTAAAGGTTCTTTTAAAACCGTTTTATTTCTAAGTAACATTAATTAGTGATATTATTGTTATTATTGTCATTATTATTCAATTGTTACATGCATGGATTTAGTTCGGGAAAACTATAGAAGCATATGTGTACGTTACTTTTGCTGCGTTGAGTTGGCTCCGTTGACTTGCACTGTGCTGACCCTTGCTGCGATGATCTGGATGTCGGGTTGATCTGTTGACCTGGATGGTAGGGATTTCTTCCGGTGATCGGCACGTTCATCCGCTGCTGCTGGCCTGGGGTTCGATGCTCGCTGTCACTCGATCGTTGTCATCGGCAGTTCTCCTGACACGTTGGGTGCCATGTTGGGATGGACTTTATTGTTGGGCGCCGTATTGGGACGGCTTCTTTGGGTGTTGTCTTCGTTGGGCGCCTTGGTGGGATGGACTTTATTGTGTGTTTTCCTTTTATGTACGGTATCGGTGTTTTTGTAGGGGGAAAAGGAAAGGTATCGGTCAGATGTCGGAAGAGCATGGATACAAGTAGGTTCTCTTAATCTCGGGTCGTGTTAACCGATGATATTTATATGGTTTTATTACGTTTTATTCTGACCTCCTTAAAACCATTCCCATAATCGATCCGTTCACACAAATATGTTTAATGTCCGACCACACAAATATATCGAACTATGCCATCGCCAAATCAAACTATAGCCACATGATACCCTGTGGTGTTTCACACGTCTGCTCACATCGAATTCCGGAGTACAAGTGTCTGCATTTACCCTTCGGTTCGCATTCCTGAAAGTTTCTTAACCCTAACTTTCTGCCTGCCTTGTTTCCCCCAATTCACACATGTGTCGTTACAATGGGCATGTTCAGCCCGCATTCCAATCCCCTAACGGTACGTTCATTTCCCGTCGTATACCTACTCTCTACAGTCTTATAAAGATATGTTATATGTTCCCACACTTTTCTAGGTGGTTCACAAATAGACTATGTGTAATCGATATTATGGCTTCAACGTATCGTTTCAATATGTCCCCACGAGGAAATCGCTGTCGCTTCGAAGAAAACGACAGGGATTTTCTCGGGAGTCCCCATACCTAAATTTTTGTATCTTTGTTACTATATCCAAATGTGACTCAGAGTGTATGTACTTTGTGTGTCGGATCGATTTTGAGAATGTACGATAATAACATTTAATTACAATAAACATATATACACAACATCCTTGAAATTACAATGCACATATGAAAAGAAAATTACTACTAAAATGATGACAGTTTAGATAACCACAGTATTGACTGATTACACAAAATTATAGCGCTGATAACTTAGAATGAAAACAATTATTTACAAGCATTTCAAACATGGAACAGATATATTGAATATGTACATAATTTACACATTTATAGGTAGACGAGATAGACATTGTTTAGGCGCTAATGCCTATGAAATTGTATGTTGGTTGTGATGTAATGTATGTTTATTCTTCTTCTTCTTTTTATTTCACAATCACGGGCTCACAATTGATAGTGGCACACGCAGTACTGTTCGTTTATCACAAACACTACACTCGCCACAAACTTTCACTGGCCGACTGGGCCGTATACGACAAATTTCATTGCCTTTGTCTTCCAACATTTTTTAACACTATAACATACATATGAGTACATCACTGATAACTGTGTTTGATTGGATATTTGGTTTACAAAGAATCATTTATCCCTAATCAATTGTGCGTGCCATCTAATTACACTGACATTTTTTTTAAGTAAATGCTTTTTTTTCAACCATCCTGTCCGTTTTGTTTTATTATTTGTGTTATTGATAGTACCTCCATGTACCCGCAGTTACTTTATGTATCCGACGACGCTACTCTAAATTCTTTGAAAGGTTTTAATAAAGCAATATTGTATCGCCCCTTTGCTTTCCCCGTTTTTATATCGGTAATTTCAAATGCCTTAGCGTTAAATTTCTGAGTGATCACGCATGGCCCATTCCATAAGTTTTCCATTCTATGGTATCTTTTTCCAATTAGTGATGAACGAGGGTGGTTCTTGTATAATACTTTTTCACCTACTTGTGGGTCCCATATGTTACTGTTTCTTTTAGTACGCCTTTTTCGTGCTTCTGCGCGTTCTTTTAGCCTGTTAAATGCTTTTTGAAACATTTCTCCGTCCCTTTCGGCTTCTGCTGCGCTAATCGGTTCATGTAATTTTGGTATTATGTTGCGGGCTATCTCTCCTGTTTGTAAGGTCACTGGTGCATATCCCGTAGATGGACATGGGGTATTATTTATTACTGTCTGCACGTATTCACAATAATTTGGCCAGAGAGAATGCCGCTTATGGCATATCACTCGAAAAAAAAATGGAAATATCCCTCATAATTCGCTCGCAAGGGTTACTTTGGGGGTGGTATGATGTGGAGTTATAAACTTTTATCCCTGCTTCCCGAAGACGACCTAGAAACTTCTCTGACTTGTGAATCGAAACGTTATCGGCTATGAGAGCATCCATCTTACCATACTTAGGCACATAATCGTCCATGATTTTTGCTACGCATAACGCGCTAGACAATTTCTTCATTGGATAGATTTTGACGAATTTTGAAAAAATATCTACCATTACAAACATGTGTCTCATACCTCCCCTACCTATCGGTAATGGTACATGGGAGTCAATGGCAACCAGAGCTCCTGGTCTGTCTCTTAATATCGCTTGCGGTGGCGAATCAAATTTCACGTTTATTGGCTTAGCCCTCTGGCAGATTTCACATGTTGCTGTCAGTTTCCTGGCCTTATGCCTTAAACCGCGGTATATAAAAATACTCGCCCACAGCAAGGGATGTCTTTTCGCTTCCTGCATGTATCAGTGCGACATGATACGCATTTATAACCAAATTTTGTAATTTAGTTGGTACGTATGTTATCCATTTGGGTCTATCTCTCCCCTGTAATTTATACAACACGCCCTTCCATGCCCCTAGGGTTCCTGGAATGTCTTTGTTTATTTCTGGCGCTGATTATATTATTTGACGTAACCTTGCATCTTCATATTGTGCTTTTTTGACATTTTTCATTTCAGCTATTAGCTGCTTGTTTAAGCTAAGATCCAGTTTGAGGACCGTTACCTCTCTTTGTGTACCGGTTTGGCACTCAGGTAAATTCTTGCCTGGGCTCAGTCGGGAAAGAATGTCACTAAAAATGTTCTCACTTCCAGGAATGTGCTTAATTTCCACGTCATAGGAGGTTATTTCATAAATGTATCGTGATATTTTAGAACTCATTAATTTACATGTCTTTATAAAAGACAGGCTAACGTGATCTGTGAATATAGTAATCTTTTGTTAAAGATATATGTTTTGAATTTCTGCAGTGCATAATAAATTGCAGATATCTCCTGCTCCGTGATGGGTGCAACTGCTTCTGCATGTGTCAAAGGTCGGGAGCATGTGGATATGACGTGTAGGCCGCCATTATTGTCTCGTTGCGTCAATACAGCGCCGAAAGAAATAGTTGAGGCGCCGCAGTAAATCTCAAATGGCTGGTTCATGTTTGGCCTTTATAATAAAATCGCCCGAACAAACAGTTGTTTTATATCTTCAAAGGCGCGTTGCTCGTGTTCAGTCCACCACCATCTTGTTCCCATCTTCAGTAATGCCCGTAACGGTGCAGTCTCCTTCGCAAAATTGTATACAAATCTTACTTGGTAATTTAGCATGCCAAAAATCCTCCTGAGCTGCTTCAGATTTTTCGGGGCTGGTATTTTCTGTATGGCTTCAACCCTTTGTGGATCAACTGATAGGCCGCCATCAGAGATGATTTAACCAACGAATCGCACCTGAGTGGCGAAAAATGCAGATTTTTCTAAATTTATCGTCATGCCACATTGTATCAGACGTTGTAAAATAGAATCAATATGTTCAATATGCTCCGAAATATCAGTATCATGTATTAAAAAATCATCTACGTATTGCGTCATAAACTCATTTGTAGAGTCACCGAAAACTGCATGCATGGCTCTCAGAAATGCACTAGAGCTGGTCGCGACGGCATATGGAGTTCTGTGAAATTCATAGACACGCCCAAAATAAAGGAAAGCAGTATATTTTCTCAGATGTTCCTTAAGTTCTATCTGAAGATAGGAGTTTTTTAAATCCAATGCAGAAAACCATTTTCTGTGACCTATTTTGCCTAATATTTGGTCTATACTTTCGGTCCTAAAATTGTCAGGCGATATGTATTTATTCAGTCGACGTGCATCGATGGTACTTCTAACAGTCCCATTTCTTTTTCTAACTATGCACAGGGGGTTTAAATATGGGGAATCTGATAACCCAATAATACCATCTTGAAGCATTTTATTTATTGTGAGTTCGACGCTTTCTCTTATATCAAAAGGGATAGCTCGACATTTGTGTCTAATGGGCTCCATTTGTCGTATCTGGAACTCATATTCATAAATGTTACATAAACCGGTTCTGTCCGCGAAGACTTCGCGATTTCGGTAGAACACCTCCAATAGTTTCTCCTTCTATTCCGCCGTCAATATTTCTATATCCCTTATCTTCTCTCGGATCTTTTGGGAGATATTCGCATTAGCGTGTTCTTCTACCTGAAACCGGGCAGTTCTGTCAGTGGCGAACAAACCTGTTTCTTCCCGTACCTCTAAGTCGTAATAACTAACAGCTACTGATTCATTCGGGACAATACTTGCATTACTAATATCTTCAAGTGATTCCTCATCCTGATTATACTCCTCGCAATCGGCGTCGGATGCTCTGTTTAGATCACTTCTAGCGTTATTGATCTGGTATATTTCTCCTCCCTCAATCTGCAAATATTCGACGATAAAATAATCTCCCATCAAGTCTTTCTCTCCGGGGGTCTCGGGATCGTTTACCTGCTGTGTCTTTTGTATGAAAGGTGTTATAACCAAGCGGTTATTTATGTAAAAACTCAACTCCTTGCTTTCATAATTTATTTTTGTTCGCATTGCATCTAGAAAATCATTTCCAATTAAAAGTTGAAATATAAGCCGTGGCACTACCAGAAAAACAAACTCAATTTCTATCTCTTCAATCTTAAATGTTATCATCACCTGGTATTTAATTCTTTGCTTGCTCCTACCTATCGCCGTAACACAACACACGTTTCTTACCGGCAATGTCTGTAATTTCCACCCCGTTGTTATCAGGTTATCGTATAATTCCTGGCTACATACCGAAGAAGATGCGCCGCTGTCGATAATTGCCTCATAGACATGATCTTTCACTTTCATCGCAATTCTAGGTGCCTCCACTATTTCACTAATTTTATCATAGTATTCCTCCCGGTTATCACTTTCTGTCGAGAGCCTCTTTGATAATGCTCTATGCCTACACTATTTATAGTTTTGTCGTCCTCGTTTGCTGTAAATGAATTTGACATGTCCTACACGGCCATATCAGAGGACTTGAGACGGCCCCTAATTAGTTTAAATTTTGGTTATTCAGTACATTTATGGCTGAGGCACTGTTTTGTGCGTCTTGATGCTGTTCAATGGGGCGTGACTCTTGTCTGTTCCAGTTCGGCGACATTCGTCCTCCGTCTCTCACGCCGGGTCCTGGGTTCGTTCTAGGGGGGCTATTTGAATAAGCGCGCCGCCAGCCATTATTGCCATAGTTTCCGCGCAGCCTATTTCCGCCTCGCCTGTGGGGATTGAAGTCTATGTAATTTATATGGTGAGAACGGCCATTTTGTTGGCGGTTTTGTCGTTCAAAATCTGGCTCGTTTCTCGTTCTATGTTGTCGCTGGTTATCTCTTGGAGCCTGATTTCGATATCTGTCTCGGATGTGATAAGGATCTGGCCTACGGTGATTTTCATTGGAACGTGCCCCCGCCCCATGGAAATTTTGAGCAATGTATCTTTCCTCACTGGTTCGTTGGTGGAAAATATTGGTGTCCCGTATTTCGCCTGAATGGCTTTGAAAAGGTGTTAACAGTTCTAGTGCCTCTGCTATTGTTCTTGGTTTAGCGACAATTAAATGATTTCTAATGTGCTCATTGAAATGGTGGGCCATCAAGGAGATGAATTCCTCCTCTCTCATTGGTGGTTCAAGCAGTTGGCTCTGTTGCGCTAGTTTTAGAAAATAGTCCACCATTGTTTCACTTCGATGGTGTTGATATCTCCCATTGTTGATCTGCGTGCGCACCGCATATTGTGTGCTGCTATTCCAATATTTGCTCAGAAAAGCCTGTCGGAATTGAGCGTAAGACGTTTGATCACCCAGCGTTAGCCTATACCACACGAAAGATTGGCCCAGTAAACCTCTCCTAATTATAAGCATTTTGTACTGTTCAGGGATACCCTTTAATGTAAAATACGCCTCAACATCCATAATGTAACGGCGACATTATCATGTCTATCATCAAATATCGGTATCGCAATTCCGTTTAGCAATTGGTATGGCACGGACACATGATTATTCAAACACAATATTGGAGTTACATTCGTGTCGTTATTACGTGAGGTTATGGGAGAAAATGCACCACCATGCATATGCTCCGTTGGTCGTATGTTTGCAGAAACATCAGGTGAGCTGGCGGAACGTATGTTCTGGCTTGGATTATTTATCGGCTCCATTTCGAACCGTTGTGCTTTGTCTTGTAGTCCTGCTAGCTCACGTGAGGCTTCTACTCTGAGGTTTGTTGTCTGCTGAGTCAGACAGTTGCGCAATTTTGTCTTTCAATTTGGTTATATCATTTACTTGTGACTCTCTTTGATCCTGAATAATCCTTTTTACGGCTGTCATTTCTGCCTCCACATTATTTTCCAATGTGCGCTGCCGCTTCTCCATTATTGTGCAACTGCGCTGAAATTCAGCATTCAACCCCTCTTGCATTGCTAAGGTACTACTTCTAATTTCTACTATTTGCCCTTTGAGCTTCTCAACCTCATTCTGTGATTCTTTGACCTCAGCTTTATTTAACAAAAAATCTTCCTGCATAGCATTCTGATAAGATCTAATTTCCTCTAATTGATCCCTAATTTCTCTTTGCTGTACTTCAAACCTGGCTCCTATCATCTTCTCTAATCTATTTCCTAACTTTTCTTCCAAAACCTCAATCTGACATTGCAAATTTCTGTTTAATCTCTCTTCTAATGCTTTATTTTGGTTTTGCAATTCTTTGTTTTGATTTTGTAAACTTTCATCTAGCTTTTCCGTTAATACGTTATTTTGATTTTGTAAACTTTCACTTAAATTCACGAACATTTGCTGTATAACCAAAACAAGGTTGTTTTCGGCCATAGCGCTAGCCTCTATTGTCTGCATATTTCCCGGAATATTTGTTTCCCTACTGTCTAACGGCCTACTTTCTACCTGCTCTACCTGCATGTTTTCAGCTTCAATTAAATCTTTCTCCATCTCTTTTACACTTAAAAGTTCTTTTAAAACCTTTTTATTTCTAAGTAACATTAATTAGTGATATTATTGTTATTATTGTCATTATTATTCAATTGTTACATGCATGGATTTAGTTCGGGAAAACTATAGAAGCATATGTGTACGTTACTTTTGCTGCGTTGAGTTGGCTCCGTTGACTTGCACTGTGCTGACCCTTGCTGCGATGATCTGGATGTCGGGTTGATCTGTTGACCTGGATGGTAGGGATTTCTTCCGGTGATCGGCACGTTCATCCGCTGCTGCTGGCCTGGGGTTTGATGCTCGCTGTCACTCGATCGTTGTCATCGGCAGTTCTCCTGACTCGTTGGGTGCCATGTTGGGATGGACTTTATTGTTGGGCGCCGTATTGGGACGGCTTCTTTGGGTGTTGTCTTCGTTGGGCGCCTTGGTGGGATGGACTTTATTGTGTGTTTTCCTTTTATGTACGGTATCGGTGTTTTTGTAGGGGGAAAAGGAAAGGTATCGGTCAGATGTCGGAAGAGCATGGATACAAGTAGGTTCTCTTAATCTCGGGTCGTGTTAACCGATGATA
Organism: Deroplatys truncata; assembly: GCA_030765065.1. NCBI lineage: Eukaryota > Metazoa > Arthropoda > Insecta > Mantodea > Mantidae > Deroplatys > Deroplatys truncata. The sequence goes on from CM060981.1 coordinate 14,479,258, forward strand.
TTTATATGGTTTTATTACGTTTTATTCTGACCTCCTTAAAACCATTCCCATAACCGATCCGTTCACACAAATATGTTTAATGTCCGACCACACAAATATATCGAACTATGCCATCGCCAAATCAAACTATAGCTACATGATACCCTGTGGTGTTTCACACGTCTGCTCACATCGAATTCCGGAGTACAAGTGTCTGCATTTACCCTTCGGTTCGCATTCCTGAAAGTTTCTTAACCCTAACTTTCTGCCTGCCTTGTTTCCCCCAATTCACACATGTGTCGTTACAATGGGCATGTTCACCCGCATTCCAATCCCCTAACGGTACGTTCATTACCCGTCGTATACCTACTCTCTACAGTCTTATAAACATATGTTATATGTTCCCACACTTTTCTAGCTGGTTCACAAATAGACTATGTATAATCGATATTATGGGGTCAACGTATCGTTTCAAATTGTATTTTCTCTAGAAACGAATATAATTCACTCGGTGAAAACACGTATTTAAATATCCGGAATAATAATTACTCAACAAGATGAATACTTAACTAAACTGTTCACATTTTTTGAGAATTTGCGCAGCTAGATATTAACTGTAGAAGTTCAACTATTTGCGTATAAATGTCTCGACATTGAAAACAAGAATGCAATTATAAATTAAAATATAAAGGTAATAATTTAACTTTTAAAGTAAATGAAGCGTTTTTTACAACTTACCAGACATGGTCGTTCGAAGAAAATTTCACGATGAAAGCGTAAAGTTTGCAGAGGTCTTAGCTCGTTGATGTCAGCTGAGAAACTGTAGGAATTTTCTGGTGAAGCAGTCTTTTTATAGTGCTCTTTTGCACTATAAAATGTATGCGGGAAAGTTTAAGATATATAATACAGCGAGTTTGATTGGCTACTCCAAACCTTCGAGTAGAAGGAGAGGGAATGCTTGCCTCTTGCTCGGTCAACGGATCGTTCATCACCTTCACGAGTCAAGCTCTCCGAATCTGTACGATTATACCCGAACAATACATACATCTTCACAATACTTTGCTCACTCACTCTAAGCACGCAAAGCTATACGAAGACGCTCCAACATCAGTGTAACACGAATTGAAATATAAGAGCTTACACGCTTCATCACCGTTTTTTAGTATTAATAATCAGGATATAATTGATCTAAAAAGGTTCGTGCTTCCGCTATAAATAGAGCGAACTTGAGTATTGAACTTCATTCTGTTAATCATCTCCGAGGTGACCACATCGTTGTTCTCCTAGAAAATAAGCGACCTTCTAAAGTGCTATCAAGGTAAAGAGACTAACATTTCTTGAAGAAGGGTTAATACGTTATATAATTGATCCAAAAAGGTTCGTGCTTCCTCTATAAATAGAGCGACCTCTAGCATTGAAATTCATTCTGTTGATCATCTCTGAGGTGTTAACATCGCTGTTCTCTCAGAAAATAATCAACCTTCTAAAGCGTTATCAAGGTAAAGAGGCGTACATTTCCTTGAAGAAAGGTTAATACCTTATTATATCAAGAAGAAAAATGAATAAGTCCTCATATATGGATATCATTCCTAGTGCCTCAGGATATTCTTGTGGTAAATGCTGTAAGAAGTTCCTCCGTGGATATGATAAAAGACGACATGAGCTACGTTGTAAAAAGCTCTTCAAGTGTAAATATTGTAATGTAGCCTTCAAAGACAGTTATAAGGGTCGTCGACACGAAGATGCGTGTGAAATAAACAGACCTGAGAAGAAACGTAGATTAGAACCGGCAAAGCATGAGTTATTTTCTGCATTAGACGACTGTGACATGAAAGAATATGAAACTTCATTGAATGGACGCTTGAAATCATATTTTATACGTTGTGAATCAGCTAAGGATCTGAATATATACCTGCATGAGGCGAAACATCGGATAATCCAGGCTGTACATAAAGAGCTTGGTATTCACAAAAGTGTAAACATTAATCTGTTAGTTGAGTGTAGATTTGTTAACAGTGTGGGAGAAACCTGCGACAAAACATTTAAAACACGAAATCAAGCTGCTTTCCTAGAAACGGATCTGGACTCTATGTTGGAAACGAAAATGAAGAAGATGGTTACTGAAATGGTGGAGTCTCAGCTTAAGGGTAGCAACTGGGCTCTGCTTGCTGTGGAAGGAGTTCGACTTCGTATCAGCAAGTACAACCCGTTACGAGGAAGTAGCTACATACCACTACCGCCATCTGTTGAAGCAAGAAAAGCCTGCATTAACATCCAGAATTTAACTGATGAGCTATGCTTTATGTACTCTATATTAGCCAAATTTGTCAGCGTCAAGCCTCAACGGGTGAGCAAATATAAGAAACTTCAAGATAAGTACGGCTTCAGCTGTGTTTCCTATCCTACTCCACTTTCTCAAATACCTAAATTTGAGAAGCTTAATAGGATGTCTATCAACGTTTTCGGCCTGGATGAGAAGCATGAAGTGTATCCGATAAAGGTTGCTGACACTGAACTACCTGACCACCGTGACCTCCTCCTATTGAGTGACAGTAGTGGAAAACATCACTATGTATATATCAAGAATTTTGAGAAGCTCGTTCGACGTCAGAAAACTAAGCATGATGGAGTGATATATACCTGTAAGCGGTGCTTTACACATTTTGACAATCGATATGGACGAAGTGGACTGGAAAAACTGCAAGAACATGCAGCCATCTGTAATCAGCATGGTGTTGCAAGGGTAGTTATGCCTACAAAGGAGAAATCAATTGTACAGTTTAAAAACGTGGAGAGGATGCTGAAAGTACCTTATGTCATCTATGCGGATTTTGAGAGTATTCTCACTCCATGTCATACGTGTATTCCCAGTCCTGAAACTTCCTATACAACCTTTTATCAAGAGCACACAGCAATGAGCTTCTGTGTTTACGTTAAACCATCAACCAACGTTGAACATCTGGAAACTGGTCTTCCTAAGCATCCCTATGTATATCGTGGTGTTGATGCTGCTCAGAAGTTTATGGAATACCTGTCATTCCTTGCAAAGGAGATTAATAATATATACAAATCTGTCATGCCCCTGAAACTTACAGATCAACAGCAGATGGATTTTAACGCCTCTACAGTATGCTACTTGTGTGGAAAAAACTTTACTGAAGAGAACTATAAAGTACGCGACCATGATCACACCAGTGGTGAATATCGGGGGAGTCTGCATAATGAATGTAATTTAGCCTGCAAAACACTTAAATATATCCCTGTCTTCATGCACAACCTCAGTCATTGTTAAGGAGCTGGGATGTACAAGTGAGCGGGTGGAAGTAATTCCTAGCTCTGAAGAAAGCTATATATCATTCTCCAAGTATGTCGGAGATATAAAGCTCCGGTTTGTAGATAGTGATGAGTACAAGCTTGGATAAGCTGGTAAAAAATCTAACATCGTACCCAGAAACATTGAAGTACTTCGGAGAAGACAAGATGAAGTTGATGACACGTAAGGGTGTATTTCCCTATGATTACGTCACTTCATGGGACGTCTTGAACGAGACCTATCTGCCGCCTAAGAACTACTTCTACAATAAATTGAACGAAGAAGAAATTACTGATACTGACTACGATCATGCTAGAAATGTATGGAGACTGTTCAATGTGAGAAACCTGGGAGAATACAGTGACCTCTACTTAACTTCGGATGTACTTCTTCTAGCTGATGTCTTTGAAACGTTCAGAGATCAAACCCTCAAAACGCATAAAGTCGATCCCGCACATTATTTTACCTCTCCAGGACTTACATGGAATGCAATGTTGCTGTATACAGGAATTAAGCTGGAACTGTTACAGGATTATGACCAATTGCTCATGGTGGAATCCGGTATAAGAGGAGGTTTATGCCAAGTTTCCCATCGATATGCAGAGGCTAATAACAGGTATATGGAGAAGTTTGATCCGTCGAGACCAACCCAATTTATCACATACGAGGACGCCAATAACCAATATGGGTGGGCAATGTGTCACGCCCTTCCTTTTGGTGGATTTCAGAGGGTTTCGCCTGAAGTAATCGACATAGAAGGGCTACAAGAAGATGATGCTCATGGATATATATATTAGAAGTTGACATTGAGTATCCTACAGAACTTCACGATCTGCATAATGATTTACCATTCCTGCCTGAGTGTATGAAGCCTAAGGACTCGAGTACAAAGAAACTGATACCTCATCTTGGATCTCGAAAGAAGTATATAGTACATTACATGGCTTTGAAGCAAGCACTTAAGCATAGACTACGGTTAACAAAAATCCATCGTGTGCTACAATTCCGCCAGTCACAGTGGTTAAAACCGTATGTAGAATTTAACAACAGACTACGACAAAAGGCTGTAAATGACTTCGAGAAGGACCTCTACAAGCTCTTTAACAACGCCATGTTTGGAAAAAACTATGGAGAACCTGCGTAACCGTATGGATATACGACTGGTGGCCAATGAAAAAACTCTAGAGAAGCTGATCGCCAAGCCTACGTTTATCGATCGAACAATATATGCCGCCAATCTAGCTGCTGTGCATATGGCCTCTCGTCAGATCGTGTTCAACAAGCCTATATACATCGGTATGAGTGTGTTGGATATCTCCAAGACATTAATGTACCACTATCATTATGATGTGTTGCTGCCATATTATGGATCTGAAAACCTGAAGCTCATGTATATGGACATTGATTCGTTATTTCATAGTGTGATTACTGAAGATGTGTACCAGGACAAGCTACGTTTTCTCGAACATCTAGATACAGCTGATTACCCTGTCAGCCATATATGCTATTCAGCTCTAAACAAGAAGGTTCTGGGCAAATTTAAAGATGAGGCTAATGGTAAAATCATCCTACGCTTTGTTGGACTACGTCCTAAGATGTATGCCTTAGATATTCAAGGCTCAATGATAAAAAAGATTAAAGGTATAAAACGTAGCGCTATTAAGCAGTACATTTTGTTTGACAGCTATACAGACTGTCTTAAAACCGGAGAAATCATCAGAACACCCATGAATCTGATCCTGTCTCGGGAGCATGCTCTTGCCACAGTGGAAGTGAATAAAATTGCATTGACTCCGTTTGATGATAAAAGAATTATTGCTGAGGACGGAATAACGACATATGCGTATGGGCATTACGCCATTACAAACCGTGCTTAAAAGAATGTAAGTCAAAGATAAAGATTTTATCGTGAGTCTACAATCTTAAAAAAATGAAGGTTATCCGTGTCTGTATATGCAGCTAGCTGACGATCGATGAAGAAAGAAGGAGATGGAAGGGAAGGTGGTAACACTGCCATTAGGAGCAATCCTAGTGCTAGTCTCAAGCCTAGATAAAAAGGGGAGAGACACCTACAACGAACTAAAATAAAGGTATGTTGACGTAAACTTTTCAATTAAAACTCTCGAATAATAAAACCTGAATAAAATATTACAATTTCACTAAAAGAAAGTTGAGGTTATCTTTGGTTAGCCAGATTAGGTTAGTCGATGACTGAGTAGAATAGATGATGAGAGGAACGTTTGGGATTGGTCGGGTTAATCTAGGCTGGGCTCTCGTACTTATTGTCTAAGTTATGAAGGATGAATTAGTTTAGATTGCCTTAGCAATGGGTTGGTTATGTGTTGTTCTTACGTTTTGTTACGTGGTTACATGGTTGGTACGTGTTGTTAGGTCGTGTGACGTTTCTGGTTACGAGATGTCACGTGATGTTACGAGGATACGTGCTTATGTTACTTAGTGTGACGTCTTGTCATGCTGTTATGTTACGTTGTGTTACGTCTTGTTACGTGGTTACGTTTGTTGGTTACGTCTTGTTACGTGATTATGTTAGGAATGAATAGACAATGAGAAGGTCCAGAACATACAAGGTGGGAATAAGTTAGGACGTATACTTCGCTGTAAACCTATATACAGTTTGTCCCTCTCCGTCTCGCGCACTACTGTTTAACATATAAAAAGTTTGTAAGGTTTAGAAAAAAGTATATAAAAGTGTTGTAACGTTGGATGAGAAATGTTTTATAATCTAATTACTCTCTATATTACCGTATAAACCTACATTCCTCCGCCTTCTTCAACCCCTGTCTATCCTTGTATCTCTCCCGTTTTCCACATTTATCCCATATAAACGTATACTCTGCTCCTCAAACCGTGTCTAGACTAGCACCTCTCCTCATATGCCCTACCGCTCTCATATAAATGCATTTTCCTCCTTGAAGACTCTCTCAACTTAGCACCTACCTTCGTTTTCCCTATCTTTTCCCATATAAACACATACTCTGTCATTCAGACCTTCCTGTCTAGCCTAGCACTTCTCCTCATATTCCCCTACCTCTCTCATATAAGACGCATTCCCTACTTCAACCCTGTCTAGCCTAGCATCGACCCTCGTATTCCCTATCTCTCGCATATAAACACCTACTCTATCATTCAAAACTCCTAGCCTAATACCTCTCCTCGGTTCGATATCTCACTCATATAAAACGCCATATTCTACCATTCAAGTCCTGTTTAGTATAGCATCTTTCCTTGTATTCCCTATCCCTCTCGTATAAGGCGTATCCCTCCCTCCTTTAACATCTGACTAGCCTAGCATCAGCCCTGGTATTCCCTATCTCTCCCCTATAAACACATTTTTTCCTTCTTGAAGGTTCTCTCAACCTAGCATATACCCTCGTTTTCCTCGTCTCTTCATATAAAAAGCCATACTCTACCCTTCAAACCCTGAATAGTCTAGTACTTCTCCACATATACCCTATCTCTCCTGTATATATGTTCACATTCCCCCTGCTTCAGCATCTGTCTATCCTAGCATCTGTTCACGTTTTCCCTATCTTTCTCCTATAAACGCATATTCCACATCTCAAGCTCTATCTAGTGTAACGCTTCTCCTCGTATTCCACGTATCTCTCATACAAAGCGCATCCCCAATCCTTCAACCTCTATCTAGCCTAGCATCGATCCTCGTAGTCCCTATCTTCCCCATATAAACGCATTTATCCTCCTTGGATGCTCTCCTAGCCTAGCATATAGATCGTTTTCCCTATCTTTTCCCATATAAACGCAAACACTGGCCCAGGTCTGTCCTACCTATCCTACTACCATGAGAAACAGTATAGTTCCTATCACATAAAAAGAGACACAAGTTTGTACGCATAAACCAGTTACCATGAGTCACATTATAGTTCTTATCACATAAAAAAGACACAAGTTTATACACATAAGCAGTTACCATGAGAAACATTATAGTTCCTATCACATAACAAGAGACATAAGTTTGTATGCATAAACCACTTGCCATGAAAAATATTACAGTTCCTTTCACATAACAAAAGACACAAGTTTGTACACATAAACCAGTTACCATGAGTAACATTATAGTTGTTATCACTTTACAACATACACAAGTTTGTACACATAACCAGTAACCATGAAAAATAGTATCGTTCCTATCACATAGCAACAGACACAAGTTTGTACAATTAACCGGTTACCATGAGAAACAGTATAGTTCCTATCACATAACAAGAGACAGCGGTTTGTACACATAACCAGTTAGCATGAGTAACATTATAGTTCTTGTCACATAACAAGAGACAAAGTTTGTACACATAACCAGTTACCATGAGTAACACTATAAATCTTGACACATAACAACACACACAAGTTTGTACACATTAACCAGTTACCATGAGTAAGATTATAGTTGTTATCACATAATACGACACACAGGTTTGTACACATAAACCAGTTACCATGAGAAACATTATAGTTCTTATCACATAACAAGAGACACAAGTTTGTATACATAAACCAGTTACCATGAAAACATTATAGTTCTTATCACATAACAAACACAAGTTTGTACACATAAACCAGTTACCATGAGAAACATTATAGTTCTTATCACATAACAAGAGCCACAAGTTTGTATACATAAACCAGTTACCATGAGAAACAGTATAGATCCTATCACATAACAAGAGACACAAGTTTGTATACATAAACCAGTTACCATGAGAAACATTATAGTTCTTATCACATAACAAGAGACACAAGTTTGTATACATAAACCAGTTACCATGAGAAACATTATAGTTCTTATCACATAACAAGGGACACAAGTTTCTACGCATAAACCAGTTACCATTAGAATCATTATAGTTCCAATCACATATCAAGAGATACAAGTTTGTACACATAAACCAGTTGTAATGAGTAACATTATAGTTCCAATCACATATCAAGATACACAAGTTTGTACACATAAACCAGTTACCATGAGAATCATTATAGTTCCAATCACATATCAAGAGATACAAGTTTGTACACATAAACCAGTTACCATGAGAAACATTATAGTTCTTATCACATAAAAAGAGACACAAGTTTGTATACATAAACCAGTTACCAAGAGAATCATTATAGTTCCTATCACATAACAAGGGACACAATTTTCTACACATAAACCAGTTACCATGAGAATCATTATAGTTCTTATCACATATCAATATATACAAGTCTGTACACATAAACCAGTTGTAATGAATAACATTATAGTTCCTATCACATATCAAGATATACAAGTTTGTACACATAAACCAGTTGTAATGAGTAACATTATAGTTCCTATCATATAATAAGAGACACAAGTTTGTACACATAAATCAGTTGTAATGAGTAACATTATAGTTCCTATCACATAACAAGAGACACAAGTTTGTACACATAAACCAGCTGTAATGAGTAACATTATAGTTTTTATCATAAAACAAGAGACACAAGTTTGAACACATAAACCAGTTATAATGAGTAACATTATAGTTCTTTTCACATAACAAGAGACACAAGTTGGTACACATAAACCAGTTCTAATGAATAACATTACAGTTCTTATCACATAACAAGAGACACAAGTTTGTACACATAAACCAGTTGTAATTAGTAACATTATAGTTCTTATCACATAACAAGAGACACAACTCTGTACACATAAACCAGTTCTAATGAGTAACATTATAGTTCTTATCACATAAAAAGAGTCACAAGTTTGTACATATAAACCAGTTCTAATGAGTAGTATTATTGTTCTTATCACATAACAAGAGAAACAAGTTTGTACACATAAACCAGGTGTAATGAGTAAGATTATAAATCTTATCACATATCAAGAGACACAAGTTTGTACACATGAACCAGTTATAATGAGTAAGATTATAGTTCTTATCACATTACAAGAGACACAAGTTTGTACACATAAACCAGTTGTAATGAGTAACATTATAGATCTTATCACATAACAAGAGACACAAGTTTGTACACATAAACCAGTTGTAATGAGTAACATTATAGTTCTTATCACATAACAAGAGACACAAGTTTGTACACATAAACCAGTTGTAATGAGTAACATTATAGTTCTTATCACATAACAAAAGACACAAGTTTGTACGCATAAACCAGTTCTAATGAGTAACTTTATAGTTCTTATCACATAACAATAGACACAAGTTTGTACATATAAACCACTTCTAATGACTAACATTATAGTTCTTATCACATAACAAAAGACACAAGTTTGTACACATAAACCAGTTCTAATGAGTAACATGATACTTCCTATCATATGACAAGAGATACAAGTTTGTACACACAAACCAGTTGTAATGAGTAACATTATGGTTCTTATCACATAACAAGAGACACAAATTTGTACACATAAACCAGTTCTAATGAGTAACATTATAGTTCCTATTATATAACAAGAGACACAAGTCTGTACACATAAACAAGTTGTAATGAGTAACATTATAGTTCTTATCACATAACAAGAGACACAAGTTTGTACATATAAACCAGTTGTAATGAGTAACATTATAGTTCTTATCATATAACAAGAGACACAAATCTGTACACATAAACCAGTTCCAATGAGTAACATTATAGTTCTTATCATATAACAAGAGACACAAGTTTGTACACATAAACCAGTTCTAATGAGTAACATTATAGTTCTTATCATATATCAAGAGACACAAGTCTGTACACATAAACCAGTTCAAATGAGTAAAATTATAGTTCTTATCATATAACAAGAGACACAAGTTTGTACACATAAACCAGTTCTAATGAGTAACATTATAGTTCCTATCATATAACAAGAGACACAAGTCTGTACACATAAACCAGTTCTAATGAGTAACATTATAGTTCTTATCATATAACAAGAGACACAATTTTGTACACATAAACCAGTTGTAATGAGTAACTTTATAGTTCTTATCACATAACAAGAGACAAACGTTTGTACACATAAACCAGTTGTGATGAGTAACATTATAGTTCTTATCACATAACAAGAGACACAAGGTTGTACACATAAATCAGTTGTAATGACTAACATTATAGTTCCTATCATATTACAAGAGACACAAGCTTGTACACATATAACAGTTGTAATGAGTAACATTATAGTTCTTATCATATAAGAAGAGACACAAGGTTGTACACATAAACCAGTTGTAATGAGTAACATTTTAGTTCCTATCATATTACAAGAGACACAAGTTTGTACACATAAACCAGTTCTAATGAGTAACATTATAGTTTGTACACATAATCCAGTTGTAATGAGTAACATTATAGTTCTTATCACATAACAAGAGACACAAGTTTGTACACATAAACCAGTTCTAATGAGTAACATTATAGTTCTTATGACATAACAAGAGACACAAGGTTGTACAGATAAACGAGTTCTAATGACTAACATTACAGTTCCTATCATATTACAAGAGAAACAAGCTTGTAAACGTATACCATTTGTAATGAGTAACATTATAGTTCTTATCATATAACAAGAGACACAAGGTTGTACACATAAACCAGTTGTAATGAGTAACATTTTAGTTCCTATCATATTACAAGAGACACAAGTTACACAAATAAACCAGTTCTAATGACTAACATTATAGTTCTTATCACATAACAAGAGACATAAGTTTGTACAAATAAGCCAGTTGTAATGAGTAACATTATAGGTCTTATCACATAAGAAGAGACACAAGTTTGTACACATAAACCAGTTCTAATGAGTAACATTATAGTTCTTATCACATAACAAGAGAAACAAGTTTGTACACAATAACCAATTCTAATGCCTAACATTATAGTCCTATCACATAACAAGACACACAAGTTTGTACACATAAACTAGTTACCATGAGTAACATTATAGTTCTTATCACATAACAAGAGACACAAGTTTGTGCACATTAACCAGTTCTAATGAGTAACATTATAGTTCTTGTCACATAACAAGAGACACAAGTTTATACACATAAACCAGTTCTAATGAGTAATATTATAGTTCCTATCATATAACAAGAGACACAAGTTTGTACACATAAAACAGGTCTAATGACTAACATTATAGTTCTTATCACATAACAAGAGACACAAGTTTGTACACATAAACCAGTTCTAATGAGTAACATTATAGTTCCTATCATATAACAAGAGACACAAATTTGTACACATAAACCAGTTCTAATGACGATCATTATAGTTCTTATCACATAACAAGAGACACAAGTTTGTACAAATAAACCAGTTGTAATGAGTAACATTATAGGTCTTATCACATAAGAAGAGACAGAAGTTTGTACACATAAACCAGTTCTAATCAGTAACATTACAGTTCTTATCACATAACAAGAGAAACAAGTTTGTACACAATAACGAATTCTAATGCCTAACATTATAGTCCTATCACATAACAAGACACACAAGATTGTACACATAAACTAGTTACCATAAGTAACATTATACTTCTTATCACATAACAAGAGACACAAGTTTGTACACATAAACCAGTTCTAATGAGTAACATTATAGTTCTTATCACATAACAGGAGACACAAGGTTGTACACATAAACTTGTTGTAATGAGTGGCATTGTAGTTCTTATCACATAACAAGAGACACAAGTTTGTAGATATAAAGCAATTCTAATGACTAACATTATAGTTCTTATCACGTAACAAGAGACACAAGTTTGTACACATAAACCATGTGTAATGAACAACATTCTAGTTAATATCACATATCAAGAGACACAAGTTTGTACACATAAACCAGTTCTAATGAGTAACATTATAGGTCCTATCATAGAACAAGACACACAAGTTTGTACACATAAACCAGGTCTAATGAGTATCATTATAGTTCTTATCACATAACAAGAGACACAAGTGTGTACACATAAACCAGTTCTAATGAGTAACATTATAGTTCTTATCACATAACAAGAGACACAAGGTTGTACACATAAAACGGTTGTAATGAGTAACATTTTAGTTCCTATCATATTACAAGAGACACAAGTTTGTACACATAAACCAGTTCTAATGAGTAATATTATAGTTCCTATCATATAACAAGAGACACAAGTTTGTACACATAAACCAGGGCTAATGACTAACACTATAGTTCTTATCACATAACAAGATACACAAGTTTGTACAGATAAACCAGTTCATATGAGTAACATTATAGTTCCTATCATATAACAAGACACACAAGTTTGTACACATTAACCAGTTCTAATGACTATCATTATAGTTCCTATCGCATAACAAGAGACACAAGTTTGTACACATAAACCAGTTGTAATGAGTAACATTATGGGTCTTTTCACATAAGAAGAGACACAAGTTTGTACACTTAAACCAGTTCTAATGAGTAACATTATAGTTCTTATCACATAACAAGAGAAACAAATTTGTACACATAAACCAGTTGTAAAGACTAACATTATAGTCCTATCACATAACAAGTCACACAAGTTTGTACACATAAACTAGTTACCATGACTAACATTATAGTTCTTATCACATAAACAAGAGACACAAATTTTGTACACATAAACCAGTTCTAATGAGTAACATTATAGGTCCTATCTTAGAACAAGAGACACAAGTTTGTACACATAAACCAGTTCTAATGAGTAACATTATAGTTGTTATCACATAACAAGGGACACAAGTTTGTACACATAAACCAGTTGTAATGAGTAACATTTTAGTTCTTATCACGTAACAAGAGACACACGTTTGTACACATAAACAAGGTCTAATAGGTAGCATTATAGTTCTTATCACATAACAAGAGACACACGTTTGTACACATAAACAAGGTCTAATAGGTAACATTATAGTTCTTATCACATAACAAGAGACACACGTTTGTACACATAAACCAGCTCTAATGAGTAACATTAAAGTTCTTATCACATAACAAGAGACACAAGTTTATACACATAAACCAGTTGTAATGAGTAACATTATAGTTCTTATCACATAACAAATGACACAAGGTTGTACACATAAAAAACCAGTTGTAATGACTAACATTATAGTTCCTATCATATTACAAGAGACACAAGTTTGTACGCATCAACCATTTGTAATGAGTAACATTACAGTTCTTATCACATAACAAGGACACAAGTTTGTACATATGAACCAGTTATAATGAGTAACATTATAGTTCTTATCACATAAGAACAGACACAAGTTTGTACACATAAACCAGTTGTAAAGAGTAAGATTACAGTTCTTATCACCTAACAAGAGACACAAGTTTGTACACATAATCCGGTTGTAATGAGTAACATTATAGTTCTTATCACATAACAAGAGACACAAGATTATACACATAAACCAGTTCTAAAGAGTAACATTATAGTTCTTATGACATAACAAGAGACACAATGTTGTACACATTAACCAGTTGTAATGAGTAACATTATAGTTCTTATCACATATCAAGAGACACAAGGTTGTACACATAAGCCAGGCTAATGAGTATCATTATAGTTCTTATAACATAACAAGAGACACACGATTGTACACATAAACCAGTTGTAATGAGTAACATTATAGTTCTTATCACATACCAAGAGACACAATTTTGTACACATAAACCAGTTGTAATGAGTAACATTATAGTTCTTATCACATAAGAAGAGACACAAGTTTGTACACATAAACCAATTGTAAAGAGTAAGATTACAGTTCTTATCACTTAACAACAGACACAAGTTTGTACACATAATCCAGTTGTAATGAGTAACATTATAGTTCTTATCACATAACAAGAGACACACGTTTATACACATAAACAAGTTCTAATGAGTAACATTATAGTTCTTATGACATAACAAGAGACACAAGGTTGTACAGATAAACCAGTTCTAATGACTAACATTACAGTTCCTATCATATTACAAGAGACACAAGTTTGTACACATATACCATTTGTAATGAGTAACATTATAGTTCTTATCATATAACAAGAGACACAAGGTTGTACACATAAACCAGTTGTAATGAGTAACATTTTAGTTCCTATCATATTACAAGAGACATAAGCTTTTACACATAAACCAGTTCTAATGAGTAACATTATAGTTCTTATCATATAACAAGAGAAACACGTTTGTACACATAAACCAGTTCTAATGACTAACATTATAGTTCTTACCGCATAACAAGAGACACAAGTTACACAAATAAACCAGTTCTAATGAGTAACAAGGTTCTTATTACATAAGAAGAGACACAAGTTTGTACACATAAACCAGGTCTAATGACTAACATTATGGTTCTTATCACATAACAAGAGACACAAGTTTGTACACATAAACCAGTTCTAATGAGTACCATTATAGTTCCTATCATATAAAAGAGACACAAGTTTGTACACATAAACGAGTTCTAATGACTAACATTATAGGTCTTATCACATAACAAGAGACACAAATTTGTACACATAAACCAGTACTGATGAGTAACATTATAGTTCTTTTCACATAACAAGAGAAACAAGTTTGTACACATAACCAGTTCTAATGACTAACATTATAGTTCCTATCATATAACAAGAGACACAAGTTTTGTACAGATAAACCAGTTCTAATGAGTAATATTATAGCTCCTATCTTAGAACAAGAGACACAATTTGCACACATAAACCAGTTCTAATGAGTAACATTATAGTTCTTATCACATAAAAAGAGACACACGTTTGTACATATAAACCAGTTGTAATGAGTAACATTATAGTTCTTATCACATAACAAGAGACACAAGTTTTTACACATAAACCATTTGTAATGAGTAACATTATAGTTCTTATCAGATAACAAGAGACACAAGTTTGTACACATAAACCAGGTGTAATGAGTAACATTATAGTTCCTATCATATTACAAGAGACACAAGTTTGTACACATAAACCAGTTGTAATGAGTAACATTATAGTTCCTATCATATAACAAGAGACACAAGGTAGTACACATAAACCAGTTGTAATGAGTATCATTATAGTTCATATCACATAACAAGGGACACAAGTTTGTACACATAAACCATTTGTAATGAGTAACATTATAGTTCTTATCACATAACAAGAGACACAATTTTGTACACATAAACCAGTTCTAATGACTAACATTTTAGTTCTTATCGCATAACGAGAGACACAAGTTTGTACACATAAACCAGTTGTAATGAGTAACATTATAGTTCTTGTCACATAACAAGAGGCACAAGTTTGTACACATAAACCAGTTCTAATGAGTAATATTATAGTTCCTATCATATTACAAGAGACACAAGTTTGTACACATAAACCAGTTCTAATGACTAACATTATAGTTCTTATCACATAACAAGAGACACAATTTTGTACAGATAAACCAGTTCCAATGAGTAACATTATAGTTCTTATCACATAAGAAGAGACACAAGGTTGTACACATAAACTAGTTGTAATGAGTAACATTATAGTTCTTATCACATAACAAGAGACACAAAATTGTACACATAAACCAGTTCTAATGATTAACAGTATAGTTCCTATCATATAACAAGAGACACAAGTTTATACACATAAACCAGTTCTAATGACTAACATTATAGTTCTTATCACATAACAAGAGACACAAGTTTGTACACATAAGCCAGTTGTAATGAGTAACATTATAGGTCTTATCGCATAACAAGAGATACAAGTTTGTACACATAAACCAGTTCTAATGACTAACATTATAGTCCCTATCATATTACAAGAGACACAAGTTCGTACACATAAACCAGTTCTAATGAGTAACATTATAGTTCTTATCACATAACAAAAGACACAAGTTTTTACACATAAACCAGTTCTAATGAGTATCATTATAGTTCTTATCACATAACAAGAGACACAAGTTTGTACACATAAACCAGTTCTAATCAGTAACATTATAGTTCTTATCACATAACAAAAGACACAAGTTTTTACAAATAAACCAGTTCTAATAAGTAACATTATAGTTCTTATCACATAACAGGAGACACAAGTTTGTACACATAAACCAGTTCTAATAAGTAACATTGTAGTTCTTATCACATAACAAGAGACACAAGTTTGTACACATAAACCAGTTCTAATCAGTAACATTATAGTTCTTATCACATAACAAGAGACACAAGGTAGTACATATAAACCATGTGTAATGAACAACATTATAGTTTTTATCATATAACAAGAGACACAAGTGTGTACACATAAACCAGTTCTAATCAGTAACATTATAGTTCTTATCACATAACAAGAGACACAAGTTTGTACACATAAACCAGTTCTAATCAGTAACATTATAGTTCTTATCACATAACAAGAGACACAAGTGTGTACACATAAACCAGTTCTAATCAGTAACATTATAGTTCTTATCACATAACGAGAGACACAAGTTTGTACACATAAACCAGTTCTAATCAGTAACATTATAGTTCTTATCACATAACAAGAGACACAAGTGTGTACACATAAACCAGTTCTAATCAGTAACATTATAGTTCTTATCACATAACAAGAGACACAAGTTTGTACACATAAACCAGTTCTAATCAGTAACATTATAGTTCTTATCGCATAACAAGAGACACAAGGTAGTACACATAAACCATGTGTAATGAACAACATTATAGTTTTTATCATATAACAAGAGACACAAGTGTGTACACATAAACCAGTTCTAATCAGTAACATTATAGTTCTTATCACATAACAAGAGACACAAGTTTGTACACATAAACCAGTTCTAATCAGTAACATTATAGTTCTTATCACATAACAAGAGACACAAGTGTGTACACATAAACCAGTTCTAATCAGTAACATTATAGTTCTTATCACATAACAAGAGACACAAGTTTGTACACATAAACCAGTTCTAATCAGTAACATTATAGTTCTTATCACATAACAAGAGACACAAGGTAGTACACATAAACCATGTGTAATGAACAACATTATAGCTTTTATCATATAACAAGAGACACAAGTGTGTACACATAAACCAGTTCTAATCAGTAACATTATAGTTCTTATCACATAACAAGAGACACAAGCTTGTACACATAAACCAGTTCTAATGAGTAACATTATAGGTCCTATCATAGAACAAGAGATACAAGTTTGTACTCATAAACCAGGTCTAATGAGTAACATTATAGTTCTTATCACATAACAAAAGACACAAGTTTGTACACATAAACCAGTTGTAATGAGAAACATTATAGTTCCTATCATATAACAAGAGACACAAATTTGTACACATAAACCAGTTCTAATGACGATCATTATAGTTCTTATCACATAACAAGAGACACAAGTTAGTAAACATAGACCAGTTGTAATGAGTATCATTATAGTTCTTATCACATAACAAGAGACACAATTTTGTACACATAAACCAGTTATAATGAGTATTATTATAGTTCTTATCACATAACAAGAGACACAAGGTTGTAAACATAAACCAGTTGTAATGAGTAACATTATAGTTCTTGTCACATAACAAGAGACACAAGTTTATACACATAAACCAGTTCTAATGAGTAATATTATAGTTCCTATCATATAACAAGAGACACAAGTTTGTACACATAAAACAGGTCTAATGACTAACATTATAGTTCTTATCACATAACAAGAGACACAAGTTTGTACACATAAACCAGTTCTAATGAGTAACATTATAGTTCCTATCATATAACAAGAGACACAAATTTGTACACATAAACCAGTTCTAATGACGATCATTATAGTTCTTATCACATAACAAGAGACACAAGTTTGTACAAATAAACCAGTTGTAATGAGTAACATTATAGGTCTTATCACATAAGAAGAGACAGAAGTTTGTACACATAAACCAGTTCTAATGAGTAACATTACAGTTCTTATCACATAACAAGAGAAACAAGTTTGTACACAATAACGAATTCTAATGCCTAACATTATAGTCCTATCACATAACAAGACACACAAGATTGTACACATAAACTAGTTACCATAAGTAACATTATACTTCTTATCACATAACAAGAGACACAAGTTTGTACACATAAACCAGTTCTAATGAGTAACATTATAGTTCTTATCACATAACAGGAGACACAAGGTTGTACACATAAACCAGTTGTAATGAGTGGCATTGTAGTTCTTATCACATAACAAGAGACACAAGTTTGTACATATAAAGCAATTCTAATGACTAACATTATAGTTCTTATCACGTAACAAGAGACACAAGTTTGTACACATAAACCATGTGTAATGAACAACATTCTAGTTAATATCACATATCAAGAGACACAAGTTTGTACACATAAACCAGTTCTAACGAGTAACATTATAGGTCCTATCATAGAACAAGACACACAAGTTTGTACACATAAACCAGGTCTAATGAGTATCATTATAGTTCTTATCACATAACAAGAGACACAAGTGTGTACACATAAACCAGTTCTAATGAGTAAAATTATAGTTCTTATCACATAACAAGAGACACAAGGTTGTACACATAAAACGGTTGTAATGAGTAACATTTTAGTTCCTATCATATTACAAGAGACACAAGTTTGTACACATAAACCAGTTCTAATTAGTAACATTATAGTTCTTATCACATAACAAGAGACACAAGTTTTTACACATAAACCATTTGTAATGAGTAACATTATAGTCCTTATCAGATAACACGAGACAAAAGTTTGTACAGATAAACCAGATGTAATGAGTAACATTATAGTTCTTATCACATAACAAGAGACACAAGGTTGTACACATAAACCAGTTGTAATGAGTAACATTATAGTTATTATCACATAATAAGAGACACAAATTTGTACACATAAACCAGTTGTAATGAGTGTCATTATAGTTCTTATCACATAACAAGGGACACAATTTTGTACACATAAACCAGTTGTAATGAGTAACATTGTAGTTCTTATCACATAACAAGAGACACAAGTTTGTACACATAAACCAGGTGTAATGAGTAACATTATAGTTCCCATCATATTACAAGAGACCCAAGTATATACACATAAACCAGTTCTACTGAGTAGCACTATAGTTCCTATCATATAACAAGAGACACAAGTATGTACACATAAACCAGTTCTAATGACTAACATTATAGTTCTTATCGCATAACAAGAGACACAAGTTTGTACACATAAACCAGTTTAATGATTAACATTATAGTTCTTGTCACATAACAAGAGACACAAGTTTGTACACATAAACCAGTTCTAATGAGTAATATTATAGTTCCTATCATATAACAAGAGACACAAGTATGTACACATAAACCAGGTCTAATGACTATCATTATACTTCTTATCACATAAAAAGAGACACAGGTTTGTACAAATAAACCAGTTGTAATGAGTAACATTATAGGTGTTATCACATAAGACGAGACACAAGTTTGTACACATAAACCAGTTCTAATGAGTAACATTATAGTTCTTATCACATAACAAGAGCAACAAGTTTGTACACATAAACCAGTTCTAATGACTAACATTATAGTCCTATCACATAACAAGACACACAAGTTTGTACACATAAACTAGTTACCATGAGTAAGTTTATAGTTCTTATCACATAACAAGATACACAAGTTTGTACGCATAAACCAGTTCTAATAAGTAACATTATAGTTCTTATCACATAACAGGAGACACAAGGTTGTACACATAAACCAGTTGTAATGAGTAAAATTGTAGTTCTTATCACATATCAAGAGACACAAGTTTGTACACATAAACAAGTTCTAATGAGTAACATTATAGGTCCTATCATAGAACAAGAGACACAAGTTTGTACTCATAGACCAGGTCTAATGAGTATCATTATAGTTCTTATCACATAACAAGAGACACAAGTTTGTACACATAAACCAGTTCTAATGAGTAACATTATAGTTCTTATCACATAACAAGAGACACAAGTTTGTACACATAAACCAGTTGTAATGAGTAACATTATAGATCTTATCACATAAGAAGGGACACAAGGTTGTACACATAAACTAGTTGTAATGAGTAACATTATAGTTCTTATCACATAACAAGAGACACAAAATTGTACACATAAACCAGTTCTAATGAGTAACATTATAGTTCCTATCATATAACAAGAGACACAAGTTAGTACACATAAACCAGTTCTAATGACTAACATTATAGTTCTTATCACATAACAAGAGACACAAGTTTGTCCACATAAACCAGTTGTAATGAGTAACATTATAGGTCTTATCGCATAACAAGAGACACAAATTTGTACACATAAACCAGTTCTAATGAGTAACATTATAGTTCCTATCACATAACAAGACACACAAGTTTGTACACTTAAACCAGTTACCATGAGTAACATTATAGTTCTTATCACATAACAAAAGACACAAGTTTGTACATATAAACCAGTTCTAATGACTAACATTATAGTTCTTATCACATAACAAGACACACAAGGCTGTACACATAAACCAGTTGTAATGAGTAACATTATAGTTATTATCACATAACAAGAGACACAAGTTTTGTACACATAAACCAGTTCTAATGAGTAACATTATAGGTCCTATCATAGAACAAGAGACACAAGTTTGTACAAATAAACCAGTTCTCATGAGTAACATTATATGTCCTATCATAGAACAAGAGACACAATTTTGTACACATAAACCAGGTCTACGGAGTAACATTATAGTTCTTATCACATAACAAGAGACACAAGTTTCTACACATAAACCAGTTCTAATGGGTAACAATATAGTTCTTATCACATAACAAGAGAAACAATTTTGTACACATAAACCAGGTATAATGAGTAACATTATAGTTCTTATCACATAACAAGAGACACAAGTTTATACACATAAACCATTTCTAATGAGTAGCACTATAGTTCCTATCATATAACAAGAGACACAGGTTTGTACACATAAACCAGTTCTAAAGAGTAACATTATAGTTCTTATCTCATAACAAGAGACACAAGTTTGTACACATAAACCAGTACTAAAGAGTAACATTATAGTTCTTATCTCATAACAAGAGACACAAGTTTGAACACATAAACCAGTTGTAATGAGTAACATTATAGTTCTTATCATATAACAAGTGAAACAGGTTTGTACACATTAACCAATTCTAATGCCTAACATTATAGTCCTATCACATAACAAGACACACAAGTTTGTACACATAAGCTAGTCACCATGAGTAACATTATAGTTCTTATCACATAATAAGAGACACAAGTTTGTACACACAAACCGGTTCTAATGAGTAACATTATAGGTCTTATCACATAACAGGAGACACAAGGTTGTACACATAAACCAGTTGTAATGAATAACATTGTAGTTCTTATCACATAACAAGAGACACAAGTATGTACACATAAACCAGTTCTAATCAGTAATATTATAGTTCTTATCTTATAACAAAAGACACAAGCTTGTACATATAAACCAATTCTAGTGACTAACATTATATTTCTTATCACGTAACAAGAGACACAAGTTTGTACACATAAACCAGTTCTAATGAGTAACATTATAGGTCCTATCATAGAACAAGACACACACGTTTGTACACATAAACCAAGTCGAATGAGCATCATTATAGTTCTTATCACATAGCAAGAGACACAAGTTTGTACACATAAACCAGTTCTAATGAGTAACATTATAGTTGTTATCACATAACAAGAGACATATGTTTGTACAAATAAGCCAGTTGTAATGAGTAACATTATAGGTGTCATCACATAAGAAGAGACACAAGTTTTTACACATAAACCAGTTCTAATGAGTAACATTATAGTTCTTATCACATAACAAGAGAAACAAGTTTGTACACATAAACCAGTTGTAACGAGTAACATTGTAGTTCTTATCACATAACAAGAGACACAAGTTTGTACACATAAACTAGTTGTAATGAGTAACATTATAGGTCCTATCATAGAACAAGAGACACAAGTTTGTACACATAAACCAGGTCTAATGAGTATCATTATAGTTCTTATCACATAACAAGAGACACAAATTTGTACACATAAACTAGTTGTAATGAGTAACATTATAGTTCTTATCACATAACAAGAGACACAAGTTTGTACACATAAACCAGGTCTAATGAGTAACATTATAGTTCTTATCACATAATAAGAGACACAAGTTTGTACACATATACCAGTTGTAATGAGTAACATTATAGTTCTTATCATATAAAAAGAGACACAAGGTTGTACACATAAACCAGTTGTAATGAGTAACATTTTAGTTCCTATCATATTACAAGAGACTTAAGTTTTTACACATAAACCAGTTCTAATGAGTAACATTATAGGTCTTATCACATAACGGGAGACACAATTTTGTACACATAAACCAGTTGTAATGAGTAACATTATAGTTCTTATCACATATCAAGAGACACAAGTTTGTACACATAAACCAGGTGTAATGAGTAACATTATAGTTCTTATCACATAACAAGAGACACACGTTTGTACACATTAACCAGTTGTAATGAGTAACATTATAGTTCTTATCCCATAACAAGAGACAGAAGGTTGTACACATAAACCAGGCTAATGAGTATCATTATAGTTCTTATCACATAACAAGAGACACAAGTTTGTACACATAAATCAGTTGTAATGAGTAACATTATAGTTCTTATCACATAACAAGAGACACAGGGTTGTACACATAAACTAGTTGTAATGAGTAACATTATAGTTCTTATCACATAACAAGAGACACAAGTTTGTACACATAAACCAGTTGTAATGGGTAACATTATAGGTCTTATCACAGAACAAGAGACAAAAATTTGTACACATAAACCAGTTCTAATGAGTACCATTATAGGTCCTATCTTAGAACAAGAGACACAAGTTTGTACACATAAACCAGTTCTAATGAGTAACATTATAGGTCCTATCATAGAACAAGAGACACACGTTTGTACACATTAACCAGTTGTAATGAGTAACATTATAGTTCTTATCCCATAACAAGAGACAGAAGGCTGTACACATAAACCAGGCTAATGAGTATCATTATAGTTCTTATCACATAACAAGAGACACAAGTTTGTACACATAAACCAGTTGTAATGAGTAACACTATTGTTCTTATCACATAACAAGAGACACACGTTTGTACACATAAACCAGTTCTAATGAGTAACATTATAGTTCTTATCACATAACAAGAGAAACAATTTTGTACACATAAACCAGTTGTAATGAGTAACATTATAGTTCTTATCACATAACAAGAGAGACAAGTTTATACACATAAACCAGTTGTAATGTGTAACATTATAGTTGTTATCACATAACAAAAGACACAAGTTTGTACACATAAACCAGTTGTAATGAGTAACATTATAGTTCTTAACACATAACAAGAGACAGCGGTTTGTACTCATAACCAGTTAGCATGAGTAAGATTATAGTTGTTATCACATAATACGACACACAAGTTTGTACACATAAACCAGTTACCATGAGAAACATTATAGTTCCTATCACATAAACATAGACACAAGTTTGTACACAAACAAGTTACCATGAGAAACATTATAGTTCCAATCACATAAACATAGACACAAGTTTGTACACATAAACCAGTTACCAAGAGAACCATTATAGTTCCTATCACATATCAAGGGACCCAAGTATCTACACATAAACCAGTTACCATGAAAATCATTATAGTTCCTATCACATATCAATATATACAAGTTTGTACACATAAAACAGTTGTAATGAGTAACATTATAGTTCCTATCATATACCAAGAGACACAAGTTTGTACACATAAATCAGTTGTAATGAGTAACATTATAGTTCCTATCACATAACAAGAAACAGAAGTTTGTACACATAAACCAGCAGTAATGAGTAACATTATGGTTTTTATCATATAACAAGAGACACAAGTTTGTACACATAAACCAGCTGTAATGAGTAACATTATAGTTCTTATCACATAACAAGAGACACTAGTTTGTACACATAAACCAGTTCTAATGAGTAACATTATAGTTCTTATCACATAACAAGAGACACGAGTTTGTACATATAAACCAGTTCTAATGAGTAGTATTATATTTCTTATCACATAACAAGAGAAACAAGTTTGTACACATAAACCATTTATAATGAGTAACATTATAAATCTTATCACATAACAAGAGACACAAGCTTGTACCATAAACCAGTTATAATGAGTAAGATTATAGTTCTTATCACATTACAAGAGAAACAGTTTTGTACACGTAAACCAGTTCTGATGACTAACATTATAGTTCCTATCACAAAACAAGACACACAAGTTTGTACACATAAACCAGTTCTAATGTGTAACATTATATTTCTTATCACATAACAAGAGACACAAGGTTGTACACATAAACCAGTTGTAATGAGTAACATTATAGTTCTTATCACATTAGAAGAGACACAAGTTTGTACACATAAACCAGTTGTAATGAGTAACATTATAGTTCCTATCATATTACAAGAGACACAAGTTTGTACACATAAACCAGTTCTAATGATTATTATTATAGTTCTTATCGCATAACAAGAGACACAATTTATACACACAAACCAGTTCTAATGAGTAACATTATAGTTCTTATCACATAAGAAGAGACACAAGTTTGTACACATGAACCAGTTCTATTGAGTAACATTATAGTTCCTATCATATAACAAGAGACACAAGTTTGTACCAATAAACCAGTTATAATGACTAACATTATAGTTCTTATCACATAACAAGAGACACAAGTTTGTACACATAAACCAGTTGTAATGAGTAACATTATAGATCTTATCACATAACAAGAGAAACAAGTTTGTACACATAAACCAGTTCTAATGACTAACATTATAGTTCCTATCACATAACAAGACACACAAGTCTGTACGCTTAAACCAGTTACCATGAGTAACATTATAGTTCTTATCACATAAAAAAGACGCAAGTTTGTACATATAAACCAGTTCTAATAACTAACATTATAGGTCCTATCATAGAACAAGAGACACAAGTTTGTACACATAAACCAGTTCTAATGAGTAACATTATAGGTCCTATCATAGAACAAGAGACACAAGTTTGTACACATAAACCAAGTCTAATGAGTAACATTATAGTTCTTATCACATAACAAGAGACACACGTTTGTACACATAAAAGAGTTGTAATGAGTAACATTATAGTTCTTATCACATAACAAGAGACACAAGTTTATACACATAAACCAGTTGTAATGAGTAACATTATAGTTCTTATCACATAACAAAAGACACCAGTTTGTACACATACACCAGTTGTAATTAGTAACATTATAGTTCTTATCACATAACAAGAGACAGGGGTTTGTACACATAACCAGTTAGCATGAGTAACATTATAGTTCTTGTCACATAACAAGAGACACAAGTTTGTACACATAACCAGTTACCATGGGTAACACTATAAATCTTGACACATAACAACAGACACAAGTTTGGACACATTAACCATATACCATGAGTAAGATTATAGTTGTTATCACATAGTACGACACACAAGTTTGTACACATAAACCAGTTACCATGAGAAACAGTATAGGTCCTATCACATAACAAGGGACACAAGTTTCTACGCATAAACCAGTTACCATGAGAATCATTATAGTTCAAATCACATATCAAGAGATACATGATTGTACACATAAACCAGTTACCATGAGAAACATTATAGTTCTTATCACATAAACATGGACACAAGTTTGTATACATAAACCAGTTACCAAGACAATCATTATAGTTCCTATCACATAACAAGGGACCCAAGTTTCTACACATAAACCAGATACCATGAGAATTATTATAGTTCCTATCACATATCAATATATACAAGCTTGTACACATAAAACAGTTGTAATGAGTAACATTATAGTTCCTATCATATAACAAGAGACACAAGTTTGTACACATAAATCAGTTGTAATGAATAACATTATAGTTCTTATCACATAACAAGAAACACAAGTTTGTACACATAAACCAGCTGTAATGAGTAACATTATAGTTTTTATCATATAACAAGAGACACAAGTTTGTACACATAAACCAGTTGTAATGAGTAACATTATAGTTCGTATCACATAACAAGAGACACAAGTTTGTACACATAAACCAGTTGTAATGAGTAACATTATAGTTCTTATCACATAACAAGAGACACAAGTTTGTACACATAAACCAGTTCTAATGAGTAACATTATAGGTCAGATCACATAACATGTGACACAAGTTTGTACATATTAACCAGTTCTAATGAGTAGTATTATAGTTATTATCACATAACAAGAGAAACAAGTTTGTACACATAAACCAGTTAAAATGATTAACATTATAAATCTTATCACATAACAAGAGACACAAGCTTGTATACATAAACCAGTTATAATGAGTAAGATTATAGTTCTTATCACATTACAAGAGAAATAAATTTGTACACATAAACCAGTTCTAATGAGTAACATTATAGTTCTTATCACATAAGAAGAGACACAAGTTTGTACACATAAACCAGTTGTAAAGAGTAAGATTGCAGTTCTTATCACTTAACAAGACACAAGTTTGTACACATAAACCAGTTGTAAAGAGTAAGATTACAGTTCTTATCACATAACAAGAGACACAAGTTTGTACACATAATCCAGTTGTAATGAGTATCATTATAGTTCTTATCACATAACAGGAGACACAAGTTTGTACACATAACCAGTTCTAATGAGTATCATTATAGTTCTTATCACATAACAAGAGACACAAGTTTGTACATATAAACCAGTTGTAATGAGTAACATTATATTTCTTATTACATAACAAGAGACAAAAGTTTGTACACATAAACCAGTTCTAATGAATAACATTATAGTTCTTATCACATAACAAGAGACACAAGTTTGTACATATAAACCAGTTCTAATGAGTAGTATTATAGTTCTTATCACTTAACAAGAGAAACAAGTTTGTACACATAAACCAGTTATAATGAGTAACATTATAAATCTTATCACATAACAAGAGACACAAGTTTGTACACATAAACCAGTTCTAATGAGTAACATTATAGTTGTTATCACATAACAAGAGACACAAGTTTGTACACATAAACCAGTTGTAATGAGTAACATTATAGTTGTTATCACATAACAAGAGACACAAGTTTGTACACATAAACCAGTTGTAAAGAGTAACATTACAGTTCTAATCACTTAACAAGAGACACAAGTTTGTACACATAAACCAGTTCTAATGAGTAACATTATAGCTCTTATCACATAACAAGAGACACAAGGTTGTACAGATAAACCAGTTCTAATGACTAACATTACAGTTCCTATCATGTTACAAGAGACACAAGCTTGTACACATATACCAGTTGTAATGCGTAACATTATATTTCTTATTATATAACAAGAGACACAAGGTTGTACACATAAACAAGTTGTAATGAGTAAAATTTTAGTTCCTATCATATTAGAAGAGACATAAGTTTTTACACATAAACCAGTTCTAATGAGTAACATTATAGGTCTTATCACATAACAGGAGACACAAGTTTGTACACATAAACCAGTTGTAATGAGTAACATTATAGTTCTTATCACATAACAAGAGACAAAATTTTATACACATAAACCAGGTGTAATGAGTAACATTATAGTTCTTATCACATAACAAGAGACACAAGGTTGTACACATTAACCAGTTGTAATGAGTATCATTATAGTTCTTATCACATAACAAGAGACACAGGTTTGTACACATAAACCAGTTGTAATGAGTAACAGTATAGTTCTTATCACATAAGAAGAGACACAAGGTTATACACATAAACTTGTTGTAATGAGTAACATTATAGTTCTTATCACATAACAAAAGATACAAGTTTGTACACATAAACCAGTTTTAATGAGTAACATTATAGTTCCTATCATATTACAAGAGACACAAGTTTGTACACATAAACCAGTTCTAATGACTAACATTATAGTTCTTATCGCATAACAAGAGACACAAGTGATACACATAAACCAGTTCTAATGAGTAATATTATAGTTCTTATCACATAAGAAGAGACACAAGTTTGTACACATAAACCAGGTCTAATGACTAACATTATAGTTCTTATCACATAACAAGAGACACAAGTTTGTACACTTAAACCAGTTACCATGAGTAACATTATAGTTCTTATCACATAACAAAAGACACCAGTTTGTACATATAAACCAGTTCTAATGACTAACATTATAGTTCTTATCACATAACAAGAGACACAAGTTTGTACACATAAACCAGTTCTAATGAGTAACATTAAAGTTCTTATCACATAACAAGACACACAAAGTTGTACACATAAACCAGTTCTAATGAGTAACATTATAGTTCTTATCACATAACAAAAGACACAAGTTTGTACATATAAACCAGTTCTAATGACTAACATTATAGTTCTTATCACATAACAAGAGACACAAGTTTGTACACATAAACCAGTTCTAATGAGTAACATTAAAGTTCTTATCACATAACAAGACACACAAAGTTGTACACATAAACCAGTTCTAATGAGTAACATTATAGTTCTTATCACATAACAAAAGACACAAGTTTGTACATATAAACCAGTTCTAATGACTAACATTATAGTTCTTATCACATAACAAGAGACACAAGTTTGTACACATAAACCAGTTCTAATGAGTAACATTAAAGTTCTTATCACATAAAAAGACACACAAGGTTGTACACATAAACCAGTTGTAATGAGTAACATTATAGTTATTATCACATAACAAGACACACAAAGTTGTACACATAAATCAGTTCTAAAGAGTAACATTATAGGTCCTATTTAGAACAAGAGACACAAGTTTGTACACATAAACCAGTTCTAATGAGTAACATTATAGTTCTCATCACATAACAGGAGAAACAATTTTGTACACAAAAACCAGCTGTAATGTGTAACATTATAGTTCTTATCACATAACAAGAGACACAAGTTTATACACATAAATCAGTTGTATTGAGTAACATTATAGTTCTTATCACATAACAAAGGACACAAGTTTGTACACATAAACCAGTTGTAATGAGTAACATTATAGTTCTTATCACATAACAAAGGACACAAGTTTGTACACATAAACCAGTTGTAATGAGTAACATTATAGTTCTTATCACATAACAAGAGACACAAGGTAGTACACATAAACCAGTTGTAATGAGTAACATTATAGTTCTTATCACATAACAAGAGACACAAGGTAGTACACATAAACCAGTTGTAATGAGTAACATTATATTTCTAATCACATAACAAGAGACACAAGGTAGTACACATAAACCAGTTGTAATGAGTAACATTATAGTTCTTATCACATAACAAGAGACACAAGGTAGTACACATAAACCAGTTGTAATGAGTAACATTATAGTTCTTGTCACATAACAAGAGACACAAGGTAGTACACATAAACCAGTTGTAATGAGTAACATTATAGTTCTAATCACATAACAAGAGACATAAGGTTGTACACGTAAACCAGTTGTAATGAGTAACATTATAGTTCTCATCACATAACAAGAGACACAAGGTAATACACATAAACCAGTTGTAATGAGTAACATTATAGTTCTAATGACATAACAAGAGACACAAGGTAGTACACATAAACCAGTTGTAATGAGTAACATTATAGTTCTCATCACATAACAAGAGACACAAGGTAGTACACATAAACCAGTTGTAATGAGTAACATTATAGTTCTAATGACATAACAAGAGACACAAGGTAGTACACATAAACCAGTTGTAATGAGTAACATTATAGTTCTAATGACATAACAAGAGACACAAGGTAGTACACATAAACCAGTTGTAATGAGTAACATTATAGTTCTAATGACATAACAAGAGACACAAGGTAGTACACATAAACCAGTTGTAATGAGTAACATTATAGTTCTAATCACATAACAAGAGACACAAGGTAGTACACATAAACCGGTTGTAATGAGTAATATTATAGTTCTTATTACATAACAAGAGACACAAGGTAGTACACATAAACCAGTTGTAATGAGTAACATTATAGTTCTAATGACATAACAAGAGACACAAGGTAGTACACATAAACCAGTTGTAATGAGTAACATTATAGTTCTAATCACATAACAAGAGACACAAGGTAGTACACATAAACCAGTTGTAATGAGTAACATTATAGTTCTAATGACATAACAAGAGACACAAGGTAGTACACATAAACCGGTTGTAATGAGTATCATTATAGTTCTTATCACATAACAAGAGACATAATTTTGTACACATAAACCAGTTGTAATGAGTAATATTATAGTTCTTATCACTTAACAAGAGACACAAGGTAGTACACATAAACCGGTTGTAATGAGTATCATTATAGTTCTTATCACATAACAAGAGACATAATTTTGTACACATAAACCAGTTGTAATGAGTAATTTTATAGTTCTTATTACTTAACAAGAGACACAGGGTAGTACACATAAACCGGTTGTAATGAGTATCATTATAGTTCTTATCACATAACAAGAGACATAATTTTGTACACATAAACCAGTTGTAATGAGTAATATTATAGTTCTTATCACTTAACAAGAGACACAAGGTTGTACACATAAACCAGTTGTAATGAGTAACATTATAGTTCTTATCACATAACAAGAGACACAAGGTAGTACACATAAACCAGTTGTAATGAGTAACATTATAGTTCTTATCACTTAACAAGAGACACAAGGTTGTACACATAAACCAGTTGTAATGAGTAACATTATAGTTCTTATCACATAACAAGAGACATAAGGTAGTACACATAAACCAGTTGTAATGAGTAACATTATAGTTCTTATCACATAACAAGAGACACAAGGTAGTACACATAAACCAGTTGTAATGAGTAACATTATAGTTCTTATCACATAACAAGAGACACAAGGTAGTACACATAAACCAGTTGTAATGAGTAACATTATAGTTCTTATCACATAACAAGAGACACAAGGTAGTACACATAAACCAGTTGTAATGAGTAACATTATAGTTCTTATCACATAACAAGAGACACAAGGTAGTACACATAAACCAGTTGTAATGAGTAACATTATAGTTCTTATCACATAACAAGAGACACAAGGTTGTACACATAAAACAGTTGTAATGAGTAACATTATAGTTCTTATCACATAACAAGAGACACAAGGTAGTACACATAAACCAGTTGTAATGAGTATCATTATAGTTCTTACCACATAACAAGAGACATAATTTTGTACACATAAACCAGTTGTAATGAGTATCATTATAGTTCTTATCACATAACAAGAGACATAATTTTGTACACATAAACCAGTTGTAATGAGTAATATTATAGTTCTTATTACTTAACAAGAGACACAAGGTAGTACACATAAACCGGTTGTAATGAGTATCATTATAGTTCTTATCACATAACAAGAGACATAATTTTGTACACATAAACCAGTTGTAATGAGTAATATTATAGTTCTTATCACTTAACAAGAGACACAAGGTTGTACACATAAACCAGTTGTAATGAGTAACATCAGAGTTCTTATCACATAACAAGAGACACAAGTTTGTACACATAAACCAGTTGTAATGAGTAACATGATAGTTCTTATCACATAACAACAGACACAAGGTAGTACACATAAACCAGTTGTAATGAGTAACATTATAGTTCTTATCGCATAACAAGAGACACAAGTTTGTACACATAAACCAGTTCTAATGAGTAACATTATAGTTCCTATCATATAACAAGAGACACAAGTTTGTACACATAAACCAGTTCTAATGAGTAACATTATAGTTCCTATCATATAACAAGAGACACAAGTTTGTACACATAAACCAGTACTAATGAGTAACATTATAGTTCCTATCATATAACAAGAGACAAAGTTTGTACACATAAACCAGTTCTAATGACGATCATTATAGTTCTTATCACATAACAAGAGACACAAGTATATACACATAAACCAGTTCTAATGAGTAGCACTATAGTTCCTATCATATAACAAGAGACACAAGTTTTTACACATAAACCAGTTGTAATGAGTAACATTATAGGTCTTATCACATAACAAGAGACACAAGTTTTTACACATAAACCATTTGTAATGAGTAACATTATAGTTCTTATCAGATAACAAGAGACAAAAGTTTGTACACATAAACCAGGTGTAATGAGTAACATTATAGTTCTTATCACATAACAAGAGACACAAGGTTGTACACATAAACCAGTTGTAATGAGTAACATTATAGTTCTTATCACATAACAAGAGACACAAGGTAGTACACATAAAACAGTTGTAATTAGTATCATTGTAGTTCTTATGACATAACAAGAGACACAATTTTGTACACATAAGCCAGTTGTAATGAGTAACAATATAGTTCTTATCGCATAACAAGAGACACAAGTTTGTACACATAAACCAGTTGTAATGAGTAACGTTATAGTTCTTGTCACATAACAAGACACACAAGTTTGTACACATAAACCAGTACTAATGAGTAACATTATAGTTCCTATCATATAACAAGAGACACAAGTTTGTACACATAAACCAGTTCTAATGACGATCATTAAGGTTCTTATCACATAACAAGAGACACAAGTTTGTACAAATAAACCAGTTGTAATGAGTAACATTATAGATCTTATCACATAACAAGAGAAACAAGTTTGTACAAATAAACCAGTTGTAATGAGTAACATTATAGATCTTATCACATAACAAGAGAAACAAGTTTGTACACATAAACCAGTTGTAATGAGTAACATTATAGATCTTATCACATAACAAGAGACACAAGTTTGTACAAATAAACCAGTTGTAATGAGTAACATTATAGTACTTATCGCATAACAAGAGACACAAGTTTGTACACATAAACCAGTTGTAATGAGTAACGTTATAGTTCTTGTCACATAACAAGACACACAAGTTTGTACACATAAACCAGTACTAATGAGTAACATTATAGTTCCTATCATATAACAAGAGACACAAGTTTGTACACATAAACCAGTTCTAATGACGATCATTATAGTTCTTATCACATAACAAGAGACACAAGTTTGTACAAATAAACAAGTTGTAATGAGTAACATTATAGATCTTATCACATAAGAAGAGACACAAGTTTGTACACATAAACCAGTTCTAAAGAGTAACATTATAGTTCTTATCACATAACAAGAGAAACAAGTTTGTACACATAAACCAGTTCTAATGACTAACATTATAGTCCTATCACATAACAAGGCACACAAGTTTGTTCACATAAACTAGTTACCATTAGTAACATTGTAGTTCTTATCACATAACAAGAGACACAACTTTGTACACATAAACCAGTTCTAATCAGTAACATTGTAGTTCTTATCACATAACAAGAGACACAACTTTGTACACATAAACCAGTTCTAATGACTAACATTACAGTTCCTATCATATTACAAGAGACACAAGCTTGTACACATATACCAGTTGTAATGAGTAACATTATATTTCTTATTACATAACAAGAGACACAAGGTTGTACACATAAACCAGTTGTAATGAGTAACATTTTATTTCCTATCATATTACAAGAGACATACGTTTTTACACATAAACCAGTTCTAATGAGTAACATTATAGTTCCTATCATATTACAAGAGACATAAGTTTTTACACATAAACCAGTTCTAATGAGTAACATTTTAGTTCCTATCATATTACAAGAGACATAAGTTTTTACACATAAACCAGTTCTAATGAGTAACATTATAGTACCTATCATATTACAAGAGACATAAGTTTTTACACATAAACCAGTTGTAATGAGTAACATTATAGTTCCTATCATATTACAAGAGACATAAGTTTTTACACATAAACCAGTTCTAATGAGTAACATTTTAGTTCCTATCATATCACAAGAGACATAAGTTTTTACACATAAACCAGTTCTAATGAGTAACATTATAGGTCTTATCACATAACAGGAGACACAAGTTTGTACACATAAACCACTTGTAATGAGTAACATTATAGTTCTTATCACAAAACAAGAGACACAAGTTTACACACATAAACCAGGTGTAAGTAGTAACATTATAGTTCTTATCACATAACAAGAGACACAAGGTTGTACACATTAACCAGTTGTAATGAGTAACATTATAGTTCATATCACATAACAAGAGACACAAAGTTGTACACATAAACCAGGCTAATGAGTATCATTATAGTTCTTATCACATAAAAAGAGACACAAGTTTGTACACATAAACCAGTTGTAATGAGTAACATTATAGGTCTTACAACATAATAAGAGAAACAAGTTTGTACACATAAAGCAGTTCTAATGACTAACATTAGAGTTCCTATCACATAACAAGACACACAAGTTTGTACACTTAAAATAGTTACCATGAGTAACATTATAGTTCTTATCACATAACAAAAGACACAAGTTTGTACATATAAACCAGTTCTAATCACTAACATTATAGTTCTTATCACATAACAAGAGACACAAGTTTGTGCACATAAACCAGTTCTAATGAGTAACATTATAGTTCTTATTACATAACAAGACACACAAGGTTGTACACATAAACCAGTTGTAATGAGTAACATTATAGTTATTATCACATAACAAGAGACACAGGTTTTTTACACATAAACCACTTCTAATGTGTAAAATTATAGGTCCTATCTTAGAACAAGAGACACAAGTTTGTACACATAAACCAGTTCTAATGAGTAACATTGTAGTTCTTGTCACATAACAAGAGACACAAGTGTGTACACATAATCAGTTACCATGGGTAACACTATAAATCTTGACACATAACAACAGACACCATTTTGTACACATTAACCAGTTACCATGAGTAAAATTATAGTTGTTATCACATAGTACGACACACAATTTTGTACACATAAACCAGTTACCATGAGAAACATTATAGTTCTTATCACATAACAAGAGACACAAGTTTGTATACATAATCCAGTTACCAAGAGAAACAGTATAGATCCTATCACATAACAAGGGACACAAGATTCTACGCATAAACCAGTTACCACGAGAACCATTATAGTTCCAATCACATACCAAGAGATACAAGTTTGTACACATAAACCAGTTGCCATGAGAAATATTATAGTTCTTATCACATAAACAGAGACACAAGTTTGTATACATAAACCAGTTACCAAGAGAACCATTATAGTTCCTATCACATAACAAGGGACACAAGTTTCTACACATAAACCAGTTACCATGAGAATCATTATAGTTCCTATCACATATCAACGTATACAAGTTTGTACACATAAAACAGTTGTAATGAGTAACATTATAGTTCCTATCATATAACAAGAGACACAAGTTTGTACACATAAATCAGTTGTAATGAATAACATTATAGTTCCTATCACATAACGAGAGACACAAGTTTGTACACATAAACCAGTTGTAATGAGTAACATTATAGTTCCTATCATATAACAAGAGACACAAGTTTGTACACATTAACCACATGTAATGAGTAACATTATAGTTCCTATCATATTACAAGAGACACAAATTTGTACACATAAACCAGTTGTAATGAGTAACATTATAGTTCTTATCACATAACAAGAGACACAAGTGTGTACATATAAACCAGTTCTAATGAGTAGTATTATAGTTCTTATCACATAACAAGAGAAACAAGTTTGTACACATAAATCAGTTGCAATGAGTAACATTATAGTTCTTATCACATAACAAGAGACACAAGGTTGTACATATAAACCAGTTCTAATGAGTAGTATTATAGTTCTTATCACATAACAAGAGACACAAGTTTGTACATATAAACCAGTTGTAATGAGTAACATTATAGTTCTTATCACATAACAAGAGACACAAGGTTGTACATATAAACCAGTTCTAATGAGTAACATTATAGTTCTTATCACATAACAAGAGACACAAGGTTGTACATATAAACCAGTTCTAATGAGTAGTATTATAGTTCTTATCACATAACAAGAGAAACAAGTTTGTACACATAAATCAGTTGCAATGAGTAACATTATAGTTTTTATCATATAACAAGATACACAAGGTTGTACACATTAATCAGTTCTAACGAGTAACATTATAGTTCCTATCATATTACAAGAGACACAAGTTTGTACACATAAACCAGTTGTAATGAGTAACATTATAGGTCTTATCACATAACAAGAGACACAAGTTTGTACACATAAACCAGTTGTAATGAGTAACATTATAGTTCTTATCACATAACAAGAGACAAAAGTTTGTACACATAAACCAGTTCTAATGAGTAACATTATAGTTCTTATCACATAACAAGAGACACAAGTTTGTACATATAAACCAGTTCTAAAGAGTAGTATTATAGTTCTTATCACATAAAAGAGAAACAAGTTTGTACACATAAACCAGTTATAATGAGTAACATTATAAATCTTATCACATAACAAGAGACACAAGTTTGTACACATAAACCAGTTCTAATGAGTAACATTATAGTTCTTATCACATAACAAGACACACAAGCTTTTAAACATAAACCAGTTCTAATGAGAAACATTACAGTTCCTATCATATTACAAGAGACACAAGCTTGTACACATAAACCAGTTCTAATGAGTAACATTATAGTTCTTATCACATAACAAGAGACACAAGTTTGTACATATAAACCAGTTCTAATGAGTAGTATTATAGTTCTTATCACATAACAAGAGAAACAAGTTTGTACACATAAACCATTTGTAAAGAGTAAGATTACAGTTCTAATCACATAACAAGAGACACAAGTTTGTACACATAATCCAGTTGTAATGAGTAACATTATAGTTCTTATCACATAACAAGAGACACAAAATTGTACACATTAACCAGTTGTAATGAGTAACATTATAGTTCTTATCACATAACAAGAGACACAAAGTTCTACACATAAACCGGGCTAAAGAGTATCATTATAGTTCTTATCACATAACAAGAGACACAAGTTTGTACACATAAACCAGTTGTAATGAGTAACAGTATAGTTCTTATCACATAAGAAGAGACACAAGATTGTACACATAAACTAGTTGTAACGAGAAACATTATAGTTCTTATCACATAACAAGAGACAAAAGTTTGTACACATAAACCAGTTCTAATGAGTAACATTATAGTTCTTATCACATAACAAGAGACACAAGTTTGTACATATAAACTAGTTCTAATGAGTAACATTATAAATCTTATCACATAACAAGAGACACAAGTTTGTACATATAAACTAGTTCTAATGAGTAACATTATAGTTCTTATCACATAACAAGAGACACAAGTTTGTACACATAAACCAGTTCTAATGAGTAACATTATAGTTCTTATCACATAACAAGAGACACAAGTTTGTACATATAAACTAGTTCTAATGAGTAACATTATAGTTCTTATCACATAACAAGAGACACAAGTTTGTACATATAAACTAGTTCTAATGAGTAACATTATAGTTCTTATCACATAACAAGAGACACAAGTTTGTACATATAAACTAGTTCTAATGAGTAACATTATAGTTCTTACCACATAACAAGAGACACAAGTTTGTACATATAAACTAGTTCTAATGAGTAACATTATAAATCTTATCACATAACAAGAGACAAAAGTTTGTACACATAAACCAGTTCTAATGAGTAACATTATAGTTCTTATCACATAACAAGAGACACAAGTTTGTACATATAAACTAGTTCTAATGAGTAACATTATAGTTCCTATCACATAACAAGAGACACAAGTTTGTACATATAAACTAGTTCTAATGTGTATTATTATAAATCTTATCACATAACAAGAGACAAAAGTTTGTACACATAAACCAGTTCTAATGAGTAACATTATAGTTCTTATCACATAACAAGAGAAACAAGTTTGTACACATAAACCAGTTATAATGAGTAACATTATAAATCTTATCACATATCAAGAGACACAAGTTTGTACACATAAACCAGTTCTAATGAGTAACATTATAGTTCTTATCACATAACAAGACACACAAGCTTTTACACATAAACCAGTTCTAATGACTAACATTACAGTTCCTATCATATTACAAGAGACACAAGCTTGTACGCATATACCAGTTGTAATGAGTAACATTATATTACTTATTATATAACAAGAGACACAAGGTTGTACACATAAACCAGTTGTAATGAGTAACATTATAGGTCTTATCACATAACAGGAGACACAAGTTTGTACACATAAACCAGTTGTAATGAGTAACATTATAGTTCTTATCACATAACAAGAGACACAAGTTTATACACATAAACCAGGTGTAATGAGTAACATTATAGTTCTTATCACATAACAAGAGACACAAAGTTGTACACATTAACCAGTTGTAATGAGTAACATTATAGTTCTTATCACATAACAAGAGACACAAGTTTGTACACATAAACCAGTTGTAATGAGTAACAGTATAGTTCTTATCACATAAGAAGAGACACAAGGTTGTACACATAAACTAGTTGTAATGAGGAACATTATAGTTCTTATCACATAACAAGAGACAAAAGTTTGTACACATAAACCAGTTGTACTGAGTACCATTATAGTTCCTAACATATTAAAAGAGACACAAGTTTGTACACATAAACCAGTTCTAATGACTACCATTATAGTTCTTATCGCATAACAAGAGACACAAGTTATACACATAAACCAGTTCT
This sequence comes from Deroplatys truncata, assembly GCA_030765065.1. Classification (NCBI taxonomy): domain Eukaryota; kingdom Metazoa; phylum Arthropoda; class Insecta; order Mantodea; family Mantidae; genus Deroplatys; species Deroplatys truncata. Next base: position 14,518,640 of record CM060981.1, read on the forward strand.
AATGAGTAACATTATAGCTCTTATCACATAAGAAGAGACACAAGTTTGTACACATAAACCAGGTCTAATGACTAACATTATAGTTCTTATCACATAACAAGAGACACAAGTTTGTACTCTTAAACCAGTTACCATGAGTAACATTATAGTTCTTATCACATAACAAAAGACAGAAGTTTGTACATATAAACCAGTTCTAATGACTTACATTATAGTTCTTATCACATAACAAGAGACACAAGTTTGTACACATAAACCAGTTCTAATGAGTAACATTATAGTTCTTATCACATAACAAGACACACAGGGTTGTACACATAAACCAGTTGTAATGAGTAACATTATAGTTATTATCACATAACAAGAGACACAGGTTTTGTACACATAAACCAGTTCTAATGAGTAACATTATAGGTCCTATTTAGAACAAGAGACACAAGTTTGTACACATAAACCAGTTCTAATGAGTAACATTATAGTTCTCATCACATAACAAGAGAAACAATTTTGTACACAAAAACCAGCTGTAATGAATAACATTATAGTTCTTATCACATAACAAGAGACACAACTTTATACACATAAACCAGTTGTAATGAGTAACATTATAGTTCTTATCACATAACAAAAGACACAAGTTTGTACACATAAACCAGTTGTAATGAGTAACATTATAGTTCTTATCACATAACAAGAGACAGCGGTTTGTACAGATAACCGGTTAGCATGTGTAACATTATAGTTCTTGTCACATAACAAGAGACACAAGTTTGTACACATAACCAGTTACCATGGGTAACACTAAAAATCTTGACACATGACAACAGACACCATTTTGTACACATTAACCAGTTACCATGAGTAAGATTATAGTTGTTATCACATAGTACGACACACAAGTTTGTACACATAAACCAGTTACCATGAGTAACATGATAGTTCTTATCTCATAACAAAAGACACAAGTTTTTACATATAAACCAGTTCTAATGACTAACATTATAGTTCTTATCACTAAACAAGACACACAAGGCTATACACATAAACCAGTTGTAATGAGTAACATTATAGTTATTATCACATAACAAAACACACAAGGTTGTACACATAAACCAGTTGTAATGAGTAACATTATAGTTATTATCACATAACAAGACACACAAGGTTGTACACATAAACCAGTTGTAATGAGTAACATTATAGTTCCTATCATGTAACAAGAGACACACGGTTGTACACATAAACCAGTTCTAATGAGTAACATTATACGTCCTATCATAGAACAAGAGACACAAGTTTGTACACATAAACCAGTTGTAATGAGTAACATTATAGGTCCTATCATAGAACAAGAGACACAAGTTTGTACACATAAACCAGGTCTAATGAGTAACATTATAGTTCCTATCACATAACAAGAGACACACGTTTGTACACATAAACCAGTTCTATTGAGTAACATTATAGTTCTTATCACATAACAAGAGAAACAATTTTGTTCACATAAACCAGTTGTAATGAGTAACATTATAGTTCTTATCACATAACAAGAGACACAAGTTTATACACATAACCCAGTTGTAATAAGTAACATTATAGTTCATATCACATAACAAAAGACACAAGTTTGTACACATAAACCAGTTGTAATGAGTAACATTATAGTTCCTATCACATAACAAAAGACACAAGTTTGTACACATAAACCAGTTGTAATGTGTAACATTATAGTTCTAATCACATAACAAGAGACACAAGGTAGTACATATAAACAAGTTGTAATGAGTATCATTATAGTTCTTATCACATAACAAGAGACACAATTTTGTACACATAAACCAGTTGTAATGCGTAACATTATAGTTCTTATCAGATAACAAGAGACACAAGTTTGTACATATAAACCAGTTGTAATGAGTATCATTATAGTTCTTATCACATAACAAAAGACACAAGTTTGTACACATAAACCAGTTGTAATGTGTAACATTATAGTTCTTATCACATAACAAGAGACACAAGGTAGTACACATAAACCAGTTGTAATGAGTAATATTATAGTTCTTATCACTTAACAAGAGACACAAGGTTGTACACATAAACCAGTTGTAATGAGTAACATTAGAGTTTTTATCACATAACAAGAGGCACAAGTTTGTACACATAAACCAGTTGTAATGAGTAACATTATAGTTCCTATCATATAACAAGAGACACAAGGTAGTACACATAAACCAGTTGTAATGAGTAACATTATAGTTCTTATCACATAACAAGAGACAATTTTGTACACATAAACCAGTTGTAATGAGTAACATTATAGTTCTTATCACATAACAAGAGACACAAGTTTGTACACATAAACCAGTTGTAATGAGTAACATTATAGTTCCTATCATATTACAAGAGACACAAGTATATACACATAAACCAATTCTACTGAGTAGCACTATACTTCTTATCATATAACAAGAGACACAAGTTTGTACACATAAACCAGTTGTAATGAGTAACATTATAGTTCTTATCACGTAACAAAAGACACAAGTTTGTACACATAAACCAGTTGTAATGAGTAACATTATAGTACTTATCACATAACAAAAGACACAAGTTTGTACACATAAACCAGTTGTAATGAGTAACATTATAGTTCTTGTCACATAACAAGAGACACAGGTTTGTACACATAAACCAGTTCTAATGAGTAATATTATAGTTCCTATCATATAACAAGACACACAATTTTGTACACATAAACCAGGGCTAATGACTAACACTATAGTTCTTATCACATAACAAGATACACAAGTTTGTACAGATAAACCAGTTCCAATGAGTAACATTATAGTTCCTATCATATATCAAGAAACACGAGTTTGTACACATAAACCAGTTCTAATGACTATCATTATAGCTCTTATCGCATAACAAGAGACACAAGTTTGTACACATAAACCAGTTTTAATGACTAACATTATAGTTCTTATCACATAACAAAAGACACAAGTTTGTACATATAAACCAGTTCTAATGACTAACATTATAGTTCTTATCACATAACAAGAGACACAAGTTTGTACACATAAACCAGTTGTAATGAGTAACATTATAGTTCTTATCACATAACAAGAGACAGCGGTTTGTACAGATAACCGGTTAGCATGTGTAACATTATAGTTCTTGTCACATAACAAGAGACACAAGTTTGTACACATAACCAGTTACCATGGGTAACACTATAAATCTTGACACATGACAACAGACACCATTTTGTACACATTAACCAGTTACCATGAGTAAGATTATAGTTGTTATCACATAGTACGACACACAAGTTTGTACACATAAATCAGTTACCATGAGTAACATTATAGTTCTTATCACATAACAAAGGACACAAGTTTTTACATATAAACCAGTTCTAATGACTAACATTATAGTTCTTATCACTAAACAAGACACACAAGGCTGTACACATAAACCAGTTGTAATGAGTAACATTATAGTTATTATCACATAACAAGACACACAAGGTTGTACACATAAACCAGTTGTAATGAGTAACATTATAGTTATTATCACATAACAAGACACACAAGGTTGTACACATAAACCAGTTGTAATGAGTAACATTATAGTTATTATCACATAACAAGAGACACAAGTTTTGTACACATAAACCAGTTCTAATGAGTAACATTATACGTCCTATCATAGAACAAGAGACACAAGTTTGTACACATAAACCAGTTCTAATGAGTAACATTATAGGTCCTATCATAGAACAAGAGACACAAGTTTGTACACATAAACCAGGTTTAGTGACTAACATTATAGTTCCTATCACATAACAAGAGACACACGTTTGTACACATAAACCAGTTCTAATGAGTAACATTATAGTTCTTATCACATAACAAGAGAAACAATTTTGTTCACATAAACCAGTTGTAATGAGTAACATTATAGTTCATATCACATAACAAAAGACACAAGTTTGTACACATAAACCAGTTGTAATGTGTAACATTATAGTTCTAATCACATAAAAAGAGACACAAGGTAGTACATATAAACCAGTTGTAATGAGTATCATTATAGTTCTTATCACATAACAAGAGACACAATTTTGTACACATAAACCAGTTGTAATGAGTAACATTAGAGTTCTTATCACATAACAAGAGGCACAAGTTTGTACACATAAACCAGTTGTAATGAGTAACATTATAGTTCCTATCATATAACAAGAGACACAAGGTAGTACACATAAACCAGTTGTAATGAGTAACATTATAGTTCTTATCACATAACAAGAGACACAAGTTTGTACACATACACCAGTTGTAATGAGTAACATTATAGTTCCTATCATATTACAAGAGACATAAGTATATACACATAAACCAGTTCTACTGAGTAGCACTATACTTCCTATCATATAACAAGAGACACAAGTTTGTACACATAAACCAGTTGTAATGAGTAACATTAGAGTTCTTATCACATAACAAGAGGCACAAGTTTGTACACATAAACCAGTTGTAATGAGTAACATTATAGTTCCTATCATATAACAAGAGACACAAGGTAGTACACATAAACCAGTTGTAATGAGTAACATTATAGTTCTTATCACATAACAAGAGACAATTTTGTACACATAAACCAGTTGTAATGAGTAACATTATAGTTCTTATCACATAACAACAGACACAAGTTTGTACACATAAACCAGTTGTAATGAGTAACATTATAGTTCTTATCACATAACAACAGACACAAGTTTGTACACATAAATCAGTTGTAATGAGTAACATTATAGTTCTTGTCACATAACAAGAGACACAAGTTTGTACACATAAACCAGTTCTAATGAGTAATATTATAGTTCCTATCATATAACAAGAGACACAATTTTGTACACATAAACCAGGGCTAATGACTAACACTATAGTTCTTATCACATAACAAGATACACAAGTTTGTACAGATAAACCAGTTCCAATGAGTAACATTATAGTTCCTATCATATAACAAGACACACAAGTTTGTACACATAAACCAGTTCTAATGACTATCATTATAGTTCTTATCGCATAACAAGAGACACAAGTTTGTACACACAAACCAGTTTTAATGACTAACATTATAGTTCTTATCACATAACAAAAGACACAAGTTTGTACTTATAAACCAGTTCTAATGACTAACATTATAGTTCTTATCACATAACAAGAGACACAAGTTTGTACACATAAACCAGTTGTAATGAGTAACATTATAGTTCTTATCACATAACAAGAGACAGCGGTTTGTACAGATAACCGGTTAGCATGTGTAACATTATAGTTCTTGTCACATAACAAGAGACACAAGTTTGTACACATAACCAGTTACCATGGGTAACACTATAAATCTTGACACATGACAACAGACACCATTTTGTACACATTAACCAGTTACCATGAGTAAGATTATAGTTGTTATCACATAGTACGACACACAAGTTTGTACACATAAACTAGTTCTAATGAGTAACATTATAAATCTTATCACATAACAAGAGACAAAAGTTTGTACACATAAACCAGTTCTAATGAGTAACATTATAGTTCTTATCACATAACAAAAGACACAAGTTTTTACATATAAACCAGTTCGAATGACTAACATTATAGTTCTTATCACTAAACAAGACACACAAGGCTGTACACATAAACCAGTTGTAATGAGTAACATTATAGTTATTATCACATAACAAGACACACAAGGTTGTACACATAAACCAGTTGTAATGAGTAACATTATCGTTATTATCACATAACAAGACACACAAGGTTGTACACATAAACCAGTTGTAATGAGTAACATTATAGTTATTATCACATAACAAGAGACACAAGTTTTGTACACATAAACCAGTTCTAATGAGTAACATTATACGTCCTATCATAGAACAAGAGACACAAGTTTGTACACATAAACCAGTTCTAATGAGTAACATTATAGGTCCTATCATAGAACAAGAGACACACGTTTGTACACATAAACCAAGTCTAATGAGTAACATTATAGTTCCTATCACATAACAAGAGACACACGTTTGTACACATAAACCAATTCTAATGAGTAACATTATAGTTCTTATCACATAACAAGAGAAACAATTTTGTTCACATAAACCAGTTGTAATGAGTAACATTATAGTTCTTATCACATAACAAGAGAACAAGTTTATACACATACCCCAGTTGTAATGAGTAACATTATAGTTCATATCACATAACAAGAGAACAAGTTTATACACATAACCCAGTTGTAATGAGTAACATTATAGTTCATATCACATAACAAAAGACACAAGGTAGTACATATAAACCAGTTGTAATGAGTAACATTATAGTTCTAATCACATAAAAAGAGACACAAGGTAGTACATATAAACCAGTTGTAATGAGTATCATTATAGTTCTTATCACATAACAAGAGACACAATTTTGTACACATAAACCAGTTGTAATGAGTAATATTATAGTTCTTATCACTTAACAAGAGACACAAGGTTGTACACATAAACCAGTTGTAATGTGTAACATTATAGTTCTAATCACATAAAAAGAGACACAAGGTAGTACATATAAACCAGTTGTAATGAGTAACATTATAGTTCTTATCACATAACAAGAGACACAATTTTGTACACATAAACCAGTTGTAATGAGTAATATTATAGTTCTTATCACTTAACAAGAGACACAAGGTTGTACACATAAACCAGTTGTAATGAGTAACATTATAGTTCCTATCATATAACAAGAGACACAATTTTGTACACACAAACCAGTTGTAATGAGTAATATTATAGTTCTTATCACTTAACAAGAGACACAAGGTAGTACACATAAACCAGTTGTAATGAGTAACATTATAGTTCTTGTCACATAACAAGAGACAATTTTGTACACATAAACCAGTTGTAATGAGTAACATTATAGTTCTTATCACATTACAAGAGACACAAGTATATACACATAAACCAGTTCTACTGAGTAGCACTATACTTCCTATCATATAACAAGAGACACAAGTTTTTACACATAAACCAGTTTTAATGAGTAACATTATAGTTCCTATCATATTACAAGAGACACAAGTATATACACATAAACCAGTTCTACTGAGTAGCACTATACTTCCTACCATATAACAAGAGACACAAGTTTGTACACATAAACCAGATTTAATGAGTAACATTATAGTTCCTATCATATTAAAAGAGACACAAGTATATACACATAAACCAGTTCTACTGAGTAGCACTATACTTCCTATCATATAACAAGAGACACAAGTTTGTACACATAAACCAGTTGTAATGAGTAACATTATAGTTCTTGTCACATAACAAGAGACACAAGTTTGTACACATAAACCAGTTCTAATGAGTAATATTATAGTTCCTATCATATAACAAGAGACACAATTTTGTACACATAAACCAGGGCTAATGACTAACACTATAGTTCTTATCACATAACAAGAGACACAAGTTTGTACAGATAAACCAGTTCCAATGAGTAACATTATAGTTCCTATCATATAACAAGACACACAAGTTTGTACACATAAACCAGTTCTAATGACTATCATTATAGTTCTTATCGCATAACAAGAGACACAAGTTTGTACACATAAACCAGTTTTAATGACTAACATTATAGTTCTTATCACATAACAAAAGACACAAGTTTGTACATATAAACCAGTTCTAATGACTAACATTATAGTTCTTATCACATAACAAGAGACACAAGTTTGTACACATAAAACAGTTCTAATGAGTAGCATTATAGTTCTTATCACATAACAAGACACACAAGGTTGTACACATAAACCAGTTGTAATGAGTAACAAACCCACATAAACCAGTTCTAATGAGTAACATTATAGTTCTTATCACATAACAGGAGACACAAGGTTGTACACATAAACCAGCTGTAATGAGTAACATTACAGTTCATATCACATAACAAAAGACACAAGTTTGTACATATAAACCAATTCTAATGACTAACATTATAGTTCTTATCACGTAACAAGAGACACAAGTTTGTACACATAAACCAGTTCTCATAAGTAACATTATAGTTCTTATCAAATAACAAGAGACAAAAGGTTGTACACATAAACCATGTGTAATAAACAACATTATAGTTATTATCACATATCAAGAGACACAAGTTTGTACACATAAACCAGTTCTAATGACTAACATTATAGGTCTTATCATAGAACAAGAGACACAAGTTTGTACACATAAACCAGGTCTAATAATTATCACTATAGTTCTTATCACATAACAAGAGACACAACTTTGTACACATAAACCAGTTCTAATGACTAACATTATAGGTCCTATCATAGAACAAGAGACACAAGTTTGTACACATAAACCAGGTTCAATAAGTATCATTATAGTTCTTATCACATAACAAGACACACAAGTTTGTATACTTAAACCAGTTACCATGAGTAAAATTATAGTACTTATCACATAACACAAGACACAAGTTTGTACATATAAACCAGTTCTAATGACTAACATTATAGTTCTTAACACATAACAAGAGACACAAGTTTGTACACATAAACCAGTTCTAATGAGTAACATTATAGTTCTTATCACATAACAAGACACACTAGGTTGTACACATAAACCAGTTGTAATGAGTAACATTACAGTTATTATCACATAACAAGACACAAGTTTTGTACACATAAACCAGTTCTAATGAATAACATTATAGGTCCTATTATAGAACAAGAGACACAAGTTTGTACACATAAACCAGTTCTAATGAGTAACATTATAGGTCCTATCATAGAACAAGAGACACAAGTTTGTACACATAAACCAGGTCTAATGAGTAACATTATAGTTCCTATCACATAACAAGAGACACACGTTTGTACACCTAAACCAGTTCTAATGAGTAACATTATAGTTCTTAGCACATAACAAAAGAAACAATTTTGTACACATAAACCAGTTGTAATGAGTAACATTATAGTTCTTATCACATAACAAGAGACACAAGTTTATACACATAAACCAGTTGTAATGAGTAACATTATAGTTCTTATCACATAACAAAAGACACAAGTTTGTACATATAAACCAGTTGTAATGAGTAACATTATAGTTGTTATCACATAACAAGAGACACAAGGTTGTACACATAAACCAGTTGTAATGACTAACATTATAGTTCCTATCATATTGCAAGAGACACAAGTTTGTACACATCAAGCAGTTGTAATGAGTAACATTATAGTTCTTATCATATAACAAGAGACACAAGGTTGTACACATAAAACAGTTGTAATGAGTAACATTTTCGTTCCTATCATATTACAAGAGACACAAGTTTGTACACATAAACAAGTTCTAATGAGTAACATTATACTTCTTATCACATTACAAGAGACACAAGTTTTTACACATAAACCATTTGTAATGAGTAACATTATAGTTCTTATCAGATAACAAGAGACAAAAGTTTGTACACTTAAACCAGGTGTAATGAGTAACATTTTAGTTCTTATCACATAACAAGAGACATAAGGTTGTACACATAAACCAGTTGTTATGAGTAACATTATAGTTCTTATCACACAACAAGAGACACAAGGTAGTACACATAAACCAGTTGTAATGAGTATCATTATAGTTCTTATCACATAACAAGAGACACAAGGTTGTACAGATAAACCAGTTCTAATGACTAACATTACAGTTCCTATCATATTACAAGAGACACAAGCTTGTACACATAAACCAGTTCTAATGAGTAACATTATAGTTCTTATCACATATCAAGAGACACAAATTTGTACATATAAACCAGTTCTAATGAGTAGTATTATAGTTCTTATCACATAACAATAGAGACAAGTTTGTACACATAAACCAGTTGTAAAGAGTAAGATTACAGTTCTAATCACTTAACAAGAGACACAAGTTTGTACACATAATCCAGTTGTAATGAGTAACATTATAGTTCTTATCACATAACAAGAGACACAAGTTTGTACACATAAACCGGTTCTAATGAGTAACATTATAGTTCTTATCACATAACAAGAGACACAAGGTTGTACAGATAAACCAGTTCTAATGACTAACATTACAGTTCCTATCATATTACAAGAGACACAAGCTTGTACACATATACCAGTTGTAATGAGTAACATTATATTTCTTATTATATAACAAGAGACACAAGGTTGTACACATAAACCAGTTGTAATGAGTAACATTTTAGTTCCTATCATATTACAAGAGACACAAGTTTGTACACATAAACCAGTTCTAATGACTAACATTATAGTTCTTATCGCATAACAAGAGACACAAGTTATACACATAAAACAGTTGTAACGAGTAACATTTTGGTTCCTATCATATTACAAGAGACACAAGTTTGTACACATATACCAGTTGTAATGAGTAACATTATAGTTGTTATCACATAACAAGAGACACAAGGTTGTATACATAAACCAGATGTAATGACTAACATTATAGTTCCTATCATATTACAAGAGACACAAGTTTGTACACATCAAGCAGTTGTAATGAGTAACATTATAGTTCTTATCATATAACAAGAGACACAAGGTTGTACACATAAAACAGTTGTAATGAGTAACATTTTGGTTCCTATCATATTACAAGAGACACAAGTTTGTACACATAAACCAGTTCTAATGAGTAAAATTATACTTCTTATCACATAACAAGAGACACAAGTTTTTACACATAAACCATTTGTAATGAGTAACATTGTAGTTCTTATCAGATAACAAGAGACAAAAGTTTGTACACTTAAACCAGGTGTAATGAGTAACATTTTAGTTCTTATCACATAACAAGAGACATAAGGTTTACACATAAACCAGTTGTTATGAGTAACATTATAGTTCTTATCACACAACAAGAGACACAAGGTAGTACATATAAACCAGTTGTAATGAGTATCATTATAGTTCTTATCACATAACAAGAGACAAAAGTTTGTACACATAAACCAGTTCTAATGAGTAACATTATAGTTCTTATCACATAACTAGATACACAAGGTTGTACAGATAAACCAGCTCTAATGACTAACATTACAGTTCCTATTATATTACAAGAGACACAAGCTTGTACTGATAAACCAGTTCTAATGAGTAACATTATAGTTCTTATCACATAACAAGAGACACAAGTTTGTACATATAAACCAGTTCTAATGAGTAGTATTATAGTTCTTATCACATAACAAGAGAAACAAGTTTGTACACATAAACCAGTTGTAAAAAGTAAGATTACAGTTCTAATCACTTAACAAGAGACACAAGTTTGTACACATAGTCCAGTTGTAATGAGTAACATTATAGTTCTTATCACATAACAAGAGACACAAGTTTGTACACATATACCAGTTGTAATGAGTAACATTATATTTCTTATTATATAACAAGAGACACAAGGTTGTACACATAAACCAGTTGTAATGAGTAACATTTTAGTTCCTATCATATTACAAGAGACATAAGTTTTTACACATAAACCAGTTCTAATGAGTAACATTATAGGTCTTATCACATAACAGGAGACACAAGTTTGTACACATAAACAAGTTGTAATGAGTAACATTATAGTTCTTATCACATAACAAGAGACACAAGTTTATACACATAAACCAGGTGTAATGAGTAACATTATAGTTCTTATCACATAACAAGAGACACAAAGTTGTACACATTAACCAGTTGTAATGAGTAACATTATAGTTCTTATCACATAACAAGAGACACAAAGTTGTACACATAAACCAGGCTAATGAGTATCATTATAGTTCTTATCACATAACAAGAGACACAAGTTTGTACACATAAACCAGTTGTAATGAGTAACAGTATAGTTCTTATCACATAAGAAGAGACACAAGGTTGTACACATAAACTAGTTGTAATGAGTAACATTATAGTTCTTATCACATAACAAGAGACACAAGTTTGTACACATAAACCAGTTGTAATGAGTAACATTATAGTTCCTATCATATTACAAGAGACACAAGTTCGTACACATAAACCAGTTCTAATGACTAACATTATAGTTCTTATCGCATAACAAGAGACACAAGTTATACACATAAACCAGTTCTAATTAGTAACATTATAGCTCTTACCACATAAGAAGAGACACAAGTTTGTACACATAAACCAGGTCTAATGACTAACATTATAGTTCTTATCACATAACAAGAGACACAACTCTGTACGCTTAAACCAGTTACCATGAGTAACATTATAGTTCTTATCACATAACAAAAGACACAAGTCTGTACACTTAAACCAGTTACCATGAGTAACATTATAGTTCTTATCACATAACAAGAGACACAAGTTTGTACACATAAACCAGTTCTAATGAGTAACATTATAGTTCTTATCACATAACAAGACACACAAGGTTGTACACATAAACCAGTTGTAATGAGTAACATTATAGTTATTATCACATAACAAGAGACACAGGTTTTGTACACATAAACCAGTTCTAATGAGTAACATTATAGGTCCTATTTAGAACAAGAGACTCAAGTTTGTACACATAAACCAGTTCTAATGAGTAACATTATAGTTCTCATCACATAACAAGAGAAACAATTTTGTACACAAAAACCAGCTGTAATGAATAACATTATAGTTCTTATCACATAAAAAGAGACACAAGTTTATACACATAACCAGTTGTAATGACTAACATTATAGTTCTTATCACAAAACAAAAGACACAAGTTTGTACACATAAACCAGTTCTAATGAGTAACATTATAGTTCTTATCACATAACAAGAGACAGCGGTTTGTACACATAACCAGTTAGCATGTGTAACATTATAGTTCTTGTCACATAACAAGAGACACAAGTTTGTACACATAACCAGTTACCATGGGTAACACTATAAATCTTGACACATGACAACAGACACCATTTTGTACACATTAACCAGTTACCATGAGTAAGATTATAGTTGTTATCACATAGTACGACACACAAGTTTGTACACATAAACCAGTTACCATGAGTAACATTATAGTTCTTATCACATAACAAAAGACACAAGTTTGTACATATAAACCAGTTCTAATGACTAACATTATAGTTCTTATCACATAACAAGACACACAAGGTTGTACACATAAACCAGTTGTAATGAGTAACATTATAGTTATTATCACATAACAAGACACACAAGGTTGTACACATAAACCAGTTGTAATGAGTAACATTATAGTTATTATCACATAACAAGAGACACAAGTTTTGTACACATAAACCAGCTCTAATGAGTAACATTATACGTCCTATCATAGAACAAGAGACACAAGTTTGTACACATAAACCAGTTCTAATGATTAACATTATAGTTGTTATCACATAACAAGAGACACAAGGTTGTACACATAAACCAGTTGTAATGACTAACATTATAGTTCCTATCATATTGCAAGAGACACAAGTTTGTACACATCAAGCAGTTGTAATGAGTAACATTATAGTTCTTATCATATAACAAGAGACACAAGGTTGTACACATAAAACAGTTGTAATGAGTAACATTTTCGTTCCTATCATATTACAAGAGACACAAGTTTGTACACATAAACAAGTTCTAATGAGTAACATTATACTTCTTATCACATTACAAGAGACACAAGTTTTTACACATAAACCATTTGTAATGAGTAACATTATAGTTCTTATCAGATAACAAGAGACAAAAGTTTGTACACTTAAACCAGGTGTAATGAGTAACATTTTAGTTCTTATCACATAACAAGAGACATAAGGTTGTACACATAAACCAGTTGTTATGAGTAACATTATAGTTCTTATCACACAACAAGAGACACAAGGTAGTACACATAAACCAGTTGTAATGAGTATCATTATAGTTCTTATCACATAACAAGAGACACAAGGTTGTACAGATAAACCAGTTCTAATGACTAACATTACAGTTCCTATCATATTACAAGAGACATAAGCTTGTACACATAAACCAGTTCTAATGAGTAACATTATAGTTCTTATCACATATCAAGAGACACAAATTTGTACATATAAACCAGTTCTAATGAGTAGTATTATAGTTCTTATCACATAACAATAGAGACAAGTTTGTACACATAAACCAGTTGTAAAGAGTAAGATTACAGTTCTAATCACTTAACAAGAGACACAAGTTTGTACACATAATCCAGTTGTAATGAGTAACATTATAGTTCTTATCACATAACAAGAGACACAAGTTTGTACACATAAACCGGTTCTAATGAGTAACATAGTTCTTATCACATAACAAGAGACACAAGGTTGTACAGATAAACCAGTTCTAATGACTAACATTACAGTTCCTATCATATTACAAGAGACACAAGCTTGTACACATATACCAGTTGTAATGAGTAACATTATATTTCTTATTATATAACAAGAGACACAAGGTTGTACACATAAACCAGTTGTAATGAGTAACATTTTAGTTCCTATCATATTACAAGAGACACAAGTTTGTACACATAAACCAGTTCTAATGACTAACATTATAGTTCTTATCGCATAACAAGAGACACAAGTTATACACATAAAACAGTTGTAATGAGTAACATTTTGGTTCCTATCATATTACAAGAGACACAAGTTTGTACACATATACCAGTTGTAATGAGTAACATTATAGTTGTTATCACATAACAAGAGACACAAGGTTGTATACATAAACCAGATGTAATGACTAACATTATAGTTCCTATCATATTACAAGAGACACAAGTTTGTACACATCAAGCAGTTGTAATGAGTAACATTATAGTTCTTATCATATAACAAGAGACACAAGGTTGTACACATAAAACAGTTGAAATGAGTAACATTTTGGTTCCTATCATATTACAAGAGACACAAGTTTGTACACATAAACCAGTTCTAATGAGTAAAATTATACTTCTTATCACATAACAAGAGACACAAGTTTTTACACATAAACCATTTGTAATGAGTAACATTGTAGTTCTTATCAGATAACAAGAGACAAAAGTTTGTACACTTAAACCAGGTGTAATGAGTAACATTTTAGTTCTTATCACATAACAAGAGACATAAGGTTTACACATAAACCAGTTGTTATGAGTAACATTATAGTTCTTATCACACAACAAGAGACACAAGGTAGTACATATAAACCAGTTGTAATGAGTATCATTATAGTTCTTATCACATAACAAGAGACAAAAGTTTGTACACATAAACCAGTTCTAATGAGTAACATTATAGTTCTTATCACATAACTAGATACACAAGGTTGTACAGATAAACCAGCTCTAATGACTAACATTACAGTTCCTATTATATTACAAGAGACACAAGCTTGTACTGATAAACCAGTTCTAATGAGTAACATTATAGTTCTTATCACATAACAAGAGACACAAGTTTGTACATATAAACCAGTTCTAATGAGTAGTATTATAGTTCTTATCACATAACAAGAGAAACAAGTTTGTACACATAAACCAGTTGTAAAAAGTAAGATTACAGTTCTAATCACTTAACAAGAGACACAAGTTTGTACACATAGTCCAGTTGTAATGAGTAACATTATAGTTCTTATCACATAACAAGAGACACAAGTTTGTACACATATACCAGTTGTAATGAGTAACATTATATTTCTTATTATATAACAAGAGACACAAGGTTGTACACATAAACCAGTTGTAATGAGTAACATTTTAGTTCCTATCATATTACAAGAGACATAAGTTTTTACACATAAACCAGTTCTAATGAGTAACATTATAGGTCTTATCACATAACAGGAGACACAAGTTTGTACACATAAACAAGTTGTAATGAGTAACATTATAGTTCTTATCACATAACAAGAGACACAAGTTTATACACATAAACCAGGTGTAATGAGTAACATTATAGTTCTTATCACATAACAAGAGACACAAAGTTGTACACATTAACCAGTTGTAATGAGTAACATTATAGTTCTTATCACATAACAAGAGACACAAAGTTGTACACATAAACCAGGCTAATGAGTATCATTATAGTTCTTATCACATAACAAGAGACACAAGTTTGTACACATAAACCAGTTGTAATGAGTAACAGTATAGTTCTTATCACATAAGAAGAGACACAAGGTTGTACACATAAACTAGTTGTAATGAGTAACATTATAGTTCTTATCACATAACAAGAGACACAAGTTTGTACACATAAACCAGTTGTAATGAGTAACATTATAGTTCCTATCATATTACAAGAGACACAAGTTCGTACACATAAACCAGTTCTAATGACTAACATTATAGTTCTTATCGCATAACAAGAGACACAAGTTATACACATAAACCAGTTCTAATTAGTAACATTATAGCTCTTACCACATAAGAAGAGACACAAGTTTGTACACATAAACCAGGTCTAATGACTAACATTATAGTTCTTATCACATAACAAGAGACACAACTCTGTACACTTAAACCAGTTACCATGAGTAACATTATAGTTCTTATCACATAACAAAAGACACAAGTCTGTACACTTAAACCAGTTACCATGAGTAACATTATAGTTCTTATCACATAACAAGAGACACAAGTTTGTACACATAAACCAGTTCTAATGAGTAACATTATAGTTCTTATCACATAACAAGACACACAAGGTTGTACACATAAACCAGTTGTAATGAGTAACATTATAGTTATTATCACATAACAAGAGACACAGGTTTTGTACACATAAACCAGTTCTAATGAGTAACATTATAGGTCCTATTTAGAACAAGAGACTCAAGTTTGTACACATAAACCAGTTCTAATGAGTAACATTATAGTTCTCATCACATAACAAGAGAAACAATTTTGTACACAAAAACCAGCTGTAATGAATAACATTATAGTTCTTATCACATAAAAAGAGACACAAGTTTATACACATAACCAGTTGTAATGACTAACATTATAGTTCTTATCACAAAACAAAAGACACAAGTTTGTACACATAAACCAGTTCTAATGAGTAACATTATAGTTCTTATCACATAACAAGAGACAGCGGTTTGTACACATAACCAGTTAGCATGTGTAACATTATAGTTCTTGTCACATAACAAGAGACACAAGTTTGTACACATAACCAGTTACCATGGGTAACACTATAAATCTTGACACATGACAACAGACACCATTTTGTACACATTAACCAGTTACCATGAGTAAGATTATAGTTGTTATCACATAGTACGACACACAAGTTTGTACACATAAACCAGTTACCATGAGTAACATTATAGTTCTTATCACATAACAAAAGACACAAGTTTGTACATATAAACCAGTTCTAATGACTAACATTATAGTTCTTATCACATAACAAGACACACAAGGTTGTACACATAAACCAGTTGTAATGAGTAACATTATAGTTATTATCACATAACAAGACACACAAGGTTGTACACATAAACCAGTTGTAATGAGTAACATTATAGTTATTATCACATAACAAGAGACACAAGTTTTGTACACATAAACCAGCTCTAATGAGTAACATTATACGTCCTATCATAGAACAAGAGACACAAGTTTGTACACATAAACCAGTTCTAATGATTAACATTATAGTTCTTATCACATAAAAAGAGAAACAATTTTGTTCACATAAACCAGTTGTAATGAGTAACATTATAGTACTTATCACATAACAAGAGACACAAGCTTATACACATAAACCAGTTGTAATAAGTAACATTATAGTTCATATCACATAACAAAAGACACAAGTTTGTACACATAAACTAGTTGTAATGAGTAACATTACAGTTCTAATCACATAACAAGAGACACAAGGTAGTACACATAAACCAGGTGTAATGTGTATCATTATAGTTCTTATCACATAACAAGAGACACAAGGTTGTACACATAAACCAGTTGTAATGAGTAACATTAGAGTTCGTATCACATAACAAGAGGCACAAGTTTGTACACATAAACCAGTTGTAATGAGTAACATTATAGTTCCTATCATATTACAAGAGACACAAGTATATACACATAAACCAGTTCTAATGAGTAGCACTATAGTTCCTATCATATAACAAGAGACACAAGTTTGTACCCATAAACCAGTTTTAATGACTAACATTATAGTTCTTGTCACATAACAAGAGACACAAGTTTGTACACATAAACCAGTTCAAATGAGTAACATTATAGTTCCTATCCTATAACAAGAGACACAAGTTTGTACACATAAACCAGGTCTAATGACTAACATTATAGTTCTTATCACATAACAAGAGAAACAAGTATGTACACATAAACCAGTTCTAATGAGTCACATTATAGTTACTATCATATAACAAGAGATACAAGTTTGTACACATAAAACAGTTCTAATGACGATCATTATAGTTCTTATCACATAACAAGAGACACAAGTTTGTACAAATAAACAAGTTGTAACGAGTAACATTATAGGTCTTATCACATAAGAAGAGACACAATTTGTACACATAAACCAGTTCTAATGAGTAACATTATAGTACTTATCACATAACAAGAGAAACAAGTTTGTACACATAAACCAGTTCTAATGACTAACATTATAGTTCCTATCATATAACAAGAGACACAAGTTTGTACACATAAACCAGTTTTAATGACTAAGATTATAGTTCTTATCACATAACAAGAGACACAAGTTTGTACAAATAAACCAGTTCTAATGAGTAACATTATAGTTCTTATCACATAACAGGAGACACAAGGTTGTACGCATAAACCAGCTGTAATGAGTAACATTACAGTTCATATCACATAACAAAAGACACAAGTTTGTACATATAAACCAATTCTAATGCCTAACATTATAGTTCTTATCACGGAACAAGAGACACAAGTTTGTACACATAAACCAGTTCTCATAAGTAACATTATAGTTCTTATCAAATAACAAGAGACAAAAGGTTGTACACATAAACCATGTGTAATGAACAACATTATAGTTATTATCACATATCAAGAGACACAAGTTTGTACACATAAACCAGGTCTAATAAGTATCACTATAGTTCTTATTTCATAACAAGAGACACAAGTTTGTACACATAAACCAGTTCTAATGACTAACATTATAGGTCCTATCATAGAACAAGAGACACTAGTTTGTACACATAAACCAGGTCTAATGAGTATCATTATAGTTCTTATCACATAACAAGACACACAAGTTTGTATACTAAAACCAGTTACCATGAGTAACATTATAGTTATTATCACATAACAAGAGACACAGGTTTTGTACACATAAACCAGTTCTAATGAGTAACATTATAGGTCCTATTTAGAACAAGAGACACAAGTTTGTACACATAAACCAGTTCTAATGAGTAACATTATAGTTCTCATCACATAACAAGAGACACAAGTTTGTACACATAAACCAGTTCTAATGATTAACATTATAGTTCTTATCGCATAACAAGAGACACAAGTTTGTACACATAAACGAGTTGTAATGAGTAACATTATAGTTCTTGTTACATAACAAGAGACACAAGTTTGTACACATAAACCAGTTCTAATGAGTAATATTATAGTTCCTATCATATAACAAGAGACACAATTTTGTACACATAAATCAGTTCTAATGACTAACATTATAGTCCTATCACATAACAAGACACACAAGTTTGTACACATAAACCAGTTCTAATAACTAACATTATAGTCCTATCACATAACAAGGCACACAAGTTTGTTCACATAAACAAGTTACCATGAGTAACATTATAGTTCTTATCACATAACAAGAGACACAATTTTGTACACATAAACCAGTTCTAATGAGTAACATTATAGTTCTTATCACATAACAGGAGACACAAGGTTGTACACACAAACCAGTTGTAATGAGTAACATTTTAGTTCTTATCACATAACAAGAGACACAAGTTTGTACACATAAACCAGTTCTAATCAGTAACATTATAGTTCTTATCACATAACAAAAGACACAAGTTTGTGCATATAAACCAATTCTGATGACTAACATTATAGTTCTTATCACGTACCAAGAGACACAAGTTTGTACACATAAACCAGTTCTAATGAGTAACATTATAGTTCTTATCACATAACAAGAGACACAAGGTTGTACACATAAACCATGTGTAATGAACAACATTATAGTTATTATCACATATCAAGAGACACAACTTTGTACACATAAACCAGTTCTAATGAGTAACATTATAGGTCCTATCATAGAACAAGAGACACAAGTTTGTACACATAAACCAGTTCTAATGAGTAACGTTATAGTTCTTATCACATATCAAGAGACACAAGTTTGTACACATAAACCAGTTGTAATGAGTAACATTATAGTTCTTATCACATAACAAGACACAGAAGTTTGTACACATAAACCAGTTCTAATGAGTAACGTTATAGTTCTTATCACATATCAAGAGACACAAGTTTGTACACATAAACCAGTTGTAAAGAGTAACATTACAGTTCTTATCACATAACAAGAGACACAAGTTTGTACACATAACCCAGTTGTAATGAGTAACATTATAGTTCTTATCACATAACAAGAGACAGAAGTTTGTACACATAAACCAGTTCTAATGAGTAACATTATAGTTCTTATCACATAACAAAAGACACAAGTTTGTACACATAAACCAGTTGTAATGAGTAACATTATAGTTCTTATCACATAACAAGAGACACAAGGTTGTACACATAAACCAGCTATAAATTCTAACATTATAGTTCCTATCATATTACAAGAGACACAAGTTTGTACACATAAAACAGTTGTAATGAGTAACATTTTAGTTCCTATCATATTACAAGAGACACAAGTTTGTACACATAAACCAGTTCTAATGAGTAACATTATAGTTCTTATCACATAACAAGAGACACAAGTTTTTACACATAAACCAGTTTTAATGAGTAACATTATAGTTCTTATCACATAACAAGAGACACAAGTTTGTACACATAAACCAGTTGTAATGAATAATATTATAGTTCTTATCACATAACAAGAGACACAAGTTTGTACATATAAACCAGTTGTAATGAGTAACATTAGAGTTCTTATCACACAACAAGAGACACACGTTTGTACACATAAGCCAGTTGTAATGAGTAACCATATAGTTCCTATCATATTACAAGAGACACAAGTATATACACATAAACCAGTTCTAATGAGTAGCACTATAGTTCCTATCGTATAACAAGAGACACAAGTTTGTACACATAAACCAGTTGTAACGAGTAACATTATAGTTCTTGCCACATAACAAGAGACACAAGTTTGTACACATAAACCAGTTCTAATGAGTAATATTATAGTTCCTATCATATAACAAGAGACACAAGTTTTTACACATAAACCAGGTCTAATGACTAACATTAAAGTTCTTATGACATAACAAGAGACACAAGTATATACACATAAACCAGTTCTAATGAGTAACATTATAGTTCCTATCATATATAAGAGACACAAGTTTGTACACATAAACCAGTTCTAATGACTATCATTATAGTTCTTATCACATAACAAGAGACACAAGTTTGTACAAATAAACCAGTTGTAATGAGTAACATTATAGGTCTTATCACATAAGCAGAGACACAAGTTAGTACACATAAACCAGTTCTAATGAGTAACATTATAGTTCTTATCACATAACAAGAGAAACAAGTTTGTACACATAAACCAGTTCTAATGACCAACATTATAGTCCTATCACATAACAAGACACACAAGTTTGTACACATTAACTAGTTACCATGAGTAACATTATAGTTCTTATCACATAACAAGAGACACAAGTTTGTACACATAAACCAGTTCTAATTAGTAACATTATAGTTCTTATCACATAACAGGAGACACGAGGTTATACACATAAACCAGTTGTAATGAGTAACATTTTAGTTCTTATCACATGACAAGAGACACAAGTTTGTACACATAAACCAGTTCTAATGACTAACATTATAGTTCTTATCAAATAACAAGAGACACAAGTTTGTACACATAAACCAGTTCTAATGAGTAACATTATAGTTCTTATCACATAACAAGAGAAACAAATTTGTACACATAAACCAGTTCTAATGACTATCATTATAGTTCCTATCACATAACAAGTTCACAAGTTTGTACACTTAAACCAGTTACCATAAGTAATATTATAGTTCTTATCACATAACAAAAGACACAAGTTGGTACATATAAACCAGTTCTAATCACTAACATTATAGTTCTTATCATATAACAAGACACACAAGGTTGTACACATAAACCAGTTGTAATGAGTTACATTATAGTTATTATCACATAACAAGACACACAAGGTTGTACACATAAACCAGTTGTAATGAGTAACATTATAGTTATTATCACATAACAAGAGACACAAGTTTTGTACACATAAACCAGTTCTAATGAGTAACATTATACGTCCTATCATAGAACAAGAGACACAAGTTTGTACACATAAACCAGTTCTAATGTGTAACATTATAGGTTATATCATAGAACAAGAGACACAAGTTTGTACACATAAACCAGGTCTAATGACTAACATTATAGTTCCTATCACATAACAAGAGACACACGTTTCTACACATAAACCAGTTCTAATGAGTAACATTATAGTTCTTATCACATAACAAAAGACACAAGTTTGTAAACATAAACCAGTTGTAATGAGTAACATTATAGTTCTTATCACATAACAAGAGACACAAGGTTGTACACATAAACCAGTTGTAATGACTAACATTATAGTTCCTATCATATTACAAGAGACACAAGCTTGTACACATCAACCAGTTGTAATGAGTAACATTATAGTTCTTATCATATAACAAGAGACACAAGTTTGTACACATAAACCATTTGTAAGGAGTAACATTTTAGTTCTTATCATATAACAAGAGACACAAGTTTGTACACATCAACCAGTTGTAATGAGTAACATTATAGTTCTTATCATATAACAAGAGACACAAGTTTTATACACATAAAACAGTTGTAATGAGTAACATTTTAGTTCCTATCATATTACAAGAGACACAAGTTTGTACACATAAACCAGATCTAATGAGTAACATTATAGTTCTTATCACATAACAAGAGACACAAGTTTTTACACATAAACCATTTGTAAGGAGTAACATTATAGTTCTTATCAAATAACAAAAGACAAAAGGTTGTACATATAAACCAGGTGTAATGAGTAACATTATAGTTCTTGTCACATAACAAGAGACACAAAGTTGTACACATAAACCAGTTGTAATGAGTAACATTATAGTTCTAATCACATAACAAGAGACACAAGGTAGTACACATAAACCAGTTGTAATGAGTATCATTATAGTTCTTATCACATAACAAGAGACACAATTTTGTACACATAAACCAGTTGTAATGAGTAATATTAAAGTTCTTATCACTTAACAAGAGACACAAGGCTGTACACATAAACCAGTTGTAATGAGTAACATTAGAGTTCCTATCACATAACAAGAGACACAAGTTTGTACACATAAACGAGTTGTAATGAGTAACATTATAGTTCTTATCATTTTACAAGAGACACAAGTATGTACACATAAACAAGTTCTAATGAGTAGCACTATAGTTCCTATCGTATAACAAGAAACACAAGTTTGTACACATAAACCAGTTTTAATGACTAACATTATAGTTCTTATCGCATAACAAGAGACACAAGTTTGTACACATAAACCAGTTATAATGAGTAACATTACAGTTCTTGTCACATAACAAGACACACAAGTTTGTACAAATAAACAAGTTGTAATGAGTAACATTATAGGTCTTATCACATATCAAGAGACACAAGTTTGTACACATAAACCAGTTGTAATGAGTAACATTATAGTTCTTATCACATAACAAGAGACACAAGTTTGTACACATAAACCAGTTGTAAAGAGTAACATTACAGTTCTTATCACGTAACAAGAGACACAAGTTTGTACACATAACCCAGTTGTAATGAGTAACATTATAGTTCTTATCACATAACAAGAGACAGAAGTTTGTACACATAAACCAGTTCTAATGAGTAACATTATAGTTCTTATCACATAACAAAAGACACAAGTTTGTACACATAAACCAGTTGTAATGAGTAACATTATAGTTCTTATCAATAACAAGAGACACAAGGTTGTACACATAAACCACCTATAAAGTCTAACATTATAGTTCCTATCATATTACAAGAGACACAAGTTTGTACACATCAACCAGTTGTAATGAGTAACATTATAGTTCTTATCATATAACAAGAGACACAAGTATGTACACATAAAACAGTTGTAATGAGTAACATTTTAGTTCCTATCATATTACAAGAGACACAAGTTTGTACACATAAACCAGTTCTAATGAGTAACATTATAGTTCTTATCACATAACAAGAGACACAAGTTTTTACACATAAACCAGTTCTAATGAGTAGCACTATAGTTCCTATCATATAACAAGAGACACAAGTTTGAACACATAAACCAGTTTTAATGACTAACATTATAGTTCTTATCGCATAACAAGAGACACAAGTTTGTACACATAAACCAGTTGTAATGAGTAACATTATAGTTCTTGTCACATAACAAGAGACACAAGTTTGTACACATAAACCAGTTCAAATGAGTAATATTATAGTTCCTATCATATAACAAGAGACACAAGTTTGTACACATAAACCAGGTCTAATGACTAACATTATAGTTCTTATCACATAACAAGAGACACAAGTTTGTACACATAAACCAGTTCTAATGAGTAACATTATAGTTCTCATCACATAACAAGAAAAACAATTTTGTACACAAAAACCAGCTGTAATGAATAACATTATAGTTCTTATCGCATAACAAGAGACACAAGTTTGTACACATAAAGCAGTTGTAACGAGTAACATTATAGTTCTTGTCACATAACAAGAGACACAAGTTTGTACACATAAAGCAGTTCTAATGAGTAATATTATAGTTCCTATCATATAACAAGAGACACAAGTTTTTACACATAAACCAGGTCTAATGACTAACATTATAGTTCTTTTGACATAAC
This sequence comes from Deroplatys truncata, assembly GCA_030765065.1. Taxonomy (NCBI): domain Eukaryota; kingdom Metazoa; phylum Arthropoda; class Insecta; order Mantodea; family Mantidae; genus Deroplatys; species Deroplatys truncata. The sequence goes on from CM060981.1 coordinate 14,543,948, forward strand.
AAGAGACACATGTATGTACACATAAAACCAGTTCTAATGAGTAACATTATAGTTCCTATCATATAACAAGAGACACAAGTTTGTACACATAAACCAGTTCTAATGACTATCATTATAGTTCTTATCACATAACAAGAGACACAAGTTTGTACAAATAAACCAGTTGTAATGAGTAACATTATAGGTCTTATCACATAAGCAGAGACACAAGTTAGTACACATAAACCAGTTCTAATGAGTAACATTATAGTTCTTATCACATAACAAAAGAAACAAGTTTGTACACATAAACCAGTTCTAATGACTAACATTATAGTCCTATCACATAACAAGACACACAAGTTTGTACACATTAACTAGTTACCATGAGTAACATTATAGTTCTTATCACATAACAAGAGACACACGTTTGTACACATAAACCAGTTCTAATTAGTAACATTATAGTTCTTATCACATAACAGGAGACACGAGGTTATACACATAAACCAGTTGTAATGAGTAACATTTTAGTTCTTATCACATAACAAGAGACACAAGTTTGTACACATAAACCAGTTCTAATGACTAACATTATAGTTCTTATCAAATAACAAGACACACAAGTTTGTACACATAAACCAGTTGTAATGAGTAACATTATAGGTCTTATCACATAACAAGGGACACAAATTAGTACACATAAACCAGTTCTAATGAGTAACATTATAGTTCTTATCACATAACAAGAGAAACAAGTTTGTACACATAAACCAGTTCTAATGACTAACATTATAGTTCCTATCACATAACAAGATCACAAGTTTGTACACTTAAACCAGTTACCATGAGTACTATTATAGTTCTTATCACATAACAAAAGACACAAGTTTGTACATATAAACCAGTTCTAATGACTAACATTATAGTTCTTATCACATAACAAGACACACAAGGTTGTACACATAAACCAGTTGTAATGAGTAACATTATAGTTATTATCACATAACAAGACACACAAGGTTGTACACATAAAGCAGTTGTAATGAGTAACATTATAGTTATTATCACATAACAAGAGACACAAGTTTTGTACACATAAACCAGTTCTAATGAGTAACATTATACGTCCTATCATAGAACAAGAGACACAAGTTTGTACACAAAAACCAGTTCTAATGAGTAACATTATAGGTCCTATCATAGAACAAGAGACACAGGTTTGTACACATAAACCAGGTCTAATGACTAACATTATAGTTCCTATCACAATACAAGAGACACACGTTTCTACACATAAACCAGTTCTAATGAGTAACATTATAGTTCTTATCACATAACAAGAGAAACAATTTTGTTCACATAAACCAGTTGTAATGAGTAACATTATAGTTCTTATCACATAACAAAAGACACAAGTTTGTACACATAAACCAGTTGTAATGAGTAACATTATAGTTCTTATCACATAACAAGAGACACAAGGTTGTACACATAAACCAGTTGTAATGACTAACATTATAGTTCCTATCATATTACAAGAGACACAAGTTTGTACACATCAACCAGTTGTAATGAGTAACATTATAGTTCTTTTCATATAACAAGAGACACAAGGTTGTACACATAAAACAGTTGTAATGAGTAACATTTTAGTTCCTATCATATTACAAGAGACACAAGTTTGTACACATAAACCAGTTCTAATGAGTAACATTATAGTTCTTATCACATAACAAGAGACACAAGTTTTTACACATAAACCATTTGTAAGGAGTAACATTATAGTTCTTATCAAATAACAAGAGACAAAAGATTGTACATATAAACCAGGTGTAATGAGTAACATTATAGTTCTTATCACATAACAAGAGACACAAAGTTGTACACATAAACCAGTTGTAATGGGTAACATTATAGTTCTTATCACATAACAAGAGACAAAAGATTGTACACATAAACCAGGTGTAATGAGTAACATTATAGTTCTTATCAAATAACAAGAGACAAAAGATTGTACACATAAACCAGGTGTAATGAGTAACATTATAGTTCTTATCACATAACAAGAGACAAAAGATTGTACACATAAACCATTATTAAGGAGTAACATTATAGTTCTTATCACATAACAAGAGACAAAAGATTGTACACATAAACCAGGTGTAATGAGTAACATTATAGTTCTTATCAAATAACAAGAGACAAAAGATTGTACACATAAACCATTTGTAAGGAGTAACATTATAGTTCTTATCACATAACAAGAGACAAAAGATTGTACACATAAACCAGGTGTAATGAGTAACATTATAGTTCTTATCAAATAACAAGAGACAAAAGATTGTACATATAAACCAGTTGTAATGAGTATCATTATAGTTCTTATCACATAACAGGAGACACAATTTTGTACACATAAACCAGTTGTAATGAGTAATATTATAGTTCTTATCACTTAACAAGAGACACAAGGTTGTACACATAAACCAGTTGTAATGAGTAACATTAGAGTTCTTATCACATAACAAGAGACACAAGTTTGTACACATAAACGAGTTGTAATGAGTAACATTATAGTTCCTATCATATTACAAGAGACACAAGTATGTACACATAAACCAGTTCTAATGAGTAGCACTATAGTTCCTATCATATAACAAGAGACACAAGTTTGTACACATAAACCAGTTTTACTGACTAACATTATAGTTCTTATCGCATAACAAGAGACACAAGTTTGTACACATAAACCAGTTGTAATGAGTAACATTATAGTTCTTGTCACATAACAAGAGACACAAGTTTGTACACATAAACCAGTTCAAATGAGTAATATTATAGTTCCTATCATATAACAAGAGACACAAGTTTGTACACATAAACCAGGTCTAATGACTAACATTATAGTTCTTATCACATAACAAGAGACACAAGTTTGTACACATAAACCAGTTCTAATGAGTAACATTATAGTTCTCATCACATAACAAGAAAAACAATTTTGTACACAAAAACCAGCTGTAATGAATAACATTATAGTTCTTATCACATAACAAGAGACACAAGTTTGTACAAAGAAACAAGTTGTAATGAGTAACATTATAGGTCTTATCACATACGAAGAGACACAAGTTTGTACACATAAACCAGTTCTAATGAGTAACATTATAGTACTTATCACATAACAAGAGAAACAAGTTTGTACACATAAACCAGTTCTAATGACTAACATTATAGTCCTATCACATAAAAAGACACACAAGTTTGTACACATAAACTAGTTACCATGAGTAACATTATAGTTCTTATCACATAACAAGAGACACAAGTTTGTACACATAAACCAGTTCTAATGAGTAACATTATAGTTCTTATCACATAACAGGAGACACAAGGTTATACACATAAACCAGTTGTAATGAGTAACATTATAGTTCATATCACATAACAAAAGACACAAGTTTGTACATATAAACCAATTCTAATGACTAACATTATAGTTCTTATCACGTAACAAGAGACACAAGTTTGTACACATAAACCAGTTCTAATAAGTAACATTATAGTTCTTATCACATAACAAGAGACACAAGGTTGTACACATAAACCATGTGTAATGAACAACATTATAGTTATTATCACATATCAAGAGACACAAGTTTGTACACATAAACCAGTTCTAATGAGTAACATTATAGGTCCTATCATAGAACAAGAGACACAAGTTTGTACACATAAACCAGGTCTAATAAGTATCACTATAGTTCTTAACACATAACAAGAGACACAAGTTTGTACACATAAACCAGTTCTAATGACTAACATTATAGGTCCTATCATAGAACAAGAGACACTATTTTGTACACATAAACCAGGTCTAATGAGTAACATTATAGTTCTTATCACATAACAAGACACACAAGTTTTATTACTTAAACCAGTTACCATGAGTAACATTATAGTTCTTATCACATAACACAAGACACAAGTTTGTACATATAAACCAGTTCTAATGACTAACATTATAGTTCTTATCACATAACAAGAGACACAAGTTTGTACACATAAACCAGTTGTAATGAGTAACATTATAGTTCTTATCACATAACAAGACACACAAGGTTGTACACATAAACCAGTTGTAATGAGTAACATTACAGTTATTATCACATAACAAGAGACACAAGTTTTGTACACATAAACCAGTTCTAATGAGTAACATTATAGGTCCTATTATAGAACAAGAGACACAAGTTTGTACACATAAACCAGTTCTAATGAGTAACATTATAGGTCCTATCATAGAACAAGAGACACAATTTTGTACACATAAACCAGGTCTAATGAGTAACATTATAGTTCCTATCACATAACAAGAGACACACGTTTGTACACCTAAACCAGTTCTAATGAGTAACATCATAGTTCTTATCACATAACAAGAGAAACAATTTTGTACACATAAACAAGTTGTAATGAGTAACATTATAGTTCTTATCACATAACTAGAGACACAAGTTTATACACATAAAAAGTTGTAATGAGTAACATTATAGTTCTTATCACATAACAAAAGACACAAGTTTGTACACATAAACAAGTTGTAATGTGTAACATTATAGTTCTTATCACATAACAAGAGACACAAGGTTGTACACATAAACCAGTTGTAATGACTAACATTATAGTTCCTATCATATTACAAGAGACACAAGTTTGTACACATCAAGCAGTTGTAATGAGTAACATTATAGTTCTTATCATATAACAACAGACACAAGGTTGTACACATAAACAGTTGTAATGAGTAACATTTTAGTTCCTATCATATTACAAGAGACACAAGTTTGTACACATAAACCAGTTGTAATGAGTAACATTATACTTCTTATCAAATAACAAGACACACAAGTTTGTACACATAAACCAGTTGTAATGAGTAACATTATAGGTCTTATCACATAACAAGAGACACAAATTAGTACACATAAACCAGTTCTAATGAGTAACATTATAGTTCTTATCACATAACAAGAGAAACAAGTTTGTACACATAAACCAGTTCTAATGACTAACATTATAGTTCCTATCACATAACAAGATCACAAGTTTGTACACTTAAACCAGTTACCATGAGTACTATTATAGTTCTTATCACATAACAAAAGACACAAGTTTGTACATATAAACCAGTTCTAATGACTAACATTATAGTTCTTATCACATAACAAGACACACAAGGTTGTACACATAAACCAGTTGTAATGAGTAACATTATAGTTATTATCACATAACAAGACACACAAGGTTGTACACATAAAGCAGTTGTAATGAGTAACATTATAGTTATTATCACATAACAAGAGACACAAGTTTTGTACACATAAACCAGTTCTAATGAGTAACATTATACGTCCTATCATAGAACAAGAGACACAAGTTTGTACACAAAAACCAGTTCTAATGAGTAACATTATAGGTCCTATCATAGAACAAGAGACACAGGTTTGTACACATAAACCAGGTCTAATGACTAACATTATAGTTCCTATCACAATACAAGAGACACACGTTTCTACACATAAACCAGTTCTAATGAGTAACATTATAGTTCTTATCACATAACAAGAGAAACAATTTTGTTCACATAAACCAGTTGTAACGAGTAACATTATAGTTCTTATCACATAACAAAAGACACAAGTTTGTACACATAAACCAGTTGTAATGAGTAACATTATAGTTCTTATCACATAACAAGAGACACAAGGTTGTACACATAAACCAGTTGTAATGACTAACATTATAGTTCCTATCATATTACAAGAGACACAAGTTTGTACACATCAACCAGTTGTAATGAGTAACATTATAGTTCTTTTCATATAACAAGAGACACAAGGTTGTACACATAAAACAGTTGTAATGAGTAACATTTTAGTTCCTATCATATTACAAGAGACACAAGTTTGTACACATAAACCAGTTCTAATGAGTAACATTATAGTTCTTATCACATAACAAGAGACACAAGTTTTTACACATAAACCATTTGTAAGGAGTAACATTATAGTTCTTATCAAATAACAAGAGACAAAAGATTGTACATATAAACCAGGTGTAATGAGTAACATTATAGTTCTTATCACATAACAAGAGACACAAAGTTGTACACATAAACCAGTTGTAATGGGTAACATTATAGTTCTTATCACATAACAAGAGACAAAAGATTGTACACATAAACCAGGTGTAATGAGTAACATTATAGTTCTTATCAAATAACAAGAGACAAAAGATTGTACACATAAACCAGGTGTAATGAGTAACATTATAGTTCTTATCACATAACAAGAGACAAAAGATTGTACACATAAACCATTTGTAAGGAGTAACATTATAGTTCTTATCACATAACAAGAGACAAAAGATTGTACACATAAACCAGGTGTAATGAGTAACATTATAGTTCTTATCAAATAACAAGAGACAAAAGATTGTACACATAAACCATTTGTAAGGAGTAACATTATAGTTCTTATCACATAACAAGAGACAAAAGATTGTACACATAAACCAGGTGTAATGAGTAACATTATAGTTCTTATCAAATAACAAGAGACAAAAGATTGTACATATAAACCAGTTGTAATGAGTATCATTATAGTTCTTATCACATAACAGGAGACACAATTTTGTACACATAAACCAGTTGTAATGAGTAATATTATAGTTCTTATCACTTAACAAGAGACACAAGGTTGTACACATAAACCAGTTGTAATGAGTAACATTAGAGTTCTTATCACATAACAAGAGACACAAGTTTGTACATATAAACGAGTTGTAATGAGTAACATTATAGTTCCTATCATATTACAAGAGACACAAGTATGTACACATAAACCAGTTCTAATGAGTAGCACTATAGTTCCTATCATATAACAAGAGACACAAGTTTGTACACATAAACCAGTTTTAATGACTAACATTATAGTTCTTATCGCATAACAAGAGACACAAGTTTGTACACATAAACCAGTTGTAATGAGTAACATTATAGTTCTTGTCACATAACAAGAGACACAAGTTTGTACACATAAACCAGTTCAAATGAGTAATATTATAGTTCCTATCATATAACAAGAGACACAAGTTTGTACACATAAACCAGGTCTAATGACTAACATTATAGTTCTTATCACATAACAAGAGACACAAGTTTGTACACATAAACCAGTTCTAATGAGTAACATTATAGTTCTCATCACATAACAAGAAAAACAATTTTGTACACAAAAACTAGCTGTAATGAATAACATTATAGTTCTTATCACATAACAAGAGACACAAGTTTGTACAAATAAACAAGTTGTAATGAGTAACATTATAGGTCTTATCACATACGAAGAGACACAAGTTTGTACACATAAACCAGTTCTAATGAGTAACATTATAGTACTTATCACATAACAAGAGAAACAAGTTTGTACACATAAACCAGTTCTAATGACTAACATTATAGTCCTATCACATAAAAAGACACACAAGTTTGTACACATAAACTAGTTACCATGAGTAACATTATAGTTCTTATCACATAACAAGAGACACAAGTTTGTACACATAAACCAGTTCTAATGAGTAACATTATAGTTCTTATCACATAACAGGAGACACAAGGTTATACACATAAACCAGTTGTAATGAGTAACATTATAGTTCATATCACATAACAAAAGACACAAGTTTGTACATATAAACCAATTCTAATGACTAACATTATAGTTCTTATCACGTAACAAGAGACACAAGTTTGTACACATAAACCAGTTCTAATAAGTAACATTATAGTTCTTATCACATAACAAGAGACACAAGGTTGTACACATAAACCATGTGTAATGAACAACATTATAGTTATTATCACATATCAAGAGACACAAGTTTGTACACATAAACCAGTTCTAATGAGTAACATTATAGGTCCTATCATAGAACAAGAGACACAAGTTTGTACACATAAACCAGGTCTAATAAGTATCACTATAGTTCTTAACACATAACAAGAGACACAAGTTTGTACACATAAACCAGTTCTAATGACTAACATTATAGGTCCTATCATAGAACAAGAGACACTATTTTGTACACATAAACCAGGTCTAATGAGTAACATTATAGTTCTTATCACATAACAAGACACACAAGTTTGTATACTTAAACCAGTTACCATGAGTAACATTATAGTTCTTATCACATAACACAAGACACAAGTTTGTACATATAAACCAGTTCTAATGACTAACATTATAGTTCTTATCACATAACAAGAGACACAAGTTTGTACACATAAACCAGTTGTAATGAGTAACATTATAGTTCTTATCACATAACAAGACACACAAGGTTGTACACATAAACCAGTTGTAATGAGTAACATTACAGTTATTATCACATAACAAGAGACACAAGTTTTGTACACATAAACCAGTTCTAATGAGTAACATTATAGGTCCTATTATAGAACAAGAGACACAAGTTTGTACACATAAACCAGTTCTAATGAGTAACATTATAGGTCCTATCATAGAACAAGAGACACAATTTTGTACACATAAACCAGGTCTAATGAGTAACATTATAGTTCCTATCACATAACAAGAGACACACGTTTGTACACCTAAACCAGTTCTAATGAGTAACATCATAGTTCTTATCACATAACAAGAGAAACAATTTTGTACACATAAACCAGTTGTAATGAGTAACATTATAGTTCTTATCACATAACTAGAGACACAAGTTTATACACATAAAAAGTTGTAATGAGTAACATTATAGTTCTTATCACATAACAAAAGACACAAGTTTGTACACATAAACAAGTTGTAATGTGTAACATTATAGTTCTTATCACATAACAAGAGACACAAGGTTGTACACATAAACCAGTTGTAATGACTAACATTATAGTTCCTATCATATTACAAGAGACACAAGTTTGTACACATCAAGCAGTTGTAATGAGTAACATTATAGTTCTTATCATATAACAACAGACACAAGGTTGTACACATAAACAGTTGTAATGAGTAACATTTTAGTTCCTATCATATTACAAGAGACACACGTTTGTACACATAAACCAGTTGTAATGAGTAACATTATACTTCTTATCACATAACAAGAGACACAAGTTTTTACACATAAACCATTTGTAATGAGTAACATTATAGTTCTTATCAGATAACAAGAGACAAAAGTTTGTACACTTAAACCATGTGTAATGAGTAACATTTTAGTTCTTATCACATAATAAGAGACATAAGGTTGTACACGTAAACCAGTTGTTATGAGTAACATTATAGTTCTTATCACACAACAAGAGACACAAGGTGGTACACATAAACCAGTTGTAATGAGTATCATTATAGTTCTTATCACATAACAAGAGACACAATTTTGTACACATAAACCAGTTGTAATGAGTAATATTATAGTTCTTATTACTTAACAAGAGACACAAGGTTGTACACATAAACCAGTTGTAATGAGTAACATTATAGTTCTTGTCACATAACAAGAGACACAAGTTTGTACATATAAACCAGTTCAAATGAGTAATATTATAGTTCCTATCCTATAACAAGAGACACAAGTTTGTAAACATAAACCAGGTCTAATGACTAACATTATAGTTCTTATCACATAACAAGAGACACAAGTTTGTACACATAAACCAGTTCTAATGAGTCACATTATAGTTACTATCATATAACAAGAGACACAAGTTTGTACACATAAAACAGTTCTAATGACGATCATTATAGTTCTTATCACATAAAAAGAGACACAAGTTTGTACAAATAAACAAGTTGTAATGAGTAACATTATAGGTCTTATCACATAAGAAGAGACACAAGTTTGTACACATAAACCAGTTCTAATGAGTAACATTATAGTACTTATTACATAACAAGAGAAACAAGTTTGTACACATAAACCAGTTCTAATGACTAACATTATAGCTATCATATAACAAGAGACACAAGTTTGTACACATAAACCAGTTTTACTGACTATCATTATAGTTCTTATCACATAACAAGAGACACAAGTTTGTACACATAAACCAGTTCTAATGAGTAACATTATAGTTCCTATCACATAACAGGAGACACAAGGTTGTACACATAAACCAGCTGTAATGAGTAACATTACAGTTCATATCACATAACAAAAGACACAAGTTTGTACATATAAACCAATTCTAATGACTAAAATTATAGTTCTTATCACGTAACAAGAGACACAAGATTGTACACATAAACCAGTTCTCATAAGTAACATTATAGTTCTTATCAAATAACAAGAGACAAAGGTTGTACACATAAACCATGTGTAATGAACAACATTATAGTTATTATCACATATCAAGAGACACAAGTTTGTACACATAAACCAGTTCTAATGAGTAACATTATAGGTCCTATCATAGAACAAGAGACACAAGTTTGTACACATAAACCAGGTCTAATAAGTATCACTATAGTTCTTATCACATAACAAGAGACACAAGTTTGTACACATAAACCAGTTCTAATGACTAACATTATAGGTCCTATCATAGAACAAGAGACACTAGTTTGTACACATAAACCAGGTCTAATGATTGCCATTATAGTTCTTATCACATAACAAGACACACAAGTTTGTATACTTAAACCAGTTACCATAAGTAACATTATAGTTCTTATCACATAACACAAGACACAAGTTTGTACAAATAAACCAGTTCTAATGACTAACATTATAGTTCTTATCACATAACAAGAGACACAAGTGTGTACACATAAACCAGTTCTAATGAGTAACATTATAGTTCTTATCACATAACAAGACACACAAGGTTGTACACATAAACCAGTTGTAATGTGTAACATTACAGTTATTATCACATAAAAAGAGACACAAGTTTTGTACACATAAACGAGTTCTAATGAGTAACATTATAGGTCCTATTATAGAACAAGAGACACAAGTTTGTACACATAAACCAGTTCTAATGAGTAAGATTATAGGTCCTATCATAGAACAAGAGACACAAGTTTGTACACATAAACCAGGTCTAATGAGTAACATTATAGTTCCTATCACATAACAAGAGACACACGTTTGTACACCTAAACCAGTTCTAATGAGTAACATTATAGTTCTTATCACATAACAAGAGAAACAGGTTTGTACACATAAACCAGTTGTAATGAGTAACATTATAGTTCTTATCACATATCAAGAGACACAAGTTTATACACATAAACCAGTTGTAATGAGTAACATTATAGTTCTTATCACATAACAAAAGACACAAGGTTGTACACATAAAACAGTTGTAATGAGTAACATTTTAGTTCCTATCATATTACAAGAGACACAAGTTTGTACACATAAACCAGTTCTAATGAGTAACATTATACTTCTTATCACATAACAAGAGACACAAGTTTTTACACATAAACCATTTCTAATGAGTAACATTATAGTTCTTATCAGATAACAAGAGACAAAAGTTTGTACACTTAAACCAGGTGTAATGAGTAACATTTTAGTTCTTATCACATAACAAGAGACATAAGGTTGTACACATAAACCAGTTGTTATGAGTAACATTATAGTTCTTATCACATAACAAGAGACACAAGGTAGTACACATAAACAAGTTGTAATGAGTATCATTATAGTTCTTATCACATAACAAGAGACACAAGTTTGTACACATAAACCAGTTCTAATGAGTAACATTATAGTTACTATCATATAACAAGAGACACAAGTTTGTACACATAAAACAGTTCTAATGACGATCATTATAGTTCTTATCACATAACAAGAGACACAAGTTTGTACAAATAAACAAGTTGTAATGAGTAACATTATAGGTCTTATCACATAAGAAGAGACACAAGTTTGTACACATAAACCAGTTCTAATGAGTAACATTATAGTACTTATCACATAACAAGAGAAACAAGTTTGTACACATAAACCAGTTTTAATGACTAACATTATAGTCCTATCACATAACAAGACACACAAGTTTGTACACATAAACTAGTTACCATGAGTAACATTATAGTTCTTATCACATAACAAGAGACACAAGTTTGTACACATAAACCAGTTCTAATGAGTAACATTATAGTTCTTATCACATAACAGGAGACACAAGGTTGTAAACATAAACCAGTTGTAATGAGTAAAATTATAGTTCATATCACATAACAAAAGACACAAGTTTGTACATATAAACCAATTCTAATGACTAACATTATAGTTCTTATCACGTAACAAGAGACACAAGTATGTACACATAAACCAGTTCTAATAAGTAACATTATAGTTCTTATCACATAACAAGAGACACAAGGTTGTACACATAAACCAGTTCTAATGAGTAACATTATAGGTCCTATCATAGAACAAGAGACACAAGTTTGTACACATAAACCAGGTCTAATAAGTATCACTATAGTTCTTATCACATAACAAGAGACACAAGTTTGTACACATAAACCAGTTCTAATGACTAACATTATAGGTCCTATCATAGAACAAGAGACACAAGTTTGTACACATAAACCAGGTCTAATGAGTATCATTATAGTTCTTATCACATAACAAGACACACAAGTTTGTATACTTAAACCAGTTACCATGAGTAACATTATAGTTCTTATCACATAACACAAGACACAAGTTTGTACATATAAACCAGTTCTAATGACTAACATTATAGTTCTTATCACATAACAAGAGACACAAGTTTTGTACACATAAACCAGTTCTAATGAGTAACATTATAGGTCCTATCATAGAACAAGAGACACAAGTTTGTACACATAAACCAGGTCTAATGAGTAACATTATAGTTCCTATCACATAACAAGAGACACACGTTTGTACACCTAAACCAGTTCTAATGAGTAACATTATAGTTCTTATCACATAACAAGAGAAACAATTTTGTACACATAAACCAGTTGTAATGAGTAACATTATAGTTCTTATCACATAACAAGAGACACAAGCTTATACACATAAAAAGTTGTAATGAGTAACATTATAGTTCTTATCACATAACAAAAGACACAAGTTTGTACACATAAACCAGTTGTAATGAGTAACATTATAGTTCTTATCATATAACAACAGACACAAGGTTGTACACATAAACAGTTGTAATGAGTAACATTTTAGTTCCTATCATATTACAAGAGACACAAGTTTGTACACATAAACTAGTTCTAATGAGTAACATTATACTTCTTATCACATAACAAGAGACACAAGTTTTTACACATAAACCATTTGTAATGAGTTACATTAGAGTTCTTATCAGATAACAAGAGACAAAAGTTTGTACACTTAAACCAGGTGTAATGAGTAACATTTTAGTTCTTATCACATAACAAGAGACATAAGGTTGTACACGTACACCAGTTGTAATGAGTAACATTATAGTTCTTATCACACAACAAGAGACACAAGGTAGTACACATAAACCAGTTGTAATGAGTATCATTATAGTTCTTATCACATAACAAGAGACACAATTTTGTACACATAAACCAGTTGTAATGAGTAATATTATAGTTCTTATTACTTAACAAGAGACACAAGGTTGTACACATAAACCAGTTGTAATGAGTAACATTATAGTTCTTGTCACATAACAAGAGACACAAGTTTGTACACATAAACCAGTTCAAATGAGTAATATTATAGTTCCTATCCTATAACAAGAGACACAAGTTTGTACACATAAACCAGGTCTAATGACTAACATTACAGTTCTTATCACATAACAAGAGACACAAGTTTGTACACATAAACCAGTTCTAATGAGTCACATTATAGTTACTATCATATAACAAGAGACACAAGTTTGTACACATAAAACAGTTCTAATGACGATCATTATAGTTCTTATCACATAAAAAGAGACACAAGTTTGTACAAATAAACAAGTTGTAATGAGTAACATTATAGGTCTTATCACATAAGAAGAGACACAAGTTTGTACACATAAACCAGTTCTAATGAGTAACATTATAGTACTTATCACATAACAAGAGAAACAAGTTTGTACACATAAACCAGTTCTAATGACTAACATTATAGTTCCTATCACATAACAGGAGACAAAAGGTTGTACACATAAACCAGCTGTAATGAGTAACATTACAGTTCATATCACATAACAAAAGACACAAGTTTGTACATATAAACCAATTCTAATGACTAACATTATAGTTCTTATCACGTAACAAGAGACACAAGTTTGTACACATAAACCAGTTCTCATAAGTAACATTATAGTTCTTATCAAATAACAAGAGACAAAAGGTTGTACACATAAACCATGTGTAATGAACAACATTATAGTTATTATCACATATCAAGAGACACAAGTTTGTACACATAAACCAGTTCTAATGAGTAACATTATAGGTCCTATCATAGAACAAGAGACACAAGTTTGTACACATAAACCAGGTCTAATAAGTATCACTATAGTTCTTATCACATAACAAGAGACACAAGTTTGTACACATAAACCAGTTCTAATGACTAACATTATAGTTCTTATCACATAACAAGAGACACAAGTGTGTACACATAAACCAGTTCTAATGAGTTACATTATAGTTCTTATCACATAACAAGACACACAAGGTTGTACACATAAACCAGTTGTAATGAGTATCATTACAGTTATTATCACATAAAAAGAGACACAAGTTTTGTACACATAAACGAGTTCTAATGAGTAACATTATAGGTCCTATTATAGAACAAGAGACACAAGTTTGTACACATAAACCAGTTCTAATGAGTAACATTATAGGTCCTATCATAGAAGAAGAGACACAAGTTTGTACACATAAACCAGGTCTAATGAGTAACATTATAGTTCCTATTACATAACAAGAGACACACGTTTGTACACCTAAACCAGTTCTAATGAGTAACATTATAGTTCTTATCACATAACAAGAGAAAAATTTTGTACACATAAACCAGTTGTAATGAGTAACATTATAGTTCTTATCACATAACAAGAGACACACGTTTATACACATAAACCAGTTGTAATGAGTAACATTATAGTTCTTATCACATAACAAAAGACACAAGTTTGCACACATAAACCAGTTGTAATGAGTAACATTATAGTTGTTAAAACATAACAAGAGACACAGGGTTGTACACATAAACCAGTTGTAATGACTAACATTATAGTTCCTATCATATTACAAGAGACACAAGTTTGTACACATCAAGCAGTTGTAATGAGTAACATTATAGTTCTTATCATATAACAAGAGACACAAGGTTGTACACATAAAACAGTTGTAATGAGTAACATTTTAGTTCCTATCATATTACAAGAGACACAAGTTTGTACACATAAACCAGTTCTAATGAGTAACATTATACTTCTTATCACATAACAGGAGACACAAGTTTTTACACATAAACCATTTGTAATGAGTAACATTATAGTTCTTATCAGATAACAAGAGACAAAGGTTTGTACACTTAAACCAGGTGTAATGAGTAACATTTTAGTTCTTATCACATAACAAGAGACACAAGTTTTTATACATAAACCAGTTGTAAGGCGTAACATTATAGTTCCTATCATATTACAAGAGACACAAGTATATACACGTAAAGCAGTTCTAATGAGTAGCACTATAGTTCCTATCATATAACAAGAGACACAAGTTTGTACACATAAACCAGTTATAATGACTAACATTATAGTTCTTATCGCATAACAAGAGACACAGGTTTGTACACATAAACGAGTTGTAATGAGTAACATTATAGTTCTTGTCACATAACAAGAGACACAAGTTTGTACACATAAACCAGTTCTAATGAGTAATATTATAGTTCCTATCATATAACAAGAGACAAAGGTTTGTACACATAAACCAGGTCTAATGACTAACATTATAGTTCTTATCACATAACAAGAGACACAAGTTTGTACACATAAACCTGTTCTAATGACTAACATTATAGTCCTATCACATAACAAGACACACAAGTTAGTACACATAAACCAGTTCTAATAACTAACATTATAGTCCTAATACATAACAAGGCACACAAGTTTGTTCACATAAACTAGTTACCATGAGTAACATTATAGTTCTTATCACATATCAAGAGACACACGTTTGTACACATAAACCAGGTCTAATGAGTGTCAATATAGTTCTTATCACATAACAAGAGACACAAGTTTGTACACATAAACCAGTTCTAATGAGTAACGTTATAGTTCTTATCACATATCAAGAGACACAAGTTTGTACTGATATACCAGTTGTAATGAGTAACATTATAGTTCTTATCACATAACAAGAGACACAAGTTTGTACACATAAACCAGTTGTAAAGAGTAACATTACAGTTCTTATCACGTAACAAGAGACACAAGTTTGTACACATAACCCAGTTGTAATGAGTAACATTATAGTTCTTATCACATAACAAGAGACAGAAGTTTGTACACATAAACCAGTTCTAATGAGTAACATTATAGTTCTTATCACATAACAAAAGACACAAGTTTGTACACATAAACCAGTTGTAATGAGTAACATTATAGTTCTTATCACATAACAAGAGACACAAGGTTGTACACATAAACCAGCTATAAAGACTAACATTATAGTTCCTATCATATTACAAGAGACACAAGTTTGTACACATCATCAAAGTTGTAATGAGTAACATTATAGTTCTTATCATATAACAAGAGACACAAGTATGTACACATAAAACAGTTGTAATGAGTAACATTTTAGTTCCTATCATATTACAAGAGACACAAGTTTGTACACATTACCCAGTTCTAATGAGTAACATTATAGTTCTTATCACATAACAAGAGACACAAGTTTTTACACATAAACCATTTGTAATGAGTAACATTATAGTTCTTATCAGATAACAAGAGACACAAGGTTGTACACATAAACCAGTTTTAATGAGTAACATTATAGTACTTATCACATAACAAGAGACACAAGTTTGTACACATAAACCAGTTGTAATGAGTAATACTATAGTACTTATCACATAACAAGAGACACAAGTTTGTACACATAACCAGTTGTAATGAGTAACATTAGAGTTCTTATCACACAACAAGAGACACACGTTTGTACACATAAACCAGTTGTAACGAGTAACATTATAGTTCTTGTCACATAACAAGAGACACAAGTTTGTACACATAAACCAGTTCTAATGAGTAATATTATAGTTCCTATCATATAACAAGAGACACAAGTTTGTACACATAAACCAGTTCTAATGACTAACATTATAGTTCTTATCGCATAACAAGAGACACAAGTTTGTACACATAAACGAGTTGTAACGAGTAACATTATAGTTCTTGTCACATAACAAGAGACACAAGTTTGTACACATAAACCAGTTCTAATGAGTAATATTATAGTTCCTATCATATAACAAGAGACACAAGTTTTTACACATAAACCAGGTCTAATGACTAACATTATAGTTCTTATCACATAACAAGAGACACAAGTATGTACACATAAACCAGTTCTAATGAGTAACATTATAGTTCCTATCATATAACAAGAGACACAAGTTTGTACACATAAACCAGTTCTAATGACTATCATTATAGTTCTTATCACATAACAAGAGACACAAGTTTGTACAAATAAACCAGTTGTAATGAGTAACATTATAGGTCTTATCACATAAGCAGAGACACAAGTTAGTACACATAAACCAGTTCTAATAAGTAACATTATAGTTCTTATCACATAACAAGAGAAACAAGTTTGTACACATAAACCAGTTCTAATGACTAACATTATAGTCCTATCACATAACAAGACACACAAGTTTGTACACATTAACTAGTTACCATGAGTAACATTATAGTTCTTATCACATAACAAGAGACACAAGTTTGTACACATAAACCAGTTCTAATTAGTAACATTATAGTTCTTATCACATAAAAGGAGACACGAGGTTATACACATAAACCAGTTGTAATGAGTAACATTTTAGTTCTTATCACATAACAAGAGACACAAGTTTGTAAACATAAACCAGTTCTAATGACTAACATTATAGTTTTTATCAAATAACAAGACACACAAGTTTGTACACATAAACCAGTTGTAATGAGTAACATTATAGGTCTTATCACATAACAAGAGACACAAATTAGTACACATAAACCAGTTCTAATGAGTAACATTATAGTTCTTATCACATAACAAGAGAAACAAGTTTGTACACATAAACCAGTTCTAATGACTAACATTATAGTTCCTATCACATAACAAGATCACAAGTTTGTACACTTAAACCATTTACCATGAGTAATATTATAGTTCTTATCACATAACAAAAGACACAAGTTTGTACATATAAACCAGTTCTAATGACTAACATTATAGTTCTTATCACATAACAAGAGACACACGTTTCTACACATAAACCAGTTCTAATGAGTAACATTATAATTCTTATCACATAACAAGAGAAACAATTTTTGTTCACATAAACCAGTTGTAATGAGTAACATTATAGTTCTTATCACATAACAAAAGACACAAGTTTGTACACATAAACCAGTTGTAATGAGTAACATTATAGTTCTTATCACATAACAAGAGACACAAGTTTGTACACATAAACCAGGTCTAATGACTAGCATTATAGTTCTTATCACATAACAAGAGACACAAGTTTGTACACATAAACCAGTTCTAATGAGTAACATTATAGTTCTCATCACATAACAAGAAAAACAATTTTGTACACAAAAACCAGCTGTAATGAATAACATTATAGTTCTTATCACATAACAAGAGACACAAGTTTGAACAAATAAACAAGTTGTAATGAGTAACATTATAGCTCTTATCACATACGAAGAGACACAAGTTTGTACACATAAACCAGTTCTAATGAGTAACATTATAGTACTTATCACATAACAAGAGAAACAAGTTTGTACACATAAACCAGTTCTAATGACTAACATTATAGTCCTATCACATAAAAAGACACACAAGTTTGTACACATAAACTAGTTACCATGAGTAATATTATAGTTCTTATCACATAACTAGAGACAAAAGTTTGTACTCATAAACCAGTTCTAATGAGTAACACTATAGTTCTTATCACATAACAGGAGACACAAGGTTATACACATAAACCAGTTGTAATGAGTAACATTATAGTTCATATCACATAACAAAAGACACAAGTTTGTACATATAAACCAATTCTAATGACTAACATTATAGTTCTTATCACGTAACAAGAGACACAAGTTTGTACACATAAACCAGTTCTAATAAGTAACATTATAGTTCTTATCACATAACAAGAGACACAAGGTTGTACACATAAACCAGTTGTAATGAGTAACATTTTAGTTCTTATCACATAACAAGAGACACAAGTTTGTAAACATAAACCAGTTCTAATGACTAACATTATAGTTCTTATCAAATAACAAGACACACAAGTTTGTACACATAAACCAGTTCTAATGACTAACATTATAGGTCCTATCATAGAACAAGAGACACAAGTTTGTACACATAAACCAGGTCTAATGAGTATCATTATAGTTCTTATCACATAACAAGAAACACAAGTTTGTATACTTAAACCAGTTACCATGAGTAACATTATAGTTCTTATCACAAAACACAAGACACAAGTTTGTACATATAAACCAGTTCTAATGACTAACATTATAGTTCTTATCACATAACAAGAGACACAAGTTTGTACACATAAACCAGTTGTAATGAGTAACATTATAGTTCTTATCACATAACAAGACACACAAGGTTGTACACATAAACCAGTTGTAATGAGTAACATTACAGTTATTATCACATAACAAGAGACACAAGTTTTGTACACATAAACCAGTTCTAATGAGTAACATTATAGGTCCTATTATAGAACAAGAGACACAAGTTTGTACACATAAACCAGTTCTAATGAGTAACATTATAGGTCCTATCATAGAACAAGAGACACAATTTTGTACACATAAACCAGGTCTAATGAGTAACATTATAGTTCCTATCACATAACAAGAGACACACGTTTGTACACCTAAACCAGTTCTAATGAGTAACATTATAGTTCTTATCACATAACAAGAGAAACAATTTTGTACACATAAACCAGTTGTAATGAGTAACATTATAGTTCTTATCACATAACTAGAGACACAAGTTTATACACATAAAAAGTTGTAATGAGTATTATTATAGTTCTTATCACATAACAAAAGACACAAGTTTGTACACATAAACAAGTTGTAATGTGTAACATTATAGTTCTTATCACATAACAAGAGACACAAGGTTGTACACATAAACCAGTTGTAATGACTAACATTATAGTTCCTATCATATTACAAGAGACACAAGTTTGTACACATCAAGCAGTTGTAATGAGTAACATTATAGTTCTTATCATATAACAACAGACACAAGGTTGTACACATAAACAGTTGTAATGAGTAACATTTTAGTTCCTATCATATTACAAGAGACACTAGTTTGTACACATAAACCAGTTGTAATGAGTAACATTATACTTCTTATCACATAACAAGAGACACAAGTTTTTACACATAAACCATTTGTAATGAGTTACATTAGAGTTCTTATCAGATAACAAGAGACAAAAGTTTGTACACTTAAACCAGGTGTAATGAGTAACATTTTAGTTCTTATCACATAACAAGAGACATAAGGTTGTACACGTACACCAGTTGTAATGAGTAACATTATAGTTCTTATCACACAACAAGAGACACAAGGTAGTACACATAAACCAGTTGTAATGAGTATCATTATAGTTCTTATCACATAACAAGAGACACAATTTTGTACACATAAACCAGTTGTAATGAGTAATATTATAGTTCTTATTACTTAACAAGAGACACAAGGTTGTACACATAAACCAGTTGTAATGAGTAACATTATAGTTCTTGTCACATAACAAGAGACACAAGTTTGTACACATAAACCAGTTCAAATGAGTAATATTATAGTTCCTATCCTATAACAAGAGACACAAGTTTGTACACATAAACCAGGTCTAATGACTAACATTACAGTTCTTATCACATAACAAGAGACACAAGTTTGTACACATAAACCAGTTCTAATGAGTCACATTATAGTTACTATCATATAACAAGAGACACAAGTTTGTACACATAAAACAGTTCTAATGACGATCATTATAGTTCTTATCACATAAAAAGAGACACAAGTTTGTACAAATAAACAAGTTGTAATGAGTAACATTATAGGTCTTATCACATAAGAAGAGACACAAGTTTGTACACATAAACCAGTTCTAATGAGTAACATTATAGTACTTATCACATAACAAGAGAAACAAGTTTGTACACATAAACCAGTTCTAATGACTAACATTATAGTTCCTATCACATAACAGGAGACAAAAGGTTGTACACATAAACCAGCTGTAATGAGTAACATTACAGTTCATATCACATAACAAAAGACACAAGTTTGTACATATAAACCAATTCTAATGACTAACATTATAGTTCTTATCACGTAACAAGAGACACAAGTTTGTACACATAAACCAGTTCTCATAAGTAACATTATAGTTCTTATCAAATAACAAGAGACAAAAGGTTGTACACATAAACCATGTGTAATGAACAACATTATAGTTATTATCACATATCAAGAGACACAAGTTTGTACACATAAACCAGTTCTAATGAGTAACATTATAGGTCCTATCATAGAACAAGAGACACAAGTTTGTACACATAAACCAGGTCTAATAAGTATCACTATAGTTCTTATCACATAACAAGAGACACAAGTTTGTACACATAAACCAGTTCTAATGACTAACATTATAGTTCTTATCACATAACAAGAGACACAAGTGTGTACACATAAACCAGTTCTAATGAGTTACATTATAGTTCTTATCACATAACAAGACACACAAGGTTGTACACATAAACCAGTTGTAATGAGTATCATTACAGTTATTATCACATAAAAAGAGACACAAGTTTTGTACACATAAACGAGTTCTAATGAGTAACATTATAGGTCCTATTATAGAACAAGAGACACAAGTTTGTACACATAAACCAGTTCTAATGAGTAACATTATAGGTCCTATCATAGAAGAAGAGACACAAGTTTGTACACATAAACCAGGTCTAATGAGTAACATTATAGTTCCTATTACATAACAAGAGACACACGTTTGTACACCTAAACCAGTTCTAATGAGTAACATTATAGTTCTTATCACATAACAAGAGAAAAATTTTGTACACATAAACCAGTTGTAATGAGTAACATTATAGTTCTTATCACATAACAAGAGACACACGTTTATACACATAAACCAGTTGTAATGAGTAACATTATAGTTCTTATCACATAACAAAAGACACAAGTTTGCACACATAAACCAGTTGTAATGAGTAACATTATAGTTGTTAAAACATAACAAGAGACACAGGGTTGTACACATAAACCAGTTGTAATGACTAACATTATAGTTCCTATCATATTACAAGAGACACAAGTTTGTACACATCAAGCAGTTGTAATGAGTAACATTATAGTTCTTATCATATAACAAGAGACACAAGGTTGTACACATAAAACAGTTGTAATGAGTAACATTTTAGTTCCTATCATATTACAAGAGACACAAGTTTGTACACATAAACCAGTTCTAATGAGTAACATTATACTTCTTATCACATAACAGGAGACACAAGTTTTTACACATAAACCATTTGTAATGAGTAACATTATAGTTCTTATCAGATAACAAGAGACAAAGGTTTGTACACTTAAACCAGGTGTAATGAGTAACATTTTAGTTCTTATCACATAACAAGAGACACAAGTTTTTATACATAAACCAGTTGTAAGGCGTAACATTATAGTTCCTATCATATTACAAGAGACACAAGTATATACACGTAAAGCAGTTCTAATGAGTAGCACTATAGTTCCTATCATATAACAAGAGACACAAGTTTGTACACATAAACCAGTTATAATGACTAACATTATAGTTCTTATCGCATAACAAGAGACACAGGTTTGTACACATAAACGAGTTGTAATGAGTAACATTATAGTTCTTGTCACATAACAAGAGACACAAGTTTGTACACATAAACCAGTTCTAATGAGTAATATTATAGTTCCTATCATATAACAAGAGACAAAGGTTTGTACACATAAACCAGGTCTAATGACTAACATTATAGTTCTTATCACATAACAAGAGACACAAGTTTGTACACATAAACCTGTTCTAATGACTAACATTATAGTCCTATCACATAACAAGACACACAAGTTAGTACACATAAACCAGTTCTAATAACTAACATTATAGTCCTAATACATAACAAGGCACACAAGTTTGTTCACATAAACTAGTTACCATGAGTAACATTATAGTTCTTATCACATATCAAGAGACACACGTTTGTACACATAAACCAGGTCTAATGAGTGTCAATATAGTTCTTATCACATAACAAGAGACACAAGTTTGTACACATAAACCAGTTCTAATGAGTAACGTTATAGTTCTTATCACATATCAAGAGACACAAGTTTGTACTGATATACCAGTTGTAATGAGTAACATTATAGTTCTTATCACATAACAAGAGACACAAGTTTGTACACATAAACCAGTTGTAAAGAGTAACATTACAGTTCTTATCACGTAACAAGAGACACAAGTTTGTACACATAACCCAGTTGTAATGAGTAACATTATAGTTCTTATCACATAACAAGAGACAGAAGTTTGTACACATAAACCAGTTCTAATGAGTAACATTATAGTTCTTATCACATAACAAAAGACACAAGTTTGTACACATAAACCAGTTGTAATGAGTAACATTATAGTTCTTATCACATAACAAGAGACACAAGGTTGTACACATAAACCAGCTATAAAGACTAACATTATAGTTCCTATCATATTACAAGAGACACAAGTTTGTACACATCATCAAAGTTGTAATGAGTAACATTATAGTTCTTATCATATAACAAGAGACACAAGTATGTACACATAAAACAGTTGTAATGAGTAACATTTTAGTTCCTATCATATTACAAGAGACACAAGTTTGTACACATTACCCAGTTCTAATGAGTAACATTATAGTTCTTATCACATAACAAGAGACACAAGTTTTTACACATAAACCATTTGTAATGAGTAACATTATAGTTCTTATCAGATAACAAGAGACACAAGGTTGTACACATAAACCAGTTTTAATGAGTAACATTATAGTACTTATCACATAACAAGAGACACAAGTTTGTACACATAAACCAGTTGTAATGAGTAATACTATAGTACTTATCACATAACAAGAGACACAAGTTTGTACACATAACCAGTTGTAATGAGTAACATTAGAGTTCTTATCACACAACAAGAGACACACGTTTGTACACATAAACCAGTTGTAACGAGTAACATTATAGTTCTTGTCACATAACAAGAGACACAAGTTTGTACACATAAACCAGTTCTAATGAGTAATATTATAGTTCCTATCATATAACAAGAGACACAAGTTTGTACACATAAACCAGTTCTAATGACTAACATTATAGTTCTTATCGCATAACAAGAGACACAAGTTTGTACACATAAACGAGTTGTAACGAGTAACATTATAGTTCTTGTCACATAACAAGAGACACAAGTTTGTACACATAAACCAGTTCTAATGAGTAATATTATAGTTCCTATCATATAACAAGAGACACAAGTTTTTACACATAAACCAGGTCTAATGACTAACATTATAGTTCTTATCACATAACAAGAGACACAAGTATGTACACATAAACCAGTTCTAATGAGTAACATTATAGTTCCTATCATATAACAAGAGACACAAGTTTGTACACATAAACCAGTTCTAATGACTATCATTATAGTTCTTATCACATAACAAGAGACACAAGTTTGTACAAATAAACCAGTTGTAATGAGTAACATTATAGGTCTTATCACATAAGCAGAGACACAAGTTAGTACACATAAACCAGTTCTAATAAGTAACATTATAGTTCTTATCACATAACAAGAGAAACAAGTTTGTACACATAAACCAGTTCTAATGACTAACATTATAGTCCTATCACATAACGAGACACACAAGTTTGTACACATTAACTAGTTACCATGAGTAACATTATAGTTCTTATCACATAACAAGAGACACAAGTTTGTACACATAAACCAGTTCTAATTAGTAACATTATAGTTCTTATCACATAAAAGGAGACACGAGGTTATACACATAAACCAGTTGTAATGAGTAACATTTTAGTTCTTATCACATAACAAGAGACACAAGTTTGTAAACATAAACCAGTTCTAATGACTAACATTATAGTTTTTATCAAATAACAAGACACACAAGTTTGTACACATAAACCAGTTGTAATGAGTAACATTATAGGTCTTATCACATAACAAGAGACACAAATTAGTACACATAAACCAGTTCTAATGAGTAACATTATAGTTCTTATCACATAACAAGAGAAACAAGTTTGTACACATAAACCAGTTCTAATGACTAACATTATAGTTCCTATCACATAACAAGATCACAAGTTTGTACACTTAAACCATTTACCATGAGTAATATTATAGTTCTTATCACATAACAAAAGACACAAGTTTGTACATATAAACCAGTTCTAATGACTAACATTATAGTTCTTATCACATAACAAGAGACACACGTTTCTACACATAAACCAGTTCTAATGAGTAACATTATAATTCTTATCACATAACAAGAGAAACAATTTTTGTTCACATAAACCAGTTGTAATGAGTAACATTATAGTTCTTATCACATAACAAAAGACACAAGTTTGTACACATAAACCAGTTGTAATGAGTAACATTATAGTTCTTATCACATAACAAGAGACACAAGTTTGTACACATAAACCAGGTCTAATGACTAGCATTATAGTTCTTATCACATAACAAGAGACACAAGTTTGTACACATAAACCAGTTCTAATGAGTAACATTATAGTTCTCATCACATAACAAGAAAAACAATTTTGTACACAAAAACCAGCTGTAATGAATAACATTATAGTTCTTATCACATAACAAGAGACACAAGTTTGAACAAATAAACAAGTTGTAATGAGTAACATTATAGCTCTTATCACATACGAAGAGACACAAGTTTGTACACATAAACCAGTTCTAATGAGTAACATTATAGTACTTATCACATAACAAGAGAAACAAGTTTGTACACATAAACCAGTTCTAATGACTAACATTATAGTCCTATCACATAAAAAGACACACAAGTTTGTACACATAAACTAGTTACCATGAGTAATATTATAGTTCTTATCACATAACTAGAGACAAAAGTTTGTACTCATAAACCAGTTCTAATGAGTAACACTATAGTTCTTATCACATAACAGGAGACACAAGGTTATACACATAAACCAGTTGTAATGAGTAACATTATAGTTCATATCACATAACAAAAGACACAAGTTTGTACATATAAACCAATTCTAATGACTAACATTATAGTTCTTATCACGTAACAAGAGACACAAGTTTGTACACATAAACCAGTTCTAATAAGTAACATTATAGTTCTTATCACATAACAAGAGACACAAGGTTGTACACATAAACCAGTTGTAATGAGTAACATTTTAGTTCTTATCACATAACAAGAGACACAAGTTTGTAAACATAAACCAGTTCTAATGACTAACATTATAGTTCTTATCAAATAACAAGACACACAAGTTTGTACACATAAACCAGTTCTAATGACTAACATTATAGGTCCTATCATAGAACAAGAGACACAAGTTTGTACACATAAACCAGGTCTAATGAGTATCATTATAGTTCTTATCACATAACAAGAAACACAAGTTTGTATACTTAAACCAGTTACCATGAGTAACATTATAGTTCTTATCACAAAACACAAGACACAAGTTTGTACATATAAACCAGTTCTAATGACTAACATTATAGTTCTTATCACATAACAAGAGACACAAGTTTGTACACATAAACCAGTTGTAATGAGTAACATTATAGTTCTTATCACATAACAAGACACACAAGGTTGTACACATAAACCAGTTGTAATGAGTAACATTACAGTTATTATCACATAACAAGAGACACAAGTTTTGTACACATAAACCAGTTCTAATGAGTAACATTATAGGTCCTATTATAGAACAAGAGACACAAGTTTGTACACATAAACCAGTTCTAATGAGTAACATTATAGGTCCTATCATAGAACAAGAGACACAATTTTGTACACATAAACCAGGTCTAATGAGTAACATTATAGTTCCTATCACATAACAAGAGACACACGTTTGTACACCTAAACCAGTTCTAATGAGTAACATTATAGTTCTTATCACATAACAAGAGAAACAATTTTGTACACATAAACCAGTTGTAATGAGTAACATTATAGTTCTTATCACATAACTAGAGACACAAGTTTATACACATAAAAAGTTGTAATGAGTATTATTATAGTTCTTATCACATAACAAAAGACACAAGTTTGTACACATAAACAAGTTGTAATGTGTAACATTATAGTTCTTATCACATAACAAGAGACACAAGGTTGTACACATAAACCAGTTGTAATGACTAACATTATAGTTCCTATCATATTACAAGAGACACAAGTTTGTACACATCAAGCAGTTGTAATGAGTAACATTATAGTTCTTATCATATAACAACAGACACAAGGTTGTACACATAAACAGTTGTAATGAGTAACATTTTAGTTCCTATCATATTACAAGAGACACTAGTTTGTACACATAAACCAGTTGTAATGAGTAACATTATACTTCTTATCACATAACAAGAGACACAAGTTATTACACATAAACCATTTGTAATGAGTAACATTATAGTTCTTATCAGATAACAAGAGACAAAAGTTTGTACACTTAAACCATGTGTAATGAGTAACATTTTAGTTCTTATCACATAACAAGAGACATAAGGTTGTACACGTAAACCAGTTGTAATGAGTAACATTATAGTTCTTATCACACAACAAGAGACACAAGGTAGTACACATAAACCAGTTGTAATGAGTATCATTATAGTTCTTATCACATAACAAGAGACACAATTTTGTACACATAAACCAGTTGTAATGAGTAATATTATAGTTCTTATTACTTAACAAGAGACACAAGGTTGTACACATAAACCAGTTGTAATGAGTAACATTATAGTTCTTGTCACATAACAAGAGACACAAGTTTGTACATATAAACCAGTTCAAATGAGTAATATTATAGTTCCTATCCTATAACAAGAGACACAAGTTTGTAAACATAAACCAGGTCTAATGACTAACATTATAGTTCTTATCACATAAACAGAGACACAAGTTTGTACACATAAACCAGTTCTAATGAGTCACATTATAGTTACTATCATATAACAAGAGACACAAGTTTGTACACATAAAACAGCTCTAATGACGATCATTATAGTTCTTATCACATAAAAAGAGACACAAGTTTGTACAAATAAACAAGTTGTAATGAGTAACATTATAGGTCTTATCACATAAGAAGAGACACAAGTTTGTACACATAAACCAGTTCTAATGAGTAACATTATAGTACTTATCACATAACTAGAGAAACAAGTTTGTACACATAAACCAGTTCTAATGACTAACATTATAGTTCCTATCATATAACAGGAGACACAAGGTTGTACACATAAACCAGCTGTAATGAGTAACATTACAGTTCATATCACATAACAAAAGACACAAGTTTGTACATATAAACCAATTCTAATGACTAAAATTATAGTTCTTATCACGTAACAAGAGACACAAGTTTGTACACATAAACCAGTTCTCATAAGTAACATTATAGTTCTTATCAAATAACAAGAGACAAAGGTTGTACACATAAACCATGTGTAATGAACAACATTATAGTTATTATCACATATCAAGAGACACAAGTTTGTACACATAAACCAGTTCTAATGAGTAACATTATAGGTCCTATCATAGAACAAGAGACACAAGTTTGTACACATAAACCAGGTCTAATAAGTATCACTATAGTTCTTATCACATAACAAGAGACACAAGTTTGTACACATAAACCAGTTCTAATGACTAACATTATAGTTCCTATCATGGAACAAGAGACACTAGTTTGTACACATAAACCAGGTCTAATGATTACCATTATAGTTCTTATCACATAACAAGACACACAAGTTTGTATACTTAAACCAGTTACCATAAGTAACATTATAGTTCTTATCACATAACATAAGACACAAGTTTGTAAAAATAAACCAGTTCTAATGACTAACATTATAGTTCTTATCACATAACAAGAGACACAAGTGTGTACACATAAACCAGTTCTAATGAGTAACATTATAGCTCTTATCACATAACAAGACACACAAGGTTGTACACATAAACCAGTTGTAATGAGTAACATTACAGTTATTATCACATAAAAAGAGGCACAAGTTTTGTACACATAAACGAGTTTAATGAGTAACATTATAGGTCCTATTATAGAACAAGAGACACAAGTTTGTACACATAAACCAGTTCTAATGAGTAAGATTATAGGTCCTATCATAGAACAAGAGACACAAGTTTGTACACATAAACCAGGTCTAATGAGTAACATTATAGTTCCTATCACATAACAAGAGACACACGTTTGTACACCTAAACCAGTTCTAATGAGTAACATTATAGTTCTTATCACATAACAAGAGAAACAATTTTGTACACATAAACCAGTTGTAATGAGTAACATTATAAATCTTATCACATATCAAGAGACACAATTTTATACACATAAACCAGTTGTAATGAGTAACATTATAGTTCTTATCACATAACAAAAGACACAAGGTTGTACACATAAAACAGTTGTAATGAGTAACTTTTTAGTTCCTATCATATTACAAGAGACACAAGTTTGTACACATAAACCAGTTCTAATGAGTAACATTATACTTCTTATCACACAACAAGAGACACAAGTTTTTACACATAAACCATTTCTAATGAGTAACATTATAGTTCTTATCAGATAACAAGAGACAAAACTTTGTACACTTAAACCAGGTGTAATTAGTAACATTTTAGTTCTTATCACATAACAAGAGACATAAGGTTGTACACATAAACCAGTTGTTATGAGTAACATTATAGTTACTATCATATAACAAGAGACACAAGTTTGTACACATAAAACAGTTCTAATGACGATCATTATAGTTCTTATCACATAACAGGAGACACAAGTTTGTACAAATAAACAAGTTGTAATGAGTAACATTATAGGTCTTATCACATAAGAAGAGACACAAGGTTGTAAACATAAACCAGTTGTAATGAGTAACATTATAGTTCATATCACATAACAAAAGACACAAGTTTGTACATATAAACCAATTCTAATGACTAACATTATAGTTCTTATCACGTAACAAGAGACACAAGTATGTACACATAAACCAGTTCTAATAAGTAACATTATAGTTCTTATCACATAACAAGAGACACAAGGTTGTACACATAAACCATGTGTAATGAACAACATTATAGTTATTATCACATATCAAGAGACACAATTTTGTACACATAAACCAGTTCTAATGAGTAACATTATAGGTCCTATCATAGAACAAGAGACACAAGTTTGTACACATAAACCAGGTCTAATAGGTATCACTATAGTTCTTATCACATAACAAGAGACACAAGTTTGTACACATAAACCAGTTCTAATGACTAACATTATAGGTCCTATCATAGAACAAGAGACACAGGTTTGTACACATAAACCAGGTCTAATGAATATCATTATAGTTCTTATCACATAACAAGACACACAAGTTTGTATACTTAAACCAGTTACCATGAGTAACATTATAGTTCTTATCACATAACACAAGACACAAGTTTGTACATATAAACCAGTTCTAATGACTAACATTATAGTTCTTATCACATAACAAGAGACACAAGTTTGTACACATAAACCAGTTGTAATGAGTAACATTATAGTTCTTATCACATAACAAGACACACAAGGTTGTACACATAAACCAGTTGCAATGAGTAACATTACAGTTATTATCACATAACAAGAGACACAAATTTTGTACACATAAACCAGTTCTAATGAGTAACATTATAGGTCGTATTATAGAACAAGAGACACAATTTTGTACACATAAACCAGTTCTAATGAGTAACATTATAGGTCCTATCATAGAACAAGAGACACAAGTTTGTACACATAAACCAGGTCTAATGAGTAACATTATAGTTCCTATCACATAACAAGAGACACACGTTTGTACACCTAAACCAGTTCTAATGAGTAACATTATAGTTCTTATCACATAACAAGAGAAACAATTTTGTACACATAAACCAGTTGTAATGAGTAACATTATAGTTCTTATCACATAACAAGAGACACAAGCTTATACACATAAAAAGTTGTAATGAGTAACATTATAGTTCTTATCACATAACAAAAGACACAAGTTTGTACACATAAACCAGTTGTAATGAGTAACATTATAGTTCTTATCATATAACAACAGACACAAGGTTGTACACATAGACAGTTGTAATGAGTAACATTTTAGTTCCTATCATATTACAAGAGACACAAGTTTGTACACATAAACTAGTTCTAATGAGTAACATTATACTTCTTATCACATAACAAGAGACACAAGGTTTTACACATAAACCATTTGTAATGAGTTACATTATAGTTCTTATCAGATAACAAGAGACAAAAGTTTGTACACTTAAACCAGGTGTAATGAGTAACATTTTAGTTCTTATCACATAACAAGAGACATAAAATTGTACACGTAAACCAGTTGTAATGAGTAACATTATAGTTCTTATCACACAACATGAGACACAAGGTAGTACACATAAACCAGTTGTAATGAGTATTATTATAGTTCTTATCACATAACAAGAGACACAATTTTGTACACATAAACCAGTTGTAATGAGTAATATTATAGTTCTTATTACTTAACAAGAGACACAAGGTTGTACACATAAACCAGTTGTAAAGAGTAACATTATAGTTCTTGTCACATAACAAGAGACACAAGTTTGTACACATAAACCAGTTCAAATGAGTAATATTATAGTTCCTATCCTATAACAAGAGAAACAAGTTTGTACACATAAACCAGGTCTAATGACTAACATTACAGTTCTTATCACATAACAAGAGACACAAGTTTGTACACATAAACCAGTTCTAATGAGTCACATTATAGTTACTATCATATAACAAGAGACACAAGTTTGTACACATAAAACAGTTCTAATGACGATCATTATAGTTCTTATCACATAAAAAGAGACACAAGTTTGTACAAATAAACAAGTTGTAATGAGTAACATTATAGGTCTTATCACATAAGAAGAGACACAAGTTTGTACACATAAACCAGTTCTAATGAGTAACATTATAGTACTTATCACATAACAAGAGAAACAAGTTTGTACACATAAACCAGTTCTAATGACTAACATTATAGTTCCTATCACATAACAGCAGACACAAGCTTGTACACATAAACCAGCTGTAATGAGTAACATTACAGTTCATATCACATAACAAAAGACACAAGTTTGTACATATAAACCAATTCTAATGACTAACATTATAGTTCTTATCACGTAACAAGAGACACAAGTTTGTACACATAAACCAGTTCTCATAAGTAACATTATAGTTCTTATCAAATAACAAGAGACAAAAGGTTGTACACAAAAACCATGTGTAATGAACAACATTATAGTTATTATCACATATCAAGAGACACAAGTTTGTACACATAAACCAGTTCTAATGAGTAACATTATAGGTCCTATCATAGAACAAGAGACACAAGTTTGTACACATAAACCAGGTCTAATAAGTATCACTATAGTTCTTATCACATAACAAGAGACACAAGTTTGTACACATAAACCAGTTCTAATGACTAACATTATAGTTCTTATCACATAACAAGAGACACAAGTGTGTACACATAAACCAGTTCTAATGAGTTACATTATAGTTCTTATCACATAACAAGACACACAAGGTTGTACACATAAACCGGTTGTAATGAGTATCATTACAGTTATTATCACATAAAAAGAGACAAAAGTTTTGTACACATAAACGAGTTCTAATGAGTAACATTATAGGTCCTATTATAGAACAAGAGACACAAGTTTGTACACATAAACCAGTTCTAATGAGTAACATTATAGGTCCTATCATAGAACAAGAGAAAAAGTTTGTACACATAAACCAGGTCTAATGAGTAACATTATAGTTCCTATCACATAACAAGAGACACACGTTTGTACACCTAAACCAGTTCTAATGAGTAACATTATAGTTCTTATCACATAACAAGAGAAAAATTTTGTACACATAAACCAGTTGTAATGAGTAACATTATAGTTCTTATCACATAACAAGAGACACAAGTTTATACACATAAACCAGTTGTAATGAGTAACATTATAGTTCTTATCACATAACAAAAGACACAAGTTTGTACACATAAACCAGTTGTAATGAGTAACATTATAGTTGTTATCACATAACAAGAGACACAGCGTTGTACACATAAACCAGTTGTAATGATTAACATTATAGTTCCTATCATATTACAAGAGACACAAGTTTGTACACATCAAGCAGTTGTAATGAGTAACATTATAGTTCTTATCATATAACAAGAGACATAAGGTTGTACACATAAAACAGTTGTAATGAGTAACATTTTAGTTCCTATCATATTACAAGAGACACAAGTTTGTACACATAAACCAGTTCTAATGAGTAACATTATACTTCTTATCACATAACAAGAGACACAAGTTTTTACACATAAACCATTTGTAATGAGTAACATTATAGTTCTTATCAGATAACAAGAGACAAACGTTTGTACACTTAAACCAGGTGTAATGAGTAACATTTTAGTTCTTATCACTTAACAAGAGACACAAGGTTGTACACATAAACCAGTTGTAATGAGTAACATTAGAGTTCTTATCACATAACAAGAGACACAAGTTTTTATACATAAACCAGTTGTAAGGCGTAACATTATAGTTCCTATCATATTACAAGAGACACAAGTATATACACATTAAGCAGTTCTAATGAGTAGCACTATAGTTCCTATCATATAACAAGAGACACAAGTTTGTACACATAAACCAGTTCTAATGATTAACATTATAGTTCTTATCGCATAACAAGAGACACAAGTTTGTACACATAAACGAGTTGTAGTGAGCAACATTATAGTTCTTGTCACATAACAAGAGACACAAGTTTGTACACATAAACCAGTTCTAATGAGTAATATTATAGTTCCTATCATATAACAAGAGACAAAGGTTTGTACACATAAACCAGGTCTAATGACTAACATTATAGTTCTTATCACATAACAAGAGACACAAGTTTGTACACATAAACCAGTTCTAACGACTAACATTATAGTCCTATCACATAACAAGACACACAAGCTTGTACACATAAACCAGTTCTAATAACTAACATTATAGTCCTAATACATAACAAGGCACACAAGTTTGTTCACATAAACTAGTTACCATGAGTAACATTATAGTTCTTATTACATATCAAGACACACACGTTTGTACACATAAACCAGGTCTAATGAGTGTCAATATAGTTCTTATCACATAACAAGAGACACAAGTTTGTACACATAAACCAGTTCTAATGAGTAACGTTATAGTTCTTATCACATATCAAGAGACACAAGTTTGTACTCATAAACCAGTTGTAATGAGTAACATTATAGTTCTTCTCACATAACAAGAGACACAAGTTTGTACACATAAACCAGTTGTAAAGTGTAACATTACAGTTCTTATCACGTAACAAGAGACACAAGTTTGTACACATAACCCAGTTGTGATGAGTAACATTATAGTTCTTATCACATAACAAGAGACAGAAGTTTGTACACATAAACCAGTTCTAATGAGTAACATTATAGTTCTTATCACATAACAAAAGACACAAGTTTGTACACATAAACCAGTTGTAATGAGTAACATTATAGTTCTTATCACATAACAAGAGACACAAGGTTGTACACATAAACCAGCTATAAAGACTAACATTATAGTTCCTATCATATTACAAGAGACACAAGTTTGTACACATCAACAAAGTTGTAATGAGTAACATTTTAGTTCCTATCATATTACAAGAGACACAAGTTTGTACACATAAACCAGTTCTAATGAGTAACATTATAGTTCTTATCACATAACAAGAGACACAAGTTTTTACACATAAACCATTTGTAATGTGTAACATTATAGTTCTTATCAAATAACAAGAGACACAAGGTTGTACACATAAACCTGTTTTAATGAGTAACATTATAGTTCTTATCACATAACAAGAGACACAAGTTTGTACACATAAACCAGTTGTAATGAGTAATATTATAGTACTTATCACATAACAAGAGACACAAGTTTGTACACATAAACCAGTTGTAATGAGTAACATTAGAGTTCTTATCACACAACAAGAGACACACGTTTGTACACATAAACCAGTTGTAACGAGTAACATTATAGTTCTTGTCACATAACAAGAGACAAGGGTTTGTACACATAAACCAGTTCTAATGAGTAATATTATAGTTCCTATCATATAACAAGAGACACAAGTTTGTACACATAAACCAGTTCTAATGACTAACATTATAGTTCTTATCGCATAACAAGAGACACAAGTTTGTACACATAAACGAGTTGTAACGAGTAACATTATAGTTCTTGTCACATAACAAGAGACACAAGTTTGTACACATAAACCAGTTCTAATGAGTAATATTATAGTTCCTATCATATAACAAGAGACACAAGTTTTTACACATAAACCAGGTCTAATGACTAACATTATAGTTCTTATCACATAACAAGAGACACAAGTATGTACACATAAACCAGTTCTAATGAGTAACATTATAGTTCCTATCATATAACAAGAGACACAAGTTTGTACACATAAACCAGTTCTAATGACTATCATTATAGTTCTTATCACATAACAAGAGACACAAGTTTGTACAAATAAACCAGTTGTAATGAGTAACATTATAGGTCTTATCACATAAGCAGAGACACAAGTTAGTACACATAAACCAGTTCTAATGAGTAACATTATAGTTCTTATCACATAACAAGAGAAACAAGTTTGTACACATAAACCAGTTCTAATGACTAACATTATAGTCCTATCACATAACAAGACACACAAGTTTGTACACATTAACTAGTTACCATGAGTAACATTATAGTTCTTATCACATAACAAGAGACACAAGTTTGTACACATAAACCAGTTCTAATTAGTAACATTATAGTTCTTATCACATAACAGGAGACACGAGGTTATACACATAAACCAGTTGTAATGAGTAACATTTTAGTTTTTATCACATAACAAGAGACACAAGTTTGTACACATAAACCAGTTCTAATGACTAACATTATAGTTCTTATCAAATAACAAGACACACAAGTTTGTACACATAAACCAGTTGTAATGAGTAACATTATAGGTCTTATCACATAACAAGAGACACAAATTAGTACACATAAACCAGTTCTAATGAGTAACATTATAGTTCTTATCACATAACAAGAGAAACAAGTTTGTACACATAAACCAGTTCTAATGACTAACATTATAGTTCCTATCACATAACAAGATCACAAGTTTGTACACT
Organism: Deroplatys truncata; assembly: GCA_030765065.1. Lineage (NCBI taxonomy): Eukaryota > Metazoa > Arthropoda > Insecta > Mantodea > Mantidae > Deroplatys > Deroplatys truncata. Next base: position 14,581,037 of record CM060981.1, read on the forward strand.
TAAACCATTTACCATGAGTAATATTATAGTTCTTATCACATAACAAAAGACACATGTTTGTACATATAAACCAGTTCTAATGACTAACATTATAGTTCTTATCACATAACAAGAGAAACAAGTTTGTACACATAAACCAGTTCTAATGAGTAATATTATAGTTCTTATCACATAACAAAAGACACATGTTTGTACATATAAACCAGTTCTAATGACTAATATTATAGTTCTTATCACATAACAAGAGAAACAAGTTTGTACATATAAACCAGTTCTAATGACTAATATTATAGTTCTTATCACATAACAAAAGACACATGTTTGTACATATAAACCAGTTCTAATGACTAACATTATAGTTCTTATCACATAACAAGAGAAACAAGTTTGTACACATAAACCAGTTCTAATGAGTAATATTATAGTTCTTATCACATAACAAAAGACACATGTTTGTACATATAAACCAGTTCTAATGACTAATATTATAGTTCTTATCACATAACAAGAGAAACAAGTTTGTACATATAAACCAGTTCTAATGACTAATATTATAGTTCTTATCACATAACAAAAGACACATGTTTGTACATATAAACCAGTTCTAATGACTAACATTATAGTTCTTATCACATAACAAGAGACACACGTTTCTACACATAAACCAGTTCTAATGAGTAACATTATAGTTCTTATCACATAACAAGAGAAACAATTTTTGTTCACATAAACCAGTTGTAATGAGTAACATTATAGTTCTTATCACATAAAAAAAGACACAAGTCTGTACACATAAACCAGTTGTAATGATAAACATTATAATTATTATCACATAACAAGACACACAAGGTTGTACACATAAACCAGTTGTAATGAGTAACATTATAGTTATTATCACATAACAAGAGACACAAGTTTTGTACACATAAACCAGTTCTAATGAGTAACATTATACGTCCTATCATAGAACAAGAGACACAAGTTTGTACACATAAACCAGTTCTAATGCGTAACATTATAGGTCCTATCATAGAACAAGAGACACAAGTTTGTACACATAAACCAGGTCTAATGACTAACATTATAGTTCCTATCACATAACAAGAGACACACGTTTCTACATATTAACCAGTTCTAATGAGTAACATTATAGTTCTTATCACATAACAAGAGAAACAATTTTTGTTCACATAAACCAGTTGTAATGAGTAACATTATAGTTCTTATCACATAACAAAAGACACAAGTTTGTACACATAAACCAGTTGTAATGAGTAACATTATAGTTCTTATCACATAACAAGAGCCACAAGGTTGTACACATAAACCAGTTGTAATGACTAACATTATAGTTCCTATCATATTACAAGAGACACAAGTTTGTACACATCAACCAGTTGTAATGAGTAACATTATAGTTCTTTTCATATAACAAGAGACACAAGGTTGTACACATAAAACAGTTGTAATGAGTAACATTTTAGTTCCTATCATATTACAAGAGACACAAGTTTGTACACATAAACCAGTTCTAAAGAGTAACATTATAGTTCTTATCACATAACAAGAGACACAAGTTTTTACACATAAACCATTTGTAAGGAGTAACATTATAGTTCTTATCAAATAACAAGAGACAAAAGATTGTACATATAATCCAGGTGTAATGAGTAACATTATAGTTCTTATCACATAACAAGAGACACAAAGTTGTACACATAAACCAGTTGTAATGAGTAACATTATAGTTCTAATCACATAACAAGAGACACAAGGTAGTACACATAAACCAGTTGTAATGAGTATCATTATAGTTCTTATCACATAACAGGAGACAGGAGGTAGTACACATAAACCAGTTGTAATGAGTAATATTATAGTTCTTATCACTTAACAAGAGACACAAGGTTGTACACATAAACCAGTTGTAATGAGTAACATTAGAGTTCTTATCACACAACAAGAGACACAAGTTTGTACACATAAACGAGTTGTAATGAGTAACATTATAGTTCCTATTATATTACAAGAGACACAAGTTTGTACACATAAACCAGTTTTAATGACTAACATTATAGTTCTTATCGCATAACAAGAGACACAAGTTTGTACATATAAACCAGTTGTAATGAGTAACATTATAGTTCTTGTCACATAACAAGAGACACAGGTTTGTACACATAAACCAGTTCAAATGAGTAATATTATAGTTCCTATCATATAACAAGAGACACAAGTTTGTACACATAAACCAGGTCTAATGACTAACATTATAGTTCTTATCACATAACAAGAGACACAAGTTTGTACACATAAACCAGTTCTAATGAGTAACATTATAGTTACTATCATATAACAAGAGACCCAAGTTTGTACACATAAAACAGTTCTAATGACGATCATTATAGTTCTTATCACATAACAAGAGACACAAGTTTGTACAAATAAACAAGTTGTAATGAGTAACATTATAGGTCTTATCACATAAGAAGAGACACAAGTTTGTACACATAAACCAGTTCTAATGAGTAACATTATAGTACTTATCACATAACAAGAGAAACAAGTTTGTACACATAAACCAGTTCTAATGACTAACATTATTGTCCTATCACATAACCAGACACACAAGTTTGTACACAGAAACTAGGTACCATGAGTAACATTATACTTCTTATCACATAACAAGAGACACAAGTTTGTACACATAAACCAGTTCTAATGAGTAACATTATAGTTCTTATCACATAACAGGAGACACAAGGTTGTACACATAAACCAGTTGTAATGAGTAACATTATAGTTCATATCACATAACAAAAGACACAAGTTTGTACATATAAACCAATTCTAATGACTAACATTATAGTTCTTATCACGTAACAAGAGACACAAGTTTGTACACATAAACCAGTTCTAATAAGTAACATTATAGTTCTTATCACATAACAAGAGACACAAGGTTGTACACATAAACCATGTGTAATGACCAACATTATAGTTATTATCACATATCAAGAGACACAAGTTTGTACACATAAACCAGTTCTAATGACTAACATTATAGGTCCTATCATAGAACAAGAGACACAAGTTTGTACACATAAACCAGGTCTAATGAGTATCATTATAGTTCTTATCACATAACAAGACACACAAGTTTGTATACTTGAACCAGTTCTAATGAGTAACATTATAGTTCTTATCACATAACAAGAGACACAAGTTGTTACACATAAACCATTTGTAATGAGTAACATTATAGTTCTTATCAGATAACAAGAGACACAAGGTTGTACACATAAACCAGTTTTAATGAGTAACATTATAGTTCTTATCACATAACAAGAGACACAAGTTTGTACACATAAACCAGTTGTAATGAGTAATATTATAGTACTTATCACATAACAAGAGACACAAGTTTGTACACATAAACCAGTTGTAATGAGTAACATTAGAGTTCTTATCACACAACAAGAGACACACGTTTGTACACATAAACCAGTTGTAACGAGTAACATTATAGTTCTTGTCACATAACAAGAGACACAAGTTTGTACACATAAACCAGTTCTAATGAGTAATATTATAGTTCCTATCATATAACAAGAGACACAAGTTGGTACACATAAACCAGTTCTAATGACTAACATTATAGTTCTTATCGCATAACAAGAGACACAAGTTTGTACACATAAACGAGTTGTAACGAGTAACATTATAGTTCTTGTCACATAACAAGAGAAAACGTTTGTACACATAAACCAGTTCTAATGAGTAATATTATAGTTCCTATCATATAACAAGAGACACAAGTTTTTACACATAAACCAGGTCTAATGACTAACATTATAGTTCTTATCACATAACAAGAGACACAAGTATGTACACATAAACCAGTTCTAATGAGTAACATTATAGTTCCTATCATATAACAAGAGACACAAGTTTGTACACATAAACCAGTTCTAATGACTATCATTATAGTTCTTATCACATAACAAGAGACACAAGTTTGTACACATAAACCAGTTGTAATGAGTAATATTATAGGTCCTATCACATAAGCAGAGACACAAGTTAGTACACATAAACCAGTTCTAATGAGTAACATTATAGTTCTTATCACATAACAAGAGAAACAAGTTTGTACACATAAACCAGTTCTAATGACTAACATTATAGTCCTATCACATAACAAGACACACAAGTTTGTACACATTAACTAGTTACCATGAGTAACATTATAGTTCTTATCACATAACAAGAGACACAAGTTTGTACACATAAACCAGTTCTAATTAGTAACATTATAGTTCTTATCACATAACAGGAGACACGAGGTTATACACATAAACCAGTTGTAATGAGTAACATTTTAGTTCTTATCACATAACAAGAGACACAAGTTTGTACACATAAACCAGTTCTAAAGACTAACATTATAGTTCTTATCAAATAACAAGACACACAAGTTTGTACACATAAACCAGTTCTAATAAGTAACATTATAGTTCTTATCACATAACAAGAGACACAAGGTTGTACACATAAACCATGTGTAATGAACAACATTATAGTTATTATCACATATCAAGAGACACAAGTTTGTACACATAAACCAGTTCTAATGACTAACATTATAGGTCCTATCATAGAACAAGAGACACAAGTTTGTACACATAAACCAGGTCTAATGAGTATCATTATAGTTCTTATCACATAACAAGACACACAAGTTTGTATACTTAAACCAGTTACCATGAGTAACATTATAGTTCTTATCACAAAACACAAGACACAAGTTTGTACATATAAACCAGTTCTAATGACTAACATTATAGTTCTTATCACATAACAAGAGACACAAGTTTGTACACATAAACCAGTTGTAATGAGTAACATTATAGTTCTTATCACATAACAAGACACACAAGGTTGTACACATAAACCAGTTGTAATGAGTAACATTACAGTTATTATCACATAACTAGAGACACAAGTTTATACACATAAAAAGTTGTAATGAGTATTATTATAGTTCTTATCACTAAACAAAAGACACAAGTTTGTACACATAAACAAGTTGTAATGTGTAACATTATAGTTCTTATCACATAACAAGAGACACAAGGTTGTACACATAAACCAGTTGTAATGACTAACATTATAGTTCCTATCATATTACAAGAGACACAAGTTTGTACACATCAAGCAGTTGTAATGAGTAACATTATAGTTCTTATCATATAACAACAGACACAAGGTTGTACACATAAACAGTTGTAATGAGTAACATTTTAGTTCCTATCATATTACAAGAGACACTAGTTTGTACACATAAACCAGTTGTAATGAGTAACATTATACTTCTTATCACATAACAAGAGACACAAGTTTTTACACATAAACCATTTGTAATGAGTAACATTATAGTTCTTATCAGATAACAAGAGACAAAAGTTTGTACACTTAAACCATGTGTAATGAGTAACATTTTAGTTCTTATCACATAACAAGAGACATAAGGTTGTACACGTAAACCAGTTGTAATGAGTAACATTATAGTTCTTATCACACAACAAGAGACACAAGGTAGTACACATAAACCAGTTGTAATGAGTATCATTATAGTTCTTATCACATAACAAGAGACACAATTTTGTACACATAAACCAGTTGTAATGAGTAATATTATAGTTCTTTATACTTAACAAGAGACACAAGGTTGTACACATAAACCAGTTGTAATGAGTAACATTATAGTTCTTGTCACATAACAAGAGACACAAGTTTGTACATATAAACCAGTTCAAATGAGTAATATTATAGTTCCTATCCTATAACAAGAGACACAAGTTTGTAAACATAAACCAGGTCTAATGACTAACATTATAGTTCTTATCACATAAACAGAGACACAAGTTTGTACACATAAACCAGTTCTAATGAGTCACATTATAGTTACTATCATATAACAAGAGACACAAGTTTGTACACATAAAACAGCTCTAATGACGATCATTATAGTTCTTATCACATAAAAAGAGACACAAGTTTGTACAAATAAACAAGTTGTAATGAGTAACATTATAGGTCTTATCACATAAGAAGAGACACAAGTTTGTACACATAAACCAGTTCTAATGAGTAACATTATAGTACTTATCACATAACTAGAGAAACAAGTTTGTACACATAAACCAGTTCTAATGACTAACATTATAGTTCCTATCATATAACAAGAGACACAAGTTTGTACACATCAAGCAGTTGTAATGAGTAACATTATAGTTCTTATCATATAACAACAGACACAAGGTTGTACACATAAACCAGCTGTAATGAGTAACATTACAGTTCATATCACATAACAAAAGACACAAGTTTGTACATATAAACCAATTCTAATGACTAAAATTATAGTTCTTATCACGTAACAAGAGACACAAGTTTGTACACATAAACCAGTTCTCATAAGTAACATTATAGTTCTTATCAAATAACAAGAGACAAAGGTTGTACACATAAACCATGTGTAATGAACAACATTATAGTTATTATCACATATCAAGAGACACAAGTTTGTACACATAAACCAGTTCTAATGAGTAACATTATAGGTCCTATCATAGAACAAGAGACACAATTTTGTACACATAAACCAGGTCTAATAAGTATCACTATAGTTCTTATCACATAACAAGAGACACAAGTTTGTACACATAAACCAGTTCTAATGACTAACATTATAGTTCCTATCATAGAACAAGAGACACTAGTTTGTACACATAAACCAGGTCTAATGATTACCATTATAGTTCTTATCACATAACAAGACACACAAGTTTGTATACTTAAACCAGTTACCATAAGTAACATTATAGTTCTTATCACATAACATAAGACACAAGTTTGTAAAAATAAACCAGTTCTAATGACTAACATTATAGTTCTTATCACATAACAAGAGACACAAGTGTGTACACATAAACCAGTTCTAATGAGTAACATTATAGCTCTTATCACATAACAAGACACACAAGGTTGTACACAAAACCAGTTGTAATGAGTAACATTACAGTTATTATCACATAAAAAGAGACACAAGTTTTGTACACATAAACGAGTTCTAATGAGTAACATTATAGGTCCTATTATAGAACAAGAGACACAAGTTTGTACACATAAACCAGTTCTAATGAGTAAGATTATAGGTCCTATCATAGAACAAGAGACACAAGTTTGTACACATAAACCAGGTCTAATGAGTAACATTATAGTTCCTATCACATAACAAGAGACACACGTTTGTACACCTAAACCAGTTCTAATGAGTAACATTATAGTTCTTATCACATAACAAGAGAAACAAATTTGTACACATAAACCAGTTGTAATGAGTAACATTATAAATCTTATCACATATCAAGAGACACAAGTTTATACACATAAACCAGTTGTAATGAGTAACATTATAGTTCTTATCACATAACAAAAGACACAAGGTTGTACACATAAAACAGTTGTAATGAGTAACATTTTAGTTCCTATCATATTACAAGAGACACAAGTTTGTACACATAAACCAGTTCTAATGAGTAACATTATACTTCTTATCACATAACAAGAGACACAAGTTTTTACACATAAACCATTTCTAATGAGTAACATTATAGTTCTTATCAGATAACAAGAGACAAAACTTTGTACACTTAAACCAGGTGTAATGAGTAACATTTTAGTTCTTATCACATAACAAGAGACATAAGGTTGTACACATAAACCAGTTGTTATGAGTAACATTATAGTTACTATCATATAACAAGAGACACAATTTTGTACACATAAAACAGTTCTAATGACGATCATTATAGTTCTTATCACATAACAAGAGAAACAATTTTGTACACATAAACCAGTTGTAATGAGTAACATTATAGTTCTTATCACATAACAAGAGACACAAGCTTATACACATAAAAAGTTGTAATGGGTAACATTATAGTTCTTATCACATAACAAAAGACACAAGTTTGTACACATAAACCAGTTGTAATGAGTAACATTATAGTTCTTATCATATAACAACAGACACAAGGTTGTACACATAGACAGTTGTAATGAGTAACATTTTAGTTCCTATCATTATACAAGAGACACAAGTTTGTACACATAAACTAGTCCTAATGAGTAACATTATACTTCTTATCACATAACAAGAGACACAAGGTTTTACACATAAACCATTTGTAATGAGTTACATTATAGTTCTTATCAGATAACAAGAGACAAAAGTTTGTACACTTAAACCAGGTGTAATGAGTAACATTTTAGATCTTATCACATAACAAGAGACATAAGGTTGTACACGTAAACCAGTTGTAATGAGTAACATTATAGTTCTTATCACACAACAAGAGACACAAGGTAGTACACATAAACCAGTTGTAATGAGTATTATTATAGTTCTTATCACATAACAAGAGACACAATTTTGTACACATGAACCAGTTGTAATGAGTAATATTATAGTTCTTATTACTTAACAAGAGACACAAGGTTGTACACATAAACCAGTTGTAAAGTGTAACATTATAGTTCTTGTCACATAACAAGAGACACAAGTTTGTACACATAAACCAGTTCAAATGAGCAATATTATAGTTCCTATCCTATAACAAGAGAAACAAGTTTGTACACATAAACCAGGTCTAATGACTAACATTACAGTTCTTATCACATAACAAGAGACACAAGTTTGTACACATAAACCAGTTCTAATGAGTCACATTATAGTTACTATCATATAACAAGAGACACAAGTTTGTACACATAAAACAGTTCTAATGACGATCATTATAGTTCTTATCACATAAAAAGAGACACAAGTTTGTACAAATAAACAAGTTGTAATGAGTAACATTATAGGTCTTATCACATAAGAAGAGACACAAGTTTGTACACATAAACCAGTTCTAATGAGTAACATTATAGTACTTATCACATAACAAGAGAAACAAGTTTGTACACATAAACCAGTTCTAATGACTAACATTATAGTTCCTATCACATAACAGCAGACACAAGCTTGTACACATAAACCAGCTGTAATGAGTAACATTACAGTTCATATCACATAACAAAAGACACAAGTTTGTACATATAAACCAATTCTAATGACTAACATTATAGTTCTTATCACGTAACAAGAGACACAAGTTTGTACACATAAACCAGTTCTCATAAGTAACATTATAGTTCTTATCAAATAACAAGAGACAAAAGGTTGTACACATAAACCATGTGTAATGAACAACATTATAGTTATTATCACATATCAAGAGACACAAGTTTGTACACATAAACCAGTTCTAATGAGTAACATTATAGGTCCTATCATAGAACAAGAGACACAAGTTTGTACACATAAACCAGGTCTAATAAGTATCACTATAGTTCTTATCACATAACAAGAGACACAAGTTTGTACACATAAACCAGTTCTAATGACTAACATTATAGTTCTTATCACATAACAAGAGACACAAGTGTGTACACATAAACCAGTTCTAATGAGTTACATTATAGTTATTACACATAACAAGACACACAAGGTTGTACACATAAACCAGTTGTAATGAGTATCATTACAGTTATTATCACATAAAAAGAGACAAAAGTTTTGTACACATAAACGAGTTCTAATGAGTAACATTATAGGTCCTATTATAGAACAAGAGACACAAGTTTGTACACATAAACCAGTTCTAATGAGTAACATTATAGGTCCTATCATAGAACAAGAGACACAAGTTTGTACACATAAACCAGGTCTAATGAGTAACATTATAGTTCCTATCACATAACAAGAGACACACGTTTGTACACCTAAACCAGTTCTAATGAGTAACATTATAGTTCTTATCACATAACAAGAGAAAAATTTTGTACACATAAACCAGTTGTAATGAGTAACATTATAGTTCTTATCACATAACAAGAGACACAAGTTTATACACATAAACCAGTTGTAATGAGTAACATTATAGTTCTTATCACATAACAAAAGACACAAGTTTGTACACATAAACCAGTTGTAATGAGTAACATTATAGTTGTTATCACATAACAAGAGACACAGGGTTGTACACATAAACCAGTTGTAATGATTAACATTATAGCTCCTATCATATTACAAGAGACACAAGTTTGTACACATCAAGCAGTTGTAATGAGTAACATTATAGTTCTTATCATATAACAAGAGACACAAGGTTGTACACATAAAACAGTTGTAATGAGTAACATTTTAGTTCCTATCATATTACAAGAGACACAAGTTTGTACACATAAACCAGTTCTAATGAGTAACATTATACTTCTTATCACATAACAAGAGACACAAGTTTTTACACATAAACCATTTGTAATGAGTAACATTATAGTTCTTATCAGATAACAAGAGACAAACGTTTGTACACTTAAACCAGGTGTAATGAGTAACATTTTAGTTCTTATCACTTAACAAGAGACACAAGGTTGTACACATAAACCAGTTGTAATGAGTAACATTAGAGTTCTTATCACATAACAAGAGACACAAGTTTTTATACATAAACCAGTTGTAAGGCGTAACATTATAGTTCCTATCATATTACAAGAGACACAAGTATATACACATTAAGCAGTTCTAATGAGTAGCACTATAGTTCCTATCATATAACAAGAGACACAAGTTTGTACACATAAACCAGTTCTAATGATTAACATTATAGTTCTTATCGCATAACAAGAGACACAAGTTTGTACACATAAACGAGTTGTAATGAGTAACATTATAGTTCTTGTCACATAACAAGAGACACAAGTTTGTACACATAAACCCGTTCTAATGAGTAATATTATAGTTCCTATCATATAACAAGAGACAAAGGTTTGTACACATAAACCAGGTCTAATGACTAACATTATAGTTCTTATCACATAACAAGAGACACAAGTTTGTACACATAAACCAGTTCTAACGACTAACATTATAGTCCTATCACATAACAAGACACCCAAGTTTGTACACATAAACCAGTTCTAATAACTAACATTATAGTCCTAATACATAACAAGGCACACAAGTTTGTTCACATAAACTAGTTACCATGAGTAACATTATAGTTCTTATCACATATCAAGACACACACGTTTGTACACATAAACCAGGTCTAATGAGTGTCAATATAGTTCTTATCACATAACAAGAGACACAAGTTTGTACACATAAACCAGTTCTAATGAGTAACGTTATAGTTCTTATCACATATCAAGAGACACAAGTTTGTACTCATAAACCAGTTGTAATGAGTAACATTATAGTTCTTATCACATAACAAGAGACACAAGTTTGTACACATAAACCAGTTGTAAAGTGTAACATTACAGTTCTTATCACGTAACAAGAGACACAAGTTTGTACACATAACCCAGTTGTAATGAGTAACATTATAGTTCTTATCACATAACAAGAGACAGAAGTTTGTACACATAAACCAGTTCTAATGAGTAACATTATAGTTCTTATCACATAACAAAAGACACAAGTTTGTACACATAAACCAGTTGTAATGAGTAACATTATAGTTCTTATCACATAACAAGAGACACAAGGTTGTACACATAAACCAGCTATAAAGACTAACATTATAGTTCCTATCATATTACAAGAGACACAAGTTTGTACACATCAACAAAGTTGTAATGAGTAACATTTTAGTTCCTATCATATTACAAGAGACACAAGTTTGTACACATAAACCAGTTCTAATGAGTAACATTATAGTTCTTATCACATAACAAGAGACACAAGTTTTTACACATAAACCATTTGTAATGTGTAACATTATAGTTCTTATCAAATAACAAGAGACACAAGGTTGTACACATAAACCTGTTTTAATGAGTAACATTATAGTTCTTATCACATAACAAGAGACACAAGTTTGTACACATAAACCAGTTGTAATGAGTAATATTATAGTACTTATCACATAACAAGAGACACAAGTTTGTACACATAAACCAGTTGTAATGAGTAACATTAGAGTTCTTATCACACAACAAGAGACACACGTTTGTACACATAAACCAGTTGTAACGAGTAACATTATAGTTCTTGTCACATAACAAGAGACACAAGTTTGTACACATAAACCAGTTCTAATGAGTAATATTATAGTTCCTATCATATAACAAGAGACACAAGTTTGTACACATAAACCAGTTCTAATGACTAACATTATAGTTCTTATCGCATAACAAGAGACACAAGTTTGTACACATAAACGAGTTGTAACGAGTAACATTATAGTTCTTGTCACATAACAAGAGACACAAGTTTGTACACATAAACCAGTTCTAATGAGTAATATTATAGTTCCTATCATATAACAAGAGACACAAGTTTTTACACATAAACCAGGTCTAATGACTAACATTATAGTTCTTATCACATAACAAGAGACACAAGTATGTACACATAAACCAGTTCTAATGAGTAACATTATAGTTCCTATCATATAACAAGAGACACAAGTTTGTACACATAAACCAGTTCTAATGACTATCATTATAGTTCTTATCACATAACAAGAGACACAAGTTTGTACAAATAAACCAGTTGTAATGAGTAACATTATAGGTCTTATCACATAAGCAGAGACACAAGTTAGTACACATAAACCAGTTCTAATGAGTAACATTATAGTTCTTATCACATAACAAGAGAAACAAGTTTGTACACATAAACCAGTTCTAATGACTAACATTATAGTCCTATCACATAACAAGACACACAAGTTTGTACACATTAACTAGTTACCATGAGTAACATTATAGTTCTTATCACATAACAAGAGACACAAGTTTGTACACATAAACCAGTTCTAATTAGTAACATTATAGTTCTTATCACATAACAGGAGACACGAGGTTATACACATAAACCAGTTGTAATGAGTAACATTTTAGTTTTTATCACATAACAAGAGACACAAGTTTGTACACATAAACCAGTTCTAATGACTAACATTATAGTTCTTATCAAATAACAAGACACACAAGTTTGTACACATAAACCAGTTGTAATGAGTAACATTATAGGTCTTATCACATAACAAGAGACACAAATTAGTACACATAAACCAGTTCTAATGAGTAACATTATAGTTCTTATCACATAACAAGAGAAACAAGTTTGTACACATAAACCAGTTCTAATGACTAACATTATAGTTCCTATCACATAACAAGATCACAAGTGTGTACACTTAAAACAGTTACCATGAGTAATATTATAGTTCTTATCACATAACAAAAGACACATGTTTGTACATATAAACCAGTTCTAATGACTAACATTATAGTTCTTATCACATAACAAGAGACACACGTTTCTACACATAAACCAGTTCTAATGAGTAACATTATAGTTCTTATCACATAACAAGAGAAACAATTTTTGTTCACATAAACCAGTTGTAATGAGTAACATTATAGTTCTTATCACATAACAAAAGACACAAGTCTGTACACATAAACCAGTTGTAATGAGTAACATTATAATGATTATCACATAACAAGACACACAAGGATGTACACATAAACCAGTTGTAATGAGTAACATTATAGTTATTATCACATAACAAGAGACACAAGTTTTGTACACATAAACCAGTTCTAATGAGAAACATTATACGTCCTATCATAGAACAAGAGACACAAGTTTGTACACATAAACCAGTTCTAATGCGTAACATTATAGGTCCTATCATAGAACAAGAGACACAAGTTTGTACACATAAACCAGGTCTAATGACTAACATTATAGTTCCTATCACATAACAAGAGACACACGTTTCTACATATTAACCAGTTCTAATGAGTAACATTATAGTTCTTATCACATAACAAGAGAAACAATTTTTGTTCACATAAACCAGTTGTAATGAGTAACATTATAGTTCTTATCACATAACAAAAGACACAAGTTTGTACACATAAACCAGTTGTAATGAGTAACATTAAAGTTCTTATCACATAACAAGAGACACAAGGTTGTACACATAAACCAGTTGTAATGACTAACATTATAGTTCCTATCATATTACAAGAGACACAAGTTTGTACACATCAACCAGTTGTAATGAGTAACATTATAGTTCTTTTCATATAACAAGAGACACAAGGTTGTACACATAAAACAGTTGTAATGAGTAACATTTTAGTTCCTATCATATTACAAGAGACACAAGTTTGTACACATAAACCAGTTCTAAAGAGTAACATTATAGTTCTTATCACATAACAAGAGACACAAGTTTTTACACATAAACCATTTGTAAGGAGTAACATTATAGTTCTTATCAAATAACAAGAGACAAACGTTTGTACACTTAAACCAGGTGTAATGAGTAACATTTTAGTTCTTATCACTTAACAAGAGACACAAGGTTGTACACATAAACCAGTTGTAATGAGTAACATTAGAGTTCTTATCACATAACAAGAGACACAAGTTTTTATACATAAACCAGTTGTAAGGCGTAACATTATAGTTCCTATCATATTACAAGAGACACAAGTATATACACATTAAGCAGTTCTAATGAGTAGCACTATAGTACCTATCATATAACAAGAGACACAAGTTTGTACACATAAACCAGTTCTAATGATTAACATTATAGTTCTTATCGCATAACAAGAGACACAAGTTTGTACACATAAACGAGTTGTAATGAGTAACATTATAGTTCTTGTCACATAACAAGAGACACAAGTTTGTACACATAAACCCGTTCTAATGAGTAATATTATAGTTCCTATCATATAACAAGAGACAAAGGTTTGTACACATAAACCAGGTCTAATGACTAACATTATAGTTCTTATCACATAACAAGAGACACAAGTTTGTACACATAAACCAGTTCTAACGACTAACATTATAGTCCTATCACATATCAAGACACACAAGTTTGTACACATAAACCAGTTCTAATAACTAACATTATAGTCCTAATACATAACAAGGCACACAAGTTTGATCACATAAACTAGTTACCATGAGTAACATTATAGTTCTTATCACATATCAAGACACACACGTTTGTACACATAAACCAGTTGTAATGAGTAACATTATAGTTCTAATCACATAACAAGAGACACAAGGTAGTACACATAAACCAGTTGTAATGAGTATCATTATAGTTCTTATCACATAACAGGAGACAGGAGGTAGTACACATAAACCAGTTGTAATGAGTAATATTATAGTTCTTATCACTTAACAAGAGACACAAGGTTGTACACATAAACCAGTTGTAATGAGTAACATTAGAGTTCTTATCACACAACAAGAGACACAAGTTTGTACACATAAACGAGTTGGAATGAGTAACATTATAGTTCCTATTATATTACAAGAGACACAAGTTTGTACACATAAACCAGTTTTAATGACTAACATTATAGTTCTTATCGCATAACAAGAGACACAAGTTTGTACATATAAACCAGTTGTAATGAGTAACATTATAGTTCTTGTCACATAACAAGAGACACAGGTTTGTACACATAAACCAGTTCAAATGAGTAATATTATAGTTCCTATCATATAACAAGAGACACAAGTTTGTACATATAAACCAGGTCTAATGACTAACATTATAGTTCTTATCACATAACAAGAGACACAAGTTTGTACAAATAAACAAGTTGTAATGAGTAACATTATAGGTCTTATCACATAACAAGAGACACAAGTTTGTACACATAAACCAGTTCTAATGAGTAACATTATAGTACTTATCACATAACAAGAGAAACAAGTTTGTACACATAAACCAGTTCTAATGACTAACATTAATGTCCTATCACATAACCAGACACACAAGTTTGTACACAGAAACTAGGTACCATGAGTAACATTATACTTCTTATCACATAACAAGAGACACAAGTTTGTACACATAAACCAGTTCTAATGAGTAACATTATAGTTCTTATCACATAACAGGAGACACAAGGTTGTACACATAAACCAGTTGTAATGAGTAACATTATAGTTCATATCACATAACAAAAGACACAAGTTTGTACATATAAACCAATTCTAATGACTAACATTATAGTTCTTATCACGTAACAAGAGACACAAGTTTGTACACATAAACCAGTTCTAATAAGTAACATTATAGTTCTTATCACATAACAAGAGACACAAGGTTGTACACATAAACCATGTGTAATGAACAACATTATAGTTATTATCACATATCAAGAGACACAAGTTTGTACACATAAACCAGTTCTAATGACTAACATTATAGGTCCTATCATAGAACAAGAGACACAAGTTTGTACACATAAACCAGGTCTAATGAGTATCATTATAGTTCTTATCACATAACAAGACACACAAGTTTGTATACTTAAACCAGTTCTAATGAGTAACATTATAGTTCTTATCACATAACAAGAGACACAAGTTGTTACACATAAACCATTTGTAATGAGTAACATTATAGTTCTTATCAGATAACAAGAGACACAAGGTTGTACACATAAACCAGTTTTAATGAGTAACATTATAGTTCTTATCACATAACAAGAGACACAAGTTTGTACACATAAACCAGTTGTAATGAGTAATATTATAGTACTTATCACATAACAAGAGACACAAGTTTGTACACATAAACCAGTTGTAATGAGTAACATTAGAGTTCTTATCACACAACAAGAGACACACGTTTGTACACATAAACCAGTTGTAACGAGTAACATTATAGTTCTTGTCACATAACAAGAGACACAAGTTTGTACACAGAAACCAGTTCTAATGAGAATTATTATAGTTCCTATCATATAACAAGAGACACAAGTTGGTACACATAAACCAGTTCTAATGACTAACATTATAGTTCTTATCGCATAACAAGAGACACAAGTTTGTACACATAAACGAGTTGTAACGAGTAACATTATAGTTCTTGTCACATAACAAGAGACAAAGTTTGTACACATAAACCAGTTCTAATGAGTAATATTATAGTTCCTATCATATAACAAGAGACACAAGTTTTTACACATAAACCAGGTCTAATGACTAACATTATAGTTCTTATCACATAACAAGAGACACAAGTTTGTACACATAAACCAGTTCTAATGACTATCATTATAGTTCTTATCACATAACAAGAGACACAAGTTTGTACACATAAACCAGTTGTAATGAGTAATATTATAGGTCTTATCACATAAGCAGAGACACAAGTTAGTACACATAAACCAGTTCTAATGAGTAACATTATAGTTCTTATCACATAACAAGAGAAACAAGTTTGTACACATAAACCAGTTCTAATGACTAACATTATAGTCCTATCACATAACAAGACACACAAGTTTGTACACATTAACTAGTTACCATGAGTAACATTATAGTTCTTATCACATAACAAGAGACACAAGTTTGTACACATAAACCAGTTCTAATTAGTAACATTATAGTTCTTATCACATAACAGGAGACACGAGGTTATACACATAAACCAGTTGTAATGAGTAACATTTTAGTTCTTATCACATAACAAGAGACACAAGTTTGTACACATAAACCAGTTCTAAAGACTAACATTATAGTTCTTATCAAATAACAAGACACACAAGTTTGTACACATAAACCATTTGTAATGAGTAACATTATAGGTCTTATCACATAACAAGAGACACAAATTAGTACACATAAACCAATTCTAATGAGTAACATTATAGTTCTTATCACATAACAAGAGAAACAAGTTTGTACACATAAACCAGTTGTAATGAGTAACATTATAGTTATTATCACATAACAAGAGACACAAGTTTTGTACACATAAACCAGTTCTAATGAGTAACATTATACGTCCTATCATAGAACAAGAGACACAAGTTTGTACACATAAACCAGTTCTAATGCGTAACATTATAGTCCTATCACATAACAAGACACACAAGTTTGTACACATTAACTAGTTACCATGAGTAACATTATAGTTCTTATCACATAACAAGAGACACAAGTTTGTACACATAAACCAGTTCTAATTAGTAACATTATAGTTCTTATCACATAACAGGAGACACAAGTTTGTACAGATAAACCAGTTCTAATGAGTAACATTTTAGTTCTTATCAAATAACAAGACACACAAGTTTGTACACATAAACCAGTTGTAATGAGTAACATTTTAGTTCTTATCAAATAACAAGACACACAAGTTTGTACACATAAACCAGTTGTAATGAGTAACATTATAGGTCTTATCACATAACAAGAGACACAAATTAGTACACATAAACCAGTTCTAATGAGTAACATGATAGTTCTCATCACATAACAAGAGAAACAAGTTTGTACACATAAACCAGTTCTAATGAGTAATATTATAGTTCCTATCATATAACAAGAGACAAAGGTTTGTACACATAAACCAGGTCTAATGACTAACATTATAGGTCCTATCATAGAACAAGAGACACAAGTTTGTACACATAAACCAGGTCTAATGACTAACATTATAGGTCCTATCATAGAACAAGAGACACAAGTTTGTACACATAAACCAGGTCTAATGAGTATCATTATAGTTCTTATCACATAACAAGACACACAAGTTTGTACACTTAAACCAGTTACCATGAGTAACATTATAGTTCTTATCACATAACAAGACACACAAGGTTGTACACATAAACCAGTTGTAATGAGTAACATTAGAGTTCTTATCACATAACAAGAGACACAAGTTTTTATACATAAACCAGTTGTAAGGCGTAACATTATAGTTCCTATCATATTACAAGAGACACAAGTATATACACATTAAGCAGTTCTAATGAGTAGCACTATAGTTCCTATCATATAACAAGAGACACAAGTTTGTACACATAAACCAGTTCTAATGATTAACATTATAGTTCTTATCGCATAACAAGAGACACAAGTTTGTACACATAAACGAGTTGTAATGAGTAACATTATAGTTCTTGTCACATAACAAGAGACACAAGTTTGTACACATAAACCCGTTCTAATGAGTAATATTATAGTTCCTATCATATAACAAGAGACAAAGGTTTGTACACATAAACCAGGTCTAATGACTAACATTATAGTTCTTATCACATAACAAGAGACACAAGTTTGTACACATAAACCAGTTCTAACGACTAACATTATAGTCCTATCACATATCAAGACACACAAGTTTGTACACATAAACCAGTTCTAATAACTAACATTATAGTCCTAATACATAACAAGGCACACAAGTTTGATCACATAAACTAGTTACCATGAGTAACATTATAGTTCTTATCACATATCAAGACACACACGTTTGTACACATAAACCAGGTCTAATGAGTGTCAATATAGTTCTTATCACATAACAAGAGACACAAGTTTGTACACATAAACCAGTTCTAATGAGTAACGTTATAGTTCTTATCACATATCAAGAGACACAAGTTTGTACTCATAAACCAGTTGTAATGAGTAACATTATAGTTCTTATCACATAACAAGAGACACAAGTTTGTACACATAAACCAGTTGTAAAGTGTAACATTACAGTTCTTATCACGTAACAAGAGACACAAGTTTGTACACATAACCCAGTTGTAATGAGTAACATTATAGTTCTTATCACATAACAAGAGACAGAAGTTTGTACACATAAACCAGTTCTAATGAGTAACATTATAGTTCTTATCACATAACAAAAGACACAAGTTTGTACACATAAACCAGTTGTAATGAGTAACATTATAGTTCTTATCACATAACAAGAGACACAAGGTTGTACACATAAACCAACTATAAAGACTAACATTATAGTTCCTATCATATTACAAGAGACACAAGTTTGTACACATCAACAAAGTTGTAATGAGTAACATTTTAGTTCCTATCATATTACAAGAGACACAAGTTTGTACACATAATCCAGTTCTACTGAGTAACATTATAGTTCTTATCACATAACAAGAGACACAAGTTTTTACACATAAACCATTTGTAATGTGTAACATTATAGTTCCTATCAAATAACAAGAGACACAAGGTTGTACACATAAACCTGTTTTAATGAGTAACATTATAGTTCTTATCACATAACAAGAGACACAAGTTTGTACACATAAACCAGTTGTAATGAGTAATATTATAGTACTTATCACATAACAAGAGACACAAGTTTGTACACATATACCAGTTGTAATGAGTAACATTAGAGTTCTTATCACACAACAAGAGACACACGTTTGTACACATAAACCAGTTGTAACGAGTAACATTATAGTTCTTGTCACATAACAAGAGACACAAGTTTGTACACATAAACCAGTTCTAATGAGTAATATTATAGTTCCTATCATATAACAAGAGACACAAGTTTGTACACATAAACCAGTTCTAATGACTAACATTATAGTTCTTATCGCATAACAAGAGACACAAGTTGTACACATAAACGAGTTGTAACGAGTAACATTATAGTTCTTGTCACATAACAAGAGACACAAGTTTGTACACATAAACCAGTTCTAATGAGTAATATTATAGTTCCTATCATATAACAAGAGACACAAGTTTTTACACATAAACCAGGTCTAATGACTAACATTATAGTTCTTATCACATAACAAGAGACACAAGTATGTACACATAAACCAGTTCTAATGAGTAACATTATAGTTCCTATCATATAACAAGAGACACAAGTTTGTACACATAAACCAGTTCTAATGACTATCATTATAGTTCTTATCACATAACAAGAGACACAAGTTTGTACAAATAAACCAGTTGTAATGAGTAACATTATAGGTCTTATCACATAAGCAGAGACACAAGTTAGTACACATAAACCAGTTCTAATGAGTAACATTATAGTTCTTATCACATAACAAGAGAAACAAGTTTGTACACATAAACCAGTTCTAATGACTAACATTATAGTCCTATCACATAACAAGACACACAAGTTTGTACACATTAACTAGTTACCATGAGTAACATTATAGTTCTTATCACATAACAAGAGACACAAGTTTGTACACATAAACCAGTTCTAATTAGTAACATTATAGTTCTTATCACATAACAGGAGACACGAGGTTATACACATAAACCAGTTGTAATGAGTAACATTTTAGTTTTTATCACATAACAAGAGACACAAGTTTGTACACATAAACCAGTTCTAATGACTAACATTATAGTTCTTATCAAATAACAAGACACACAAGTTTGTACACATAAACCAGTTGTAATGAGTAACATTATAGGTCTTATCACATAACAAGAGACACAAATTAGTACACATAAACCAGTTCTAATGAGTAACATTATAGTTCTTATCACATAACAAGAGAAACAAGTTTGTACACATAAACCAGTTCTAATGACTAACATTATAGTTCCTATCACATAACAAGATCACAAGTGTGTACACTTAAAACAGTTACCATGAGTAATATTATAGTTCTTATCACATAACAAAAGACACATGTTTGTACATATAAACCAGTTCTAATGACTAACATTATAGTTCTTATCACATAACAAGAGACACACGTTTCTACACATAAACCAGTTCTAATGAGTAACATTATAGTTCTTATCACATAACAAGAGAAACAATTTTTGTTCACATAAACCAGTTGTAATGAGTAACATTATAGTTCTTATCACATAACAAAAGACACAAGTCTGTACACATAAACCAGTTGTAATGAGTAACATTATAATGATTATCACATAACAAGACACACAAGGATGTACACATAAACCAGTTGTACTGAGTAACATTATAGTTATTATCACATAACAAGAGACACAAGTTTTGTACACATAAACCAGTTCTAATGAGAAACATTATACGTCCTATCATAGAACAAGAGACACAAGTTTGTACACATAAACCAGTTCTAATGCGTAACATTATAGGTCCTATCATAGAACAAGAGACACAAGTTTGTACACATAAACCAGGTCTAATGACTAACATTATAGTTCCTATCACATAACAAGAGACACACGTTTCTACATATTAACCAGTTCTAATGAGTAACATTATAGTTCTTATCACATAACAAGAGAAACAATTTTTGTTCACATAAACCAGTTGTAATGAGTAACATTATAGTTCTTATCACATAACAAAAGACACAAGTTTGTACACATAAACCAGTTGTAATGAGTAACATTAAAGTTCTTATCACATAACAAGAGACACAAGGTTGTACACATAAACCAGTTGTAATGACTAACATTATAGTTCCTATCATATTACAAGAGACACAAGTTTGTACACATCAACCAGTTGTAATGAGTAACATTATAGTTCTTTTCATATAACAAGAGACACAAGGTTGTACACATAAAACAGTTGTAATGAGTAACATTTTAGTTCCTATCATATTACAAGAGACACAAGTTTGTACACATAAACCAGTTCTAAAGAGTAACATTATAGTTCTTATCACATAACAAGAGACACAAGTTTTTACACATAAACCATTTGTAAGGAGTAACATTATAGTTCTTATCAAATAACAAGAGACAAAAGATTGTACATATAATCCAGGTGTAATGAGTAACATTATAGTTCTTATCACATAACAAGAGACACAAAGTTGTACACATAAACCAGTTGTAATGAGTAACATTATAGTTCTAATCACATAACAAGAGACACAAGGTAGTACACATAAACCAGTTGTAATGAGTATCATTATAGTTCTTATCACATAACAGGAGACAGGAGGTAGTACACATAAACCAGTTGTAATGAGTAATATTATAGTTCTTATCACTTAACAAGAGACACAAGGTTGTACACATAAACCAGTTGTAATGAGTAACATTAGAGTTCTTATCACACAACAAGAGACACAAGTTTGTACACATAAACGAGTTGGAATGAGTAACATTATAGTTCCTATTATATTACAAGAGACACAAGTTTGTACACATAAACCAGTTTTAATGACTAACATTATAGTTCTTATCGCATAACAAGAGACACAAGTTTGTACATATAAACCAGTTGTAATGAGTAACATTATAGTTCTTGTCACATAACAAGAGACACAGGTTTGTACACATAAACCAGTTCAAATGAGTAATATTATAGTTCCTATCATATAACAAGAGACACAAGTTTGTACATATAAACCAGGTCTAATGACTAACATTATAGTTCTTATCACATAACAAGAGACACAAGTTTGTACAAATAAACAAGTTGTAATGAGTAACATTATAGGTCTTATCACATAACAAGAGACACAAGTTTGTACACATAAACCAGTTCTAATGAGTAACATTATAGTACTTATCACATAACAAGAGAAACAAGTTTGTACACATAAACCAGTTCTAATGACTAACATTAATGTCCTATCACATAACCAGACACACAAGTTTGTACACAGAAACTAGGTACCATGAGTAACATTATACTTCTTATCACATAACAAGAGACACAAGTTTGTACACATAAACCAGTTCTAATGAGTAACATTATAGTTCTTATCACATAACAGGAGACACAAGGTTGTACACATAAACCAGTTGTAATGAGTAACATTATAGTTCATATCACATAACAAAAGACACAAGTTTGTACATATAAACCAATTCTAATGACTAACATTATAGTTCTTATCACGTAACAAGAGACACAAGTTTGTACACATAAACCAGTTCTAATAAGTAACATTATAGTTCTTATCACATAACAAGAGACACAAGGTTGTACACATAAACCATGTGTAATGAACAACATTATAGTTATTATCACATATCAAGAGACACAAGTTTGTACACATAAACCAGTTCTAATGACTAACATTATAGGTCCTATCATAGAACAAGAGACACAAGTTTGTACACATAAACCAGGTCTAATGAGTATCATTATAGTTCTTATCACATAACAAGACACACAAGTTTGTATACTTAAACCAGTTCTAATGAGTAACATTATAGTTCTTATCACATAACAAGAGACACAAGTTGTTACACATAAACCATTTGTAATGAGTAACATTATAGTTCTTATCAGATAACAAGAGACACAAGGTTGTACACATAAACCAGTTTTAATGAGTAACATTATAGTTCTTATCACATAACAAGAGACACAAGTTTGTACACATAAACCAGTTGTAATGAGTAATATTATAGTACTTATCACATAACAAGAGACACAAGTTTGTGCACATAAACCAGTTGTAATGAGTAACATTAGAGTTCTTATCACACAACAAGAGACACACGTTTGTACACATAAACCAGTTGTAACGAGTAACATTATAGTTCTTGTCACATAACAAGAGACACAAGTTTGTACACAGAAACCAGTTCTAATGAGAATTATTATAGTTCCTATCATATAACAAGAGACACAAGTTGGTACACATAAACCAGTTCTAATGACTAACATTATAGTTCTTATCGCATAACAAGAGACACAAGTTTGTACACATAAACGAGTTGTAACGAGTAACATTATAGTTCTTGTCACATAACAAGAGACAAAGTTTGTACACATAAACCAGTTCTAATGAGTAATATTATAGTTCCTATCATATAACAAGAGACACAAGTTTTTACACATAAACCAGGTCTAATGACTAACATTATAGTTCTTATCACATAACAAGAGACACAAGTTTGTACACATAAACCAGTTCTAATGACTATCATTATAGTTCTTATCACATAACAAGAGACACAAGTTTGTACACATAAACCAGTTGTAATGAGTAATATTATAGGTCTTATCACATAAGCAGAGACACAAGTTAGTACACATAAACCAGTTCTAATGAGTAACATTATAGTTCTTATCACATAACAAGAGAAACAAGTTTGTACACATAAACCAGTTCTAATGACTAACATTATAGTCCTATCACATAACAAGACACACAAGTTTGTACACATTAACTAGTTACCATGAGTAACATTATAGTTCTTATCACATAACAAGAGACACAAGTTTGTACACATAAACCAGTTCTAATTAGTAACATTATAGTTCTTATCACATAACAGGAGACACGAGGTTATACACATAAACCAGTTGTAATGAGTAACATTTTAGTTCTTATCACATAACAAGAGACACAAGTTTGTACACATAAACCAGTTCTAAAGACTAACATTATAGTTCTTATCAAATAACAAGACACACAAGTTTGTACACATAAACCATTTGTAATGAGTAACATTATAGGTCTTATCACATAACAAGAGACACAAATTAGTACACATAAACCAATTCTAATGAGTAACATTATAGTTCTTATCACATAACAAGAGAAACAAGTTTGTACACATAAACCAGTTGTAATGAGTAACATTATAGTTATTATCACATAACAAGAGACACAAGTTTTGTACACATAAACCAGTTCTAATGAGTAACATTATACGTCCTATCATAGAACAAGAGACACAAGTTTGTACACATAAACCAGTTCTAATGCGTAACATTATAGTCCTATCACATAACAAGACACACAAGTTTGTACACATTAACTAGTTACCATGAGTAACATTATAGTTCTTATCACATAACAAGAGACACAAGTTTGTACACATAAACCAGTTCTAATTAGTAACATTATAGTTCTTATCACATAACAGGAGACACAAGTTTGTACAGATAAACCAGTTCTAATGAGTAACATTTTAGTTCTTATCAAATAACAAGACACACAAGTTTGTACACATAAACCAGTTGTAATGAGTAACATTTTAGTTCTTATCAAATAACAAGACACACAAGTTTGTACACATAAACCAGTTGTAATGAGTAACATTATAGGTCTTATCACATAACAAGAGACACAAATTAGTACACATAAACCAGTTCTAATGAGTAACATGATAGTTCTTATCACATAACAAGAGAAACAAGTTTGTACACATAAACCAGTTCTAATGAGTAATATTATAGTTCCTATCATATAACAAGAGACAAAGGTTTGTACACATAAACCAGGTCTAATGACTAACATTATAGGTCCTATCATAGAACAAGAGACACAAGTTTGTACACATAAACCAGGTCTAATGACTAACATTATAGGTCCTATCATAGAACAAGAGACACAAGTTTGTACACATAAACCAGGTCTAATGAGTATCATTATAGTTCTTATCACATAACAAGACACACAAGTTTGTACACTTAAACCAGTTACCATGAGTAACATTATAGTTCTTATCACATAACAAGACACACAAGGTTGTACACATAAACCAGTTGTAATGAGTAACATTACAGTTATTATCACATAACAAGAGACACATGTTTTGTACACATAAACCAGTTCTAATGAGTAACATTATAGGTCCTATTATAGAACAAGAGACACAAGTTTGTACACATAAACCAGTTCTAATGAGTAACATTATAGTTCCTATCACATAACAAGAGACACACGTTTGTACACCTAAACCAGTTCTTATGAGTAACATTATAGTTCTTATCACATAACAAAAGACACAAGTTTGTACACATAAACCAGTTGTAATGAGTAACATTATAGTTCTTATCACATAACAAGAGACACAAGGTTGTACACATAAACCAGTTGTAATGACTAACATTATAGTTCCTATCATTTTACAAGAGACACAAGTTTGTACACATCAAGCAGTTGTAATGAGTAACATTATAGTTCTTATCATATAACAACAGACACAAGGTTGTACACATAAACAGTTGTAATGAGTAACATTTTAGTTCCTATCATATTACAAGAGACACAAGTTTGTACACATAAACCAGTTCTAATGAGTAACATTATACTTCTTATCACATAACAAGAGACACAAGTTTTTACACATAAACCATTTGTAATGAGTAACATTATAGTTCTTATCAGATAACAAGAGACAAAAGTTTGTACACTTAAACCAGGTGTAATGAGTAACATTTTAGTTCTTATCACATAACAAGAGACATAAGGTTGTACACGTAAACCAGTTGTAATGAGTAACATTATAGCTCTTATCACACAACAAGAGACACAAGGTAGTACACATAAACCAGTTGTAATGAGTATCATTATAGTTCTTATCACATAACAAGAGACACAATTTTGTACACATAAACCAGTTGTAATGAGTAATATTATAGTTCTTATTACTTAACAAGAGACACAAGTTTGTACACATCAACCAGTTGTAATGAGTAACATTAGAGTTCTTATCACATAACAAGAGACACAAGTTTTTATACATAAACCAGTTGTAATGCGTAACATTATAGTTCCTATCATATTACAAGAGACACAAGTATATACACATAGAGCAGTTCTAATGAGTAGCACTATAGTTCCTATCATATAACAAGAGACACAAGTTTGTACACATAAACCAGTTCTAATGATTAACATTATAGTTCTTATCGCATAGCAAGAGACACAAGTTTGTACACATAAACGAGTTGTAATGAGTAACATTATAGTTCTTGTCACATAACAAGAGACACAAGTTTGTACACATAAACCAGTTCTAATGAGTAATATTATAGTTCCTATCATATAACAAGAGACACAAGTTTGTACACATAAACCAGGTCTAATGACTAACATTATAGTTCTTATCACATAACAAGAGACACACGTTTGTACACATAAACCAGTTCTAATGACGATCATTATAGTTCTTATCAAATAAGAAGAGACACAAGTTTGTACACATAAACCAGTTCTAATGAGTAACATTATAGTACTTATCACATAACAAGAGAAACAAGTTTGTACACATAAACCAGTTCTAATGACTAACATTATAGTCCTATCACATAACAAGTCACACAAGTTTGTACACATAAATTAGTTACCATGACTAACATTATAGTTCTTATCACATAACAAGAGACACAAGTTTGTACACATAAACAAGTTCTAATGAGTAACATTATAGTTCTTATCACATAACAGGAGACACAAGGTTGTACACATAAACCAGTTGTAACGAGTAACATTGTAGTTCTTATCACATAACAAGAGACACAAGTTTGTACACATAAACCAGTTCTAATCAGTAACATTATAGTTCTTATCACATAACAAAAGACACAAGTTTGTACATATAAACCAATTCTAATGACTAACATTATAGTTCTTATCACGTAACAAGAGACACAAGTTTGTACATATAAACCAGTTCTAATGAGTAACATTATAGTTCTTATCACATAACAAGAGACACAAGGTTGTACACATAAACCATGTGTAATGAACAACATTATAGTTATTATCACATATCAAGAGACACAACTTTGTACACATAAACCAGTTCTAATGAGTAACATTATAGGTCCTATCATAGAACAAGAGACACAAGTTTGTACACATAAACCAGGTCTAATGAGTATCAATATAGTTCTTATCACATAACAAGAGACACAATTTTGTACACATAAACCAGTTCTAATGGGTAACGTTATAGTTCTTATCACATATCAAGAGACACAAGTTTGTACACATAAACCAGTTTTAATGAGTAACATTATAGTTCTTATCACATAACAAGAGCACAAGTTTGTACACATAACCCACTTGTAATGAGTAACATTATAGTTCTTATCACATAACAAGAGATAGAAGTTTGTACATATAAACCAGTTCTAATGAGTAACATTATAGTTCTTATCACATAACAAAAGACACAAGTTTGTACACATAAACCAGTTGTAATGAGTAACATTATAGCTCTTATCACATAACAAGAGACACAAGGTTGTACACATAAACCAGTTGTAATGAGTAACATTATAGTTCTTATCATATAACAACATACACAAGGTTGTACACATAAACAGTTGTAATGAGTAACATTTTAGTTCCTATCATATTACAAGAGACACAAGTTTTGTACACATAAACTAGTTCTAATGAGTAACATTATACTTCTTATCGCATAACAAGAGACACAAGTTTTTACACATAAACCATTTGTAATGAGTTACATTATAGTTCTTATCAGATAACAAGAGACAAAAGTTTGTACACTTAAACCAGGTGTAATGAGTAACATTTTAGTTCTTATCACATAACAAGAGACATAAGGTTGTACACGTAAACCAGTTGTAATGAGTAACATTATAGTTCTTATCACACAACAAGAGACACAAGGTAGTACACATAAACCAGTTGTAATGAGTATCATTATAGTTCTTATCACATAACAAGAGACACAATTTTGTACACATAAACCAGTTGTAATGAGTAATATTATAGTTCTAATTACTTAACAAGAGACACAAGGTTGTACACATAAACCAGTTGTAATGAGTAACATTATAGTTCTTGTCACATAACAAGAGACACAAGTTTGTACACATAAACCAGTTCAAATGAGTTATATTATAGTTCCTATCCTATAACAAGAGACACAATTTTGTACACATAAACCAGGTCTAATGACTAACATTATAGTTCTTATCACATAACAAGAGACACAAGTTTGTACACATAAACCAGTTCTAATGAGTCACATTATAGTTACTATCATATAACAAGAGACACAAGTTTGTACACATAAAACAGTTCTAATGACGATCATTATAGTTATTATCACATAAAAAGAGACACAAGTTTGTACAAATAAACAAGTTGTAATGAGTAACATTATAGGTCTTATCACATAAGAAGAGACACAAGTTTGTACACATAAACCAGTTCTAATGAGTAACATTATAGTACTTATCACATAACAAGAGAAACAAGTTTGTACACATAAACCAGTTCTAATGTCTAACATTATAGTTCCTATCATATAACAAGAGACACAAGTTTGTACACATAAACCAGTTTTAATGACTAACATTATAGTTCTTATCACATAACAAGAGACACAAGTTTGTACACATAAACCAGTTCTAATGAGTAACATTATAGTTCCTATCACATAACAGGAGACACAAGGTTGTACACATAAACCAGCTGTAATGAGTAACATTACAGTTCATATCACATAACAAAAGACACAAGTTTGTACATATAAACCAATTCTAATGACTAACATTATAGTTCTTATCACGTAACAAGAGACACAAGTTTGTACACATAAACCAGTTCTCATAAGTAACATTATAGTTCTTATCAAATAACAAGAGACAAAAGGTTGTACACATAAACCATGTGTAATGAACAACATTATAGTTATTATCACATATCAAGAGACACAAGTTTGTACATATAAACCAGTTCTAATGAGTAACATTATAGGTCCTATCATAGAACAAGAGACACAAGTTTGTACACATAAACCAGGTTTAATAAGTATCACTATAGTTCTTATCACATAACTAGAGACACAAGTTTGTACACATAAACCAGTTTTAATGACTAACATTATAGTTCTTATCACATAACAAGAGACACAAGTGTGTACACATAAACCAGTTCTAATGAGTAACATTATAGTTCTTATCACATAACAAGACACACAAGGTTGTACACATAAACCAGTTGTAATTAGTAACATTACAGTTATTATCACATAAAAAGAGACACAAGTTTTGTACACATAAACGAGTTCTAATGAGTAACATTATAGGTCCCATTATAGAACAAGAGACACAAGTTTGTACACATAAACCAGTTCTAATGAGTAACATTATAGGTCCTATCATAGAACAACAGACACAAGTTTGTACACATAAACCAGGTCTAATGTGTAACATTATAGTTCCTATCACATAACAAGAGACACACGTTTGTACACCTAAACCAGTTCTAATGAGTAACATTATAGTTCTTATCACATAACTAGAGAAACTATTTTGTACACATAAACCAGTTGTAATGAGTAACATTATAGTTCTTATCACATAACAAGAGACACAAGTTTATACACATAAACCAGTTGTAATGAGTAACATTGTAGTTCTTATCACATAACAAAAGACACAAGTTTGTACACATAAACCAGTTGTAATGAGTAACATTATAGTTGTTATCACATAACAAGAGACACAGGGTTGTACACATAAACCAGTTGTAATGACTAACATTATAGTTCCTATCATATTACAAGAGACACAAGTTTGTACACATCAAGCAGTTGTAATGAGTAAAATTATAGTTCTTATCATATAACAAGAGACACAAGGTTGTACTAATAAAACAGTTGTAATGAGTAACATTTTAGTTCCTATCATATTACAAGAGACATAAGTTTGTACACATAAACCATTTGTAATGAGTAACATTATAGTTCTTATCAGATAACAAGAGACAAAAGTTTGTACACTTAAACCAGGTGTAATGAGTAACATTTTAGTTCTTATCGCATAACAAGAGACATAAGGTTGTACACATAAACCAGTTGTTATGAGTAACATTATAGTTCTTATCACACAACAAGAGACACAAGGTAGTACACATAAACCAGTTGTAATGAGTATCATTATAGTTCTTATCACATAACAAGAGACACAATTTTGTACACATAAACCAGTTGTAATGAGTAATATTATAGTTCTTATCACTTAACAAGAGACACAAGGTTGTACACATAAACCAGTTGTAATGAGTAACATTAGAGTTCTTATCACATATTAAGAGACACAAGTTTTTATACATAAACCAGTTGTAAGGCGTAACATTATAGTTCCTATCATATTACAAGAGACACAAGTATATACACATAAAGCAGTTCTAATGAGCAGCACTATAGTTCCTATCATATAACAAGAGACACAAGTTTGTACACATAAACGAGTTGTAATGAGTAACATTATAGTTCTTGTCACATAACAAGAGACACAAGTTTGTACACATAAACCAGTTCTAATGAGTAATATTATAGTTCCTATCATATAACAAGAGACAAAGTTTTGTACACATAAACCAGGTCTAATGACTAACATTGTAGTTCTTATCACATAACAAGAGACACAAGTTTGTACACATAAACCAGTTCTAATGACTAACATTATAGTCCTATCACATAACAAGACACACAAGTTTGTATACATAAACCAGTTCTAATAACTAACATTATAGTCCTATCACATAAAAAGGCACACAAGTTTGTTCACATAAACTAGTTACCATGAGTAACATTATAGTTCTTATCACATATCAAGAGACACACGTTTGTACACATAAACCAGGTCTAATGAGTGTCAATATAGTTCTTATCACATAACAAGAGACACAAGTTTGTACACATAAACCAGTTCTAATGAGTAACGTTATAGTTCTTATCACATATCAAGAGACACAAGTTTGTACTCATAAACCAGTTGTAATGAGTGACATTATAGTTCTTATCACATAACAAGAGACACAAGTTTGTACACATAAACCAGTTGTAAAGAGTAACATTACAGTTCTTATCACGTAACAAGAGACACAAGTTTGTACACATAACCCAGTTGTAATGAGTAACATTATAGTTCTTATCACATAACAGGAGACAGAAGTTTGTACACATAAACCAGTTCTAATGAGTAACATTATAGTTCTTATCACATAACAAAAGACACAAGTTTGTACACATAAACCAGTTGTAATGAGTAACATTATAGTTCGTATCACATAACAAGAGACACAAGGTTGTACACATAAACCAGCTATAAAGTCTAACATTATAGTTCCTATCATATTACAAGAGACACAAGTTTGTACACATCAACCAGTTGTAATGAGTAACATTTTAGTTCCTATCATATTACAAGAGACACAAGTTTGTACACATAAACCAGTTCTAATGAGTAACATTATAGTTCTTATCACATAACAAAAGACACAAGGTTGTACACATAAAACAGTTGTAATGAGTAACATTTTAGTTCCAATCATATTACAAGAGACACAAGTTTGTACACATAAACCAGTTCTAATGAGTAACATTATACTTCTTATCACATAACAAGAGACACAAGTTTGTACACATAAACCAGTTGTAATGAGTAACATTATAGTTCTTATCACATAACAAGACACACAAGGTTGTACACATAAACCAGTTGTAATGAGTAACATTACAGTTATTATCACATAACAAGAGACACAAGTTTTGTACACATAAACCAGTTCTAATGAGTAACATTATAGGTCCTATTATAGAACAAGAGACACAAGTTTGTACACATAAACCAGTTCTAATGAGTAACATTATAGGTCCTATCATAGATCAAGAGACACAAGTTTGTACACATAAACCAGGTCTAATGAGTAACATTATAGTTCCTATCACATAACAAGAGACACACGTTTGTACACCTAAACCAGTTCTAATGAGTAACATTATAGTTCTTATCACATAACAAGAGAAACAATTTTGTACACATAAACCAGTTGTAATGAGTAACATTATAGTTCTTATCACATAACAAGAGACACAAGCTTATACACATAAAAAGTTGTAATAAATAACATTATAGTTCTTATCACATAACAAAAGACACAAGTTTGTACACATAAACCAGTTGTAATGAGTAACATTATAGTTCTTATCATATAACAACAGACACAATG
Organism: Deroplatys truncata; assembly: GCA_030765065.1. Classification (NCBI taxonomy): domain Eukaryota; kingdom Metazoa; phylum Arthropoda; class Insecta; order Mantodea; family Mantidae; genus Deroplatys; species Deroplatys truncata. Next base: position 14,614,670 of record CM060981.1, read on the forward strand.
TTGTACACATAAACAGTTGTAATGAGTAACATTTTAGTTCCTATCATATTACAAGAGACACAAGTTTGTACACATAAACTAGTTCTAATGAGTAACATTATACTTCTTATCACATAACAAGAGACACAAGTTTTTACACATAAACCATTTCTAATGAGTTACATTATAGTTCTTATCAGATAACAAGAGACAAAAGTTTGTACACTTAAACCAGGTGTAATGAGTAACATTTTAGTTCTTATCACATAACAAGAGACATAAGGTTGTACACGTAAACCAGTTGTAATGAGTAACATTAGAGTTCTTATCACACAACAAGAGACACAAGGTAGTACACATAAACCAGTTGTAATGAGTATCATTATAGTTCTTATCACATAACAAGAGACACAATTTTGTACACATAAACCAGTTGTAATGAGTAATATTATAGTTCCTATCCTATAACAAGAGACACAAGTTTGTACACATAAACCAGGTCTAATGACTAACATTACAGTTCTTATCACATAACAAGAGACACAAGTATGTACACATAATCCAGTTCTAATGAGTCACATTATAGTTACTATCATATAACAAGAGACACAAGTTTGTACACATAAAACAGTTCTAATGACGATCATTGTAGTTCTTATCACATAAAAAGAGACACAAGTTTGTACAAATAAACAAGTTGTAATGAGTAAAATTATAGGTCTTATCACATAAGAAGAGACACAAGTTTGTACACATAAACCAGTTCTAATGAGTAACATTATAGTACTTATCACATAACAAGAGCAACAAGTTTGTACACATAAACCAGTTCTAATGACTAACATTATAGTTCCTATCATATAACAAGAGACATAAGTTTGTACACATAAACCAGTTTTAATGACTAACATTATAGTTCTTATCACATAACAAGAGACACAAGTTTGTACACATAAACCAGTTCTAATGAGTAACATTATAGTTCCTATCACATAACAGGAGACACAAGGTTGTACACATAAACCAGCTGTAATGAGTAACATTACAGTTCATATCACATAAGAAAAGACACAAGTTTGTACATATAAACCAATTCTAATGACTAACATTATAGTTCTTATCACGTAACAAGAGACACAAGTTTGTACACATAAACCAGTTCTCATAAGTAACATTATAGTTCTTATCAAATAACAAGAGACAAAAGGTTGTACACATAAACCATGTGTAATGAACAACATTATAGTTATTATCACATATCAAGAGACACAAGTTTGTAAACATAAACCAGTTCTAATGAGTAACATTATAGGTCCTATCATAGAACAAGAGACACAAGTTTGTACACATAAACCAGGTCTAATAAGTATCACTATAGTTCTTATCACATAACAAGAGACACAAGTTTGTACACATAAACCAGTTCTAATGACTAACATTATAGTTCTTATCACATAACAAGAGACACAAGTGTGTACACATAAACCAGTTCTAATGAGTTACATTATAGTTCTTATCACATAACAAGACACACAAGGTTGTACACATAAACCAGTTGTAATGAGTATCATTACAGTTATTATCACATAAAAAGAGACACAAGTTTTGTGCACATAAACGAGTTCTAATGAGTAATATTATAGGTCCTATTATAGAACAAGAGACACAAGTTTGTACACATAAACCAGGTCTAATGAGTAACATTATAGTTCCTATCACATAACTAGAGACACACGTTTGTACACCTAAACCAGTTCTAATGAGTAACATTATAGTTCTTATCACATAACAAGAGAAAAATTTTGTACACATAAACCAGTTGTAATGAGTAACATTATAGTTCTTATCACATAACAAGAGACACAAGTTTATACACATAAACCAGTTGTAATGAGTAACATTATAGTTCTTATCACATAACAAAAGACACAAGTTTGTACACATAAACCAGTTGTAATGAGTAACATTATAGTTGTTATCACATAACAAGATAAACAGGGTTGTACACATAAACCAGTTGTAATGACTAACATTAGTGTTCCTATCATATTACAAGAGACACAAGTTTGTACACATCAAGCAGTTGTAATGAGTAACATTATAGTTCTTATCATATAACAAGAGACACAAGGTTGTACACATAAAACAGTTGTAATGAGTAACATTTTAGTTCCTATCATATTACAAGAGACACAAGTTTGTACACATAAACCAGTTCTAATGAGTAACATTATACTTCTTATCACATAACAAGAGACACAAGTTTTTACACATAAACCATTTGTAATGAGTAACATTATAGTTCTTATCAGATAACAAGAGACAAAAGTTTGTACACTTAAACAATGTGTAATGAGTAACATTTTAGTTCTTATCACATAACAAGAGACATAAGGTTGTACACATAAACCAGTTGTTATGAGTAACATTATAGTTCTTATCACACAACAAGAGACACAAGGTAGTACACATAAACCAGTTGTAATGAGTATCATTATAGTTCTTATCACATAACAAGAGACACAATTTTGTACACATAAACCAGTTGTAATGAGTAATATTATAGTTCTTATCACTTAACAAGAGACACAAGGTTGTACACATAAACCAGTTGTAATGAGTAACATTAGAGTTCTTATCACATAACAAGAGACACAAGTTTTTATACATAAACCAGTTGTAAGGCGTAACATTATAGTTCCTATCATATTACAAGAGACACAAGTATATACACATAAAGCAGTTCTAATGAGTAGCACTATAGTTCCTATCATATAACAAGAGACACAAGTTTGTACACATAAACCAGTTCTAATGATTAACATTATAGTTCTTATCGCATAACAAGAGACACAAGTTTGTACACATAAACGAGTTGTAATGAGTAACATTATAGTTCTTGTCACATAACAAGAGACACAAGTTTGTACACATAAACCAGTTCTAATGAGTAATATTATAGTTCCTATCATATAACAAGAGGCAAAGGTTTGTACACATAAACCAGTTCTAATGACTAACATTATAGTCCTATCACATAACAAGACACACAAGTTTGTACACATAAACCAGTTCTAATAACTAACATTATAGTCCTAATACATAACAAGGCACACAAGTTTGTTCACATAAACTAGTTACCATGAGTAACATTATAGTTCTTATCACATATCAAGAGACACACGTTTGTACACATAAACCAGGTCTAATGAGTGTCAATATAGTTCTTATCACATAACAAGAGACACAAGTTTGTACACATAAACCAGTTCTAATGAGTAACGTTATAGTTCTTATCACATAACAAGAGACACAAGTTTGTACACATAAACCAGTTGTAAAGAGTAACATTACAGTTTTTATCACGTAACAAGAGACACAAGTTTGTACACATAACCCAGTTGTAATGAGTAACATTATAGTTCTTATCACATAACAAGAGACAGAAGTTTGTACACATAAACCAGTTCTAATGAGTAACATTATAATTCTTATCACATAACAAAAGACACAAGTTTGTACACATAAACCAGTTGTAATGAGTAACATTATAGTTCTTATCACATAACAAGAGACACAAGGTTGTACACATAAACCAGCTATAAAGACTAACATTATAGTTTTTATCATATTACAAGAGACACAAGTTTGTACACATCAACAAAGTTGTAATGAGTAACATTATAGTTCTTATCATATAACAAGAGACACAAGTATGTACACATAAAACAGTTGTAATGAGTAACATTTTAGTTCCTATCATATTACAAGAGACACAAGTTTGTACACATAAACCAGTTCTAATGAGTAACATTATAGTTCTTATCACATAACAAGAGACACAAGTTTTTACACATAAACCATTTGTAATGAGTAACATTATAGTTCTTATCAGATAACAAGAGACACAAGGTTGTACACATAAACCAGTTTTAATGAGTAACATTATAGTTCTTATCACATAACAAGAGACACAAGTTTGTACACATAAACCAGTTGTAATGAGTAATATTATAGTACTTATCACATAACAAGAGACACAAGTTTGTACACATAAACCAGTTGTAATGAGTAACATTAGAGTTCTTATCACACAACAAGAGACACACGTTTGTACACATAAACCAGTTGTAACGAGTAACATTATAGTTCTTGTCACATAACAAGAGACACAAGTTTGTACACATAAACCAGTTCTAATGAGTAATATTATAGTTCCTATCATATAACAAGAGACACAAGTTTGTACACATAAACCAGTTCTAATGACTAACATTATAGTTCTTATCGCATAACAAGAGACACAAGTTTGTACACATAAACGAGTTGTAACGAGTAACATTATAGTTCTTGTCACATAACAAGAGACACAAGTTTGTACACATAAACCAGTTCTAATGAGTAATATTATAGTTCCTATCATATAACAAGAGACACAAGTTTTTACACATAAACCAGGTCTAATGACTAACATTATAGTTCTTATCACATAACAATAGACACAAGTATGTACACATAAACCAGTTCTCATGAGTAACATTATAGTTCCTATCATATAACAAGAGAGACAAGTTTGTACACATAAACCAGTTCTAATGACTATCATTATAGTTCTTATCACATAACAAGAGACACAAGTTTGTACAAATAAACCAGTTGTAATGAATAACATTATAGGTCTTATCACATAAGCAGAGACAAAAGTTAGTACACATAAACCAGTTCTAATGAGTAACATTATAGTTCTTATCACATAACAAGAGAAACAAGTTTGTACACATAAACCAGTTCTAATGACTAACATTATAGTCCTATCACATAACAAGACACACAAGTTTGTACACATTAACTAGTTACCATGAGTAACATTATAGTTCTTATCACATAACAAGAGACACAAGTTTGTACACATAAACCAGTTCTAATTAGTAACATTATAGTTCTTATCACATAACAGGAGACACGAGGTTATACACATAAACCAGTTGTAATGAGTAACATTTTAGTTCTTATCACATAACAAGAGACACAAGTTTGTACACATAAACCAGTTCTAATGACTAACATTATAGTTCTTATCAAATAACAAGACACACAATTTTGTACACATAAACCAGTTGTAATGAGTAACATTATAGGTCTTATCACATAACAAGAGACACAAATTAGTACACATAAACCAGTTCTAATGAGTAACATTATAGTTCTTATCACATAACAAGAGAAACAAGTTTGTACACATAAACCAGTTCTAATGACTAACATTATAGTTCCTATCACATAACAAGATCACAAGTTTGTACACTTAAACCAGTTACCATGAGTAATATTATAGTTCTTATCACATAACAAAAGACACAAGTTTGTACATATAAACCAGTTCTAATGACTAACATTATAGTTCTTATCACATAACAAGAGACACACGTTTCTACACATAAGCCAGTTCTAATGAGTAACATTATAGTTCTTATCACATAACAAGAGAAACAATTTTTGTTCACATAAACCAGTTGTAATGAGTAACATCATAGTTCTTATCACATAACAAAAGACACAAGTTTGTACACATAAACCAGTTGTAATGAGTAACATTATAATTATTATCACATAACAAGACACACAAGGTTGTACACATAAACCAGTTGTAATGAGTAACATTATAGTTATTATCACATAACAAGAGACACAAGTTTTGTACACATAAACCAGTTCTAATGAGTAACATTATACGTCCTATCATAGAACAAGAGACACAAGTTTGTACACATAAACCAGTTCTAATGCGTAACATTATAGGTCCTATCATAGAACAAGAGACACAAGTTTGTACACATAAACCAGGTCTAATGACTAACATTATAGTTCCTATCACATAACAAGAGACACACGTTTCTACATATTAACCAGTTCTAATGAGTAACATTATAGTTCTTATCACATAACAAAAGACACAAGTTTGTACACATAAACCAGTTGTAATGAGTAACATTATAGTTCTTATCACATAACAAGAGACACAAGGTTGTACACATAAACCAGTTTAATGACTAACATTATAGTTCCTATCATATTACAAGAGACACAAGTTTGTACACATCAACCAGTTGTAATGAGTAACATTATAGTTCTTTTCATATAACAAGAGACACAAGGTTGTACACATAAAACAGTTGTAATGAGTAACATTTTAGTTCCTATCATATTACAAGAGACACAAGTTTGTACACATAAACCAGTTCTAATGAGTAACATTATAGTTCTTATCACATAACAAGAGACACAAGTTTTTACACATAAACCATTTGTAAGGAGTAACATTATAGTTCTTATCAAATAACAAGAGACAAAAGATTGTACATATAAACCAGGTGTAATGAGTAACATTATAGTTCTTATCACATAACAACAGACACAAAGTTGTACACATAAACCAGTTGTAATGAGTATCATTATAGTTCTTATCACATAACAAGAGACACAAAGTTGTACACATAAACCAGTTGTAATGAGTAACATTATAGTTCTTATCACATAACAAGAGACACAAAGTTGTACACATAAACCAGTTGTAATGAGTAACATTATAGTTCTAATCACATAACAAGAGACACAAGGTAGTACACATAAACCAGTTGTAATGAGTATCATTATAGTTCTTATCACATAACAGGAGACACAAGGTGGTACACATAAACCAGTTGTAATGAGTAATATTATAGTTCTTATCACTTAACAAGAGACACAAGGTTGTACACATAAACCAGTTGTAATGAGTAACATTAGAGTTCTTATCACATAACAAGAGACACAAGTTTGTACACATAAACGAGTTGTAATGAGTAACATTATAGTTCCTATTATATTACAAGAGACACAAGTTTGTACACATAAACCAGTTCTAATGAGTAGCACTATAGTTCCTATCATATAACAAGAGACACAAGTTTGTACACATAAACCAGTTTTAATGACTAACATTATAGTTCTTATCACATAACAAGAGACACAAGTTTGTACAAATAAACAAGTTGTAATGAGTAACATTATAGGTCTTATCACATAAGAAGAGACACAAGTTTGTACACATAAACCAGTTCTAATGAGTAACATTATAGTACTTATCACATAACAAAAGAAACAATTTTGTACACATAAACCAGTTCTAATGACTAACATTATAGTCCTATCACATAACCAGACACACAAGTTTGTACACAGAAACTAGTTACCATGAGTAACATTATAGTTCTTATCACATAACAAGAGACACAAGTTTGTATACATAAACCAGTTCTAATGAGTAACATTATAGTTCTTATCACATAACAGGAGACACAATGTTGTACACATAAACCAGTTGTAATGAGTAACATTATAGTTCATATCACATAACAAAAGACACAAGTTTGTACACATAAACCAATTCTAATGACTAACATTATAGTTCTTATCACGTAACAAGAGACACAAGTTTGTACACATAAACCAGTTCTAATAAGTAACATTATAGTTCTTATCACATAACAAGAGACACAAGGTTGTACACATAAACCATGTGTAATGAACAACATTATAGTTATTGTCACATATCAAGAGACACAAGTTTGTACACATAAACCAGTTCTAATGAGTAACATTATAGGTCCGATCATAGAACAAGAGACACAAGTTTGTACACATAAACCAGGTCTAATGACTAACATTATAGGTCCTATCATAGAACAAGAGACACAAGTTTGTACACATAAACCAGGTCTAATGAGTATCATTATAGTTCTTATCACATAACAAGACACACAAGTTTGTATACTTAAACCAGTTCTAATGAGTAACATTATAGTTCTTATCACATAACAAGAGACGCAAGTTTTTACACATAAACCATTTGTAATGAGTAACATTATAGTTCTTATCAGATAACAAGAGACACAAGGTTGTACACATAAACCAGTTTTAATGAGTAACATTATAGTTCTTATCACATAACAAGAGACACAAGTTTGTACACATAAACCAGTTGTAATGAGTAATATTATAGTACTTATCACATAACAAGAGACACAAGTTTGTACACATAAACCAGTTGTAATGAGTAACATTAGAGTTCTTATCACACAACAAGAGACAAACGTTTGTACACATAAACCAGTTGTAACAAGTAACATTATAGTTCTTGTCACATAACAAGAGACACAAGTTTGTACACATAAACCAGTTCTAATGAGTAATATTATAGTTCCTATCATATAACAAGAGACACAAGTTTGTACACATAAACCAGTTCTAATGACTAACATTATAGTTCTTATCGCATAACAAGAGACACAAGTTTGTACACATAAACGAGTTGTAACGAGTAACATTATAGTTCTTGTCACATAACAAAAGACACAAGTTTGTACACATAAACCAGTTCTAATGAGTAATATTATAGTTCCTATCATATAACAAGAGACACAAGTTTTTACACATAAACCAGGTCTAATGACTAACATTATAGTTCTTATCACATAACAAAAGACACAAGTATGTACACATAAACCAGTTCTAATGAGTAACATTATAGTTCCTATCATATAACAAGAGACACAAGTTTGTACACATAAACCAGTTCTAATGACTATCATTATAGTTCTTATCACATAACAAGAGACACAAGTTTGTACAAATAAACCAGTTGTAATGAGTAACATTATAGGTCTTATCACATAAGCAGAGACACAAGTTAGTACACATAAACCAGTTCTAATGAGTAACATTATAGTTCTTATCACATAACAAGAGAAGCAAGTTTGTACACATAAACCAGTTCTAATGACTAACATTATAGTCCTATCACATAACAAAACACACAAGTTTGTACACATTAACTAGTTACCATGAGTAACATTATAGTTCTTATCACATAACAAGAGACACAAGTTTGTACACATAAACCAGTTCTAATTAGTAACATTATAGTTCTTAATACATAACAGGAGACACAAGGTTATACACATAAACCAGTTGTAATGAGTAACATTTTAGTTCTTATCACATAACAAGAGACACAAGTTTGTACACATAAACCAGTTCTAATGACTAACATTATAGTTCTTATCAAATAACAAGACACACAAGTTTGTACACATAAACCAGTTGTAATGAGTAACATTATAGGTCTTATCACACAACAAGAGACACAAATTAGTACACATAAACCAGTTCTAATGAGTAACATTATAGTTCTTATCACATAACAAGAGAAACAAGTTTGTACACATAAACCAGTTGTAATGAGTAACATTATAGGTCCTATCATAGAACAAGAGACACAAGTTTGTACACAAAACCAGGTCTAATGAGTATCAATATATTTCTTATCACATAACAAGAGACACAATTTTGTACACATAAACCAGTTCTAATGAGTAACGTTATAGTTCTTATCACATATCAAGAGACACAAGTTTGTACACATAAACCAGCTTTAATGAGTAACATTATAGTTCTTATCACATAACAAGAGACACAAGTTTGTACACATAACCCACTTGTAATGAGTAACATTATAGTTCTTATCACATAACAAAAGACACAAGTTTGTACACATAAACCAGTTGTAATGAGTAACATTATAGTTCTTATCACATAACAAGAGACACAAGGTTGTTTACATAAACCAGTTGTAATGACTAACATTATAGTTCCTATCATATTACAAGAGACACAAGTTTGTACATATCAAGCAGTTGTAATGACTAACATTATAGTTCTTATCATATAACAACAGACACAAGGTTGTACACATAAACAGTTGTAATGAGTAACATTTTAGTTCCTATCATATTACAAGAGACACAAGTTTGTACACATAAAGCAGTTCTAATGAGTAACATTATACTTCTTATCACATAACAAGAGACACAAGTTTTTTCACATAAACCATTTGTAATGAGTAACATTATAGTTCTTATCACATAACAAAAGACACAAGTTTGTACACATAAACCAGTTGTAATGAGTAACATTATAGTTCTTATCACATAACAAGAGACACAAGGTTGTTCACATAAACCAGTTGTAATGACTAACATTATAGTTCCTATCATATTACAAGAGACACAAGTTTGTACATATCAAGCAGTTGTAATGAGTAACATTATAGTTCTTATCATATAACAACAGACACAAGGTTGTACACATAAACAGTTGTAATGAGTAACATTTTATTTCCTATCATATTACAAGAGACACAAGTTTGTACACATAAACCAGTTCTAATGAGTAACATTATACTTCTTATCACATAACAAGACACACAAGTTTGTATACTTAAACCAGTTCTAATGAGTAACATTATAGTTCTTATCAGATAACAAGAGACAAAAGTTTGTTCACTTAAACCAGGTGTAATGAGTAACATTTTAGTTCTTATCACATAACAAGAGACATAAGGTTGTACACGTAAACCAGTTGTAATGAGTAACTTTATAGTTCTTATCACATAACAAGAGACACAAGTTTGTACACATAAACCAGTTCTAATGACGATCATTATAGTTCTTATCACATAAGAAGAGACACAAGTTTGTACACATAAACCAGTTCTAATGAGTAACATTATAGTACTTATCACATAACAAGAGAAACAAGTTTGTACACATAAACCAGTTCTAATGACTAACATTATAGTCCTATCACATAACAAGACACACATGTTTGTACACATAAACTAGTTACCATGAGTAACATTATAGTTCTTATCACATAACAAGAGACACAAGTTTGTACACATAAACAAGTTCTAATGAGTAACATTATAGTTCTTATCACATAACAGGAGACACAAGGTTGTACACATAAACCAGTTGTAATGAGTAACATTATAGTTCTTATCACATAACAGGAGACACAAGTTTGTACACATAAACCAGTTGTAATGAGTAACATTATAGTTCTTATCACATAACAGGAGACACAAAGTTGTACACATAAACCAGTTGTAATGAGTAACATTATAGTTCTTATCACATAACAGCAGACACAAGTTAGTACACATAAACCAGTTGTAATGAGTAACATTATAGTTCTTATCACATAACAGGAGACACAAGGTTGTACACATAAACCAGTTGTAATGAGTAACATTGTAGTTCTTATCACATAACAAGAGACACAAGTTTGTACACATAAACTAGTTCTAATCAGTAACATTTTAGTTCTTATCACATAACAAAAGACACAAGTTTGTACATATAAACCAATTCTAATGACTAACATTATAGTTCTTATCACGTAATAAGAGACACAAGTTTGTACACATAAACCAGTTCTAATGAGTAACATTATAGTTCTTATCACATAACAAGAGACACAAGGTTGTACACATAAACCATGTGTAATGAACAACATTATAGTTATTATCACATATCAAGAGACACAACTTTGTACACATAAACCAGTTCTAATGAGTAACATTATAGGTCCTATCATAGAACAAGAGACACAAGTTTGTACACATAAACCAGTTGTAATGAGTAACATTATAGTTCTTATCACATAACAAAAGACACAAGTTTGTACACATAAACCAGTTGTAATGAGTAACATTATAGTTCTTATCACATAACAAGAGACACAAGGTTGTACACATAAACCAGTTCTAATGACTAACATTATAGTTCCTATCATATTACAAGAGACACAAGTTTGTACACATCAAGCAGTTGTAATGAGTAACATTATAGTTCTTATCATATAACAGCAGACACAAGGTTGTACACATAAACAGTTGTAATGAGTAACATTTTAGTTCCTATCATATTACAAGAGACACAAGTTTGTACACATAAACCAGTTCTAATGAGTAACATTATACTTCTTATCACATAACAAGAGACACAAGTTTTTACACATAAACCATTTGTAATGAGTTACATTATAGTTCTTATCAGATAACAAGAGACAAAAGTTTGTACACTTAAACCAGGTGTAATGAGTAACATTTTAGTTCTTATCACATAACAAGAGACATAAGGTTGTACACGTAAACCAGTTGTAATGAGTAACATTATAGTTCTTATCACACAACAAGAGACACAAGGTAGTACACATAAACCAGTTGTAATGAGTATCATTATAGTTCTTATCACATAACAAGAGACACAATTTTGTACACATAAACCAGTTGTAATGAGTAATATTATAGTTCTTATTACTTAACAAGAGACACAAGGTTGTACACATAAACCAGTTGTAATGAGTAACATTAGAGTTCTTATCACATAACAAGAGACACAAGTTTTTATACATAAACCAGTTGTAATGCGTAACATTATAGTTCCTGTCATATTACAAGAGACACAAGTATATACACATAAAGCAGTTCTAATGAGTAGCACTATAGTTCCTATCATATAACAAGAGACACAAGTTTGTACACATAAACCAGTTCTAATGATTAACATTATAGTTCTTATCGCATAACAAGAGACACAATTTGTACACATAAACGAGTTGTAATGAGTAACATTATAGTTCTTGTCACATAACAAGAGACACAAGTTTGTACACATAAACCAGTTCTAATAAGTAATATTATAGTTCCTATCATATAACAAGAGACACAAGTTTGTACACATAAACCAGGTCTAATGATTAACATTATAGTTCTTATCACATAACAAGAGACACAAGTTTGTACACATAAACCAGTTCTAATGACGATCATTATAGTTATTATCACATAAGAAGAGACACAAGTTTGTACACATAAACCAGTTCTAATGACTAACATTATAGTCCTATCACATAACAAGACACACAAGTTTGTACACATAAACTAGTTACCATGAGTAACATTATAGTTCTTATCTCATAACAGGAGACACAAGGTTGTACACATAAACCAGTTGTAATGAGTAACATTGTAGTTCTTATCACATAACAAGAGACACAAGTTTGTACACATAAACCAGTTCTAATCAGTAACATTTTAGTTCTTATCACATAACAAAAGACACAAGTTTGTACATATAAACCAATTCTAATGACTAACATTATAGTTCTTATCACGTAACAGGAGACACAAGTTTGTACACATAAACCAGTTCTAATGAGTAACATTATAGGTCCTATCATAGAACAAGAGACACAAGTTTGTACACATAAACCAGGTCTAATGAGTAACATTATAGTTCCTATCACATAACAAGAGACACACGATTGTACACCTAAACCAGTTCTAATGAGTAACATTATAGTTCTTATCACATAACAAGAGAAACAATTTTGTACACATAAACCAGTTGTAATGAGTAACATTATAGTTCTTATCACATAACAAGAGACACAAGTTTATACACATAAAAAGTTGTAATGAGTAACATTATAGTTCTTATCACATAACAAAAGACACAAGTTTGTACACATAAACCAGTTGTAATGAGTAACATTATAGTTCTTATCACATAACAAGAGACACAAGGTTGTACACATAAACCAGTTCTAATGACTAACATTATAGTTCCTATCATATTACAAGAGACACAAGTTTGTACACATCAAGCAGTTGTAATGAGTAACATTATAGTTCTTATCATATAACAGCAGACACAAGGTTGTACACATAAACAGTTGTAATGAGTAACATTTTAGTTCCTATCATATTACAAGAGACACAAGTTTGTACACATAAACCAGTTCTAATGAGTAACATTATACTTCTTATCACATAACAAGAGACACAAGTTTTTACACATAAACCATTTGTAATGAGTTACATTATAGTTCTTATCAGATAACAAGAGACAAAAGTTTGTACACTTAAACCAGGTGTAATGAGTAACATTTTAGTTCTTATCACATAACAAGAGACATAAGGTTGTACACGTAAACCAGTTGTAATGAGTAACATTATAGTTCTTATCACACAACAAGAGACACAAGGTAGTACACATAAACCAGTTGTAATGAGTATCATTATAGTTCTTATCACATAACAAGAGACACAATTTTGTACACATAAACCAGTTCTAATGAGTAACATTATAGTTCCTATCACATAACAGGAGACACAAGGCTGTACACATAAACCAGCTGTAATGAGTAACATTACAGTTCATATCACATAACCAAAGACACAAGTTTGTACATATAAACCAATTCTAATGACTAACATTATAGTTCTTATCACGTAACAAGAGACACAAGCTTGTACACATAAACAAATTCTCATATGTAACATTATAGTTCTTATCAAATAACAAGAGACAAAAGGATGTACACATAAACCATGTGTAATGAACAACATTATAGTTATTATCACATATCAAGAGACACAAGTTTGTACACATAAACCATGTGTAATGAACAACATTATAGTTCTTATCACGTAACAAGAGACACAAGTTTGTACACATAAACCAGTTCTAATCAGTAACATTTTAGTTCTTATCACATAACAAAAGACACAAGTTTGTACATATAAACCAATTCTAATGACTAACATTATAGTTCTTATCACGTAACAAGAGACACAAGTTTGTACACATAAACCAGTTCTAATGAGTAACATTATAGTTCTTATCACATAACAAGAGACACAATTTTGTACACATAAACCAGTTGTAATGAGTAACATTATAGTTCTTATCACATATCAAGAGACACACGTTTGTACACATAAACCAGGTCTAATGAGTGTCAATATAGTTCTTATCACATAACAAGAGACACAATTTTGTACACATAAACCAGTTGTAATGAGTAACATTATAGTTCTTATCACATATCAAGAGACACAATTTTGTACACATAAACCAGTTGTAATGAGTAACATTATAGTTCTTATCACATAACAAGAGACACAATTTTGTACACATAAACCAGTTGTAATGAGTAACATTATAGTTCTTATCACATAACAAGAGACACAATTTTGTACACATAAACCAGTTGTAATGAGTAACAATATAGTTCTTATCACATATCAAGAGACACACGTTTGTACACATAAACCAGGTCTAATGAGTGTCAATATAGTTCTTATCACGTAACAAGAGACACAATTTTGTACACATAAACCAGTTGTAATGAGTAACATTATAGTTCTTATCACATATCAAGAGACACAAGTTTGTACTCATAAACCAGTCGTAATGAGTAACATTATAGTTCTTATCACATAACAAGAGACACAAGTCTGTACACATAAACCAGTTGTAAAGAGTAACATTACAGTTCTTATCACGTAACAAGAGACACAAGTTTGTACACATAACCCAGTTGTAATGAGTAACATTATAGTTCTTATCACATAACAAGAGACAGAAGTTTGTACACATAAACCAGTTCTAATGAGTAACATTATAGTTCTTATCACATAACAAAAGACACAAGTTTGTACACATAAACCAGTTGTAATGAGTAACATTATAGTTCTTATCACATAACAAGAGACACAAGGTTGTACACATAAACCAGCTATAAAGTCTAACATTATAGTTCCTATCATATTACAAGAGACACAAGTTTGTACACATCAACCAGTTGTAATGAGTAACATTATAGTTCTTATCATATAACAAGAGACACAAGTATGTACACATAAAACAGTTGTAATGAGTAACATTTTAGTTCCTATCATATTACAAGAGACACAAGTTTGTACACATAAACCAGTTCTAATGACTAACATTATAGTTCTTATCGCATAACAAGAGACACAAGTTTGTACACATAAACCAGTTGTAACGAGTAACATTATAGTTCTTATCACATAACAAGAGACACAAGGTTGTACACATAAACCATGTGTAATGAACAACATTATAGTTATTATCACATATCAAGAGACACAACTTTGTACACATAAACCATTTCTAATGAGTAACATTATAGGTCCTATCATAGAACAAGAGACACAAGTTTGTACACATAAACCAGGTCTAATGAGTATCAATATAGTTCTTATCACATAACAAGAGACACAAGTTTGTACACATAAACCAGTTCTAATGAGTAACGTTATAGTTCTTATCACATATTAAGAGACACAAGTTTGTACACATAAACCAGTTGTAATGAGTAACATTATAGTTCTTATCACATAACAAGAGACACAAGTTTGTACACATAACCCACTTGTAATGAGTAACATTATAGTTCTTATCACATAACAAGAGACAGAAGTTTGTACACATAAACCAGTTCTAATGAGTAACATAATAGTTCTTATCACATAACAAGAGACACAAGGTTGTACACATAAACCAGTTCTAATGACTAACATTATAGTTCCTATCATATTACAAGAGACACAAGTTTGTACACATACACTAGTTGTAATGAGTAACATTATAGTTCTTATCATATAACAAAAGACACAAGGTTGTACACATAAACCAGTTGTAATGAGTAACATTTTAGTTCCTATCATATTACAAGACACACAAGTTTCTACACATAAACCAGTTCTAACGAGTAACATTATAGTTCTTATCACATAACAGGAGACACAAGTTTGTACACATCAAGCAGTTAAAATGAGTAACATTATAGTTCTTATCATATAACAACAGACACAAGGTTGTACACATAAACAGTTGTAATGAGTAACATTTTAGTTCCTATCATATTACAAGAGACACAAGTTTGTACACATAAACCAGTTCTAATGAGTAACATTATACTTCTTATCACATAACAAGAGACACAAGTTTTTACACATAAACCATTTGTAATGAGTAACATTATAGTTCTTATCAGATAACAAGAGACAAAAGTTTGTACACCTAAACCAGGTGTAATGAGTAACATTTTAGTTCTTATCACATAACAAGAGACATAAGGTTGTACACGTATACCAGTTGTAATGAGTAACATTATAGTTCTTATCACACAACAAGAGACACAAGGTAGTACACATAAACCAGTTGTAATGAGTATCATTATAGTTCTTATCACATAACAAGAGACACAATTTTGTACACATAAACCAGTTGTAATGAGTAATATTATAGTTCTTATTACTTAACAAGAGACACAAGGTTGTACACATAAACCAGTTGTAATGAGTAACATTAGAGTTCTTATCACATAACAAGAGACACAAGTTTTTATACATAAACCAGTTGTAATGCGTAACATTATAGTTCCTGTCATATTACAAGAGACACAAGTATATACACATAAAGCAGTTCTAATGAGTAGCACTATAGTTCCTATCACATAACAAGAGACACAAGTTTGTACACATAAACCAGTTCTAATGATTAACATTATAGTTCTTATCGCATAACAAGAGACACAATTTGTACACATAAACGGGTTGTAATGAGTAACATTATAGTTCTTGTCACATAACAAGAGACACAAGTTTGTACACATAAACCAGTTCTAATAAGTAATATTATAGTTCCTATCATATAACAAGAGACACACGTTTGTACACATAAACCAGGTCTAATGACTAACATTATAGTTCTTATCACATAACAAGAGACACAAGTTTGTACACATAAACCAGTTCTAATGAGTAACATTATAGTACTTATCACATAACAAGAGAAACAAGTTTGTACACATAAACCAGTTCTATTGACTAACATTATAGTTCCTATCATATAACAAGAGACACAAGTTTGTACACATAAACCAGTTTTAATGATTAACATTATAGTTCTTATCACATATACAAGAGACACAAGTTTGTACACATAAACCAGTTCTAATGAGTAACATTATAGTTCCTATCACATAACAGGAGACACAAGGTTGTACACATAAACCAGCTGTAATGAGTAACATTACAGTTCATATCACATAACCAAAGACACAAGTTTGTACATATAAACCAATTCTAATGACTAACATTATAGTTCTTATCACGTAACAAGAGACACAAGTTTGTACACATAAACCAGTTCTCATAAGTAACATTATAGTTCTTATCAAATAACAAGAGACAAAAGGTTGTACACATAAACCATGTGTAATGAAAAACATTATAGTTATTATCACATATCAAGAGACACAAGTTTGTACAAATAAACCAGTTCTAATGAGTAACATTATAGGTCCTATCATAGAACAAGAGACACAAGTTTGTACACATAAACCAGTTCTAATGAGTAACATTATAGTTCTTATCACATAACAAGACACACAAGGTTGTACACATAAACCAGTTGTAATTAGTAACATTACAGTTATTATCACATAAAAAGAGACACAAGTTTTGTACACATAAACGAGTTCTAATGAGTAACATTATAGGTCCTATTATAGAACAAGAGACACAAGTTTGTACACATAAACCAGTTCTAATGAGTAACATTATAGGTCCTATCATAGAACAAGAGACACAAGTTTGTACACATAAACCAGGTCTAATGAGTAACATTATAGTTCCTATCACATAACAAGAGACACACGTTTGTACACCTAAACCAGTTCTAATGAGTAACATTATAGTTCTTATCACATAACAAGAGAAACAATTTTGTACACATAAACCAGTTGTAATGAGTAACATTATAGTTCTTATCACATAACAAGAGACACAAGTTTATACACATAAACCAGTTGTAATGAGTAACATTGTAGTTCTTATCACATAACAAAAGACACAAGTTTGTACACATAAACCAGTTGTAATGAGTAACATTATAGTTGTTATCACATAACAAGAGACACAGGGTTGTACACATAAAACAGTTGTAATGACTAACATTATAGTTCCCATCATATTACAAGAGACACAAGTTTGTACACATCAAACAGTTGTAATGAGTAACATTATAGTTCTTATCATATAACAAGAGACACAAGGTTGTACACATAAAACAGTTGTAATGAGTAACATTTTAGTTCCTATCATATAACAAGAGACACAAGTTTGTACACATAAACCTGTTCTAATGAGTAACATTATACTTCTTATCACATAACAAGAGACACAAGTTTTTACACATAAACCATTTGTAATGAGTAACATTATAGTTCTTATCAGATAATAAGAGACAAAAGTTTGTACACTTAAACCAGGTGTAATGAGTAACATTTTAGTTCTTATCACATAACAAGAGACATAAGGATGTACACATAAACCAGTTGTTATGAGTAACATTATAGTTCTTATCACACAACAAGAGACACAAGGTAGTACACTTAAACCAGTTGTAATGAGTATCATTATAGTTCTTATCACATAACAAGAGACACAATTTTGTACACATAAACCAGTTGTAATGAGTAATTATATAGTTCTTATCACTTAACAAGAGACACAAGGTTGTACACATAAACCAGTTGTAATGAGTAACATTAGAGTTCTTATCACATAATAAGAGACACAAGTTTTTATACATAAACCAGTTGTAAGGCGTAACATTATAGTTCCTATCATATTACAAGAGACACAAATATATACACATAAAGCAGTTCTAATGAGCAGCACTATAGTTCCTATCATATAACAAGAGACACAAGTTTGTACACATAAACCAGTTCTAATGATTAACATTATAGTTCTTATCGCATAACAAGGACACAAGTTTGTACACATAAACGAGTTGTAATGAGTAACATTATAGTTCTTGTCACATAACAAGAGACACAAGTTTGTACACATAAACCAGTTCTAATGAGTAATATTATAGTTCCTATCATATAACAAGAGACAAAGTTTTGTACACATAAACCAGATCTAATTACTAACATTATAGTTCTTATCACATAACAAGAGACACAAGTTTGTACACATAAACCAGTTCTAATGACTAACATTATAGTCCTATCACATAACAAGACACACAAGTTTGTACACATAAACCAGTTCTAATAACTAACATTATAGTCCTATCACATAAAAAGGCACACAAGTTTGTTCACATAAACTAGTTACCATGAGTAACATTATAGTTCTTATCACATATCAAGAGACACACGTTTGTACACATAAACCAGGTCTAATGAGTGTCAATATAGTTCTTATCACATAACAAGAGACACAAGTTTGTACACATAAACCAGTTCTAATGAGTAACGTTATAGTTCTTATCACATATCAAGAGACACAGGTTTGTACTCATAAACCAGTTGTAATGAGTAACATTATAGTTCTTATCACATAACAAGAGACACAAGTTTGTACACATAAACCAGTTGTAAAGAGTAACATTACAGTTCTTATCACGTAACAAGAGACACAAGTTTGTACACATAACCCAGTTGTAATGAGTACCATTATAGTTCTTATCACATAACAAGAGACAGAAGTTTGTACACATAAACCAGTTCTAATGAGTAACATTATAGTTCTTATCACATAACAAAAGACACAAGTTTGTACACATAAACCAGTTGTAATGAGTAACATTATAGTTCTTATCACATAACAAGAGACACAAGGTTGTACACATAAACCAGCTATAAAGTCTAACATTATAGTTCCTATCATATTACAAGAGACACAAGTTTGTACACATCAACCAGTTGTAATGAGTAACATTATAGTTCTTATCATATAACAAGAGACACAAGTATGTACACATAAAACAGTTGTAATGAGTAACATTTTAGTTCCTATCATATTACAAGAGACACAAGTTTGTACACTTAAACCAGTTCTAATGAGTAACATTATAGTTCTTATCACATAACAAGAGACACAAGTTTTTACACATAAACCATTTGTAATGAGTAACATTATAGTTCTTATCAGATAACAAGAGACACAAGGTTGTACACATAAACCAGTTTTAATGAGTAACATTATAGTTCTTATCACATAACAAGAGACACAAGTTTGTACACATAAACCAGTTGTAATGAGTAACATTAGAGTTCTTATCACACAACAAGAGACACACGTTTTTACACATAAACCAGTTGTAATGAGTAACATTATAGTTCCTATCATATTACAAGAGACACAAGTATATACACATAAACCAGTTCTAATGAGTAGTACTATAGTTCCTATCATATAACAAGAGACACAAGTTTGTACACATAAACCAGTTCTAATGACTAACATTATAGTTCTTATCGCATAACAAGAGACACAAGTTTGTACACATAAACCAGTTGTAACGAGTAACATTATAGTTCTTATCACATAACAAGAGACACAAGGATGTACACATAAACCATGTGTAATGAACAACATTATAGTTATTATCACATATCAAGAGACACAACTTTGTACACATAAACCATTTCTATTGAGTAACATTATAGGTCCTATCATAGAACAAGAGACACAAGTTTGTACACATAAACCAGGTCTAATGAGTATCAATATAGTTCTTATCACATAACAAGAGACACAAGTTTGTACACATAAACCAGTTCTAATGAGTAACGTTATAGTTCTTATCACATATTAAGAGACACAAGTTTGTACACATAAACCAGTTGTAATGAGTAACATTATAGTTCTTATCACATAACAAGAGACACAAGTTTGTACGCATAACCCACTTGTAATGAGTAACATTATAGTTCTTATCACATAACAAGAGACAGAAGTTTGTACACATAAATCAGTTCTAATGAGTAACATAATAGTTCTTATCACATAACAAGAGACACAAGGTTGTACACATAAACCAGTTCTAATGACTAACATTATAGTTCCTATCATATTACAAGAGACACAAGTTTGTACACATACACCAGTTGTAATGAGTAACATTATAGTTCTTATCATATAACAAGAGACACAAGGTTGTACACATAAACCAGTTGTAATGAGTAACATTATAGTTGTTATCACATATCAAGAGACACAGGGTTGTACACATAAAACAGTTGTAATGACTAACATTATAGTTCCTATCATATTACAAGAGACACAAGTTTGTACACATCAAACAGTTGTAATGAGTAACATTATAGTTCTTATCATATAACAACAGACACAAGGTTGTACACATAAACAGTTGTAATGAGTAACATTTTAGTTACTATCATATTACAAGAGACACAAGTTTGTACACATAAACCAGTTCTAATGAGTAACATTATACTTCTTATCACATAACAAGAGACACAAGTTTTTACACATAAACCATTTGTAATGAGTAACATTATAGTTCTTATCAGATAACAAGAGACAAAAGTTTGTACACTTAAACCAGGTGTAATGAGTAACATTTTAGTTCTTATCACATAACAAGAGACATAAGGTTGTACACGTATACCAGTTGTAATGAGTAACATTATAGTTCTTATCACACAACAAGAGACACAAGGTAGTACACATAAACCAGTTGTAATGAGTATCATTATAGTTCTTATCACATAACAAGAGACACAATTTTGTACACATAAACCAGTTGTAATGAGTAATATTATAGTTCTTATTACTTAACAAGAGACACAAGGTTGTACACATAAACCAGTTGTAATGAGTAACATTAGAGTTCTTATCACATAACAAGAGACACAAGTTTTTATACATAAACCAGTTGTAATGCGTAACATTATAGTTCCTGTCATATTACAAGAGACACAAGTATATACACATAAAGCAGTTCTAATGAGTAGCACTATAGTTCCTATCATATAACAAGAGACACAAGTTTGTACACATAAACCAGTTCTAATGATTAACATTATAGTTCTTATCGCATAACAAGAGACACAATTTGTACACATAAACGAGTTGTAATGAGTAACATTATAGTTCTTGTCACATAACAAGAGACACAAGTTTGTACACATAAACCAGTTCTAATAAGTAATATTATAGTTCCTATCATATAACAAGAGACACAAGTTTGTATACATAAACTAGGTCTAATGACTAACATTATAGTTCTTATCACATAACAAGAGACACAAGTTTGTACACATAAACCAGTTCTAATGACGATCATTATAGTTATTATCACATAAGAAGAGACACAAGTTTGTACACATAAACCAGTTCTAATGAGTAACATTATAGTACTTATCACATAACAAGAGAAACAAGTTTGTACACATAAACCAGTTCTAATGACTAACATTATAGTCCTATCACATAACAAGACACACAAGTTTGTACACATAAACTAGTTACCATGAGTAACATTATAGTTCTTATCACATAACAAGAGACACAAGTTTGTACACATAAAAAAGTTCTAATCAGTAACATTATAGTTCCTATCATATTACAAGAGACACAAGTATGTACACATAAACAAGTTCTAATGAGTAACATTATAGTTCTTATCATATAACAAGAGACACAAGTTTGTACACATAAACAAGTTCTAATGAGTAACATTATAGTTCTTATCACATAACAAGAGACACAAGGTTGTACACATAAACAAGTTCTAATGAGTAACATTATAGTTCTTATCATATAACAAGAGACACAAGTTTGTACACATAAACAAGTTCTAATGAGTAACATTATAGTTCTTATCATATAACAAGAGACACAAGTTTGTACACATAAACAAGTTCTAATGAGTAACATTATAGTTCTTATCATATAACAAGAGACACAAGGTTGTACACATAAACAAGTTCTAATGAGTAACATTATAGTTCCTATCATATAACAAGAGACACACGTTTGTACACATAAACCAGGTCTAATGACTAACATTATAGTTCTTATCACATAACAAGAGACACAAGTTTGTACACATAAACCAGTTCTAATGAGTAACATTATAGTACTTATCACATAACAAGAGAAACAAGTTTGTACACATAAACCAGTTCTATTGACTAACATTATAGTTCCTATCATATAACAAGAGACACAAGTTTGTACACATAAACCAGTTTTAATGATTAACATTATAGTTCTTATCACATAACAAGAGACACAAGTTTGTACACATAAACCAGTTCTAATGAGTAACATTATAGTTCCTATCACATAACAGGAGACACAAGGTTGTACACATAAACCAGCTGTAATGAGTAACATTACAGTTCATATCACATAACCAAAGACACAAGTTTGTACATATAAACCAATTCTAATGACTAACATTATAGTTCTTATCACGTAACAAGAGACACAAGTTTGTACACATAAACCAGTTCTCATAAGTAACATTATAGTTCTTATCAAATAACAAGAGACAAAAGGTTGTACACATAAACCATGTGTAATGAACAACATTATAGTTATTATCACATATCAAGAGACACAAGTTTGTACAAATAAACCAGTTCTAATGAGTAACATTATAGGTCCTATCATAGAACAAGAGACACAAGTTTGTACACATAAACCAGTTCTAATGAGTAACATTATAGTTCTTATCACATAACAAGACACACAAGGTTGTACACATAAACCAGTTGTAATTAGTAACATTACAGTTATTATCACATAAAAAGAGACACAAGTTTTGTACACATAAACGAGTTCTAATGAGTAACATTATAGGTCCTATTATAGAACAAGAGACACAAGTTTGTACACATAAACCTGTTCTAATGAGTAACATTATACTTCTTATCACATAACAAGAGACACAAGTTTTTACACATAAACCATTTGTAATGAGTAACATTATAGTTCTTATCAGATAACAAGAGACAAAAGTTTGTACACTTAAACCAGGTGTAATGAGTAACATTTTAGTTCTTATCACATAACAAGAGACATAAGGTTGTACACATAAACCAGTTGTTATGAGTAACATTATAGTTCTTATCACACAACAAGAGACACAAGGTAGTACACTTAAACCAGTTGTAATGAGTATCATTATAGTTCTTATCACATAACAAGAGACACAATTTTGTACACATAAACCAGTTGTAATGAGTAATATTATAGTTCTTATCACTTAACAAGAGACACAAGGTTGTACACATAAACCAGTTGTAATGAGTAACATTAGAGTTCTTATCACATAATAAGAGACACAAGTTTTTATACATAAACTAGTTGTAAGGCGTAACATTATAGTTCCTATCATATTACAAGAGACACAAGTATATACACATAAAGCAGTTCTAATGAGCAGCACTATAGTTCCTATCATATAACAAGAGACACAAGTTTGTACACATAAACCAGTTCTAATGATTAACATTATAGTTCTTATCGCATAACAAGAGACACAAGTTTGTACACATAAACGAGTTGTAATGAGTAACATTATAGTTCTTGTCACATAACAAGAGACACAAGTTTGTACACATAAACCAGTTCTAATGAGTAATATTATAGTTCCTATCATATAACAAGAGACAAAGTTTTGTACACATAAACCAGATCTAATGACTAACATTATAGTTCTTATCACATAACAAGAGACACAAGTTTGTACACATAAACCAGTTCTAATGACTAACATTATAGTCCTATCACATAACAAGACACACAAGTTTGTACACATAAACCAGTTCTAATAACTAACATTATAGTCCTATCACATAAAAAGGCACACAAGTTTGTTCACATAAACTAGTTACCATGAGTAACATTATAGTTCTTATCACATATCAAGAGACACACGTTTGTACACATAAACCAGGTCTAATGAGTGTCAATATAGTTCTTATCACATAACAAGAGACACAAGTTTGTACACATAAACCAGTTCTAATGAGTAACGTTATAGTTCTTATCACATATCAAGAGACACAGGTTTGTACTCATAAACCAGTTGTAATGAGTAACATTATAGTTCTTATCACATAACAAGAGACACAAGTTTGTACACATAAACCAGTTGTAAAGAGTAACATTACAGTTCTTATCACGTAACAAGAGACACAAGTTTGTACACATAACCCAGTTGTAATGAGTACCATTATAGTTCTTATCACATAACAAGAGACAGAAGTTTGTACACATAAACCAGTTCTAATGAGTAACATTATAGTTCTTATCACATAACAAAAGACACAAGTTTGTACACATAAACCAGTTGTAATGAGTAACATTATAGTTCTTATCACATAACAAGAGACACAAGGTTGTACACATAAACCAGCTATAAAGTCTAACATTATAGTTCCTATCATATTACAAGAGACACAAGTTTGTACACATCAACCAGTTGTAATGAGTAACATTATAGTTCTTATCATATAACAAGAGACACAAGTATGTACACATAAAACAGTTGTAATAAGTAACATTTTAGTTCCTATCATATTACAAGAGACACAAGTTTGTACACTTAAACCAGTTCTAATGAGTAACATTATAGTTCTTATCACATAACAAGAGACACAAGTTTTTACACATAAACCATTTGTAATGAGTAACATTATAGTTCTTATCAGATAACAAGAGACACAAGGTTGTACACATAAACCAGTTTTAATGAGTAACATTATAGTTCTTATCACATAACAAGAGACACAAGTTTGTACACATAAACCAGTTGTAATGAGTAACATTAGAGTTCTTATCACACAACAAGAGACACACGTTTTTACACATAAACCAGTTGTAATGAGTAACATTATAGTTCCTATCATATTACAAGAGACACAAGTATATACACATAAACCAGTTCTAATGAGTAGTACTATAGTTCCTATCATATAACAAGAGACACAAGTTTGTACACATAAACCAGTTCTAATGACTAACATTATAGTTCTTATCGCATAACAAGAGACACAAGTTTGTACACATAAACCAGTTGTAACGAGTAACATTATAGTTCTTATCACATAACAAGAGACACAAGGTTGTACACATAAACCATGTGTAATGAACAACATTATAGTTATTATCACATATCAAGAGACACAACTTTGTACACATAAACCATTTCTAATGAGTAACATTATAGGTCCTATCATAGAACAAGAGACACAAGTTTGTACAAATAAACCAGGTCTAATGAGTATCAATATACTTCTTATCACATAACAAGAGACACAAGTTTGTACACATAAACCAGTTCTAATGAGTAACGTTATAGTTCTTATCACATATTAAGAAACACAAGTTTGTACACATAAACCAGTTGTAATGAGTAACATTATAGTTCTTATCACATAACAAGAGACACAAGTTTGTACGCATAACCCACTTGTAATGAGTAACATTATAGTTCTTATCACATAACAACAGACAGAAGTTTGTACACATAAACCAGTTCTAATGAGTAACATAATAGTTCTTATCACATAACAAGAGACACAAGGTTGTACACATAAACCAGTTCTAATGACTAACATTATAGTTCCTATCATATTACAAGAGACACAAGGTTGTACACATACACCAGTTGTAATGAGTAACATTATAGTTCTTATCATATAACAAGAGACACAAGGTTGTACACATAAACCAGTTGTAATGAGTAACATTATAGTTGTTATCACATAACAAGAGACACAGGGTTGTACACATAAACCAGTTGTAATGACTAACATTATAGTTCCTATCATATTACAAGAGACACAAGTTTGTACACATCAAACAGTTGTAATGAGTAACATTATAGTTCTTATCATATAACAAGAGACACAAGGTTGTACACATAAACAAGTTCTAATGAGTAACATTATAGTTCCTATCATATAACAAGAGACACACGTTTGTACACATAAACCAGGTCTAATGACTAACATTATAGTTCTTATCACATAACAAGAGACACAAGTTTGTACACATAAACCAGTTCTAATGAGTAACATTATAGTACTTATCACATAACAAGAGAAACAAGTTTGTACACATAAACCAGTTCTATTGACTAACATTATAGTTCCTATCATATAACAAGAGACACAAGTTTGTACACATAAACCAGTTTTAATGATTAACATTATAGTTCTTATCACATAACAAGAGACACAAGTTTGTACACATAAACCAGTTCTAATGAGTAACATTATAGTTCCTATCGCATAACAGGAGACACAAGGTTGTACACATAAACCAGCTGTAATGAGTAACATTACAGTTCATATCACATAACCAAAGACACAAGTTTGTACATATAAACCAATTCTAATGACTAACATTATAGTTCTTATCACGTAACAAGAGACACAAGTTTGTACACATAAACCAGTTCTCATAAGTAACATTATAGTTCTTATCAAATAACAAGAGACAAAAGGTTGTACACATAAACCATGTGTAATGAACAACATTATAGTTATTATCACATATCAAGAGACACAAGTTTGTACAAATAAACCAGTTCTAATGAGTAACATTATAGGTCCTATCATAGAACAAGAGACACAAGTTTGTACACATAAACCAGTTCTAATGAGTAACATTATAGTTCTTATCACATAACAAGACACACAAGGTTGTACACATAAACCAGTTGTAATTAGTAACATTACAGTTATTATCACATAAAAAGAGACACAAGTTTTGTACACATAAACGAGTTCTAATGAGTAACATTATAGGTCCTATTATAGAACAAGAGACACAAGTTTGTACACATAAACCAGTTCTAATGAGTAACATTATAGGTCCTATCATAGAACAAGAGACACAAGTTTGTACACATAAACCAGGTCTAATGAGTAACATTATAGTTCCTATCACATAACAAGAGACACACGTTTGTACACCTAAACCAGTTCTAATGAGTAACATTATAGTTCTTATCACATAACAAGAGAAACAATTTTGTACACATAAACCAGTTGTAATGAGTAACATTATAGTTCTTATCACATAACAAGAGACACAAGTTTATACACATAAACCAGTTGTAATGAGTAACATTGTAGTTCTTATCACATAACAAAAGACACAAGTTTGTACACATAAACCAGTTGTAATGAGTAACATTATAGTTGTTATCACATAACAAGAGACACAGGGTTGTACACATAAAACAGTTGTAATGACTAACATTATAGTTCCTATCATATTACAAGAGACACAAGTTTGTACACATCAACCAGTTGTAATGAGTAACATTATAGTTCTTATCATATAACAAGAGACACAAGTATGTACACATAAAACAGTTGTAATGAGTAACATTTTAGTTCCTATCATATTACAAGAGACACAAGTTTGTACACTTAAACCAGTTCTAATGAGTAACATTATAGTTCTTATCACATAACAAGAGACACAAGTTTTTACACATAAACCATTTGTAATGAGTAACATTATAGTTCTTATCAGATAACAAGAGACACAAGGTTGTACACACAAACCAGTTTTAATGAGTAACATTATAGTTCTTATCACATAACAAGAGACACAAGTTTGTACACATAAACCAGTTGTAATGAGTAACATTAGAGTTCTTATCACACAACAAGAGACACACGTTTTTACACATAAACCAGTTGTAATGAGTAACATTATAGTTCCTATCATATTACAAGAGACACAAGTATATACACATAAACCAGTTCTAATGAGTAGTACTATAGTTCCTATCATATAACAAGAGACACAAGTTTGTACACATAAACCAGTTCTAATGACTAACATTATAGTTCTTATCGCATAACAAGAGACACAAGTTTGTACACATAAACCAGTTGTAACGAGTAACATTATAGTTCTTATCACATAACAAGAGACACAAGGATGTACACATAAACCATGTGTAATGAACAACATTATAGTTATTATCACATATCAAGAGACACAACTTTGTACACATAAACCATTTCTATTGAGTAACATTATAGGTCCTATCATAGAACAAGAGACACAAGTTTGTACACATAAACCAGGTCTAATGAGTATCAATATAGTTCTTATCACATAACAAGAGACACAAGTTTGTACACATAAACCAGTTCTAATGAGTAACGTTATAGTTCTTATCACATATTAAGAGACACAAGTTTGTACACATAAACCAGTTGTAATGAGTAACATTATAGTTCTTATCACATAACAAGAGACACAAGTTTGTACGCATAACCCACTTGTAATGAGTAACATTATAGTTCTTATCACATAACAAGAGACAGAAGTTTGTACACATAAACCAGTTCTAATGAGTAACATAATAGTTCTTATCACATAACAAGAGACACAAGGTTGTACACATAAACCAGTTCTAATGACTAACATTATAGTTCCTATCATATTACAAGAGACACAAGTTTGTACACATACACCAGTTGTAATGAGTAACATTATAGTTCTTATCATATAACAAGAGACACAAGGTTGTACACATAAACCAGTTGTAATGAGTAACATTATAGTTGTTATCACATAACAAGAGACACAGGGTTGTACACATAAAACAGTTGTAATGACTAACATTATAGTTCCTATCATATTACAAGAGACACAAGTTTGTACACATCAAACAGTTGTAATGAGTAACATTATAGTTCTTATCATATAACAACAGACACAAGGTTGTACACATAAACAGTTGTAATGAGTAACATTTTAGTTACTATCATATTACAAGAGACACAAGTTTGTACACATAAACCAGTTCTAATGAGTAACATTATAC
The DNA here is from genome assembly GCA_030765065.1 of Deroplatys truncata. Lineage (NCBI taxonomy): Eukaryota > Metazoa > Arthropoda > Insecta > Mantodea > Mantidae > Deroplatys > Deroplatys truncata. Next base: position 14,645,047 of record CM060981.1, read on the forward strand.
TTCTTATCACATAACAAGAGACACAAGTTTTTACACATAAACCATTTGTAATGAGTAACATTATAGTTCTTATCAGATAACAAGAGACAAAAGTTTGTACACTTAAACCAGGTGTAATGAGTAACATTTTAGTTCTTATCACATAACAAGAGACATAAGGTTGTACACGTATACCAGTTGTAATGAGTAACATTATAGTTCTTATCACACAACAAGAGACACAAGGTAGTACACATAAACCAGTTGTAATGAGTATCATTATAGTTCTTATCACATAACAAGAGACACAATTTTGTACACATAAACCAGTTGTAATGAGTAATATTATAGTTCTTATTACTTAACAAGAGACACAAGGTTGTACACATAAACCAGTTGTAATGAGTAACATTAGAGTTCTTATCACATAACAAGAGACACAAGTTTTTATACATAAACCAGTTGTAATGCGTAACATTATAGTTCCTGTCATATTACAAGAGACACAAGTATATACACATAAAGCAGTTCTAATGAGTAGCACTATAGTTCCTATCATATAACAAGAGACACAAGTTTGTACACATAAACCAGTTCTAATGATTAACATTATAGTTCTTATCGCATAACAAGAGACACAATTTGTACACATAAACGAGTTGTAATGAGTAACATTATAGTTCTTGTCACATAACAAGAGACACAAGTTTGTACACATAAACCAGTTCTAATAAGTAATATTATAGTTCCTATCATATAACAAGAGACACAAGTTTGTATACATAAACTAGGTCTAATGACTAACATTATAGTTCTTATCACATAACAAGAGACACAAGTTTGTACACATAAACCAGTTCTAATGACGATCATTATAGTTATTATCACATAAGAAGAGACACAAGTTTGTACACATAAACCAGTTCTAATGAGTAACATTATAGTACTTATCACATAACAAGAGAAACAAGTTTGTACACATAAACCAGTTCTAATGACTAACATTATAGTCCTATCACATAACAAGACACACAAGTTTGTACACATAAACTAGTTACCATGAGTAACATTATAGTTCTTATCACATAACAAGAGACACAAGTTTGTACACATAAACAAGTTCTAATGAGTAACATTATAGTTCTTATCATATAACAAGAGACACAAGTTTGTACACATAAACAAGTTCTAATGAGTAACATTATAGTTCCTATCATATTACAAGAGACACAAGTATGTACACATAAACAAGTTCTAATGAGTAACATTATAGTTCTTATCATATAACAAGAGACACAAGTTTGTACACATAAACAAGTTCTAATGAGTAACATTATAGTTCTTATCACATAACAAGAGACACAAGGTTGTACACATAAACAAGTTCTAATGAGTAACATTATAGTTCTTATCATATAACAAGAGACACAAGTTTGTACACATAAACAAGTTCTAATGAGTAACATTATAGTTCTTATCATATAACAAGAGACACAAGTTTGTACACATAAACAAGTTCTAATGAGTAACATTATAGTTCTTATCATATAACAAGAGACACAAGGTTGTACACATAAACAAGTTCTAATGAGTAACATTATAGTTCCTATCATATAAGAAGAGACACACGTTTGTACACATAAACCAGGTCTAATGACTAACATTATAGTTCTTATCACATAACAAGAGACACAAGTTTGTACACATAAACCAGTTCTAATGAGTAACATTATAGTACTTATCACATAACAAGAGAAACAAGTTTGTACACATAAACCAGTTCTATTGACTAACATTATAGTTCCTATCATATAACAAGAGACACAAGTTTGTACACATAAACCAGTTTTAATGATTAACATTATAGTTCTTATCACATAACAAGAGACACAAGTTTGTACACATAAACCAGTTCTAATGAGTAACATTATAGTTCCTATCACATAACAGGAGACACAAGGTTGTACACATAAACCAGCTGTAATGAGTAACATTACAGTTCATATCACATAACCAAAGACACAAGTTTGTACATATAAACCAATTCTAATGACTAACATTATAGTTCTTATCACGTAACAAGAGACACAAGTTTGTACACATAAACCAGTTCTCATAAGTAACATTATAGTTCTTATCAAATAACAAGAGACAAAAGGTTGTACACATAAACCATGTGTAATGAACAACAATATAGTTATTATCACATATCAAGAGACACAAGTTTGTACAAATAAACCAGTTCTAATGAGTAACATTATAGGTCCTATCATAGAACAAGAGACACAAGTTTGTACACATAAACCAGTTCTAATGAGTAACATTATAGTTCTTATCACATAACAAGACACACAAGGTTGTACACATAAACCAGTTGTAATTAGTAACATTACAGTTATTATCACATAAAAAGAGACACAAGTTTTGTACACATAAACGAGTTCTAATGAGTAACATTATAGGTCCTATTATAGAACAAGAGACACAAGTTTGTACACATAAACCAGTTCTAATGAGTAACATTATAGGTCCTATCATAGAACAAGAGACACAAGTTTGTACACATAAACCAGGTCTAATGAGTAACATTATAGTTCCTATCACATAACAAGAGACACACGTTTGTACACCTAAACCAGTTCTAATGAGTAACATTATAGTTCTTATCACATAACAAGAGAAACAATTTTGTACACATAAACCAGTTGTAATGAGTAACATTATAGTTCTTATCACATAACAAGAGACACAAGTTTATACACATAAACCAGTTGTAATGAGTAACATTGTAGTTCTTATCACATAACAAAAGACACAAGTTTGTACACATAAACCAGTTGTAATGAGTAACATTATAGTTGTTATCACATAACAAGAGACACAGGGTTGTACACATAAAACAGTTGTAATGACTAACATTATAGTTCCTATCATATTACAAGAGACACAAGTTTGTACACATCAAACAGTTGTAATGAGTAACATTATAGTTGTTATCATATAACAAGAGACACAAGGTTGTACACATAAAACAGTTGTAATGAGTAACATTTTAGTTCCTATCATATTACAAGAGACACAAGTTTGTACACATAAACCTGTTCTAATGAGTAACATTATACTTCTTATCACATAACAAGAGACACAAGTTTTTACACATAAACCATTTGTAATGAGTAACATTATAGTTCTTATCAGATAACAAGAGACAAAAGTTTGTACACTTAAACCAGGTGTAATGAGTAACATTTTAGTTCTTATCACATAACAAGAGACATAAGGTTGTACACATAAACCAGTTGTTATGAGTAACATTATAGTTCTTATCACACAACAAGAGACACAAGGTAGTACACTTAAACCAGTTGTAATGAGTATCATTATAGTTCTTATCACATAACAAGAGACACAATTTTGTACACATAAACCAGTTGTAATGAGTAATATTATAGTTCTTATCACTTAACAAGAGACACAAGGTTGTACACATAAACCAGTTGTAATGAGTAACATTAGAGTTCTTATCACATAATAAGAGACGCAAGTTTTTATACATAAACCAGTTGTAAGGCGTAACATTATAGTTCCTATCATATTACAAGAGACACAAGTATATACACATAAAGCAGTTCTAATGAGCAGCACTATAGTTCCTATCATATAACAAGAGACACAAGTTTGTACACATAAACCAGTTCTAATGATTAACATTATAGTTCTTATCGCATAACAAGAGACACAAGTTTGTACACATAAACGAGTTGTAATGAGTAACATTATAGTTCTTGTCACATAACAAGAGACACAAGTTTGTACACATAAACCAGTTCTAATGAGTAATATTATAGTTCCTATTATATAACAAGAGACAAAGTTTTGTACACATAAACCAGATCTAATGACTAACATTATAGTTCTTATCACATAACAAGAGACACAAGTTTGTACACATAAACCAGTTCTAATGACTAACATTATAGTCCTATCACATAACAAGACACACAAGTTTGTACACATAAACCAGTTCTAATAACAAACATTATAGTCCTATCACATAAAAAGGCACACAAGTTTGTTCACATAAACTAGTTACCATGAGTAACATTATAGTTCTTATCACATATCAAGAGACACACGTTTGTACACATAAACCAGGTCTAATGAGTGTCAATATAGTTCTTATCACATAACAAGAGACACAAGTTTGTACACATAAACCAGTTCTAATGAGTAACGTTATAGTTCTTATCACATATCAAGAGACACAGGTTTGTACTCATAAACCAGTTGTAATGAGTAACATTATAGTTCTTATCACATAACAAGAGACACAAGTTTGTACACATAAACCAGTTGTAAAGAGTAACATTACAGTTCTTATCACGTAACAAGAGACACAAGTTTGTACACATAACCCAGTTGTAATGAGTACCATTATAGTTCTTATCACATAACAAGAGACAGAAGTTTGTACACATAAACCAGTTCTAATGAGTAACATTATAGTTCTTATCACATAACAAAAGACACAAGTTTGTACACATAAACCAGTTGTAATGAGTAACATTATAGTTCTTATCACATAACAAGAGACACAAGGTTGTACACATAAACCAGCTATAAAGTCTAACATTATAGTTCCTATCATATTACAAGAGACACAAGTTTGTACACATCAACCAGTTGTAATGAGTAACATTATAGTTCTTATCATATAACAAGAGACACAAGTATGTACACATAAAACAGTTGTAATAAGTAACATTTTAGTTCCTATCATATTACAAGAGACACAAGTTTGTACACTTAAACCAGTTCTAATGAGTAACATTATAGTTCTTATCACATAACAAGAGACACAAGTTTTTACACATAAACCATTTGTAATGAGTAACATTATAGTTCTTATCAGATAACAAGAGACACAAGGTTGTACACATAAACCAGTTTTAATGAGTAACATTATAGTTCTTATCACATAACAAGAGACACAAGTTTGTACACATAAACCAGTTGTAATGAGTAACATTAGAGTTCTTATCACACAACAAGAGACAAACGTTTTTACACATAAACCAGTTGTAATGAGTAACATTATAGTTCCTATCATATTACAAGAGACACAAGTATATACACATAAACCAGTTCTAATGAGTAGTACTATAGTTCCTATCATATAACAAGAGACACAAGTTTGTACACATAAACCAGTTCTAATGACTAACATTATAGTTCTTATCGCATAACAAGAGACACAAGTTTGTACACATAAACCAGTTGTAACGAGTAACATTATAGTTCTTATCACATAACAAGAGACACAAGGTTGTACACATAAACCATGTGTAATGAACAACATTATAGTTATTATCACATATCAAGAGACACAACTTTGTACACATAAACCATTTCTAATGAGTAACATTATAGGTCCTATCATAGAACAAGAGACACAAGTTTGTACAAATAAACCAGGTCTAATGAGTATCAATATACTTCTTATCACATAACAAGAGACACAAGTTTGTACACATAAACCAGTTCTAATGAGTAACGTTATAGTTCTTATCACATATTAAGAGACACAAGTTTGTACACATAAACCAGTTGTAATGAGTAACATTATAGTTCTTATCACATAACAAGAGACACAAGTTTGTACGCATAACCCACTTGTAATGAGTAACATTATAGTTCTTATCACATAACAAGAGACAGAAGTTTGTACACATAAACCAGTTCTAATGAGTAACATAATAGTTCTTATCACATAACAAGAGACACAAGGTTGTACACATAAACCAGTTCTAATGACTAACATTATAGTTCCTATCATATTACAAGAGACACAAGTTTGTACACATACACCAGTTGTAATGAGTAACATTATAGTTCTTATCATATAACAAGAGACACAAGGTTGTACACATAAACCAGTTGTAATGAGTAACATTATAGTTGTTATCACATAACAAGAGACACAGGGTTGTACACATAAACCAGTTGTAATGACTAACATTATAGTTCCTATCATATTACAAGAGACACAAGTTTGTACACATCAAACAGTTGTAATGAGTAACATTATAGTTCTTATCATATAACAAGAGACACAAGGTTGTACACATAAACAAGTTCTAATGAGTAACATTATAGTTCCTATCATATAACAAGAGACACACGTTTGTACACATAAACCAGGTCTAATGACTAACATTATAGTTCTTATCACATAACAAGAGACACAAGTTTGTACACATAAACCAGTTCTAATGAGTAACATTATAGTACTTATCACATAACAAGAGAAACAAGTTTGTACACATAAACCAGTTCTATTGACTAACATTATAGTTCCTATCATATAACAAGAGACACAAGTTTGTACACATAAACCAGTTTTAATGATTAACATTATAGTTCTTATCACATAACAAGAGACACAAGTTTGTACACATAAACCAGTTCTAATGAGTAACATTATAGTTCCTATCACATAACAGGAGACACAAGGTTGTACACATAAACCAGCTGTAATGAGTAACATTACAGTTCATATCACATAACCAAAGACACAAGTTTGTACATATAAACCAATTCTAATGACTAACATTATAGTTCTTATCACGTAACAAGAGACACAAGTTTGTACACATAAACCAGTTCTCATAAGTAACATTATAGTTCTTATCAAATAACAAGAGACAAAAGGTTGTACACATAAACCATGTGTAATGAACAACATTATAGTTATTATCACATATCAAGAGACACAAGTTTGTACAAATAAACCAGTTCTAATGAGTAACATTATAGGTCCTATCATAGAACAAGAGACACAAGTTTGTACACATAAACCAGTTCTAATGAGTAACATTATAGTTCTTATCACATAACAAGTCACACAAGGTTGTACACATAAACCAGTTGTAATTAGTAACATTACAGTTATTATCACATAAAAAGAGACACAAGTTTTGTACACATAAACGAGTTCTAATGAGTAACATTATAGGTCCTATTATAGAACAAGAGACACAAGTTTGTACACATAAACCAGTTCTAATGAGGAACATTATAGGTCCTATCATAGAACAAGAGACACAAGTTTGTACACATAAACCAGGTCTAATGAGTAACATTATAGTTCCTATCACATAACAAGAGACACACGTTTGTACACCTAAACCAGTTCTAATGAGTAACATTATAGTTCTTATCACATAACAAGAGAAACAATTTTGTACACATAAACCAGTTGTAATGAGTAACATTATAGTTCTTATCACATAACAAGAGACACAAGTTTATACACATAAACCAGTTGTAATGAGTAACATTGTAGTTCTTATCACATAACAAAAGACACAAGTTTGTACACATAAACCAGTTGTAATGAGTAACATTATAGTTGTTATCACATAACAAGAGACACAGGGTTGTACACATAAAACAGTTGTAATGACTAACATTATAGTTCCTATCATATTACAAGAGACACAAGTTTGTACACATCAAACAGTTGTAATGAGTAACATTATAGTTCTTATCATATAACAAGAGACACAAGGTTGTACACATAAAACAGTTGTAATGAGTAACATTTTAGTTCCTATCATATTACAAGAGACACAAGTTTGTACACATAAACCTGTTCTAATGAGTAACATTATACTTCTTATCACATAACAAGAGACACAAATTTTTACACATAAACCATTTGTAATGAGTAACATTATAGTTCTTATCAGATAACAAGAGACAAAAGTTTGTACACTTAAACCAGGTGTAATGAGTAACATTTTAGTTCTTATCACATAACAAGAGACATAAGGTTGTACACATAAACCAGTTGTTATGAGTAACATTATAGTTCTTATCACACAACAAGAGACACAAGGTAGTACACTTAAACCAGTTGTAATGAGTATCATTATAGTTCTTATCACATAACAAGAGACACAATTTTGTACACATAAACCAGTTGTAATGAGTAATATTATAGTTCTTATCACTTAACAAGAGACACAAGGTTGTACACATAAACCAGTTGTAATGAGTAACATTAGAGTTCTTATCACATAATAAGAGACACAAGTTTTTATACATAAACCAGTTGTAAGGCGTAACATTATAGTTCCTATCATATTACAAGAGACACAAGTATATACACATAAAGCAGTTCTAATGAGCAGCACTATAGTTCCTATCATATAACAAGAGACACAAGTTTGTACACATAAACCAGTTCTAATGATTAACATTATAGTTCTTATCGCATAACAAGAGACACAAGTTTGTACACATAAACGAGTTGTAATGAGTAACATTATAGTTCTTGTCACATAACAAGAGACACAAGTTTGTACACATAAACCAGTTCTAATGAGTAATATTATAGTTCCTATCATATAACAAGAGACAAAGTTTTGTACACATAAACCAGATCTAATGACTAACATTATAGTTCTTATCACATAACAAGAGACACAAGTTTGTACACATAAACCAGTTCTAATGACTAACATTATAGTCCTATCACATAACAAGACACACAGGTTTGTACACATAAACCAGTTCTAATAACTAACATTATAGTCCTATCACATAAAAAGGCACACAAGTTTGTTCACATAAACTAGTTACCATGAGTAACATTATAGTTCTTATCACATATCAAGAGACACACGTTTGTACACATAAACCAGGTCTAATGAGTGTCAATATAGTTCTTATCACATAACAAGAGACACAAGTTTGTACACATAAACCAGTTCTAATGAGTAACGTTATAGTTCTTATCACATATCAAGAGGCACAGGTTTGTACTCATAAACCAGTTGTAATGAGTAACATTATAGTTCTTATCACATAACAAGAGACACAAGTTTGTACACATAAACCAGTTGTAAAGAGTAACATTACAGTTCTTATCACGTAACAAGAGACACAAGTTTGTACACATAACCCAGTTGTAATGAGTACCATTATAGTTCTTATCACATAACAAGAGACAGAAGTTTGTACACATAAACCAGTTCTAATGAGTAACATTATAGTTCTTATCACATAACAAAAGACACAAGTTTGTACACATAAACCAGTTGTAATGAGTAACATTATAGTTCTTATCACATAACAAGAGACACAAGGTTGTACACATAAACCAGCTATAAAGTCTAACATTATAGTTCCTATCATATTACAAGAGACACAAGTTTGTACACATCAACCAGTTGTAATGAGTAACATTATAGTTCTTATCATATAACAAGAGACACAAGTATGCACACATAAAACAGTTGTAATGAGTAATATTATAGTTCTTATTACTTAACAAGAGACACAAGGTTGTACACATAAACCAGTTGTAATGAGTAACATTAGAGTTCTTATCACATAACAAGAGACACAAGTTTTTATACATAAACCAGTTGTAATGCGTAACATTATAGTTCCTGTCATATTACAAGAGACACAAGTATATACACATAAAGCAGTTCTAATGAGTAGCACTATAGTTCCTATCATATAACAAGAGACACAAGTTTGTACACATAAACCAGTTCTAATGATTAACATTATAGTTCTTATCGCATAACAAGAGACACAATTTGTACACATAAACGAGTTGTAATGAGTAACATTATAGTTCTTGTCACATAACAAGAGACACAAGTTTGTACACATAAACCAGTTCTAATAAGTAATATTATAGTTCCTATCATATAACAAGAGACACAAGTTTGTATACATAAACTAGGTCTAATGACTAACATTATAGTTCTTATCACATAACAAGAGACACAAGTTTGTACACATAAACCAGTTCTAATGACGATCATTATAGTTATTATCACATAAGAAGAGACACAAGTTTGTACACATAAACCAGTTCTAATGAGTAACATTATAGTACTTATCACATAACAAGAGAAACAAGTTTGTACACATAAACCAGTTCTAATGACTAACATTATAGTCCTATCACATAACAAGACACACAAGTTTGTACACATAAACTAGTTACCATGAGTAACATTATAGTTCTTATCACATAACAAGAGACACAAGTTTGTACACATAAACAAGTTCTAATGAGTAACATTATAGTTCTTATCATATAACAAGAGACACAAGTTTGTACACATAAACAAGTTCTAATGAGTAACATTATAGTTCCTATCATATTACAAGAGACACAAGTATGTACACATAAACAAGTTCTAATGAGTAACATTATAGTTCTTATCATATAACAAGAGACACAAGTTTGTACACATAAACAAGTTCTAATGAGTAACATTATAGTTCTTATCACATAACAAGAGACACAAGGTTGTACACATAAACAAGTTCTAATGAGTAACATTATAGTTCTTATCATATAACAAGAGACACAAGTTTGTACACATAAACAAGTTCTAATGAGTAACATTATAGTTCTTATCATATAACAAGAGACACAAGTTTGTACACATAAACAAGTTTAAATGAGTAACATTATAGTTCTTATCATATAACAAGAGACACAAGGTTGTACACATAAACAAGTTCTAATGAGTAACATTATAGTTCCTATCATATAAGAAGAGACACACGTTTGTACACATAAACCAGGTCTAATGACTAACATTATAGTTCTTATCACATAACAAGAGACACAAGTTTGTACACATAAACCAGTTCTAATGAGTAACATTATAGTACTTATCACATAACAAGAGAAACAAGTTTGTACACATAAACCAGTTCTATTGACTAACATTATAGTTCCTATCATATAACAAGAGACACAAGTTTGTACACATAAACCAGTTTTAATGATTAACATTATAGTTCTTATCACATAACAAGAGACACAAGTTTGTACACATAAACCAGTTCTAATGAGTAACATTATAGTTCCTATCACATAACAGGAGACACAAGGTTGTACACATAAACCAGCTGTAATGAGTAACATTACAGTTCATATCACATAACCAAAGACACAAGTTTGTACATATAAACCAATTCTAATGACTAACATTATAGTTCTTATCACGTAACAAGAGACACAAGTTTGTACACATAAACCAGTTCTCATAAGTAACATTATAGTTCTTATCAAATAACAAGAGACAAAAGGTTGTACACATAAACCATGTGTAATGAACAACATTATAGTTATTATCACATATCAAGAGACACAAGTTTGTACAAATAAACCAGTTCTAATGAGTAACATTATAGGTCCTATCATAGAACAAGAGACACAAGTTTGTACACATAAACCAGTTCTAATGAGTAACATTATAGTTCTTATCACATAACAAGACACACAAGGTTGTACACATAAACCAGTTGTAATTAGTAACATTACAGTTATTATCACATAAAAAGAGACACAAGTTTTGTACACATAAACGAGTTCTAATGAGTAACATTATAGGTCCTATTATAGAACAAGAGACACAAGTTTGTACACATAAACCAGTTCTAATGAGTAACATTATAGGTCCTATCATAGAACAAGAGACACAAGTTTGTACACATAAACCAGGTCTAATGAGTAACATTATAGTTCCTATCACATAACAAGAGACACACGTTTGTACACCTAAACCAGTTCTAATGAGTAACATTATAGTTCTTATCACATAACAAGAGAAACAATTTTGTACACATAAACCAGTTGTAATGAGTAACATTATAGTTCTTATCACATAACAAGAGACACAAGTTTATACACATAAACCAGTTGTAATGAGTAACATTGTAGTTCTTATCACATAACAAAAGACACAAGTTTGTACACATAAACCAGTTGTAATGAGTAACATTATAGTTGTTATCACATAACAAGAGACACAGGGTTGTACACATAAAACAGTTGTAATGACTAACATTATAGTTCCTATCATATTACAAGAGACACAAGTTTGTACACATCAAACAGTTGTAATGAGTAACATTATAGTTGTTATCATATAACAAGAGACACAAGGTTGTACACATAAAACAGTTGTAATGAGTAACATTTTAGTTCCTATCATATTACAAGAGACACAAGTTTGTACACATAAACCTGTTCTAATGAGTAACATTATACTTCTTATCACATAACAAGAGACACAAGTTTTTACACATAAACCATTTGTAATGAGTAACATTATAGTTCTTATCAGATAACAAGAGACAAAAGTTTGTACACTTAAACCAGGTGTAATGAGTAACATTTTAGTTCTTATCACATAACAAGAGACATAAGGTTGTACACATAAACCAGTTGTTATGAGTAACATTATAGTTCTTATCACACAACAAGAGACACAAGGTAGTACACTTAAACCAGTTGTAATGAGTATCATTATAGTTCTTATCACATAACAAGAGACACAATTTTGTACACATAAACCAGTTGTAATGAGTAATATTATAGTTCTTATCACTTAACAAGAGACACAAGGTTGTACACATAAACCAGTTGTAATGAGTAACATTAGAGTTCTTATCACATAATAAGAGACGCAAGTTTTTATACATAAACCAGTTGTAAGGCGTAACATTATAGTTCCTATCATATTACAAGAGACACAAGTATATACACATAAAGCAGTTCTAATGAGCAGCACTATAGTTCCTATCATATAACAAGAGACACAAGTTTGTACACATAAACCAGTTCTAATGATTAACATTATAGTTCTTATCGCATAACAAGAGACACAAGTTTGTACACATAAACGAGTTGTAATGAGTAACATTATAGTTCTTGTCACATAACAAGAGACACAAGTTTGTACACATAAACCAGTTCTAATGAGTAATATTATAGTTCCTATTATATAACAAGAGACAATGTTTTGTACACATAAACCAGATCTAATGACTAACATTATAGTTCTTATCACATAACAAGAGACACAAGTTTGTACACATAAACCAGTTCTAATGACTAACATTATAGTCCTATCACATAACAAGACACACAAGTTTGTACACATAAACCAGTTCTAATAACAAACATTATAGTCCTATCACATAAAAAGGCACACAAGTTTGTTCACATAAACTAGTTACCATGAGTAACATTATAGTTCTTATCACATATCAAGAGACACACGTTTGTACACATAAACCAGGTCTAATGAGTGTCAATATAGTTCTTATCACATAACAAGAGACACAAGTTTGTACACATAAACCAGTTCTAATGAGTAACGTTATAGTTCTTATCACATATCAAGAGACACAGGTTTGTACTCATAAACCAGTTGTAATGAGTAACATTATAGTTCTTATCACATAACAAGAGACACAAGTTTGTACACATAAACCAGTTGTAAAGAGTAACATTACAGTTCTTATCACGTAACAAGAGACACAAGTTTGTACACATAACCCAGTTGTAATGAGTACCATTATAGTTCTTATCACATAACAAGAGACAGAAGTTTGTACACATAAACCAGTTCTAATGAGTAACATTATAGTTCTTATCACATAACAAAAGACACAAGTTTGTACACATAAACCAGTTGTAATGAGTAACATTATAGTTCTTATCACATAACAAGAGACACAAGGTTGTACACATAAACCAGCTATAAAGTCTAACATTATAGTTCCTATCATATTACAAGAGACACAAGTTTGTACACATCAACCAGTTGTAATGAGTAACATTATAGTTCTTATCATATAACAAGAGACACAAGTATGTACACATAAAACAGTTGTAATAAGTAACATTTTAGTTCCTATCATATTACAAGAGACACAAGTTTGTACACTTAAACCAGTTCTAATGAGTAACATTATAGTTCTTATCACATAACAAGAGACACAAGTTTTTACACATAAACCATTTGTAATGAGTAACATTATAGTTCTTATCAGATAACAAGAGACACAAGGTTGTACACATAAACCAGTTTTAATGAGTAACATTATAGTTCTTATCACATAACAAGAGACACAAGTTTGTACACATAAACCAGTTGTAATGAGTAACATTAGAGTTCTTATCACACAACAAGAGACACACGTTTTTACACATAAACCAGTTGTAATGAGTAACATTATAGTTCCTATCATATTACAAGAGACACAAGTATATACACATAAACCAGTTCTAATGAGTAGTACTATAGTTCCTATCATATAACAAGAGACACAAGTTTGTACACATAAACCAGTTCTAATGACTAACATTATAGTTCTTATCGCATAACAAGAGACACAAGTTTGTACACATAAACCAGTTGTAACGAGTAACATTATAGTTCTTATCACATAACAAGAGACACAAGGTTGTACACATAAACCATGTGTAATGAACAACATTATAGTTATTATCACATATCAAGAGACACAACTTTGTACACATAAACCATTTCTAATGAGTAACATTATAGGTCCTATCATAGAACAAGAGACACAAGTTTGTACAAATAAACCAGGTCTAATGAGTATCAATATACTTCTTATCACATAACAAGAGACACAAGTTTGTACACATAAACCAGTTCTAATGAGTAACGTTATAGTTCTTATCACATATTAAGAGACACAAGTTTGTACACATAAACCAGTTGTAATGAGTAACATTATAGTTCTTATCACATAACAAGAGACACAAGTTTGTACGCATAACCCACTTGTAATGAGTAACATTATAGTTCTTATCACATAACAAGAGACAGAAGTTTGTACACATAAACCAGTTCTAATGAGTAACATAATAGTTCTTATCACATAACAAGAGACACAAGGTTGTACACATAAACCAGTTCTAATGACTAACATTATAGTTCCTATCATATTACAAGAGACACAAGTTTGTACACATACACCAGTTGTAATGAGTAACATTATAGTTCTTATCATATAACAAGAGACACAAGGTTGTACACATAAACCAGTTGTAATGAGTAACATTATAGTTGTTATCACATAACAAGAGACACAGGGTTGTACACATAAACCAGTTGTAATGACTAACATTATAGTTCCTATCATATTACAAGAGACACAAGTTTGTACACATCAAACAGTTGTAATGAGTAACATTATAGTTCTTATCATATAACAAGAGACACAAGGTTGTACACATAAACAAGTTCTAATGAGTAACATTATAGTTCCTATCATATAACAAGAGACACACGTTTGTACACATAAACCAGGTCTAATGACTAACATTATAGTTCTTATCACATAACAAGAGACACAAGTTTGTACACATAAACCAGTTCTAATGAGTAACATTATAGTACTTATCACATAACAAGAGAAACAAGTTTGTACACATAAACCAGTTCTATTGACTAACATTATAGTTCCTATCATATAACAAGAGACACAAGTTTGTACACATAAACCAGTTTTAATGATTAACATTATAGTTCTTATCACATAACAAGAGACACAAGTTTGTACACATAAACCAGTTCTAATGAGTAACATTATAGTTCCTATCACATAACAGGAGACACAAGGTTGTACACATAAACCAGCTGTAATGAGTAACATTACAGTTCATATCACATAACCAAAGACACAAGTTTGTACATATAAACCAATTCTAATGACTAACATTATAGTTCTTATCACGTAACAAGAGACACAAGTTTGTACACATAAACCAGTTCTCATAAGTAACATTATAGTTCTTATCAAATAACAAGAGACAAAAGGTTGTACACATAAACCATGTGTAATGAACAACATTATAGTTATTATCACATATCAAGAGACACAAGTTTGTACAAATAAACCAGTTCTAATGAGTAACATTATAGGTCCTATCATAGAACAAGAGACACAAGTTTGTACACATAAACCAGTTCTAATGAGTAACATTATAGTTCTTATCACATAACAAGTCACACAAGGTTGTACACATAAACCAGTTGTAATTAGTAACATTACAGTTATTATCACATAAAAAGAGACACAAGTTTTGTACACATAAACGAGTTCTAATGAGTAACATTATAGGTCCTATTATAGAACAAGAGACACAAGTTTGTACACATAAACCAGTTCTAATGAGGAACATTATAGGTCCTATCATAGAACAAGAGACACAAGTTTGTACACATAAACCAGGTCTAATGAGTAACATTATAGTTCCTATCACATAACAAGAGACACACGTTTGTACACCTAAACCAGTTCTAATGAGTAACATTATAGTTCTTATCACATAACAAGAGAAACAATTTTGTACACATAAACCAGTTGTAATGAGTAACATTATAGTTCTTATCACATAACAAGAGACACAAGTTTATACACATAAACCAGTTGTAATGAGTAACATTGTAGTTCTTATCACATAACAAAAGACACAAGTTTGTACACATAAACCAGTTGTAATGAGTAACATTATAGTTGTTATCACATAACAAGAGACACAGGGTTGTACACATAAAACAGTTGTAATGACTAACATTATAGTTCCTATCATATTACAAGAGACACAAGTTTGTACACATCAAACAGTTGTAATGAGTAACATTATAGTTCTTATCATATAACAAGAGACACAAGGTTGTACACATAAAACAGTTGTAATGAGTAACATTTTAGTTCCTATCATATTACAAGAGACACAAGTTTGTACACATAAACCTGTTCTAATGAGTAACATTATACTTCTTATCACATAACAAGAGACACAAATTTTTACACATAAACCATTTGTAATGAGTAACATTATAGTTCTTATCAGATAACAAGAGACAAAAGTTTGTACACTTAAACCAGGTGTAATGAGTAACATTTTAGTTCTTATCACATAACAAGAGACATAAGGTTGTACACATAAACCAGTTGTTATGAGTAACATTATAGTTCTTATCACACAACAAGAGACACAAGGTAGTACACTTAAACCAGTTGTAATGAGTATCATTATAGTTCTTATCACATAACAAGAGACACAATTTTGTACACATAAACCAGTTGTAATGAGTAATATTATAGTTCTTATCACTTAACAAGAGACACAAGGTTGTACACATAAACCAGTTGTAATGAGTAACATTAGAGTTCTTATCACATAATAAGAGACACAAGTTTTTATACATAAACCAGTTGTAAGGCGTAACATTATAGTTCCTATCATATTACAAGAGACACAAGTATATACACATAAAGCAGTTCTAATGAGCAGCACTATAGTTCCTATCATATAACAAGAGACACAAGTTTGTACACATAAACCAGTTCTAATGATTAACATTATAGTTCTTATCGCATAACAAGAGACACAAGTTTGTACACATAAACGAGTTGTAATGAGTAACATTATAGTTCTTGTCACATAACAAGAGACACAAGTTTGTACACATAAACCAGTTCTAATGAGTAATATTATAGTTCCTATCATATAACAAGAGACAAAGTTTTGTACACATAAACCAGATCTAATGACTAACATTATAGTTCTTATCACATAACAAGAGACACAAGTTTGTACACATAAACCAGTTCTAATGACTAACATTATAGTCCTATCACATAACAAGACACACAGGTTTGTACACATAAACCAGTTCTAATAACTAACATTATAGTCCTATCACATAAAAAGGCACACAAGTTTGTTCACATAAACTAGTTACCATGAGTAACATTATAGTTCTTATCACATATCAAGAGACACACGTTTGTACACATAAACCAGGTCTAATGAGTGTCAATATAGTTCTTATCACATAACAAGAGACACAAGTTTGTACACATAAACCAGTTCTAATGAGTAACGTTATAGTTCTTATCACATATCAAGAGACACAGGTTTGTACTCATAAACCAGTTGTAATGAGTAACATTATAGTTCTTATCACATAACAAGAGACACAAGTTTGTACACATAAACCAGTTGTAAAGAGTAACATTACAGTTCTTATCACGTAACAAGAGACACAAGTTTGTACACATAACCCAGTTGTAATGAGTACCATTATAGTTCTTATCACATAACAAGAGACAGAAGTTTGTACACATAAACCAGTTCTAATGAGTAACATTATAGTTCTTATCACATAACAAAAGACACAAGTTTGTACACATAAACCAGTTGTAATGAGTAACATTATAGTTCTTATCACATAACAAGAGACACAAGGTTGTACACATAAACCAGCTATAAAGTCTAACATTATAGTTCCTATCATATTACAAGAGACACAAGTTTGTACACATCAACCAGTTGTAATGAGTAACATTATAGTTCTTATCATATAACAAGAGACACAAGTATGTACACATAAAACAGTTGTAATGAGTAACATTTTAGTTCCTATCATATTACAAGAGACACAAGTTTGTACACTTAAACCAGTTCTAATGAGTAACATTATAGTTCTTATCACATAACAAGAGACACAAGTTTTTACACATAAACCATTTGTAATGAGTAACATTATAGTTCTTATCAGATAACAAGAGACACAAGGTTGTACACATAAACCAGTTTTAATGAGTAACATTATAGTTCTTATCACATAACAAGAGACACAAGTTTGTACACATAAACCAGTTGTAATGAGTAACATTAGAGTTCTTATCACACAACAAGAGACACACGTTTTTACACATAAACCAGTTGTAATGAGTAACATTATAGTTCCTATCATATTACAAGAGACACAAGTATATACACATAAACCAGTTCTAATGAGTAGTACTATAGTTCCTATCATATAACAAGAGACACACGTTTGTACACATAAACCAGTTCTAATGACTAACATTATAGTTCTTATCGCATAACAAGAGACACAAGTTTGTACACATAAACCAGTTGTAACGAGTAACATTATAGTTCTTATTACATAACAAGAGACACAAGGTTGTACACATAAACCATGTGTAATGAACAACATTATAGTTATTATCACATATCAAGAGACACAACTTTGTACACATAAACCATTTCTAATGAGTAACATTATAGGTCCTATCATAGAACAAGAGACACAAGTTTGTACACATAAACCAGGTCTAATGAGTATCAATATACTTCTTATCACATAACAAGAGACACAATTTTGTACACATAAACCAGTTCTAATGAGTAACGTTATAGTTCTTATCACATATTAAGAGACACAAGTTTGTACACATAAACCAGTTGTAATGAGTAACATTATAGTTCTTATCACATAACAAGAGACACAAGTTTGTACGCATAACCCACTTGTAATGAGTAACATTATAGTTCTTATCACATAACAAGAGACAGAAGTTTGTACACATAAACCAGTTCTAATGAGTAACATAATAGTTCTTATCACATAACAAGAGACACAAGGTTGTACACATAAACCAGTTCTAATGACTAACATTATAGTTCCTATCATATTACAAGAGACACAAGTTTGTACACATACACCAGTTGTAATGAGTAACATTATAGTTCTTATCATATAACAAGAGACACAAGGTTGTACACATAAACCAGTTGTAATGAGTAACATTATAGTTGTTATCACATAACAAGAGACACAGGGTTGTACACATAAAACAGTTGTAATGACTAACATTATAGTTCCTATCATATTACAAGAGACACAAGTTTGTACACATCAAACAGTTGTAATGAGTATCATTATAGTTCTTATCATATAACAACAGACACAAGGTTGTACACATAAACAGTTGTAATGAGTAACATTTTAGTTCCTATCATATTACAAGAGACACAAGTTTGTACACATAAACCAGTTCTAATGAGTAACATTATACTTCTTATCACATAACAAGAGACACAAGTTTTTACACATAAACCATTTGTAATGAGTAACATTATAGTTCTTATCAGATAACAAGAGACAAAAGTTTGTACACTTAAACCAGGTGTAATGAGTAACATTTTAGTTCTTATCACATAACAAGAGACATAAGGTTGTACACGTATACCAGTTGTAATGAGTAACATTATAGTTCTTATCACACAACAAGAGGCACAAGGTAGTACACATAAACCAGTTGTAATGAGTATCATTATAGTTCTTATCACATAACAAGAGACACAATTTTGTACACATAAACCAGTTGTAATGAGTAATATTATAGTTCTTATTACTTAACAAGAGACACAAGGTTGTACACTTAAACCAGTTCTAATGAGTAACATTATAGTTCTTATCACATAACAAGAGACACAAGTTTTTACACATAAACCATTTGTAATGCGTAACATTATAGTTCCTGTCATATTACAAGAGACACAAGTATATACACATAAAGCAGTTCTAATGAGTAGCACTATAGTTCCTATCATATAACAAGAGACACAAGTTTGTACACATAAACCAGTTCTAATGATTAACATTATAGTTCTTATCGCATAACAAGAGACACAATTTGTACACATAAACGAGTTGTAATGAGTAACATTATAGTTCTTGTCACATAACAAGAGACACAAGTTTGTACACATAAACCAGTTCTAATAAGTAATATTATAGTTCCTATCATATAACAAGAGACACAAGTTTGTATACATAAACCAGGTCTAATGACTAACATTATAGTTCTTATCACATAACAAGAGACACAAGTTTGTACACATAAACCAGTTCTAATGACGATCATTATAGTTATTATCACATAAGAAGAGACACAAGTTTGTACACATAAACCAGTTCTAATGAGTAACATTATAGTACTTATCACATAACAAGAGAAACAAGTTTGTACACATAAACCAGTTCTAATGACTAACATTATAGTCCTATCACATAACAAGACACACAAGTTTGTACACATAAACTAGTTACCATGAGTAACATTATAGTTCTTATCACATAACAAGAGACACAAGTTTGTACACATAAACAAGTTCTAATGAGTAACATTATAGTTCTTATCATATAACAAGAGACACAAGTTTGTACACATAAACAAGTTCTAATGAGTAACATTATAGTTCTTATCACATAACAAGAGACACAAGTTTGTACACATAAACCAGTTCTAATGACTAACATTATAGTTCTTATCATATAACAAGAGACACAAGTTTGTACACATAAACAAGTTCTAATGAGTAACATTATAGTTCTTATCACATAACAAGAGACACAAGGTTGTACACATAAACAAGTTCTAATGAGTAACATTATAGTTCTTATCATATAACAAGAGACACAAGTTTGTACATATAAACAAGTTCTAATGAGTAACATTATAGTTCTTATCATATAACAAGAGACACAAGTTTGTACACATAAACAAGTTCTAATGAGTAACATTATAGTTCTTATCATATAACAAGAGACACAAGGTTGTACACATAAACAAGTTCTAATGAGTAACATTATAGTTCTTATCATATAACAAGAGACACAAGTTTGTACACATAAACAAGTTCTAATGAGTAACATTATAGTTCTTATCACATAACAAGAGACACAAGGTTGTACACATAAACAAGTTCTAATGAGTAACATTATAGTTCTTATCACATAACAAGAGACACAAGTTTGTACAGATAAACAAGTTCTAATGAGTAACATTATAGTTCTTATCATATAACAAGAGACACAAGTTTGTACACATAAACAAGTTCTAATGAGTAACATTATAGTTCTTATCATATAACAAGAGACACAAGGTTGTACACATAAACAAGTTCTAATGAGTAACATTATAGTTCTTATCACATAACAAGAGACACAAGTTTGTACACATAAACAAGTTCTAATGAGTAACATTATAGTTCATATCATATAACAAGAGACACAAGTTTGTACACATAAACAAGTTCTAATGAGTAACATTATAGTTCTTATCATATAACAAGAGACACAGGTTTGTACACATAAACAAGTTCTAATGAGTAACATTATAGTTCTTATCATATAACAAGAGACACAAGTTTGTACACATAAACAAGTTCTAATGAGTAACATTATAGTTCTTATCATATAACAAGAGACACAGGTTTGTACACATAAACAAGTTCTAATGAGTAACATTATAGTTCTTATCATATAACAAGAGACACAAGTTTGTACACATAAACAAGTTCTAATGAGTAACATTATAGTTCTTATCACATAACAAGAGACACAAGGTTGTACACATAAACCATGTGTAATGAACAACATTATAGTTATTATCACATATCAAGAGACACAAGGTTGTACACATAAACCAGTTCTAATCAGTAACATTTTAGTTCTTATCACATAACAAGACACACAAGTTTGTACACATAAACTAGTTACCATGAGTAACATTATAGTTCTTATCACATAACAAGAGACACAAGTTTGTACACATAAACAAGTTCTAATGAGTAACATTATAGTTCTTATCATATAACAAGAGACACAAGTTTGTACACATAAACAAGTTCTAATGAGTAACATTATAGTTCTTATCACATAACAAGAGACACAAGGTTGTACACATAAACCAGTTCTAATCAGTAACATTTTAGTTCTTATCAATAACAAGACACACAAGTTTGTACACATAAACTAGTTACCATGAGTAACATTATAGTTCTTATCACATAACAAGAGACACAAGTTTGTACACATAAACCAGTTCTAATGAGTAACATTATAGTTCTTATCATATAACAAGAGACACAAGTTTGTACACATAAACAAGTTCTAATGAGTAACATTATAGTTCTTATCACATAACAAGAGACACAAGGTTGTACACATAAACCAGTTCTAATCAGTAACATTTTAGTTCTTATCACATAACAAGACACACAAGTTTGTACACATAAACTAGTTACCATGAGTAACATTATAGTTCTTATCACATAACAAGAGACACAAGTTTGTACACATAAACCAGTTCTAATGACTAACATTATAGTCCTATCACATAACTAGACACGCAAGTTTGTACACATAAACTAGTTACCATGAGTAACATTATAGTTCTTATCACATAACAAGAGACAGAAGTTTGTACACATAAACAAGTTCTAATGAGTAACATTATAGTTCTTATCACATAACAGGAGACACAAGGTTGTACACATAAAACAGTTGTAATGAGTAACATTGTAGTTCTTATCACATAACAAGAGACACAAGTTTGTACACATAAACCAGTTCTAATCAGTAACATTTTAGTTCTTATCACATAACAAGAGACACAAGTTTGTACACATAAACCAGTTCTAATGAGTAACATTATAGTTCTTATCACGTAACAGGAGACACAAGTTTGTACACATAAACCAGTTCTAATCAGTAACATTATAGTTCTTATCACATAACAAGAGACACAAGTTTGTACACATAAACCAGTTCTAATCAGTAACATGTTAGTTCTTATCGCATAACAAGAGACACAAGTTTGTACATTTAAACCAATTCTAATGAGTAACATTATAGTTCTTATCGCATAACAAGAGACACAAGTTTGTACACATAAACCAGTTCTAATCAGTAACATTATAGTTCTTATCACATAACAAGAGACACAAGTTTGTACACATAAACCAGTTCTAATCAGTAACATGTTAGTTCTTATCGCATAACAAGAGACACAAGTTTGTACATATAAACCAATTCTAATGAGTAACATTATAGTTCTTATCGCATAACAAGAGACACAAGTTTGTACATATAAACCAATTCTAATGAGTAACATTATAGTTCTTATCACGTAACAGGAGACACAAGTTTGTACACATAAACCAGTTCTAATGAGTAACATTATAGTTCTTATCACGTAACAGGAGACACAAGTTTGTACACATAAACCAGTTCTAATGAGTAACATTATAGTTCTTATCACGTAACAGGAGACACAAGTTTGTACAGATAAACCAATTCTAATGAGTAACATTATAGTTCTTATCACGTAACAGGAGACACAAGTTTGTACACATAAACCAATTCTAATGAGTAACATTATAGTTCTTATCACGTAACAGGAGACACAAGTTTGTACACATAAACCAGTTCTAATGAGTAACATTATAGTTCTTATCACATAACAAGAGACACAAGGTTGTACACATAAACCATGGGTAATGAACAACATTACAGTTATTATCACATATCAAGAGACACAACTTTGTACACATAAACCAGTTCTAATGAGTAACATTATAGGTCCTATCATAGAACAAGAGACACAAGTTTGTACACATAAACCAGGTCTAATGAGTAACATTATAGTTCCTATCACATAACAAGAGACACACGTTTGTACACCTAAACCAGTTCTAATGAGTAACATTATAGTTCTTATCACATAACAAGAGAAACAATTTTGTACACATAAACCAGTTGTAATGAGTAACATTATAGTTCTTATCACATAACAAGAGACACAAGTTTATACACATAAAAAGTTGTAATGAGTAACATTATAGTTCTTATCACATAACAAGAGACACAAGGTTGTACACATAAACCAGTTGTAATGACTAACATTATAGTTCCTATCATATTACAAGACACACAAGTTTGTACACATCAAGCAGTTGTAATGAGTAACATTATAGTTCTTATCATATAACAGCAGACACAAGGTTGTACACATAAACAGTTGTAATGAGTAACATTTTAGTTCCTATCATATTACAAGAGACACAAGTTTGTACACATAAACCAGTTCTAATGAGTAACATTATACTTCTTATCACATAACAAGAGACACAAGTTTTTACACATAAACCATTTGTAATGAGTTACATTATAGTTCTTATCAGATAACAAGAGACAAAGTTTGTACACTTAAACCAGGTGTAATGAGTAACATTTTAGTTCTTATCACATAACAAGAGACATAAGGTTGTACACGTAAACCAGTTGTAATGAGTAACATTATAGTTCTTATCACACAACAAGAGACACAAGGTAGTACATATAAACCAGTTGTAATGAGTATCATTATAGTTCTTATCACATAACAAGAGACACAATTTTGTACACATAAACCAGTTGTAATGAGTAATATTATAGTTCTTATTACTTAACAAGAGACACAAGGTTGTACACATAAACAAGTTGTAATGAGTAACATTATAGTTCTTGTCACATAACAAGAGACACAAGTTTGTACACATAAACCAGTTCAAATGAGTAATATTATAGTTCCTATCCTATAACAAGAGACACAAGTTTGTACACATAAACCAGGTCTAATGACTAACATTATAGTTCTTATCACATAACAAGAGACACAAGTTTGTACACATAAACCAGTTCTAATGAGTCACATTATAGTTACTATCATATAACAAGAGACACAAGTTTGTACACATAAAACAGTTCTAATCACGATCATTATAGTTCTTATCACATAAAAAGAGACACAAGTTTGTACAAATAAACAAGTTGTAATGAGTAACATTATAGGTCTTATCACATAAGAAGAGACACAAGTTTGTACACATAAACCAGTTCTAATGAGTAACATTATAGTACTTATCACATAACAAGAGAAACAAGTTTGTACAGATAAACCAGTTCTATTGACTAACATTATAGTTCCTATCATATAACAAGAGACACAAGTTTGTACACATAAACCAGTTTTAATGACTAACATTATAGTTCTTATCACATAACAAGAGACACAAGTTTGTACACATAAACCAGTTCTAATGAGTAACATTATAGTTCCTATCACATAACAGGAGACACAAGGTTGTACACATAAACCAGCTGTAATGAGTAACATTACAGTTCATATCACATAACCAAAGACACAAGTTTGTACATATAAACCAATTCTAATGACTAACATTATAGTTCTTATCACGTAACAAGATACACAAGTTTGTACACATAAACCAGTTCTCATAAGTAACATTATAGTTCTTATCAAATAACAAGAGACAAAAGGTTGTACACATAAACCATGTGTAATGAATAACATTATAGTTATTATCACATATCAAGAGACACAAGTTTGTACATATAAACCAGTTCTAATGAGTAACATTATAGGTCCTATCATAGAACAAGAGACACAAGTTTGTACACATAAACCAGGTCTAATAAGTATCACTATAGTTCTTATCACATAACAGGAGACACAAGTTTGTACACATAAACCAGTTCTAATGACTAACATTATAGTTCTTATCACATAACAAGAGACACAAGTGTGTACACATAAACCAGTTCTAATGAGTAACATTATAGTTCTTATCACGTAACAAGACACACAAGGTTGTACACATAAACCAGTTGTAATTAGTAACATTACAGTTATTATCACATAAAAAGAGACACAAGTTTTGTACACATAAACGAGTTCTAATGAGTAACATTATAGGTCCTATTATAGAACAAGAGACACAAGTTTGTACACATAAACCAGTTCTAATGAGTAACATTATAGGTCCTATCATAGAACAAGAGACACAAGTTTGTACACATAAACCAGGTCTAATGAGTAACATTATAGTTCCTATCACATAACAAGAGACCCACGTTTGTACACCTAAACCAGCTCTAATGAGTAACATTATAGTTCTTATCACATAACAAGAGAAACAATTTTGTACACATAAACCAGTTGTAATGAGTAACATTATAGTTCTTATCACATAACATGAGACACAAGTTTATACACATAAACCAGTTGTAATGAGTAACATTGTAGTTCTTATCACATAACAAAAGACACAAGTTTGTACACATAAACCAGTTGTAATGAGTAACATTATAGTTGTTATCACATAACAAGAGACACAGGGTTGTACACATAAAACAGTTGTAATGACTAACATTATACTTCCTATCATATTACAAGAGACACAAGTTTGTACACATCAAGCAGTTGTAATGAGTAACATTATAGTTCTTATCATATAACAAGAGACACAAGGTTGTACACATAAAACAGTTGTAATGAGTAACATTTTAGTTCCTATCATATTACAAGAGACACTAGTTTGTACACATAAACCTGTTCTAATGAGTAACATTATACTTCTTATCACATAACAAGAGACACAAGTTTTTACACATAAACCATTTGTAATGAGTAACATTATAGTTCTTATCAGATAACAAGAGACAAAAGTTTGTACACTTAAACCAGGTGTAATGAGTAACATTTTAGTTCTTATCACATAACAAGAGACATAAGGTTGTACACATAAACCAGTTGTTATGAGTAACATTATAGTTCTTATCACAAGACAAGAGACACAAGGTAGTACACTTAAACCAGTTGTAATGAGTATCATTATAGTTCTTATCACATAACAAGAGACACAATTTTGTACACATAAACCAGTTGTAATGAGTAATATTATAGTTCTTATCACTTAACAAGAGACACAAGGTTGTACACATAAACCAGTTGTAATGAGTAACATTAGAGTTCTTATCACATAATAAGAGACACAAGTTTTTATACATAAACCAGTTGTAAGGCGTAACATTATAGTTCCTATCATATTACAAGAGACACAAGTATATACACATAAAGCAGTTCTAATGAGCAGCACTATAGTTCCTATCATATAACAAGAGACACAAGTTTGTACACATAAACCAGTTCTAATGATTAACATTATAGTTCTTGTCACATAACAAGAGACACAAGTTTGTACACATAAACCAGTTCTAATGAGTAATATTATAGTTCCTATCATATAACCAGAGACAAAGTTTTGTACAAATAAACCAGGTCTAATGACTAACATTATAGTTCTTATCACATAACAAGAGACACAAGTTTGTACACATAAACCAGTTCTAATGACTAACATTATAGTCCTATCACATAACAAGACACACAAGTTTGTACACATAAACCAGTTCTAATAACTAACATTATAGTCCTATCACATAAAAAGGCACACAAGTTTGTTCACATAAACTAGTTACCATAAGTAACATTATTGTTCTTATCACATATCAAGAGACACACGTTTGTACACATAAACCAGGTCTAATGAGTGTCAATATAGTTCTTATCACATAACAAGAGACACAAGTTTGTACACATAAACCAGTTCTAATGAGTAACGTTATAGTTCTTATGACATAACAAGAGACACAAGTTTGTACACATAAACCAGTTCTAATGAGTAACGTTATAGTTCTTATCACATATCAAGAGACACAAGTTTGTACACATAAACCAGTTGTAAAGAGTAACATTACAGTTCTTATCACGTAACAAGAGACACAAGTTTGTACACATAAACCAGTTCTAATGAGTAACATTATAGTTCTTATCACATAACAAAAGACACAAGTTTGTACACATAAACCAGTTGTAATGAGTAACATTATAGTTCTTATCACATAACAAGAGACAGAAGTTTGTACACATAAACCGGTTCTAATGAGTAACATTATAGTTCTTATCACATAACAAAAGACACAAGTTTCTACACATAAACCAGTTGTAATGAGTAACATTATAGTTCTTATCACATAACAAGGCACACAAGGTTGTACACATAAACCAGCTATAAAGTCTAACATTATAGTTCCTATCATATTACAAGAGACACAAGTTTGTACACATCAACACGTTGTAATGAGTAACATTATAGTTCTTATCATATAACAAGAGACACAAGTATGTACACATAAAACAGTTGTAATGAGTAACATTTTAGTTCCTATCATATTACAAGAGACACAAGTTTGTACACTTAAACCAGTTCTAATGAGTAACATTATAGTTCTTATCACATAACAAGAGACACAAGTTTTTACACATAAACCATTTGTAATGAGTAACATTATAGTTCTTATCAGATAACAAGAGACACAAGGTTGTACACATAAACCAGTTTTAATGAGTAACATTATAGTTCTTATCACATAACAAGAGACACACGTTTGTACACATAAACCAGTTGTAATGAGTAACATTAGAGTTCTTATCACACAACAAGAGACACACGTTTGTACACATAAACCAGTTGTAATGAGTAACATTATAGTTCCTATCATATTACAAGAGACACAAGTATATACACATAAACCAGTTCTAATGAGTAGTACTATAGTTCCTATCATATAACAAGAGACACAAGTTTGTACACATAAACCAGTTCTAATGACTAACATTATAGTTCTTATCGCATAACAAGAGACACAAGTTTGTACACATAAACCAGTTGTAACGAGTAACATTATAGTTCTTGTCACATAACAAGAGACACAAGTTTGTACACATAAACCAGTTCTAATGAGTAATATTATAGTTCCTATCATATAACAAGAGACACAAGTTTTTACACATAAACCAGGTCTAATGACTAACATTATAGTTCTTATGACATAACAAGAGACACAAGTATGTACACATAAACCAGTTCTAATGAGTAACATTATAGTTCCTATCATATAACAAGAGACACAAGTTTGTACACATAAACCAGTTCTAATGACTATCATTATAGTTCTTATCACATAACAAGAGACACAAGTTTGTACAAATAAACAAGTTGTAATGAGTAACATTATAGGTCTTATCACATAAGAAGAGACACAAGTTTGTACACATAAACCAGTTCTAATGAGTAACATTATAGTACTTATCACATAACAAGAGAAACAAGTTTGTACACATAAACCAGTTCTATTGACTAACATTATAGTTCCTATCATATAACAAGAGACACAAGTTTGTACACATAAACCAGTTTTAATGACTAACATTATAGTTCTTATCACATAACAAGAGACACAAGTTTGTACACATAAACCAGTTCTAATGAGTAACATTATAGTTCCTATCACATAACAGGAGACACAAGGTTGTACACATAAACCAGCTGTAATGAGTAACATTACAGTTCATATCACATAACCAAAGACACAAGTTTGTACATATAAACCAATTCTAATGACTAACATTATAGTTCTTATCACGTAACAAGAGACACAAGTTTGTACACATAAACCAGTTCTCATAAGTAACATTATAGTTCTTATCAAATAACAAGAGACAAAAGGTTGTACACATAAACCATGTGTAATGAACAACATTATAGTTATTATCACATATCAAGAGACACAAGTTTGTACATATAAACCAGTTCTAATGAGTAACATTATAGGTCCTATCATAGAACAAGAGACACAAGTTTGTACACATAAACCAGGTCTAATAAGTATCACTATAGTTCTTATCACATAACAAGAGACACAAGTTTGTACACATAAACCAGTTCTAATGACTAACATTATAGTTCTTATCACATAACAAGAGACACAAGTGTGTACACATAAACCAGTTCTAATGAGTAACATTATAGTTCTTATCACGTAACAAGACACACAAGGTTGTACACATAAACCAGTTGTAATTAGTAACATTACAGTTATTATCACATAAAAAGAGACACAAGTTTTGTACACATAAACGAGTTCTAATGAGTAACATTATAGGTCCTATTATAGAACAAGAGACACAAGTTTGTACACATAAACCAGTTCTAATGAGTAACATTATAGGTCCTATCATAGAACAAGAGACACAAGTTTGTACACATAAACCAGGTCTAATGAGTAACATTATAGTTCCTATCACATAACAAGAGACCCACGTTTGTACACCTAAACCAGCTCTAATGAGTAACATTATAGTTCTTATCACATAACAAGAGAAACAATTTTGTACACATAAACCAGTTGTAATGAGTAACATTATAGTTCTTATCACATAACAAGAGACACAAGTTTATACACATAAACCAGTTGTAATGAGTAACATTGTAGTTCTTATCACATAACAAAAGACACAAGTTTGTACACATAAACCAGTTGTAATGAGTAACATTATAGTTGTTATCACATAACAAGAGACACAGGGTTGTACACATAAAACAGTTGTAATGACTAACATTATAGTTCCTATCATATTACAAGAGACACAAGTTTGTACACATCAAGCAGTTGTAATGAGTAACATTATAGTTCTTATCATATAACAAGAGACACAAGGTTGTACACATAAAACAGTTGTAATGAGTAACATTTTAGTTCCTATCATATTACAAGAGACACTAGTTTGTACACATAAACCTGTTCTAATGAGTAACATTATACTTCTTATCACATAACAAGAGACACAAGTTTTTACACATAAACCATTTGTAATGAGTAACATTATAGTTCTTATCAGATAACAAGAGACAAAAGTTTGTACACTTAAACCAGGTGTAATGAGTAACATTTTAGTTCTTATCACATAACAAGAGACATAAGGTTGTACACATAAACCAGTTGTTATGAGTAACATTATAGTTCTTATCACACAACAAGAGACACAAGGTAGTACACTTAAACCAGTTGTAATGAGTATCATTATAGTTCTTATCACATAACAAGAGACACAATTTTGTACACATAAACCAGTTGTAATGAGTAATATTATAGTTCTTATCACTTAACAAGAGACACAAGGTTGTACACATAAAGCAGTTGTAATGAGTAACATTAGAGTTCTTATCACATAATAAGAGACACAAGTTTTTATACATAAACCAGTTGTAAGGCGTAACATTATAGTTCCTATCATATTACAAGAGACACAAGTATATACACATAAAGCAGTTCTAATGAGCAGCACTATAGTTCCTATCATATAACAAGAGACACAAGTTTGTACACATAAACCAGTTCTAATGATTAACATTATAGTTCTTGTCACATAACAAGAGACACAAGTTTGTACACATAAACCAGTTCTAATGAGTAATATTATAGTTCCTATCATATAACCAGAGACAAAGTTTTGTACACATAAACCAGGTCTAATGACTAACATTATAGTTCTTATCACATAACAAGAGACACAAGTTTGTACACATAAACCAGTTCTAATGACTAACATTATAGTCCTATCACATAACAAGACACACAAGTTTGTACACATAAACCAGTTCTAATAACTAACATTATAGTCCTATCACATAAAAAGGCACACAAGTTTGTTCACATAAACTAGTTACCATGAGTAACATTATTGTTCTTATCACATATCAAGAGACACACGTTTGTACACATAAACCAGGTCTAATGAGTGTCAATATAGTTCTTATCACATAACAAGAGACACAAGTTTGTACACATAAACCAGTTCTAATGAGTAACGTTATAGTTCTTATCACATATCAAGAGACACAAGTTTGTACTCATAAACCAGTTGTAACGAGTAACATTATAGTTCTTATCACATAACAAGAGACACAAGTTTGTACACATAAACCAGTTGTAAAGAGTAACATTACAGTTCTTATCACGTAACAA
The DNA here is from genome assembly GCA_030765065.1 of Deroplatys truncata. Taxonomy (NCBI): domain Eukaryota; kingdom Metazoa; phylum Arthropoda; class Insecta; order Mantodea; family Mantidae; genus Deroplatys; species Deroplatys truncata. Next base: position 14,677,254 of record CM060981.1, read on the forward strand.
GAGACACAAGTTTGTACACATAACCCAGTTGTAATGAGTAACATTATAGTTCTTATCACATAACAAGAGACAGAAGTTTGTACACATAAACCAGTTCTAATGAGTAACATTATAGTTCTTATCACATAACAAAAGACACAAGTTTGTAAACATAAACCAGTTGTAATGAGTAACATTATAGTTCTTATCACATAACAAGGCACACAAGGTTGTACACATAAACCAGCTATAAAGTCTAACATTATAGTTCCTATCATATTACAAGAGACACAAGTTTGTACACATCAACACGTTGTAATGAGTAACATTATTGTTCTTATCATATAACAAGAGACACAAGTATGTACACATAAAACAGTTGTAATGAGTAACATTTTAGTTCCTATCATATTACAAGAGACACAAGTTTGTACACTTAAACCAGTTCTAATCAGTAACATTATAGTTCTTATCACATAACAAGAGACACAAGTTTGTACACATAAACCAGTTCTAATCAGTAACATGTTAGTTCTTATCGCATAACAAGAGACACAAGTTTGTACATATAAACCAATTCTAATGAGTAACATTATAGTTCTTATCGCATAACAAGAGACACAAGTTTGTACACATAAACCAGTTCTAATCAGTAACATTATAGTTCTTATCACATAACAAGAGACACAAGTTTGTACACATAAACCAGTTCTAATCAGTAACATGTTAGTTCTTATCGCATAAAAAGAGACACAACTTTGTACATATAAACCAATTCTAATGAGTAGCATTATAGTTCTTATCGCATAACAAGAGACACAAGTTTGTACATATAAACCAATTCTAATGAGTAACATTATAGTTCTTATCACGTAACAGGAGACACAAGCTTGTACACATAAACCAGTTCTAATAAGTAACATTATAGTTCTTATCACGTAACAGGAGACACAAGTTTGTACAGATAAACCAATTCTAATAAGTAACATTATAGTTCTTATCACGTAACAGGAGACACAAGTTTGTACATATAAACCAATTCTAATGAGTAACATTATAGTTCTTATCACGTAACAGGAGACACAAGTTTGTACACATAAACCAGTTCTAATGAGTAACATTATAGTTCTTATCACGTAACAGGAGACACAAGTTTGTACAGATAAACCAATTCTAATGAGTAACATTATAGTTCTTATCACGTAACAGGAGACACAAGTTTGTACACATAAACCAATTCTAATGAGTAACATTATAGTTGTTATCACGTAACAGGAGACACAAGTTTCTACACATAAACCAGTTCTAATGAGTAACATTATAGTTCTTATCACATAACAAGAGACACAAGGTTGTACACATAAACCATGTGTAATGAACAACATTATAGTTATTATCACATATCAAGAGGCACAACTTTGTACACATAAACCAGTTCTAATGAGTAACATTATAGGTCCTATCATAGAACAAGAGACACAAGTTTGTACACATAAACCAGGTCTAATGAGTAACATTATAGTTCCTATCACATAACAAGAGACACACGTTTGTACACCTAAACCAGTTCTAATGAGTAACATTATAGTTCTTATCACATAACAAGAGAAACAATTTTGTACACATAAACCAGTTGTAATGAGTAACATTATAGTTCTTATCACATAACAAGAGACACAAGTTTATACACATAAAAAGTTGTAATGAGTAACATTATAGTTCTTATCACATAACAAGAGACACAAGGTTGTACACATAAACCAGTTGTAATGACTAACATTATAGTTCCTATCATATTACAAGACACACAAGTTTGTACACATCAAGCAGTTGTAATGAGTAACATTATAGTTCTTATCATATAACAGCAGACACAAGGTTGTACACATAAACAGTTGTAATGAGGAACATTTTAGTTCCTATCATATTACAAGAGACACAAGTTTGTACACATAAACCAGTTCTAATGAGTAACATTATACTTCTTATCACATAACAAGAGACACAAGTTTTTACACATAAACCATTTGTAATGAGTTACATTATATTTCTTATCAGATAACAAGAGACAAAGTTTGTACACTTAAACCAGGTGTAATGAGTAACATTTTAGTTCTTATCACATAACAAGAGACATAAGGTTGTACACGTAAACCAGTTGTAATGAGTAACATTATAGTTCTTATCACACAACAAGAGACACAAGGTAGTACACATAAACCAGTTGTAATGAGCATCATTATAGTTCTTATCACATAACAAGAGACACAATTTTGTACACATAAACCAGTTGTAATGAGTAATATTATAGTTCTTATTACTTAACAAGAGACACAAGGTTGTACACATAAACAAGTTGTAATGAGTAACATTATAGTTCTTGTCACATAACAAGAGACACAAGTTTGTACACATAAACCAGTTCAAATGAGTAATATTATAGTTCCTATCCTATAACAAGAGACACAAGTTTGTACACATAAACCAGGTCTAATGACTAACATTATAGTTCTTATCACATAACAAGAGACACAAGTTTGTACACATAAACCAGTTCTAATGAGTCACATTATAGTTACTATCATATAACAAGAGACACAAGTTTGTACACATAAAACAGTTCTAATGACGATCATTATAGTTCTTATCACATAAAAAGAGACACAAGTTTGTACAAATAAACAAGTTGTAATGAGTAACATTATAGGTCTTATCACATAAGAAGAGACACAAGTTTGTACACATAAACCAGTTCTAATGAGTAACATTATAGTACTTATCACATAACAAGAGAAACAAGTTTGTACACATAAACCAGTTCTATTGACTAACATTATAGTTCCTATCATATAACAAGAGACACAAGTTTGTACACATAAACCAGTTTTAATGACTAACATTATAGTTCTTATCACATAACAAGAGACACAAGTTTGTACACATAAACCAGTTCTAATGAGTAACATTATAGTTCCTATCACATAACAGGAGACACAAGGTTGTACACATAAACCAGCTGTAATGAGTAACATTACAGTTCATATCACATAACCAAAGACACAAGTTTGTACATATAAACCAATTCTAATGACTAACATTATAGTTCTTATCACGTAACAAGAGACACAAGTTTGTACACATAAACCAGTTCTCATAAGTAACATTATAGTTCTTATCAAATAACAAGAGACAAAAGGTTGTACACATAAACCATGTGTAATGAACAACATTATAGTTATTATCACATATCAAGAGACACAAGTTTGTACATATAAACCAGTTCTAATGAGTAACATTATAGGTCCTATCATAGAACAAGAGACACAAGTTTGTACACATAAACCAGGTCTAATAAGTATCACTATAGTTCTTATCACATAACAAGAGACACAAGTTTGTACACATAAACCAGTTCTAATGACTAACATTATAGTTCTTATCACATAACAAGAGACACAAGTGTGTACACATAAAGCAGTTCTAATGAGTAACATTATAGTTCTTATCACGTAACAAGACACACAAGGTTGTACACATAAACCAGTTGTAATTAGTAACATTACAGTTATTATCACATAAAAAGAGACACAAGTTTTGTACACATAAACGAGTTCTAATGAGTAACATTATAGGTCCTATTATAGAACAAGAGACACAAGTTTGTACACATAAACCAGTTCTAATGAGTAACATTATAGGTCCTATCATAGAACAAGAGACACAAGTTTGTACATATAACCCAGGTCTAATGAGTAACATTATAGTTCCTATCACATAACAAGAGACCCACGTTTGTACACCTAAACCAGCTCTAATGAGTAACATTATAGTTCTTATCACATAACAAGAGAAACAATTTTGTACACATAAACCAGTTGTAATGAGTAACATTATAGTTCTTATCACATAACAAGAGACACAAGTTTATACACATAAACCAGTTGTAATGAGTAACATTGTAGTTCTTATCACATAACAAAAGACACAAGTTTGTACACATAAACCAGTTGTAATGAGTAACATTATAGTTGTTATCACATAACAAGAGACACAGGGTTGTACACATAAAACAGTTGTAATGACTAACATTATAGTTCCTATCATATTACAAGAGACACAAGTTTGTACACATCAAGCAGTTGTAATGAGTAAAATTATAGTTCTTATCATATAACAAGAGACACAAGGTTGTACACATAAAACAGTTGTAATGAGTAACATTTTAGTTCCTATCATATTACAAGAGACACTAGTTTGTACACATAAACCTGTTCTAATGAGTAACATTATACTTCTTATCACATAACAAGAGACACAAGTTTTTACACATAAACCATTTGTAATGAGTAACATTATAGTTCTTATCAGATAACAAGAGACAAAAGTTTGTACACTTAAACCAGGTGTAATGAGTAACATTTTAGTTCTTATCACATAACAAGAGACATAAGGTTGTACACATAAACCAGTTGTTATGAGTAACATTATAGTTCTTATCACATAACAAGAGACACAAGGTAGTACACTTAAACCAGTTGTAATGAGTATCATTATAGTTCTTATCACATAACAAGAGACACAATTTTGTACACATAAACCAGTTGTAATGAGTAATATTATAGTTCTTATCACTTAACAAGAGACACAAGGTTGTACACATAAACCAGTTGTAATGAGTAACATTAGAGTTCTTATCACATAATAAGAGACACAAGTTTTTATACATAAACCAGTTGTAAGGCGTAACATTATAGTTCCTATCATATTACAAGAGACACAAGTATATACACATAAAGCAGTTCTAATGAGCAGCACTATAGTTCCTATCATATAACAAGAGACACAAGTTTGTACACATAAACCAGTTCTAATGATTAACATTATAGTTCTTGTCACATAACAAGAGACACAAGTTTGTACACATAAACCAGTTCTAATGAGTAATATTATAGTTCCTATCATATAACCAGAGACAAAGCTTTGTACACATAAACCAGGTCTAATGACTAACATTATAGTTCTTATCACATAACAAGAGACACAAAATTGTACACATAAACCAGTTCTAATGACTAACATTATAGTCCTATCACATAACAAGACACACAAGTTTGTACACATAAACCAGTTCTAATAACTAACATTATAGTCCTATCACATAAAAAGGCACACAAGTTTGTTCACATAAACTAGTTACCATGAGTAACATTATTGTTCTTATCACATATCAAGAGACACACGTTTGTACACATAAACCAGGTCTAATGAGTGTCAATATAGTTCTTATCACATAACAAGAGACACAAGTTTGTACACATAAACCAGTTCTAATGAGTAACGTTATAGTTCTTATCACATATCAAGAGACACAAGTTTGTACTCATAAACCAGTTGTAATGAGTAACATTATAGTTCTTATCACATAACAAGAGACACAAGTTTGTACACATAAACCAGTTGTAAAGAGTAACATTACAGTTCTTATCACGTAACAAGAGACACAAGTTTGTACACATAACCCAGTTGTAATGAGTAACATTATAGTTCTTATCACATAACAAGAGACAGAAGTTTGTACACATAAACCAGTTCTAATGAGTAACATTATAGTTCTTATCACATAACAAAAGACACAAGTTTGTACACATAAACCAGTTGTAATGAGTAACATTATAGTTCTTATCACATAACAAGGCACACAAGGTTGTACACATAAACCAGCTATAAAGTCTAACATTATAGTTCCTATCATATTACAAGAGACACAAGTTTGTACACATCAACACGTTGTAATGAGTAACATTATAGTTCTTATCATATAACAAGAGACACAAGTATGTACACATAAAACAGTTGTAATGAGTAACATTTTAGTTCCTATCATATTACAAGAGACACAAGTTTGTACACTTAAACCAGTTCTAATGAGTAACATTATAGTTCTTATCACATAACAAGAGACACATGTTTTTACACATAAACCATTTGTAATGAGTAACCTTATAGTTCTTATCAGATAACAAGAGACACAAGGTTGTACACATAAACCAGTTTTAATGAGTAACATTATAGTTCTTATCACATAACAAGAGACACAAGTTTGTACACATAAACCAGTTGTAAGGAGTAACATTAGAGTTCTTATCACACAACAAGAGACACACGTTTGTACACATAAACCAGTTGTAATGAGTAACATTATAGTTCCTATCATATTACAAGAGACACAAGTATATACACATAAACCAGTTCTAATGAGTAGTACTATAGTTCCTATCATATAACAAGAGACACAAGTTTGTACACATAAACCAGTTCTAATGACTAACATTATAGTTCTTATCGCATAACAAGAGACACAAGTTTGTACACATAAACCAGTTGTAACGAGTAACATTATAGTTCTTGTCACATAACAAGAGACACAAGTTTGTACACATAAACCAGTTCTAATGAGTAATATTATAGTTCCTATCATATAACAAGAGACACAAGTTTTTACACATAAACCAGGTCTAATGACTAACATTATAGTTCTTATGACATAACAAGAGACACAAGTATGTACACATAAACCAGTTCTAATGAGTAACATTATAGTTCCTATCATATAACAAGAGACACAAGTTTGTACACATAAACCAGTTCTAATGACTATCATTATAGTTCTTATCACATAACAAGAGACACAAGTTTGTACAAATAAACAAGTTGTAATGAGTAACATTATAGGTCTTATCACATAAGAAGAGACACAAGTTTGTACACATAAACCAGTTCTAATGAGTAACATTATAGTACTTATCACATAACAAGAGAAACAAGTTTGTACACATAAACCAGTTCTATTGACTAACATTATAGTTCCTATCATATAACAAGAGACACAAGTTTGTACACATAAACCAGTTTTAATGACTAACATTATAGTTCTTATCACATAACAAGAGACACAAGTTTGTACACATAAACCAGTTCTAATGAGTAACATTATAGTTCCTATCACATAACAGGAGACACAAGGTTGTACACATAAATCAGCTGTAATGAGTAACATTACAGTTCATATCACATAACCAAAGACACAAGTTTGTACATATAAACCAATTCTAATGACTAACATTATAGTTCTTATCACGTAACAAGAGACACAAGTTTGTACACATAAACCAGTTCTCATAAGTAACATTATAGTTCTTATCAAATAACAAGAGACAAAAGGTTGTACACATAAACCATGTGTAATGAACAACATTATAGTTATTATCACATATCAAGAGACACAAGTTTGTACACATAAACGAGTTCTAATGAGTAACATTATAGGTCCTATTATAGAACAAGAGACACAAGTTTGTACACATAAACCAGTTCTAATGAGTAACATTATAGGTCCTATCATAGAACAAGAGACACAATTTTGTACACATAAACCAGGTCTAATGAGTAACATTATAGTTCCTATCACATAACAAGAGACCCACGTTTGTACACCTAAACCAGCTCTAATGAGTAACATTATAGTTCTTATCACATAACAAGAGAAACAATTTTGTACACATAAACCAGTTGTAATGAGTAACATTATAGTTCTTATCACATAACAAGAGACACAAGTTTATACACATAAACCAGTTGTAATGAGTAACATTGTAGTTCTTATCACATAACAAAAGACACAAGTTTGTACACATAAACCAGTTGTAATGAATAACATTATAGTTGTTATCACATAACAAGAGACACAGGGTTGTACACATAAAACAGTTGTAATGACTAACATTATAGTTCCTATCATATTACAAGAGACACAAGTTTGTACACATCAAGCAGTTGTAATGAGTAACATTATAGTTCTTATCATATAACAAGAGACAAAAGGTTGTACACATAAAACAGTTGTAATGAGTAACATTTTAGTTCCTATCATATTACAAGAGACACTAGTTTGTACACATAAACCTGTTCTAATGAGTAACATTATACTTCTTATCACATAACAAGAGACACAAGTTTTTACACATAAACCATTTGTAATGAGTAACATTATAGTTCTTATCAGATAACAAGAGACAAAAGTTTGTACACTTGAACCAGGTGTAATGAGTAACATTTTAGTTCTTATCACATAACAAGAGACATAAGGTTGTACACATAAACCAGTTGTTATGAGTAACATTATAGTTCTTATCACACAACAAGAGACACAAGGTAGTACACTTAAACCAGTTGTAATGAGTATCATTATAGTTCTTATCACATAACAAGAGACACAATTTTGTACACATAAACCAGTTGTAATGAGTAATATTATAGTTCTTATCACTTAACAAGAGACACAAGGTTGTACACATAAACCAGTTGTAATGAGTAACATTAGAGTTCTTATCACATAATAAGAGACACAAGTTTTTATACATAAACCAGTTGTAAGGCGTAACATTATAGTTCCTATCATATTACAAGAGACACAAGTATATACACATAAAGCAGTTCTAATGAGCAGCATTATAGTTCCTATCATATAACAAGAGACACAAGTTTGTACACATAAACCAGTTCTATTGAGTAATATTATAGTTCCTATCATATAACCAGAGACAAAGTTTTGTACACATAAACCAGGTCTAATGACTAACATTATAGTTCTTATCACATAACAAAAGACACAAGTTTGTACACATAAACCAGTTCTAATGACTAACATTATAGTCCTATCACATAACAAGACACACAAGTTTGTACACATAAACCAGTTCTAATAACTAACATTATAGTCCTATCACATAAAAAGGCACACAAGTTTGTTCACATAAACTAGTTACCATGAGTGACATTATTGTTCTTATCACATATCAAGAGACACACGTTTGTACACATAAACCAGGTCTAATGAGTGTCAATATAGTTCTTATCACATAACAAGAGACACAAGTTTGTACACATAAACCAGTTCTAATGAGTAACGTTATAGTTCTTATCACATATCAAGAGACACAAGTTTGTACTCATAAACCAGTTGTAATGAGTAACATTATAGTTCTTATCACATAACAAGAGACACAAGTTTGTACACATAAACCAGTTGTAAAGAGTAACATTACAGTTCTTATCACGTAACAAGAGACACAAGTTTGTACACATAACCCAGTTGTAATGAGTAACATTATAGTTCTTATCACATAACAAGAGACAGAAGTTTGTACACATAAACCAGTTCTAATGAGTAACATTATAGTTCTTATCACATAACAAAAGACACAAGTTTGTACACATAAACCAGTTGTAATGAGTAACATTATAGTTCTTATCACATAACAAGGCACACAAGGTTGTACACATAAACCAGCTATAAAGTCTAACATTATAGTTCCTATCATATTACAAGAGACACAAGTTTGTACACATCAACACGTTGTAATGAGTAACATTATAGTTCTTATCATATAACAAGAGACACAAGTATGTACACATAAAACAGTTGTAATGAGTAACATTTTAGTTCCTATCATATTACAAGAGACACAAGTTTGTACACTTAAACCAGTTCTAATGAGTAACATTATAGTTCTTATCACATAACAAGAGACACAAGTTTTTACACATAAACCATTTGTAATGAGTAACATTATAGTTCTTATCAGATAACAAGAGACACAAGGTTGTACACATAAACCAGTTTTAATGAGTAACATTATAGTTCTTATCACATAACAAGAGACACAAGTTTGTACACATAAACCAGTTGTAATGAGTAACATTAGAGTTCTTATCACACAACAAGAGACACACGTTTGTACACATAAACCAGTTGTAATGAGTAACATTATAGTTCCTATCATATTACAAGAGACACAAGTATATACACATAAACCAGTTCTAATGAGTAGTACTATAGTTCCTATCATATAACAAGAGACACAAGTTTGTACACATAAACCAGTTCTAATGACTAACATTATAGTTCTTATCGCATAACAAGAGACACAAGTTTGTACACATAAACCAGTTGTAACGAGTAACATTACAGTTCTTGTCACATAACAAGAGACACAAGTTTGTACACATAAACCAGTTCTAATGAGTAATATTATAGTTCCTATCATATAACAAGAGACACAAGTTTTTACACATAAACCAGGTCTAATGACTAACATTATAGTTCTTATGACATAACAAGAGACACAAGTATGTACACATAAACCAGTTCTAATGAGTAACATTATAGTTCCTATCATATAACAAGAGACACAAGTTTGTACACATAAACCAGTTCTAATGACTATCATTATAGTTCTTATCACATAACAAGAGACACAAGTTTGTACAAATAAACCAGTTGTAATGAGTAACATTATAGGTCTTATCACATAAGCAGAGACACAAGTTAGTACACATAAACCAGTTCTAATGAGTAACATTATAGTTCTTATCACATAACAAGAGAAACAAGTTTGTACAAATAAACCAGTTCTAATGACTAACATTATAGTCCTATCACATAACAAGACACACAAATTTGTACACATTAACTAGTTACCATGAGTAACATTATAGTTCTTATCACATAACAAGAGACACAAGTTTGTACACATAAACCAGTTCTAATTAGTAACATTATAGTTCTTATCACATAACAGGAGACACGAGGTTATGCATATAAACCAGTTGTAATGAGTAACATTTTAGTTCTTATCACATAACAAGAGACACAAGTTTGTACACATAAACCAGTTCTAATGACTAACATTATAGTTCTTATCAAATAACAAGACACACAAGTTTGTACACATAAACCAGTTGTAATGAGTAACATTATAGGTCTTATCACATAACAAGAGACACAAATTAGTACACATAAACCAGTTCTAATGAGTAACATTATAGTTCTTATCACATAACAAGAGAAACAAGTTTGTACACATAAACCAGTTCTAATGACTAACATTATAGTTCCTATCACATAACAAGATCACAAGTTTGTACACTTAAACCAGTTACCATGGGTAATATTATAGTTCTTATCACATAACAAAAGACACAAGTTTGTACATATAAACCAGTTCTAATGACTAACATTATAGTTCTTATCACATAACAAGACACAAAAGGTTGTACACATAAACCAGTTGTAATGAGTAACATTAAAGTTATTATCACATAACAAGACACACAAGGTTGTACACATAAACCAGTTGTAATGAGTAACATTATAGTTATTATCACATAACAAGAGACACAAGTTTGTACACATAAACCAGGTCTAATGACTAACATTATAGTTCCTATCACATAACAAGAGACACACGTTTCTACACATAAACCAGTTCTAATGAGTAACATTATAGTTCTTATCACATAACAAGAGAAACAATTTTGTTCACATAAACCAGTTGTAATGAGTAACATTATAGTTCTTATCACATAACAAAAGACACAAGTTTGTACACATAAACCAGTTGTAATGAGTAACATTATAGTTCTTATCACATAACAAGAGACACAAGGTTGTACACATAAACCAGTTTTAATGACTAACAATATAGTTCCTATCATATTACAAGAGACACAAGTTTGTACACATCAACCAGTTGTAATGAGTAACATTATAGTTCTTTTCATATAACAAGAGACACAAGGTTGTACACATAAAGCAGTTGTAATGAGTAACATTTTAGTTCCTATCATATTACAAGAGACACAAGTTTGTACACATAAACCAGTTCTAATGACTAACATTATAGTTCTTATCACATAACAAGAGACACAAGTTTTTACACATAAACCATTTGTAAGGAGTAACATTACAGTTCTTATCAAATAACAAGAGACAAAAGATTGTACATATAAACCAGGTGTAATGAGTAACATTATATTTCTAATCACATAACAAGAGACACAAGGTAGTACACATAAACCAGTTGTAATGAGTAATATTATAGTTCTTATCACTTAACAAGAGACACAAAGTTGTACACATAAACCAGTTGTAATGAGTAACATTAGAGTTCTTATCACTTAACAAGTGACACAAATTTGTACACATAAACCAGTTGTAATGAGTAACATTAGAGTTCTTATCACTTAACAAGAGACACAAAGTTGTACACATAAACCAGTTGTAATGAGTAACATTAGAGTTCTTATCACTTAACAAGAGACACAAATTTGTACACATAAACCAGTTGAAATGAGTAATATTATAGTTCTTATCACTTAACAAGAGACACAAAGTTGTACACATAAACCAGTTGTAATGAGTAATATTATAGTTCTTATCACTTAACAAGAGACACAAAGTTGTACACATAAACCAGTTGTAATGAGTAACATTAGAGTTCTTATCACATAACAAGAGACACAAGTTTGTACACATAAACCAGTTGTAATGAGTAATATTATAGTTCTTATCACTTAACAAGAGACACAAAGTTGTACACATAAACCAGTTGTAATGAGTAACATTAGAGTTCTTATCACATAACAAGAGACACAAGTTTGTACACATAAACCAGTTGTAATGAGTAATATTATAGTTCTTATCACTTAACAAGAGACACAAAGTTGTACACATAAACCAGTTGTAATGAGTAACATTAGAGTTCTTATCACTTAACAAGAGACACAAATTTGTACACATAAACCAGTTGTAATGAGTAATATTATAGTTCTTATCACTTAACAAGAGACACAAAGTTGTACACATAAACCAGTTGTAATGAGTAATATTATAGTTCTTATCACATAACAAGAGACACAAGTTTGTACACATAAACCAGTTGTAATGAGTAATATTATAGTTCTTATCACTTAACAAGAGACACAAAGTTGTACACATAAACCAGTTCTAATGAGTAACATTATAGTTCCTATCATATTACAAGAGACACAAGTATGTACACATAAACCAGTTCTAATGAGTAGCACTATAGTTCCTATCATATAACAAGAGACACAAGTTTTTACACATAAACCAGTTCTAATGACTAACATTATAGTCCTATCACATAACAAGACACACAAGTTTGTACACATAAACCAGTTCTAATAACTAACATTATAGTCCTATCACATAAAAAGGCACACAAGTTTGTTCACATAAACTAGTTACCATGAGTAACATTATTGTTCTTATCACATATCAAGAGACACACGTTTGTACACATAAACCAGGTCTAATGAGTGTCAATATAGTTCTTATCACATAACAAGAGACACAAGTTTGTACACATAAACCAGTTCTAATGAGTAACGTTATAGTTCTTATCACATATCAAGAGACACAAGTTTGTACTCATAAACCAGTTGTAATGAGTAACATTATAGTTCTTATCACATAACAAGAGACACAAGTTTGTACACATAAACCAGTTGTAAAGAGTAACATTACAGTTCTTATCACGTAACAAGAGACACAAGTTTGTACACATAACCCAGTTGTAATGAGTAACATTATAGTTCTTATCACATAACAAGAGACAGAAGTTTGTACACATAAACCAGTTCTAATGAGTAACATTATAGTTCTTATCACATAACAAAAGACACAAGTTTGTACACATAAACCAGTTGTAATGAGTAACATTATAGTTCTTATCACATAACAAGGCACACAAGGTTGTACACATAAACCAGCTATAAAGTCTAACATTATAGTTCCTATCATATTACAAGAGACACAAGTTTGTACACATCAACACGTTGTAATGAGTAACATTATAGTTCTTATCATATAACAAGAGACACAAGTATGTACACATAAAACAGTTGTAATGAGTAACATTTTAGTTCCTATCATATTACAAGAGACACAAGTTTGTACACTTAAACCAGTTCTAATGAGTAACATTATAGTTCTTATCACATAACAAGAGACACATGTTTTTACACATAAACCATTTGTAATGAGTAACCTTATAGTTCTTATCAGATAACAAGAGACACAAGGTTGTACACATAAACCAGTTTTAATGAGTAACATTATAGTTCTTATCACATAACAAGAGACACAAGTTTGTACACATAAACCAGTTGTAAGGAGTAACATTAGAGTTCTTATCACACAACAAGAGACACACGTTTGTACACATAAACCAGTTGTAATGAGTAACATTATAGTTCCTATCATATTACAAGAGACACAAGTATATACACATAAACCAGTTCTAATGAGTAGTACTATAGTTCCTATCATATAACAAGAGACACAAGTTTGTACACATAAACCAGTTCTAATGACTCACATTATAGTTCTTATCGCATAACAAGAGACACAAGTTTGTACACATAAACCAGTTGTAACGAGTAACATTATAGTTCTTGTCACATAACAAGAGACACAAGTTTGTACACATAAACCAGTTCTAATGAGTAATATTATAGTTCCTATCATATAACAAGAGACACAAGTTTTTACACATAAACCAGGTCTAATGACTAACATTATAGTTCTTATGACATAACAAGAGACACAAGTATGTACACATAAATCAGTTCTAATGAGTAACATTATAGTTCCTATCATATAACAAGAGACACAAGTTTGTACACATAAACCAGTTCTAATGACTATCATTATAGTTCTTATCACATAACAAGAGACACAAGTTTGTACAAATAAACAAGTTGTAATGAGTAACATTATAGGTCTTATCACATAAGAAGAGACACAAGTTTGTACACATAAACCAGTTCTAATGAGTAACATTATAGTACTTATCACATAACAAGAGAAACAAGTTTGTACACATAAACCAGTTCTATTGACTAACATTATAGTTCCTATCATATAACAAGAGACACAAGTTTGTACACATAAACCAGTTTTAATGACTAACATTATAGTTCTTATCACATAACAAGAGACACAAGTTTGTACACATAAACCAGTTCTAATGAGTAACATTATAGTTCCTATCACATAACAGGAGACACAAGGTTGTACACATAAATCAGCTGTAATGAGTAACATTACAGTTCATATCACATAACCAAAGACACAAGTTTGTACATATAAACCAATTCTAATGACTAACATTATAGTTCTTATCACGTAACAAGAGACACAAGTTTGTACACATAAACCAGTTCTCATAAGTAACATTATAGTTCTTATCAAATAACAAGAGACAAAAGGTTGTACACATAAACCATGTGTAATGAACAACATTATAGTTATTATCACATATCAAGAGACACAAGTTTGTACACATAAACGAGTTCTAATGAGTAACATTATAGGTCCTATTATAGAACAAGAGACACAAGTTTGTACACATAAACCAGTTCTAATGAGTAACATTATAGGTCCTATCATAGAACAAGAGACACAATTTTGTACACATAAACCAGGTCTAATGAGTAACATTATAGTTCCTATCACATAACAAGAGACCCACGTTTGTACACCTAAACCAGCTCTAATGAGTAACATTATAGTTCTTATCACATAACAAGAGAAACAATTTTGTACACATAAACCAGTTGTAATGAGTAACATTATAGTTCTTATCACATAACAAGAGACACAAGTTTATACACATAAACCAGTTGTAATGAGTAACATTGTAGTTCTTATCACATAACAAAAGACACAAGTTTGTACACATAAACCAGTTGTAATGAATAACATTATAGTTGTTATCACATAACAAGAGACACAGGGTTGTACACATAAAACAGTTGTAATGACTAACATTATAGTTCCCATCATATTACAAGAGACACAAGTTTGTACACATCAAGCAGTTGTAATGAGTAACATTATAGTTCTTATCATATAACAAGAGACACAAGGTTGTACACATAAAACAGTTGTAATGAGTAACATTTTAGTTCCTATCATATTACAAGAGACACTAGTTTGTACACATAAACCTGTTCTAATGAGTAACATTATACTTCTTATCACATAACAAGAGACACAAGTTTTTACACATAAACCATTTGTAATGAGTAACATTATAGTTCTTATCAGATAACAAGAGACAAAAGTTTGTACACTTGAACCAGGTGTAATGAGTAACATTTTAGTTCTTATCACATAACAAGAGACATAAGGTTGTACACATAAACCAGTTGTTATGAGTAACATTATAGTTCTTATCACACAACAAGAGACACAAGGTAGTACACTTAAACCAGTTGTAATGAGTATCATTATAGTTCTTATCACATAACAAGAGACACAATTTTGTACACATAAACCAGTTGTAATGAGTAATATTATAGTTCTTATCACTTAACAAGAGACACAAGGTTGTACACATAAACCAGTTGTAATGAGTAACATTAGAGTTCTTATCACATAATAAGAGACACAAGTTTTTATACATAAACCAGTTGTAAGGCGTAACATTATAGTTCCTATCATATTACAAGAGACACAAGTATATACACATAAAGCAGTTCTAATGAGCAGCATTATAGTTCCTATCATATAACAAGAGACACAAGTTTGTACACATAAACCAGTTCTATTGAGTAATATTATAGTTCCTATCATATAACCAGAGACAAAGTTTTGTACACATAAACCAGGTCTAATGACTAACATTATAGTTCTTATCACATAACAAAAGACACAAGTTTGTACACATAAACCAGTTCTAATGACTAACATTATAGTCCTATCACATAACAAGACACACAAGTTTGTACACATAAACCAGTTCTAATAACTAACATTATAGTCCTATCACATAAAAAGGCACACAAGTTTGTTCACATAAACTAGTTACCATGAGTGACATTATTGTTCTTATCACATATCAAGAGACACACGTTTGTACACATAAACCAGGTCTAATGAGTGTCAATATAGTTCTTATCACATAACAAGAGACACAAGTTTGTACACATAAACCAGTTCTAATGAGTAACGTTATAGTTCTTATCACATATCAAGAGACACAAGTTTGTACTCATAAACCAGTTGTAATGAGTAACATTATAGTTCTTATCACATAACAAGAGACACAAGTTTGTACACATAAACCAGTTGTAAAGAGTAACATTACAGTTCTTATCACGTAACAAGAGACACAAGTTTGTACACATAACCCAGTTGTAATGAGTAACATTATAGTTCTTATCACATAACAAGAGACAGAAGTTTGTACACATAAACCAGTTCTAATGAGTAACATTATAGTTCTTATCACATAACAAAAGACACAAGTTTGTACACATAAACCAGTTGTAATGAGTAACATTATAGTTCTTATCACATAACAAGGCACACAAGGTTGTACACATAAACCAGCTATAAAGTCTAACATTATAGTTCCTATCATATTACAAGAGACACAAGTTTGTACACATCAACACGTTGTAATGAGTAACATTATAGTTCTTATCATATAACAAGAGACACAAGTATGTACACATAAAACAGTTGTAATGAGTAACATTTTAGTTCCTATCATATTACAAGAGACACAAGTTTGTACACTTAAACCAGTTCTAATGAGTAACATTATAGTTCTTATCACATAACAAGAGACACAAGTTTTTACACATAAACCATTTGTAATGAGTAACATTATAGTTCTTATCAGATAACAAGAGACACAAGGTTGTACACATAAACCAGTTTTAATGAGTAACATTATAGTTCTTATCACATAACAAGAGACACAAGTTTGTACACATAAACCAGTTGTAATGAGTAACATTAGAGTTCTTATCACACAACAAGAGACACACGTTTGTACACATAAACCAGTTGTAATGAGTAACATTATAGTTCCTATCATATTACAAGAGACACAAGTATATACACATAAACCAGTTCTAATGAGTAGTACTATAGTTCCTATCATATAACAAGAGACACAAGTTTGTACACATAAACCAGTTCTAATGACTAACATTATAGTTCTTATCGCATAACAAGAGACACAAGTTTGTACACATAAACCAGTTGTAACGAGTAACATTACAGTTCTTGTCACATAACAAGAGACACAAGTTTGTACACATAAACCAGTTCTAATGAGTAATATTATAGTTCCTATCATATAACAAGAGACACAAGTTTTTACACATAAACCAGGTCTAATGACTAACATTATAGTTCTTATGACATAACAAGAGACACAAGTATGTACACATAAACCAGTTCTAATGAGTAACATTATAGTTCCTATCATATAACAAGAGACACAAGTTTGTACACATAAACCAGTTCTAATGACTATCATTATAGTTCTTATCACATAACAAGAGACACAAGTTTGTACAAATAAACCAGTTGTAATGAGTAACATTATAGGTCTTATCACATAAGCAGAGACACAAGTTAGTACACATAAACCAGTTCTAATGAGTAACATTATAGTTCTTATCACATAACAAGAGAAACAAGTTTGTACAAATAAACCAGTTCTAATGACTAACATTATAGTCCTATCACATAACAAGACACACAAATTTGTACACATTAACTAGTTACCATGAGTAACATTATAGTTCTTATCACATAACAAGAGACACAAGTTTGTACACATAAACCAGTTCTAATTAGTAACATTATAGTTCTTATCACATAACAGGAGACACGAGGTTATGCATATAAACCAGTTGTAATGAGTAACATTTTAGTTCTTATCACATAACAAGAGACACAAGTTTGTACACATAAACCAGTTCTAATGACTAACATTATAGTTCTTATCAAATAACAAGACACACAAGTTTGTACACATAAACCAGTTGTAATGAGTAACATTATAGGTCTTTTCACATAACAAGAGACACAAATTAGTACACATAAACCAGTTCTAATGAGTAACATTATAGTTCTTATCACATAACAAGAGAAACAAGTTTGTACACATAAACCAGTTCTAATGACTAACATTATAGTTCCTATCACATAACAAGATCACAAGTTTGTACACTTAAACCAGTTACCATGGGTAATATTATAGTTCTTATCACATAACAAAAGACACAAGTTTGTACATATAAACCAGTTCTAATGACTAACATTATAGTTCTTATCACATAACAAGACACAAAAGGTTGTACACATAAACCAGTTGTAATGAGTAACATTAAAGTTATTATCACATAACAAGACACACAAGGTTGTACACATAAACCAGTTGTAATGAGTAACATTATAGTTATTATCACATAACAAGAGACACAAGTTTGTACACATAAACCAGGTCTAATGACTAACATTATAGTTCCTATCACATAACAAGAGACACACGTTTCTACACATAAACCAGTTCTAATGAGTAACATTATAGTTCTTATCACATAACAAGAGAAACAATTTTGTTCACATAAACCAGTTGTAATGAGTAACATTATAGTTCTTATCACATAACAAAAGACACAAGTTTGTACACATAAACC
The DNA here is from genome assembly GCA_030765065.1 of Deroplatys truncata. NCBI lineage: Eukaryota > Metazoa > Arthropoda > Insecta > Mantodea > Mantidae > Deroplatys > Deroplatys truncata. Next base: position 14,696,604 of record CM060981.1, read on the forward strand.
AGTTGTAATGAGTAACATTATAGTTCTTATCACATAACAAGAGACACAAGGTTGTACACATAAACCAGTTTTAATGACTAACAATATAGTTCCTATCATATTACAAGAGACACAAGTTTGTACACATCAACCAGTTGTAATGAGTAACATTATAGTTCTTTTCATATAACAAGAGACACAAGGTTGTACACATAAAGCAGTTGTAATGAGTAACATTTTAGTTCCTATCATATTACAAGAGACACAAGTTTGTACACATAAACCAGTTCTAATGACTAACATTATAGTTCTTATCACATAACAAGAGACACAAGTTTTTACACATAAACCATTTGTAAGGAGTAACATTATAGTTCTTATCAAATAACAAGAGACAAAAGATTGTACATATAAACCAGGTGTAATGAGTAACATTATATTTCTAATCACATAACAAGAGACACAAGGTAGTACACATAAACCAGTTGTAATGAGTAATATTATAGTTCTTATCACTTAACAAGAGACACAAAGTTGTACACATAAACCAGTTGTAATGAGTAACATTAGAGTTCTTATCACTTAACAAGTGACACAAATTTGTACACATAAACCAGTTGTAATGAGTAACATTAGAGTTCTTATCACTTAACAAGAGACACAAAGTTGTACACATAAACCAGTTGTAATGAGTAACATTAGAGTTCTTATCACTTAACAAGAGACACAAATTTGTACACATAAACCAGTTGAAATGAGTAATATTATAGTTCTTATCACTTAACAAGAGACACAAAGTTGTACACATAAACCAGTTGTAATGAGTAATATTATAGTTCTTATCACTTAACAAGAGACACAAAGTTGTACACATAAACCAGTTGTAATGAGTAACATTAGAGTTCTTATCACATAACAAGAGACACAAGTTTGTACACATAAACCAGTTGTAATGAGTAATATTATAGTTCTTATCACTTAACAAGAGACACAAAGTTGTACACATAAACCAGTTGTAATGAGTAACATTAGAGTTCTTATCACATAACAAGAGACACAAGTTTGTACACATAAACCAGTTGTAATGAGTAACATTAGAGTTCTTATCACTTAACAAGAGACACAAATTTGTACACATAAACCAGTTGTAATGAGTAATATTATAGTTCTTATCACTTAACAAGAGACACAAAGTTGTACACATAAACCAGTTGTAATGAGTAATATTATAGTTCTTATCACATAACAAGAGACACAAGTTTGTACACATAAACCAGTTGTAATGAGTAATATTATAGTTCTTATCACTTAACAAGAGACACAAAGTTGTACACATAAACCAGTTCTAATGAGTAACATTATAGTTCCTATCATATTACAAGAGACACAAGTATGTACACATAAACCAGTTCTAATGAGTAGCACTATAGTTCCTATCATATAACAAGAGACACAAGTTTTTACACATAAACCAGTTCTAATGCGTAACATTATAGGTCCTATCATAGAACAAGAGACACAAGTTTGTACAATTAAACCAGTTCAAATGAGTAATATTATAGTTCCTATCATATAACAAGAGACACAAGTTTGTACACATAAACCAGGTCTAATGACTAACATTATAGTTCTTATCACATAACAAGAGACACAAGTTTGTACACATAAACCAGTTCTAATGAGTAACATTATAGTTACTATCATATAACAAGAGACACAAGTTTGTACACATAAAACATTTCTAATGATGATCATTATAGTTCTTATCACATAACAAGAGACACAAGTTTGTACAAATAAACAAGTTGTAATGAGTAACATTATAGGTCTTATCACATAAGAAGAGACACAAGTTTGTACACATAAACCAGTTCTAATGAGTAACATTATAGTACTTATCACATAACAAGAGAAACAAGTTTGTACACATAAACCAGTTCTAATGACTAACATTATAGTCCTATCACATAACAAGACACACAAGTTTGTACACATAAACTAGTTACCATGAGTAACATTATAGTTCTTATCACATAACAAGAGACACAAGTTTGTACACATAAACCAGTTCTAATGAGTAACATTGTAGTTCTTATCACATAACAGGAGACACAAGGTTGTACACATAAACCAGTTGTAATGAGTAACATTATAGTTCATATCACATAACAAAAGACACAAGTTTGTACATATAAACCAATTCTAATGACTAACATTATAGTTCTTATCACGTAACAAGAGACACAAGTTTGTACACATAAACCAGTTCTAATAAGTAACATTATAGTTCTTATCACATAACAAGAGACACAAGGTTGTACACATAAACCATGTGTAATGAACAACATTATAGTTATTATCACATATCAAGAGACACAAGTTTGTACACATAAACCAGTTCTAATTAGTAACATTATAGGTCCTATCATAGAACAAGAGACACAAGTTTGTACACATAAACCAGGTCTAATAAGTATCACTATAGTTCTTATCACATAACAAGAGACACAAGTTTGTACACATAAACCAGTTCTAATGACTAACATTATAGGTCCTATCTGCGGCGATCACCTCCTCATCCGTTGCTGTAGCTTACCTTGATGCTTCTCCCGTTGCTTCCAGAAGTTCTCAGCGTGTTGGTTCTTCAATTTATCCTCGGCTAGCTGCAGTAATTTTCCTTAAATTATATGGGAGCATGGACTTATCCTCGGTAAAGGAAAACGTAGATCTCGGGTGGTGATATAGGAAGACATAGACTTGCTTTGTTTATGAAAAGATGACACTGCCGTTTCTTTTTATTTAATTAACACTCGTAGTATACAAAACTGGTATTGCCGCTGTAAAATACTGTCCACCACTGTTAAACTATGGCGTGGATATGGCACGAAATATAACTATTCTTATTGTCGCTTTCAGAGTAGCGGATCTTAGGTGTGTTGCTAAAACTATTTTGATTCCCTGTTTTGGCGCGATATCTCACACATCCTGCAGCATCTCTCCCTGACCACACATTACGAAAACTCTCGAATAAAATGCAATACTAAGCTGACATGACAAATTTGACTTGATTCCCTTTTTGGCGCGATATCTCACACATCCTGCAGCATCTCTCCCTGACCACACATGACATAAACTGTCGAATAAAACGCAATGCTAAAATTCCATGATAAAACTATTGACAATACTGTCTTTTTGGCGCGATATCTCACACATCCTGCAGCATCTCTCCCTGACCACACCTGACATAAACTGTCTCGAATTTTCCCCAAACAGATCCATTTATAGTCTCAGGCTTCTGAGGCTGCTTCCTTTCCTATTGGTCCATTTTTAGCGCGACTCGACGCGTCTAACTATTTCGAATAAACTTTCAGGGATCTCATTGGTCCAATTTTAATATAAATCGCGGCTTTTCCTACATGTACCGTTAGATTGTCCTTCTCACTCACTTGGTCACGGCGAATTATCAAATAATGGGACAAAGGCTCTACACCCTCGCTGTAGGAATAATAGCACTGCGACCGGAGAGAGGTAATAAAACTAGGTTTTCTGCCTTCGAAAGCACTATTCCTGTAGCTAAAACATTCCCTCGTGGACAGTATTTTAACATAGCGCTTAAATTATTTACATTAAACCATTTATAACTCTACTAATATTAGTAACCTAGATAGATACATAACGTTAAATCACCCTTCTTAAAATATACAAGCAGTATTGAGAAAAAGATATTTACATAGTACGATTTAACATCAATAAAAGTTAATTAATAAATTATCTAGAATTACTGTTCTCGGGCCCGGCCTAGAGTTGCCGTTTCAAATTGCCCTGTTCTGGAAAAGAATAAATTTTTCAGCACTTGATACAATTTTCTTTTCCAGAATAATTCCTCTGATTATGGCCTTTGTAGGTTTGTTTTGTTGACAGAGACCCTTCGCTATACCTGTTCCTTCACAAGGGTTCTGCCAAACCAGTGGTGTTTATATTTGGGTCATTCACTCTACATTTGTTATGGTTGATCCCCTCTCACCATTTAAAAACAGGTTTCCGAGAGACATTCTTACACAATACATTTCCCGCACACGAATAACTTGTGGTGGAGAGAAATACTCTAATACCCAAATTAAGTTCTAAAATTAAATCTATTTACATACATATTGATACATAATTATTATGCATTTATTTATTTCTTTACCTCCTTATTTATCGGGTGTATTACCTTTGCTATTTGTTCATAGGGTTGCTACCTCATTTCGAGTAAAACTAACCTGACTATTTTCATTACATTCTTCACCCTTCTCATTCTCTAAACATTTGTACGGTTTGAGCAACTGTTTATGGTATCTCCCTACGATCTTGGAATTCTTTATTTCTTGTAACTCAAATGTATCCGAGCCAAAAATGTTAATCACCCGGTATGGACCTTTAAATAAATTTTCCATTCTATGATACCTTTTGTTCAGAATGCTAGACTTTTTCTTGTCCCGTACCAATACTAAGTCTCCCAATTCAATCAACCAGTGTTTTCGTTTCTTTTTCTTAAACTTTTCTTTTCTTTTCTGCGCCTTACTTGCCATTCTTTCAAAAGCTTTCTTAAACATCTCTTCTTCCGTTAGTGCTTTCGGATCTTTAGCTTCTAGTGTCTGTGGTAATTCCCCTTCAAGTGTTTCCATTAATTTCCCCTTCATCAGCTCGATGGGCTTATAACCGGTAGTAGGGCTCACACTTTCATTTAAAATACTTTCGATGCGCTGATAGTGATTTGCCCAATCACTGTGTTTTTTATTGGCCAAAATTCTCAAATAAACCGAAATGTCCCGTATTATTCTTTCGCAGGGATTGCTTTGTGGGTGGTATTTTGAGCAATGATACAACGTGATTTCGTTTTCTTTTAAGGTGTCTACAAATTTTCTGCTGGTAAATATTGAAGCATTATCACATAAAATTGCCTTCATCTTTCCAAATTGTGTAACATACGACTTCATTATCTTCCTTAGGCATGTTTCACTTGTAATCTTCCTGACTGGGTAAATTTTCACAAATTTTGAAAATACATCTATTAACACTACTATATACCTAAATCCAAATCTACTACAAGGCATCTCACCATGACAGTCCAAGGTCACTAACATGCCTGGTTTTTCTCTTAGTATTGAGTTTGTCTCGTATTCGTATTGTATATTCAGTGGCTTTGCTTTTTGACATTGTAAGCATGTCGAAATTATTCTCCTTACTTTATGGTGTAATTTTGGAATATACAGGTTTTCTTGGATCATTAAAACGGTGCGTTCTGAGCCAGAATGTGCTAGAGCTTGATGGAACGTGTTTATGAGTTCATTCTCCATGTTCTTAGGTATATACGTCTTCCATTTCTGTATTTCACTGCCATGTAGTTTATACAACACGCCCCCTTTTACCCCTATGTTTCCCTTGATATTTTCATCTATTTCTGGGGCCTTTTTTATTAATTTATTTAACTTCTCATCTCGTCGCTGCTGGTCCCCTATTCCTTTTAATTCCTTTATCAAACTTTTACTCAAGGGTATTTCAATACTCATTAAGGTTACTTCATTTTTAGGGCGTTCTATTCTCTCCGGTATTTCTTGGTTGTTATGTAACCTAGACAGCAAATCGCTAAAGACATTTGTTTTTCCTGGAATGTGTTTCACCTCAACATCATACGAAAGAATCTCATGGATGTACCTAGATAATTTAGTACTCGTAAGCCGACAACGTTTCATAAATGAAAGACTCACATGGTCTGTGTATATAGTAACCTTCTGTAGATATATATATGATCTAAATTTCTGTAGTGCGTAATACACAGCACAGATCTCTAATTCAGTGACCGAAGCATTTTTCTCTATTTGACTTAAACCTCTTGAAGCGGTACTTATCACGTGCAGTTGATTTTCCTCATCTGATTGGGCTAGGACACACCCATATCCGTGACCTGAAGCATCCACGTAAATTACATATGGTAGGTTGTCCTTGGGTCTCTCTAGTAGAATTGATTTCGCAAATAGTTCTTTTATCTTTTCAAAAGCTTTCTGGTGTACCTCGTCCCATTTCCATCGCACTTTCTTTTTAAGTAATTCGCGCAAAGGTGCTATTTCTGCGGCGTACCTCAGGATAAATTTGCTTTGATAATTTAGCACTCCAAGAAACGACCTAACCTGCTTAACACTCTTGGGCGCTGGTATTCTTCTCACAGCCGCTACTCTTTCTTCATTTGGCTTCATTCCTCTATCATTAATTACATAACCTAGAAATTCCACCTCACGGATGCAAAATTTGGATTTATTAACGTTCACCGTCATACCGTTTTCTCTCAGCTTTCTAAGCACATAATCCACATGTTTAATATGCTCATCAAAATTTTCATCAACTATTAGAAAATCGTCGATATATTGGATCAAAAATTCGTCGGCTGAGTCGCCAAATATTTTATCGATGGCTCTTAATAGTCCACTACATGACGTAAGCATACCAAAAGGCATTCTCAAAAATTCGAACTGTTTCCCAAAAAATAAAAAAGAAGTATACTTTCTAACATCCTCGTGAAGCTCAATCTGCCAGTATGACGCAGTTAAATCAATAGTGGAGAAATACTTGCCTTTGGTTATTTTTGACATCAATTTTTCTACACTTTCGCTCCGAAATCTGTCTGGTTGAGTATGTTTATTTATCTTTCGACCATCTATCGTCATCCTAAGTTCGCCATTGCGTTTCGTCACCCAACATAATGGACTGCTGTATGGAGAATTTGACTTTTGTATTATTCGGTCTCTCAACATTTTATCGATCACTTGTTTGGCTTTCTCCCTTAATGCAATCGGAATATCCCGATACTTATGTGTGAAAGGTGCAATATTTTGTACTGTAAAGTTGTGTTTGTATACTTTGCATTTGCCTGGGACGTCCGAAAATACCGTTTTGTTTTCTTGTAACATTCGCCTTAATAGATGCCTTTGTGTGTCTGTGAGGTTCTCGGCAAGGGTCACTTTCTCTTCCACTTCTTCTACCTGGCTGCCGGTATCTTGTAATTCTTTCTTTCGGGCGTAACCATAATCTTTCTCATTGTGCTCCGTATACCCGTTGTAAAACCTGTCAGCGAACGCATGCATCTCATCAGTTTCTTCCCCTTGTACTATAGCAATTAATTTCTCACTCCTACCTGTTTGTACTAATTGTACGAAAAATCTTTCTTCGGCGATATCTTCTTCTCCTTGGGTTTTGTTATAAGTATCCTGCTTCATGCCCTCTACAAAAGGGATTTCTAATAGTTTTCTGTTCTTCTCTATTCTCAAAATTTTATCAGCAAAATCCACCCTAGCTCTTAATTCAAACAAAACGTCACACCCAATCAAAATGTCACAAATCAAGTTATTAATTACCAGAAAAATAAACTCAAAATTTTCTTCTCCTATTTTCATGTTCAACATTACTTGCATTTTTATTCGGGTAACCTCTTTGTTAACTGCTACCCGGCATACCGTGTTCCTTATAGGTAATGTCATTAGCTTAGTTCCTTTATTTACCAGGTTCTGATATAACCTCAGGCTGCATACACTCACATTGGCTCCAGAGTCTATTAAAGCGTTATATTCTTCATCCAATAATACTACTTTTATGCTAGGGAAATCTGTCAGATCCTTTTCCGAGTGATTTTGAATAGTCGTTATCAGTTCTCCCAGTATAAAGTCATTTTTGAGCCCTGTTTCACATTTTCTGTTTATTTGAGAATTTTTCGCGCTTAGAATCCGCTCCGAGCTCTTGAATGGATCCTGTCTTAGTTTTCCGGGTTATCGACACTATTTGGTGCTCCGCTAGTCTCTTCCACATTTCCCTCTCTCTGCATTTGCCTATAGTTTCCTCTGCTTCCTCTAAAATGTCCCCGGGAATGTCTCTCTCTCCTTTCGTTTCTTTCTGGATAATTTTCGTCATACCTTTCTCCTACATCACTTTCCCCTCGGTCAGAAAAATAATGTTCTCTGGATCTGTTTTCATTGTTTCTGCCTCTCCTATACTTAAAACGGCCACTATATCTTGGTCTGGTTTGTATAGCATTTATGTGATATTGGTTATCACCTTCCCTCCTGAAACGGTTATTTTGACAGTTTCTGTTCCCGGATTGAGGTACGTCGTTCCAGTATCTCTCTCTGGGGTTATAGTTCCCTCTCGCGTTTCCTCTCCAGTTCGCATTCCTCGCATTATCCGGTATTGGTCGAACTGTATAGTTTTGTCCGTGGTTCCTACTACTTGTCTCGAATGATGATACCAACTCAATCAATTCGGGAATAGAATTTGGCTTCGCAATGAGTAGGTAATGGTGTATGCGTTCTGGATAATGTGGTACAATCATATTAATGAAATCCCTCTCGCTTATGGGTGGCTCGATTAGTCTACTACTCTGTGCTTTAGTTAGCAAATAATCTACCATGCTTAGGTTTCCGCGTTCATCGTATTTGCCATTAACTAGGATAGATCTCACTTGGTTCTGAGTATTAGTACTCCAATACTTATTCAAAAATGCCCTTCTGAAATATTCAAAATTATTATTCTCTCCCAAAGTCAATCTTACCCATTGGAGAACCCTTTGACGTAAACCTTTACGAACGATTAACATCTTTAGCTCGTCCGGGATCTGTTTCAAACGGAAATACTCCTCAAGGTCATTTAGGTATTGTTTAGGATTATCAGCCGAATTTTCCTCGAAAGTAGGTACCCCTATCTCATTTAATAAATGGTAGTTTGCATTACTTGCATGGTTAGATGTACATTGGTGCCCTGAATTGAAATTATATGGGTCGGCAGCTGGACTTTGGCCTCCATTTGCCTCCCTAAAAGTAGTGCTAGTTTCACTGGGTGAGCTATCATCACTCTGTCTCACACTTATTCCTAGTCTACCAATAGAGCGTTTTAACTCCTTTACACAATTTTCATGCTCTTCCACCCTCTTCACAATTTCATGATGATTTGAGAGCTGTTCAGTCATTTTTGACGAAAGTTCATTCATCTTTCCCTGATCCTTTTCTAACACTATTCTAAATTCTTTGAACTCCCTTTGAATGTTAGATTCTAAGGTACTTTGTTTTTTCTCTAAAGAAACATTTACAGCTCTTAAGTCATCATCCAATTGCTCCTTTATGGCTAAGCTGGTAACACTTAATTCTGTTTCCACATCCTTCCTTAGTTTTTCTACATCGTTTCTTAGACATAGTTGTCCTGCCTGAATTTCTTGCACTACCTTCCCTTGCTGACTGAATTTGGAGTCCAATTGACTTTGTAATCGGGTGACCTGTTCACCTAAATATTCCCTCATCTCCTGAGCTAATTCCCCTCTCATCTTCCTGTTTTCCTCTCTGACATATTCACCTATCTGTATACTCTGCTCATTTAATTTCCCTTCTAAATTCTTACTTTGTTCACTTAATTTTTCTAAGTTTTTACTTTGCTCACCTAATTTCCCCTCTAAATTCTTATTTTGTTCACTTAAGTCCTTCCTCTGCTCATTTAATTTCCCCTCTAAATTCTTACTTTGTTCACTTAATTTTTCTAAGTTTTTACTTTGCTCACCTAATTTCCCCTCTAAATTTTTACTTTGTTCACTCGAATTTTTTGACTCCTTACTCAGTTCATTTAAGTCCTTACCCATCTCGTCTATCTTTGTGCTCAAATGTTGAAGCAATATTAGCAGCTGGTTTTGACCTGCGTCAATGACCTGCTCAATCGGTGATTGCCTTTCTAGCCTAACTTCTGCTGCACCCATATTTTCTCCATCTGTTGTTATACTTACAATAGCCTCCCCATTCAGTTCTTTCAAATCTTCCCTTGACCTACTCATGGTTCCGTTAGTAAGTTCTACCTCCCTAGTAATGACTTTACCCCCTCTCAATAACATGTGTTCACATAACTGAGTCACTACTCTGCATGCCTTTTTGTTTGTTTTTGAATAAATGTTCTAACCTGTATTTTTTTTAATGTTAACTGATGCGTTCCGGGTTCGAATCCTGGTGAAGTTCTAGAAGCGATGTTCTCAGCTGTTTTGTTGTCCCACGTAGGTAGACTAGAAGTTCGCGTTGTAATTTTGTTCTGCTGTGCCCCTTTCCTCTGAAGATTCTTCGTCTGTTCGTTGTTTCATAGTCCTCCGTTTGTGTCGTTCTTCCCTTCGAGCTCCACGTTATGGCGCCAGTTTGTGGCGATCTTAACATTTGTTAGCCCCACGTTGGGCGCCAGTTTGCGGCGATCACCTCCTCATCCGTTGCTGTAGCTTACCTTGATGCTTCTCCCGTTGCTTCCAGAAGTTCTCAGCGTGTTGGTTCTTCAATTTATCCTCGGCTAGCTGCAGTAATTTTCCTTAAATTATATGGGAGCATGGACTTATCCTCGGTAAAGGAAAACGTAGATCTCGGGTGGTGATATAGGAAGACATAGACTTGCTTTGTTTATGAAAAGATGACACTGCCGTTTCTTTTTATTTAATTAACACTCGTAGTATACAAAACTGGTATTGCCGCTGTAAAATACTGTCCACCACTGTTAAACTATGGCGTGGATATGGCACGAAATATAACTATTCTTATTGTCGCTTTCAGAGTAGCGGATCTTAGGTGTGTTGCTAAAACTATTTTGATTCCCTGTTTTGGCGCGATATCTCACACATCCTGCAGCATCTCTCCCTGACCACACATTACGAAAACTCTCGAATAAAATGCAATACTAAGCTGACATGACAAATTTGACTTGATTCCCTTTTTGGCGCGATATCTCACACATCCTGCAGCATCTCTCCCTGACCACACATGACATAAACTGTCGAATAAAACGCAATGCTAAAATTCCATGATAAAACTATTGACAATACTGTCTTTTTGGCGCGATATCTCACACATCCTGCAGCATCTCTCCCTGACCACACCTGACATAAACTGTCTCGAATTTTCCCCAAACAGATCCATTTATAGTCTCAGGCTTCTGAGGCTGCTTCCTTTCCTATTGGTCCATTTTTAGCGCGACTCGACGCGTCTAACTATTTCGAATAAACTTTCAGGGATCTCATTGGTCCAATTTTAATATAAATCGCGGCTTTTCCTACATGTACCGTTAGATTGTCCTTCTCACTCACTTGGTCACGGCGAATTATCAAATAATGGGACAAAGGCTCTACACCCTCGCTGTAGGAATAATAGCACTGCGACCGGAGAGAGGTAATAAAACTAGGTTTTCTGCCTTCGAAAGCACTATTCCTGTAGCTAAAACATTCCCTCGTGGACAGTATTTTAACATAGCGCTTAAATTATTTACATTAAACCATTTATAACTCTACTAATATTAGTAACCTAGATAGATACATAACGTTAAATCACCCATCTTAAAATATACAAGCAGTATTGAGAAAAAGATATTTACATAGTACGATTTAACATCAATAAAAGTTAATTAATAAATTATCTAGAATTACTGTTCTCGGGCCCGGCCTAGAGTTGCCGTTTCATATCATAGAACAAGAGACACAAGTTTGTACACATAAACCAGGTCTAATGAGTATCATTATAGTTCTTATCACATAACAAGACACACAAGTTTGTATACTTAAACCAGATACCATGAGTAACATTATAGTTCTTATCACATAACACAAGACACAAGTTTGTACATATAAACCAGTTCTAATGACTAACATTATAGTTCTTATCACATAACAAGAGACACAAGTTTGTACACATAAACCAGTTGTAATGAGTAACATTATAGTTCTTATCACATAACAAGACACACAAGGTTGTACACATAAACCAGTTGTAATGAGTAACATTACAGTTATTATCACATAAAAAGAGACACAAGTTTTGTACACATAAACCAGTTCTAATGAGTAACATTATAGGTCCTATTATAGAACAAGAGACACAAGTTTGTACACATAAACCAGTTCTAATGAGTAACATTATAGGTCCTATCATAGAACAAGAGACACAAGTTTGTACACATAAACCAGGTCTAATGAGTAACATTATAGTTCCTATCACATAACAAGAGACACACGTTTGTACACATAAACCAGATCTAATGAGTAACATTATAGTTCTTATCACATAACAAGAGAAACAAGTTTGTACACATAAACCAGTTCTAATGAGTAACATTATAGTTCTTATCACATAACAAGAGACACAAGTTTGTACACATAAACCAGTTGTAATGAGTAACATTATAGTTCATATCACATAACAAGAGACACAAGTTTATACACATAAACCAGTTGTAATGAGTAACATTATAGTTCTTATCACATAACAAAAGACACAAGTTTGTACACATAAACCAGTTGTAATGAGTAACATTATAGTTCTTATCACATAACAAGAGACACAAGGTTGTACACATAAACCAGTTGTAATGACTAATATTATAGTTCCTATCATATTACAAGAGACACAAGTTTGTACACATCAAGCAGTTGTAATGAGTAACATTATAGTTCTTATCATATAAAAACAGACACAAGGTTGTACACATAAACAGTTGTAATGAGTAACATTTTAGTTCCTATCATATTACAAGAGACACAAGTTTGTACACATAAACCAGTTCTAATGAGTAACATAATACTTCTTATCACATAACAAGAGACACAAGTTTTTACACATAAACCAGTTGTAATGAGTAACATTATAGTTCTTATCACATAGCAAGACACACAAGGTTGTACACATAAACCAGTTGTAATGAGTAACATTACAGTTATTATCACATAAAAAGAGACACAAGTTTTGTACACATAAACCAGTTCTAATGAGTAACATTATAGGTCCTATTATAGAACAAGAGACACAAGTTTGTACACATAAACCAGTTCTAATGAGTAACATTATAGGTCCTATCATAGAACAAGAGACACAAGTTTGTACACATAAACCAGGTCTAATGAGTAACATTATAGTTCCTATCACATAACAAGAGACACACGTTTGTACACATAAACCAGTTCTAATGAGTAACATTATAGTTCTTATCACATAACAAGAGAAACAAGTTTGTACACATAAACCAGTTCTAATGAGTAACATTATAGTTCTTATCACATAACAAGAGACACAAGTTTGTACACATAAACCAGTTGTAATGAGTAACATTATAGTTCATATCACATAACAAGAGACACAAGTTTATACACATAAACCAGTTGTAATGAGTAACATTATAGTTCTTATCACATAACAAAAGACACAAGTTTGTACACATAAACCAGTTGTAATGAGTAACATTATAGTTCTTATCACATAACAAGAGACACAAGGTTGTACACATAAACCAGTTGTAATGACTAATATTATAGTTCCTATCATATTACAAGAGACACAAGTTTGTACACATCAAGCAGTTGTAATGAGTAACATTATAGTTCTTATCATATAAAAACAGACACAAGGTTGTACACATAAACAGTTGTAATGAGTAACATTTTAGTTCCTATCATATTACAAGAGACACAAGTTTGTACACATAAACCAGTTCTAATGAGTAACATAATACTTCTTATCACATAACAAGAGACACAAGTTTTTACACATAAACCATTTGTAATGAGTAACATTATAGTTCTTATCAGATAACAAGAGACAAAAGTTTGTACACTTAAACCAGGTGTAATGAGTAACATTTTAGTTCTTATCACATAACAAGAGACATAAGGTTGTACACGTAAACCAGTTGTAATGAGTAACATTATAGTTCTTATCACAAAACAAGAGACACAAGGTAGTACACATAAACCAGTTGTAATGAGTATCATTATAGTTCTTATCACATAACAAGAGACACAATTTTGTACACATAAACCAGTTGTAATGAGTAATATTATAGTTCCTATCCTATAACAAGAGACACAAGTTTGTACACATAAACCAGTTGTAATGAGTAACATTAGAGTTCTTATCACAGAACAAGACACAAGTTTTTATACATAAACCAGTTGTAATGCGTAACATTATAGTTCCTATCATATTACAAGAGACACAAGTATATACACATAAAGCAGTTCTAATGAGTAGCACTATAGTTCCTATCATATAACAAGAGACACAAGTTTGTACACATAAACCAGTTCTAATGATTAACATTATAGTTCTTATCGCATAACAAGAGACACAAGTTTGTACACATAAACGAGTTGTAATGAGTAACATTATAGTTCTTGTCACATATCAAGAGACACAAGTTTGTACACATAAACCAGTTCTAATGAGTAATATTATAGTTCCTATCATATAACAAGAGACACAAGTTTGTACACATAAACCAGGTCTAATGACTAACATTTTAGTTCTTATCACATAACAAGAGACACACGTTTGTACACATAAACCAGTTCTAATGACGATCATTATAGTTCTTATCACATAAGAAGAGACACAAGTTTGTACACATAAACCAGTTCTAATGAGTAACATTATAGTACTTATCACATAACAAGAGAAACAAGTTTGTACACATAAACCAGTTCTAATGGCTAACATTATAGTCCTATCACATAACAAGACACACAAGTTTGTACACATAAACTAGTTACCATGAGTAACATTATTGTTCTTATCACATAACAAGAGACACAAGTTTGTACACATAAACAAGTTCTAATGAGTAACATTATAGTTCTTATCACATAACAGGAGACACAAGGTTGTACACATAAACCAGTTGTAATGAGTAAAATTGTAGTTCTTATCACATAACAAGAGACACAAGTTCGTACACATAAACCAGTTCTAATGAGTAACATTATAGTTCTTATCACATAACAAGAGACACAAGTTTGTACACATAAACAAGTTCTAATGAGTAACATTATAGTTCTTATCACATAACAGGAGACACAAGGTTGTACACATAAACCAGTTCTAATGAGTAACATTGTAGTTCTTATCACATAACAAGAGACACAAGTTCGTACACATAAACCAGTTCTAATCAGTAACATTATAGTTCTTATCACATAACAAAAGACACAAGTTTGTACATATAAACCAATTCTAATGACTAACATTATAGTTCTTATCACGTAACAAGAGACACAAGTTTGTACACATAAACCAGTTCTAATGAGTAACATTATAGTTCTTATCACATCACAAGAGAAACACGGTTGTACACATAAACCATGTGTAATGAACAACATTATAGTTATTATCACATATCAAGAGACACAACTTTGTACACATAAACCAGTTCTAATGAGTAACATTATAGGTCCTATCATAGAACAAGAGACACAAGTTTGTACACAAAACCAAGTCTAATGAGTATCAATATATTTCTTATCACATAACAAGAGACACAATTTTGTACACATAAACCAGTTCTAATGAGTAACGTTATAGTTCTTATCACATATCAAGAGACACAAGTTTGTACACATAAACCAGCTTTAATGAGTAACATTATAGTTCTTATCACATAACAAGAGACACAAGTTTGTACACATGACCCACTTGTAATGAGTAACATTATAGTTCTTATCACATAACAAGAGACAGAAGTTTGTACATATAAACCAGTTCTAATGAGTAACATTATAGTTCTTATCACATAACAAAAGACACAAGTTTGTACACATAAACCAGTTGTAATGAGTAACATTATAGTTCTTATCACATAACAAGAGACACAAGGTTGTTCACATAGACCAGTTGTAATGACTAACATTATAGTTCCTATCATATTACAAGAGACACAAGTTTGTACATATCAAGCAGTTGTAATGAGTAACATTATAGTTCTTATCATATAACAACAGACACAAGGTTGTACACATAAACAGTTGTAATGAGTAACATTTTAATTCCTATCATATTACAAGAGACACAAGTTTGTACACATAAACCAGTTCTAATGAGTAACATTATACTTCTTATCACATAACAAGAGACACAAGTTTTTACACATAAACCATTTGTAATGAGTAACATTATAGTTCTTATCAGATAACAAGAGACAAAAGTTTGTACACTTAAACCAGGTGTAATGAGTAACATTTTAGTTCTTATCACATAACAAGAGACACAAGGTAGTACACATAAACCAGTTGTAATGAGTAACATTATAGTTCTTATCACACAACAAGAGACACAAGGTAGTACACATAAACCAGTTGTAATGAGTATCATTATAGTTCTTATCACATAACAAGAGACACAATTTTGTACACATAAACCAGTTGTAATGAGTAATATTATAGTTCTTATTACTTAACAAGAGACACAAGTTTTTATACATAAACCAGTTGTAATGAGTATCATTATAGTTCTTATCAGATAACAAGAGACACAATTTTGTACACATAAACCAGTTGTAATGAGTAATATTATAGTTCTTATTACTTAACAAGAGACACAAGTTTTTATACATAAACCAGTTGTAATGAGTAACATTAGAGTTCTTATCACATAACAAGAGACACAAGTTTTTATACATAAACCAGTTGTAATGAGTAACATTAGAGTTCTTATCACATAACAAGAGACACAAGTTTTTATACATAAACCAGTTGTAATGAGTAACATTATAGTTCTTATCACATAACAAGAGACACAAGTTTTTATACATAAACCAGTTGTAATGAGTAATATTATAGTTCTTATTACTTAACAAGAGACACAAGGTTGTACACATAAACCAGTTGTAATGAGTAACATTAGAGTTCTTATCACATAACAAGAGACACAAGTTTTTATACATAAACCAGTTGTAATGCGTAACATTATAGTTCCTATCATATTACAAGAGACACAAGTATATACACATAAAGCAGTTCTAATGAGTAGCACTATAGTTCCTATCATATAACAAGAGACACAAGTTTGTACACATAAACCAGTTCTAATGATTAACATTATAGTTCTTATCGCATAACAAGAGACACAAGTTTGTACACATAAACGAATTGTAATGAGTAACATTATAGTTCTTGTCACATAACAAGAGACACAAGTTTGTACACATAAACCAGTTCTAATGAGTAATATTATAGTTCCTATCATATAACAAGAGACACAAGTTTGTACACATAAACCAGGTCTAATGACTAACATTATAGTTCTTATCACATAACAAGAGACACAAGTTTGTACACATAAACCAGTTCTAATGACGATCATTATAGTTCTTATCACATAAGAAGAGACACAAGTTTGTACACATAAACCAGTTCTAATGAGTAACATTATAGTACTTATCACATAACAAGAGAAACAAGTTTGTACACATAAACCAGTTCTAATGACTAACATTATAGTCCTATCACATAACAAGACACACAAGTTTGTACACATAAACTAGTTACCATGAGTAACACTATAGTTCTTATCACATAACAAGAGACACAAGTTTGTACACATGAACAAGTTCTAATGAGTAACATTATAGTTCTTATCACATAACAAGAGACACAAGTTTGTACACATAAACAAGTTCTAAAGAGTAACATTATAGTTCTTATCACATAACAAGAGACACAAGTTTGTACACATAAACAAGTTCTAATGAGTAACATTATAGTTCTTATCACATAACAGGAGACACAAGGTTGTACACATAAACCAGTTGTAATGAGTAACATTATAGTTCTTATCACGTAACAAGAGACACAAGTTTGTACACATAAACCAGTTCTAATGAGTAACATTATAGTTCTTATCACATAACAAGACACACAAGGTTGTACACATAAACCATGTGTAATGAACAACATTATAGTTATTATCACATATCAAGAGACACAACTTTGTACACATAAACCATTTCTAATGAGTAACATTATAGGTCCTATCATAGAACAAGAGACACAAGTTTGTACACATAAACCAGGTCTAATGAGTATCAATATAGTTCTTATCACATAACAAGAGACACAAGTTTGTACACATAAACCAGTTCTAATGAGTAACGTTATAGTTCTTATCACATATCAAGAGACACAAGTTTGTACGCATAAACCAGTTGTAATGAGTAACATTATAGTTCTTATCACATAACAAGAGACACAAGTTTGTACACATAACCCACTTGTAATGAGTAACATTATAGTTCTTATCACATAACAAGAGACAGAAGTTTGTACACATAAACCAGTTCTAATGAGTAACATTATAGTTCTTATCACATAACAAGAGACACAAGGTTGTACACATAAACCAGTTCTAATGACTAACATTATAGTTCCTATCATATTACAAGAGACACAAGTTTGTACACATACACCAGTTGTAATGAATAACATTATAGTTCTTATCATATAACAAGAGACACAAGGTTGTACACATAAACCAGTTGTAATGAGTAACATTTTAGTTCCTATCATATTACAAGACACACAAGTTTGTACACATAAACCAGTTCTAATGAGTAACATTATAGTTCTTATCACATAACAGGAGACACAAGTTTGTACACATAAACCAGTTGTAATAAGTAACATTATAGTTCTTATCACATAACAAGGGACACAAGTGTGTACACATAAACCAGGTGTAATGAGTAACATTATAGTTCTTATCACATAACAAGAGACACAAGGTTGTACACATAAACCAGTTGTAATGAGTAACATTATAGTTCTTATTACATAACAAGAGACACAAGTTTGTACACATAAACCAGGGTAATGTGTATCATTATAGTTCTTATCACATAACAAGAGACACAAGTTTGTACACATAAATCAGTTGTAATGAGTAACAGTATAGTTCTTATCACACAACAAGAGACACAAAGTTGTACACATAAACCAGTTGTAATGATTAACATTGTAGTTCTTATCACATAACAAGAGACACAAGTTTGTACACATAAACCAGTTGTAATGAGTAACATTATAGTTCCTATCATATTACAAGAGACACAAGTATATACACATAAACCAGTTCTAATGAGTAACATTATAGTTCCTATCATATAACAAGAGACACACGTTTGTACGCATAAACAAGTTCTAATGACTAACATTATAGTTCTTATCGCATAACAAGAGACAAAAGTTTGTACACATCAACCAGTTCTAATGAGTAACATTATAGTTCTTATCACATAAGGAGAGACACAAGTTTGTACACATAAACCTGGTAAGGTGTGTGTGTGTGTGGTAGGGAATGTGATTCTCGATGCCTGCCGCACATCGGCAAAACGTTTGAGTACATAATTGTATCAATCAATTAGGTAATGTGTTATTGAAAAAAAAGAATCTATGTTTATTCACCGCTAATGCAATTAAACGCTGCTCGTCAATCGATTAAGTATTTTTGATTGATTGATTAATTGTATATGAATTGACTCGCGTGCGCCTGGCAGCCATCGTATATATGTGCTAGCATATGTATAACTATCACGCTCACGATCTTAACCTGTCTCCGGCAACAGTCCGGTATGTAATGGAAAGCCCGACAGTCGACTTCGGTCTGGTAATAACCAGTTTCACCCCCACTCCACGACTGTATGCGTGACGTCACTAACAAGCCTCGACGTGTAGATTAGCCAGGCTCCATTCTGTCGGCGTCGGTAAAACATGTTAAAACACGCTCGCCAATGGCTTTCCTTTGTATTCAAAAACAGACAGCAGGCTTCTGCCTGGAGGGTGAATAACAGGTCTCAACATGCATTCCACCCCCTCCACCGCCGCGTGACGTCACTGTCTACAGTATATAAGGAACGCAGGCAGCCGGAGCGATCATTTATTGTTTTTTCAGTGTTCGTTCAGTGATAATCGAAATGGCTGGTGATCATCGTGCATCTGATGTGAATGATTACTGGAGCGAGTGCGGAGAAGATTATTTTCACTACGTATACTTCCATACCGAAACATGCAATGGTTTAATGCATTCAGTGTTGTGTACTCAACCATCGCATCATGATCAGATGACTACACTGGAAGTGTGTACAGAGAGCTGTCCTGTTTATCGAGGAGCGAACATGTAAGTAATATACATATTTCTATAACTCGGTAATATATTGTACGCATGTTAAATGAAATCTAACTTAAAATTATTTTATTCTTTCAGTGAAAATCGCATGGGTGTTGATGTGGAGGATCTTAGCGATGTCGATGAAGTTGACGATGTCTTCGTATCGAAACACCTAGCTGAATGTGATACAGAGTCGTGCACAGGGTACATGCATTCTGTACTTTGTACTAACCCAGCCCAGCATGAACGCATGACATCCTTCTTCCTATGTAACGACAACTGCGAGGTCTACCAGCGCAGGAAGAGAAAACTCGAGTAAGTAGAAGAAATGTTAAATTACATATTCATTTACTGCTTCTAATGCTAGTCTGTGTCTAACCTAAAAAATTAAATTATTACAGACTGCGAATGACTGCGCCTAAGGTACCCTGCCAAAAGAGGAGCTGGATCCTGAGAGACGCGATGTCGATATAGTGGAATATCCAATCGCAGAGCGCCATACACAGCCTATGGATGAGGACGCCGCTCCACTACCCGCCATTACTACTACCCCTGATGATAAAGCAACGAGGGTATAGGAGTGGATAAATCAGACGACTCCAGATTGCTCGACCGAGATACACACAGAATCGTGCAAGACCGTGAAGTGAGTATGCACTCTTTGATAGTACTTTTTTGTGTGAAAAGGGGAGAGGATTTTCTAATATATATGTATTTTCTCTTTCAGACGCCTAAAATCATTAACTAAACCTATTTCTAACATTCTTTTGAATATATGTTGCAGGGGTGTGAGGAGGGTGCGGAGGAAGAGGCAAAATGAGACTGAGGAGAAAAAGCAGAAGAGGCGGTGTAAGAGGAGGACTCTCAACGACAGTCCTATGGTCTTCTTATTCATTGAAGATACCCCGGAGGAGCATGGAGAATGGATCACATGCGCTTGATGACGTCAGCATCTCACCCTCCCATTCCGTGAACATTGGACTATACTATGACATCCCCTCCCTCTACATAAATTGCGAAAGTGATAAATCATTTGTTTATATCACAAAATCAGACTGGGATATAATATCCAAAAACATTCCAATGATTGAAGATTACCTACGCCAAGAAAAAAAGTTTGCGTGTGATGAATATTGTGACAATGTAATTTATGCATACAATATTATTGTATTTTTGACCATTCAATTCATTTCATAAATACTTGTTTAAATAATAATGTAATATCTTTAGACATTGAGGGTGTAAGGAACCTAAAACGGGTATTGCCCTATATTGAAAGACATTTGAATATTTTAAATGATTTCTGCAAGTCAGGAGCAAATAGTTTTTCAGGGAGTAGGAGGGGGAGAAGGAAAATGCTTGAAATGTATGCTAAAGTCAACAAAAGAGTGTTTTAGTATATGAATTCAATTTATTATTCATAAACTTATCCTAGTACATTCCTTTACAAAACCATTCATCCAAACATATACATAATTATATAAGTGCTTGCATCACGTGAGAAAGAGGTTTGTAGGTAAATACTTTGTCATGTAGAACCAGGCAGTACAGAGACGTCTGGGCTGGTATATTTGCAGATGCTTGAATCTCGATTCTGATGTTTACAGCTCCATTTATAACCTCCTCGGGTTGGTGAGAACAGTCTATTACGAATAATGGTGCACGGTGAAGAAAATCCTTTCTCTTCAAGAGGGGATAATTATCTCTTTCATAATAGGAACTTTGAAATTTACAGTACATTTCATATAGTGAAGCAAACTTTGAATTTTTAAAGTCCAAGTTCAAATCATGGTAGGGGTAGCATTCACTGTTGAGGAATAGTCTCAAATTAGTAATGTTGCAGTGATCAAAGTCGGAACTGTTCTTGTTATAATCACCCAATCTTGCAGTCTGCGCGCACACTATGATGAAGCGAGGTTTCTCGAGCTTAGATGTTGTTGCTACATTCCACGTGAAAGATCTTGTCTGGGGTACAGCAGGCTGGGTATGAAGATCCATAGATCGAAAGGCAAGGTGTAGAGGTTTATCAGACTTGACAATTTTTAGAATGTGAACTCTTTCAGCATCGGAAAGACGAATTACAGGCATCCTCCATTCGATTCTAGTTAACTTTACATTAGCTTCCTCTCCATTCGAACTCAGGACACAGTTTCTAGAATCTTTGGATCTTATGAGAATCAATTCAAACTTGCTGTTGAGTATAAGCTCCTTGTGGTCATCAGCAAATCCTAGGAGCATCGAGAGAGGGACTACAGCATTGAAAGCTCCATTCGTTGCGTGTACTATATCAACTTCTTCACCAGGATATGCCCATCCAGCCTTCAGCAGCCGATTCGACTCCATAGGGTTGAGAGTCACATAATTTCGTATAGTTGTAGTAATTCCAGGATTCCTTGTTCTGTCTATAGTTGTAGCATTCATACCTAGACGTATCTCATCAAACATGAAGGCTATAGCATTATTAGCAAGCTTCGCTGTAGTAGGGGATCCATCTACCTTGGTGAGAGCACCTTCGATGTAGAGATAACTCTTGTTAGGTAGCGTATACAAATCTTCAGCTTGGCATGGTATTCTAATTTCATCGTTTACATCCAGAGCGGAGGTGTTGTATGGAAGAAAAATATGCTCCTCCTCCTTGGTGATCTTGTCGTCAAAGGCTGGAACTTCTGTCACGTTTAAGATGTCCATTATAGCGTTCTGTAACCTAACCCCTCAAGGAACTTGCGGTTAGCACGTGTTAACTCCTCGGAAGCTGGAGAGGTAGTATGCTTCGAACGTGGTGTACGTCGTCTATTATAGTATTTGTGATGTCTTTTAAAATGTATTGCCATTGCGTCTTATGTGCAGTCTTGTAGTGATAACTTCGTTCCTGAAGTTGATCGCCTTTCCGTGTTGATCTACCACTCGAATAGTGATCTGGTCTATATAGTTTGTATCTATGACCGGTAAATATATCGGGTTCGAGGGTTCTTGAGAGATATGATAGCCTGGTGGAACAGAAGGGAAAAACTCGTAGAGCGAATGTCCGCTTTTACCGTCAATGAAAGAGCCTGTTGCAATACTGCACTCCACACGTATGATACTCACTTTAAATATATTCACAAGGTCGTCAGATTCAAACGCTTCTCCAGCAGGAATTATTTTAGTGTCTGTGAATCCTAGAAGCGAACCAATAGATCTAGCCTTAGAAAAGTCTATTGTATAAGGACATTTAATCTCAGCCTTCATTGTATTATTGTTAGGCCTTATGAAGAAGACTTCCTCATTCAATCCTAGTTTATCCTTTAGAAATGAATTGATATCGGAAATCTCGTAGGTTCCATGCGGGATGACAATAGTTTCAGGTTTACCATTATGAATATAATGAAATCTATTATTACTTTCATCGACATTTGGTATTGAATAGAATGTTTCAAAATTCAAGAGAGCAATCTCATAATGACCTGGAGGATCTAGCTGTAGAGGCGGGTTTAAATACGTTGAAATAACAGTGCCTGGCCCACTCACTGTAACTGTATAACTCATCTTGACGATGTAGCAGCTTCTAGGATAAAAGAAATTGCAAGCACAAGTGCCCGCAGATGACTGATTCGAAATTCTGGTATCTCTGTGTATTATAGTAGATTTTAACACCTTGTAGATATTTCTCAATCTCAGGAGGCGGTTTCAAATTACCGAAACTATCAAAGTAGTATGCGACATCACCTTCTTTCCTTATAGCAACCCAGTGTGTTCCTTCATTATCGGAGGTATCGAGATTAGTAATAAGTCTCTCTTTGAGGTGTGGTTTTAAAGGAAGTTTGTCAATCATATAACCTCCTCTAAAATTAGGAATTTTTAAACGTTTAGCATAATATTCGATGGCCGCGTTACTTAGGGCTTCCTCCGGTATATGTACAATCCTCTTCCACCGTTTTTTGCCTTCTTCTTTAAACCCCTGCCTTTAGATCCTCTTTTTTTCAAGGACCTTGCTATTTTAGATGCAGAGGCTAAAGACGACATCAGCGGCATTGCAGGTAAGAATCCTCCTTTATTCCTCTTCTTACACCTTCTCTTTCGGAGTCCCTTTCCTCGTGTCTCCATCGCCTTGTTATGCCTCGCAACTTCTGCTAAGTGCCTATCAGCAGCCTTTTTTTTATTGACTGCAGAGGCTATCTGAGCAGCGCCGCCTGCTGCAGCGCCTAAAGCAGCAATGATGGGTATCAATGGTAAAAACCCTCCTCTCTTTTTCTTCCTCCTTCCGGCTCCCACTGCAACCTTTCCCTTCATGATTGCAGTTACTAGCCTTGCAGCTAACCTTTCACCAAAAGTTGAATCTGATGACTGCACCCGTTTCCAAGCCTTCTCTGCAAGAATCTTATCCGCTATTTGTCTTGAATCGGTGTCCTTATTCTCAGCGTACGCGAGGTCGTGCTGTTTGCAAGCTTCGTCTAATTGGTTAATTCCGGGGTCTCCTCTTTTTAGACGTTTTTCCAATTTAGTACCAGGCCCGCAATATCTATATCCAGGTAAGTGAGCTTCAAAGGGGAGCGAATTAATTATGAAATTAATAATTCCGGAGCCACGCTTATACTGCCACGACCTTCCTCTCTTAGCTCTCATGATATACTAAGCGAGTAATTGCATGCATTAGCCCTTTTATATCATTGCAATCAATCATTAACTACTTTACATCCGGTAATATATAAACATCGCACATACATTTTATAAGTTAGTTGTTAACATGGAGCTTGTTAAGCAGCACTGCTCTCTACCTATTCAGGTATTAGACTTTGAAAGTGACTTTAGAAGTGATCGACATGGCAAGTTATTTCCATCTAATGTCAGAGCTCTTATTTTAGGGAGTTCCAGTGCAGGGAAAACAAACGTATTACTCAATATGCTACTCCATGAGAATGGACTACGTTTTGAAAATTTGTATATTTATTCAAAGTCTCTCTATCAACCAAAGTACCAATACCTAATTAAAGTGCTCGGATACATCGAAGGTATAGAAGTGAACACCTTCGACAACGGGAATGATGTTTTGCATCCTTCTGAAGTCAAAGAAAATTCAATCTTTATATTTGATGACGTCATCACTGAAAAGCAGGAAAAGATAGCATCCTTTTACAGTATGGGCAGACATCGAAATGTCGACTCTGTATATCTAGCACAGTCCTATGCTAAAGTTCCAAAACATTTAATTCGCGATAATACAAACATGATAATACTCTTCAGACAAGACAATTTAAACTTAAAGCACATTTACGAAGATTATGTAAATACCGACATGACCTACAATGAATTTAAAGATCTATGTAAGAACGTTTGGGAGAGTGTATCAGAAGGAAGACCCTTTGTTGTGATAGTTCCTGAATTTCACATGAATGAGGGGCGATATAGGAATGGTTTTGATGTATATATTAAGCTCGACAAAAAGAAAATGATCATTCGTAGTTAATCATGAGCATCGATAGGTTCGGTTCTCAGAGAACTGGTCCAGTTAGAAGAGTGTTTGATCGTTTATCATAAATAGAGATGTCAAAGGAAACTATCAATTCAAGAATAAGAGATTGTGCAATGTTCACGATCCTGAAGATAATCATGATGCCTCCAATAAGAATTATGTGGATGCTCTCGAAATTGGATGCACGATTTCTCTCAGCAAACTGCTAACAATGTTGAAGTTATGACTAAGACCCTGATCGATGAATTGATTTCAAGATATATCCTCAAGAGAGATAAGGAAAATAACATTGTGATCGATAAAGTTAGATTGAAGGTATTGCTAGATCCTGTTCACGATAATGATGTTGTGAATAAAAAGTTCATCGTTGGATATGTCAATTCACGCACGCAGTCGAGAGATGGTAATGGTAACATTATATTCGACAATAAGAGAATTATTGATATAGCAGATCCTCTCAGAGATACGGATGCTGTAAATAAAAGATATGCTAGAGCTATGATCATTAGGAAATCGAACGAGACGCGACAACAGTTAAACAGGTACTTGCCAAAGGAAATCGAGATGCAAATAGGGAAGAAGTTGCTAGACATCACAGCAAATCTGAATAAAACTACGAGTAAAGTGGATACTCTAACAACCTCTACAAAAGACAGAGTGGATTCTGTAATGGACTCTATTAAACAAGTTACCGCAGAGCTTGATAGAGAAAAAACAAATCTTCAGAATCTTTGCAATCAGAAAATTAGTAATTTAGAAAAGTTAGCGATGAAGCGAGTTTCAGATTTAGAGGCTACAGTCAGGCAGTTAAAGATAGAGGTTTTGAATACTCTCAAAACTGATTGCTGCAATGATAAACTTAAGAAAGTGGAGGATAATGTAAATATGATGATGGACGCCTACAAAACTAATATGCAGCTAATGACGAGTCTAGAAGAATCAGCCAGAAGCCAGTACGCTAATACGGCAATCTTTGCTGAAGCGTTCAAGACACATACACAGGAGCATAAGAAAGAAACCGAGCAACTGAGAACTTCGATAGAGATGTTAGCTAAGGCTATCGACACGTTGAGAACTCAAGCTGGACGCAGACTATAAATTGAAGGTAATCGTCTATTTTCACATCATTTGTAAGATGGATAGTGAAAGCATAAGACTTAAAGAGTCTGTAGCCGAGCATACCAGGGCTGTAAAAGAAAAACTGAGAGCTCTAAAAGGTCTCAGGTTTGAGACTCAGCATGTCATGTCCGAAGCTTTGAAGCCTGTAACCGCCCCCCTCAAGGATATTTTGGACACTCAACGAGGGTTGACTGTGAAGACCGTCAAGAATGAAGATGGTGATTCTACAAGTATTTCTACTTACCTTCAACACGTTCGCTCAAAAGACAAGGATCGTATTGATACATTGTACGGTGTGAGATATCAGGATGGAAGTTATATGCTTGGAAATAAAGATATTCATTTTATAAATAATCAAATATTGATAGGTGATGAAACGTATGAGTCTACCGCCGGTTTGACGGAGCTCATCTTTAAGCGAACGCCTCAGATTTCTGCATACACTAGTGAAGACTTGGAGACGTACGCTAATATTATGAAAAGTACTTTTCTTCATAGAAGTGGTTACACCAGACACGGTCGTTTGAAATCTGGTAAATCGTATAAATACAAGAATATAATACGACCCTTGCTCAATACACATTCAGGTCTAGGACTGGCATGGAAGGAGCATAAGCCTGTTAAGGAGGTTGACTACGTTTTCTGCAAAACCCTTAAAGGATAAGGGCGGAGTTAATGTTGCAAAGGCTATGGAGGATATATTACAAGAAATGGATGTCCCTCCCCGGAATATTCAAAGTGACAACGGGAAAGAATTTTATAACAAGTTCTTTAAACGATTAATGTTTAAGTATAATATTAACCACTACAGCACCTATACCAATGTGAAGGCTGCGGCTGTTGAACGTTTAATTCGAACCTTGAAGAATATGATGTACCGAGAGTTTTTAGTCCAAGGCTCATACAAGTGGCTAGATGTTTTACCTAGAATCCTCGTAAAGTACAATGATACTTTTCATTCAACTATCCGCATGAAGCCTAATGAAGTGAAAAACAACGATCTTCTTCTGACTGTGTATAATTATAATCAAGAGCGGAGAGAGAAGAAGGCTTCAAGGAAGTTTAGTGTTGGTGATTATGTCAGGATATCTAAACATAAAGGACATTTTGAAAAGGGTTATGAATCTAACTGGAGCGTTGAAATCTTCAAAGTATTTCGTGTGAATCGTACCAAGCCTACAACATACATACTAAAGGATAGGAATGGTGAAATCATAAAAGGTGGCTTTTATGGACATGAACTAAAAAAGACTAACTATCCTAACACATATTTAGTAGAAAAGGTTATACGTAAACGTGGAAACAAAGTTCTTGTAAAGTGGTATGGTTTTGCAGATACTCAATGGATTGATATAAAGGATTTGGTGTAATGTATGAAGATTTAATAAAGACCAGTTTTTATGATTGTAAAATCATGAGTATTTTTTTATTTTAAAAATCCTTCATATTTTTTCTTTTTTTGAGGGAAAAACGCAGACACTTAAAACCCTCATACACAATTTAAATGAATATCATCATTAGAGGGAAAAATTAATATATAAAAACCCTCATACACAATTTAAATGGATATATACAAACACATTATCAGAGGGAAAAAATTAATATATAAAAACCCTCACATACTTTAAATGAATATATACAATATCATTATCAGAGGGAAAAAATTAATATATAAAAACCCTCACACACAATTTAAATGGATATATACAATGACATTATCAGATGGAAAATTAATATATAAAAACCCTCATACACAATTTAAATGGATATATACAAACACATTATCAGAGGGAAAATTAATATATAAAAAACCCTCACATACTTTAAATGAATATATACAATATCATTATCAGAGGGAAAAAATTAATATATAAAAACCCTCATACACAATTTAAATGGATATATACAATGACATTATCAGAGGGAAAATTAATATATAAAAACCCTCACATACTTTAAATGAATATATACAATGACATTATCAGAGGGAAAAATTAATATATAAAAACCCTCATACACAATTTAAATGAATATTTACAAAATCCAGATTGAAAAAAAACAAGATATCTTCAAATATTTACATTATACATATTTACAAGTTTAGGCACTAGCAATCACCAGGTCTAAGGGAATAATGGCCCCACGCTAGTCTTATAGCTTCCCTCCATCAACTTCCTCTTATCGTCACCCCCCTTCAACGCCAATTTATTTGTCTCAATTGTTGTAATTTTGTGGTGTTTACTCCGAAATGTTTTTGTACCGAATAAATTTTTAGGCTATTGTCTTTTAAGCATTCAAAATAATGGCCGAAATCGATTTTATCCATGCCTGCCCTGGTGATGCCCTTAGCTTTCTTAATTGTCTGCCCTCCGTATCTGTATGCGTATAACTTTGCTCTTATACCGACATACTCCTCCATAACCAAGCCGCCCAATTCGTCCTTGAACAACCCAATCTTTTTCCTATTGGCTTGCTTAATACCAAATACATTATCCTTTTCGAAGTTTGAAGTGTCGAAATATTGAGGGTTCTCCCTGATGAATTCATAGATATCAGAACTCGTTTCAAAAATAAACGAGTCTGTATCCATGTAATTCAGCAGCAAGTCTTTTAAATTTGGTTTCATGATATTGTAAAAGAAGTCATATATGATAAATTTTGAAATGTCCAAAATTGCGTGTCCTATGTAGATTGGCTTGTTCATATGTACTTCCTCTCTGCCCAGTTCGATTCCTACAAGATTTTCCTAAAAAATTATAGTGCGTAGGTAAGTGCTGCGTGCTATCAACTTCTTCGCCTGTTTCCAGGTTCCAACTATTTTGAAATCAACGTATTTTCTCACATTCTCTATAAATTTTCCATATACGGCGTTATTCATCTTTTTCCACAGGTTTTGCCCGAATTTTGACTTTTCTTGTGCTCTCTTCTCGGTGTTGACGTCGATATATGTCTTCAACCAGTTACACAGTTAGACCTTGCTCGATACACTGCTGCATCACCCTGTAGTGCAAGACATATTTGCTTTTCTGTTCTAATGTTGCAAGCAGTTTCTTGTATTGGCCATTCGGTGGTGTCGCGCTCTGTGGGCAGAAAGGAAGTTCGTTATGGGCGTCGTGGATATGGTCGGGGTATTCGATATCAGCCTCTAGCACATATCCAGTCTCTGAGTCTTCTTTGATTTCTGCGAAGTTTATGCTGTCAATTTCTTCTCTGGTGAGCCATTTCAGATTTTTGTACGGTAGGGCAGACCTCATAGAAGCTCCATATAAGTTGTTTATGTCCCAATAGGACAGGTGTTTAACAGGAGCATGCTGGTCAAAGTTGGACATGTATCTGTGGTTAGCTTTGGTATAGCCCTTCACCACTGTGCACAGTCCGCCTCTAATTCCCGACTCGAAAAAATCCAGCATGCTCTTGTCGGATATTAAGGAAAGTTTTGCCTTTGTTATCTTCAACATAGCGTCAAAGGCGAGTCCTGGTAATGTATAAAACCACGCTGGGTCAAGTTTATACATTCCCAGGATGAGATCTCGAAACTTTTCGAAAATATCCGCCAAGAGCAGTATATCTGTTTTCAGGTATAGATCGCTGTATTCTCCGAGATTCCGGATATTAGAAACCTCCCAGACTTTTACAGCATGCCTGTATTCTTCTTCGGTAATGTGGTTGTCAGTGAGAGTGCTGTAGAAGTCCTCCTTCGGTGGTAGAGAAGTTTCTTCGAGTATGGCAAGGCTTGAAACATAATCATATGGAAATATTCCCTTGCTCTTTGCCAGCTTAAAATGCTCCTCAACAGGATATTCTGCCCTTGTTATTTTAAAGTCACTCTCCTCCAGCATGTCAGCCAGGCTGGAGAGCTTATCGTCAAGAAACTTAAAGCTGTCCAGAAACCTGAAGCTGATGTTCCTGTACCGTTTGCTAAACGCTATATACCTTTCACCACTTTGAGCGATGCACGATATGGGCTTATTATCATATGCCAGGCGTCTTATCAAGAAGTGGCTGTCATAATTAGATAGACAATGAAAAAAGATCGGTATGAAATCAGGGACCTTTCTATTTAAATTGCATCTATAATGAGCAGCACCCAGATATTCCCCTGTCACATGATCGTGATCCCTCACGCGTAAATCGCTCATAGTGAAAGCAGCAAGGCATATATGACACTCAGAGGCATTGTCAAAATTCTGTTGCTCTTCAAGGGTTAAATCCATGGGTTTAGGATTGGAATACACATCGATGACGTCATCAGCAATTGATTTCAATTGTTTGATAAAGTCATCGACGGCATTTGGACCTCTAAAGAGAAAGAATTTTGACATTGACTCGTCATGCCTACATACCACCTTCAAGGCAATAGACATTGCTTCATGCTCTTGAACGGCTCGGGTCCAGCTCGAGCTGCTTGAGGGCTCGCAAGAGTGAACCTTCGCCAGAACAGATTCAATGTCTGCGTATATAACAAATGGTACAGGAACGCTCTTGGAGAATGCTTTAAATTCAAGGTATTCATCCTGTTGAGGCATTTTAAGCAATTGGCATT
Source organism: Deroplatys truncata (assembly GCA_030765065.1). Lineage (NCBI taxonomy): Eukaryota > Metazoa > Arthropoda > Insecta > Mantodea > Mantidae > Deroplatys > Deroplatys truncata. Next base: position 14,727,646 of record CM060981.1, read on the forward strand.
TTCCACATTTTAATCGGTGCGTTTCCAGGGCCCTTTCATTGGTGCATCTCTTGAGGCATGCCTCACATGTCCATATTCTATGTTGGTATTTAGTAACTTGACTCCTTACAAGCTTGGACAAGTCTTTAATTATACAGTAGTGGGACTTTTCCCCCTGCTCAATATATAACAGATTGGTATGATGCTGCTTCTTTTCAGCTGTTTGGTATAGGGGAATAATGTTCTCATTCTCCTCCTCTATACCAAACACTGAAATGGATACTCCATTGTTCTGCTTTTCAAAGCAATCAATTTGATGGAAGGGTGTCGGAAATTCGATACCTTCATAGTTGAATGCTTTGAAAAGCAGTTCCTCAGGGTATTTTTTGGTTCTCTGGCCGTCGCGTTTAACAGGGTATTTAGAGGCAAGCATGCACCATGCAAAGCAGTAATTGTCTTTGTTCTGTATGTTTATGACTGCATGTTTTTTCGCAATTTTCTGTAGTAGTTCAATGTATGAACCTGCGTGTAAAGGGTCGTAGTGTGTAAAGCCCATCACCAGGCTGAGTATCTTTAACAAAGACTTCGATGAGGCTCCCCCCTCAAATTTAGAAATGTTTTCCAAAATATCCCCCGCAATTGAAGAGAAGATCTGATTGAGATCGCTTGACGGAAGAATCAGTACAGGCGTAGAATTAAAGCCAGCGGAAAGACACTTCTCTTTATCAGGTTTGCGGATTAAATATTCAAGTTCCATGGAACAATGCATCTTTAATCCACAAATGCTTCTCTGCAAAACGTTTTCCACTTCTTTAATAATAAGTTCCTTGCATTCATCTAAAAAGACTCTGGGTTCGAGTATTTTTAATGTATTTTCTATTCTACTATTAAAAATACGTCCCTTGAACGCTGATTGTATGGTATTGCATTCCAGTCCCTGGCAATTACTAGCACTAACCTTGGCTTTTTTGATTGTAAGCTGCTCGCTCCCGCCCGATGCCGGTCCTCTCTTTCCATTCCTAGGTTCTACATGATTGGATGATGAGGAGGAGGTTGACGGTGCAACGGCTTCATCGTTTGCGACTGAGGAGGTCGATGGTGTAGCGGTTTCATCGCCTGCGACTGAGGAGGTCGATGGTGCAGCGGGTACAACTTCCTCCAGAGTGACGAATGATGAGGAGGCGGACGGTGCAGCGGTCGAGTCTTCACCAATCTCCGGTGATGTTGACTCCTGTGTTGCTAGATCCATAGGCTGGCTTCCAGCGTCACCCAGATCATTTCCTGGAATAATAATAATAATAATAATAGTAATAATATTAATAATAATAATATAGAATATATAAAACAAGAAGTTCATAAAATGTTGAAAAAATTCTTACCATTCAGTGGTTGCTGCATGTATGTGACAGGCCCGCACCACTGCTGATTTGATGCAGGGAATGTGTGTGGTGCATAGGGCTCGTGATGAACAATACCGCCTCCGAAATAAAGCCCACTTCCTGTAAATAATAATAATATTAATAATATAGAATGTGTAAAAGAACTTCATAAAATGTTGAAAAATATTCTTACCGGTCGGTGGTTGCTGCATGTATGGGGCAGGGATCCAACCATGCTGATTTGGCCGCATGAAGGCTTGGAAGCCAGGTGGTGCCGGTGCAGTGGTCGATGGATGCCCGATCCCAAAATAAAGTCCATTTCCTGAAATAACAATAACAATATTAATAATAATATAGAATGTGTAAAAGAACTTCGTAAAATATTGAAAAAATTATTACCGTTCGGTGCTTGCTGCATGTATGGGACAGGGCCCCACCCCTGCTGATTTGGTACCAGGAAGGTCTGGAAGCCTGGGGGTGGCGGTGCAACGGTCGCGAAGCCTGCTGGTGCAGCGGTCGCGAAGCCTGGTGGTACCGGTGCAGCGGTCGCATGTTGAGCGATACCGCCTCCGAAATAAAGTCCATTTCCTGGAAAAAATAAATAATAATAATAGTATAGCATGTTTAAGTACAGAGTTCTAAAGAATCTACACGCTATACGTGAAAAAATACATGTTTTAAACACCTGCGCGAAAAATACATAGCATTCTGGGAGACCGAAAGAGTTATGTGACTGAATATTGGGTGAGAAACTCCCCTTAAATATATCCTTTTCTCCTTATACAATCCAGAACTCTATGCTATCGTAGGTAGGGCTTGTGTGTTAGAATCGCCAATGTATGTCTACTATTAAATAATTTTTAGTTACAATTGCTCAAACGTCAGTCTGTAAATTCTAACCGTACGAGTGTTGCTGCATGTACGGGGCAGAGCCACCTCCATGCTGATTTGGTACCAGGAAGGTCTGGAAGCCTGGCGGTGCCTGTGCAGCAGTCGATGGATGGCCGATACCAAAATAAAGTCCACTTCCTGGAAATAATAATAATAAAGAATATGAACAAGAAGTTAAAATGAATTGTTACATTACTTTTTTAAAACTCTGGAGAATGCTTAACATTCGACTGTTCGGGTGCCTGAATCATTACGGTATTTGATGAGCGATCCTGCAACCGACGGTGGGTATCCTGCTGGAGCTGGATGTAAGACTCAGCTATGTTAGCACAACTGAATGCTGAAAACGCAATTAATTTACGCGTTAGATTTTTATTCATTTATTTATTAAAGAAAAGATATATTATTAAGTTAATTTACTTTACTGCGAATAGCTTATACAGGGAAAATGTCGATGTATTTTAAACACCTGAGAAATTTTTATTACAAATAAAGCAAGTGTATTTCGCGACACAATCATGGAAAATATCTCTTTAACATGATGGAAACAGGCTGAAAGTATTTACTAAATAAATGCGAGAGAGGAATGAAACATTCACAGTGAATGTTCGACCAGTGCATGCAAACAGGAAGTCTTCGGATCGATTACCAGCGGTTACCATCGGAAGAAATTTTATACAGATCATTTTTTATTCGGTTCGTGGCGGTTTTCAAGTAATTGTATTTCTCTAGAAAGGAATATAATTCACTTGGTGAAAACACGTATTTAAATATACGGAATAATAATTACTCAACAAGATGAATACTTAACTAAACTATTCACATTTTTTGAAAATTCACCTGTCTAGCTATTAACTTTTAGAATGCTCAGTTATTCGCATATAAATGCCATACAGTAAAAACAAGAACGCAAATATAAGTTAAATGTACAGAGAAATAATTTAACTTTTGAAAATAAATGAAGTGTTTTGTTACAACTTACCAGACATGATGTTCGTTGAAATTTCGTTTTGAATGAGAAAATTTTGCAGAGGTCTTAGCTCGTTGATTTCAGCGTAGAAACTGTAAGAATTCCCGATGAAGCAGCCTTTTTATAGTGTTCTTTTGCAATATAAAAAATGTATGAGTGAAAGTTTAAGATATATAATACAATGATTTTGATTGGCTACTCCAACCTTCGAGAAGAAGGAGAGGGAAATGCTAGCCTCGCGCAGGGGCATTTCGTAAGCAAGCCTAAACCTGTTATGGGGAAATCCATCGATCACGCCACCTCGCCGTAAGGGAAATGTTTCTGCATATGACGCTAGAAATAAAAAATATATTTTATTTTTTACATGTACCGCTAAAATTCATTGTTAATTATTGTTACATTACCAAAATAATCACAGGGTGAAAATAATGTATTGTTTCTGTTGATATAATTTTCCTCGAACCAGCGACCTTTCGATTGTGAATAGACACGTCACAGATGTTTAAAAAAAGCCTGATGCTATGTGATGGCTTTAGAATTCTATTCTCTATGCATTACCACGGGGAAAACGAATAGCGGGTTACCGCTTGAGAAAAGTTAAAGTATTTGAAAATTTAAACCAATATCAAAAATCTGATGTGATACACTCACATGACTTTCTCTACTCTTGTACAAACTATTTTACAAGCGTTTATTCTCTATATGCTTCATGTTAATCGAGATATCGAGATGTCAAATGTTAATGGTAATTTTCATGTCGATGCAAGGGGATTATTGTAGGTTTTAAGCGATAGTCAAATATTTTAACGCTGGTTGCTATGTGACGCATTCCATTCTCTTTGCATGTCCAGGACATAAAAGCAAGAATAACGAATTTGAGAAAAAGTATAAGTATTGGAAATTTTAAGGGAATAACAAGCAATATCTCGAAAACGGTTTACTCAACAACAAGAATGTATATGATATAAATTATGTATTTTAACGCGATCTCCATTTTTTGTGTAGTAAAATTTTGTCTATCTCTTATGGTTTATCAGTTTTGCAAAAGTCGTTCAGAATGAAGAATACTTTTGGAGACATTCCCAGAAAATTCGAGATATACATTTCAATTCTCATTACAATATCTTAAACATATAATATTTTATTCAATATCGTTAGTCATTTTTTGAGAAATTTAAAATTTTCGAAAAATGTTCCATGTAAAGGGTAGTCTGGTGCGGGGCATTTTCATTAAAACCTTCGTGTCGCATCTCTGGAAGATTCTGAACCTAAATACGAAGTTTGGTGTTTATCCGACTCTTCGTTTCTGAGTTATGTTTCACAGACACACACACACTCAGCCATGCTTTTTCGGTTTCAGAGGGTCTCAAAACATGTATTTCCGGTGAAATCTCGGTATCGATTTTTTTGGGTGGAATACAACACTTCCTCTACTGACTATACGTAGTAGAGAAAGTAAAACTCATTCGCAAATACTTAATGTCGCAAAAATATTACTTGAAATGAATTTTTGTGTGTGTGTATTAAGTTTATATTTAACATGCTGGAATATTCAAAAAATATCTCTCGAATGGATGAGGTATTTAAAATCGTTCTCGTCCTATGTTTACTAAGAGAATAAGCCAATCTTTTTAAATGGAATAAATTAAGAGTAACGAGGATTGTTTAGGATGGGCTCCATATTTCATTATTTATTTAGAATTAAACAAATGCTATTAGTCGTAATAGTTATACACGCGTAATAATCACGCACATACGTCACCAACCAAATGCGCAAGTCAATTCATATACAATTAATTAATAAAAATATTTAATTGTTTTCATCGATCAGCGAGAGCCTTATTTATTTTTAATAGCGTATGTAATATTTAACTATAATGTTAACCGTATTTATTTTATTTTCAATAACATATGTAATATTCACCGTTCTCTATACTTTTTACTCTCGCCAAATCATATTTCTTTGTTTAACATACCGTAAAAAAAATCAGTTTAATTTTTGATATCATGCATGCAATTCTTGTATGTGAGTATTTAAATAATGACAAAGATACAATCGAATGTTTAAGTACAGAACCTATACAGTATACGTTTAATTATAATTATAATAGTGCTTCTCACCGTTTCATATTCCTAACGCTTGAGTCATATTCAATATTTTATTGAAAGAAATAAGAGCTATGAAACTTAATCATTAATAACCTTCATGTAGAATTTATATTAATTATCGGGGAAAATTTTTTTTGTGGTAAGCTTAAAACATGACTAGACTTGGTTTTCCACGGTTTGTGATGGAATTTCTGCACAGAGGAAGCCATTAAGAAATTCTATTGTATCGCTAATAGTTATTTACCCAGAGGGTCTGTGGTTTTTCAGAGCACTTAGGATGTTTAATGAAGGGGAAACGTCTGCCATTGTCCACTAATGGCTCTATACAGGACCCTGTTTTGCATTCTTCAAACCCTCTTAAGATGTTTAATGACGTGGAAGCGTCTGCCATTGTCCTCTAATGAGTGTCTACATGTCTTCTTCCGAGAAGTCCGCAGGCGTTCTTCAGGGTTGTACAGCATATTTCTTTCAAGCAGGGTACGCAAGTGAATAATTCGTTGAATTTCTCAAAGTTCGCTACGTCTTTAGAAAGAACATTTAAAAACGAATATCAAATTTATATTTGAGGTCTTCGCGCATGTTTCGAATTTCTTGTAAGGAGAGGTAGAGAGAGAGAGAGGGAGAGAGGGAGAGCCTACGTCTCGGTCACGATGCATGTTGAGAAGTCCTCTCTCCCTGTTATTATCTCCTTTCGCGATACTTTTATATCTTCTAAGAAAGGTATGCCAGTTTTGAAGTCCTCTCTCCATGTTATTATCTCCTTTCGCGATACTTTAATATCTACTAAGAAAGGTATGCCTGTTTTGAAGTCCTCTCTCCATGTTATTATCTCCTTTCGCAATACTTTTATATCTACTAAGAAAGGTGTGCCTGTTTTGAAGTCCTCTCTCCCTGTTATTATCTCCTTTCGCGATACTTTTATATCTTCTAAGAAAGGTATTGCTGTTTTGAAGTCCTCTCCCCATGTTATTATCTCCTTTCGCAATACTTTTATATCTACTAAGAAAGGTGTGCCTGTTTTGAAGTCATCTCTCCATGTTATTATCTCCTTTCGCAACACTTTTATATCTACTAAGAAAGGTATGCCTGTTTTGAAGGGTAATTATTGCTTCTCTCGAGTGAGAAGAGGCATAGCGGTCTTATAGTTTTTAACATCAGTTGGAGCGTACCGGCATTTGGTGTGATGGATACCCCTAGCCATTAAGAGCAGGTACCAGGGGAAAAACCCTAGCGTTCTGGTTTAACCATTTCTTAAGCTTCATTGTATTAGGCGATGCACAGCGGTCGCACTCGCGTTGTTTTTCGTAAAGGGTTCTCGTGTTAACGTCACACGATGGCTATTTACAATGTCGTTCTCAGACGCTTTTTAATTCGTCTAAGCAATGCAATATTTTTTATAAACCCTCCGCTCAAAAGAAGAATTAAACAAACGTTATTAGTTGTAATAGTTATACCCGCGTAATAATCACACATATACGAGAACAACCAGGTGCGCGAGTCAATTCATATACAATTAATCAATAAAAAAAATTAATTGTATTCATCGATCAGCGGGACGCTTATTTATTTTTTAATAACGTATGTAATATTTAACTATAATGTTAACCGTATTTATTTTTTTCATAATCAATTCCTCCGGAATTATAACGAGACAATATGAACGCACCTCGCATGTTAAACGAGTATTATTTAACTAAAATGTTAATTCGCCTTTATTTTTTTTCCAGAATCATATTTCGCTGAATTATATAGAGTTAAGATGGCCACCTTGCGCGCACCTTGAGGTTCAAAATGGCGAATTCACAACTTTCGGATATGACCACCAGGGGCGCCGTGAGGAAACCCACGCTGGTTCAGAGAGAAAAAACCAGTTTCACTCATATTACCACCTGGCGCGCTGGTGTAGGTTGCGAACTGAAACGCGAGTGGAGGGGGTGCCGTAGTCGACTTGTCACTACACTGGCCGAGAGTCGTTCACACCAGTCTGGCGCTCCATGGAGGAAGGGATGCGCGCGGGTTTTCAGCGAAATTATCACACGATAACGACTGTTACGGCAACTCTGTCCTTTCAGCTATGGATTCATCTAAGTGTTGTAATATTCTTATAAATCCAAAATATTTTTTCCCTCAAAAGTAGAATTAAATAAATGTTATTACTCGTAATAATTATACACATGCTACCACACATATACGATGACGAACAGATGCGCGCGAGTCAATTACATTAATCAATCAAAAATACTTAATTGTTTTCATCGACCGACTAGCCGCATTTCATTAGAAGTGTAATTTGTGGACATTAGTAGATGTAAAAATGGGAGTTTAGATACATGTGCGCAAGTCAATTCATATACAATTAATCAATCAAAAATACTTAATTGTTTTTCATCGATCGAGGAGCATCGTTTCATTAGATATGCAATGTTAGCACATTAGTAGTAATATGATGGCGATTCTTTTTTTTCAATAATGTTTTATGCATGGACGAACATTATCTAATTGATTGACACAATTATGTACTCAAACGTTTTGCCGATGTGCGGCAGGCATCGAGAATCACATTCCCTACCACACACCTTACCAGGGGCGGGATTTAGACAGGACGCTATGAGAGCAGGGTGACGTCACCAGCGTATAGGAACAATACACACTCTCCCACATATCCGCAGGGGAACCAATCACACGGCAGGGATTTAGACAAGTCACAATGAGGGGGGCGGGAATGTATCCACCGTATAGGAACAATACACACTCTCCCACCTATCCACAGGGGAACCAATCAAACCACAAAGGGGAGGGAGGGAGGGGGCGCCGGCACGCGATCAGACACCATGGGGAAGGGGGGAGGACCTGTCGGCACAGACCCAGAGTAGATATAACCTAGCGACTCCAGCACACAAAGGATTTGCCGCCATCTGATAAGGTTCTTTCATCTATGCCGCTAGCCCCGCCCCCTCCCTTTGTGTGCTACTATTTGCCGCCCGGTCGCGTGCCGCTAGCTCCGCCCCCTTCCCTTTGTGTGCTGATCTAATGCCGACAGGTTCTGTGCCGGCAGGTCCTCCCCCCCTCCCCCTGTGGTCACGTGCCCGTGGCCCGCCCCCCTCCCTCCCCCATACGCGTGTCCTCCCTCCCCTTTGTGTTCTGGTTGGTTCCCTGTGGATAGGTGGGAGAGTATGTATTGATCCTATACGTCGGTCGCGTACCTTCCCTAGGTCTAAATCCCCGCCGTGTGATTGGCTTGTGGTAGGGGATGTGCCGCTCGGGGTGAGGGGTTATATGTGAGGGTTCTCGGTGCGTGACGTTGGCTTGGAGATCCACCCTGGCGATGTGGGAATGCGATTCTCGATGCCTGCCGCACATCGGCAAATCGTTTGAGTACATAATTGTGTCAATCAATTAGGTAATGTGTGTTATTGAAAAAAAAATCGCCATCATATTACTACTAATGCAATTAAACGCTGTTCGTCGAGCAATTAAGTATTTTTGAATTAATCGCGCGCACGTGCCCCTAAACCGTCATTTATAACCTACTATTGTCAATAAATTACTAGACTAATGAAACACGGCTAGTCTGTCGATGATAACAATTAAGTATTTTTGAATGATTAATTGACTCGCACGCAACTGTTCGTTATCGTATATGTGTGGTAGCATGTGTATAATTATTACGAGTAATAACATTTATTTAATTCTACTTTTGAGGGAAAATATATTTTGGATTTATAAGAATATTACAACACTTAGATGAAAGGACAGACTTGACGTAACACTCGTTATCGCGGGATAATTGCGGTGGAACACCGACCGCAACCTTCCGCTGCGAGACGTTTCACTGGAATGACTGGCTCACGGTACTTTCAAGGGACAAGTCGACTAGCGCACCCCCTCCACTCACGCTTCAGTTCGCTACCTACACGAGCGCGCCAGGTGGTAATATGAGTGAAACTCCAGCGAGTGTTCCTTCACAGCGCCCCTGGTGGTCATATACGAAAGTTGTCAATTCACCATATTTAAACTCATTATGGGTGCAAGACAGCCATCTTAACTCTATATAATTCTGCGAAATATGATTCCGGAAAAAAAATAAAGGCGAATTAACATGCGAGGTGCGTTCATGTTGGCTCCGGAGGAATTGATTATGAAATAAATAAAAAATAAATAAGACTCTCGCTGATCGATGAATACAATGAATAATTAATGTAATTGACTCGCGCTCCTAGAGATATCTCACCCAATTATTCATCTACCATGAATATCTCACTTCTAATGAAACGACGCAGTCTATCGATTAAAAACAATTAAGTTTTTTTTTATTGATTAATGTAATTGACTCGCGCGCAACTGTTCGTTATCGTATATGCGCTATTATTACGCGTATATAACTATTACGGCTAATAACGTGTGTTTAATTCTTCTTTTGAATTGAGGGTTTATAAAAAATATTACATTGCTTAGATGAATTAAAAAGCAACTTAAAGCGAAATTGCAAATAGCTTGTATGAGTCGTTAACACGAGAACCCTTTACGAAAAAACAAGCCGCAATGTGACAGCAATGCCCCGTCCATCATGAGAAGCGGTTAAACCAGGACGCTTGGGTTTTCCCCCAGTACCTGCTCTTAATGGCTAGGGGTATCCAGCACATCGGAGTACGCTTCAACTGATGTTAAAAATAAAAGCCCGCTATGTCTCTTCTCACACGAGAGAAGTAATAATTACAATTCGAAACAGGCGTACCTGTAAGTAACACTCACGAAGACTACAAATATAAATTTTATATTCGTTTTAAATGTTCTTTCTAAAGACGTAGCGAACTTTGAGAAATTCAACGAATTATTCACTTGCGTACACTGCTTGAAAGAAATATGGTGTACACCCCTGAAGAATGCATATGTAGACACATTAGCAGACGACAGTCCCTTCCGCACCATTAATTATCTTCAGACGAAGGTAAAACCAAGGTCTTGTGTAGAGCTCTTAGTGAACAATGACAGTCGTTTCCAGTTGATTAAACAGGCTAAGTGCTCTGAAAAACCATAGACCCTCGGGGTAAATAACTATTAGCGACACAAAAGATTTTCTTAAGAGCTTCCCCTGTGCAGAAATTGCATCATAGACAGTGGAAAACCAAGTCTAGACATGTTTTAAGCTCACCACAAAAAATGTTTTCCCGATAATTAATATAATTCTACATGAAGAATATTAATGATTAAGTTTTCAATTAAACGTATACTGTATAGATTCTGTACTTAAACATTCGATTGTATCTTTGTCATTATTTAAATACTCGCATACAAGAATTGCAAACATGATATCAAAAAATTAAACTGATTTTTTTTTCGGAATGTTAAACAAAGAAATATGATTTGGCGAGAGTAATATGAAGAATAAAAAGTATTCAGAATGATAGATATTACATACGTTATTAAAAATAAATAAGGCTCTCGCTGATCGATGAAAACAATTAAATATTTTTTATTAATTAATTGTATATGAATTGACTTGCGCATCTGATTGGTAACGCATGTGCATGATTATTACGACTAATAGCATTTGTTTAATTCTAAATAAATAATGAAATATGGTGCCTAGCCTAAACAATCCTCGTTACTCTTAATTTATTCCATTTTTAAAAAGATTGGGCTTAGTAAACATAGGACGAGTACGATTTTAAATACCCCGTCCATTCGAGAGATATTTTTTCGAATATTCCAACATGTTAATATAAACTTAATACACACACACACACAAATTCATTTCAAGTAATCTAACGATATTGAATAAAATATTAAATGTTTAAGATATTGTAATGAGAAATGAATTGTATATCTCGAATTTTCTGGGCCGCAGGCTGCAGGATCGCTCATCAAATACCGTAATGATTCAGACACCCGAACACCCGAATGGTAAGCATTCTTCAGAGTTTTTAAATAAGTAATGTAACAATTCATATTAACTTCTTGTTCATATTCTTTATTATTATTTGTATTATTATTTCCAGGAAGTGGACTTTATTTTGGTATCGACCATCCATCGAGCGCTGCACAGGCACCGCCAGGCTTCCAAACCTTCCTGGTACCAAATCATCATGGAGGCGGCTCTGCCACCCGTACATGCAGCAACACTCGTAAGGTAAGAATTTACAGACTGGTGTTTGAGCATTTGTAACTAAAATTTACATAATAGTAGACATACATTGGCGATTCTAGCACACAAAGCCCTACCTCCGACAGCATAGAGTTCTGGATTGTATAAGGAGAAAAGGATATATTTAAGGGGAGTTTCTCACCCATATGCAGTCACATAACTCTATCGATCTCCCAGAATGCCATGTATTTTTAACGCAGGTGTTTAAAACATGTATTTTTTTCATTTATAGAGTGTAGATTCTTTAGAACTCTATACTTAAACATGCTATACTATTATTATTATTTATTTTTTCCAGGAAATGGACTTTATTTCGGAGGCGGTATCGGTCAACATGCGAGCGCTGCACCGGTACCATCAGGCTTCGCGACCGTTGCACCAGTAGGCTTCGCGACCGCTGCACCGCGACCCCCAGGCTTCCAGACCTACCTGGTACCAAATCAGCAGGGATGGGGGCCCTGCCCCATACATGCAGCAAGCACCGAACGGTAAGAATTTTTTCAATATTTTACGAAGTTCTTTTACACGTTCTATATTATTATTAATATTGTTATTATTTTCAGGAAGTGGACTTTATTTCGGAGGCGGGTTTTTCTGGGAATGTCTCCAAAAGTATTCTTCATTCTGAACGACTTTTGCAAAATTGATAAACCATAAGAGATAGACAAAATTTTACTACACGAAAAATGGAGATCGCGTTAAAATACATAATTTATATCATATACATTCTTGTTGTTGAGTAAATCGTTTTCGAGATATTGCTTGTTATTCCCTTTAAAATTTTCCAATACGTATACTTTTTCTCAAACTCATTATTCTTGTTTTATGTCCTCGAGATGCAAAGAGAATGGAATGCACCACATAGCAACCAGCGTTAAAATATTTGACTATCGCTTAAAACCCACCATATTCACCTTGTATCGACATGAAAATTACCAATAACATTGACATCTCGATATCTCGATTAACATGAAGCATATAGGGAATAAGTGCTTGTAAAAATAGTTTGTACAAGAGTAGAGAAAGTCATGTGAGTGTATCACATCAGATTTTTTGATATTGGTTTAAATTTTCAAATACTTTTAACTTTTCTCAAGCGGTAACTCGCTATTCGTTTTTCCCGTGGTAATACATAGAGAATAGAATTCTAAAGCCATCACATAGCATCAGACGTTTTTCAAACACCTGTAACGTGTCTATTCACAATCGAAAGGTTGCTGGTTCGAGGAAAATTATATCTACAGAAACAATACATTATTTTCGCTCTGTGATTAATTTGGTAATGTAACAATAATTAACAATGAATTTTTAGCGGTAAATGTAAAAAATAAAATATATTTTTTATTTCCTAGCGTCATACGCAGAAGCATTCCCCTTAAGGAGCGCTGGCGTGAGCGATGGTTTCCCCCATAACAGGTTTAGACTTGCTTACGAAATGTCCCTGTGCGAGGCTAGCATTTCCCTCTCCTTCTCGAATTTTTGGAGTAGCCAATCAAAATTGCTGTATTATATACCGTCACATCTCTCACCCCTTCAGATTTTTATCAGGCGAAGCGATATAAAAGCAGTAGCTTCCCCAGCGATTTCACTGTATTGTGACAACACAGCGAGCTAAGATCTCTGCAAACTTTTCTCATTCAAAGTGAAATTTCAACGAACATCATGTCTGGTAAGTTGTAACAAAACACTTCATTTACTTTAAAAGTTAAATTATTACTCTGTACATTTAACTTATATTCGCGTTCTTGTTTTTAATGCATGGCATTTATATGCGAATAGCTTTAATAGCTAGACAAGTGAATTTTCTGAAATGTGAACAGTTTAGTTAAGTATTCATTTTAGGCAAGCTTATTTTACATTTAATAGCTAACTGCGGGAATTCTCAAAATGGGGACAATTTAGTTAAGTATTCACCTTGTTGAGTAATTATTATTCCAGATATTTAAATACAGGATTTCACAGAGTGAAATATATTCCTTTTGGAGAAAATACAATTATTTGAATACCTTATTAACGTTTTTGCTTTAGAATATTACAAAAAGTCTGTTGCGCGAATCATTCGCTCTAACAAAGTAAATATCTACATTATATTAAAACATTTAAATTGAAAAATACAGTACTTAATGAACTTCATTAGTGAATCAGAACCTCAATTATATTTACACATATTATCATTTTCAGAAAAAAGTTAATAAGTTTGTAACTTTCAAATAAATGAAATTTTGTTATGCAACACATTCTCTAATAAAGAATATGTTTTTTTCTCTTCCTAATGCAGAAAGTTTGACATCTCAACTTAACTCATTGGCTGAGGGTAGCATTTACCCAGCCGTTCAAAGACTACAAGATCTTCAGCCAGAGGAGCCTTATAATATAAAATCCTTAAGAAAAATTCATACTCGATACGGTGCTAGAGTCGTTGCACTTTTAGAGAATAAGCAAGTGTTTCTCCCGACAAGATATTCAACCCTAACAAGCCAACAGTTGGAGGAAATGCCTGGGAAGTTTCAAATGGTATATCATGGAGTAGTACCAGCCGGCAAGTTTAAGACATGTAAATTGTCTTTTCTTCCTATTAAGGTTTGTAGAAATAATTCAACTATCCTTTCAAAGCTTCATTTAGAGTTACATTCGTTGAGTTTATAAATTCGCACTTCAGTAGGATAACATTTGTCTAAAGTATACATCAATATGTAAAAAAATAACGTCCAGGATGTAGTCTGAGCGAGGATCTGCAGAAAGAAGTTTAATAGTCTATTCACTGATTCTTTACCTCAAAGCAGATACCTACAGCAAGTTTCAAATAATTTCCAGCAGGATAGCAGTTGTCAAAAGCATGCATCACTGTATTAAAAAAATATGTGTAAATAATGTCTAGATTGTACTCTGTGTGATTTCGTGCAGAAAGAACTTTAATACCCCTTGCAGTGATACTCCACATCGAAGTATAAACCTACAAGAAGTTGCAAATAATGTGAATGTGTGTTACAGGAATGCCCAGCTGAATGTAAATGAAGAGGAAAAACGAGATAGCTTAAAACATCATAAATGTGATAGGAACATTCTCAACACCCTCCAGTAACCTCAATCAATGAAGAATTGCACCAGCGCGGAACATACATGGAAAAAACACCCGCGTGTGTAGAATATAACAATAATATATATATATATATATATATATATATATAAATTATGTACTCATTATTACTGCTATACGAGCCTATACCATTGACTTCATAAATAATTTCATAATTGTTTAAGGAGAATGCCTATCTTAAAAACATTGATGCTACATGAAATATAAACAAAAAGATTATTGAACTATTACTGAAAGAGACTTGAATAAATGGGAATCTAGAAGCCAGAACCATCTTAATATTGGGCTGTATGATATGAGGTGTATAAAAAGATTAATAAAAATGAGGTCTATGTAATATAAACAACATTTATTTTTTATAAACATTTTCCTATTACATTCCTATACAAAAAACATACATATTTCCTAAAGACAAAGGTGATAGTCTAGACATTCTAAAACACTCAGTTATATAATCATATACATCACACAGAAAGAGACCTGCATTATCCATAAAAAACTAAACATCTCAAGAATGTCTGGATGATGTATTTTATAAGTACAAGGTTTTGATATTTCAAAGTTCCTGTTAACCATGACTGTAATTGATTAACACAATTTCTCGATCCTGTCATGCTATAACTTTAGAAGCTTTCAGCTTACTTATAATCTCCTCAATCTCTTGTGTGTGACTATTATTACCAGCATTTCTCGATGCAATTAGTAACCTCAATATATTTACTAGTCTATTTGGATTTTCAAGCGTAGATATCACTGAATCATCATCATATGAAGATTTCATATTCTCGCGACTCCCGCTGTATCCAGATTTTTCACCATCAGTAGTCTCCAGTGAAGGACAGAGGCTTGATCTGGTATAACATCCCCCTCTATACATCTTCGGATCTTCGAGTGTAGGAGAGAGAGTCGATCCAGTATAACATGTTGCTCTATGATGCTTAAATCTTGACAAAGAACGATTCTTAAAAATCCGCTCGCATATACAGCATCTCATGACGTGTTTTCCTCCATGTGTAATGTATGAAAAATTGAGTTTCTCATCCGCTAGTTGCACAGATTTTCTCCGGCAGGAGCTCATGCTAAAACTAAAAGAAATTAAATGAATACGGGAATGCTAACGCTCGAAGGAATTAAAAGCGAATGAATGAATTCATAACACGCAGCTATGTATATATCCAGAGTGAGGACGCCGGAGGGAATCGCAATCTTCGCATAGCAGCGGGAAAGGATGCTCTCTGGAAACATTTGTGGAGAAGGAGGCTCTCAACAGAACATGGCGAATGCGAGCATGGAAAAAGGATGCTCTCTGGGAACATTCGTGGAAAAAGGATGCTCTCAACAGAACATAACGAGTGCGAGCATGGAAAAAGGATGCTCTCTGGAAACGTTTGTGGAAAAGGCTGCGTAACAATGGAATCACGCTATGTAACAAACTGATCAGGCTATGTAACAAAGGAATCACGTTATGTAACAATGGAATCACTCTATGTAACAAAGGAATCACGCTATGTAACAAAGGAATCACTCTATGTAACAAAGGAATCACGTTATGTAACAAAGGAATCACGCTATGTAACAAAGGAATCACACTATGTAACAAAGGGGTGATGATGATGATATGCGGCTTAAGGGCGCTAAACTGCTGAGGTCATCAGCGCCCTTACAAGGTATAAAATATAAAGTCAAAAAATAAAAGATAGGTAAAAAACCGCATAATTAAAAAACGGGACACAAACCCGCGATGTCAAAAAGCTAAAACTAACAATATAACAATAACAAATATAACAATAACAATAATAACAATAACAACAATAACAATAAAAACAATAATAACAATAACAGCAATAATAACAAGACAAAGATCTGAAAAACAACACACTAAAAGCATAGGCAGTAAAGGATTAAAACGTGTCAGGAACTGTAGAATGCGAGGGACATGAGCGCCATATGTCCACTGGGGATAAGAGTTCCCATAAAAACCGACAGGATAAAATTACGAAGCTAACAGACGCTCAACGCATTAAATGCGCAGATTAAAATCACTGTCATGAATAAAACGTAAAACACATTCCACAGCATGCGTGTCGTCTGCCAAAACGTTGGCTAGGCCAACAGGCAGACCCACACGAGCACGCAATGCAGCTAAAACCTGACACTCTGTTAAAATGTGACGCACCGTTAAGGGCACGTCACACTGCCCACAGAGTGGCGCGGGGTCACCACTCAGCAAATACTTATGACTAAAAATGCAATGTCCGATACGAAGGCGTGTTAAAATTACCTCTTCCCGACGAGAAGCACGGGAAGATGTAGCCCAGACTAACGGGAGAGGCTTAACCTCCCGCAACTTGTTCCCCCGGAGGGCCGTCCACTCATCGCTCCAAAGCGAGAGGATGCGGCGACGTAAAACAATAAACAAATCTGACGAGGGAACAACAGAGGTAAAACGTCTGGGTGATAAAATCGCCGACTTGGCAGCGACATCGGCAGACTCATTACCTGAGATGCCCACATGACCTGGAATCCACAAGAAGGAGACGCTGATGCCAGAGACATCAAGCGAGTGGAGCAGGTCATGAATGCGCTGTACGAGCGGGTGGTAACTGTACAGCGAGCTAATACTTTGAAGAGCACTCAGGGAGTCGGAACAAATAAAACAGTGCCGTAAGTCGTGCCGCTGAATATATAAAAGAGACTGATAAATGCTAAAAAGTTCGGCGGTAAAAATCGAACATTGCTCTGGTAAACGAAAGGTAAAACTATTTCCACCACAAAAAAAGGCACATCCTACTCCAGCATCAGTCTTAGATCCATCAGTAAAGATAAAAGGCAAGTCCCCGAATTGCGACTGAAGTTCTAAAAACGCTGATCTAAAGACTGAAGAAGGGGTCTCATTCTTCGGCATTGACGATAACCCAAGGTGACAGAGGGCCTCAGCGCGCGACCATGGAGGAAAACGCGTTTCCCCCCTTGGAAGGGCCGGCGCTGGCGTAACGTCCAAATGCCGAAGGAGCAGTCGAAATCGAACCCCTGGAGGGAGCAATGCAGAGGAGCTAACTAAATATTGCCGGTCAAGTGAATCCTCGAAAAATGCCGCGAAAGACGGGTGCTCAGGTAAGCTTGAGAGTCGACAGGCATAGCTGCACAAGAGCATCTCACGCCTGGAGGACAGCGGAGGCTCTGCAGCTTCAGCATAAAGACTGGGCACGGGGCTAGTTGGAAAGGCCCCTGTAGCGACTCTAAGACCACGATGATGAATGGGATTCAAACGACGTAACACAGATGGACGTGCCGACGAATAAACAAAACACCCGTAATCAAGTTTGGATCGGACCAAAGAGCGATAAAGGCGAAGAAGGACGGTCCGATCAGCTCCCCAGGATGTGCCACTTAAAACACGTAAAAGATTAAGAGAACGGTCACACTTTGCTTTTAAAAAGGAAACGTGCGAGGTCCAACACAACTTCCTATCAAAAATCAACCCCAAAAATTTCGCCTCGTCTGCAAACGGAAGTATCCCTGGCCCAAGACGGAGAGAGGGGGGAGGGAAATACTTCCGGCGCCAGAAGTTGATGCAGACGGATTTCTCGGCGGAGAATTTAAAGCCGTTGGCGTTACTCCAGGCGTAGAGACGGTCGATACAGCTCTGGAGACGGCGTTCGAGTAGACAGGTCCGCCGTGAACTGCAATAAATAGCGAAATCGTCAACAAAAAGGGACGATGAAATGCCAGGTGGAATACAATCAACAATGGGGTTGATAGCAATCGCAAAAGTGTGACACTGAGTACAGAGCCCTGCGGTACTCCGTTCTCTTGAATAAAACGACGAGATAAAACCGAGCCCACACGTTCACGAAAGACGCGGTCCGTCATAAACTCCCGAAGAAATATGGGAAGACGACCGCGGATATTCCAATCGTGAAGTGTACGTAAAATGCCGCCCCTCCAACAAGTGTCATAAGCTTTCTCCAGGTCAAAAAATACAGCCACGGTTTGACACTTTCTCAGAAACCCATTCATAATATGCGTCGACAAGGACACCAGATGGTCGACGGTAGAGCGATAGCGACGAAACCCGCACTGAACGTTCGCTAGAAGTTTCTGAGACTCAAGCCACCATGTCAACCGCCCGTTGATCATGCGCTCCATCACCTTGCAAATGCAACTGGTGAGGGAGATAGGGCGGTAGCTGGAAGGTAGTTGGCGATCCTTCCCAGGCTTAAGTATAGGGACAATGGTGGCTTCGCGCCAAACGGAAGGGAAAATGCCGTCTTGCCAAATACGGTTATAGACCTGTAAGAGAAATAGTTTACTGTCGGCTGAAAGGTTCTTTAACATCAGGACATGAATGCCGTCCGGCCCGGGAGCGGAGTGCCGAGAGCAATGAAGAGCGTGCTCCAGCTCCCTCATTGTGAATAGTTCGTTATAGCATTCAGCATTAGCAGACCGAAAAGGATATGATGCGGAATCCTGCCGGTCTTTAATAGAGCGAAAGCCGGCGGAATAATGGTCTGAACTGGAAACCGCCTCAAAGGCAGAACCCAGAGTGTTAGCGATGGCAGCCGGATCCACTATGGTGGCATTAGAAACCTGAAGGCCAGAAACAGTACAATGTGACACTTTACCTGAGAAGCGACGAAGTTTATCCCAAACAACGGATGAAGGCGTAAAACGATTAAAAGACTCGACAAAACGAGCCCAAGATGCCTTCTTGCTATCCTGAATAATGCGACGAGCCCTGGCGCGCGATTGTTTAAAAGTCACCAAATTATCAAGTGTAGGGTGGCGCCGAAACACCCTAAGTGCAGTCCTACGGGCACGAACGGCGTCCCGACAATCCTCGTTCCACTACGGAACAGGTGGCCGCCGAGGTTGGGAGGATGAACGGGGTATTGCACGTTCGGCGGCTGAGAAAATAATAGACGTAAGGTGCTGCACTAGTTGATTAATGTCGGAGAAGGGCTGGTCGTCAAAATGCACGAGGCTGGAATACAAGCTCCAGTCGGCTTTTGCGAATATCCAGGTAGGTACTCTGGAATGCTGTACGTGGTGCGACAGAAGAGAAACGATGCAGGGGAAATGGTCGCTGGAGTAGGTGTCAGCGACGACGTTCCACTGAAGACGACGTGCAAGCTGGATTGAGCATATGGCAAGGTCCAGGTGAGAGAATGTACCGGAAGAATCAGAAATAAAAGTAGGTGCACCTGTATTGAGGATGGAAAGATTGAACTGATACAAAATGTCGGAAAGAAGAGTTCCCCTCGCACAAGCCCTTGGCGAACCCCATAGCGGGTGATGGGCATTAAAATCTCCCAACAGAAGAAATGGTGTTGGTAGAGCGGACAGCAGAGATCGAATGTCCGCGGGAGCGAGGGGAGACGATGGAGGTGTATACACAGAACAAACAGAAAAGAAAAAACCGGGTAACTGCAGTCTAATGGCAACTGCTTGCAAGTCGGATGTAAGTGTGACAGGTGTAAAATGAACGTCGTTACGCACTAAGAACATGACACCTCCATGAGCAGGAGTACCCTCCTCCGGTTCAAGGTCGTAGCGAACCGGAGTATATCCTCGGAGATCAAAAGGATCGTGAGGGCGAAGCTTAGTCTCCTGCAAACATACGACCATAGGTGAATGGGAACGCAATAAAAGTTGCAGTTCCGCCCTATGCGATCGTACACCACGTAAATTCCAGGTCAGGATAGCCATGGAGAATAAGGGGATAAACTGTCTATTTAGAAGGGCGGCTTAAAATTACCTTTTGTTTAACCTTTGGGCTCGGGCTTTTTGTATGGAGTTGGTCAGACTCCATAGCTTCCTCGGAGGGAGGGCCCACGCGCTCAGTGCCAGAAACCGATTCAAGCGCCGTGAATCGGTTCTGGGTGGCGATGGGTGAAGGGTGCCGCTGAGCGCGGCTTGTCCCAGGACCATCCTGGGACAGCGACCTCCGAGGAGGAGAAGGTGAACCTTTGTTACCGCGCGCACGCGGAGGGTCTTTTAAAAAATCTTCCCTACGAAGTTTCTGCTTGGGCTTCTTTTCAACGGCTTGCGACTTCATTGACTTGGGACCAGGTTTATACGGCTTGGTAACTGTAGCCTTAATAGACGGCCGGATGGTAGTGGCGGTTAATCCAGTCAAGGTCCAGGTCTGAGTTTCGGCATCTACTCGTGGTACTGGCGAGGCAACAACAGAACTAAATGTGCCAGATCGCAGGAGTGAAGGTTGGCGCGCATGGAAACGCCTCCGGGCTTCAGCGAAGGAGAGTTTTTCCTTTACCCGGATCTCCTGGATCGCCTTCTCGTCCAAATACCGCGGACAGTCGGCAAACGAAGCAGAATGTGACCCTTTACAATTAACGCAGACGGGGGCTGTTGAACAGGTACCTTCGTGTGAGGGCTGGCTACATGTTGCACAGATGTTAACGGCACTCTTACAGGAGACTTGCGTATGCCCAAAACGTTGGCATTTAAAACAACGCAGAGGTCTAGGAATATAAGGCCTCACAGAAATCCGTTCGTACCCTGCGGAAATGCTCGTGGGCAGATCGACGCCATCAAATGTAAGAAACAGGGTACGAGTGGGTACCAATACGCCGTCGCGTTTGGCCTGCACTCGATGGACCGCTGTCACCTTCTGGTCTGCAAGATATTCTACCAGGTCCTCGTCCGATATACCATCGAGGCTATGGGTGGTAATAACGCCTCGACAGGAGTTCAATGTGCGGTGCTTCTCCACACGGATGGGATAGCCGTGGAGAAGCGTAGCGCGCAACAAGGTCTTACTTTGCTGATCGGATTTCGTTTGGGCTAATAAGGAACCATTCCGTAGACGAGTGCAGGACTGAACCGCACCAGCAATTGCATCAATGCCCTTTTGAATGATGAAAGGGTTCACCTTCTCAAAGCTTTGTCCTTCTTCGGTTCGTGAAATGACCAAGTAACAACCAGTTGTCGGTGGTGTCACTTCTGTTACATAAACTTTTCGGCGCTTGTTAGTATTAATGGAGGAAGGGTGCTCCATAGCGAAATAAATCCTCCACCATTGCAACCGTCTCCGACCTCGGGCTCTGACTTCTCGGGCGTTACCCCGGCTTGGGTGAGTGGCCTATCTATACCAGACTCACCCCAGGGTCACACCTCCCAGAACATAGACAGAGGGACCCAATCGCCGTCAGAAGTCAGCAGCTCATGCAATGGCCCCCCGCGGGACTGCAGTTGAACAGCGGATACGAACACAAACCCTACATGACGACCCCGGGTGGTGGGGATGACGCCATTACCCACTCACCCAGCTGCGCACGCGGTGCGCGGGTATCCGTCAGGCTGTGTCCACGGAGGATTTAAATAAAAAGATAAAAGAAACTAAAACTGTGTGGGCGTTTCGCACGCAAGGTAGGCCGGCGGGGAAGAAAAAGAGATATGCGAATGTCGTGGTACGAAATGGCCGGAAACTGATTAGGGAAGAAAGAAACGATGGTGAGGTGCGGTATGGATGGAATGCAAAGAACGCACGAGAGCCTACCTTGGGTCCACCGGTCACTTGAAGAACCCACCTCGACCGGATGGGGGTGAGGGGATGAATATGGCGATGATTGGCTCGGGAACCCCCGGGTGCGCCAAAAACGCGTACTCACATAAGGTGAGCCCCTGAGGGGCTGTAACAAAGGAATCACACTATGTAACAAAGGAATCACGCTATGTAACAAAGGAATCACACTATGTAACAATGGAATCACGCTATGTAACAAAGGAATCACGCTATGTAACAAAGGAATCACACTATGTAACAAAGGAATCACGCTATGTAACAAAGGAATAACGCTATGTAACAAAGGGATCACGCTATGTAACAAAGGAATCACGCTATGTAACAAAGGAATCACGCTATGTAACAAAGGAATCACGCTATGTAACAAACTGATCACGCTATGTAACAAAGGAATCACGCTATGTAACAAATGAATCACGCTATGTAACAAAGGAATCACGCTATGTAACAAAGGAATCACGCTATGTAACAAAGGAATCGCGCTATGTAACAAAGGAATCACGGTATGTAACAAAGGAATCACGCTATGTAACAAAGGAATCGCGCTATGTAACAAAGGAATCACGGTATCTAACAAAGGAATCACGCTATGTAACAAAGGAATCAAGCTATGTAACAAAGGAATCACGCTATGTAACAAGCTCATCACGCTATGTAACAAACTGATCACGCTATGTAACAAAGGAATCACGCTATGTAACAAATTGATCACGCTATGTAACAAAGGAATCGCGCTATGTAACAAGCTCATCACGCTATGTAACAAACTGATCACGCTATGTAACAAAGGAATCACGCTATGTAACAAATGAATCACGCTATGTAACAAAGGAATCGCTCTATGTAACAAAGGAATCACGGTATGTAACAAAGGAATCACGCTATGTAACAAAGGAATCACGCTATGTAACAAAGGAATCACGCTATGTAACAAAGGAATCACGCTATGTAACAAAGGAATCACGCTATGTAACAAACTGATCAGGCTATGTAACAAACTGATCACGCTATGTAACAAACTGATCACGCTATGTAACAAAGGAATCACGGTATGTAACAAAGGAATCACGGTATGTAACAAAGGAATCACGCTATGTAACAAAGGAATCACGCTATGTAACAAAGGAATCACGCTATGTAACAAACTGATCAGGCTATGTAACAAACTGATCACGCTATGTAACAAACTGATCACGCTATGTAACAAAGGAATCACGGTATGTAACAAAGGAATCACGGTATGTAACAAAGGAATCACGGTATGTAACAAAGGAATCACGCTATGTAACAAAGGAATCACGCTATGTAACAAAGGAATCACGCTATGTAACAAAGGAATCACGCTATGTAACAAAGGAATCACGCTATGTAACAAAGGAATCACGCTATGTAACAAACTGATCAGGCTATGTAACAAACTGATCACGCTATGTAACAAACTGATCACGCTATGTAACAAAGGAATCACGGTATGTAACAAAGGAATCACGCTATGTAACAAAGGAATCACGGTATGTAACAAAGGAATCACGCTATGTAACAAACTGATCAGGCTATGTAACAAACTGATCACGCTATGTAACAAACTGATCACGCTATGTAACAAAGGAATCACGGTATGTAACAAAGGAATCACGGTATGTAACAAAGGAATCACGGTATGTAACAAAGGAATCACGCTATGTAACAAAGGAATCACGCTATGTAACAAAGGAATCACGCTATGTAACAAACTGATCAGGCTATGTAACAAACTGATCACGCTATGTAACAAACTGATCACGCTATGTAACAAAGGAATCACGGTATGTAACAAAGGAATCACGGTAGGTAACAAAGGAATCACGGTATGTAACAAAGGAATCACGCTATGTAACAAAGGAATCACGCTATGTAACAAAGGAATCACGCTATGTAACAAACTGATCAGGCTATGTAACAAACTGATCACGCTATGTAACAAACTGATCACGCTATGTAACAAAGGAATCACGCTATGTAACAAAGGAATCACGCTATGTAACAAAGGAATCACGCTATGTATCAAAGGAATCACGCTATGTAACAAACTGATCACGCTATGTAACAAAGGAATCACGCTATGTAACAAAGGAATCACGCTATGTAACAAAGGAATCACGCTATGTAACAAAGGAATCACGCTATGTAACAAACTGATCAGGCTATGTAACAAACTGATCACGCTATGTAACAAAGGAATCACGCTATGTAACAAAGGAATCACGCTATGTAACAAAGGAATCACGCTATGTATCAAATGAATCACGCTATGTAACAAAGGAATCACGCTATGTAACAAAGGAATCACGCTATGTAACAAAGGAATCACGCCATGTAACATACTGCTCAGTCTATGTAACAAACTGATCAGGCTATGTAACAAAGGAATCACGCTATGTAACAAAGGAATCACGCTATGTAACAAAGGAATCACGGTATGTAACAAAGGAATCGCGCTATGTAACAAAGGAATCGCGCTATGTAACAAAGGAATCACGCTATATAACAAAGGAATCACGGTATGTAACAAAGGAATCACGCTATGTAACAAAGGAATCATGCTATGTAACAAAGGAATCACGCTATGTAACAAGCTCATCACGCTATGTAACAAACTGATCAGGCTATGTAACAAAAGAATCACGCTATGTAACAAACTGATCACGCTATGTAACAAAGGAATCACGCTATGAAACAAAGGAATCGCGCTATGTAACAAAGGAATCCCGCTATGTAACAAAGGAATCACGCTATGTAACAAAGGAATCACGCTATGTAACAAAGGAATCACGCTATGTAACAAAAGAATCACGGTATGTAACAAAGGAATCACGCTATGTAACAAAGGAATCACGCTATGTAACAAAGGAATCACGCTATGTAACAAAGGAATCGCGCTATGTAACAAAGGAATCACGCTATGTAACAAAGGAATCACGCTATGTAACAAAGGAATCACGCTATGTAACAAAGGAATCACGCTATGTAACAAAGGAATCACGCTATGTAACAAAGCAATCGCGCTATGTAATAAAGGAATCACGCTATGCAACAAAGGAATCACGCTATGTAACAAAGGAATCACGCTATGTAACAATGGAATCACCCTATGTAACAAATTGGTCAGGTACATAGCACAATCAGGTTGATACGCAGCCTTTTCCACAAACGTTTCCAGAGAGCATCCTTTTTCCATGCTCGCACTCGTTATGTTCTGTTGAGAGCATCCTTTTTCCACGAATGTTCCCAGAGAGCATCCTTTTTCCATGCTCGCATTCGCCATGTTCTGTTGAGAGCCTCCTTCTCCACAAATGTTTCCAGAGAGCATCCTTTCCCGCTGCTATGCGAAGATTGCGATTCCCTCCGGCGTCCTCACACTGGATATATACATAGCTGCGTGTTATGAATTCATTCATTCGCTTTTAATTCCTTCGAGCGTTAGCATTCCCGTATTCATTTAATTTCTTTTAGTTTTAGCATGAGCTCCTGCCGGAGAAAATCTGTGCAACTAGCGGATGAGAAACTCAATTTTTCATACATTACACATGGAGGAAAACACGTCATTAGATGCTGTATATGCGAGCGGATTTTTAAGAATCGTTCTTTGTCAAGATTTAAGCTTCATAGAGCAACATGTTATACTGGATCGACTCTCTCTCCTACACTCGAAGATCCGAAGATGTATAGAGGGGGATGTTATACCAGATCAAGCCTCTGTCCTTCACTGGAAACTACTGATGGTGAAAAATCTGGATACAGCGGGAGTCGCGAGAATATGAAATCTTCATATGATGATGATTCAGTGATATCTACGCTTGAAAATCCAAATAGACTAGTAAATATATTGAGGTTACTAATTGCATCGAGGAATGCTGGTAATAATAGTCACACACAAGAGATTGAGGAGATTATAAGTAAGCTGAAAGCTTCTAAAGTTATAGCATGACAGGATCGAGAAATTGTGTTAATCAATTACAGTCATGGTTAACAGGAACTTTGAAATATCAAAACCTTGTACTTATAAAATACATCATCCAGACATTCTTGAGATGTTTAGTTTTTTATGGATAATGCAGGTCTCTTTCTGTGTGATGTATATGATTATATAACTGAGTGTTTTAGAATGTCTAGACTATCACCTTTGTCTTTAGGAAATATGTATGTTTTTTGTATAGGAATGTAATAGGAAAATGTTTATAAAAAATAAATGTTGTTTATATTACATAGACCTCATTTTTTATTAATCTTTTTATACACCTCATATCATACAGCCCAATATTAAGATGGTTCTGGCTTCTAGATTCCCATTTATTCAAGTCTCTTTCAGTAATAGTTCAATAATCTTTTTGTTTATATTTCATGTAGCATCAATGTTTTTAAGATAGGCATTCTCCTTAAACAATTATGAAATTATTTATGAAGTCAATGGTATAGGCTGGTATAGCAGTAATAATGAGTACATAATTTATATATATATATATATTATTGTTATATTCTACACACGCGGGTGTTTTTTCCATGTATGTTCCGCGCTGGTGCAATTCTTCATTGATTGAGGTTACTGGGGGGTGTTGAGAATGTTCCTATCACATTTCTGTTTATGATGTTTTAAGCTATCTCGTTTTTCCTCTTCATTTACATTCAGCTGGGCATTCCTGTAACACACATTCACATTATTTGCAACTTCTTGTAGGTTTATACTTCGATGTGGAGAATCACTGCAAGGGGTATTAAAGTTCTTTCTGCACGAAATCACACAGAGTACAATCTAGACATTATTTACACATATTTTTTTAATACAGTGATGCATGCTTTTGACAACTGCTATCCTGCTGGAAATTATTTGAAACTTGCTGTAGGTATCTGCTTTGAGGTAAAGAATCAGTGAATAGACTATTAAACTTCTTTCTGCAGATCCTCGCTCAGACTACATCCTGGACGTTATTTTTTTACATATTGATGTATACTTTAGACAAATGTTATCCTACTGAAGTGCGAATTTATAAACTCAACGAATGTAACTCTAAATGAAGCTTTGAAAGGATAGTTGAATTATTTCTACAAACCTTAATAGGAAGAAAAGACAATTTACATGTCTTAAACTTGCCGGCTGGTACTACTCCATGATATACCATTTGAAACTTCCCAGGCATTTCCTCCAACTGTTGGCTTGTTAGGGTTGAATATCTTGTCGGGAGAAACACTTGCTTATTCTCTAAAAGTGCAACGACTCTAGCACCGTATCGAGTATGAATTTTTCTTAAGGATTTTATATTATAAGGCTCCTCTGGCTGAAGATCTTGTAGTCTTTGAACGGCTGGGTAAATGCTACCCTCAGCCAATGTGTTAAGTTGAGATGTCAAACTTTCTGCATTAGGAAGAGAAAAAAACATATTCTTTATTAGAGAATGTGTTGCATAACAAAATTTCATTTATTTGAAAGTTACAAACTTATTAACTTTTTTCTGAAAATGATAATATGTGTAAATATAATTGAGGTTCTGATTCACTAATGAAGTTCATTAAGTACTGTATTTTTCAATTTAAATGTTTTAATATAATGTAGATATTTACTTTGTTAGAGCGAATGATTCGCGCAACAGACTTTTTGTAATATTCTAAAGCAAAAACGTTAATAAGGTATTCAAATAATTGTATTTTCTCCAAAAGGAATATATTTCACTCTGTGAAATCCTGTATTTAAATATCTGGAATAATAATTACTCAACAAGGTGAATACTTAACTAAATTGTCCCCATTTTGAGAATTCCCGCAGTTAGCTATTAAATGTAGAATAAGCTTGCCTAAAATGAATACTTAACTAAACTGTTCACATTTCAGAAAATTCACCTGTCTAGCTATTAAAGCTATTCGCATATAAATGCCATGCATTAAAAACAAGAACGCGAATATAAGTTAAATGTACAGAGTAATAATTTAACTTTTAAAGTAAATGAAGTGTTTTGTTACAACTTACCAGACATGATGTTCGTTGAAATTTCACTTTGAATGAGAAAAGTTTGCAGAGATCTTAGCTCGCTGTGTTGTCACAATACAGTGAAATCGCTGGGGAAGCTACTGCTTTTATATCGCTTCGCCTGATAAAAATCTGAAAGGGTGAGAGATGTGACGGTATATAATACAGCAATTTTGATTGGCTACTCCAAAAATTCGAGAAGGAGAGGGAAATGCTAGCCTCGCACAGGGACATTTCGTAAGCAAGTCTAAACCTGTTATGGGGGAAACCATCGCTCCTGCCAGCGTTCCTTAAGGGGAATGCTTCTGCGTATGACGCTAGGAAATAAAAAATATATTTTATTTTTTACATTTACCGCTAAAAATTCATTGTTAATTATTGTTACATTACCAAATTAATCACAGAGCGAAAATAATGTATTGTTTCTGTAGATATAATTTTCCTCGAACCAGCAACCTTTCGATTGTGAATAGACACGTTACAGGTGTTTGAAAAACGTCTGATGCTATGTGATGGCTTTAGAATTCTATTCTCTATGTATTACCACGGGAAAAATGAATAGCGAGTTACCGCTTGAGAAAAGTTAAAAGTACTTGAAAATTTAAACCAATATCAAAAAATCTGATGTGATACACTCACATGACTTTCTCTACTCTTGTACAAACTATTTTTACAAGCACTTATTCCCTATATGCTTCATGTTAATCGAGATATCGAGATGTCAATGTTATTGGTAATTTTCATGTCGATACAAGGTGAATATGGTGGGTTTTAAGCGATAGTCAAATATTTTAACGCTGGTTGCTATGTGGTGCATTCCATTCTCTTTGCATCTCGAGGACATAAAACAAGAATAATGAATTTGAGAAAAAGTATAAGTATTGGAAAATTTTAAAGGGAATAACAAGCAATATCTCGAAAACGATTTACTCAACAACAAGAATGTACATGATATAAATTATGTATTTTAATGCGATCTCCATTTTTCGTGTAGTAAAATTTTGTCTATCTCTTATGGTTTATCAATTTTGCAAAAGTCGTTCAGAATGAAGAATACTTTTGGAGACATTCCCAGAAAAACCCGCCTCCGAAATAAAGTCCACTTCCTGAAAATAATAACAATATTAATAATAATATAGAATGTGTAAAAGAACTTCGTAAAATATTGAAAAAATTCTTACCGTTCGGTGCTTGCTGCATGTATGGCGCAGGGCCCCCATCCCTGCTGATTTGGTACAGGTAGGTCTGGAAGCCTGGGGGTCGCGGTGCAGCGGTCGCGAAGCCTACTGGTGCAACGGTCGCGAAGCCTGATGGTACCGGTGCAGCGCTCGCATGTTGACCGATACCGCCTCCGAAATAAAGTCCATTTCCTGGAAAAAATAAATAATAATAATAGTATAGCATGTTTAAGTATAGAGTTCTAAAGAATCTACACTCTATAAATGAAAAAAATACATGTTTTAAACACCTGCGTTAAAAATACATGGCATTCTGGGAGATCGATAGAGTTATGTGACTGCATATGGGTGAGAAACTCCCCTTAAATATATCCTTTTCTCCTTATACAATCCAGAACTCTATGCTGTCGGAGGTAGGGCTTTGTGTGCTAGAATCGCCAATGTATGTCTACTATTATGTAAATTTTAGTTACAAATGCTCAAACACCAGTCTGTAAATTCTTACCTTACGAGTGTTGCTGCATGTACGGGTGGCAGAGCCGCCTCCATGATGATTTGGTACCAGGAAGGTTTGGAAGCCTGGCGGTGCCTGTGCAGCGCTCGATGGATGGTCGATACCAAAATAAAGTCCACTTCCTGGAAATAATAATACAAATAATAATAAAGAATATGAACAAGAAGTTAATATGAATTGTTACATTACTTATTTAAAAACTCTGAAGAATGCTTACCATTCGGGTGTTCGGGTGTCTGAATCATTACGGTATTTGATGAGCGATCCTGCAGCCTGCGGCCCAGAAAATTCGAGATATACAATTCATTTCTCATTACAATATCTTAAACATTTAATATTTTATTCAATATCGTTAGATTACTTGAAATGAATTTGTGTGTGTGTGTGTATTAAGTTTATATTAACATGTTGGAATATTCGAAAAAATATCTCTCGAATGGACGGGGTATTTAAAATCGTACTCGTCCTATGTTTACTAAGCCCAATCTTTTTAAAAATGGAATAAATTAAGAGTAACGAGGATTGTTTAGGCTAGGCACCATATTTCATTATTTATTTAGAATTAAACAAATGCTATTAGTCGTAATAATCATGCACATGCGTTACCAATCAGATGCGCAAGTCAATTCATATACAATTAATTAATAAAAAATATTTAATTGTTTTCATCGATCAGCGAGAGCCTTATTTATTTTTAATAACGTATGTAATATCTATCATTCTGAATACTTTTTATTCTTCATATTACTCTCGCCAAATCATATTTCTTTGTTTAACATTCCGAGAAAAAAAATCAGTTTAATTTTTTGATATCATGTTTGCAATTCTTGTATGCGAGTATTTAAATAATGACAAAGATACAATCGAATGTTTAAGTACAGAATCTATACAGTATACGTTTAATTGAAAACTTAATCATTAATATTCTTCATGTAGAATTATATTAATTATCGGGAAAACATTTTTTGTGGTAAGCTTAAAACATGTCTAGACTTGGTTTTCCACTGTCTATGATGCAATTTCTGCACAGGGGAAGCTCTTAAGAAAATCTTTTGTGTCGCTAATAGTTATTTACCCCGAGGGTCTGTGGTTTTTCAGAGCACTTAGCCTGTTTAATCAACTGGAAACGACTGTCATTGTTCACTAAGAGCTCTATACAAGACCTTGGTTTTACCTTCGTCTGAAGATAATTAATGGTGCGGAAGGGACTGTCGTCTGCTAATGTGTCTACATATGCATTCTTCAGGGGTGTACACCATATTTCTTTCAAGCAGTGTACGCAAGTGAATAATTCGTTGAATTTCTCAAAGTTCGCTACGTCTTTAGAAAGAACATTTAAAACGAATATAAAATTTATATTTGTAGTCTTCGTGAGTGTTACTTACAGGTACGCCTGTTTCGAATTGTAATTATTACTTCTCTCGTGTGAGAAGAGACATAGCGGGCTTTTATTTTTAACATCAGTTGAAGCGTACTCCGATGTGCTGGATACCCCTAGCCATTAAGAGCAGGTACTGGGGGAAAACCCAAGCGTCCTGGTTTAACCGCTTCTCATGATGGACGGGGCATTGCTGTCACATTGCGGCTTGTTTTTTCGTAAAGGGTTCTCGTGTTAACGACTCATACAAGCTATTTGCAATTTCGCTTTAAGTTGCTTTTTAATTCATCTAAGCAATGTAATATTTTTTATAAACCCTCAATTCAAAAGAAGAATTAAACACACGTTATTAGCCGTAATAGTTATATACGCGTAATAATAGCGCATATACGATAACGAACAGTTGCGCGCGAGTCAATTACATTAATCAATAAAAAAAAACTTAATTGTTTTTAATCGATAGACTGCGTCGTTTCATTAGAAGTGAGATATTCATGGTAGATGAATAATTGGGTGAGATATCTCTAGGAGCGCGAGTCAATTACATTAATTATTCATTGTATTCATCGATCAGCGAGAGTCTTATTTATTTTTTATTTATTTCATAATCAATTCCTCCGGAGCCAACATGAACGCACCTCGCATGTTAATTCACCTTTATTTTTTTTCCGGAATCATATTTCGCAGAATTATATAGACTTAAGATGGCCGTCTTGCACCCATAATGAGTTTAAATATGGTGAATTCACAACTTTCGGGTATGACCACCAGGGGCGCTGTGAGGGAACACTCGCTGGAGTTTCACCCATATTACCACTTGGCGCGCTAGTGTAGGTAGCGAACTGAAGCGTGAGTGGAGGGGGTGCGCTAGTCGACTTGTCCCTTGAAAGCACCGTGAGCCAGTCATTCCAGTGAAACGTCTCGCAGCGGAAGGTTGCGGTCGGTGTTCCACCGCAATTATCCCGCGATAACGAGTGTTACGTCAAGTCTGTCCTTTCATCTAAGTGTTGTAATATTCTTATAAATCCAAAATATATTTTCCCTCAAAAGTAGAATTAAATAAATGTTATTACTCGTAATAATTATACACATGCTACCACACATATACGATAACGAACAGTTGCATGCGAGTCAATTAATCATTCAAAAATACTTAATCGTTTTCATCGACAGACTAGCCGTGTTTCATTAGTCGTGTAATTTATTGACAATAGTAGGTTATAAATGACGGTTTAGGTGCAGGTCCGCGCGATTCAATCAAAAATACTTAATTGCTCGAAGAACAGCGTTTAATTGCAATAGCGGTATATAAACATTGATTCTTTTTTCAATAACACATTATCTAATTGATTGACACAATTATGTACTCAAACGATTTGCCGATGTGCGGCAGGCATCGAGAATCGCATTCCCACATCGCCAGGGTGGATTTCCAGACCAGAGTCGCGCACCGAGAACCCTCACATATAAGCCCTCACCCCGAGCGGCACATCCCCTACCCCAAGCCAATCACACGGCAGGGATTTAGACAAGTCACAATGAGGGGGCGGGAATGTAGTCACCGTATAGGAACAATACACACTCTCCCACCTATCCACAGGGAACCAATCAAACCACAAAGGGGGAGGGAGGGTACGTGTATGGGGGAGGGAGGGGGGCGGGCCGTCGGCACGTGGCCAGACCACAGGGGGGGAGGGGGGAGGACTTGCCGGCACAGAACCAGTCGGCATTAGGTGAGGCCACAAAGGGAAGGGGGCGGGGCTAGCGCCACGCGACCGGGGCGGCATGTGAGGCCTCAAAGGGAGGGGGCGGGGCTAGCGGCATAGATCAAAGAACCTTATCAGATGGCGGCAAATCCTTTGTGGCTCCGTATCGGCTTAACATTTCTACTACCCAGGGAGGCATAACACAAGAACAAAGAGGGGCGGGCTAGCGAACAGCCGGCAAAAACAGCAGAACAAAGAGGGGGCGGGGCTAGCGACACGCGACCAGGCGGCAAAAACAGTAGAACAAAGAGGGGGCGGGGCTGGTCGGCATAGAACAATAGGTCATTAAGTCCTTTGTTCTGACAAGAACAATGGTCCATTGTTCTAGAATCGGCATTTTATTTACTACTGGTGTCATGTAAGCGCTCTTAGGTTAATGTTGGCGGAGCTCGCCGCTGTCCGCAGCAGTAATACATCCTTTGTCTGTTTCAAGGTAATGAGAGAGACAGTTTTACCGACGGTGCTAAACACCGTGTTTGGTGTCATGTAGGCGCTCTTAGGTTAATGTTAGCGGAGCTCGCCGCTGTCCGCAGCAATAATACAACCTTTGTCTGTTTCAAGGTAATGAGAGAGACAGTTTTACCGACGGTGCTAAACACCGTGTTTGGTGTCATGTAAGCGCTCTTAGGTTAATGTTAGCGGAGCTCGCCGCTGTCCGCAGCAATAATACAACCTTTGTCTGTTTCAAGGTAATGAGAGAGAGAGACAGTTTTACCGACGGTGCTAAACACCGTGTTTGGTGTCATGTAAGCGCTCTTAGGTTAATGTTGGCGGAGCTCGCCGCTGTCCGCAGCAATAATACATCCTTTGTCTGTTTCAAGGTAATGAGAGAGACAGTTTTACCGACGGTGCTAAACACCGTGTTTGGTGTCATGTAAGCGCTCTTAGGTTAATGTTGGCGGAGCTCGCCGCTGTCCGCACGCAATAATACAACCTTTGTCTGTTTCAAGGTAATGAGAGAGAGAGACAGTTTTACCGACGGTGCTAAACACCGTGTTTGGTGTCATGTAAGCGCTCTTAGGTTAATGTTGGCGGAGCTCGCCGCTGTCCGCAGCAATAATACAACCTTTGAGGTACAGGCAGACTATGGATGTATAAATATCGGTTCATGCCTTTGAAATGCGCAGTTCATTATTGTATACAATTAATTTTGGCGGGTAGGTTTAAATAGGAATAACGTCATTGGGTTTTATTTTTTGCCCCCCACTCAAGGTCGCACCGTTCGCACCGCCCTAGTTACAAAGAGGCAGTGCATTTCCTATTACATAACAAGAGACATAAGCGTGTGTACATTACACATTTCATTATAGAGAACAGCGATAGTCAAATGTTTAACAACTGACGCTATATGCTGGCCTTAAAATTCAATACTGTTTTCGGCGGGACTGTAAAAGAAATACCAAAGTATTGAACAATTCAAACCATTAATAACGAATATATCGGAAATGGCTAAAGCCACAAAAAGTTATTTGAAATAAATTGTGTGTTTTAAAGAGATGTACATTTTTGTGTATCGCTTGACGTTTACCAGTTATACAAAATGTTGGTCCAAATGAAGAGGACGGCACAAGCTATTTCCACAAAATTCAAGATATACATTTTATTTGTCATATAAATATCTTTAATGTGTGGCATTTTAATCAAAATCTTTAGAAGCACTTTTTCATAAAATCAAAAAATTCGAAAAATGCTCCATGTAAAGGTTGGTTTGGGGTGCAGGGATCTTCGTATCGTGAATTTAAATACCAAGTTTATTGTTTATCCGACTTATGTTGTTGACACACACTAAAAACGCTTCTTTATTCAGGAGTGCCTCAAAACATGTATTTTCGATGAAATCTCGTTTTTGTGGAATGGTAGAGAAAGGACAGTAATGTGTAGAAGAACATCACACACAGCATACGTTGGTGAAGATGGAGGATACGAGGTTGTGTTACCCCTCGCGACATACAGTCCCCACATCTTGAAACAAGTATCCATGTGAATAGCATAACCCAAACTTCAGCATCTTCCCTATCCCAAGTTATGCAACATTTTCTCAAACATGGCTTTAACGATTTTCATTAAAATTCCATTATTATATACTTACATAACAAATAAAATATACGTGTTGAATTTTGTGGGAGTGGTCTGTGAAGTCCTCTTCATTCGGAAGGAATTTTGTATAACTGGTCAAGCGATACACGAAAATGTACATCTCTTTAAAACACACAATTTATTTCAAATAATTTTTTGTGGCTTTAGCCATTTCCGATATATTCGTTATTAATGGTTTGAATTGTTCAATACCTTGTTATTCTTTTTAGGTCCCAACGATTTTCAGTTGTTTCTCGTGACGTCATGGAAACAGTATGGAATTTTAAGGGCAGCATATAGCGTTCAGTTGTTAAACATTTGACTATCGCTGTTCTCTTTAACGAAATGTATAATGTAGCTGTTTCTGCAAATGTTTATCTCGATTAAAAGGAAGTAGGAAAATAAAGTTTCGTAGCAATAGTTTGTATACCACTAATAGATGGTTGCGTGTAGAAAAAGTAACGTGAATGTAACGATCCAGATTGTTTTTACTCCGTATCGCATTATAACAGCAAGTTTGACAAGATTGTTGAGTGAAAGGGCAACTGCCTGGCCAGTGTTAACTCGGTTTCACCTCACGTCAAACATGTTACATTCACAGCTTTCCCTACCCACTCTTCTACAAAGTGTTCTTACAAAAGCTTATTTTCTTGTTAATCGAGACACACTACACATCTCGTTGTTAAGCAGGGAGGGATACAGGAGATTGAAGTATGTTGACTCTGAGATTCCATACTCTTTCTATGACATCACGAGACAATTATTTTACTCTTCGAAAAATGTATATGACAAAATGTAATGCGATCGTTTTATGGTGAGGCCACTGCTCTGCACACTGTCTATCACACTCGGGGTTTTTCGTTGTGTACCTCCCGCGTTACTCACTCACGAGTGATAGTAACTTTGTTATAAGTGGTGTTCATCTGCGTGAAAACATTCCAAGTTCTTGTTGGGTAATGTCCTTCAGTTCGTCTTTGTGTTCCTATAATAGATGCACTTGTTAAGTTTAGCGACGTGTAACAGTTTCTCTGCCTCCACACACCTGTCTTGTATATGCACTAAATACTTTTCAAATGGCATGAAGTCAGAAACAGTGTTATCATTTGTTGTGTCATTGTCATTTTACGATATAAGTAAATTAAATTTGGATTATTCTTGTTAATAACACGGACAAGATGCATTTTTGTTAAATAGTTGTGACCTCATTACTCATGTTGTGTAAATTTTAAACAAAACATTCAATTCTTTTATGTACCATTTGTTTTCCCCTAAACTAGTAGGATGAATGAAAATTCATCCCTGCAATTTATTTGTATACTATTAAAGAGTTTAATTATAAAATATTAATATTTTTTCAAATAATAACTGCATCGTGCGCAGCAATTTTCCAAAAACCAAAATAAGAAAAACACATCTCTGGAAGTAATTCGAAAATATGCAAGAAATTTAGTCTGCATATTAAACCCTGAATCGACCGCAAATTTTACAAATGGGTATTATATGAAAACATTTCGCTCTACTAAACACTGCAATTTTGTATCCATAAGTGACAAAACGATAAAGGAGAGCAGAACTGGAGTTGCTGGTCGGAACATTACATCTTTGCTATTGAGTATGATGGGATTTGAAACACGCAACAGCTGTGACGTCACCGATAGAGGCCCGGGTGCCGGTCGATAGAGGTGGTCCGTTACGTCACAGTCCCGGCAAATAAACAAACATTTAATTGATTGCCCGTTTCGCCGACTCACGTGTCAGGGCAAACTGCCGATGCTCAGGTCCATTCGTATGACATCCGATATTATCGTGCTTCATTTGTGGCAGATTCAAAGCGAAACAGTCACACCACTTTCTCCACCCACTCTTCTGAAAACTATTCTTACAAAAAATGTTTCTGTGAACACCATATTAATACGACACGTTTCTACAAAAGGGAACCCCAAGCGATGGTCAAATACAAAAAAGTGGGTCGCTCGAAAGAAACTCCATACTCTTTGTATGACCACGACCAACAAAAGAATGGAGATTCAGCACATTCTTAAAATAACAACATATTTCGGAAGTTGTTAATGCCACAAAAATCATTTGACATAAATCGTATATTTTCAGAAGATCTACGTTACCACATACCTAGTAGGTAGAGAAGGTATTGCATTCCACCCAAAAATTTGATAGCAAGATTTCACTGAAAATACATGTTTTGAAGCCCCCTGAATAAAAAACAAGCATTTTTAGAAAAAGGTACATGTGTGTGAACAACATAAGCCAAAAACGAAAAGTCGGATAAATACCAAACTTGGTATTTAAGTTTAGCACCTTCCAAAGATACGAAATGAAGCTTTTCAAAAAAAAAAACTCCCCCGCCCCAACCACCGTTTACATGGGTCATTTTTCTAAATGTTTGATTTAAAAAAATGCCTGTAACGGTTTTGATTAAAATGCCATATATTAAACATATTTACCGTGCAAATAAAATGTAGTCTTGAATTTTCTGGGAATAGTCTGTGAAGTGTTCTTTATTCGGAAGGAATTTGGTATAATCTTGTATAACTGGTAAACGATAGACAATAGACGGAAACGTAAATACTACATAAGAAGTGTAGATCTCTTTAAAGCAGACAATTTATGTATTTCAAATAAACTGTTTTGTGACATCAGCCATTTTCGAAATACTCGTTACTAATCCTTTGAATTTTTCAATACTTTGTCATTCTTTTAAAGTCCTGTCGATTTTCAGTTGTTTCTTGCTTGGAAACAGCATGGAATTTTAAGGCCAGCATATAGCGTCCAGTTGTTAAACATTTGACTATCGCTGTTCTCTTTGTATCTATAACGAAATGTGTAATGTATCTATTTCTGTAAAGATTTGTTTAGATTAAAATGAAGTGGACAGAAATATAAACTTTCATTAAAATAATTTGCATACCCACTATATGCAATAGATGGTAGAGGATGTCATGTGAATGTAATATTTCAGATTGTGTTTATGTAGTAAGCGTTTGTCTATCTCTTACGATTTATCAGTTATACATTAGTCATGGAAATGCGTTTAATACACGGCATTTCCACCAACATCGTTAGAGCCATTTTGTACAAAATAAAAAATAATGAGAAAAATAGATGTAAAAGGCAATTAGGTATGGGGAGGTTCTTGTGTCTCACCCTTGGAAGATGCTCAACTAAATAGCTGTTCGATATTGGTGTGTTCACGCGCGCACGCCGGAGCTTTCTCTTTTGGATTCAAGGGGAACGAAATGGTCCGTCTCTTGGTTGATTGTCACACTGCACCAAATTCAATTAATGTGGAAGCCCTGTCTATCCTTGCTGAGACAGCAGTACTCTTCTGGGGTTTCCATCAACTCTGCCTACCTTCCTATCATTTTCAGAGGAACGTTTAATTGAATACGATGCGTCGAGTTTAGCGAGCGAGTTGCGTGATGAAATGTTTAAACA
Source organism: Deroplatys truncata (assembly GCA_030765065.1). Taxonomy (NCBI): domain Eukaryota; kingdom Metazoa; phylum Arthropoda; class Insecta; order Mantodea; family Mantidae; genus Deroplatys; species Deroplatys truncata. The sequence continues at coordinate 14,766,128 of CM060981.1, forward strand.
AGAGATCTCTCTTAAATACAGTTATCATTCTCCCGCTTTCCTTCTCTGGCTTTTCAAAACCAGTGTTGAACTATGCATCAAGGCAAATTGCACTGCCTTGTTTTGGAACACTTAAACGAGGAGATTACGGCATTTAGATGGGTATGTGTGTGGTCAACCCCAGGCTGTATTATGTGTAATTTCAGCTTTTGAGCTAGAGCTGGTCAAATTGCCTACCTATAGCATTGTATTCCACCCTAAAATTGTATATAGAGATTTCACCAAAAAGTAGGTACTACATCTGAGTACAAAACGAAATAAAAGGAGAGTTTGTGTATCTGTCTGTGAACAGTGAAACACAAAAACGAAAAGTGGGTTAAACAAAGGTTCTGTTTAACCGCGGATATCACCTTAGGTGTTGAAGGCGACGTTATTATTAGTTTTCTCAAAAATTGCTTAAACGATTTTTATTAAAATAACACATGTTTAATATATTCACACGAAAACTAAAATATGTATCTCGAATTTAGTCCTTCATTCTGAATGAATTTCGGTATAACTGGTAAACTAGCAAAAGATGGACAAACATGTAGTGCACGAAAAATGTAGATTCATTGAAATATATAATTCAACTGTAGCATTAATAAATATTGGTTGTTGTATGTTTAAGTTTTGACAAGTAATGTTATAAAGCATCTTATTTTTTTCACTTGGTAGGTAACAGTAGTAAAGCCGGGGTTTGGATGAATTTAACGTAACGGGACTTACCTTAACGCGACGCACCGTTAAACCTTTCCTTCCCATTAGTCAAATTTGATGTCACCGGCGTGAAGCAGTAGCATGAAGTAATACCGCTCCCGTCACGTTAAGTGCATCCCAACATAAGATATGTGAACGGTTGTATTTTGTTTTCCGTGTTGTGCGTGTAACCAAGTCCATATTCCTTAATTTGAGATTATTTCTAGAGAGTAATGTGACGTGAATAGAAGAATTAGTTTTTATATTGTAACGTTTTAATAGGTAGACTGGCTGTCGCGTGACTGTTACACATCAAATGAATACTGCATACAGTTTCCCTTTTGTAATATTATTAGCTATTTCCGTGCCCTATTGGCTCAAAAGCAAACGCCAGGTGATTTTTGGAATTCAGGAGTCTTGAACTCGTCATTATTGCAAGAATATAACCTTAAAATGGTTCTCAGAGAGAAGTTATGTACATATTGCTGAGGTTAACATCTTGATGTGCAGACCGCTCTGTCTGCAGTAAGTCTAGCTGAGTGATAACAGTACCACGAACTTCCCTTCAAAAACACTAATGCTAGCACATAAGTATTTTAGGATTATTTACTCATTATGCAAAGAAGAAATGCATGGGAAACGTACATAACCTAACTCTCAAGACTTCGGAATACAAAACAGATGTTTATGTTATCGTGTAATGATCCCTGCCTTTGTACATATTCAACACATATTCCAATATTTAATCAGAATAACATAATTACGATTATTCTGGAATAAAACAATAAGTGGTTTAAGGGAATACAATTTCATAATTTCTGCAACAGTTGCATAGTTTTAATTTCTGTACCTACCGCCTACTTAAACTTAGTACTGCATTCAGTCCAAATATATGCATATATTAAAAAAGTAATATGTTGTAATCACAAAACATTATCATTTATTTTCTTATAAAAGCCTGCTTATCCATCTACTTTCTAAACCTGTTTCAGTACTGATTGTGTAGAAGATACGTCACTCAACTGTTTTGTGCCTGCCAGAAGTAGGTACTCTCCGCGTGGGCTCAGGAGAAACAAAAGAAGGCACTGGAGTAATAGCGAACATCTCGGAAATGCCTAATTCGGAAAAAACGTATATGACACAAACTTTAGTCTAATCAGCTCTACCTTTTTCACCCTGAAATAAGGTTATGTATTTCTTTTAAGGTTCGGCAGTTATAATCAATTCATTCAGGACGAAGAGCACTTCACCCACCCTTCACAGAAAATGCAATATATACATTTTATCTTAAACGTAAGGTATTTTAATCAATACCGTTAGCCATTCTAGCGACGATGAAAAATGATGAATCCCAAGCGTAAATTTGCGGCCGGGGTATTCTATTGAAAATGTATCCGTACTGCAAAAGAATGCATTTAAGTGCCAAGTTTAAGAATTATACGACATTTCGTTTTGAAATATGCTCCTCACATAAATTCGAGTGCTGACCTATTCCACAAAAAACTACCTTTAGACCAAGGAACCGCAAAACATACACATAGTTCATGCAAAAATTCAATATAAGATTTTCAAGTGAAATGTAGAAAATCCTCTACCTTAGATAGAAAGCAGAAATACAGCCTCCAGCGAGACCGGGTTCTTGTTCGCTAGCACAATACACACCGCTATCTTCAGCCCAAGGCTAGCCGCTTGCGTTTTTATCGCATTCATTTTATTAGATGGCGTGGATACTTTCGTTGGACTGTAAGTTACCATAGACGCGTGTAAGTGCTTCTGAAACACTAAAAGTAGAGAAACAGGTTGTAGGAAGGTTCAGTATTGCAACCGTCTGGTATACAAATGTATGAGGAATGTGGTCCCGTTATAAATATGAACGGGAAGAACGTGTCCTCTCTTCCCGCCAGCAGCCACCACTTCAGAGTAAAGAAGAAGACTTGCAGCGGTCTGGTCGAGTGCACGCGCGATGAGAGGCTTCTTGGTGTTGCTTATGATGGTGATCTGTGTGCAGTCCGTGGTTCATATCCCGTACAGCAAGCGGCATGGGGGGTGAGTACCACGTTCCTGGTGATCTGCGTGCAGTCCGAGGTTCATATCCAGTACAGCAAGCGGCATACGGAGTGAGTACCACTTTCCTGGTGATCTGTGTGCAGTCCGTGGTTCATATCCAGTACAGCAAGCGGCATACGGAGTGAGTACCACGTTCCTGGTGATCTGTGTGCAGTCCGTGGTTCATATCCCGTACAGCAAGCGGCATACGGAGTGAGTACCACGTTTATAGTGATCTGCGTGCAGTCTGTGGTTCATATCCAGTACAGCAAGCGGCATACGGAGTGAGTACCACGTTCCTGGTGATCTGTGTGCAGTCCGTGGTTCATATCCCGTACAGCAAGAGTCATGGAGGGTGAGTACCACATTCCTGGTGATCTGTGACCAGTCCGTGGTTCATATCCCGTACAGCAAGAGTCATAGAGGGTGAGTACCACATTCCTGGTGATCTGTGTGCAGTCCGTGGTTCATATCCCGTACAGCAAGAGTCATGGAGGGTGAGTAACACGTTCCTGGTGATCTGTGAGCAGTCCGTGGTTCATATCCCGTACAGCAAGAGTCATGGAGGGTGAGTAACACGTTCCTGGTGATCTGTGAGCAGTCCGTGGTTCATATCCCGTACAGTAAGCGGCATGGAGGATGAGTAGCATATCCCTGGTGATTTGTGTGCAGTCCGTGGTTCATATCCCTACCGCAAGAGTCATGGAGGGTGCGTAACACGTTCCTGGTGATCTGTGTGCAGTCCGAGGTTAATATCCCGTACAGCAAGAGTCATGGAGGGTGAGTAACACGTTCCTGGTGATCTGTGTAAAGTCCGTGCTTCATATCCCGTACAGCAAGCGGCATGGGGGGTGAGTAATACGTTCTTGGTGATCTGCGTGCAGTCCGTGGTTCATATCCGGTACAGCAAGAGTCATGGAGGGTGCGTAACACGTTCCTGGTGATCTGCGTGCAGTCCGTGGTTCATATCCAGTACATCAAGCGGCATACGGAGTTAGTACCACGTTCCTGATGATCTGTGTGAAGTCAGTGGTTCATATCCCGTACAGCAAGAGTCATGGAGGGTGAGTAACACGTTCCTGGGGACCTGTGTGCAGTCCGTGGTTCATATCCCGTACAGCAAGCGGCATGGGGGTGAGTACCACATTCCAGGTGATCTGTGTGCAGTCCGTAGTTCATATCCAGTACAGCAAGCCGCATGGGGGGTGTGTACCACATTCCTGGTGATCTGTGTGCAGTCCTTGGTTCATATCCAGTACAGCAAGCGGCATGGGGGGTGAGTACCACAATCCTGGTGATCTGTGTGCAGTCCGTGGTTCATATCCAGTACAGCAAGCGGCATGGGGGGTGAGTACCACATTCCTGGTGATCTGGGTGCAGTCCGTGGTTCATATCCAGTACATTAAGCGGCATGGGGGGTGAGTAACATATCCCTGGTGATCTGTATGCAGTCCGTGGTTCATATCCCGTACAGTAAGCGGCATGGGGGGTGAGTACCACAATCCTGGTGATCTGTGTGCAGTCCGTGGTTCATATCCCGTACAGTAAGCGGCATGGGGGGTGAGTACCACATTCCTGGTGATCTGTGTGCAGTCCGTGTTTCATATCCAGTACCACAAGCGGCATGGGGGGTGCGTAACATATCCCTGGTGATCTGTGTGCAGTCCGTGGTTCATATCCCGTACAGTAAGCGGCATGGGGGGTGAGTAACATATCCTTGGTGATTTGTGTGCAGTCCGTGGTTCATATTCAGTACAGCAAGCGGCATGGGGGGTGAGTACCGTATCCCTGGTGATTTGTGTGCAGTCCGTGGTTCATATCCGTATAGCAAGCGGCATGGGGTGAGTAACATATCCCTGGTGATTTGTGTGCAGTCCGTAGTTCATATCCAGTACAGCAAGCGGCATGGGGGTGAGTACCACATTCCTGGTGATCTGTGTGCAGTCCGTGGTTCATATCCCGTACAACAACCGGCTTGGGGGTAAGTAACATACCCCTGGATATTTGTCTGCAGTCCGTGGTTCATAACCTGTACAGCAAGCGGCTTGGGGGTGAGAACCACATTCCTGGTGAACTGTGTGCAGTCCGTGGTTAATATACCGTATAGCAAGCGGTATGGGGGGGTGAGTAACATATCCCTGGTGATCTGTGTGCAGTCAGTGGTTCATATCCTGTACAGCAAGCGGCATGGGGGTCAGTAACTCATCATTGGTGATCTGTGTGCAGTCAGTGGTTCAAATCATGTACAACAAGCGGCATGGGGGGTGAGTAACATATCCCTGGTATCTGTGTGCAGTCAGTGGTTCATATCCTATACAGCAAGCGGCATGCAGGTGAGTAACGTGTCCCTGGTGATCTGTGTGCAGTCAATGGTTCATATCCTATACAGCAAGCGGCATGAAGTGTGAGTAACATGTCTCTGGTGATCCGTGTGCAGTAGGTGGTTCATGGCCCGTAAAGCAAGCGGAACGGAGTGAGTACCACGTTCCTGGTGATCTGTGTGCAACCCGTGGTTCATATCCCGTACAGCAAGCGGCATACGGAGTGAGGACCACGTTCCTGGTGATCTGTGTGCAGTCAGTGGTTCATATACCGTGCAGCAAGAGTCATGGAGGGTGAGTAACACGTTCCTGGTGATCTGCGTGCAGTCCGTGCTTCATATCCCGTACAGCAAGCTGCATGGGGGGTGAGTAACATATCCCTGGTGATCTATGTGCAGTCCGTGGTTCATATCCCGTACAGCAAGCGGCATGGAGGGTGAGTAATACGTTCCTGGTTATCTGCGTGCAGTCCGTGGTTCATATCCGGTACAGCAAGAGTCATGGAGGGTGAGTAACACGTTCCTGGTGATCTGCGTGCAGTCCGTGGTTCATATCCAGTACAGCAAGCGGCATACGGAGTGAGTACCACGTTCCTGATGATCTGTGTGAAGTCAGTGGTTCATATCCCGTACAGCAAGAGTCATGGAGGGTGAGTAACACGTTCCTGGGGACCTGTGTGCAGTCCGTGGTTCATATCCCGTACAGCAGGCGGCATGGGGGGTGTGTACCACATTCCAGGTGCTCTGTGTGCAGTCCGTAGTTCATATCAAGTACAGCAAGCGGCATGGGGGGTGAGTACCACAATCCTGGTTATCTGTTTGCAGTCCGTGGTTCATATCCAGTACAGCAAGCGGCATGGGGGGTGAGTACCACATTCCTGGTGATCTCTGTGCAGTCCGTGGTTCATATCCAGTACAGCAAGTGGCATGGGGGGGTGAGTAACATATCCCTGGTGATCTGTATGCAGTCCGTGGTTCATATCCCGTACAGCAAGCGGCATGGGGGGGTGAGTACCACATTCCTGGTGATCTGTGTGCAGTACGTGGTTCATATCCAGTACCACAAGCGGCATGGGGGTGAGTAACATATCCCTGGTTATCTGTGTGCAGTCCGTGGTTCATATCCCGTACAGTAAGCGGCATGGGGGTGAGTACCACATTCCTGGTGATCTGTGTCCAGTCCGTGGTTCATATTTAGTACAGCAAGCGGCATGGGGGGTGAGTATCATATCCCTGGTGATTTGTGTGCAGTCCGTGGTTCATATTTAGTACAGCAAGCGGCATGGGGGGTGAGTATCATATCCCTGGTGATTTGTGTGCAGTCCGTGGTTCATATCCCGTACAGTAAGCGGCATGGGGGTGAGTACCACATTCCTGGTGATCTGTGTGCAGTCCGTGGTTCATATTTAGTACAGCAAGCGGCATGGGGGGTGAGTATCATATCCCTGGTGATTTGTGTGCAGTCCGTGGTTCATATTTAGTACAGCAAGCGGCATGGGGGGTGAGTATCATATCCCTGGTGATTTGTGTGCAGTCCGTGGTTCATATCCCGTATAGCAAGCGGCATGGGGTGAGTAACATATCCCTGGTGATTTGTGTGCAGTCCGTAGTTCATATCCAGTACAGCAAGCGGCATGGGGGGTGAGTAACACATTCCTGGTGATCTGTGTGCAGTCCGTGGTTCATATCCCGTACAGCAACCGGCTTGGGGGTAAGTAACATACCCCTGGATATTTGTCTGCAGTCCGTGGTTCATATCCTGTACAGCAAGCGGCTTGGGGGTGAGAACCACATTCCTGGTGAACTGTGTGCAGTCCGTGGTTAATATACCGTATAGCAAGCGGCATGGGGGGTGAGTAACATATCCCTGGTGATCTGTGTGCAGTCAGTGGTTCATATCCTGTACAGCAAGCGGCATGGGGGGTGAGTAACATATCCTTGGTGATCTGTGTGCAGTCAGTGGTTCATATCCTGTACAGCAAGCGGCATGGAGGTGAGTAACGTGTCCCTGGTGATCTGTGTGAAGTTAGTGGTTGATGTCCTGTACAGCAAGCGGCATGAAGGGTGAGTAACATATCCCTGGTGATCTGTGTGCAGTCTGTGGTTCATATCCTGTACAGCAAGCGGCATGCAGGTGAGTAACGTGTCCCTGGTGATCTGTGTGCAGTTAGTGGTTCATATCCTATACAGCAAGCGGCATGAAGGGTGAGAAACATGTCTCTGGTGATCTGTGTGCAGTCAGTGGTTCATAACCTGTACAGCAAGCGTCATGAAGGGTGAGTAACATGTGCCTGGTGATCTGTGTGCAGTCAGTGCTTCATGTCCCGTACAGCAAGCGGCATAAAGGGTGAGTAACATCTCTCTGGTGATCTGTTTGCAGTCAGAGGTTCATATGCCGTACAGCAAGCGGCATGGAGGGTGAGAAACATGTCCATGGTGATCTCTGTGCAGTCCGTGGTTCATATTCCGTACAGCAAGATTCATTAGGGTGAGTAACACGTTACTGGTGATCTGTGTGCAGTCCGTGGTTCATATCCCGTACAGCAAGAGTCATGGAGGGTGAGTACTACATTCCTGGTGATCTGTGTGCAGTCCGTGGTTCATATCCAGTACATCAAGCGGCTTGGGGGTGAGTAACATATCCCTGATGATCTGCGTGCAGTCCGTGGTTCATATCCCGTACAACAAGAGCCATGGAGGGTGAGTAACACGTTCCTGGTGATCTGCGTGCAGTCCGTGGTTCATATCCAGTACAGCAAGCGGCATACGGAGTGAGGACCACGTTCCTGGTGATCTGTGTGCAGTCAGTGGTTCATATACCGTGCAGCAAGAGTCATGGAGGGTGAGTAAGACGTTCCTGGTGATCTGTGTGCAGTCCGTGCTTCATATCCCGTACAGCAAGCTGCATGGGGGGTGAGTAACATATCCCTGGTGATCTATGTGCAGTCCGTGGTTCATATCCCGTACAGCAAGCGGCATGGAGGGTGAGTAATACGTTCCTGGTTATCTGCGTGCAGTCCGTGGTTCATATCCGGTACAGCAAGAGTCATGGAGGGTGAGTAACACGTTCCTGGTGATCTGCGTGCAGTCCGTGGTTCATATCCAGTACAGCAAGCGGCATACGGAGTGAGTACCACGTTCCTGATGATCTGTGTGAAGTCAGTGGTTCATATCCCGTACAGCAAGAGTCATGGAGGGTGAGTAACACGTTCCTGGTGATCTGTGTGCAGTCTGTGGTTCATATCCCGTACAGCAAGCGGCATGGAGGATGAGTACCACATTCCAGGTGATCTGTAAGCAGTCCGTAGTTCATATCCAGTACAGCAAGCCGCATGGGGGGTGTGTACCACATTCCTAGTGATCTGTGTGCAGTCCGTGGTACATATCCAGTACAGCAAGCGGCATGGGGGGTGAGTACCACATTCCTGGTGATCTGTGTGCAGTCCGTGGTTCATTACCAGTACAGCAAGCGGCATGGGCGGTGAGTACCACATTCCTGGTGATCTGTGTGTGTCCGTGGTTCATATCCCGTACAGCAAGCGGCATGGGGGTCAGTAACTCATCCCTGGTGATATGTGTGCAGTCAGTGGTTCAAATCATCTACAACAAGCGGCATGGGGGGTGAGTAACATATCCCTGGTATCTGTGTGCAGTCAGTGAATCATATCCTGTACAGCAAGCGGCATGGAGGTGAGTAACGTGTCCCTGGTGATCTGTGTGAAGTTAGTGGTTCATATCCTGTACAGCAAGCGGCATAAAGCGTAAGTAACATATCCCTGGTAATCTGTTTGCAGTCAGTGGTTCATATCCTATACAGCAAGCGGCATGCAGGTGAGTAACGTGTCCCTGGTGATCTGTGTGCAGTCAATGGTTCTTATCCTATACAGCAAGCGGCATGAAGTGTGAGTAACATGTCTCTGGTGATCTGTGTGCAGTCACTGGTTCATGTCCCGTACTGCAAGCGACATGAAGGGTGAGTAACATGTCCCTGGTGATCTGCGTGCAGTAGGTGGTTCATGGCCCGTAAAGCAAGCGGAACGGAGTGAGTACCACGTTCCTGGTGATCTGTGTGCAACCCGTGGTTCATATCCCGTACAGCAAGCGGCATACGGAGTGAGTACCACGTTCCTGGTGATCTGTGTGCAGTCAGTGGTTCATATACCGTGCAGCAAGAGTCATGGAGGGTAAGTAACACGTTCCTGGTGATCTGTGTGCAGTCCGTTCTTCATATCCCGTACAGCAAGCGGCATGGGGGGTGAGTAACATATCCCTGGAGATCTATGTGCAGTCCGTGGTTCATATCCCGTACAGCAAGCGGCATGAAGGGTGAGTAATACGTTCTTGGTGATCTGCGTGCAGTCCGTGGTTCATATCCGGTACAGCAAGAGTCATGGAGGGTGAGTAACACGTTCCTGGTGATCTGCGTGCAGTCCGTGGTTCATATCCAGTACATCAAGCGGCATACGGAGTTAGTACCACGTTCCTGATGATCTGTGTGAAGTCAGTGGTTCATATCCCGTACAGCAAGAGTCATGGAGGGTGAGTAACACGTTCCTGGGGAACTGTGTGCAGTCCGTGGTTCATATCCCGTACAGCAAGCGGCATGGGGGTGAGTACCACATTCCAGGTGATCTGTGTGCAGTCCGTAGTTCATATCCAGTACAGCAAGCCGCATGGGGGGTGTGTACCACATTCCTGGTGATCTGTGTGCAGTCCTTGGTTCATATCCAGTACAGAAAGCGGCATGCGGGGTGAGTACCACAATCCTGGTGATCTGTGTGCAGTCCGTGGTTCATATCCAGTACAGCAAGCGGCATGGGGGGTGAGTACCACATTCCTGGTGATCTGTGTGCAGTCCGTGGTTCATATCCAGTACATTAAGCGGCATGGGGGGTGAGTAACATATCCCTGGTGATCTGTATGCAGTCCGTGGTTCATATCCCGTACAGTAAGCGGCATGGGGGGTGAGTACCACATTCCTGGTGATCTGTGTGCAGTCCGTGTTTCATATCCAGTACCACAAGCGGCATGGGGGGTGAGTAACATATCCCTGGTGATCTGTGTGCAGTCCGTGGTTCATATCCCGTACAGTAAGCGGCATGGGGGGTGAGTAACATATCCTTGGTGATTTGTGTGCAGTCCGTGGTTCATATTCAGTACAGCAAGCGGCATGGGGGGTGAGTACCGTATCCCTGGTGATTTGTGTGCAGTCCGTGGTTCATATTCGTATAGCAAGCGGCATGGGGTGAGTAACATATCCCTGGTGATTTGTGTGCAGTCCGTAGTTCATATCCAGTACAGCAAGCGGCATGGGGGGTGAGTACCACATTCCTGGTGATCTGTGTGCAGTCCGTGGTTCATATCCCGTACAACAACCGGCTTGGGGGTAAGTAACATACCCCTGGAAATTTGTCTGCAGTCCGTGGTTCATAACCTGTACAGCAAGCGGCTTGGGGGTGAGAACCACATTCCTGGTGAACTGTGTGCAGTCCGTGGTTAATATACCGTATAGCAAGCGGTATGGGGGGTGAGTAACATATCCCTGGTGATCTGTGTGCAGTCAGTGGTTCATATCCTGTACAGCAAGGGGCATGGAGGTGAGTAACGTGTCCCTGGTGATCTGTGTGAAGTTAGTGGTTTATGTCCTGTACAGCAAGCGGCATAAAGGGTAAGTAACATATCCCTGGTGATCTGTGTGCAGTCTGCGATTCATATCCTGTACAGCAAGCGGCATGCAGGTGAGTAACGTGTCCCTGGTGATCTGTGTGCAGTCAGTGGTTCATATCCTATACAGCAAGCGGCATGAAGGGTGAGAAACATGTCTCTGGTGATCTGTGTGCAGTCAGTGGTTCATAACCTGTACAGCAAGCGGCATGGGGGTGAGTAACATATCCCTGGTGATTTGTGTGCAGTCCGTAGTTCATATCCAGTACAGCAAGCGGCATGGGGGTGAGTACCACATTCCTGGTGATCTGTGTACAGTCCGTGGTTCATATCCCGTACAGCAAGCGGCATGGGGGTGAGTACCACATTCCTGGTGATCTGTGTACAGTCCGTAGTTCATATCCAGTACAGCAAGCGGCATGGGGGTGAGTACCACATTCCTGGTGATCTGTGTACAGTCCGTAGTTCATATCCCGTACAGCAAGCGGCATGGGGGTGAGCAACATACCCCTGGTGATTTGTCTGCAATCCATGGTTCATATCCAGTACAGCAAGCGGCATGGAGCTGAGAACCACATTCCTGGTGATCTGTGTGCAGTCCGTGGTTCATATCCCGTACAGCAAGCGGCATGGGGGTCAGTAACTCATCCCTGGTGATCTGTGTGCAGTCAGTGGTTCAAATCATGTACAGCAAGCGGCATGGGGGATGAGTAACATATCCCTGGTATCTGTGTGCAGTCAGTGGTTCATATCCTGTACAGCAAGCGGCATGGAGGTGAGTAACGTTTCCCTGGTGATCTGTGTGAAGTTAGTGGTTCATATCCTGTACAGCAAGCGGCATAAAGGGTAAGTGACATATCCCTGGTAATCTGTTTGCAGTCAGTGGTTCATATCCTATACAGCAAGCGGCATGCAGGTTAGTAACGTGTCCCTGGTGATCTGTGTGCAGTCAATGGTTCATATCCTATACAGCAAGCGGCATGAAGTGTGAGTTACATGTCTCTGGTGATCTGTGTGCAGTCACTGGTTCATGTCCCGTACTGCAAGCGACATGAAGGGTGAGGAACATGTCCCTGGTGATCTGCGTGCAGTTGGTGGTTCATGGCCCGTACAGCAAGCGGAACGGAGTGAGTACCACGTTCCTGGTGATCTGTGTGCAACCCGTGGTTCATATCCCGTACAGCAAGCGGCATACGGAGTGAGTACCACGTTCCTGGTGATCTGTGTGCAGTCAGTGGTTCATATACCGTGCAGCAAGAGTCATGGAGGGTGAGTAACACGTTCCTGGTGATCTGTGTGCAGTCCGTGCTTCATATCCCGTACAGCAAGCGGCATGGGGGTGAGTAACATATCCCTGGTGATCTATGTGCAGTCCGTGGTTCATATCCCGTACAGCAAGCGGCATGGAGGGTGAGTAATACGTTCCTGGTGATCTGCGTGCAGTCCGTGGTTCATATCCGGTACAGAAAGAGTCATGGAGGGTGAGTAACACGTTCCTGATGATCTGCGTGCAGTCCGTGGTTCATATCCAGTACAGCAAGCGGCATACGGAGTGAGTACCACGTTTCTGATGATCTGTGTGAAGTCAGTGGTTCATATCCCGTACAGCAAGAGTCATGGAGGGTGAGTAACACGTTCCTGGGGACCTGTGTGCAGTCCGTGGTACATATCCCGTACAGCAAGCGGCATGGGGGTGAGTACCACATTCCAGGTGATCTGTGTGCAGTCCGTAGTTCATATCCAGTACAGCAAGCCGCATGGGGCGTGTGTACCACATTCCTAGTGATGTGTGCAGTCCGTGGTTCATATCCAGTACAGCAAGCGGCATGGGGGGTGAGTACCACATTCCTGGTGATCTGTGTGCAGTCCGTGGTTCATATCCAGTACCACAAGCGGCATGGGGGGTGAGTAACATATCCCTGGTGATCTGTGTGCAGTCCGTGGTTCATATCGCGTACAGCAAGCGGCATGGGGGTGAGTAACGTATCCTTGGTGATTTGTGTGCAGTCCGTGGTTCATATTCAGTACAGCAAGCGGCATGGGGGGTGAGTATCATATCCCTGGTGATTTGTGTGCAGTCCGTGGTTCATATCCCGTATAGCAAGCGGCATGGGGTGAGTAACATATCTCTGGTGATTTGTGTGCAGTCCGTAGTTCATATCCAGTACAGCAAGCGGCATGGGGGGTGAGTACCACATTCCTGGTGATCTGTGTGCAGTCCGTGGTTCATATCCCGTACAGCAACCGGCTTGGGGGTAAGTAACATACCCCTGGATATTTGACTGCAGTCCGTGGTTCATATCCTGTACAGCAAGCGGCTTGGGGGTGAGAACCACATTCCTGGTTAACTGTGTGCAGTCCGTGGTTAATATACCGTATAGCAAGCGGCATGGGGGGTGAGTAACATATCCCTGGTGATCTGTGTGCAGTCCGTGGTTCATATCCTGTACAGCAAGCGGCATGGAGGTGAGTAACATATCCTTGGTGATCTGTGTGCAGTCAGTAGTTCATATCCTGTACAGCAAGCGGCATGGAGGTGAGTAACGTGTCCCTGGTGATCTGTGTGAAGTTAGTGGTTTATGTCCTTTACAGCAAGCGGCATGAAGGGTGAGAAACATGCCCCTGGTGATCTGTGTGCAGTCAGTGGTTCATATCCTATACAGCAAGCGGCATGAAGGGTGAGAAACATGTCCCTGGTGATCTGTGTGCAGTCAGTGGTTCATATCCTGTACAGCAAGCGTCATGAAGGGTGAGAAACATGTCCCTGGTGATCTGTGTGCAGTCAGTGGTTCATAACCTGTACAGCAAGCGTCATGAAGGGTGAGTAACATGTGCCTGGTGATCTGTGTGCAGTCAGTGGTTCATGTCCCGTACAGCAAGCGGCATAAAGGGTGAGTAACATCTCTCTGGTGATCTGTGTGCAGTCAGAGGTTCATGTGCCGTACAGCAAGCGGCATGGAGGGTGAGAAACATGTCCATGGTGATCTCTGTGCAGTCCGTGGTTCATATCCCGTACAGCAAGAGATATGGAGGGTGAGTAACACGTTCCTGGTGATCTGCGTGCAGTCCGTGGTTCATATCCAGTACAGCAAGCGGCATACGGAATGAGTACCACGTTCCAGGTGATCTGTGTGCAGTCAGTGGTTCATATCCCGTACAGCAAGAGTCATGGAGTGTGAGTAACACGTTCCTGGTGATCTGTGTGCAGTCCGTGGTTCATATCCCGTACAGCAAGCGGCATGGAGGATGAGTACCACATTCCAGGTGATCTGTGTGAAGTCCGTGGTTCATATCCAGTACAGCAAGCGGCATGGGGGGTGAGTACCACATTCCTGGTGATCTGTGTGCAGTCCGTGGTTCATATCCAGTACAGCAAGCGGCATGGGGGGTGAGTACCACATTCCTGGTGATCTGTGTGCAGTCCGTGGTGCATTACCAGTACAGCAAGCGGCATGGGCGGTGAGTACCACATTCCTGGTGATATGTGTGCAGTCCGTGGTTCATATCCAATACATCAAGCGGCATGGGGGGTGAGTAACATAGCCCTGGTGATTTGTGTGCAGTCCGTGAATCATATCCAGTTGAGCAAGCGGCATGGGGGGTGAATAACATATCGCTGGTGATTTGTGTGCAGTCCGTGCTTCATATCCCGTACAAAATGCGGCATGGGGGTGAGTAACATATCCCTGGTGATTTGTGTGCAGTCCGTAGTTCATATCCCGTACAGCAATCGGCATGGGGGTGAGTAACATACCCCTGGTGATTTGTCTGCAATCCGTCGTTCATATCCAGTACAGCAAGCGGCATGGGGGTGAGAACTACATTCCTGGTGATCTGTGTGCAGTCCGTGGTTCATATCCCGTACAGCAAGCGGCATGGGGGTGAGTAACACATCCCTGGTGATCTGTGTGCAGTCAGTGGTTAAAATCATGTACAACAAGCGGCATGGGGGGTGAGTAACATATCCCTGGTGATCTGTGTGCAGTCAGTGGTTCATATCTTGTACAGCAAGCGGCATGGTGGTGAGTAACGTGTCCCTGGTGATCTGTGTGAAGTTTGTGGTTCATATCCTGTACAGCAAGCGGCATAAAGGGTAAGTAACATATCCCTGGTAATCTGTTTGCAGTCAGTGTATCATATCCTATACAGCAAGCGGCATGCAGGTGAGTAACGTGTCCCTGGTGATCTGTGTGCAGTCAGTGGTTCATATCCTATACAGCAAGCGGCATGAAGTGTGAGTAACATGTCTATGGTGATCTGTGTGCAGTCACTGGTTCATGTCCCGTACTGCAAGCGACATGAAGGGTGAGTAACATGTCCCTGGTGATCTGCGTGCAGTAGGTGGTTCATGGCTCGTACAGCAAGCGGAACGGAGTAAGTACCACGTTCCTGGTGATCTGTGTGCAACCCGTGGTTCATATTCAGTACAGCAAGCGGCATACGGAGTGAATACCACGTTCCTGGTGATCTGTGTGCAGTCAGTGGTTCATATACCGTGCAGCAAGAGTCATGGAGGGTGAGTAACACGTTCCTGGTGATCTGTGTGCAGTCCGTGCTTCATATCCCGTACAGCAAGCGGCATGGGGGGTGAGTAACATATCCCTGGTAATCTATGTGCAGTCCGTGGTTCATATCCCGTACATCAAGCGGCATGCAGGGTGAGTAACACCTTCCTGGTGATCTGCGTGCAGTCCGTGGTTCATATCCCGTTCAGCAAGAAGTCATGGAGGGTGAGTAACACGTTTCTGGGGACCTCTGTGCAATCCGTGGTTCATATCCCGTACAGCAAGAAGTCATGGAGGGTGAGTAACACGTTTCTGGGGACCTCTGTGCAATCCGTGGTTCATATCCCGTACAGCATGCGGCATGGGGGTGAGTACTACATTCCAGGTGATCTGTGTGCAGTCCGTATGTCATATCCACTACAGCAAGCCGCATGGGGGATGTGTACCACATTCCTGGTGATCTGTGTGCAGTCCGTGGTTCATATCCAGTACAGCAAGCGGCATGGGGGGTGAGTACCACATTCCTGGTGATCTGTGTGCAGTCCCTGGTTCATATTCAGTACAGCAAGCGGCATGGGGGGTGAGTAACATATCCCTGGTGATCTGTATGCAGTCCGTGGTTCATATCCCGTACAGCAAGCGGCATGGGGGGTGAGTACCACATTCCTGGTGATCTGTGCGCAGTCCGTGGTTCATATCCAGTACCACAAGCGGCATGGGGGGTGAGTAACATATCCCTGGTGATCTGTGTGCAGTCCGTGGTTCATATCCAGTACCACAAGCGGCATGCGGGGTGAGAAACATATCCCTGGTGATTTGTGTGCAGTACGTAGTTCATATCCAGTACAGCAAGCGGCATGGGGGGTGAGTACCACATTCCTGGTGATCTGTGTGCAGTCCGTGGTTCATATTCAGTACAGCAAGCGGCATGGGGGGTGAGTATCATATCCCTGGTGATCTGTGTGCAGTCCGTGGTTCATAACCCGTATAGCAAGCGGCATGGAGGTGAGTACCACATTCCTGGTGATCTGTGTGCAGTCAGTGGTTCATATCCCGTATAGCAAGCGGCATGGAGGTGAGTACCACATTCCTGGTGATCTGTGTGCAGTCCGTGGTTCATATCCCGTACAGCAACCGGCTTGGGGGTAAGTAACATACCCCTGGATATTTGTCTGCAGTCCGTGGTTCATATCCAGTACAGCAAGCGGCTTGGGGGTGAGAAGCACATTCCTGGTGAACTGTGTGCAGTCCGTGGTTCATATCCTTTACAGCAAGCGGCATGGGGGGTGAGTAACATATCCTTGGTGATCTGTGTGCAGTCAGTGGTTCATATCCTGTACAGCAAGCGGCATGGAGGTGAGTAACGTGTCCCTGGTGATCTGTGTGAAGTTAGTGGTTTATGTCCTGTACAGCAAGCGGCATGAAGGGTGAGTAACATATCCCTGGTGATCTGTGTGCAGTCAGTGGTTTATATCCTGTACAGCAAGCGGCATGCAGGTGAGTAACGTGTCCCTGGTGATCTGTGTGCAGTCAGTGGTTCATATCCTATACAGCAAGCGGCATGAAGGGTGAGAAACTTATCTCTGGTGATCTGTGTGCAGTCAGTGGTTTATATCCTGTACAGCAAGCGGCATGCAGGTGAGTAACGTGTCCCTGGTGATCTGTGTGCAGTCAGTGCTTCATGTCCCGTACAGCAAGCGGCATAAAGGGTGAGTAACATCTCTCTGGTGATCTGTGTGCAGTCAGAGGTTCATATGCCGTACAGCAAGCGGCATGGAGCGTGAGAAACATGTCCATGGTGATCTCTGTGCAGTCAGAGGTTCATGTCCCATACAGCAAGCGGCAAGGAGGTGAGTGACACGTTCCTGGTGATCTTTGTGCAGTTAAGTGGTTCATGTCCTGTACAGCATGCGACATGAAGGGTGAGAAACATGTCCATGGTGATCTCTGTGCAGTCAGTGGTTCATGTCCCATACAGCAAGCGGCAAGGAGGTGAGTGACACGTTCCTGGTGATCTTTGTGCAGTTAAGTGGTTCATGTCCTGTACAGCATGCGACATGAAGGGTGAGTAACATGTTCCTGGTGATCTGTGTGCAGTAGGTGGTTCATGTCCCGTACAGCAAGCGACATACGAAGTGAGTACCATGTTCCTGGTGATCTGTGTGCAGTCCGTGGTTCATATCCCGTACAGCAAGCGGCATACGGAGTGAGTACCACGTTCCTGGTGATCAGCGCGCAGTCCGTGGTTCATATCCAGTACAGCAAGCGGCATACGGAGTGAGGACCACGTTCCTGGTGATCTGTGTGCAGTCCGTGGTTCATATCCCGTACAGCAAGAGTCATGGAGGGTGAGTAACACGTTCCTGGTGATCTGTGTGCAGTCCGTGGTTCATATACCGTACAGCAAGCGGCATGGAGGGTGAGTAACATATCCCTGGTGATTTGTGTGCAGTCCGTGGTTCATATCCCGTACAGCAAGAGTCATGGAGGGTGAATAACACGTTCCTGGTTATCTGTGTGCAGTCCGTGGTTCATATCCCATACAGCAAGAGTCATGGAGGGTGAGTACTACATTCCTGGTGATCTGTGTGCAGTCCGTTGTTCATATCCAGTACATCAAGCGGCATGGGGCGGTGAGTAACATTACCCTGGTGATCTGTGTGCAGTCCGTGGTTCATATCCAGTACATCAAGCGGCATGGGGGGGTGAGTAACATATCCCTGGAGATTTGTGTGCAGTCCGTGGTTAATATCCCGTACAGCAAGAGTCATGGAGGGTGAGTAACATGTTCATGGTGATCTGTGTGCAGTCAGTGGTTCATATCTTGCACAGCAGGCGATATGGAGGGTGAGAAATACGTTCCTGGTGATCTACGTGCAGTCCGTGATTCATATCCCGTACAGCAAGCGGCATGGAGGGTGAGTAAAACGTTCCTGGTGATCTGCGTGCAGTCCGTGGTTCATATCCCGTACAGCATGAGTCATGGAGGGTGAGTAACACGTTCCTGGTGATCTGCGTGCAGTCCGTGGTTCATATCCAGTACAGCAAGCGGAATACGGAGTGAGTACCACGTTCCTGGTGATCTGTGTGAAATCAGTGGTTCATATCCTGTACAGCAAGAGTCATGGAGGGTGAGTTACACGTTCCTGGTGATCTGTGTGCAGTCCGTGGTTCATATCCCGTACAGCAAGCGGCATGGGGGGTGATTACCACATTCCAGGTGATCTGTGTGCAGTCCGTGGTTCATATCCTGTACAGCAAGCGGCATGGGGGTGAGTACCACATTCCTGGTGATCTCTGTGCAGTCCGTAGTTCATATCCAGTACAGCAAGCGGCATGGGCGGTTAGTACGACATTCCTGGTGATCTGTGTGTTGTCCGTGGTTCATGTCCAGTACAGCAAGCGGAATGGGAGGTGAGTACCACATTCCTGGTGATCTGTGTGCAGTCAGTGGTTCATATACCGTACAGCAAGCGCCATGAAGGGTGAGTAACACGTCCCTGGTAATCTGTGTGCAGTCAGTGGTTCATATCCCGTACAGCAAGCGGCATGGAGGATGAGTACCACATTCCAGGTGATCTGTGTGAAGTCCGTGGTTCATATCCAGTACAGCAGGCGGCATGGGGGGTGAGTACCACATTCCTGGTGATCTGTGTGCAGTCCGTGGTTCATATCCAGTACAGCAAGCGGCATGGGGGGGTGAGTACCACAATCCTGGTGATCTGGGTGCATTCCGTGGTTCATTGCCAGTACAGCAAGCGGCATGGGCGGTGAGTACCACATTCCTGGTGATCTGTGTGTGTCCGTGGTTCATATCCCGTACAGCAAGCGGCATGGGGGGTGAGTACCACATTCCTGGTGCTCTCTGTGTGCAGTCCGTGGTTCATATCCAGTACACCAAGCGGCATGGGGGTGAGTAACATATCCCTGGTGATTTGTGTGCAGTCCGTGACTCATATCCAGTACAGCAAGCGGCATGGGGGGTGAGTAACATATCGCTGGTGATTTGTGTGTAGTCCGTGCTTCATATTCCGTACAAAATGCGGCATGGGGTTGAGTAACATATCCCTGGTGATTTGTGTGCAGTCCGTAGTTTATATCCAGTACAGCAAGCGGCATGGAGGATGAGTAACACGTTCCTGGTGATCTGCGTGCAGACCGTAGTTCATATCCCGTACAGCAAGCGGCATGGTGGTGAGTAACATACCCCTGGCGATTTGTCTGCAATCCGTGGTTCATATCCAATACAGCAAGCGGCATGGGGGTGAGAACCACATTCCTGGTGATCTGTGTGCAGTCCGTGGTTCATATCCCGTACAGCAAGCGGCATCGGGGTCAGTAACTCCTCCCTGCTGATCTGTGTGCAGTCAGTGGTTCAAATCATGTACAGCAAGCGGCATGGGGGTCAGTAACTCATCCCTGGTGATCTGTGTGCAGTCAGTGGTTCAAATCATCTACAACAAGCGGCATGGGGGGGTGAGTAACATATCCCTGGTATCTGTGTGCAGTCAGTGGTTCATATCCTGTACAGCAAGCGGCGTGGAGGTGAGTAACGTTTCCCTGGTGATCTGTGTGAAGTTAGTGGTTCATATCCTGTACAGCAAGCGGCATGGAGGTGAGTAACGTGTCCCTGGTGATCTGTGTGAAGTTAGTGGTTCATATCCTGTACAGCAAGCGGCGTGGAGGTGAGTAACGTTTCCCTGGTGATCTGTGTGAAGTTAGTGGTTCATATCCTATACAGCAAGCGGCATGCAGGTGAGTAACGTGTCCCTGGTGATCTGTGTGCAGTCAATGGTTCATATCCTATACAGCAAGCGGCATGAAGTGTGAGTAACATGTCTCTGGTGATCTGTGTGCAGTCACTGGTTCATGTCCCGTACTGCAAGCGACATGAAGGGTGAGTAACATGTCCCTGGTGATCTGCGTGCAGTAGGTGGTTCATGGCCCGTACAGCAAGCGGAACGGAGTGAGTACCACGTTCCTGGTGATCTGTGTGCAACCCGTGGTTCATATCCCGTACAGCAAGCGGCATACGGAGTGAGCACCACGTTCCTGGTGATCTGTGTGCAGTCAGTGGTTCATATACCGTGCAGCAAGAGTCATGGAGGGTGAGTAACACGTTCCTGGTGATCTGTGTGCAGTTCGTGCTTCATATCCCGTACAGCAAGCGGCATGGGGGGTGAGTAACATATCCCTGGTGATCTATGTGCAGTCCGTGGTTCATATCCCGTACAGCAAGCGGCATGGAGGGTGAGTAATACGTTCCTGGTGATCTGCGTGCAGTCCGTGGTTCATATCCGGCACAGCAAGAGTCATGGAGGGTGAGAAACACGTTCCTGGTGATCTGCGTGCAGTCCGTGGTTCATATCCAGTACAGCAAGCGGCATACGGAGTTAGTACCACGTTCCTGATGATCTGTGTGAAGTCAGTAATTCATATCCCGTACAGCAAGAGTCATGGAGGGTGAGTAACACGTTCCAGGGGACCTGTGTGCAGTCCGTGGTACATATCCCGTACAGCAAGCGGCATGGGGGTGAGTACCACATTCCAGGTGATCTGTGTTCAGTCCGTAGTTCATATCCAGTACAGCAAGCCGCATGGGGGATGTGTACCACATTCCTGGTGATCTGTGTGCAGTCCGTGAATCATATCCAGTACAGCAAGCGGCATTGGGGGTGAGTACCACAATCCTGGTGATCTGTGTGCAGTCCGTGGTTCATATCCAGTACAGCAAGCGGCATGGGGGGTGAGTACCACATTCCTGGTGATCTGTGTGCAGTCCGTGGTTCATATCCAGTACAGCAAGTGGCATGGGGGGTGAGTAACATATCCCTGGTGATCTGTATGCAGTCAGTGGTTCAAATCATGTACAACAAGCGGCATGGGGGGTGAGTAACATATCCCTGGTGATCTGTGTGCAGTCAGTGGTTCATATCTTGTACAGCAAGCGGCATGGTGGTGAGTAACGTGTCCCTGGTGATCTGTGTGAAGTTAGTGGTTCATATCCTGTACAGCAAGCGGCATAAAGGGTAAGTAACATATCCCTGGTAATCTGTTTGCAGTCAGTGGTTCATATCCTATACAGCAAGCGGCATGCAGGTGAGTAACGTGTCCCTGGTGATCTGTGTGCAGTCAGTGGTTCATATCCTATACAGCAAGCGGCATGAAGTGTGAGTAACATGTCTATGGTGATCTGTGTGCAGTCACTGGTTCATGTCCCGTACTGCAAGCGACATGAAGGGTGAGTAACATGTCCCTGGTGATCTGCGTGCAGTAGGTGGTTCATGGCTCGTACAGCAAGCGGAACGGAGTAAGTACCACGTTCCTGGTGATCTGTGTGCAACCCGTGGTTCATATCCAGTACAGCAAGCGGCATACGGAGTGAATACCACGTTCCTGGTGATCTGTGTGCAGTCAGTGGTTCATATACCGTGCAGCAAGAGTCATGGAGGGTGAGTAACACGTTCCTGGTGATCTTGTGCAGTCCGTGCTTCATATCCCGTACAGCAAGCGGCATGGGGGGTGAGTAACATATCCCTGGTAATCTATGTGCAGTCCGTGGTTCATATCCCGTACAGCAAGCGGCATGCAGGGTGAGTAGCACCTTCCTGGTGATCTGCGTGCAGTCCGTGGTTCATATCCCGTTCAGCAAGAAGTCATGGAGGGTGAGTAACACGTTCCTGGGGACCTCTGTGCAATCCGTGGTTCATATCCCGTACAGCATGCGGCATGGGGGTGAGTACCACATTCCAGGTGATCTGTGTGCAGTCCGTATGTCATATCCACTACAGCAAGCCGCATGGGGGGTGTGTACCACATTCCTGGTGATCTGTGTGCAGTGCGTGGTTCATATCCAGTACAGCAAGCGGCATGGGGGGTGAGTACCACATTCCTGGTGATCTGTGTGCAGTCCCTGGTTCATATTCAGTACAGCAAGCGGCATGGGGGGTGAGTAACATATCCCTGGTGATCTGTATGCAGTCCGTGGTTCATATCCCGTACAGCAAGCGGCATGGGGGGTGAGTACCACATTCCTGGTTATCTGTGCGCAGTCCGTGGTTCATATCCAGTACCACAAGCGGCATGGGGGGTGAGTAACATATCCCTGGTCATCTGTGTGCAGTCCGTGGTTCATATCCAGTACCACAAGCGGAATGGGGGGTGAGAAACATATCCCTGGTGATTTGTGTGCAGTCCGTAGTTCATATCCAGTACAGCAAGCGGCATGGGGGGTGAGTACCACATTCCTGGTGATCTGTGTGCAGTCCGTGGATCATATTCAGTACAGCAAGCGGCATGGGGGGTGAGTATCATATCCCTGGTGATCTGTGTGCAGTCCGTGGTTCATATCCCGTATAGCAAGCGGCATGGAGGTGAGTACCACATTCCTGGTGATCTGTGTGCAGTCCGTGGTTCATATCCCGTACAGCAACCGGCTTGGGGGTAAGTAACATACCCCTGGATATTTGACTGCAGTCCGTGGTTCATATCCTGTACAGCAAGCGGCTTGGGGGTGAGAACCACATTCCTGGTTAACTGTGTGCAGTCCGTGGTTAATATACCGTATAGCAAGCGGCATGGGGGGTGAGTAACATATCCCTGGTGATCTGTGTGCAGTCCGTGGTTCATATCCAGTACAGCAAGCGGCATGGAGGTGAGTAACATATCCTTGGTGATCTGTGTGCAGTCCGTGGTTCATATCCTTTACAGCAAGCGGCATGGGGGGTGAGTAACATATCCTTGGTGATCTGTGTGCAGTCAGTGGTTCATATCCGTTACAGCAAGCGGCATGGGGGGTGAGTAACATATCCTTGGTGATCTGTGTGCAGTCAGTGGTTCATATCCTGTACAGCAAGCGGCATGGAGGTGAGTAACGTGTCCCTGGTGATCTGTGTGAAGTTAGTGGTTTATGTCCTGTACAGCAAGCGGCATGAAGGGTGAGTAACATATCCCTGGTGATCTGTGTGCAGTCAGTGGTTTATATCCTGTACAGCAAGCGGCATGCAGGTGAGTAACGTGTCCCTGGTGATCTGTGTGCAGTCAGTGGTTCATATCCTATACAGCAAGCGGCATGAAGGGTGAGAAACTTGTCTCTGGTGATCTGTGTGCAGTCAGTGGTTTATATCCTGTACAGCAAGCGGCATGCAGGTGAGTAACGTGTCCCTGGTGATCTGTGTGCAGTCAGTGGTTCATATCCTATACAGCAAGCGGCATGAAGGGTGAGAAACTTGTCTCTGGTGATCTGTGTGCAGTCAGTGCTTCATGTCCCGTACAGCAAGCGGCATAAAGGGTGAGTAACATCTCTCTGGTGATCTGTGTGTAGTCAGTGCTTCATGTCCCGTACAGCAAGCGGCATAAAGGGTGAGTAACATCTCTCTGGTGATCTGTGTTGCAGTCAGAGGTTCATATGCCGTACAGCAAGCGGCATAGAGGGTGAGAAACATGTCCATGGTGATCTCTGTGCAGTCAGTGGTTCATGTCCCATACAGCAAGCGGCATGGAGGTGAGTGACACGTTCCTGGTGATCTTTGTGCAGTTAAGTGGTTCATGTCCTGTACAGCATGCGACATGAAGGGTGAGTAACATGTCCCTGGTGATCTCTGTGCAGTCAGTGGTTCATGTCCCATACAGCAAGCGGCAAGGAGGTGAGTGACACGTTCCTGGTGATCTTTGTGCAGTTAAGTGGTTCATGTCCTGTACAGCATGCGACAGGAAGGGTGAGAAACATGTCCATGGTGATCTCTGTGCAGTCATAGGTTCATGTCCCATACAGCAAGCGGCAAGGAGGTGAGTGACACGTTCCTGGTGATCTTTGTGCAGTTAAGTGGTTCATGTCCTGTACAGCATGCGACATGAAGGGTGAGTAACATGTTCCTGGTGATCTGTGTGCAGTAGGTGGTTCATGTCCCGTACAGCAAGCGACATACGAAGTGAGTACCATGTTCCTGGTGATCTGTGTGCAGTCCGTGGTTCATATCCCGTACAGCAAGCGGCATACGGAGTGAGTACCACGTTCCTGGTGATCAGCGCGCAGTCCGTGGTTCATATCCAGTACAGCAAGCGGCATACGGAGTGAGGACCACGTTCCTGGTGATCTGTGTGCAGTCCGTGGTTCATATCCCGTACAGCAAGAGTCATGGAGGGTGAGTAACACGTTCCTGGTGATCTGTGTGCAGTCCGTGGTTCATATACCGTACAGCAAGCGGCATGGAGGGTGAGTAACATATCCCTGGTGATTTGTGTGCAGTCCGTGGTTCATATCCCGTACAGCAAGAGTCATGGAGGGTGAATAACACGTTCCTGGTTATCTGTGTGCAGTCCGTGGTTCATATCCCATACAGCAAGAGTCATGGAGGGTGAGTACTACATTCCTGGTGATCTGTGTGCAGTCCGTTGTTCATATCCAGTACATCAAGCGGCATGGGGCGGTGAGTAACATTACCCTGGTGATCTGTGTGCAGTCCGTGGTTCATATCCAGTACATCAAGCGGCATGGGGGGTGAGTAACATATCCCTGGAGATTTGTGTGCAGTCCGTGGTTAATATCCCGTACAGCAAGAGTCATGGAGGGTGAGTAACATGTTCATGGTGATCTGTGTGCAGTCAGTGGTTCATATCTTGCACAGCAGGCGATATGGAGGGTGAGAAATACGTTCCTGGTGATCTACGTGCAGTCCGTGATTCATATCCCGTACAGCAAGCGGCATGGAGGGTGAGTAAAACGTTCCTGGTGATCTGCGTGCAGTCCGTGGTTCATATCCCGTACAGCATGAGTCATGGAAGGTGAGTAACACGTTCCTGGTGATCTGCGTGCAGTCCGTGGTTCATATCCAGTACAGCAAGCGGAATACGGAGTGAGTACCACGTTCCTGGTGATCTGTGTGAAATCAGTGGTTCATATCCTGTACAGCAAGAGTCATGGAGGGTGAGTTACACGTTCCTGGTGATCTGTGTGCAGTCCGTGGTTCATATCCCGTACAGCAAGCGGCATGGGGGGTGATTACCACATTCCAGGTGATCTGTGTGCAGTCCGTGGTTCATATCCTGTACAGCAAGCGGCATGGGGGTGAGTACCACATTCCTGGTGATCTCTGTGCAGTCCGTAGTTCATATCCAGTACAGCAAGCGGCATGGGCGGTTAGTACGACATTCCTGGTGATCTGTGTGTTGTCCGTGGTTCATGTCCAGTACAGCAAGCGGAATGGGAGGTGAGTACCACATTCCTGGTGATCTGTGTGCAGTCAGTGGTTCATATACCGTACAGCAAGCGCCATGAAGGGTGAGTAACACGTCCCTGGTAATCTGTGTGCAGTCAGTGGTTCATATCCCGTACAGCAAGCGGCATGGAGGATGAGTACCACATTCCAGGTGATCTGTGTGAAGTCCGTGGTTCATATCCAGTACAGCAAGCGGCATGGGGGGTGAGTACCACATTCCTGGTGATCTGTGTGCAGTCCGTGGTTCATATCCAGTACAGCAAGCGGCATGGGCGGGTGAGTACCACATTCCTGGTGATCTGGGTGCATTCCGAGGTTCATTGCCAGTACAGCAAGCGGCATGGGCGGTGAGTACCACATTCCTGGTGATCTGTGTGTGTCCGTGGTTCCTATCCCGTACAGCAAGCGGCATGGGGGGTGAGTACCACATTCCTGGTGCTCTCTGTGTGCAGTCCGTGGTTCATATCCAGTACCCCAAGCGGCATGGGGGTGAGTAACATATCCCTGGTGATTTGTGTGCAGTCCGTGACTCATATCCAGTACAGCAAGCGGCATGGGGGTGAGTAACATATCGCTGGTGATTTGTGTGTAGTCCGTGCTTCATATTCCGTACAAAATGCGGCATGGGGTTGAGTAACATATCCCTGGTGATTTGTGTGCAGTCCGTAGTTTATATCCAGTACAGCAAGCGGCATGGAGGATGAGTAACACGTTCCTGGTGATCTGCGTGCAGACCGTAGTTCATATCCCGTACAGCAAGCGGCATGGTGGTGAGTAACATACCCCTGGTGATTTGTCTGCAATCCGTGGTTCATATCCAATACAGCAAGCGGCATGGGGGTGAGAACCACATTCCTGGTGATCTGTGTGCAGTCCGTGGTTCATATCCCGTACAGCAAGCGGCATTGGGGTCAGAAACTCCTCCCTGCTGATCTGTGTGCAGTCAGTGGTTCAAATCATGTACAGCAAGCGGCATGGGGGTCAGTAACTCATCCCTGGTGATCTGTGTGCAGTAAGTGGTTCAAATCATCTACAACAAGCGGCATGGGGGGGTGAGTAACATATCCCTGGTATCTGTGTGCAGTCAGTGGTTCATATCCTGTACAGCAAGCGGCATGGAGGTGAGTAACGTGTCCCTGGTGATCTGTGTGAAGTTAGTGGTTCATATCCTGTACAGCAAGCGGCATAAAGGGTAAGTAACATATCCCTGGTAATCTGTTTGCAGTCAGTGGTTCATATCCTATACAGCAAGCGGCATGCAGGTGAGTAACGTGTCCCTGGTGATCTGTGTGCAGTCAATGGTTCATATCCTATACAGCAAGCGGCATGAAGTGTGAGTAACATGTCTCTGGTGATCTGTGTGCAGTCACTGCTTCATGTCCCGTACTGCAAGCGACATGAAGGGTGAGTAACATGTCCCTGGTGATCTGCGTGCAGTAGGTGGTTCATGGCCCGTACAGCAAGCGGAACGGAGTGAGTACCACGTTCCTGGTGATCTGTGTGCAACCCGTGGTTCATATCCCGTACAGCAAGCGGCATACGGAGTGAGCACCACGTTCCTGGTGATCTGTGTGCAGTCAGTGGTTCATATACCGTGAAGCAAGAGTCATGGAGGGTGAGTAACACGTTCCTGGTGATCTGTGTGCAGTCCGTGCTTCATATCCCGTACAGCAAGCGGCATGGGGGGTGAGTAACATATCCCTGGTGATCTATGTGCAGTCCGTGGTTCATATCCCGTACAGCAAGCGGCATGGAGGGTGAGTAATACGTTCCTGGTGATCTGCGTGCAGTCCGTGGTTCATATCCGGCACAGCAAGAGTCATGGAGGGTGAGTAACACGTTCCTGGTGATCTGCGTGCAGTCCGTGGTTCATATTCAGTACAGCAAGCGGCATACGGAGTTAGTACCACGTTCCTGATGATCTGTGTGAAGTCAGTGGTTCATATCCCGTACAGCAAGAGTCATGGAGGGTGAGTAACACGTTCCAGGGGACCTGTGTGCAGTCCGTGGTACATATCCCGTACAGCAAGCGGCATGGGGGTGAGTACCACATTCCAGGTGATCTGTGTGCAGTCCGTAGTTCATATCCAGTACAGCAAGCCGCATGGGGGATGTGTACCACATTCCTGGTGATCTGTGTGCAGTCCGTGAATCATATCCAGTACAGCAAGCGGCATGGGGGGTGAGTACCACAATCCTGGTGATCTGTGTGCAGTCCGTGGTTCATATCCAGTACAGCAAGCGGCATGGGGGGTGAGTACCACATTCCTGGTGATCTGTGTGCAGTCCGTGGTTCATATCCAGTACAGCAAGTGGCATGGGGGGTGAGTAACATATCCCTGGTGATCTGTATGCAGTCCGTGGTTCATATCCCGTACAGCAAGCGGCATGGGGGGTGAGTACCACATTCCTGCTGATCTGTGTGCAGTCCGTGGTTCATATCGCGTACAGCAAGCGGCATGGGGGTGAGTAACATATCCTTGGTGATTTGTGTGCAGTCCGTGGTTCATATTCAGTACAGCAAGCGGCATGGGGGGTGAGTATCATATCCCTGGTGATTTGTGTGCAGTCCGTGGTTCATATCCCGTATAGCAAGCGGCATGGGGTGAGTAACATATCCCTGGTGATTTGTGTGCAGTCCGTAGTTCATATCCAGTACAGCAAGCGGCATGGGGGGTGAGTACCACATTCCTGGTGATCTGTGTGCAGTCCGTGGTTCATATCCCGTACAGCAACCGGCTTGGGGGTAAGTAACATACCCCTGGATATTTGTCTGCAGTCCGTGGTTCATATCCTGTACAGCAAGCGGCTTGGGGGTGAGAACCACATTCCTGGTGAACTGTGTGCAGTCCGTGGTTAATATACCGTATAGCAAGCGGCATGGGGGGTGAGTAACATATCCCTGGTGATCTGTGTGCAGTCTGTGGTTAATATACCGTATAGCAAGCGGCATGGGGGGTGAGTAACATATCCCTGGTGATCTGTGTGCAGTCTGTGGTTCATATCCTGTACAGCAAGCGGCATGGGGGGTGAGTAACATATCCTTGGTGATCTGTGTGCAGTCAGTGGTTCATATCCTGTACAGCAAGCGGCATGGAGGTGAGTAACGTGTCCCTGGTGATCTGTGTGAAGTTAGTGGTTTATGTCCTGTACAGCAAGCGGCATGAAGGGTGAGTAACATATCCCTGGTGATCTGTGGTTTGTATCCTGTACAGCAAGCGGCATGCAGGTGAGTAACGTGTCCCTGGTGATCTTTGTGCAGTCAGTGGTTCATATCCTATACAGCAAGCGGCATGAAGGGTGAGAAACATGTCTCTGGTGATCTGTGTGCAGTCAGTGGTTCATAACCTGTACAGCAAGCGTCATGAAGGGTGAGTAACATGTGCCTGGTGATCTGTGTGCAGTCAGTGCTTCATGTCCCGTACAGCAAGCGGCATAAAGGGTGAGTAACATCTCCCTGGTGATCTGTGTGCAGTCAGAGGTTCATGTGCCGTACAGCAAGCGGCATGGAGGGTGAGAAACATGTCCATGGTGATCTCTGTGCAGTCCGTCTTTCATATCCCGTACAGCAAGAGTCATGGAGGGTGAGTAACACGTTCCTGGTGATCTGTGTGCGGTTCGTGGTTCATATCCCGTACAGCAAGGGTCATGGAGGGTGAGTACTACATTCCTGGTGATCTGTGTGCAGTCCGTGGTTCATATCCAGTACATCAAGCGGCATGGGGGTGAGTAACATATCCCTGATGATCTGCGTTCAGTCCGTGGTTCATATCCCGTACAACAAGAGCCATGGAGGGTGAGTAACACGTTCCTGGTCTTCTGCGTGCAGTCCGTGGTTCATATCCAGTACAGCAAGCGGCATACGGAGTGAGTACCACGTTACAGGTGATCTGTGTGCAGTCAGTGGTTCATATCCCGTACAGCAAGAGTCATGGAGTGTGAGTAACACGTTCCTGGTGATCTGTGTGCAGTCCGTGGTTCATATCCCGTACAGCAAGCGGCATGGAGGATGAGTACCACATTCCAGGTGATCTGTGTGAAGTCCGTGGTTCATATCCAGTACAGCAAGCGGCATGGGGGGTGAGTACCACATTCCTGGTGATCTGTGTGCAGTCCGTGGTTCATATCCAGTACAGCAAGCGGCATGGGGGGTGAGTACCACATTCCTGGTGATCTGTGTGCAGTCCGTGGTGCATTAACAGTACAGCAAGCTGCATGGGCGGTGAGTACCACATTCCTGGTGATCTGTGTGCAGTCCGTTGTTCATATCCAGTACATCAAGCGGCATGGGGGGTGAGTAACATATCCCTGGTGATTTGTGTGCAGTCCGTGAATCATATCCAGTTGAGCAAGCGGCATGGGGGGTGAATAACATATCGCTGGTGATTTGTGTGCAGTCCGTGCTTCATATCCCGTACAAAATGCGGCATGGGGGTGAGTAACATATCCCTGGTGATTTGTGTGCAGTCCGTAGCTCATATCCCGTACAGCAAGCGGCATGGGGGTGAGTAACATACCCCTGGTGATTTGTCTGCAATCCGTCGTTCATATCCAGTAAAGCAAGCGGCATGGGGGTGAGAACCACATTCCTGGTGATCTGTGTGCAGTCCGTGGTTCATATCCCGTACAGCAAGCGGCATGGGGGTGAGTAACACATCCCTGGTGATCTGTGTGCAGTCAGTGGTTCAAATCATGTACAACAAGCGGCATGGGGGGGTGAGTAACATATCCCTGGTGATCTGTGTGCAGTCAGTGGTTCATATCTTGTACAGCAAGCGGCATGGAGGTGAGTAACGTGTCCCTGGTGATCTGTGTGAAGTTAGTGGTTCATATCCTGTAAAGCAAGCGGCATAAAGGGTAAGTAACATATCCCTGGTAATCTGTTTGCAGTCAGTGGTTCATATCCTATACAGCAAGCGGCATGCATGTGAGTAACGTGTCCCTGGTGATCTGTGTGCAGTCAGTGGTTCATATCCTATACAGCAAGCGGCATGAAGTGTGAGTAACATGTCTATGGTGAACTGTGTGCAGTCACTGGTTCATGTCCCGTACTGCAAGCGACATGAAGGGTGAGTAACATGTCCCTGGTGATCTGCGTGCAGTAGGTGGTTCATGGCCCGTACAGCAAGCGGAACGGAGTTAGTACCACGTTTCTGGTGATCTGTGTGCAACCTGTGGTTCATATCCAGAACAGCAAGCGGCATACGGAGTGAATACCACGTTCCTGGTGATCTGTGTGCAGTCAGTGGTTCATATACCGTGCAGAAAGAGTCATGGAGGGTGAGTAACATATCCCTGGTAATCTATGTGCAGTCCGTGGTTCATATCCCGTACAGCAAGCGGCATGCAGGGTGAGTAACACGTTCCTGGTGATCTGCGTGCAGTCCGTGGTTCATATCCCGTTCAGCAAGAGTCATGGAGGGTGAGTAACACGTTCCTGGGGACCTCTGTGCAGTCCGTGGTTCATATCCCGTACAGCAAGTGGCATGGGGGTGAGTACCACATTCCAGGTGATCTGTGTGCAGTCCGTATGTCATATCCACTACAGCAAGCCGCATGGGGGGTGTGTACCACATTCCTGGTGATCTGTGTGCAGTCCGTGGTTCATATCCAGTACCACAAGCGGCATGGGGGTGAGTAACATATCCCTGGTGATCTGTGTGCAGTCCGTGGTTCATATCCAGTACCACAAGCGGCATGGGGGGTGAGTAACATATCCCTGGTGATCTGTGTGCAGTCCGTAGTTCATATCCAGTACAGCAAGCGGCATGGGGGTGAGTACCACATTCCTGGTGATCTGTGTGCAGTCCGTGGTTCATATCCCGTACAGCAACCGGATTGGGGGTAAGAAACATACCCCTGGATATTTGTCTGCAGTCCGTGGTTCATATCCAGTACAGCAAGCGGCTTGGGGGTGAGAACCACATTCCTGGTGATCTGTGTGCAGTCCGTGGTTCATATCCAGTACCACAAGCGGCATGGGGGGTGAGTAACATATCCCTGGTGATCTGTGTGCAGTCCGTGGTTCATATCCAGTACCACAAGCGGCATGGGGGGTGAGTAACATATCCCTGGTGATCTGTGTGCAGTCCGTGGTTCATATCCAGTACCACAAGCGGCATGGGGGGTGAGTAACATATCCCTGGTGAACTGTGTGCAGTCCGTGGTTCATATCCTTTACAGCAAGCGGCATGGGGGGTGAGTAACATATCCTTGGTGATCTGTGTGCAGTCAGTGGTTCATATCCGTTACAGCAAGTGGCATGGGGGTGAGTAACATATCCTTGGTGATCTGTGTGCAGTCAGTGGTTCATATCCTGTACAGCAAGCGGCATGGAGGTGAGTAACGTGTCCCTGGTGATCTGTGTGAAGTTAGTGGTTTATGTCCTGTACAGCAAGCGGCATGAAGGGTGAGTAACATATCCCTGGTGATCTGTGTGCAGTCAGTGGTTTATATCCTGTACAGCAAGCGGCATGCAGGTGAGTAACGTGTCCCTGGTGATCTGTGTGCAGTCAGTGGTTCATATTCTATACAGCAAGCGGCATGAAGGGTGAGAAACTTGTCTCTGGTGATCTGTGTGCAGTCAGTGCCTCATGTCCTGTACAGTAAGCGGCATAAAGGGTGAGTAACATCTCTCTGGTGATTTGTGTGCAGTCAGAGGTTCATGTGCCGTACAGCAAGCGGTATGAAGGGTGAGTAACATCTCTCTGGTGATCTGTGTGCAGTCAGAGGTTCATGTGCCGTACAGCAAGCGGCATGGAGGGTGAGAAACATGTCCATGGTGATCTCTGTGCAGTCAGTGGTTCATGTCCCATACAGCAAGCGGCATGGAGGTGAGTGACACGTTCCTGGTGATCTTTGTGCAGTCAAGTGGTTCATGTCCTGTACAGCATGCGACATGAAGGGTGAGTAACATGTTCCTGGTGATCTGTGTGCAGTGGGTGGTTCATGTCCCGTACAGCAAGCGACATACGAAGTGAGTACCATGTTCCTGGTGATCTGTGTGCAGTCCGTGGTTCATATCCCGTACAGCAAGCGGCATACGGAGTGAGTACCACGTTCCTGGTGATCAGCGCGCAGTCCGTGGTTCTTATCCAGTACAGCAAGCGGCATACGGAGTGAGGACCACGTCCCTGGTGATCTGTGTGCAGTCCGTGGTTCATATCCCATACAGCAAGCGGCATGGAGGTGAGTGACACGTTCCTGGTGATCTTTGTGCAGTTAAGTGGTTCATGTCCTGTACAGCATGCGACATGAAGGGTGAGTAACATGTCCCTGGTGATCTCTGTGCAGTCAGTGGTTCATGTCCCATACAGCAAGCGGCAAGGAGGTGAGTGACACGTTCCTGGTGATCTTTGTGCAGTTAAGTGGTTCATGTCCTGTACAGCATGCGACAGGAAGGGTGAGAAACATGTCCATGGTGATCTCTGTGCAGTCATAGGTTCATGTCCCATACAGCAAGCGGCAAGGAGGTGAGTGACACGTTCCTGGTGATCTTTGTGCAGTTAAGTGGTTCATGTCCTGTACAGCATGCGACATGAAGGGTGAGTAACATGTTCCTGGTGATCTGTGTGCAGTAGGTGGTTCATGTCCCGTACAGCAAGCGACATACGAAGTGAGTACCATGTTCCTGGTGATCTGTGTGCAGTCCGTGGTTCATATCCCGTACAGCAAGCGGCATACGGAGTGAGTACCACGTTCCTGGTGATCAGCGCGCAGTCCGTGGTTCATATCCAGTACAGCAAGCGGCATACGGAGTGAGGACCACGTTCCTGGTGATCTGTGTGCAGTCCGTGGTTCATATCCCGTACAGCAAGAGTCATGGAGGGTGAGTAACACGTTCCTGGTGATCTGTGTGCAGTCCGTGGTTCATATACCGTACAGCAAGCGGCATGGAGGGTGAGTAACATATCCCTGGTGATTTGTGTGCAGTCCGTGGTTCATATCCCGTACAGCAAGAGTCATGGAGGGTGAATAACACGTTCCTGGTTATCTGTGTGCAGTCCGTGGTTCATATCCCATACAGCAAGAGTCATGGAGGGTGAGTACTACATTCCTGGTGATCTGTGTGCAGTCCGTTGTTCATATCCAGTACATCAAGCGGCATGGGGCGGTGAGTAACATTACCCTGGTGATCTGTGTGCAGTCCGTGGTTCATATCCAGTACATCAAGCGGCATGGGGGGTGAGTAACATATCCCTGGAGATTTGTGTGCAGTCCGTGGTTAATATCCCGTACAGCAAGAGTCATGGAGGGTGAGTAACATGTTCATGGTGATCTGTGTGCAGTCAGTGGTTCATATCTTGCACAGCAGGCGATATGGAGGGTGAGAAATACGTTCCTGGTGATCTACGTGCAGTCCGTGATTCATATCCCGTACAGCAAGCGGCATGGAGGGTGAGTAAAACGTTCCTGGTGATCTGCGTGCAGTCCGTGGTTCATATCCCGTACAGCATGAGTCATGGAAGGTGAGTAACACGTTCCTGGTGATCTGCGTGCAGTCCGTGGTTCATATCCAGTACAGCAAGCGGAATACGGAGTGAGTACCACGTTCCTGGTGATCTGTGTGAAATCAGTGGTTCATATCCTGTACAGCAAGAGTCATGGAGGGTGAGTTACACGTTCCTGGTGATCTGTGTGCAGTCCGTGGTTCATATCCCGTACAGCAAGCGGCATGGGGGGTGATTACCACATTCCAGGTGATCTGTGTGCAGTCCGTGGTTCATATCCTGTACAGCAAGCGGCATGGGGGTGAGTACCACATTCCTGGTGATCTCTGTGCAGTCCGTAGTTCATATCCAGTACAGCAAGCGGCATGGGCGGTTAGTACGACATTCCTGGTGATCTGTGTGTTGTCCGTGGTTCATGTCCAGTACAGCAAGCGGAATGGGAGGTGAGTACCACATTCCTGGTGATCTGTGTGCAGTCAGTGGTTCATATACCGTACAGCAAGCGCCATGAAGGGTGAGTAACACGTCCCTGGTAATCTGTGTGCAGTCAGTGGTTCATATCCCGTACAGCAAGCGGCATGGAGGATGAGTACCACATTCCAGGTGATCTGTGTGAAGTCCGTGGTTCATATCCAGTACAGCAAGCGGCATGGGGGGTGAGTACCACATTCCTGGTGATCTGTGTGCAGTCCGTGGTTCATATCCAGTACAGCAAGCGGCATGGGCGGGTGAGTACCACATTCCTGGTGATCTGGGTGCATTCCGAGGTTCATTGCCAGTACAGCAAGCGGCATGGGCGGTGAGTACCACATTCCTGGTGATCTGTGTGTGTCCGTGGTTCCTATCCCGTACAGCAAGCGGCATGGGGGGTGAGTACCACATTCCTGGTGCTCTCTGTGTGCAGTCCGTGGTTCATATCCAGTACCCCAAGCGGCATGGGGGTGAGTAACATATCCCTGGTGATTTGTGTGCAGTCCGTGACTCATATCCAGTACAGCAAGCGGCATGGGGGTGAGTAACATATCGCTGGTGATTTGTGTGTAGTCCGTGCTTCATATTCCGTACAAAATGCGGCATGGGGTTGAGTAACATATCCCTGGTGATTTGTGTGCAGTCCGTAGTTTATATCCAGTACAGCAAGCGGCATGGAGGATGAGTAACACGTTCCTGGTGATCTGCGTGCAGACCGTAGTTCATATCCCGTACAGCAAGCGGCATGGTGGTGAGTAACATACCCCTGGTGATTTGTCTGCAATCCGTGGTTCATATCCAATACAGCAAGCGGCATGGGGGTGAGAACCACATTCCTGGTGATCTGTGTGCAGTCCGTGGTTCATATCCCGTACAGCAAGCGGCATTGGGGTCAGAAACTCCTCCCTGCTGATCTGTGTGCAGTCAGTGGTTCAAATCATGTACAGCAAGCGGCATGGGGGTCAGTAACTCATCCCTGGTGATCTGTGTGCAGTAAGTGGTTCAAATCATCTACAACAAGCGGCATGGGGGGGTGAGTAACATATCCCTGGTATCTGTGTGCAGTCAGTGGTTCATATCCTGTACAGCAAGCGGCATGGAGGTGAGTAACGTGTCCCTGGTGATCTGTGTGAAGTTAGTGGTTCATATCCTGTACAGCAAGCGGCATAAAGGGTAAGTAACATATCCCTGGTAATCTGTTTGCAGTCAGTGGTTCATATCCTATACAGCAAGCGGCATGCAGGTGAGTAACGTGTCCCTGGTGATCTGTGTGCAGTCAATGGTTCATATCCTATACAGCAAGCGGCATGAAGTGTGAGTAACATGTCTCTGGTGATCTGTGTGCAGTCACTGCTTCATGTCCCGTACTGCAAGCGACATGAAGGGTGAGTAACATGTCCCTGGTGATCTGCGTGCAGTAGGTGGTTCATGGCCCGTACAGCAAGCGGAACGGAGTGAGTACCACGTTCCTGGTGATCTGTGTGCAACCCGTGGTTCATATCCCGTACAGCAAGCGGCATACGGAGTGAGCACCACGTTCCTGGTGATCTGTGTGCAGTCAGTGGTTCATATACCGTGAAGCAAGAGTCATGGAGGGTGAGTAACACGTTCCTGGTGATCTGTGTGCAGTCCGTGCTTCATATCCCGTACAGCAAGCGGCATGGGGGGTGAGTAACATATCCCTGGTGATCTATGTGCAGTCCGTGGTTCATATCCCGTACAGCAAGCGGCATGGAGGGTGAGTAATACGTTCCTGGTGATCTGCGTGCAGTCCGTGGTTCATATCCGGCACAGCAAGAGTCATGGAGGGTGAGTAACACGTTCCTGGTGATCTGCGTGCAGTCCGTGGTTCATATTCAGTACAGCAAGCGGCATACGGAGTTAGTACCACGTTCCTGATGATCTGTGTGAAGTCAGTGGTTCATATCCCGTACAGCAAGAGTCATGGAGGGTGAGTAACACGTTCCAGGGGACCTGTGTGCAGTCCGTGGTACATATCCCGTACAGCAAGCGGCATGGGGGTGAGTACCACATTCCAGGTGATCTGTGTGCAGTCCGTAGTTCATATCCAGTACAGCAAGCCGCATGGGGGATGTGTACCACATTCCTGGTGATCTGTGTGCAGTCCGTGAATCATATCCAGTACAGCAAGCGGCATGGGGGGTGAGTACCACAATCCTGGTGATCTGTGTGCAGTCCGTGGTTCATATCCAGTACAGCAAGCGGCATGGGGGGTGAGTACCACATTCCTGGTGATCTGTGTGCAGTCCGTGGTTCATATCCAGTACAGCAAGTGGCATGGGGGGTGAGTAACATATCCCTGGTGATCTGTATGCAGTCCGTGGTTCATATCCCGTACAGCAAGCGGCATGGGGGGTGAGTACCACATTCCTGCTGATCTGTGTGCAGTCCGTGGTTCATATCGCGTACAGCAAGCGGCATGGGGGTGAGTAACATATCCTTGGTGATTTGTGTGCAGTCCGTGGTTCATATTCAGTACAGCAAGCGGCATGGGGGGTGAGTATCATATCCCTGGTGATTTGTGTGCAGTCCGTGGTTCATATCCCGTATAGCAAGCGGCATGGGGTGAGTAACATATCCCTGGTGATTTGTGTGCAGTCCGTAGTTCATATCCAGTACAGCAAGCGGCATGGGGGGTGAGTACCACATTCCTGGTGATCTGTGTGCAGTCCGTGGTTCATATCCCGTACAGCAACCGGCTTGGGGGTAAGTAACATACCCCTGGATATTTGTCTGCAGTCCGTGGTTCATATCCTGTACAGCAAGCGGCTTGGGGGTGAGAACCACATTCCTGGTGAACTGTGTGCAGTCCGTGGTTAATATACCGTATAGCAAGCGGCATGGGGGGTGAGTAACATATCCCTGGTGATCTGTGTGCAGTCTGTGGTTAATATACCGTATAGCAAGCGGCATGGGGGGTGAGTAACATATCCCTGGTGATCTGTGTGCAGTCTGTGGTTCATATCCTGTACAGCAAGCGGCATGGGGGGTGAGTAACATATCCTTGGTGATCTGTGTGCAGTCAGTGGTTCATATCCTGTACAGCAAGCGGCATGGAGGTGAGTAACGTGTCCCTGGTGATCTGTGTGAAGTTAGTGGTTTATGTCCTGTACAGCAAGCGGCATGAAGGGTGAGTAACATATCCCTGGTGATCTGTGGTTTGTATCCTGTACAGCAAGCGGCATGCAGGTGAGTAACGTGTCCCTGGTGATCTTTGTGCAGTCAGTGGTTCATATCCTATACAGCAAGCGGCATGAAGGGTGAGAAACATGTCTCTGGTGATCTGTGTGCAGTCAGTGGTTCATAACCTGTACAGCAAGCGTCATGAAGGGTGAGTAACATGTGCCTGGTGATCTGTGTGCAGTCAGTGCTTCATGTCCCGTACAGCAAGCGGCATAAAGGGTGAGTAACATCTCCCTGGTGATCTGTGTGCAGTCAGAGGTTCATGTGCCGTACAGCAAGCGGCATGGAGGGTGAGAAACATGTCCATGGTGATCTCTGTGCAGTCCGTCTTTCATATCCCGTACAGCAAGAGTCATGGAGGGTGAGTAACACGTTCCTGGTGATCTGTGTGCGGTTCGTGGTTCATATCCCGTACAGCAAGGGTCATGGAGGGTGAGTACTACATTCCTGGTGATCTGTGTGCAGTCCGTGGTTCATATCCAGTACATCAAGCGGCATGGGGGTGAGTAACATATCCCTGATGATCTGCGTTCAGTCCGTGGTTCATATCCCGTACAACAAGAGCCATGGAGGGTGAGTAACACGTTCCTGGTCTTCTGCGTGCAGTCCGTGGTTCATATCCAGTACAGCAAGCGGCATACGGAGTGAGTACCACGTTACAGGTGATCTGTGTGCAGTCAGTGGTTCATATCCCGTACAGCAAGAGTCATGGAGTGTGAGTAACACGTTCCTGGTGATCTGTGTGCAGTCCGTGGTTCATATCCCGTACAGCAAGCGGCATGGAGGATGAGTACCACATTCCAGGTGATCTGTGTGAAGTCCGTGGTTCATATCCAGTACAGCAAGCGGCATGGGGGGTGAGTACCACATTCCTGGTGATCTGTGTGCAGTCCGTGGTTCATATCCAGTACAGCAAGCGGCATGGGGGGTGAGTACCACATTCCTGGTGATCTGTGTGCAGTCCGTGGTGCATTAACAGTACAGCAAGCTGCATGGGCGGTGAGTACCACATTCCTGGTGATCTGTGTGCAGTCCGTTGTTCATATCCAGTACATCAAGCGGCATGGGGGGTGAGTAACATATCCCTGGTGATTTGTGTGCAGTCCGTGAATCATATCCAGTTGAGCAAGCGGCATGGGGGGTGAATAACATATCGCTGGTGATTTGTGTGCAGTCCGTGCTTCATATCCCGTACAAAATGCGGCATGGGGGTGAGTAACATATCCCTGGTGATTTGTGTGCAGTCCGTAGCTCATATCCCGTACAGCAAGCGGCATGGGGGTGAGTAACATACCCCTGGTGATTTGTCTGCAATCCGTCGTTCATATCCAGTAAAGCAAGCGGCATGGGGGTGAGAACCACATTCCTGGTGATCTGTGTGCAGTCCGTGGTTCATATCCCGTACAGCAAGCGGCATGGGGGTGAGTAACACATCCCTGGTGATCTGTGTGCAGTCAGTGGTTCAAATCATGTACAACAAGCGGCATGGGGGGGTGAGTAACATATCCCTGGTGATCTGTGTGCAGTCAGTGGTTCATATCTTGTACAGCAAGCGGCATGGAGGTGAGTAACGTGTCCCTGGTGATCTGTGTGAAGTTAGTGGTTCATATCCTGTAAAGCAAGCGGCATAAAGGGTAAGTAACATATCCCTGGTAATCTGTTTGCAGTCAGTGGTTCATATCCTATACAGCAAGCGGCATGCATGTGAGTAACGTGTCCCTGGTGATCTGTGTGCAGTCAGTGGTTCATATCCTATACAGCAAGCGGCATGAAGTGTGAGTAACATGTCTATGGTGAACTGTGTGCAGTCACTGGTTCATGTCCCGTACTGCAAGCGACATGAAGGGTGAGTAACATGTCCCTGGTGATCTGCGTGCAGTAGGTGGTTCATGGCCCGTACAGCAAGCGGAACGGAGTTAGTACCACGTTTCTGGTGATCTGTGTGCAACCTGTGGTTCATATCCAGAACAGCAAGCGGCATACGGAGTGAATACCACGTTCCTGGTGATCTGTGTGCAGTCAGTGGTTCATATACCGTGCAGAAAGAGTCATGGAGGGTGAGTAACATATCCCTGGTAATCTATGTGCAGTCCGTGGTTCATATCCCGTACAGCAAGCGGCATGCAGGGTGAGTAACACGTTCCTGGTGATCTGCGTGCAGTCCGTGGTTCATATCCCGTTCAGCAAGAGTCATGGAGGGTGAGTAACACGTTCCTGGGGACCTCTGTGCAGTCCGTGGTTCATATCCCGTACAGCAAGTGGCATGGGGGTGAGTACCACATTCCAGGTGATCTGTGTGCAGTCCGTATGTCATATCCACTACAGCAAGCCGCATGGGGGGTGTGTACCACATTCCTGGTGATCTGTGTGCAGTCCGTGGTTCATATCCAGTACCACAAGCGGCATGGGGGTGAGTAACATATCCCTGGTGATCTGTGTGCAGTCCGTGGTTCATATCCAGTACCACAAGCGGCATGGGGGGTGAGTAACATATCCCTGGTGATCTGTGTGCAGTCCGTAGTTCATATCCAGTACAGCAAGCGGCATGGGGGTGAGTACCACATTCCTGGTGATCTGTGTGCAGTCCGTGGTTCATATCCCGTACAGCAACCGGATTGGGGGTAAGAAACATACCCCTGGATATTTGTCTGCAGTCCGTGGTTCATATCCAGTACAGCAAGCGGCTTGGGGGTGAGAACCACATTCCTGGTGATCTGTGTGCAGTCCGTGGTTCATATCCAGTACCACAAGCGGCATGGGGGGTGAGTAACATATCCCTGGTGATCTGTGTGCAGTCCGTGGTTCATATCCAGTACCACAAGCGGCATGGGGGGTGAGTAACATATCCCTGGTGATCTGTGTGCAGTCCGTGGTTCATATCCAGTACCACAAGCGGCATGGGGGGTGAGTAACATATCCCTGGTGAACTGTGTGCAGTCCGTGGTTCATATCCTTTACAGCAAGCGGCATGGGGGGTGAGTAACATATCCTTGGTGATCTGTGTGCAGTCAGTGGTTCATATCCGTTACAGCAAGTGGCATGGGGGTGAGTAACATATCCTTGGTGATCTGTGTGCAGTCAGTGGTTCATATCCTGTACAGCAAGCGGCATGGAGGTGAGTAACGTGTCCCTGGTGATCTGTGTGAAGTTAGTGGTTTATGTCCTGTACAGCAAGCGGCATGAAGGGTGAGTAACATATCCCTGGTGATCTGTGTGCAGTCAGTGGTTTATATCCTGTACAGCAAGCGGCATGCAGGTGAGTAACGTGTCCCTGGTGATCTGTGTGCAGTCAGTGGTTCATATTCTATACAGCAAGCGGCATGAAGGGTGAGAAACTTGTCTCTGGTGATCTGTGTGCAGTCAGTGCCTCATGTCCTGTACAGTAAGCGGCATAAAGGGTGAGTAACATCTCTCTGGTGATTTGTGTGCAGTCAGAGGTTCATGTGCCGTACAGCAAGCGGTATGAAGGGTGAGTAACATCTCTCTGGTGATCTGTGTGCAGTCAGAGGTTCATGTGCCGTACAGCAAGCGGCATGGAGGGTGAGAAACATGTCCATGGTGATCTCTGTGCAGTCAGTGGTTCATGTCCCATACAGCAAGCGGCATGGAGGTGAGTGACACGTTCCTGGTGATCTTTGTGCAGTCAAGTGGTTCATGTCCTGTACAGCATGCGACATGAAGGGTGAGTAACATGTTCCTGGTGATCTGTGTGCAGTGGGTGGTTCATGTCCCGTACAGCAAGCGACATACGAAGTGAGTACCATGTTCCTGGTGATCTGTGTGCAGTCCGTGGTTCATATCCCGTACAGCAAGCGGCATACGGAGTGAGTACCACGTTCCTGGTGATCAGCGCGCAGTCCGTGGTTCTTATCCAGTACAGCAAGCGGCATACGGAGTGAGGACCACGTCCCTGGTGATCTGTGTGCAGTCCGTGGTTCATATCCCGTACAGCAAGAGTCATGGAGGGTGAGTAACACGTTCCTGGTGATCTGTGTGCAGTCCGTGGTTCATATACCGTACAGCAAGCGGCATGGAGGGTGAGTAACATATCCCTGGTGATTTGTGTGCAGTCCGTGGTTCATATCCCGTACAGCAAGTGTCATGGAGGGTGAGTAACACGTTCCTGGTTATCTGTGTGCAGTCCGTGGTTCATATCCCATACAGCAAGAGTCATGGAGGGTGAGTACTACATTCCTGGTGATCTGTGTGCAGTCCGTTGTTCATATCCAGTACATCAAGCGGCATGGGGCGGTGAGTAACATTACCCTGGTGATCTGTGTGCAGTCCGTGGTTCATATCCAGTACATCAAGCGGCATGGGGGTGAGTAACATATCCCTGGTGATTTGTGTGCAGTCCGTGGTTAATATCCCGTACAGCAAGAGTCATGGAGGGTGAGTAACATGTTCATGGTGATCTGTGTGCAGTCAGTGGTTCATATCTTGCACAGCAAGCGATATGGAGGTGAGAAATACGTTCCTGGTGATCTACATGCAGTCCGTGGTTCATATCCCGTACAGCAAGCGGCATGGAGGGTGAGTAAAACGTTCCTGGTGATCTGCGTGCAGTCCGTGGTTCATATCCCGTACAGCATGAGTCATGGAGGGTGAGTAACACGTTCCTGGTGATCTGCGTGCAGTCCGTGGTTCATATCCAGTACAGCAAGCGGAATACGGAGTGAGTACCACGTTCCTGGTGATCTGTGTGAAATCATTGGTTCATATCCCGTACAGCAAGAGTCATGGAGGGTGAGTTACACGTTCCTGGTGATCTGTGTGCAGTCCGTGGTTCATATCCCGTACAGCAAGCGGCATGGGGGGTGATTACCACATTACAGGTGATCTGTGTGCAGTCCGTGGTTCATATCCTGTACAGCAAGCGGCATGGGGGTGAGTACCACATTCCTGGTGATCTCTGTGCAGTCCGTGGTTCATATCCAGTACAGCAAGCGGCATGGGCGGTTAGTACGACATTCCTGGTGATCTGTGTGTTGTCCGTGGTTCATGTCCAGTACAGCAAGCGGAATGGGAGGTGAGTACCACATTCCTGGTGATCTGTGTGCAGTCAGTGGTTCATATACCGTACAGCAAGCGCCATGAAGGGTGAGTAACACGTCCCTGGTAATCTGTGTGCAGTCAGTGGTTCATATCCCGTACTGCAAGCGGCATGGAGGGTGAGTAACGTGTCCCTGGTGCTCTGTGTAGGCAGTGGTTGACATCCTGTACGGCAAGGGGCATGGAGGATGAGTAACGTGTCCCTGGTGCTCTGTGAAGTCAGTGGTTCATATCGCGCACAGCAAGCGGCATGGAGGGTGAGTAACGTGTCCCTGGTGCTCTGTGTAGTCAGTGGTTCATATCCCGTACAGCAAGCAGCATGGAGGGTGAGTAAGGATCCCTGGTGCTCTGTGTAGTCAGTGGTTCATAGCTTGCACAGCAAGCGGCATGGGGATGAGTAACATGTCTCTGGTGATCTGTGTGCAGTCCGTGGTTCATATCCCGTACAGCAAGCGGCATGGAGGGTGAGTAACAAATCCCTGCTGATTTGTGTGCAGTCCGTGGTTCATATCCCGTACAGCAAGAGTCATGGAGGGTGAGTAACACGTTCCTGGTGATCTGCGTGCAGTCCGTGGTTCATATCCAGTACAGCAAGCGGCATACGGAGTGAGTTCCACGTTCCTCGTGATCTGTGTGAAATCAGTGGTTCATATCCCGTACAGCAAGAGTCATGGAGGGTGAGTTACACGTTCCTGGTGATCTGTGTGCAGTCCGTGGTTCATATCCCGTACAGCAAGCGGCATGGTGGGTGGGTACCACATTCCAGGTGATCTGTGTGCAGTCCGTGGTTCATATCCTGTACAGCAAGCGGCATAGGGGTGAGTACCACATTCCTGGTGATCTGTGTGCAGTCCGTAGTTCATATCCAGTACAGCAAGCGGCATGGGCGGTGAGCACGACTTTCCTGGTGATCTGTGTGTTGTCCGTGGTTCATATCCAGTACAGCAAGCGGAATGGGAGGTGAGTACCTTATTCCTGGTGATCTGTCTGCAGTCAGTGGTTCATATACCGTACAGCAAGCGGCATGAAGGGTGAGTAACACGTCCCTGGTAATCTGTGTGCAGTCAGTGGTTCATATCCCGTACAGCAAGCAGCATGGAGTGTGAGTAAGTGTCCCTGGTGCTCTGTGTAGTCAGTGGTTCATATCTTGCACAGCAAGCGGCATGGGGATGAGTAACATGTCTCTGGTGATCTGTGTGTAGTCCGTGGTTCATATCCCGTACAGCAAGCGGCATGGAGGGTGAGTAACATACCCCTGCTGATTTGTGTGCAGTCCGTGGTTCATATCTCGTACAGCAAGAGTCATGGAGGGTGAGTAACACGTTCCTGGTGATCTGCGTGCAGTCCGTAGTTCATATCCAGTACAGAAAGCGGCATGGGGGTGAGTAACATATCCCTGGTGATCTGTGTGCAGTCCGTAGTTCATATCCCGTACAGCAAGTGTCATGGAGGGTGAGTACCACATTCCTGTTTATCTGTGTGCAGTCCGTGGTTCATATCCAGTACAGCAAGCGGCATGGGAGGTGAGTAACATATCCCTGGTGATCTGTGTACAGTCCGTGGTTCATATCCCGTACAGCAAGCGGCATGGGGGGTGAGTAACATATCCCTGGTGATCTGTGTGTGCAGTCCGTGGTTCATATCCCGTACATCAAGCGGCATGGAGGGTGAGTAACACGTTCCTGGTGATCTGTGTGCAGTCCGTGGTTCATATCCCGTACAGCAAGTGTCATGGAGGGTGAGTAACACGTTCCTGGTGATCTGTGTGCAGTACGTGGTTCATATTTCGAACAGCAAGCGGCATGGGGGTGAGTAACATATCCCTGGTGTTCTGTGTGCAGTCCGTGGTACATATCCCGTACAGCAATCGCATGGGGGGTGAGTACCACATTCCTGTTGATCTGTGTGCAGTCCGTGGTTCATATCCAGTACAGCAAGCGGAATGGGGGGTGAGTAACATATCCCTGGTGATCTGTGTTTAGTCCGTGGTTCATATCCCGTACAGCAAGCGGCATGGGGGTGAGTAACATATCCTAGGTGATTTGTGTGCAGTCCGTAGTTCATATCCAGTACAGCAAGCGGCATGGGGGTGAGTAACATATCCCTGGTGATCTGTGTGCAGTCCGTGGTTCATATCCCGTAAAGCAAGCGGCATGGGGGGTGAGTAACACGTTCCTGGTTATCTGTGTGCAGTCCGTGGTTCATATCCCGTACAGCAAGAGTCATGGAGGGTGAGTACTACATTCCTGGTGATCTGTGTGCAGTCCGTGGTTC
Source organism: Deroplatys truncata (assembly GCA_030765065.1). Taxonomy (NCBI): domain Eukaryota; kingdom Metazoa; phylum Arthropoda; class Insecta; order Mantodea; family Mantidae; genus Deroplatys; species Deroplatys truncata. The sequence goes on from CM060981.1 coordinate 14,811,048, forward strand.
ATATCCAGTACATCAAGCGGCATGGGGGGTGAGTAACATATCCCTGGTGATCTGTGTGCAGTCCGTGGTTCATATCCAGTACATCAAGCGGCATGGGAGTGAGTAACATATCCCTGGTGATTTGTGTGCAGTCCGTGGTTAATATCCCGTACAGCAAGATTCATGGAGGTTGAGTAACACGTTCATGGTGATCTGTGTGCAGTCCGTGGTTCATATCCGGTACAGCAAGAGTCATGGAGGGTGAGTAACCCGTTCCTGGTGTTCTGCGTGTAGTCCGTGGTTCATATCCAGTACAGCAAGCGGCATACGGAGTGAGTACCACGTTCCTGATGATCTGTGTGAAGTCAGTGGTTCATATCCCGTACAGCAAGAGTCATGGAGGGTAAGTAACACGCTCATGGTGACCTGTGTGCAGTCCGTGGTTCATATCCCGTACAGCAAGCGGCATGGAGGGTGAATACCACATTCCAGGTGATCTGTGTGCAGTCAGAGGTTCATATGCCGTACAGCAAGCGGCTGGGAGGGTGAGTAACATGTCCATGTTGATCTCTGTGAGGTCAGTGGTTCATGTCCCATACAGCAAGCGGCATGGAGGTGAGTGACACGTTCCTGGTGTTCTTTGTGCAGTCAGTGGTTCATGTCCCGTACAGCAAGCGACATGAAGGGTGAGTAACATGTCCCTGGTGATCTGTGTGCAGTAGGTGGTTCATGTCCCGTACAGCAAGCGGCATACGGAGTGAGTACCACGTTCCTGGTGATCTGTGTTCAGTCCGTGGTTCATATCCTGTACAGCAAGCGGCATACGGAGTGAGTACCACGTTCCTGGTGATTTGCGCGCAGTCCGTGGTTAATATCCAGTACAGGAAGCAGCATACGGAGTGAGTACAACGTTCCTGGAGATCTATGTGCAGTCCGTGGTTCATATCCCGTACAGCATGCGGCATGGGGGGTGAGTACCACATTCCTGGTGATCTGTGTGCAGTCCATGGTTCATATCCCGTACAGCAAGCGGCATGGGGGGTGAGTTCCACATTCCTGGTGCTCTCTGTGTGCAGTCCGTGGTTCATATCCAGTACACCAAGCGGCATGGGGGGTGAGTAACATATCCCTGGTGATTTGTGTGCAGTCCGTGAATCATATCCAGTACAGCAAGCGGCATGGGTGTGAGTAACATACCGCTGGTGATTTGTGTGCAGTCCGTGCTTCATATCCCGTACAAAATGCGGCATGGGGGTGAGTAACATACCCCTGGTGATTTGTCTGCAATCCGTGGTTCATATCCAGTACAGCAAGCGGCATGGGGGTGAGAACCACATTCCTGGTGATCTGTGTGCAATCCGTGGTTCATATCCCGTACAGGAAGCGGCATGGGAGTGAGTAACACATTCCTGGTGATCTGTATGCAGTCAGTGGTTCAAATCATGTACAACAAGAGGCATGGGGGGTGAGTAACATATCCCTGGTGATCTGCGTGCAGTCAGTGGTTCATATCCTGTACAGCAAGCGACATGGAGGTGAGTAACGTGTCCCTGGTGATCTGTGTGAAGTTAGTGGTTCATATCCTGTACAGCAAGCGGCATAAAGGGTAAGTAACATATCCCTGGTAATCTGTTTGCAGTCAGTGGTTCATATCCTATACAGCAAGCGGCATGCAGGTGAGTAACGTGTCCCTGGTGATCTGTGTGCAGTCAGTGGTTCATATCCTATACAGCAAGCGGCATGAAGTGTGAGTAACATGTCTCTGGTGATCTGTGTGCAGTCACTGGTTCATGTCCCGTACTGCAAGCGACATGAAGGGTGAGTAACATGTCCCTGGTGATCTGCGTGCAGTAGGTGGTTCATGGCCCGTACAGCAAGCGGAACGGAGTGAGTACCACGTTCCTGGTGATCTGTGTGCAACCCGTTGTTCATATCCCGTACAGCAAGCGGCATACGGAGTGAGTACCACGTTCCTAGTGATCTGTGTGCAGTCAGTGGTTCATATACCGTGCAGCAATAGTCATGGAAGGTGAGTAACACGTTCCTGGTGATCTGTGTGCAGTCCGTGCTTCATATCCCGTACAGCAAGCGGCATGGGGGGTGAGTAACATATCCCTGGTGATCTATGTGCAGTCCATGGTTCATATCCCGTACAGCAAGCGGCATGCAGGGTGAGTAACACGTTCCTGGTGATCTGTGTGCAGTCCGTGGTTCATATCCCGTACAGCAAGCGGCATGGGGGGTGAGTACCACATTCCAGATTATCTGTGTGCAGTCCGTGGTTCATATCCTGTACAGCAAGCGGCATGGGGGTGAGTACCACATTCCTGGTGATCTGTGTGCAGTCCGTAGTTCATATCCAGTACAGAAAGCGGCATTAGCGGTTAGCACGACATTCCTGGTGATCTGTGTGTTGTCCGTGGTTCATATCCAGTACAGCAAGCGGAATGGGAGGTGAGTACCTTATTCCTGGTGATCTGTGTGCAGTCAGTGGTTCATATACCGTACAGCAAGCGGCATGAAGGGTGAGTAACACGTCTATGGTAATCTGTGTGCAGTCAGTGGTTCATATCCCGTACAGCAAGCGGCATGGAGGGTGAGTAACGTGTCCCTGGTGCTCTGTGTAGGCAGTGGTTCATATCCCGTACAGCAAGGGGCATGGAGGGTGAGTAACGTGTCCCTGGTGCTCTGTGAAGTCAGTGGTTCATATCGCGCACAGCAAGCGGCATGGAGGGTGAGTAACGTGTCTCTGGTGCTCTGTGTAGTCAGTGGTTCATATCCCGTACAGCAAGCAGCATGGAGGGTGAGTAAGTGTCCCTGGTGCTCTGTGTAGTCAGTGGTTCATATCTTGCACAGCAAGCGGCATGGGGATGAGTAACATATTTCTGGTGATCTGTGTGCACTCCGTGGTTCATATCGTACAGCAAGCGGCACGGAGGGTAAGTAACATATCCCTGCTGATTTGTGTGCAGTCCGTGGATCATATCTCATACAGCAAGAATCATGGAGGGTTAGTAACACGTTCCTGGTGATCTGCGTGCAGTCCGTGGTTCTTATTCAGTACAGCGAACGGCATACGGAGTGAGTACCAGTTCCTGGTGATCTGTGTGCAGTCCGTGGTTCATATCCCGTACAGCAAGTGTCATGGAGGGTGAGTAACACGTTCCTGGTGATCTGTGTGCAGTCCGTGGTTCATATCCCGTACAGAAAGCGGCATGGGGGTGAGTAACATTTCCCTGGTGATCTGTGTGCAGTCCGTGGTACATTACCCGTACATCAATCGCATGGGGGTGAGTACCACATTCCTGTTGATCTGTGTGCAGTCCGTGGTTCATATCCAGTACAGCAAGCGGTATGGGGGTGAGTAACATATCCCTGGTGATCTGTGTACAGTCCGTGGTTCATATCCCGTACAGCAAGCGGCATGGGGGGTGAGTAACATATCCCTGGTGATCTGTGTGTGCAGTCCGTGGTTCATATCTCGTACATAAAGCGGCATGGAGGGTGAGTAACACGTTCCTGGTGATCTGTGAGTAGTCCGTAGTTCATATCCCGTACAGCAAGTGTCATGGAGGGTGAGTAACACGTTCCTGGTGATCTGCGTGCAGTCCGTAGTTCATATCCCGTACAGCAAGCGGCATGGGGTGAGTAACATATCCCTGGTGTTCTGTGTGCAGTCCGTGGTACATATCCCGTACAGCAATCGCATGGGGGGTGAGTACCACATTCCTGTTGATCTGTGTGCAGTCCGTGGTTCATATCCAGTACAGCAAGCGGCATGGGGGTGAGTAACATATCCTTGGTGATTTGTGTGCAGTCCGTAGTTCATATCCAGTACAGCAAGCGTCATGGGGGTGGGTAACATATCCCTGGTGATCTGTGTGCAGTCTGTGGTTCATATCCCGTACAGGAAGAGTCATGGAGGGTGAGTACTACATTCCTGGTGATCTGTGTGCAGTCCGTGGTTCATATCCAGTACATCAAGCGGCATGGGGGGTGAGTAACATATCCCTGGTGATCTGTGTGCAGTCCGTGGTTCATATCCAGTACATCAAGCGGCATGGGGGTGAGTAACATATCCCTGGTGATTTGTGTGCAGTCCGTGGTTAATATCCCGTACAGCAAGATTCATGGAGGTTGAGTAACACGTTCATGGTGATCTGTGTGCAGTCCGTGGTTCATATCCGGTACAATAAGAGTCATGGAGGGTGAGTACCACATTCCTGGTGATCTGTGTGAAGTCCGTGGTTCATATCCAGTACAGCAAGCGGCATGGGGGTGAGTACCACATTCCTGGTGATATGTGTGCAGTCCGTGGTTTATATCCATTACAGCAAGCGGCATGGGGGTGAGTAACATATCCCTGGTTATCTGTATGCAGTCCGTGGTTCATATCCCGTACAGCATGCGGCATTGGGGTGAGTACCACATTCCTGGTGATCTGTGTGCAGTCAGAGGTTCATATGCCGTACAGCAAGCGGCATGGAGGGTGAGTAACATGTCCATGTTGATCTCTGTGCAGTCAGTGGTTCATGTCCCATACAGCAAGCGACATGAAGGGTGAGTAACATGTCTCTGGTGATCTGTGTGCAGTAGGTGGTTCATGTCCCGTACAGCAAGCGGCATACGGAGTGAGTACCACGTTCCTGGTGATCTGTGTGCAGTCCGTGGTTCATATCCCGTACAGCAAGCGGCATACGGAGTGAGTACCACGTTCCTGGTGATCTGCGCGCAGTCCGTGGTTCATATCCAGTACAGCAAGCGGCATACGGAGTGAGTACCACGTTCCTGGTGATCTGTGTGCAGTCCGTGGTTTATATCCCGTACAGCAAGCGGCATGGGGGGTGAGTACCACATTCCTGGTGATCTGTGTGCAGTCCGTGGTTCATTACCAGTACAGCAAGCGGCATGGGCGGTGAGTACCACATTCCTGGTTATCTGTGTGCAGTCCGTGGTTCATATCCCGTACAGCAAGCGGCATGGGGGGTGAGTACCACATTCCTGGTGCTCTCTGTGTGCAGTCCGTGGTTCATATCCAGTACAACAAGCGGCATGGGGGGTGAGTAACATATCCCTGGTGATTTGTGTGCAGTCCGTGAATCATATCCAGTACAGCAAACGGCATGGGGGGTGAGTAACATATCGCTGGTGATTTGTGTGCAGTCCGTGCTTCATATCCCGTACAAAATGCGGCATGGGGGTGAGTAACATATCCCTGGTGATTTGTGTGCAGTCCGTAGTTCATATCCAGTACAGCAAGCGGCATGGGGGTGAGTACCACATTCCTGGTGATCTGTGTGCAGTCCGTAGTTCATATCCCGTACAGCAAGCGGCATGGGGGTGAGTAACATACCCCTGGTGATTTGTCTGCAATCCGTGGTTCATATCCAGTACAGCAAGCGGCATGGGGGTGAGAACCACATTCCTAGTGATCTGTGTGCACTCCGTGGTTCATATGCCGTACAGCAAGCGGCATGGGGGTGAATAACACATCCCTGGTGATCTGTGTGCAGTCAGTGGTTCAAATCATGTACAACAAGCGGCATGGGGGGTAAGTAACATATCCCTGGTGATCTGTGTGCAGTCAGTGGTTCATATCCTGTACAGCAAGCGGCATGGAGGTGAGTAACGTGTCCCTGGTGATCTGTGTGAAGTAAGTGGTTCATATCCTGTACAGCAAGCGGCATAAAGGGTAAGTAACATATCCCTGGTAATCTGTTTGCAGTCAGTGGTTCATATCCTATACAGCAAGCGGCATGAAGTGTGAGTAACATGTCTCTGGTGATCTGTGTGCAGTCAGTGGTTCATATCCTATACAGCAAGCGGCATGCAGGTGAGTAACGTGTCCCTGGTGATCTGTGTGCAGTCAGTGGTTCATATCCTATACAGCAAGCGGCATGAAGTGTGAGTAACATGTCCTGGTGATCTGTGTGCAGTCAGTGGTTCATATCCTATACAGCAAGCGGCATGCAGGTGAGTAACGTGTCCCTGGTGATCTGTGTGCAGTCAGTGGTTCATATCCTATACAGCAAGCGGCATGAAGTGTGAGTAACATGTCTCTGGTGATCTGTGTGCAGTCAGTGGTTCATATCCTATACAGCAAGCGGCATGCAGGTGAGTAACGTGTCCCTGGTGATCTGTGTGCAGTCAGTGGTTCATATCCTATACAGCAAGCGGCATGAAGTGTGAGTAACATGTCTCTGGTGATCTGTGTGCAGTCACTGGTTCATGTCCCGTACTGCAAGCGACATGAAGGGTGAGTAACATGTCCCTGGTGATCTGCGTGCAGTAGGTGGTTCATGGCCCGTACAGCAAGCGGAACGGAGTGAGTACCACGTTCCTGGTGATCTGTGTGCAACCCGTGGTTCATATCCCGTACAGCAGGCAGCATACGGAGTGAGTACCACGTTCCTGGTGATCTGTGTGCAGTCCGTGCTTCATATCCCGTACAGCAAGCGGCATGGGGGGTGAGTAACATATCCCTAGTGATCTATGTGCAGTCCGTGGTTCATATCCTGTACAGCAAGCGGCATGCAGGGTGAGTAACACGTTCCTGGTGATCTGCGTGCAGTCCGTGGTTCATATCCCGTACAGCAAGAGTCATGGAGGGTGAGTAACACGTTCCTGGTGATCTGTGAACAGTCCGCGGTTCATATCCCGTAGAGCAAGCGGCATGGAGGGTGACTAACATATCCCTGGTGATCTGTATGTGCAGTCCGTGGTTCATATCCCGTACAGCAAGCGGCATGGAGGGTGAGTAATACGTTCCTGGTGATCTGCGTGCAGTCCGTGGTTCATATCCGGTACAGCAAGAGTCATGGAGGGTGAGTAACACGTTCCTGGTGATCTGCGTGCAGTCCGTGGTTCATATCCAGTACAGCAAGCGGCATACGGAGTGAGTACCACGTTCCTGATGATCTGTGTGAAGTCAGTGGTTCATATCCCGTACAGCAAGAGTCATGGAGGGTGAGTAACACGTTCCTGTGGACCTGTGTGCACTCCGTGGTTCATATCCCGTACAGCAAGCGGCATGGGGGGTGTGTACCACATTCCTGGTGATATGTGTGCAGTCCGTGGTTCATATCCAGTACAGCAAGCGGCACGGGGGGTGAGTACCACAATCCTGGTGATCTGTGTGCAGTCCGTGGTTCATATCCAGTACAGCAACCGGCATGGGGGGTGAGTACCACATTCCTGGTGATCTGTGTGCAGTCCGTGGTTCATATCCAGTACAGCAAGCGGCATGGGGAGTGAGTAACATATCCCGGGTGATCTGTATGCAGTCCGTGGTTCATATCCCGTACAGCAAGCGGCATGGAGGGTGAGTACCACATTCCTGGTGATCTGTGTGCAGTCCGTGGTTCATATCCAGTACCACAAGCGGCATGGGGGGTGAGTAACATATCCCTGGTGATCTGTGTGCAGTCCGTGGTTCATATCGCGTACAGTAAGCGGCATGGGGGGGTGAGTAACATATCCTTGGTGATTTGTGTGCAGTCCGTGGTTCATATTCAGTACAGCAAGCGGCATGGGGGTGAGTATCATATCCCTGGTGATTTGTGTGCAGTCCGTGGTTCATATCCCGTATAGCAAGCGACATGGGGGTGAGTAACATATCCCTGGTGATTTGTGTGCAGTCCGTAGTTCATATCCAGTACAGCAAGCGGCATGGGTGTGTACCACATTCCTGGTGATCTGTGTGCAGTCCGTGGTTCATATCCCGTACAGCAACCGGCTTGGGGGTAAGTAACATACCCCTGGATATTTGTCTGCAGTCCATGGTTCATATCCAGTACAGCAAGCGGCTTGGGGGTGAGAACCACATTCCTGGTGAACTGTGTGCAGTCCGTGGTTAATGTACCGTATAGCAAGCGGCATGGGGGGTGAGTAACATATCCCTGGTGATTTGTGTGCAGTCCGTAGTTCATATCCAGTACAGCAAGCGGCATGGGTGTGTACCACATTCCTGGTGATCTGTGTGCAGTCCGTGGTTCATATCCCGTACAGCAACCGGCTTGGGGGTAAGTAACATACCCCTGGATATTTGTCTGCAGTCCATGGTTCATATCCAGTACAGCAAGCGGCTTGGGGGTGAGAACCACATTCCTGGTGAACTGTGTGCAGTCCGTGGTTAATATACCGTATAGCAAGCGAGTAGGTTATATAAGACAGACCTGGCGCAGTTTTTTGCGTTTATATGCGAAAGGATAGGGAAAACGAGGGTAGATGCTAGGCTAGGAGAGCATCCAAGGAGGAAAAATGCGTTTATATGGGCGAGATAGAGATTACGAGGAGAGTTGTCAGGGTAGACAGGGTTGAAAGGGTAGAAGGCACGTTTTATACTGAAGAGATAGGGATTACAAGGTTAGATGTCAACTAGACGGGAGTTGAAAGGTTGGAATATATGCTTTATAAGTGAAAGGATAGGGAAAACGAGGGGAGATGCTAGGATAGACAGGTACTGAAGTAGGAGGAATGTGCTTTATATGAGAGTAGCAGGGAATACGAGGAGAAGCGCTGGGCTAGTCAGAGGTCCAGTAGAGTATGGTTTATATGAAAGGTATAGGAAAACGAGGAGAGGTGTTAGGCTAGACAGAGTTGAAGGGTAGAGCATGTCTTGTATATGAGAGAGGTAGGGAACAGGAGCAGAGGTGTTAGGCTAGGCAGAGGTCAAGAAGTAGAGTAGGGTTTATATGAAAGGTATAGGAAAACGAGGAGAGGTGTTAGGCTAGACAGAGTTGAAGGGTAGAGCATGTCTTGTATATGAGAGGGGTAGGGAACAGGAGCAGGGGTGTAGGCTAGACAGAGGTCAAGAAGTAGAGTAGGGTTTATATGAAAGGTATAGGAAAACGAGGAGAGGTGTTAGGCTAGGCAGAGGTCAAGAAGTAGAGTATGGTTTATATGAAAGGTGTAGGAAAACGAGGAGGGGTGTTAGGCTAGACAGAGTTGAAGGGCAGAGCATGTCTTGTATATGAGAGAGGTAGGGAACAGGAGCAGAGGTGTTAGGCTAGGCAGAGATCAAGAAGTAGAGTATGGTTTATATGAAAGGTATAGGAAAACGAGGAGGGGTGTTAGGCTAGACAGAGTTGAAGGGTAGAGCATGTCTTGTATATGAGAGAGGTAGGGAACAGGAGCAGAGGTGTTAGGCTAGGCAGAGATCAAGAAGTAGAGTATGGTTTATATGAAAGGTATAGGAAAACGAGGAGGGGTGTTAGGCTAGACAGAGTTGAAGGGCAGAGCATGTCTTGTATATGAGAGAGGTAGGGAACAGGAGCAGGGGTGTTAGGCTAGGCAGAGGTCAAGAAGTAGAGTAGGGTTTATATGAAAGGTATAGGAAAACGAGGAGGGGTGTTAGGCTAGACAGAGTTGAAGGGCAGAGCATGTCTTGTATATGAGAGAGGTAGGGAACAGGAGCAGGGGTGTTAGGCTAGGCAGAGGTCAAGAAGTAGAGTATGGTTTATATGAATGGTATAGGAAAACGAGGAGGAGTGTTAGGCTAGACAGAGTTGAAGGGTAGAGTATGTCCTTTATATGAGAGAGGTTAGAAACAGGAGGAGGGGTGTTAGGTTAGGAGAATTGAGTATGTGCTTATAAGGAGAGACGAGAAAACGGAGAGAGATCCTATGCTAGGATAGACAGGTGTTAAAGTTAGGTTAGATAGGAAACCAAGGAGTGATACTCAGCTAGAGGGGGAGGCAGGAGGAATGCGCTTTATGAGAGGTAGGGGATACTGGGAGAAATGATAGGGAAGACAGGGACTGAAGGTATGTATGGTGTTTTTCCAGAAGGGAAGAGTAAGAATTTCAGAGGTATTTAGAGCACAATATAACTATTTTAGAACACACTTAGAAGCTTTTTAGGCACATGCTTAGATAACTTTGCAGGTATTCTGATGATGTTTTAATGCGGTAGAACAACCATTTGACATCCTCTTACTGGCTTTAAAATATTTTTACACATAGATACAGATACGTGTTTTAGGGTATTGGTGTAAGCATTTTAGCCAGTGTACTAGGAATTGTGGAGCATTTTAGAGTTCATTTAGAGACATTTTAAGCACAGATACAGATATTTTTTTGATATGAACAAGGCTTTCAGGACATTCTGGTATGAGGCAGGGAAATTTTAGATGTTTCAGCAGCATTTAGGGAACTGGAACAGGTAGATTCAGGGTATTCATATAGGTTTCAGAATATTTCGAGGTGTTTTATGAGGCTTTTAAGGTATTTTGACAATTTTCAAGACGTTTTCAAAGCTCGTGCTAGGAGTGTTTATGGCTCTTTAAAGGTATTTTAGGTTATGAATGTGTGCATAGGCACAGAACATTAAGAGTTCCTTAAGGGGCTTTTGGATAAGTGTAGTGGATGTTTGTCGGCTTTTGGATAAGTGTAGTGGGCTATTTTATCGGCTTTTGGAAAGAGTAGTGGCTGTTTTATCGGCTTTTGGATAAGTGTAGCGGCTGTTTTATCGGCTTTTGGAAAGTGCAGAGGCTATTTTTATGTCATTAGAGTTCCTGGTGGGCTTTTTAGAAAGTGTAGTGGTTATTTTTATGCTATTGGCACATGGGTTTCAGGCATTCTCTCTTGTTTATAGAGTTTTTCTCTTGTATTACACAAGTCTTATGATCTATAACCATTTCTAACGTTTTTACAGTCATATAGGATCCTTTTATGGTCTTCTCAATATTCTAATGCTACCCTGCATGAAAGTATGTAGAGATGCCTTTTATAACCCAACCTTAAGCTCTGTTAGTGATATTATTGTTTTATTCAGCTTTTCTGTTTTTGTATGGTTAATTGTTGTCTAGGTGTATCGTCTTTACCAGATAATTGATGCTTTATTAGATAAGGGTTGTAAGGGTAGGTGCCTGCCCCCCTTTTATCTAGGCTTGAGCTTAGCACTATGATTTACACCTAATAGCAGGGTTAGCGCCTATTTTTATTTATTCTTTAGGTATCTGCTAGGTGTATACACAGCACATGGGTAAGCTTCCATTTTTGAAGTAATGCAACACTTCCGAGGGTATCCCTTTCCAAAGTTTTCATGTGCATATTTGTGACTCTTTAAAGGTGTTTCAGCTTATGATATCAGATATGAGTACAGGCTTTTAGAACATTCTAACATACTGGAATGATAATTTCAGGTGTTTCAATAGCATTCTGGAGATTGGAAGCGGACCTTTTCAAAGTATTGATACAGGTTCTAAGATGTTTAGGAATATTTCAAGGTGTTTTATGTTGATTTTAAGATATTTTAACATCTATAAGGTATTTTCAGGATACTGGTAGGAGTACTTAAGGCTCTTTGAACGTATTGTGGACTATGGATGCGGCATGAACTCAGGCTTTTAGAGTACTCTGAACGGTTCTTTAGAAAATTTAGCGGTTATTTTTTGGGGTATTGGCACATGATTTTAGAGTATGCTGGGGGTGTTTAGAATGATTGAGGTTTTTGTTTAGCACTTAAAAGGTATTTTATGCTATTGCCTCAAAGTATTTCAACCCTTTTCAGACATTTTCAAAGCTTATTCCAGGAGTAGTTGAGCAGCTTTAAATGTACTTTAGCAACTAATCAGGCACTGTCGCAAGCTTTTAAAACATTTTGTGAAATTTTATGAGTAAATCAGGTATTCACCCACGTATTTATTCAGGTTTCAGGACTTGATATATTTCTGCACATAGTTTCATGCCTCACGAACATTTATTATGCAGTGTTAGAACGCTTTTATATACTTTTAAAACACCTTTTTTTAAATTTCTACAAACTTATATATCTTGAGGAGATAAGCTATGAGACCGAGAGGGATAAACTGTATATCGATTTACAGTTTTAGTGAATGTAGAAGTATTCTAAACTACCCTACCTTACCCGCTCACCGATCATCCTGCCCTGAATCATCTTCTCATTGTCTATTCCATTCTGTAATCCTCTAACGCAACCAGGAAACGTAACCATACGTGACAATCATAACGACCTATTCCCAAGACAATCTATGCTAACAGAACCATGCAATAACACAAGGTTTAATGTTGCATATAACAATGTAGAAAGAGATAATTTGTACAAAGAAGCCTTTCTCAGCAGCCATTACTACAGCACCATTGTAAGTTCAACATACTTAGAACTAATGCCTCAGTCTTGCAAACCATTCTTCAAACTCGAATATTCATGTAAGCCTAACTCTGCCTATCCCAGACTATCCTAACAATATGCATTCTGTCCAGTAATAATCTAACACAATCTGATACCATTCCTTATAATCTGTCCAACAATCCAGTCCTAAGCTAGCTCTGAATACCCTAACCTAGCGAAAATAGTATAAGCAGACTTCACATCCAGCCTGCTATCACCTAATCTAGCTTGAATGAGTGCACGTAAACCTAGACCAATCTTAGTCAACAGTCGTCTAATCACCCATTCAACTGGTCATAAACAAAAAGCTATAAGCTCGACCACTCGCTAATTATCTAAGGTACCCTATCAGAACCTCACCCAGGTTAGCCTAAACTGACTTTACCCAAGCTATCCTATTTTGTCATCGCCCGCCCTAGCGTAACCTAGAAGCTTGCCTAAACTGGCTTTACACAAGCCATTCTATGTTGCCATTTCCCTTTCTAGCGTAACCTAGAACCCTCTTATCGGCTGAATGGATAACCTATCATAGCCTTGTTGGATCCATACACCACACAAATGTCTCCTTAAATCAAGAACCTTGAATGCTTTTACAGGAATTCAACACCCTCTGCGACCATATTTCTCATGTCCACACTCATATTCCCATGCCTTATAACCATTCTATTATCAGATATTTCAAGAACGTTGAAACCTATTAAAAATATTTCTTTGCTACTCTTAGCAGCCCACTATATTGTACAGTGTTCATGTATTTCTTTGTAATAAACGTGTGCCATTCTATACACATAACAGGACATGTATCAGCATCTAAACAATGACCACCTCCTCTGTCATCACTACCACCATTTCCAAAAAACAATCATCACAATAACCATCACCATCATGCCTATCACCACCATCATAAACACCCCCGCCTTCAATTACAACATAACCTTATACTATCACCGCCACCATGTCTCCATTAACAGCATAACTCTATACTGTCACCACCGCCATCATTTGCAAAACCATCAACTTTATAACCAGCACCATGACCCTATCACTACCATCACAAGCACCACTACTCCCAATTACGCCATAACCTTATATTGGCACCACCGGCATATGTCTCCATTAACACCCTAAGTCTACACTTTCGCCACCGCCACCACATTACTCCACTAACACCATAACTAGTTATCCCGCAATTCCCACCATCACCATTATCACCATTACCCCTACACACCTATTTGTATCATAACTCCGCACTTTCACCACCACTATTACTTCCAATACCACCAATGCTATAACCATCTACCTATCACCACCATCACAAATACCACTACTTCCAATTACACCATAACGTTATATTGCCACCACCGTCAATGGCCTCCATTAACACCATAACTCTACACTGTCGCCCCGCCAACACATAACTCCATTAATACCATAGCTCCCTAATCCCGCAATTCCCGTCATCTTCAACGCTACATTAATCAATACAATCATCTAAAGACAGAGCCTCTCACATATGAAGCTATATTATAACAGAGCCACGTACCTATAAGCTCCAGTGGATATCTCTATTAGAGCGTTTTGAACTGTCTCGGGGTGTGTATGTCTGCGTGTGTGTGTACGTCCGTGTGTGTGTATCTGTGTGGGTGTGTGTGTGTGTATGTGTGTGTCTGTGTGTTTTGAACTGTCTCGGGGTGTGTATGTCCGCGTGTGTGTGTATGGCCGTGTGCGTGTATCTGTGCGTGTCTGTGTGTGTGTATCTGTGTGTGTGTCGGTGTGTGTGTGAGTCTGTGTGTATGTCTATGTGTGTGTGTATGTCAGCGTGTGTGTATATGTCTGCGTGCGTGTGTGTGTGTGTCTGTGTGTATGTGTGTGTGTATCTGTGTGTGTGTCTGCGTGTGTGTATGCCCGTGGGTGTGTGTCTGCGTGTGTGTGTATGAGTCTGTGTGTTTATGTCTGTGTATGTGTGTGTGCAGGGGTGTGTGTGTGTATCTGTGTGTGTCTGCGTGTGTGTATGCCCGTGGGTGTGTGTCTGCGTGTGTGTGTGTATGAGTCTGTGTGTTTATGTCTGTGTATGTGTGTGTGCAGGGGTGTGTGCTGATCAAGAAGAAGAAAGGAATAAAGTAGAAAGGAAGAAGGAAAGAGAGAAAGAAGAAAAACAGAAAGAAAAAAAGAAAGAAAATTAAGAATTTTAATTCAGACCTGAGGATACTTAAGTATACTTATAAATATATGGGTTAAACAGTTTTTATTCCAGCCGTATATGTCCCCTAGTTTAATATTTATGAACCATTAAATTTTTATAAGATTCGAACAAGGACCATAGGTTACCTAAGTACGTATCACGGTTTAACACAGATAATGAATTACATCTAATAAATACATTTTTGATCCGTCCATACAACTCCCTTAGTTTAATAGCTATTGATCATTAAATATTTTGCTCTAAGATAATAGTAAAAAATTAATCCTTAAATAGCTTGATTACAATTATTTTCTAATGATACCTGAAAAGTCTTTCACTAAGCCTCTTAGTGCTATAAACTTATTCTGATTTACTATATTTGTCTAAGTCTTTAACTCATTAAGAATTAACCATTTAGGTTTTACCGATTCGAGGTCGGATATGAACTTCGGACTCCTAAATAGTTGTTCAGAGAATCTATCCACTGCTATCAATTTAATGTAATTTGTTCGAAGAGTCTAGCTGCCCTACTTCGGGAATAATGAAACATCAAAGTTTAAAACTCTGGTGAGACTCGAACTCCGGTCCCTAGAGATATCTTTCCGTAACTAATCAATAATACAGAACTATGTGAATCCTTGTTGATGCTAAAAGGGCATAAAGTCAGTAGTATACAATGAGATGTGAAGTATCAATTCTTGGTAGCGATATTTATTTGTAGTTCTAGTTATTAAAATTATTTTCTTGGTAAATATCGACGTTTTTAGAACGCTTCGGAGAAATGTACGCTGGACCTTTTAACAAGACATGTGGAGAAGCCACTAGGGCGAAGCTCGGACACAATAGCAGCTAAATTGTATACAGAAGGGGAGACTGCCAGGAGGGTTCTCAGCCTCCAGGCAATAACATGCGGGGCTGTATAGTCTGTGCTCCAAAAATTGGTATACAGAATTTGTTATTCTTCTATACCGCTTACAGAAGGTTTAGCGTTCTTATCAGGGTATTTAAGTACAGAGTGACGCTTGTTAACCTTTAAAGCTATATATTGCAATATTTTTTCATTGCTTGTGATTCTAATTTGCGATATTTCTCATTGTAATAAAGAGGTGTGCTTTAGTTAGCGAACATCGCATACTAACCATTCTACGATACCTTTCAGAAACCTCCTGTTGCATTTTAGCGGATAAAACTAGCGTGTTATCGACCCGTACAAGCAACAAGTCCCGGTAGGATGGTGAAAATTAAACCTTTTGATTTTAACTTGTATTTTTATTTGATGCATATGAGCTGATGGCGTTTAGGTCGGGGGTCTTGCTTTAAAGCCCTCCACGTGGCCGGGAATGACAGACTGTCAACTCGCCAGTAACCATAAATTTGATCCAGAAGACTCATGCACTATAAGTCCCCTTTGCCTGAAAGACCAATTGAACCAATTAAAAAGCCATAAATTGATACAGAAGGTATCATGTACTTAGGTCCCCTTTGCCTGAAAGACCAAATGAACCAAGTGAACCAATTAAAAAGCCATAAATTGATATAGAAGGTATCATGTACTTGGGTCGGACTTACATGAAAGACCAATTACAGCCAATTTAAATCAATTAAGCCAATTAAAAAGCCATAAATTGATATAGAAGGTCTCATTGTATACTACTGACTTTATGCCCTTTTAGCATCAACAAGGATTCACATAGTTCTGTATTATTGATTAGTTACGGAAAGATATCTCTAGGGACCGGAGTTCGAGTCTCACCAGAGTTTTAAACTTTGATGTTTCATTATTCCCGAAGTAGGGCAGCTAGACTCTTCGAACAAATTACATTAAATTGATAGCAGTGGATAGATTCTCTGAACAACTATTTAGGAGTCCGAAGTTCATATCCGACCTCGAATCGGTAAAACCTAAATGGTTAATTCTTAATGAGTTAAAGACTTAGACAAATATAGTAAATCAGAATAAGTTTATAGCACTAAGAGGCTTAGTGAAAGACTTTTCAGGTATCATTAGAAAATAATTGTAATCAAGCTATTTAAGGATTAATTTTTTACTATTATCTTAGAGCAAAATATTTAATGATCAATAGCTATTAAACTAAGGGAGTTGTATGGACGGATCAAAAATGTATTTATTAGATGTAATTCATTATCTGTGTTAAACCGTGATACGTACTTAGGTAACCTATGGTCCTTGTTCGAATCTTATAAAAATTTAATGGTTCATAAATATTAAACTAGGGGACATATACGGCTGGAATAAAAACTGTTTAACCCATATATTTATAAGTATACTTAAGTATCCTCAGGTCTGAATTAAAATTCTTAATTTTCTTTCTTTTTTTCTTTCTGTTTTTCTTCTTTCTCTCTTTCCTTCTTCCTTTCTACTTTATTCCTTTCTTCTTCTTGATCAGCACACACCCCTGCACACACACATACACAGACATAAACACACAGACTCATACACACACACACACGCAGACACACACCCACGGGCATACACACACGCAGACACACACAGATACACACACACACCCCTGCACACACACATACACAGACATAAACACACAGACTCATACACACACACGCAGACACACACCCACGGGCATACACACACGCAGACACACACACAGATACACACACACATACACACAGACACACACACACGCACGCAGACATATACACACACGCTGACATACACACACATAGACATACACACAGACTCACACACACACCGACACACACACACAGATACACACACACAGACACGCACAGATACACGCACACGGCCATACACACACACGCGGACATACACACCCCGAGACAGTTCAAAACACACAGACACACACATACACACACACACCCACACAGATACACACACACGGACGTACACACACACGCAGACATACACACCCCGAGACAGTTCAAAACGCTCTAATAGAGATATCCACTGGAGCTTATAGGTACGTGGCTCTGTTATAATATAGCTTCATATGTGAGAGGCTCTGTCTTTAGATGATTGTATTGATTAATGTAGCGTTGAAGATGACGGGAATTGCGGGATTAGGGAGCTATGGTATTAATGGAGTTATGTGTTGGCGGGGCGACAGTGTAGAGTTATGGTGTTAATGGAGGCCATTGACGGTGGTGGCAATATAACGTTATGGTGTAATTGGAAGTAGTGGTATTTGTGATGGTGGTGATAGGTAGATGGTTATAGCATTGGTGGTATTGGAAGTAATAGTGGTGGTGAAAGTGCGGAGTTATGATACAAATAGGTGTGTAGGGGTAATGGTGATAATGGTGATGGTGGGAATTGCGGGATAACTAGTTATGGTGTTAGTGGAGTAATGTGGTGGCGGTGGCGAAAGTGTAGACTTAGGGTGTTAATGGAGACATATGCCGGTGGTGCCAATATAAGGTTATGGCGTAATTGGGAGTAGTGGTGCTTGTGATGGTAGTGATAGGGTCATGGTGCTGGTTATAAAGTTGATGGTTTTGCAAATGATGGCGGTGGTGACAGTATAGAGTTATGCTGTTAATGGAGACATGGTGGCGGTGATAGTATAAGGTTATGTTGTAATTGAAGGCGGGGGTGTTTATGATGGTGGTGATAGGCATGATGGTGATGGTTATTGTGATGATTGTTTTTTGGAAATGGTGGTAGTGATGACAGAGGAGGTGGTCATTGTTTAGATGCTGATACATGTCCTGTTATGTGTATAGAAGGGCACACGTTTATTACAAAGAAATACATGAACACTGTACAATATAGTGGGCTGCTAAGAGTAGCAAAGAAATATTTTTAATAGGTTTCAACGTTCTTGAAATATCTGATAATAGAATGGTTATAAGGCATGGGAATATGAGTGTGGACATGAGAAATATGGTCGCAGAGGGTGTTGAATTCCTGTAAAAGCATTCAAGGTTCTTGATTTAAGGAGACATTTGTGTGGTGTATGGATCCAACAAGGCTATGATAGGTTATCCATTCAGCCGATAAGAGGGTTCTAGGTTACGCTAGAAAGGGAAATGGCAACATAGAATGGCTTGTGTAAAGCCAGTTTAGGCAAGCTTCTAGGTTACGCTAGGGCGGGCGATGACAAAATAGGATAGCTTGGGTAAAGTCAGTTTAGGCTAACCTGGGTGAGGTTCTGATAGGGTACCTTAGATAATTAGCGAGTGGTCGAGCTTATAGCTTTTTGTTTATGACCAGTTGAATGGGTGATTAGACGACTGTTGACTAAGATTGGTCTAGGTTTACGTGCACTCATTCAAGCTAGATTAGGTGATAGCAGGCTGGATGTGAAGTCTGCTTATACTATTTTCGCTAGGTTAGGGTATTCAGAGCTAGCTTAGGACTGGATTGTTGGACAGATTATAAGGAATGGTATCAGATTGTGTTAGATTATTACTGGACAGAATGCATATTGTTAGGATAGTCTGGGATAGGCAGAGTTAGGCTTACATGAATATTCGAGTTTGAAGAATGGTTTGCAAGACTGAGGCATTAGTTCTAAGTATGTTGAACTTACAATGGTGCTGTAGTAATGGCTGCTGAGAAAGGCTTCTTTGTACAAATTATCTCTTTCTACATTGTTATATGCAACATTAAACCTTGTGTTATTGCATGGTTCTGTTAGCATAGATTGTCTTGGGAATAGGTCGTTATGATTGTCACGTATGGTTACGTTTCCTGGTTGCGTTAGAGGATTACAGAATGGAATAGACAATGAGAAGATGATTCAGGGCAGGATGATCGGTGAGCGGGTAAGGTAGGGTAGTTTAGAATACTTCTACATTCACTAAAACTGTAAATCGATATACAGTTTATCCCTCTCGGTCTCATAGCTTATCTCCTCAAGATATATAAGTTTGTAGAAATTTAAAAAAAGGTGTTTTAAAAGTATATAAAAGCGTTCTAACACTGCATAATAAATGTTCGTGAGGCATGAAACTATGTGCAGAAATATATCAAGTCCTGAAACCTGAATAAATACGTGGGTGAATACCTGATTTACTCATAAAATTTCACAAAATGTTTTAAAAGCTTGCGACAGTGCCTGATTAGTTGCTAAAGTACATTTAAAGCTGCTCAACTACTCCTGGAATAAGCTTTGAAAATGTCTGAAAAGGGTTGAAATACTTTGAGGCAATAGCATAAAATACCTTTTAAGTGCTAAACAAAAACCTCAATCATTCTAAACACCCCCAGCATACTCTAAAATCATGTGCCAATACCCCAAAAAATAACCGCTAAAGTTTCTAAAGAACCGTTCAGAGTACTCTAAAAGCCTGAGTTCATGCCGCATCCATAGTCCACAATACGTTCAAAGAGCCTTAAATACTCCTACCAGTATCCTGAAAATACCTTATAGATGTTAAAATATCTTAAAATCAACATAAAACACCTTGAAATATTCCTAAACATCTTAGAACCTGTATCAATACTTTGAAAAGGTCCGCTTCCAATCTCCAGAATGCTATTGAAACACCTGAAATTATCATTCCAGTATGTTAGAATGTTCTAAAAGCCTGTACTCATATCTGATATCATAAGCTGAAACACCTTTAAAGAGTCACAAATATGCACATGAAAACTTTGGAAAGGGATACCCTCGGAAGTGTTGCATTACTTCAAAAATGGAAGCTTACCCATGTGCTGTGTATACACCTAGCAGATACCTAAAGAATAAATAAAAATAGGCGCTAACCCTGCTATTAGGTGTAAATCATAGTGCTAAGCTCAAGCCTAGATAAAAGGGGGGCAGGCACCTACCCTTACAACCCTTATCTAATAAAGCATCAATTATCTGGTAAAGACGATACACCTAGACAACAATTAACCATACAAAAACAGAAAAGCTGAATAAAACAATAATATCACTAACAGAGCTTAAGGTTGGGTTATAAAAGGCATCTCTACATACTTTCATGCAGGGTAGCATTAGAATATTGAGAAGACCATAAAAGGATCCTATATGACTGTAAAAACGTTAGAAATGGTTATAGATCATAAGACTTGTGTAATACAAGAGAAAAACTCTATAAACAAGAGAGAATGCCTGAAACCCATGTGCCAATAGCATAACAATAACCACTACACTTTCTAAAAAGCCCACCAGGAACTCTAATGACATAAAAATAGCCTCTGCACTTTCCAAAAGCCGATAAAACAGCCGCTACACTTATCCAAAAGCCGATAAAACAGCCACTACTCTTTCCAAAAGCCGATAAAATAGCCCACTACACTTATCCAAAAGCCGACAAACATCCACTACACTTATCCAAAAGCCCCTTCAGGAACTCTTAATGTTCTGTGCCTATGCCACATTCATAACCTAAAATACCTTTAAAGAGCCATAAACACTCCTAGCACGAGCTTTGAAAACGTCTTGAAAATTGTCAAAATACCTTAAAAGCCTCATAAAACACCTCGAAATATTCTGAAACCTATATGAATACCCTGAATCTACCTGTTCCAGTTCCCTAAATGCTGCTGAAACATCTAAAATTTCCCTGCCTCATACCAGAATGTCCTGAACGCCTTGTTCATATCAAAAAAATATCTGTATCTGTGCTTAAAATGTCTCTAAATGAACTCTAAAATGCTCCACAATTCCTAGTACACTGGCTAAAATGCTTACACCAATACCCTAAAACACGTATCTGTATCTATGTGTAAAAATATTTTAAAGCCAGTAAGAGGATGTCAAATGGTTGTTCTACCGCATTAAAACATCATCAGAATACCTGCAAAGTTATCTAAGCATGTGCCTAAAAAGCTTCTAAGTGTGTTCTAAAATAGTTATATTGTGCTCTAAATACCTCTGAAATTCTTACTCTTCCCTTCTGGAAAAACACCCTACATACCTTCAGTCCCTGTCTTCCCTAGCATTTCTCCCAGTATCCCCTACCTCTCATAAAGCGCATTCCTCCTGCCTCCCCCTCTAGCTGAGTATCACTCCTTGGTTTCCTATCTAACCTAACTTTAACACCTGTCTATCCTAGCATAGGATCCCTCTCCGTTTTCTCGTCTCTCCTTATAAGCACATACTCAATTCTCCTAACCTAACACCCCTCCTCCTGTTTCTAACCTCTCTCATATAAAGGACATACTCTACCCTTCAACTCTGTCTAGCCTAACACTCCTCCTCGTTTTCCTATACCATTCATATAAACCATACTCTACTTCTTGACCTCTGCCTAGCCTAACACCCCTGCTCCTGTTCCCTACCTCTCTCATATACAAGACATGCTCTGCCCTTCAACTCTGTCTAGCCTAACACCCCTCCTCGTTTTCCTATACCTTTCATATAAACCCTACTCTACTTCTTGACCTCTGCCTAGCCTAACACCCCTGCTCCTGTTCCCTACCTCTCTCATATACAAGACATGCTCTGCCCTTCAACTCTGTCTAGCCTAACACCCCTCCTCGTTTTCCTATACCTTTCATATAAACCATACTCTACTTCTTGACCTCTGTCTAGCCTAACACCCCTGCTCCTGTTCCCTACCCCTCTCATATACAAGACATGCTCTACCCTTCAACTCTGTCTAGCCTAACACCCCTCCTCGTTTTCCTATACCTTTCATATAAACCATACTCTACTTCTTGATCTCTGCCTAGCCTAACACCTCTGCTCCTGTTCCCTACCTCTCTCATATACAAGACATGCTCTACCCTTCAACTCTGTCTAGCCTAACACCCCTCCTCGTTTTCCTATACCTTTCATATAAACCATACTCTACTTCTTGATCTCTGCCTAGCCTAACACCTCTGCTCCTGTTCCCTACCTCTCTCATATACAAGACATGCTCTACCCTTCAACTCGGTCTAGCCTAACACCCCTCCTCGTTTTCCTATACCTTTCATATAAACCATACTCTACTTCTTGATCTCTGCCTAGCCTAACACCTCTGCTCCTGTTCCCTACCTCTCTCATATACAAGACATGCTCTGCCCTTCAACTCTGTCTAGCCTAACACCCCTCCTCGTTTTCCTACACCTTTCATATAAACCATACTCTACTTCTTGACCTCTGCCTAGCCTAACACCTCTCCTCGTTTTCCTATACCTTTCATATAAACCCTACTCTACTTCTTGACCTCTGTCTAGCCTACACCCCTGCTCCTGTTCCCTACCCCTCTCATATACAAGACATGCTCTACCCTTCAACTCTGTCTAGCCTAACACCTCTCCTCGTTTTCCTATACCTTTCATATAAACCCTACTCTACTTCTTGACCTCTGCCTAGCCTAACACCCCTGCTCCTGTTCCCTACCTCTCTCATATACAAGACATGCTCTGCCCTTCAACTCTGTCTAGCCTAACACCCCTCCTCGTTTTCCTATACCTTTCATATAAACCATACTCTACTTCTTGACCTCTGTCTAGCCTAACACCCCTGCTCCTGTTCCCTACCCTCTCATATACAAGACATGCTCTACCCTTCAACTCTGTCTAGCCTAACACCCCTCCTCGTTTTCCTATACCTTTCATATAAACCATACTCTACTTCTTGATCTCTGCCTAGCCTAACACCTCTGCTCCTGTTCCCTACCTCTCTCATATACAAGACATGCTCTACCCTTCAACTCTGTCTAGCCTAACACCCCTCCTCGTTTTCCTATACCTTTCATATAAACCATACTCTACTTCTTGATCTCTGCCTAGCCTAACACCTCTGCTCCTGTTCCCTACCTCTCTCATATACAAGACATGCTCTACCCTTCAACTCTGTCTAGCATAACACCTCTCCTCGTTTTCCTATACCTTTCATATAAACCATACTCTACTCGACCTCTGACTAGCCCAGCGCTTCTCCTCGTATTCCCTGCTACTCTCATATAAAGCACATTCCTCCTACTTCAGTACCTGTCTATCCTAGCATCTCCCCTCGTTTTCCCTATCCTTTCCCTTATAAAGCATATATTCCAACCTTTCAACTCCTGTCTAGTTGACATCTAACCTTGTAATCCCTATCTCTTCAGTATAAAACGTGCATTCTACCCTTTCAACCCTGTCTACCCTGACAACTCTCCTCGTAATCCCTATCTCGCCCATATAAACGCATTTTTCCTCCTTGGATGCTCTCCTAGCCTAGCATCTACCCTCGTTTTCCCTATCCTTTCCCATATAAACGCAAAAAACTGCGCCAGGTCTGTCTTATATAACCTACTCAAGCGGCATGGGGGTGAGTAACATATCCCTTGTGATCTGTGTGCAGTCAGTGGTTCATATCCTGTACAGCAAGCAGCATGGGGGGTGAGTAACATATCCTTGGTGATCTGTGTGCAGTCAGTGGTTCATATCCTGTACAGCAAGCGGCATGGAGGTGAGTAACGTGTCCCTGGTGATCTTGTGAAGTTAGTGGTTTATGTCCTGTACAGAAAGCGGCATGAAGGGTGAGTAACATATCCCTGGTGATCTGTGTGCTGTCAGTGGTTCATATCCTGTACAGCAAGCGGCATGCAGGTGAGTAACGTGTCCCTGGTGATCTGTGTGCAGTCAGTGGTTCATATCCTATACAGCAAGCGGCATGAAGGGTGAGAAACATGTCTCTGGTGATCTGTGTGCAGTCAGTGGTTCATAACCTGTACAGCAAGCGGCACGAAGGGTGAGTAACATGTCCCTGGTGATCTGTGTGCAGTCAGTGCTTCATGTCCCGTACAGCAAGCGGCATAAAGGGTGAGTAACATCTCTCTGGTGATCTGTGTGCAGTCAGAGGTTCATGTGCCGTACAGCAACCGGCATGGAGGGTGAGAAACATGTCCATGGTGATCTCTGTGCAGTCAGTGGGTCATGTCCCATACAGCAAGCGGCATGGAGGTGAGTGACACGTTCCTGGTGATCTTTGTGCAGTCAGTGGTTCATGTCCCGTACAGCATGCGACATGAAGGGTGAGTAACATGTTCCTGGTGATCTGTGTGCAGTGGGTGGTTCATGTCCCGTACAGCAAGCGACATATGAAGTGAGTACCATGTTCCTGGTGATCTGTGTGCAGTCCCTGGTTCATATCCCGTACAGCAAGCGGCATACGGAGTGAGTACCACGTTCCTGGTGATCAGCGCGCAGTCCGTGGTTCATATCCGGTACAGCAAGCGGCATACGGAGTGAGGACCACGTTCCTGGTGATCTGTGTGCAGTCCGTGGTTCATACCCCGTACAGCAAGAGTCATGGAGGGTGAGTAACACGTTCCTGGTGATCTGTGTGCAGTCCGTGGTTCATATACCGTACAGCAAGCGGCATGGAGGGTGAGTAACATATCTCTGGTGATTTGTGTGCAGTCCGTGGTTCATATCCCGTACAGCAAGAGTCATGGAGGGTGAGTACTACATTCCTGGTGATCTGCGTGCAGTCCGTGGTTCATATCCAGTACATCAAGCGGCATGGGGAGGTGAGAAACATATCCCTGGTGATCTGTGTGCAGTCCGTGGTTCATATCCAGTACATCAAGCGGCATGCGGGGTGAGTAACATATCCCTGGTGATTTGTGTGCAGTCCGTGGTTAATATCCCGTACAGCAAGAGTCATGGAGGGTGAGTAACATGTTCATGGTGATCTGTGTGCAGTCAGTGGTTCATATCTTGCACAGCAAGCGATATGGAGGGTCAGAAATACGTTCCTGGTGACCTACGTGCAGTCCGTGGGTCATATCCCGTACAGCATGAGTCATGGAGGGTGAGTAACACGTTCCTGGTGATCTGCGTGCAGTCCGTGGTTCATATCCCGTACAGCAAGCGGCATGGAGGGTGAGTAACGTGTCCCTGGTGCTCTGTGTAGGCAGTGGTTCATATCCTGTACAGCAAGGGGCATGGAGGGTGAGTAACGTGTCCCCGGTGCTCTGTGAAGTCAGTGGTTCATATCGCGCACAGCAAGCGGCCTGGAGGGTAAGTAACGTGTCCCTGGTGCTCTGTGTAGTCAGTGGTTCATATCCCGTACAGCAAGCAGCATGGAGGGTGAGTAAGGATCCCTGGTGCTCTGTGTAGTCAGTGGTTCATATCTTGCACAGCAAGCGGCATGGGGTGAGTAACATGTCTCTGGTGATCTGTGTGCAGTCCGTGGTTCATATCCCGTACAGCAAGCGGCATGGAGGGTGAGTAACATATCCCTGCTGATTTGTGTGCAGTCCGTGGTTCATATCCCGCACAGCAAGAGTCATGGAGGGTGAGTAACACGTTCCTGGTGATCTGCGTGCAGTCCGTGGTTCATATCCAGTACAGCAAGCGGCATACGGAGTAAGTACCACGTTCCTGGTGATCTGTGTGAAATCAGTGGTTCATATCCCGTACAGCAAGAGTCATGGAGGGTGAGTTACACGTTCCTGGTGATCTGTGTGCAGTCCGTGGTTCATATCCCGTACAGCAAGCGGCATGGGGGGTGAGTACCACATTCCAGGTGATCTGTGTGCAGTCCGTGGTTCATATCCTGTACAGCAAGCGGCATGGGCGGTTAGCACGACATTCCTGGTGATCTGTGTGTTGTCCGTGGTTCATATCCAGTACAGCAAGCGGAATGGGCGGTTAGCACGACATTCCTGGTGATCTGTGTGTTGTCCGTGGTTCATATCCAGTACAGCAAGCGGAATGGGAGGTGAGTACCACATTCCTGGTGATCTGTGTGCAGTCCGTAGTTCATATCCAGTACAGCGAGCGGCATGGGCGGTTAGCACGACATTCCTGGTGATCTGTGTGTTGTCCGTGGTTGATATCCAGTACAGCAAGCGGAATGGGAGGTGAGTATCACATTCCTGGTGATCTGTGTGCAGTCAGTGGTTCATATTCCGTACAGCAAGCGGCATGAAGGGTGAGTAACACGTCCCTGGTAATCTGTGTGCAGTCAGTGGTTCATATCCCGTACAGCAAGCGGCATGGAGGGTGAGTAACGTGTCCCTGGTGCTCTGTGTAGGCAGTGGATCATATCCCGTACAGCAAGGGGCATGGAGGGTGAGTAACGTGTCCCTGGTGCTCTGTGAAGTCAGTGGTTCATATCGCGCACAGCAAGCGGCATGGAGGGTGAGTAACGTGACCCTGGTGCTCTGTGTAGTCAGTGGTTCATATCCCGTACAGCAAGCAGCATTGAGGGTGAGTAAGTGTCCCTGGTGATCTGTGTGCAGTCCGTGGTTCACATCCCGTACAGCAAGCGGCATGGAGGGTGAGTAACATATCCCTGCTGATTTGTTTGCAGTCCGTGGTTCATATCCCGTACAGCAAGAGTCATGGAGGGTGAGTAACACGTTCCTGGTGATCTGCGTGCAGTCCGTGGTTCATATTCAGTACAGCGAACGGCATACGGAGTGAGTACCAGTTCCTGGTGATCTGTGTGCAGTCCGTGGTTCATATCCCGTACAGCAAGTGTCATGGAGGGTGAGTGACACGTTCCTGGTGATCTGTGTGCAGTCCGTGGTTCATATCTCGTACAGAAAGCGGCATGGGGGTGAGTAACATTTCCCTGGTGATCTATGTGCAGTCCGTGGTACATTACCCGTACAGCAATCGCATGCGGGGTGAGTACCACACTCCTGTTGATCTGTGTGCAGTCCGTGGTTCATATCCAGTACAGCAAGCAGCATGGGGGGTGAGTAACATATCCCTGGTGATCTGTGTACAGTCCGTGGTTCATATCCCGTACAGCAAGCGGCATGGGGGGTGAGTAACATATCCCTGGTGATCTGTGTGTGCAGTCCGTGGTTCATATCCCGTACATCAAGCGGCATGGAGGGTGAGTAACACGTTCCTGGTGATCTGTGTGCAGTCCGTGGTTCATATCCCGTACAGCAAGTGTCATAGAGGGTGAGTAACACATTCCTGGTGATCTGTGTGCAGTCCGTGGTTCATATCCCGTACAGCAAGCGGCATGGGGGTGAGTAACATATCCCTGGTGTTCTGTGTCAGTCCGTGGTACATATCCCGTACAGCAATCGCATGGGGCGTGAGTACCACATTCCTGTTGATCTTGTGCAGTCCGTGGTTCATACCCAGTACAGCAAGCGGCATGAGGGGTGAGTAACATATCCCTGGTGATCTGTGTACAGTCCGTGGTTCATATCCCGTACAGCAAGCGGCATGGGGGTGAGTAACATATCCTTGGTGATTTGTGTGCAGTCCGTAGTTCATATCCAGTACAGCAAGCGGCATGGGGTGGGTAACATATCCCTGGTGATCTGTGTGCAGTCCGTGGTTCATATCCCGTAAAGCAAGCGGCATGCGGGGTGAGTAACACGTTCCTGGTTATCTGTGTGCAGTCCGTGGTTCATATCCCGTACAGCAAGAGTCATAGAGGGTGAGTACTACATTCCTGGTGATCTGTGTGCAGTCCGTGGTTCATATCTAGTACATCAAGCGGCATGGGGGTGAGTAACATATCCCTGGTGATCTGTGTGCAGTTTGTGGTTCATATCCAGCACATCAAGCGGCATGGGGGTGAGTAACATATCCCTGTTGATTTGTGTGCAGTCCGTGGTTAATATCCCGTACAGCAAGATTCATGGAGGGTGAGTAACACGTTCATGGTGACCCGTGTGCAGTCCGTGGTTCATATCCCGTATAGCAAGCGGCATGCGGGGTGAGTAACACGTTCCTGGTGATCTGTGTGCAGTCCGTGGTTCATATCCAGTAAAGCAAGCCGCATGGGGGATGTGTACCACATTCCTGGTGATCTGTGTGCAGTCCGTGGTTCATATCCAGTACAGCAAGCGTCATGGGGGGGTGAGTACCACAATCCTGGTGATCTGTGTGCAGTCCGTGGTTCATATCCAGTACAGCAAGCGGCATGGGGGTGATTACCACATTCCTGGTGATCTGTGTGCAGTCCGTGGTTCATATCCATTACAGCAAGCGGCATGGAGGGTGAGTAACATATCCCTGGTTATCTGTATGCAGTCCGTGGTTCATATCCCGTACAGCAAGCGGCATTGGGTTGAGCACCACATTCCTGGTGATCTGTGTGCAGTCAG
The DNA here is from genome assembly GCA_030765065.1 of Deroplatys truncata. NCBI lineage: Eukaryota > Metazoa > Arthropoda > Insecta > Mantodea > Mantidae > Deroplatys > Deroplatys truncata. The sequence continues at coordinate 14,839,294 of CM060981.1, forward strand.
AGGTTCATATGCCGTACAGCAAGCGGCATGGAGGGTGAGTAACATGTCTCTGGTGATCTGTGTGCAGTCAGAGGTTCATATGCCGTACAGCAAGCGGCATGGAGGGTGAGTAACATGTCCATGGTGATCTCTGTGCAGTCAGTGGTTCATGTCCCATACAGCAAGCGGCATGGAGGTGAGTGACACGTTCCTGGTGATCTTTGTGCAGTCAGTGGTTCATGTCCCGTACAGCAAGCGACATGAAGGGTGAGTAACATGTCCCTGGTGATCTGTGTGCAGTAGGTGGTTCATGTCCCGTACAGCAAGCGGCATACGGAGTGAGTACCACGTTCCTAGTGATCTGTGTGCAGTCCGTGGTTCATATCCCGTACAGCAAGTGGCATACGGAGTGAGTACCACGATCCTGGTGATCTGCGCGCAGTTCGTGGTTCATATCCAGTACAGCAAGCGTCAAATGGAGTGAGTACCACGTTCCGGGTGATCTGAGTGCAGTCCGTGGTTCATATCCCGTACAGCAAGAGTCATGGAGGGTGAGTAACACGTTCCTGGTGATCTGTGTGCAGTCCGTGGTTCATATACCGTACAGCAAGCGGCATGGACGGTGAGTAACATATCACTGGTGATTTGTGTGCAGTCCGTGGTTCATATCCCGTACAGCAAGAGTCATGGAGGGTGAGTAACACGTTCCTGGTGATCTGTGTGCAGTCCGTGGTTCATATCCCGTACAGCAAGAGTCATGGAGGGTGAGTACTACATTCCTGGTGATCTGTGTGCAGTCCGTGGTTCATATCCAGTACATCAAGCGGCATGGGTGGTGAGTAACATATCCCTGGTGATCTGTGTGCAGTCCGTGGTTCATATCCATTACATCAAGCGGCATGGAGGTGAGTAACATATCCCTGGTGATTTGTGTGCAGTCCGTGGTTAATATCCCGTACAGCAAGAGTCATGGAGGGTGAGTAACACGTTCATGGTGATCGGTGTGCAGTCAGTGGAAATATCTTGCACAGCAAGCGGCATGGAGGGTGAGTAATACGTTCCTGGTGATCTACGTGCAGTCCGTGGTTCATATCCCGTACAGCAAGCGGCATGGAGGGTGAGTAAAACGTTCCTGGAGTTCTGCGTGCAGTCCGTGGTTCATATCCCGTACAGCATGAGTCATGGAGGGTGAGTAACACGTTCCTGGTGATCTGCGTGCAGTCCGTGGTTCATATCCAGTACAGCAAGCGGCATACGGAGTGAGTACCACGTTCCTGGTGATCTGTGTGAAATCAGTGGTTCATATCCCGTACAGCATGAGTCTTGGAGGGTGAGTTACACGTTCCTGGTGATCTGTGTGCAGACCGTGGTTCATATCCCGTACAGCAAGCGGCGCTGGGGTGAGTACCACATTCCAGGTGATCTGTGTGCAGTCCGTGGTTCATATCCTGTACAGCAAGCGGCATGGTGGTGAGTACCACATTCCTGGTGATCTGTGTGCAGTCCGTGGTTCATATCCAGTACAGCAAGCGGCAGGGGGGGTTAGTACGACATTCCTGGTGATCTGTGTGCAGTCCGTGGTTCATATCCAGTACAGCAAGCGGAATGGGAGGTGAGTACCACATTCCTGGTGATCTGTGTGCAGTCAGTGGTTCATATCCCGTACAGCAAGCGGCATGAAGGGTGAGTAACACGTCCCTGGTAATCTGTGTGCAGTCAGTGGTTCATATCCCGTACAGCAAGCGGCATGGAGGGTGAGTAACGTGTCCCTGGTGCTTTGTGTAGGCAGTGGTTCATATCCCGTACAGCAAGCGGCATGGAGGGTGAGTAACGTGTCCCCGGTGCTCTGTGAAGTCAGTGGTTCATATCGCTCACAGCAAGCGGCATGGAGGGTGAGTAACGTGTCCCCGGTGCTCTGTGTAGTCAGTGGTTCATATCGCGCACAGGAAGCGGCATGGAGGGTGAGTAACGTGTCCCCGGTGCTCTGTGTAGGCAGTGGTTCATATCGCGCACAGCAAGCGGCATGGAGGGTGAGTAACGTGTCCCTGGTGCTCTGTGTAGTCAGTGGTTCATATCCCGTACAGCAAGCAGCATGGAGGGTTAGTAAGTGTCCCTGGTGCTCTGTGTAGTCAGTGGTTCGTATCTTGCACAGCAAGCGGCATGGGGATGAGTAACATGTCTCTGGTGATCTGTGTGCAGGCCGTGGTTCATATCCCTTACAGCAAGCGGCATGGAGGGTGAGTAACATATCCCTGCTGATTTGTGTGCAGTCCGTGGTTCATATCCCGTACAGCAAGAGTCATGGAGGGTGAGTAACACGTTCCTGGTGATCTGCGTGCAGTCCGTGGTTAATATCCAGTACAGCGAACGGCATACGGAGTGAGTACAAGTTCGTGGTGACCTGTGTGCAGTCCGTGGTTCATATCCCGTACAGCAAGTGTCATGGAGGGTGAGTAACACATTCCTGGTGATCTGTGTGCAGTCCGTGGTTCATATCGCGTACAGAAAGCGGCATGGGGGTGAGTAACATATACCTGGTGATCTGTGTGCAATCCGTGTTTCATATCCGGTACAGCAATCGCATGGGGGGTGAGTAACATATCCCTGGTGATCTGTGTGTGCAGTCCGTGGTTTATATCCAGTACAGCAAGCGGCATGGGGGTGAGTACCATATCCCTGGTGATCTGTGTGTGCAGTCCGTGGTTCATATACAGTACAGCAAGCGGCATGGGGGTGAGTAACATATCCCTGGTGATCTGTGTGTGCAGTCCTTGGTTCATATCCCGTACAATAAGCGGCATGGGGGTGAGTAACATATCCCTGGTGATCTGTGTGTGCAGTCCGTGGTTCATATCCAGTACAGCAAGCGGCATGGGGGTGAGTAACATATCCCTGGTGATCTGTGTGTGCAGTCCGTGGTTCATATCCCGTACAGCAAGCGGCATGGGGGTGAGTAACATATCCCTGGTGATCTGTGTGTGCAGTCCGTGGTACATATCCAGTACAGCAAGCGGCATGGGGGTGAGTAACATATTCCTGGTGATCTGTGTGTGCAGTCCGTGGTTCATATCCCGTACAGCAAGCGGCATGGGGGGTGAGTAACATATCCCTTGTGATCTGTGTACAGTCCGTGGTTCATGACCCGTACAGCAAGCGCCATGGGGGGTGAGTAACATATCCCTGGTGATTTGTGTGCAGTCCGTGGTTCATATCCCGTACAGCAAGCGGCGTGGGGGTGAGTAACATATCCTTGGTGATTTGTGTGCAATCCGTAGTTCATATCCAGTACCACAAGCGGCATGGGGGTGGGTAACATATCCCTGGTGATCTGTGTGCAGTCCGTGTTTCATATCCCGTAAAGCAAGCAGCATGGGGGGTGAGTACCACATTCCTGGTGATCTGGGTGCAGTCCGTGGTTCATATCCAGTACAGCAAGCGGCATGGGGGGTGAGTAAGATATCCCTGGTGATCTGTGTGCAGTACGTGGTTCATATCCCGTACAGAAAGCGGCATGCAGGGTGAGTAACACGTTCCTGGTGATCTGTGAGCAGTCCGTGGTTCATATCCCGTACAGCAAGCGGCATGGAGGGTGAGTAACATATCCCTGGTGATCTGTGGTTGCAGTCCGTGGTTCATACCCAGTACAGCAAGCGGCATGAGGGGTGAGTAACATATCCCTGGTGATCTGTGTACAGTCCGTGATTCATATCCCGTACAGCAAGCGGCATGGGGGTGAGTAACATATCCTTGGTGATTTGTGTACAGTCCGTAGTTCATATCCAGTACAGCAAGCGGCATGGGAGTGGGTAACATATCCCTGGTGATCTGTGTGCAGTCCGTGGTTCATATCCCGTAAAGCAAGCGGCATGCGGGGTGAGTAACACGTTCCTGGTTATCTGTGTTGCAGTCCGTGGTTCATATCCCGTACAGCAAGAGTCATAGAGGGTGAGTACTACATTCCTGGTGATCTGTGTGCAGTCCGTGGTTCATATCTAGTACATCAAGCGGCATGGGGGTGAGACACATATCCCTGGTGATCTGTGTGCAGTTTGTGGCTCATATCCAGCACATCAAGCGGCATGGGGGTGAGTAACATATCCCTGTTGATTTGTGTGCAGTCCGTGGTTAATATCCCGTACAGCAAGATTCATGGAGGGTGAGTAACACGTTCATGGTGACCCGTGTGCAGTCCGTGGTTCATATCCCGTATAGCAAGCGGCATGCGGGGTGAGTAACACGTTCCTGGTGATCTGTGTGCAGTCCGTGGTTCATATCCCGTACAGCATGAGTCATGGAGGGTGAGTAACACGTTCCTGGTGATCTGCGTGCAGTCCGTGGTTCATATCCAGTACAGCAAGCGGCATACGGAGTGAGTACCACGTTCCTGGTGATCTGTGTGAAATCAGTGGTTCATATCCCGTACAGCATGAGTCTTGGAGGGTGAGTTACACGTTCCTGGTGATCTGTGTGCAGACCGTGGTTCATATCCCGTACAGCAAGCGGCGCTGGGGTGAGTACCACATTCCAGGTGATCTGTGTGCAGTCCGTGGTTCATATCCTGTACAGCAAGCGGCATGGTGGTGAGTACCACATTCCTGGTGATCTGTGTGCAGTCCGTGGTTCATATCCAGTACAGCAAGCGGCATGGGGGGTTAGTACGACATTCCTGGTGATCTGTGTGCAGTCCGTGGTTCATATCCAGTACAGCAAGCGGAATGGGAGGTGAGTACCACATTCCTGGTGATCTGTGTGCAGTCAGTGGTTCATATCCCGTACAGCAAGCGGCATGAAGGGTGAGTAACACGTCCCTGGTAATCTGTGTGCAGTCAGTGGTTCATATCCCGTACAGCAAGCGGCATGGAGGGTGAGTAACGTGTCCCTGGTGCTTTGTGTAGGCAGTGGTTCATATCCCGTACAGCAAGCGGCATGGAGGGTGAGTAACGTGTCCCCGGTGCTCTGTGAAGTCAGTGGTTCATATCGCTCACAGCAAGCGGCATGGAGGGTGAGTAACGTGTCCCCGGTGCTCTGTGTAGTCAGTGGTTCATATCGCGCACAGCAAGCGGCATGGAGGGTGAGTAACGTGTCCCCGGTGCTCTGTGTAGGCAGTGGTTCATATCGCGCACAGCAAGCGGCATGGAGGGTGAGTAACGTGTCCCTGGTGCTCTGTGTAGTCAGTGGTTCATATCCCGTACAGCAAGCAGCATGGAGGGTTAGTAAGTGTCCCTGGTGCTCTGTGTAGTCAGTGGTTCATATCTTGCACAGCAAGCGGCATGGGGATGAGTAACATGTCTCTGGTGATCTGTGTGCAGGCCGTGGTTCATATCCCTTACAGCAAGCGGCATGGAGGGTGAGTAACATATCCCTGCTGATTTGTGTGCAGTCCGGGGTTCATATCCCGTACAGCAAGAGTCATGGAGGGTGAGTAACACGTTCCTGGTGATCTGCGTGCAGTCCGTGGTTAATATCCAGTACAGCGAACGGCATACGGAGTGAGTACAAGTTCGTGGTGATCTGTGTTCAGTCCGTGGTTCATATCCCGTACAGCAAGTGTCATGGAGGGTGAGTAACACGTTCCTGGTGATCTGTGTGCAGTCCGTGGTTCATATCGCGTACAGAAAGCGGCATGGGAGTGAGTAACATATACCTGGTGATCTGTGTGCAATCCGTGTTTCATATCCGGTACAGCAATCGCATGGGGGGTGAGTAACATATCCCTGGTGATCTGTGTGTGCAGTCCGTGGTTTATATCCAGTACAGCAAGCGGCATGGGGGTGAGTACCATATCCCTGGTGATCTGTGTGTGCAGTCCGTGGTTCATATACAGTACAGCAAGCGGCATGGGGGTGAGTAACATATCCCTGGTGATCTGTGTGTGCAGTCCGTGGTTCATATCCCGTACAATAAGCGGCATGGGGGTGAGTAACATATCCCTGGTGATCTGTGTGTGCAGTCCGTGGTTCATATCCAGTACAGCAAGCGGCATGGGGGTGAGTAACATATCCCTGGTGATCTGTGTGTGCAGTCCGTGGTTCATATCCCGTACAGCAAGCGGCATGGGGGTGAGTAACATATCCCTGGTGATCTGTGTGTGCAGTCCGTGGTTCATATCCAGTACAGCAAGCGGCATGGGGGTGAGTAACATATTCCTGGTGATCTGTGTGTGCAGTCCGTGGTTCATATCCCGTACAGCAAGCGGCATGGGGGGTGAGTAACATACCCCTTGTGATCTGTGTACAGTCCGTGGTTCATGACCCGTACAGCAAGCGCCATGGGGGGTGAGTAACATATCCCTGGTGATTTGTGTGCAGTCCGTGGTTCATATCCCGTACAGCAAGCGGCGTGGGGGTGAGTAACATATCCTTGGTGATTTGTGTGCAATCCGTAGTTCATATCCAGTACCAGAAGCGGCATGGGGGTGGGTAACATATCCCTGGTGATCTGTGTGCAGTCCGTGTTTCATATCCCGTAAAGCAAGCGGCATGGGGGGTGAGTACCACATTCCTGGTGATCTGGGTGCAGTCCGTGGTTCATATCCAGTACAGCAAGCGGCATGGGGGGTGAGTAAGATATCCCTGGTGATCTGTGTGCAGTACGTGGTTCATATCCCGTACAGAAAGCGGCATGCAGGGTGAGTAACACGTTTCTGGTGATCTGTGAGCAGTCCGTGGTTCATATCCCGTACAGCAAGCGGCATGGAGGGTGAGTAACATATCCCTGGTGATCTGTGGTTGCAGTCCGTGGTTCATACCCAGTACAGCAAGCGGCATGAGGGGTGAGTAACATATCCCTGGTGATCTGTGTACAGTCCGTGATTCATATCCCGTACAGCAAGCGGCATGGGGGTGAGTAACATATCCTTGGTGATTTGTGTGCAGTCCGTAGTTCATATCCAGTATCCAAAAGAGGCATGGGGGTGGGTAACATATCCCTGGTGATCTGTGTGCAGTCCGTGGTTCATATCCCGTAAAGCAAGCGGCATTCGGGGTGAGTAACACGTTCCTGGTTATCTGTGTGCAGTCCGTGGTTCATATCCCGTACAGCAAGAGTCATAGAGGGTGAGTACTACATTCCTGGTGATCTGTGTGCAGTCCGTGGTTCATATCTAGTACATCAAGCGGCATGGGGGTGAGACACATATCCCTGGTGATCTGTGTGCAGTTTGTGGTTCATATCCAGCACATCAAGCGGCATGGGGGTGAGTAACATATCCCTGTTGATTTGTGTGCAGTCCGTGGTTAATATCCCGTACAGCAAGATTCATGGAGGGTGAGTAACACGTTCATGGTGACCCGTGTGCAGTCCGTGGTTCATATCCCGTATAGCAAGCGGCATGCGGGGTGAGTAACACGTTCCTGGTGATCTGTGTGCAGTCCGTGGTTCATATCCAGTAAAGCAAGCCGCATGGGGGGTGTGTACCACATTCCTGGTGATCTGTGTGCAGTCCGTGGTTCATATCCAGTACAGCAAACGTCATGGGGGGTGAGTACCACAATCCTGGTGATCTGTGTGCAGTCCGTGGTTCATATCCAGTACAGCAAGCGGCATGGGGGTGATTACCACATTCCTGGTGATCTGTGTGCAGTCCGTGGTTCATATCCATTACAGCAAGCGGCATGGAGGGTGAGTAACATATCCCTGGTTATCTGTATGCAGTCCGTGGTTCATATCCCGTACAGCAAGCGGCATTGGGGTGAGCACCACATTCCTGGTGATCTGTGTGCAGTCAGAGGTTCATATGCCGTACAGCAAGCGGCATGGAGGGTGAGTAACATGTCTCTGGTGATCTGTCTGCAGTCAGAGGTTCATATGCCGTACAGCAAGCGGCATGGAGGGTGAGTAACATGTCCATGGTGATCTCTGTGCAGTCAGTGGTTCATGTCCCATACAGCATGCAGCATGGAGGTGAGTGACACGTTCCTGGTGATCTTTGTGCAGTCAGTGGTTCATGTCCCGTACAGCAAGCGACATGAAGGGTGAGTAACATGTCCCTGGTGATCTGTGTGCAGTAGGTGGTTCATGTCCCGTACAGCAAGCGGCATACGGAGTGAGTACCACGTTCCTAGTGATCTGTGTGCAGTCCGTGGTTCATATCCCGTACAGCAAGTGGCATACGGAGTGAGTACCACGATCCTGGTGATCTGAGTGCAGTCCGTGGTTCATATCCCGTACAGCAAGAGTCATGGAGGGTGAGTAACACGTTCCTGGTGATCTGTGTGCAGTCCGTGGTTCATATACCGTACAGCAAGCGGCATGGACGGTGAGTAACATATCCCTGGTGATTTGTGTGCAGTCCGTGGTTCATATCCCGTACAGCAAGAGTCATGGAGGGTGAGTAACACGTTCCTGGTGATCTGTGTGCAGTCCGTGGTTCATATCCCGTACAGCAAGAGTCATGGAGGGTGAGTACTACATTCCTGGTGATCTGTGTGCAGTCCGTGGTTCATATCCAGTACATCAAGCGGCATGGGTGGTGAGTAACATATCCCTGGTGATCTGTGTGCAGTCCGTGGTTCATATCCATTACATCAAGCGGCATGGGAGGTGAGTAACATATCCCTGGTGATTTGTGTGCAGTCCGTGGTTAATATCCCGTACAGCAAGAGTCATGGAGGGTGAGTAACACGTTCATGGTGATCGGTGTGCAGTCAGTGGAAATATCTTGCACAGCAAGCGGCATGGAGGGTGAGTAATACGTTCCTGGTGATCTACGTGCAGTCCGTGGTTCATATCCCGTACAGCAAGCGGCATGGAGGGTGAGTAAAACGTTCCTGGAGTTCTGCGTGCAGTCCGTGGTTCATATCCCGTACAGCATGAGTCATGGAGCGTGAGTAACACGTTCCTGGTGATCTGCGTGCAGTCCGTGGTTCATATCCAGTACAGCAAGCGGCATACGGAGTGAGTACCACGTTCCTGGTGATCTGTGTGAAATCAGTGGTTCATATCCCGTACAGCAAGCGGCATGGGGGGTGAGTACCACATTCCAGGTGATCTGTGTGCAGTCCGTGGTTCATATCCTGTACAGCAAGCGGCATGGTGGTGAGTACCACATTCCTGGTGATCTGTGTGCAGTCCGTGGTTCATATCCAGTACAGCAAGCGGCATGAGGGGTTAGTACGACATTCCTGGTGATCTGTGTGCAGTCCGTGGTTCATATCCAGTACAGCAAGCGGAATGGGAGGTGAGTACCAAATTCCTGGTGATCTGTGTGCACTCAAAGGTTCATATCCCGTACAGCAAGCGGCATGAAGGGTGAGTAACACGTCCCTGGTAATCTGTGTGCAGTCAGTGGTTCATATCCCGTACAGCAAGCGGCATGGGGGGTGAGTAACGTGTCCCTGGTGCTTTGTGTAGGCAGTGGTTCATATCCCGTACAGCAAGCGGCATGGAGGGTGAGTAACGTGTCCCTGGTGCTCTGTGTAGGCAGTGGTTCATATCGCGCACAGCAAGCGGCATGGAGGGTGAGTAACGTGTCCTCGGTGCTCTGTGTAGGCAGTGGTTCATATCGCGCACAGCAAGCGGCATGGAGGGTGAGTAACGTGTCCCTGGTGCTCTGTGTAGGCAGTGGTTCATATCGCGCACAGCAAGCGGCATGGAGGGTGAGTAACGTGTCCCCGGTGCTCTGTGTAGGCAGTGGTTCATATCCCGTACAGCAAGCGGCATGGAGGGTTAGTAACGTGTCCCCGGTGCTGTGTGTAGGCAGTGGTTCATATCCCGTACAGCAAGCGGCATGGAGGGTGAGTAACGTGTCCCCGGTGCTCTGTGTAGTCAGTGGTTCATATCTTGCACAGCAAGCGGCATGGAGGGTGAGTAACGTGTCCCCGGTGCTGTGTGTAGGCAGTGGTTCATATCCCGTACAGCAAGCAGCATGGAGGGTGAGTAACGTGTCCCCGGTGCTCTGTGTAGTCAGTGGTTCATATCTTGCACAGCAAGCGGCATGGAGGGTGAGTAACGTGTCCCTGGTGCTCTGTGTAGGCAGTGGTTCATATCGCGCACAGCAAGCGGCATGGAGGGTGAGTAACGTGTCCCTGGTGCTCTGTGTAGTCAGTGGTTCCTATCCCGTACAGCAAGCAGCATGGAGGGTGAGTAACGTGTCCCTGGTGCTCTGTGTAGGCAGTGGTTCATATCGCGCACAGCAAGCGGCATGGAGGGTGAGTAACGTGTCCCCGGTGCTCTGTGTAGGCAGTGGTTCATATCCCGTACAGCAAGCGGCATGGAGGGTGAGTAACGTGTCCCCGGTGCTCTGTGTAGGCAGTGGTTCATATCCCGTACAGCAAGCGGCATGGAGGGTGAGTAACGTGTCCCTGGTGCTCTGTGTAGGCAGTGGTTCATATCCCGTACAGCAAGCGGCATGGAGGGTGAGTAACGTGTCCCCGGTGCTCTGTGTAGGCAGTGGTTCATATCCCGTACAGCAAGCAGCATGGAGGGTGAGTAACGTGTCCCTGGTGCTCTGTGTAGTCAGTGGTTCATATCTTGCACAGCAAGCGGCATGGGGATGAGTAACATGTCTCTGGTGATCTGTGTGCAGTCCGTGGTTCATATCCCTTACAGCAAGCGGCATGGAGGGTGAGTAACATATCCCTGCTGATTTGTGTGCAGTCCGTGGTTCATATCCCGTACAGCAAGAGTCATGGAGGGTGAGTAACACGTTCCTGGTGATCTGCGTGCAGTCTGTGGTTCATATCCAGTACAGCGAACGGCATACGGAGTGAGTACAAGTTCGTGGTGATCTGTGTGCAGTCCGTGGTTCATATCCCGTACAGCAAGTGTCATGGAGGGTGAGTAACACGTTCCTGGTGATCTGTGTGCAGCCGTGGTTCATATCGCGTACAGAAAGCGGCATGGGGGTGAGTAACATATACCTGGTGATCTGTGTGCAATCCGTGTTTCATATCCGGTACAGCAATCGCATGGGGGGTGAGTAACATATCCCTGGTGATCTGTGTGCAGTCCGTGGTTCATATACAGTACAGCAAGCGGCATGGGGTGAGTAACATATCCCTGGTGATCTGTGTGTGCAGTCCGTGGTTAATATCCAGTACAGCAAGCGGCATGGGGGTGAGTAACATATCCCTGGTGATCTGTGTGCAGTCCGTGGTTTATATCCAGTACAGCAAGCGGCATGGGGGTGAGTAACATATCCCTGGTAATCTGTGTGTGCAGTCCGTGGTTCATATACAGTACAGCAAGCGGCATGGGGGTGAGTAACATATCCCTGGTGATCTGTGTGTGCAGTCCGTGGTTCATATCCCGTACAATAAGCGGCATGGGGGTGAGTAACATATCCCTGGTGATCTGTGTGTGCAGTCCGTGGTTCATATCCCGTACAGCAAGCGGCATGGGGGTGAGTAACATATCCCTGGTGATCTGTGTGTGCAGTCCGTGGTTCATATCCAGTACAGCAAGCGGCATGGGGGTGAGTAACATATTCCTGGTGATCTGTGTGTGCAGTCCGTGGTTCATATCCCGTACAGCAAGCGGCATGGGGGGTGAGTAACATATCCCTTGTGATCTGTGTACAGTCCGTGGTTCATATCCCGTACAGCAAGCGCCATGGGGGGTGAGTAACATATCCCTGGTGATTTGTGTGCAGTCCGTGGTTCATATCCCGTACAGCAAGCGGCGTGGGGGTGAGTAACATATCCTTGGTGATTTGTGTGCAATCCGTAGTTCATATCCAGTACCACAAGCGGCATGGGGGTGGGTAACATATCCCTGGTGATCTGTGTGCAGTCCGTGTTTTATATCCCGTAAAGCAAGCGGCATGGGGGGTGAGTACCACATTCCTGGTGATCTGGGTGCAGTCCGTGGTTCATATCCAGTACAGCAAGCGGCATGGGGGTGAGTACCACATTCCTGGTGATCTGTGTGCAGTCCGTGGTTCATATCCAGTACAGCAAGCGGCATGGGGGGTGAGTAAGATATCCCTGGTTATCTGTGTGCAGTACGTGGTTCATATCCCGTACAGAAAGCGGCATGCAGGGTGAGTAACACGTTCCTGGTGATCTGTGAGCAGTCCGTGGTTCATATCCCGTACAGCAAGCGGCATGGAGGGTGAGTAACATATCCCTGGTGATCTGTGGTTGCAGTATGTGGTTCATATCCCGTACAGAAAGCGGCATGCAGGGTGAGTAGCACGTTCCTGGTGATCTGTGAGCAGCCCGTGGTTCATATCCCGTACAGCAAGCGGCATGCAGGATGAGTAACATATACCTGGTGATCTGTATGTGCAGTCCGTGGTTCATTTCCCGTACAGCAAGCGGCATGGAGGGTGAGTAATACGTTCCTGGTGATCTGCGTGCAGTCCGTGGTTCATATCTAGTACAGCAAGCGGCATACGGAGTGAGTACCACGTTCCTGGTGATCTGTCTGAAGTCAGTGGCTCATATCCCGTACAGCAAGAGCCATGGAGGGTCAGTAACACGTTCCTGGTGATCTGTGTGCAGTCCGTGGTTCATATCCGGTACAGCAAGCGGCATAGGGGGTGAGTACCACATTCCAGGTGACCTGTGTGCAGTCCGTAGTTCATATCCAGTACAGCAAACGGCATGGGGGGTGAGTACCACATTCCCAGTGATCTGTGTGCAGTCCGTGGTTCATATCCAGTACAGCAAGCGGCATGGGCGGTGAGTACCACATTCCTGGTGATCTTTTTGCAGTACGTGGCTCATATCCGGTACAGCAAGCGGCATGGGGGGTGAGTAACATATCTCTGGTGATCTGTGTGCAGTCCGTGTTTCATATCCCGTACAGCAAGCGGCATTGGGGTGAGTACCACAATCCTGGTGATCTGTGTGCAATCCGTGGTTCATATGCAGTAAAGCAAGCGGAATGGGGGGTGAGTAACATATCCCTGGTGATCTGCGTGAAGTAGGTGGTTCATGTCCCGTAAAGCAAGCGGCATACGGAGTGAGTACCACGTTCCTGATGATTTGTGTGCAGTCCTTGGTTCATATCCCGTACAGCAAGCGGCATACGGAGTGAGTACCACGTCCCTGGTGATCTTCGCGCAGTCCGTGGTTCATATCCAGTACAGCAAGCGGCATACGGAGTGAGTACCACGTTCCTAGTGATCTGTGTGCAGTCCGTGGTTCATATCCCGTACAGCAAGAGTCATGGAGGGTGAGTAACACGTTCCTGGTGATCTGTGTGCAGTCCGTGGTTCATATACCGTACAGCAAGCGGCATGCAGGGTGAGTAACATATACCTGGTGATTTGTGTGCAGTCCGTGGTTCATATCCCGTACAGCAAGAGTCATGGAGGGTGAGTACTACATTCCTGGTGATCTGTGTGCAGTCCGTGGTTCATATCCAGTACATCAAGCGGCATGGGGGGTGAGTAACATATTCCTGGTGATCTGTGTGCTGTCCGTGGTTCATATCCAGTACATCAAGCGGCATGGGAGATGAGTAACATATCCCTGGTGATTTGTGTGCAGTCCGTGGTTAATATCCCGTACAGGAAGAGTCATGGAGGGTGAATAACACGTTCATGGTGATCTGTGTGCAGTCCGTGGTTCATATCTTGCACAGCAACGGGCATGGAGGGTGAGTAATACGTTCCTGGTGATCTGCCTGCAGTCCGTGGTTCATATTCCGTACAGCAAGCGGCATGGAGGGTGAGTTAGACGTTCCTGGTGATCTGCGTGCAGTCCGTGGTTCATATCCCGTACAGCATGAGTCATGGAGGGTGAGTAACACGTTCCTGGTGATGTGCGTGCAGTCCGTGGTTCATATCCAGTACAGCAAGCGGCATACGGAGTGAGTACCACGTTCCTGGTGATCTGCGTGAAATCAGTGGTTCATATCCCGTACAGCAAGAGTCATGGAGGGTGAGTAACACGTTCCTGGTGATCTGTGTACAGTCCGTGGTTCATATCCCGTACAGCAAGCGGCATGGGGGGTGAGTACCACATTCCAGGTGATCTGTGTGCAGTCCGTGGTTCATATCCTGTACAGCAAGCGGCATTGGGGCTGAGTACCACATTCCTGGTGATCTGTGTGCAGTCCGTGGTTCATATCCAGTACAGAAAGCGGCATGGGGGGTTAGTACGACATTCCTGGTGATCTGTGTGCAGTCAGTGGTTCATATCCCATACAGCAAGCGGCGTGAAGGGTGAGTAACACGTCCATGGTAATCTGTGTGCAGTCAGTGGTTCATATCCCGTACAGCAGGCGGCATGGAGGGTGAGTAACGTGTCCCTGGTGCTCTGTGTAGGCAGTGGTTCATATCCCGTACAGCAAGCGGCATTGAGTGTGAGTAACGTGTCCCTGGTGCTCTGTGTAGTCAGTGGTTCATATCGCGCACAGCAAGCGGCATGGAGGGTGAGTAACGTGTCCCTGGTGCTCTGTGTAGTCTGTGGTTCATATCCCGTACAGCAAGCAGCATGGAGGGTTAGTAAGTGTCCCTGGTGCTCTGTGTAGTCAGTGGTTCATATCCCGTACAGCAAGCAGCATGGAGGGTTAGTAAGTGTCCCTGTTGCTCTGTGTAGTCAGTGGTTCATATCTTGCACAGCAAGCGGCATGGGGATGAGTAACATGTCTCTGGTGATCTGTGTGCAGTCCATGGTTCATATCCCGTACAGCAAGCGGCATGGAGGGTGAGTAACATACCCCTGCTGATTTGTGTGCAGTCCGTGGTTCATATCTCGTACAGCAAGTGTCATGGAGGGTGAGTAAAACGTTCGTGGTGATCTGTGTGCAGTCCGTGGTTCATATCCCGTACAGAACGCGGAATGAGGGTGAGTAACATATCCCTGGTAATCTGTGTGCAGTCCGTGGTACATATCCAGTACAGAAATCGAATGGGGGGTGAGTACCACATTCCTGTTGATCTGTGTGCAGTCCGTGGTTCATATCCAGTACAGCAAGCGGCATGGGGGTGAGTAACATATCCCTGGTGATCTGTCTACAGTCCGTTGTTCATATGCCGTACAGCAAGCAGCATGGGGTGTGATTAAGATATGCCTGGTGATCTGGGTGTGCAGTCCGTGGTTCATATCCCCTACAGCAAGCGGCATGGAGGGCGAGTAACACGTTCCTGGTGATCTGTGTGCAGTCCGTGGTTCATATCCCGTAGCGCAAGTGTCATGGAGGGTGAGTAACACGTTCCTGGTGATCTGTTTGCAGTCCGTGGTTCATATCCCGTACAGCAAGCGGCATGGGGGTGAGTAACATATCCCTGGTGATCTGTGTGCAGTCCGTGGGACATATCCCGTACAGCAATCGCATTGGGGTGAGTACCAAATTCCTGTTGATCTGTGTGCAGTCCGTGGTTCTTATCCAGTACAGCAAGCGGCATGGGGGGTGAGTAACATATCTCTGGTGATCTGTGTACAGTCCGTGGTTCATATCCCGTACAGCAAGCGGCATGGGGGGTGAGTAACATATCCCTGGTGATTTGTGTGCAGTTCTTGGTTCATATCCCGTACAGCAAGCGCCATGGGGGTGAGTAACATATCCTTGGTGATTTGTGTGCAGTCCGTAGTTCATATCCAGTACAGCAAGCGGCATGGGGGGTGAGTACCACATTCCTGGTGATTTGTCTGCAGTCCGTGGTTCATATCCAGTACAGCAAGCGGCATAGCGGTGAGTAACATATCCCTGGTGATTTGTGTGCAGTCAGTGGTTCATATCCTGTACAGCAAGAGTCATGGAGGGTGAGTTCTACATTCCTGGTGATCTGTGTGCAGTCCGTGGTTCATATCCAGTACATCAAGCGGCATGGGGGTGAGTAACATATCCCTGGTGATCTGTGTGCAGTCCGTGGTTCATATCCATTACATCAAGCGGCATGGGGGGTGAGTAACATATCCCTGGTGATCTGTGTGCAGTCCGTGGTTCATATCCATTACATCAAGCGGCATGGGGGGTGAGTAACATATCCCTGGTGATTTGTGTGCAGTCCGTGGTTAATATCCCGTACAGCAAGAGTCATGGAGGGTGAGTAACACGTTCATGGTGATCTGTGTGCAGTCAGTGGTTTATATCTTGCACAGCAAGCGGCATGGAGGGTGAGTAATACGTTCCTGGTGATCTACGTGCAGTCCGTGGTTCATATCCCGTACAGCAAGCGGCATGGAGGGTGAGTAAAACGTTCCTGGAATTCTGCGTGCAGTCCGTGGTTCATATCCCGTACAGAATAAGTCATGGAGGGTGAGTAACACGTTCCTGGTGATCTGCGTGCAGTCTGTGGTTAATATCCAGCACAGCAAGCGGCATACGGAGTGAGTACCACGTTCCTAGTGATCTGTGTGAAATCAGTGGTTCATATCCCGTACAGCATGAGTCATGGAGGGTGAGTTATACGTTTCTGGTGATCTGTGTGCAGTCCGTGGTTCATATCCAGTACAGCAAGCGGAATGGGAGGTAAGTACCACATTCCTGGTGATCTGTGTGCAGTCAGTGGTTCATATCCCGTACAGCAAGCGGCATGAAGGGTGAGTAACACGTCCCTGGTAATCTGTGTGCATTCAGTGTTTCATATCCCGTACAGCAAGCGGCATGGAGGGTGAGTAAACTGTCCCTGGTGCTCTGTATAGGCAGTGGTTCATATCCCGTACAGCAAGCGGAATGGAGGGTGAGTAACGTGTCCCCGGTGCTCTGTGAAGTCAGTGGTTCATTTCGCGCACAGCAAGCGGCATGGAGGGTGAGTAACGTGTCCCTGGTGCTCTGTGTAGTCAGTGGTTCATATCCCGTACAGCAAGCAGCATTGAGGGTGAGTAAGTGTCCCTGGTGCTCTGTGTAGTCAGTGGTTCATATCCCGTACAGCAAGCGGAATGGAGGGTGAGTAACGTGTCCCCGGTGCTCTGTGAAGTCAGTGGTTCATTTCGCGCACAGCAAGCGGCATGGAGGGTGAGTAACGTGTCCCTGGTGCTCTGTGTAGTCAGTGGTTCATATCTTGCACAGAAAGAGGCATGGGGATGAGTAACATGTCTCTGGTGATCTGTGTGCAGTCCGTGGTTCATATCCCGTAGAGCAAGCGGCATGGAGGGTGAGTAACATATCCCTGCTGATTTGTGTGCAGTCCGTGGTTCATATCCCGTACAGCAAGAGTCATGGAGGGTGAGTAACACGTTCCTGGTGATCTGCGTGCAGTCCGTGGTTCATATCCCGTACAGCAAGCGGCATAGGGGTGAGTAACATATCCCTGCTGATTTGTGTGCAGTCCGTGTTTAATATCCCGTACAGAAAGATTCATGGAGGTTTAGTAACACGTTCATGGTGATCTGTGTGCAGTCCGTGGTTCATATCCCGTACAGCAAGCGTCATGGACGGTGAGTAATACGTTCCTGGTGATCTGGGTGCAGTCCGTGGTTCATATCCGGTACAGCAAGAGTCATGGATTGTGAGTAACCCGTTCCTGGTGATCTGCGTGCAGTCCGTGGTTCATATCCAGTACAGCAAGCGGCATACGGAGTGAGTACCACGTTCCTGATGATCTGTGTGAAGTCAGTGGTTCATATCCCGTACAGCAAGAGTCATGGAGGGTGAGTAACACGTTCATGGTGACCTGTGTGCAGTCCGTGGTTCATATCCCGTACAGCAAGCGGCATGGGGGGTGAATACCACATTCCTGGTGATCTGTGTGCGGTCCGTGGTTCATATCCAGTATAGCAAGCGGCATGGGGGGTGAGTACCACAATCCTGGTGATCTGTGTGCAGTCTGTGGTTCATATCCATTACAGCAAGCGGCATGAGGGGTGCGTAACATATCCCTGGTTATCTGTATGCAGTCCGTGGTTCATATCCCGTACAACAAGCGGCATTGGGGTGAGTACCACATTCCTGGTGATCTGTGTGCAGTCAGAGGTTCATATGCCGTACAGCAAGCGGCATGGGGGTGAGTAACACGTCCCTGGTAATCTGTGTGAAGTCAGTGGTTCATGTCCCGTATAGCAAGCGGCATAAAGGGTGAGTAACATCTCTCTGGTGCTCTGTGTGCAGTCAGAGGTTCATATGCCGTACAGCAAGCGGCATGGAGGGTGAGTAACATGTCCATGGTGATCTCTGTGCAGTCAGTGGTTCATGTCCCATAAAGCAAGCGGCATGGAGGTGAGTGACACGTTCCTGGTGATCTTTGTGCAGTCAGTGGTTCATGTCCCGTACAGCAAGCGACATGAAGGGTGAGTAACATGTCCCTGGTGATCTGTGTGCAGTAGGTGGTTCATGTTCCGTACAGCAAGCGGCATACGGAGTGAGTACCACGTTCCTGGTGATCTGTGTGCAGTCCGTGGTTCATATCCCGTACAGCAAGTGGCATACGGAGTGAGTACCACGATCCTGGTTATCTGCGCGCAGTCCGTGGTTCATATCCAGTACAGCAAGCGGCATACGGAGTGAGTACCACGTTCCTGGTAATCTGTGTGCAGTCCGTGGTTCATATCCCGTACAGCAAGAGTCACGGAGGGTGAGTAACACGTTCCTGGTGATCTGTGTGCAGTCCGTGGTTCATATACCGTAGAGCAAGCGGCATGGAGGGTGAGTAACATATCCCTGGTGATTTGTGTGCAGTCCGTGGTTCATATCCCGTACAGCAAGAGTCATGGAGGGTGAGTAACACGTTCCTGGTGATCTGTGTGCAGTCCGTGGTTCATATCCCGTACAGCAAGAGTCATGAAGGGTGAGTACTACATTCCTGGTGATCTGTGTGCAGTCCGCGGTTCATATCCAGTACATCAAGTGGCATGGGGGGTGAGTAACATATCCCTGGTGATCTGTGTGCAGTCCGTGGTTCATATCCATTACATCAAGCGGCATGGGGGATGAGTAACATATCCCTGGTGATTTGTGTGCAGTCAGTGGTTCATATCTTGCACAGCAAGCGGCCTAGAGGGTGAGTAATACGTTCCTGGTGATCTACGTGCAGTCCGTGATTCATGTCCCGTACAGCAAGCGGCATGGAGGGTGTGTAAAACGTTCCTGGAGTTCTGCGTGCAGTCCGTGGTTCATATCCCGTACAGCATGAGTCATGGAGGGTGAGTAACACGTTCCTGGTGATCTGCGTGCAGTCCGTGGTTCATATCCAGTACAGCAAGCGGCATACGGAGTGAGTACCACGTTCTTGGTGATCTGTGTGAAATCAGTGGTTCATATCCCGTACAGCATGTGTCATGGAGGGTGACTTACACGTTCCTGGTGATCTGTGTGCAGACCGTGGTTCATATCCCGTACAGCAAGCGGCATGGGGGGTGAGTACCACATTCCAGGTGATCTGTGTGCAGTCCGTGGTTCATATCCTGTACAGCAAGCGGCATGGTGGTGAGTACCACATTCCTGGTGATCTGTGTGCAGTCCGTGGTTCATATCCAGTACAGCAAGCGGCATGGGGGGTTAGTACGACATTCCTGGTGATCTGTGTGCAGTCCGTGGTTCATATCCAGTACAGCAAGCGGAATGGGAGGTGAGTACCACATTCCTGGTGATCTGTTTGCAGTCAGTGGTTCTAATCCCGTACAGCAGGCGGCATGAAGGGTGAGTAAGACGTCCCTGGTGATCTGTGTGCAGTCAGTGGTTCATATCCCGTACAGCAAGCGGCATGGAGGGTGAGTAACGTGTTCCTGGTACTCTGTGTAGGCAGTGGTTCATATCCCGTACAGCAAGCGGCATGGAGGATGAGTAACGTGTCCCCGGTGCTCTGTGAAGTCAGTGGTTCATATCGCGCACAGCAAGCGGCATGGAGGGTGAGTAACTGTCCCTGGTGCTCTGTGTAGTCAGTGGTTCATATCCCGTACAGCAAGCCGCATGGAGGGTGAGTAAGTGTCCCTGGTGCTCTGTGTAGTCAGTGGTTCATATCTTGCACAGCAAGCGGCATGGGGATGAGTAACATGTCTCTGGTGATCTGTGTGCAGTCCGTGGTTCATATCCCGTACAGCAAGCGGCATGGAGGGTGAGTAACATATCCCTGCTGATTTGTGTGCAGTCCGTGGTTCATATCCCGTACAGCAAGTGTCATGGAGGGTGAGTAACACGTTAGTAGAAATATTAAGCCGGTTCTGGCACAGTAGAGAGATGCCGACAAGCGATAAAGTTCTTTGTTCTACGCCGACAAGCCCCGCCCCCTCCCTTTGAGGGCTTACATACCGCCAGGTCTCGTGTCGTTAGGCCCCGCCCCCTCTCGCTTTGTATTCTTACCTAATGCCGACAGTGTCTGTGCTAACAGGTCCTACCCTCCTCCCCCATGCGTTCTACTGTGGCGTCCTGACTTGAGGGAATTGTTTTCTCGATTCCTGCCGCCCCTCGGTAAATTAATTAGGTAATCTTCGTCAAACATTTTTTTTATGACTACTAAGGTCTGCACATTGCATCCTCGAGCGATTAAGTTTTTTGAATAATGAATTGTTGACTGGAGCTTGAGTATAAGTAGTCTGCTCACGGGGACAGTCTGTCATGTAATGAGAACACGCAGCCTTCTTCTATCCGGGGAAAGCGCTTGTCCATTAGCTGAACATGTTAGACGCTTTCACAACATTAATAGGCTTTTAAGTTTACATTCTGGATCTGTTTACATACATTAGCGAACGACCTACTTCCGCCTGGCGGTAACGGTGACCTCTATTACCTGCCAACTTTAGACGCTTTCACCCCATTAGCGAACAATGTCAGTAATTGTTTTCCTAAGTGCTCTGCCCAACACTCAACACTTTAGATTTTAGCGATGGAAATGATATAAAAAGCAGCAGCTTCTCCAACGAGTTCCAAGTTGACCAGGATGGCCGGGTTCGAATTACAAATTCAGCTTCTAATAACTCAGAGACTAATTACGATAAAGACATCAAATAAAGTTTATTACATTAATGTCATTAGATAGTTTCTTGTGAATGTATATTTGGGTACATGGTGTCCAGGGTTCGAATACCGATAAAATGTAATTTAATTATAAATTTAATAACTCCTAAACTAATTAAGATAAAGACGCCATATAAACTTTATTGCCTTTATGTTATTAGGTAGTATCTTGTGGAGGTGTAATTAGATACCTGACGTTCTGGGTTCGAGCCTAATGTTTAAATCGTCATTATCTCAGAAACTAAGAGAGGTAGAGGAATTGACCAAAGCATGATTGATAGCTCCTATGATGGGTAATTAATACTGTATATAATTTTCAATCAGTTGTCCTTATTTCGAATCCCGATCTTTCAATCACTTACTTATTTTTTTCTATACTCTAGAATATGTCACTTAGATTGATGCTGTAACTGCATACAGCACCTTTAAACATATCAAACTAATATTGTAAATAATTTTGTTTTTGGTGTCCAGGGTTCGAATACCGATAAAATGCAATTTAATTATAAATTTAATAACTTCTAAACTAATTAAGATAAAGATGCCAAATAAACTTTATTGCCTTTATGTTATTAGCTAGTATCTTGTGGAGGTGTAATTAGATACCAGACGTTCTGGGTTCGAGCCTAATTTTAAATCGTCATTATCTCAGAAACTAAGAGAGGTAGAGGAATTGACCAAAGCATGATTGATAGCTCCTATGATGGGCAATTAATACTGTATATAATTTTCAATCAGTTGTCCTTACTTCGAAGCCCGATCTTTCAATCACTTACTTATTTTTTCTCTATACTCTAGAATATATCACTTAGATTGATGCTGTAAATGCATACAGCACCCTTAAACATATCAAACTAATATTGTAAATAATTTTGTTTCTGGTGTCCAGGGTTCGAATACCGATAAAATGTAATTTAATTATAAATTTAATAACTCCTAAACTAATTAAGATAAAGACACCAAATAAACTTTATTGCGTTTATGTTATTAGGTAGTATCTTGCGGATGTGTAATTAGATACCTGAAGTTCTGGGTTCGAGCCTAATTTTAAATCGGCATTATCTCAGAAACTAAGAGAGGTAGAGGAGTTGACCAAAG
This sequence comes from Deroplatys truncata, assembly GCA_030765065.1. Lineage (NCBI taxonomy): Eukaryota > Metazoa > Arthropoda > Insecta > Mantodea > Mantidae > Deroplatys > Deroplatys truncata. Next base: position 14,861,155 of record CM060981.1, read on the forward strand.
CATGATTGATAGCTCCTATGATGGGCAATTAATACTGTATATAATTTTCAATCAGTTATCCTTACTTCGAATCCCGATCTTTCAATCACTTACTTATTTTTTCTATACTCTAGAATATATCACTTAGATTGATGCTGTAAATGTATACAACACCTTTAAACATATCAAACTAACATTGTAAATAATTTTGTTTCTGGTGTCCAGGGATCGAATACCGATAAAATGTAATTTAATTATAAATTTAATAACTCCTAAACTAATTAAGATAAAGACGCCATATAAACTTTATTGCCTTTATGTTATTAGGTAGTATCTTGTGGAGGTGTAATTAGATACCTGACGTTCTGGGTTCGAGCCTAATGTTTAAATCGTCATTATCTCAGAAACTAAGAGAGGTAGAGGAATTGACCAAAGCACGATTGATAGCTCCTATGATGGGTAATTAATACTGTATATAATTTTCAATCAGTTGCCCTTATTTCGAATCCCGATCTTTCAATCACTTACTTATTTTTTTCTATACTCTAGAATATGTCACTTAGATTGATGCTGTAACTGCATACAGCACCTTTAAACATATCAAACTAATATTGTAAATAATTTTGTTTTTGGTGTCCAGGGTTCGAATACCGATAAAATGCAATTTAATTATAAATTTAATAACTTCTAAACTAATTAAGATAAAGATGCCAAATAAACTTTATTGCCTTTATGTTATTAGCTAGTATCTTGTGGAGGTGTAATTAGATACCAGACGTTCTGGGTTCGAGCCTAATTTTAAATCGTCATTATCTCAGAAACTAAGAGAGGTAGAGGAACTGACCAAAGCATGATTGATAGCTCCTATGATGGGCAATTAATACTGTATATAATTTTCAATCAGTTTTCCTTACTTCGAAGCCCGATCTTTCAATCACTTACTTATTTTTTCTCTATACTCTAGAATATATCACTTAGATTGATGCTGTAAATGCATACAGCACCCTTAAACATATCAAACTAATATTGTAAATAATTTTGTTTCTGGTGTCCAGAGTTCGAATACCGATAAAATGTAATTTAATTATAAATTTAATAACTCCTAAACTAATTAAGATAAAGACACCAAATAAACTTTATTGCGTTTATGTTATTAGGTAGTATCTTGTGGATGTGTAATTAGATACCTGAAGTTCTGGGTTCGAGCCTAATTTTAAATCGTCATTATCTCAGAAACTAAGAGAGGTAGAGGAGTTGACCAAAGCATGATTGATAGCTCCTATGATGGGCAATTAATACTGTATATAATTTTCAATCAGTTATCCTTACTTCGAATCCCGATCTTTCAATCACTTACTTATTTTTTCTATACTCTAGAATATATCACTTAGATTGATGCTGTAAATGTATACAACACCTTTAAACATATCAAACTAACATTGTAAATAATTTTGTTTCTGGTGTCCAGGGATCGAATACCGATAAAATGTAATTTAATTATAAATTTAATAACTCCTAAACTAATTAAGATAAAGACGCCATATAAACTTTATTGCCTTTATGTTATTAGGTAGTATCTTGTGGAGGTGTAATTAGATACCTGACGTTCTGGGTTCGAGCCTAATGTTTAAATCGTCATTATCTCAGAAACTAAGAGAGGTAGAGGAATTGACCAAAGCACGATTGATAGCTCCTATGATGGGTAATTAATACTGTATATAATTTTCAATCAGTTGCCCTTATTTCGAATCCCGATCTTTCAATCACTTAATTATTTTTTTCTATACTCTAGAATATGTCACTTAGATTGATGCTGTAACTGCATACAGCACCTTTAAACATATCAAACTAATATTGTAAATAATTTTGTTTTTGGTGTCCAGGGTTCGAATACCGATAAAATGCAATTTAATTATAAATTTAATAACTTCTAAACTAATTAAGATAAAGATGCCAAATAAACTTTATTGCCTTTATGTTATTAGCTAGTATCTTGTGGAGGTGTAATTAGATACCAGACGTTCTGGGTTCGAGCCTAATTTTAAATCGTCATTATCTCAGAAACTAAGAGAGGTAGAGGAACTGACCAAAGCATGATTGATAGCTCCTATGATGGGCAATTAATACTGTATATAATTTTCAATCAGTTGTCCTTACTTCGAAGCCCGATCTTTCAATCACTTACTTATTTTTTCTCTATACTCTAGAATATATCACTTAGATTGATGCTGTAAATGCATACAGCACCCTTAAACATATCAAACTAATATTGTAAATAATTTTGTTTCTGGTGTCCAGAGTTCGAATACCGATAAAATGTAATTTAATTATAAATTTAATAACTCCTAAACTAATTAAGATAAAGACACCAAATAAACTTTATTGCGTTTATGTTATTAGGTAGTATCTTGTGGATGTGTAATTAGATACCTGAAGTTCTGGGTTCGAGCCTAATTTTAAATCGTCATTATCTCAGAAACTAAGAGAGGTAGAGGAGTTGACCAAAGCATGATTGATAGCTCCTATGATGGGCAATTAATACTGTATATAATTTTCAATCAGTTATCCTTACTTCGAATCCCGATCTTTCAATCACTTACTTATTTTTTCTATACTCTAGAATATATCACTTAGATTGATGCTGTAAATGTATACAACACCTTTAAACATATCAAACTAACATTGTAAATAATTTTGTTTCTGGTGTCCAGGGATCGAATACCGATAAAATGTAATTTAATTATAAATTTAATAACTCCTAAACTAATTAAGATAAAGACGCCAAATAAACTTTATTGCGTTTATGTTACTAGGTAGTATCTTGTGGATGTGTAATTAGATACCTGACGTTCTGGGTTCGAGCCTAATGTTTAAATCGTCATTATCTCAGAAACTAAGAGAGGTAGAGGAATTGACCAAAGCATGATTGATAGCTCCTATGAGGGGCAATTAATACTGTATATAATTTTCAATCAGCTGTCCTTACTTCGAATCCCGATCTTTCAATCACTTACTTATTTTTCTCTACACTCTAGAATATATCACTTAGATTGATGCTGTAAATGCATACAGCACCCTTAAACATATCAAACTAATATTGTAAATAATATTGGTTCTGGTGTCCAGGGTTCGAATACCGATAAAATGTAATTTAATTATAAATTTAATAACTCCTAAACTAATTAAGATAAAGACACCAAATAAACTTTTATAGGGGAAAGGATGCTCTCCTGAAACATTAGGTCTCTAGATAGAAGTATTTATAGTGGAGAGATAGGGAATACCAGGGCTGATGCTAGGCTAGTCAGATGCTAAAGGAGGGAGGGATATGCTTTATACGAGAGAGATAGGGAACACAAGGAAAGATGCTATACTAAACAGGACTTGAAGGGTAGAATATGAGCGATATAGCAAACCGAGGAGAGGTATTAGGATAGGAGTTTTGAATGATGGAGTAGGCGTTTATATGCGAGAGATAGGGAATACGAGGGTCGATGCTAGGCTAGACGGTGTTGAATGAGGGAATGTATCTTATATGAGAGAGGTAGGGCAATATGAGGAGAAGTGCTAGGCTAGTCGGGAAGGTCTGAATGAGAGAGTATACGTCTATATGGGAAAATATAGGGAAAACGAAGGTAGGTGCTAGGTTGAGAGAGTCTTCAAGGAGGAAAATGCATTTATATGAGAGCGGTAAAGTATACGAGGAGAGGTGCTAGTCTAGACATGATTTGAGGATTAGAGTATACGTTTATATGGGAGAAATATGGAAAACGGGAGAGATACAAGGATAGACAGAGATTGAAGGAGGAGGAATGTAGGTTTATACTGTAATATAGAGAGTAATTCGATTATAAAACTTTTCTCATCCAGCCTTACAACACTTTTATATACTTAATTTCTAAACCTTACAAACTTTATATTTGTTAAACAGTAGTGCGCGAGACGGAGAGGGACAAACAGTATATCGGTTTACAGTGAAGTATACGTCCTAACCTATTCCCACCTTGTTTGTTCTGGATCTTCTCATTGTCTATCATCTAACGTAACCACGTAACAAGACGTAACACAGGAAATCATACATATGGCACATTAAAAAAAAATAAAGGTATATATAATGAAACATAAACAAGTAGACAGAGAGTCATCGATACATAGAAAACCAGGAGTTGTATGTACTGAGACCATAGATTAGTATAGGCAAACAACAAAGAAGTGAATTTATAGTGTAAATAGCCTAATATTTTCAAATATTATTATAGTCTAAAAGTATATAACTTAATTATGTATCGAGTATTGAGAAATAAACGTTATTCATTATTCACTAATCTCAGATCACTGCAATTGTATTGAATCAATTCACAATTGCTAATGCCATTCAACTTTCATTCGTCTCTGATACATAAAGAAATTGCAAAATGGAGAAGGACGAAAGTAATAAAAAGACTCAGGCAGCAAATTTTAAGAAAGAAGAGAAAGATATATGACCGACATTGTTTTGGAACACAAATTAGTGTTGAAAATAAAATGACTGATAGCTCTGCTAAGCGTAAGGAAGAGACATGGAAATAAATTGCAAATGAATACAATTCTAGGTTAGAAAAAAGAAGATAAACAACATTCATGTAAAACAATTTTTAAAAATCAGTTTAACTGAATACATGTAAAAAAACATATCACTTTACAAAAAGTAATGCAGACAACATTTATTTTTTATAAACATTATCCTATTACATTCCTTTACAAAAAACCATACATATTTCCTAAAAGCAAAGGTGATAGTCTAGACATTCTAAACACTCAGTTATATAATCATATACATCACGCAGAAAGAGACCTGCATTATCAGTAAAAAAACTAAACATCTCAACAATGTCTGAATGATGTATTTTATAAGTACAAGTTTTTTGATATTTCAAAGCTCCTGTTAACCATGGCAGTAATTGATTAACACAATTTCTCGATCCTGTCATGCTATAACTTTAGATGCTTTCAGCTTACTTATAATTTCCTCAATCTCTTGTGTGTGACTATTATTACCAGCATCCCTCGACGCAATTAGTAACCTCAATATATTTACTAGTCTATTTGGATTTTCAAGCGTTGATATCACTGAATCATCATCATATGAAGATTTCATATTCTCGCAACTTCCGATGTATCCAGATTTTTCACCAACAGTAGTCTCCAGTGAAGGACAGAGGCTTGATCCGGTATAACATTCCCCTCTATACATCTTCGGATCTTCAAGTGCAGGTGAGAGAGTCGATTCAGTATAACATGTTGCTCTATGAAACTTAAATCTTGACAAAGAACGATTCTTAAAAATCCGCCCGCATACTCAGCATCTAATAACGCGTTTTCCTTCATGTGTAATGTATGAAAAATCGAGTTTCTCATTCGTCAGTTGCACAGATTTTCTCGGGCAGTAGCTCATGCTAAAACTAAAAGAAATTAAATGAATACGTGAATGCTAACGCTCGAAGGAATTAAAAGCGAATGAATGAATTCATAACACGCACCTATGTATATATCCAGGATGAGGACGACGGAGGGAATTGCGATCAATGCATAGCAGGGAGAAAGGATACTCTCTTGAAACATTAGTCATCTAGACAACTATTGTTCACGGAGCCTGTAGACGTCAGGTTGAATGGGACAGACCTCAGGTTCAAATCTTTAAGGGTACGGACCCCTGGCTTTTGCCTGGCATGTATACTAAACCATCCTAACAGCGAAACATTACATTACAACGACACGTAACCAGAACATGACGAGTGCGAGCATGGAAAAAGGATGCTCTCTGGGAACATTAGTGGAAAAGGATGCTCTCTGGAAACAGTCGCCATCCGCACAACGGATTGTCCCTAACATTTCCAGATTTCGGAACGTTCAACATCGTGACGCGCTCCTGTCATCTACATTTCGACGAAATTTTACCTCCTGAATTAGTTTGGTGCTCTGTATAGAACCTCACAATATGCATTACGCTGCGTGTCCCTAGCGTTTCCAGCTCCTGAATCGTTCCAGCTAGTGGAATGCCTCTACCATCTTCATGTCAACGATCTGTTACTCTGAATTTACGTTTGGTGATCTGTATAAACCTGTACAACATGCATTACGCTATGTAACAGACTCATCACGCTATGTAACAACACGATCACGCTATGTAACAACATGTTCACGCTATGCAACAACATGATCACGCTATGTAACAACATGATCACGCTATGTAACAACATGATCACGCCATGTAACAACATGATCACGCTATGTAACAACATGATCACGCTATGTAACAACATGATCATGCTATGTAACAACATGACCACGCTATGTAACAAAACGATCACGCTATGTAACAACACGATCACGCTATGTAACAACACGATCACGCTATGTAACAACATGATCACGCTATGTAACAACCTGAGTACGCTATGTAACAACATGATCACGCCATGTAACAACATGATCACGGTATGTAACAACCTGATCACGCTATAAAACATGATCACGCTATGTAACAACATGATCACGCTATGTAACAGACTCATCACGCTATGTAACAACATGATCACGCTATGTAACAACCTGAGCACGCTATGTAACATGATCACGCTATGTAACAACATGAACACGCTATGTAACAATACGATCACGCTATGTAACAACATGAACACGCTATGTAACAACATGTACACGCTATGTAACAACATGATCACACTATGTAACAACATGATTACGTTATGTAACAACCTGATCACGCTATGTAACAACATGATCACGCTATGTAACAACCTGATCACGCTATGTAACATGTTCACGCTATGTAACAAAACGATCACGCTATGTAACAACATGTTCACGCTATGTAACAACCTGTTCACGCTATGTAACAACATGATCACGCTATGTAACAACCTGATCACGCTATGTAACAACATGATTACGCTATGTAACAACTGATCACGCTATGTAACAACATGATCACGCTATGTAACAACCTGATCACGGTATGTAACAACCTGATCACGCTATGTAACAACATGTTCACGCTATGTAACAACATGATCACGCTATGTAACAACATGATCACGCTATGTAACAACCTGATCACGCTATGTAACAACATGATTACGTCATGTAACAACTGATCACGCTATGTAACAACACGATCACGCTATGTAACAACACGATCACGCTATGTAACAACTAATCACGCTATGTAACAATACGATCACGCTATGTAACATCATGAACACGCTATGTAACAATACGATCATGCTATGTAACAACCTGAGCACGCTATGTAATAACATGATCACGCTATGTAACAACATGAACACGCTATGTAACAACCTGATCACGCTATGTAACAACATGATCACGCTATGTAACAACCTGATCATGCTATGTAACAACATGTTCACGCTATGTAACAACACGATCACGCTATGTAACAACACGATCACGCTATGTAACAACACGATCACGCTATGTAACAACACGATCACGCTATGTAACAACTGATCACGCTATGTAACAACATGATCACGCTATGTAACAACATGATCACGCCATGTAAAAACTGATCACGCTATGTAACAACATGCTCAAGCTATGTAACAACTGATCACGCTATGTAACAACATGATCACGCTATGTAACAACCTGAGCACGCTATGTAACAATCTGATCACGCTATATAACAACACGATCACGCTATGTAACAACTGATCACGCTATGTAACAACATGATCACGCTATGTAACAACCTGAGTACGCCATGTAACAACATGATCACGCCATGTAACAACTGATCACGCTATGTAACAACATGCTCAAGCTATGTAACAACTGATCACGCTATGTAACAACATGATCACGCTATGTAACAACCTGAGCACGCTATGTAACAATCTGATCACGTTATGTAACAACTGATCACGCTATGTAACAATATGATTACGCTATGTAACAACATGATCACGCTATGTAACAAAACGATCACGCTATGTAACAACACGATCACGCTATGTAACAACTGATCACGCTATGTAACAACATGATCACGCTATGTAACAACCTGAGTATGCTATGTAACAACATGATCACGCCATGTAACAACTGATCACGCTATGTAACAACATGATCACGCTATGTAACAACCTGAGTATGCTATGTAACAACATGATCACGCCATGTAACAACTGATCACGCCATGTAACAACATGCTCAAGCTATGTAACAACTGATCACGCTATGTAACAACATAATCACGCTATGTAACAACATGAGCACGCTATGTAACAACATGATCACGTTATGTAACCACTGATCACGCTATGTAACAACCTGATTACGCTATGTAACAACATGATCACGCTATGTAACAACATGTTCACGCTATGTAACAACATGATCACGCTATGTAACAACATGTTCAAGCTATGTAACAACATGATCACGCTATGTAACAACATGATGGCGCTATGTAACAACCTGATCACGCTATGTAACATGTTCACGCTATGTAACAACTGATCACGCTATGTAACAACATGATCACGGTATGTAACAACCTGAGCACGCTATGTAACAGCATGATCACGCTATGTAACAACATGTTCACGCTATGTAACAACACGATCACGCTATGTGACAACACGATCACGCTATGTAACAACATGGACACGTTATGTAACAACATGGACACGCTATGTAACAACATGAACACGCTATGTAACAATACGATCAAGCTATGTAACAACCTGAGCACGCTATGTAACAACATTATCACGCTATGTAACAACATGAACACGCTATGTAACAACCTGATCACGCTATGTAACAACACGATCACGCTATGTAACAACACGATCACGCTATGTAACAACCTGATCACGCTATGTAACAACATGATCACGCTATGTAACAACATGATCACGCTATGTAACAACATGATCACGCTATGTAAATAGGGTGGACCATTTAAGTTGAGGCTATACAATATATCCAAAACTAAGCGTTGTAGAAAGAAATGTCTTTAATAAAACTTGATTGATATTATGACGAAAGTAAATGCCGCTAGTCGTGTTTCGTTTGGAGGCCGTTATGAGGGTCATTTTGAGTCAATTTATTTTTTTAAATGGGAACCTACAATTAGGGTCCCATTTAAAAAGACCCTGTAGTGACCCTCACTACGTCCTCCAAAATACGACTAGCGGCATTTACTTTCGTCATAATATCAATCAAGTTTTATTAAAGACATTTCTTTCTACAACGCTTAGTTTTGGATATATTGTATAGCCTCAACTTAAATGGTCCACCCTATTTACATAGCGTGATCATGTTGTTACATAGCGTGATCATGTTGTTACATAGCGTGATCATGTTGTTACATAGCGTGATCAGGTTGTTACATAGCGTGATCGTGTTGTTACATAGCGTGATCAGGTTGTTACATAGCGTGATCAGGTTGTTACATAGCGTGTTCATGTTGTTACATAGCGTGATCATGTTGTTACATAGCGTGCTCAGGTTGTTACATAGCTTGATCGTATTGTTACATAGCGTGTTCATGTTGTTACATAGCGTGTCCATGTTGTTACATAACGTGTCCATGTTGTTACATAGCGTGATCGTGTTGTCACATAGCGTGATCGTGTTGTTACATAGCGTGAACATGTTTTTACATAGCGTGATCATGTTGTTACATAGCGTGCTCAGGTTGTTACATACCGTGATCATGTTGTTACATAGCGTGACCAGTTGTTACATAGCGTGAACATGTTACATAGCGTGATCAGGTTGTTACATAGCGCCATCATGTTGTTACATAGCGTGATCATGTTGTTACATAGCTTGAACATGTTGTTACATAGCGTGATCATGTTGTTACATAGCGTGAACATGTTGTTACATAGCGTGATCATGTTGTTACATAGCGTAATCAGGTTGTTACATAGCGTGATCAGTGGTTACATAACGTGATCATGTTGTTACATAGCGTGCTCATGTTGTTACATAGCGTGATCATGTTGTTACATAGCGTGACCAGTTGTTACATAGCTTGAGCATGTTGTTACATAGCGTGATCAGTTGTTACATGGCGTGATCATGTTTTTACATAGCATACTCAGGTTGTTACATAGCGTGATCATGTTGTTACATAGCGTGATCAGTTGTTACATAGCGTGATCGTGTTGTTACATAGCGTGATCGTGTTGTTACATAGCGTGATCGTTTTGTTACATAGCGTGATCGTGTTGTTACATAGCGTGATCGTTTTGTTACATAGCGTGGTCATGTTGTTACATAGCGTGAACATGTTGTTACATAGCGTGATCATGTTGTTACATAGCGTAATCATATTGTTACATAGCGTGATCAGTTGTTACATAACGTGATCAGATTGTTACATAGCGTGCTCAGGTTGTTACATAGCGTGATCATGTTGTTACATAGCGTGATCAGTTGTTACATAGCTTGAGCATGTTGTTACATAGCGTGATCAGTTGTTACATGGCGTGATCATGTTGTTACATGGCGTACTCAGGTTGTTACATAGCGTGATCATGTTGTTACATAGCGTGATCAGTTGTTACATAGCGTGATCGTGTTGTTATATAGCGTGATCAGATTGTTACATAGCGTGCTCAGGTTGTTACATAGCGTGATCATGTTGTTACATAGCGTGATCAGTTGTTACATAGCTTGAGCATGTTGTTACATAGCGTGATCAGTTTTTACATGGCGTGATCATGTTGTTACATAGCGTGATCATGTTGTTACATAGCGTGATCAGTTGTTACATAGCGTGATCGTGTTGTTACATAGTGTGATCGTGTTGTTACATAGCGTGATCGTGTTGTTACATAGCGTGAACATGTTGTTACATAGCATGATCAGGTTGTTACATAGCGTGATCTTGTTGTTACATAGCGTGATCAGGTTGTTACATAGCGTGTTCATGTTGTTACATAGCGTGATCATGTTGTTACATAGCGTGCTCAGGTTGTTACATAGCATGATAGTATTGTTACATAGCGTGTTCATGATGTTACATAGCGTGATCGTATTGTTACATAGCGTGATTAGTTGTTACATAGCGTGATCGTGTTGTTACATAGCGTGATCGTGTTGTTACATAGCGTGATCAGTTGTTACATGACGTAATCATGTTGTTACATAGCGTGATCAGGTTGTTACATAGCGTGATCATGTTGTTGCATAGCGTGATCATGTTGTTACATAGCGTGAACATGTTGTTACATAGCGTGATCAGGTTGTTACATAGCGTGATCAGGTTGTTACATAGCGTGATCATGTTGTTACATAGCGTGATCAGTTGTTACATAGCGTAATCATGTTGTTACATAGCGTGATCAGGTTGTTACATAGCGTGATCATGTTGTTGCATAGCGTGAACATGTTGTTACATAGCGTGAACATGTTGTTACATAGCGTGATCGTTTTGTTACATAGCGTGAACATGTTACATAGCGTGATCAGGTTGTTACATAGCGTGATCATGTTGTTACATAGCGTGATCAGGTTGTTACATAACGTAATCATGTTGTTACATAGTGTGATCATGTTGTTACATAGCGTGATCATGTTGTTACATAGCGTGATCAGTTTGTTACATAGCGTGTACATGTTGTTACATAGCGTGTTCATGTTGTTACATAGCGTGATCGTATTGTTAAATAGCGTGTTCATGTTGTTACATAGCGTGATCATGTTACATAGCGTGCTCAGGTTGTTACATAGCGTGATCATGTTGTTACATAGCGTGATGAGTCTGTTACATAGCGTGATCATGTTGTTACATAGCGTGATCATGTTGTTACATAGCGTGATCATGTTGTTACATAGCGTGATCAGGTTGTTACATACCGTGATCATGTTGTTACATGGCGTGATCATGTTGTTACATAGCGTACTCAGGTTGTTACATAGCGTGATCATGTTGTTACATAGCGTGATCGTGTTGTTACATAGCGTGATCGTGTTGTTACATAGCGTGATCGTTTTGTTACATAGCGTGGTCATGTTGTTACATAGCATGATCATGTTGTTACATAGCGTGATCATGTTGTTACATAGCGTGATCATGTTGTTACATGGCGTGATCATGTTGTTACATAGCGTGATCATGTTGTTACATAGCGTGATCATGTTGTTGCATAGCGTGAACATGTTGTTACATAGCGTGATCGTGTTGTTACATAGCGTGATGAGTCTGTTACATAGCGTAATGCATGTTGTACAGGTTTATACAGATCACCAAACTTAAATTCAGAGTAACAGATCGTTGACATGAAGATGGTAGAGGCATTCCACTAGCTGGAACGATTCAGGAGCTGGAAACGCTAGGGACACGCAGCGTAATGCATATTGTGAGGTTCTATACAGAGCACCAAACTAATTCAGGAGGTAAAATTTCGTCGAAATGTAGATGACAGGAGCGCGTCACGATGTTGAACGTTCCGAAATCTGGAAATGTTAGGGACAATCCGTTGTGAGGATGGCGACTGTTTCCAGAGAGCATCCTTTTCCACTAATGTTCCCAGAGAGCATCCTTTTTCCATGCTCGCACTCGTCATGTTCTGGTTACGTGTCGTTGTAATGTAATGTTTCGCTGTTAGGATGGTTTAGTATACATGCCAGGCAAAAGCCAGGGGTCCGTACCCTTAAAGATTTGAACCTGAGGTCTGTCCCATTCAACCTGACGTCTACAGGCTCCGTGAACAATAGTTGTCTAGATGACTAATGTTTCAAGAGAGTATCCTTTCTCCCTGCTATGCATTGATCGCAATTCCCTCCGTCGTCCTCATCCTGGATATATACATAGGTGCGTGTTATGAATTCATTCATTCGCTTTTAATTCCTTCGAGCGTTAGCATTCACGTATTCATTTAATTTCTTTTAGTTTTAGCATGAGCTACTGCCCGAGAAAATCTGTGCAACTGACGAATGAGAAACTCGATTTTTCATACATTACACATGAAGGAAAACGCGTTATTAGATGCTGTGTATGCGGGCGGATTTTTAAGAATCGTTCTTTGTCAAGATTTAAGTTTCATAGAGCAACATGTTATACTGAATCGACTCTCTCACCTGCACTTGAAGATCCGAAGATGTATAGAGGGGAATGTTATACCGGATCAAGCCTCTGTCCTTCACTGGAGACTACTGTTGGTGAAAAATCTGGATACATCGGAAGTTGCGAGAATATGAAATCTTCATATGATGATGATTCAGTGATATCAACGCTTGAAAATCCAAATAGACTAGTAAATATATTGAGGTTACTAATTGCGTCGAGGGATGCTGGTAATAATAGTCACACACAAGAGATTGAGGAAATTATAAGTAAGCTGAAAGCATCTAAAGTTATAGCATGACAGGATCGAGAAATTGTGTTAATCAATTACTGCCATGGTTAACAGGAGCTTTGAAATATCAAAAAACTTGTACTTATAAAATACATCATTCAGACATTGTTGAGATGTTTAGTTTTTTTACTGATAATGCAGGTCTCTTTCTGCGTGATGTATATGATTATATAACTGAGTGTTTAGAATGTCTAGACTATCACCTTTGCCTTTAGGAAATATGTATGGTTTTTTGTAAAGGAATGTAATAGGATAATGTTTATAAAAAATAAATGTTGTCTGCATTACTTTTTGTAAAGTGATATGTTTTTTTACATGTATTCATTTAAACTGATTTTTAAAAATTGTTTTACATGAATGTTGTTTATCTTCTTTTTTCTAATCTAGAATTGTATTCATTTGCAATTTATTTCCATGTCTCTTCCTTACGCTTAGCAGAGCTATCAGTCATTTTATTTTCAACACTAATTTGTGTTCCAAAACAATGTCGGTCATATATCTTTCTCTTCTTTCTTAAAATTTGCTGCCTGAGTCTTTTTATTACTTTCGTCCTTCTCCATTTTGCAATTTCTTTATGTATCAGAGACGAATGAAAGTTGAATGGCATTAGCAATTGTGAATTGATTCAATACAATTGCAGTGATCTGAGATTAGTGAATAATGAATAACGTTTATTTCTCAATACTCGATACATAATTAAGTTATATACTTTTAGACTATAATAATATTTGAAAATATTAGGCTATTTACACTATAAATTCACTTCTTTGTTGTTTGCCTATACTAATCTATGGTCTCAGTACATACAACTCCTGGTTTTCTATGTATCGATGACTCTCTGTCTACTTGTTTATGTTTCATTATATATACCTTTATTTTTTTTTAATGTGCCATATGTATGATTTCCTGTGTTACGTCTTGTTACGTGGTTACGTTAGATGATAGACAATGAGAAGATCCAGAACAAACAAGGTGGGAATAGGTTAGGACGTATACTTCACTGTAAACCGATATACTGTTTGTCCCTCTCCGTCTCGCGCACTACTGTTTAACAAATATAAAGTTTGTAAGGTTTAGAAATTAAGTATATAAAAGTGTTGTAAGGCTGGATGAGAAAAGTTTTATAATCGAATTACTCTCTATATTACAGTATAAACCTACATTCCTCCTCCTTCAATCTCTGTCTATCCTTGTATCTCTCCCGTTTTCCATATTTCTCCCATATAAACGTATACTCTAATCCTCAAATCATGTCTAGACTAGCACCTCTCCTCGTATACTTTACCGCTCTCATATAAATGCATTTTCCTCCTTGAAGACTCTCTCAACCTAGCACCTACCTTCGTTTTCCCTATATTTTCCCATATAGACGTATACTCTCTCATTCAGACCTTCCCGACTAGCCTAGCACTTCTCCTCATATTGCCCTACCTCTCTCATATAAGATACATTCCCTCATTCAACACCGTCTAGCCTAGCATCGACCCTCGTATTCCCTATCTCTCGCATATAAACGCCTACTCCATCATTCAAAACTCCTATCCTAATACCTCTCCTCGGTTTGCTATATCGCTCATATTCTACCCTTCAAGTCCTGTTTAGTATAGCATCTTTCCTTGTGTTCCCTATCTCTCTCGTATAAAGCATATCCCTCCCTCCTTTAGCATCTGACTAGCCTAGCATCAGCCCTGGTATTCCCTATCTCTCCACTATAAATACTTCTATCTAGAGACCTAATGTTTCAGGAGAGCATCCTTTCCCCTATAAAAGTTTATTTGGTGTCTTTATCTTAATTAGTTTAGGAGTTATTAAATTTATAATTAAATTACATTTTATCGGTATTCGAACCCTGGACACCAGAACCAATATTATTTACAATATTAGTTTGATATGTTTAAGGGTGCTGTATGCATTTACAGCATCAATCTAAGTGATATATTCTAGAGTGTAGAGAAAAATAAGTAAGTGATTGAAAGATCGGGATTCGAAGTAAGGACAGCTGATTGAAAATTATATACAGTATTAATTGCCCCTCATAGGAGCTATCAATCATGCTTTGGTCAATTCCTCTACCTCTCTTAGTTTCTGAGATAATGACGATTTAAACATTAGGCTCGAACCCAGAACGTCAGGTATCTAATTACACATCCACAAGATACTACCTAGTAACATAAACGCAATAAAGTTTATTTGGCGTCTTTATCTTAATTAGTTTAGGAGTTATTAAATTTATAATTAAATTACATTTTATCGGTATTCGATCCCTGGACACCAGAAACAAAATTATTTACAATGTTAGTTTGATATGTTTAAAGGTGTTGTATACATTTACAGCATCAATCTAAGTGATATATTCTAGAGTATAGAAAAAATAAGTAAGTGATTGAAAGATCGGGATTCGAAGTAAGGATAACTGATTGAAAATTATATACAGTATTAATTGCCCATCATAGGAGCTATCAATCATGCTTTGGTCAACTCCTCTACCTCTCTTAGTTTCTGAGATAATGACGATTTAAAATTAGGCTCGAACCCAGAACTTCAGGTATCTAATTACACATCCACAAGATACTACCTAATAACATAAACGCAATAAAGTTTATTTGGTGTCTTTATCTTAATTAGTTTAGGAGTTATTAAATTTATAATTAAATTACATTTTATCGGTATTCGAACTCTGGACACCAGAAACAAAATTATTTACAATATTAGTTTGATATGTTTAAGGGTGCTGTATGCATTTACAGCATCAATCTAAGTGATATATTCTAGAGTATAGAGAAAAAATAAGTAAGTGATTGAAAGATCGGGCTTCGAAGTAAGGACAACTGATTGAAAATTATATACAGTATTAATTGCCCATCATAGGAGCTATCAATCATGCTTTGGTCAATTCCTCTACCTCTCTTAGTTTCTGAGATAATGACGATTTAAAATTAGGCTCGAACCCAGAACGTCTGGTATCTAATTACACCTCCACAAGATACTAGCTAATAACATAAAGGCAATAAAGTTTATTTGGCATCTTTATCTTAATTAGTTTAGAAGTTATTAAATTTATAATTAAATTGCATTTTATCGGTATTCGAACCCTGGACACCAAAAACAAAATTATTTACAATATTAGTTTGATATGTTTAAAGGTGCTGTATGCAGTTACAGCATCAATCTAAGTGACATATTCTAGAGTATAGAAAAAAATAAGTAAGTGATTGAAAGATCGGGATTCGAAATAAGGGCAACTGATTGAAAATTATATACAGTATTAATTACCCATCATAGGAGCTATCAATCGTGCTTTGGTCAATTCCTCTACCTCTCTTAGTTTCTGAGATAATGA
Organism: Deroplatys truncata; assembly: GCA_030765065.1. Taxonomy (NCBI): domain Eukaryota; kingdom Metazoa; phylum Arthropoda; class Insecta; order Mantodea; family Mantidae; genus Deroplatys; species Deroplatys truncata. Next base: position 14,877,877 of record CM060981.1, read on the forward strand.
CGATTTAAACATTAGGCTCGAACCCAGAACGTCAGGTATCTAATTACACCTCCACAAGATACTACCTAATAACATAAAGGCAATAAAGTTTATATGGCGTCTTTATCTTAATTAGTTTAGGAGTTATTAAATTTATAATTAAATTACATTTTATCGGTATTCGATCCCTGGACACCAGAAACAAAATTATTTACAATATTAGTTTGATATGTTTAAGGGTGCTGTATGCATTTACAGCATCAATCTAAGTGATATATTCTAGAGTATAGAGAAAAAATAAGTAAGTGATTGAAAGATCGGGCTTCGAAGTAAGGACAACTGATTGAAAATTATATACAGTATTAATTGCCCATCATAGGAGCTATCAATCATGCTTTCGTCAATTCCTCTACCTCTCTTAGTTTCTGAGATAATGACGATTTAAAATTAGGCTCGAACCCAGAACGTCTGGTATCTAATTACACCTCCACAAGATACTAGCTAATAACATAAAGGCAATAAAGTTTATTTGGCATCTTTATCTTAATTAGTTTAGAAGTTATTAAATTTATAATTAAATTGCATTTTATCGGTATTCGAACCCTGGACACCAAAAACAAAATTATTTACAATATTAGTTTGATATGTTTAAAGGTGCTGTATGCAGTTACAGCATCAATCTAAGTGACATATTCTAGAGTATAGAAAAAAATAAGTAAGTGATTGAAAGATCGGGATTCGAAATAAGGACAACTGATTGAAAATTATATACAGTATTAATTACCCATCATAGGAGCTATCAATCATGCTTTGGTCAATTCCTCTACCTCTCTTAGTTTCTGAGATAATGACGATTTAAACATTAGGCTCGAACCCAGAACGTCAGGTATCTAATTACACCTCCACAAGATACTACCTAATAACATAAAGGCAATAAAGTTTATATGGCGTCTTTATCTTAATTAGTTTAGGAGTTATTAAATTTATAATTAAATTACATTTTATCGGTATTCGAACCCTGGACACCATGTACCCAAATATACATTCACAAGAAACTATCTAATGACATTAATGTAATAAACTTTATTTGATGTCTTTATCGTAATTAGTCTCTGAGTTATTAGAAGCTGAATTTGTAATTCGAACCCGGCCATCCTGGTCAACTTGAACTCGTTGGAGAAGCTGCTGCTTTTTATATCATTTCCATCGCTAAAATCTAAAGTGTTGAGTGTTGGGCAGAGCACTTAGGAAAACAATTACTGACATTGTTCGCTAATGGGGTGAAAGCGTCTAAAGTTGGCAGGTAATAGAGGTCACCGTTACCGCCAGGCGGAAGTAGGTCGTTCGCTAATGTATGTAAACAGATCCAGAATGTAAACTTAAAAGCCTATTAATGTTGTGAAAGCGTCTAACATGTTCAGCTAATGGACAAGCGCTTTCCCCGGATAGAAGAAGGCTGCGTGTTCTCATTACATGACAGACTGTCCCCGTGAGCAGACTACTTATACTCAAGCTCCAGTCAACAATTCATTATTCAAAAAACTTAATTGCTCGAGGATGCAATGTGCAGACCTTAGTAGTCATAAAAAAATGTTTGACGAACATTACCTAATTAATTTACCGAGGGGCGGCAGGAATCGAGAAAACAATTCCCTCAAGTCAGGACGCCACAGTAGAACGCATGGGGGAGGAGGGTAGGACCTGTTAGCACAGACACTGTCGGCATTAGGTAAGCACACAAAGCGAGAGGGGGCGGGGCCTAACGACACGAGACCTGGCGGTATGTAAGCCCTCAAAGGGAGGGGGCGGGGCTTGTCGGGGTAGAACAAAGAACTTTATCGCTTGTCGGCATTTCTCTACTGTGCCAGAACCGGCTTAATATTTCTACTCACGTTCCTGGTGATCTGCGTGCAGTCCGTGGTTCATATCCAGTACAGCGAACGGCATACGGAGTGAGTACAAGTTCCTGGTGATCTGTGAGCAGTCCGTGGTTCATATCCTGTACAGCAAGTGTCATGGAGGGTGAGTAACACGTTCCTGGTGATCTGTGTGCAGTCCGTGGTTCATATCGCGTACAGAAAGCGGCATGGGGGTGAGTAACATATCGCTGGTGATCAGTGTACAGTCCGTGGTTCATATCCCGTACAGCAAGCGGCATGGGGGGTAGGTACCACATTCCTGTTGATCTGTGTTTCAGTCCGTGGTTCATATCCAGTACAGCAAGCGGCATGGGGGGTGAGTAACATATCGCTGGTGATCTGTGTACCGTCCGTGGTTCATATCCCGTACAGCAAGCGGCATGGGGGGTGAGTAACATATCCCTGGTGATCTGTGTGTGCAGTCCGTGGTTCATATCCCGTACAGCAAGCGGCATGGAGGGTGAGTAACACGTTCCTGGTGATCTGTGTGCAGTCCGTGGTTCATATCCAGTACAGCAAGCGGCATGGGGGTTGAGTAACATATCCCTGGTGATTTGTGTGCAGTCCGTGGTTAATATCCCGTACAGCAAGCGGCATGGGGGGGTGAGTAACATATCCCTGGTGATTTGTGTGCAGTCCGTGGTTCATATCCCGTACAGCAAGCGGCGTGGGTGTGAGTAACATATCCCTGGTGATTTGTGTGCAATACGTAGTTCATATCCAGTACAGCAAGCGGCATGGGGGTGGGTAACATATCCCTGGTGATCTGTGTGCAGTCCGTGTTTCATATCCCGTAAAGCAAGCGGCATGGGGGGTGAGTACCACATTCCTGGTGATCTGTGTGCAGTCCGTGGTTCATATCCAGTACAGAAATCGGCATGGGTGGTGAGTACCACATTCCTGGTGATCTGTGTGCAGTCCGTGGTTCATATCCAGTACAGCAAGCGGCATGGGGGGTAAGTACCACATTCCAGGTGATCTGTGTGCAGTCCGTAGTTCATATCCAGTACAGCAAGCGGCATGGGGGGTGAGTACCAAATTCCCAGTGATCTGTGTGCAGTCCGTGGTTCATATCCAGTACAGCAAGCGGCATGGGGGTGAGTAACACATTCCTGGTGATCTTTTTGCAGTCCGTGGTTTATATCCGGTACAGCAAGCGGCATGGGGGGTGAGTAACATATCCCTGGTGATCTGTGTGCAGTCCGTGTTTCATATTCCGTACAGCAAGCGGCATTGGGGTGAGTACCACATTCCTGGTGATCTGTGTGCAATCCGTGGTTCATATGCAGTAAAACAAGCGGAATGGGGGGTGAGTAACATATCCCTGGTGATCTGTGTGCAGTCCGTGGTTCATATCCCGTACAGTAAGCGGCATGGGGGTGAATAACATATACCTGGTGATTTGTGTGCAGTCCGAGGTTCATAACCAGTACAGCAAGCGGCATGGGGGGTGAGTAACATATCCCTGGTGATTTGTGTGCAGTCCGTGGTTCATATCCCGTATAGCAAGCGGCATGGGGGTAAGTAACATATCCCTGGTGATTTGTGAGCAGTCCGTAGTTCATATCCAGTACAGCAAGCGGCATGGTGGGTGAGTACCACATTCCTGGTGATCTGTGTGCAGTCCGTGGTTCATATCCCGTACAGCAACCGCCTTGGGGTTAAGTAACATACCCCTGGATATCTGTCTGCAGTCCGTGGTTCATATCCGATACAGCAAGCGGCATGTGGGTGAGAACCACATTCCTGGTGAACTGTGTGCAGTCCGTGGTTAATATCCCGTACAGCAAGCGGAATGGGGGGTGAGTAACATATCCCTGGTGATCTGTGTGCAGTCAGTGGTTCATATCCTGTACAGCAAGCGGATGGGGGGGTGAGAAACATATCCCTGGTGATCTGTGTGCAGTCAGTGGTTCATATCCTGTACAGCAAGCGGCATGGAGGTGAGTAACGTGTCCCTGGTGATCTGTGTGAAGTTATTGGTTCATATCCTGTACAGCAAGCGGCATGAAGGGTGAGTAACATATCCCTGGTGATCTGTGTGCAGTCAGTGGTTCATATCCTGTAAAGCAAGCGGCATGGAGGTCAGTAACGTGTCCCTGGTGATCTGTGTGCAGTCAGTGGTTCATATCCTACACAGCAAGCGGCATGAAGGGTGAGTAACATCTCTCTGGTGAACTGTGTGCAGTCAGAGGTTCATATGCCGTACAGCAAGCGGCATGGAGGGTGACTAACTTGTCCATGGTGATCTCTGTGCAGTCAGTGGTTCATGTCCCATACAGCAAGCGGCATGGAGGTGAGTGACACGTTCCTGGTGTTCTTTGTACAGTCGGTGGTTCATGTCCCGTACAGCAAGCGACATGAAGGGTGAGTAACATGTCCATGGTGATCTCTGTGCAGTCAGTGGTTCATGTCACATACAGCAAGCGGCATGGAGGTGAGTGACACGTTCCTGGTGTTCTTTGTACAGTCGGTGGTTCATGTCCCGTACAGCAAGCGACATTAAGGGTGAGTAACATGTCCCTGGTGATCTGTGTGCAGTAGGTGGTTCATGTCCCGTACAGCAAGCGGCATACGGAGTTAGTACCACGTTCCTGGTGATCTGTGTGCAGTCCGTGGTTCATATCCCGTACAGCAAGCGGCATACGGAGTGAGTACCACGTTCCTGGTGATCTGCGCGCAGTCCGTGGTTCATATCCAGTACAGCAAGCGGCATACGGAGTGAGTACCACGTTCCTGGTGATCTGTGTGCAGTCCGTGGTTCATATACCGTACAGAAAGCGGCATGGAGGGTGAGTAACATATCCCTGGTGATTTGTGTGCAGTCCGTGGTTCATATCCCGTACAGCAAGAGTCATGGAGGGTAAGTAACACGTTCTGGTGATCTGTGTGCAGTCCGTGGTTCATATCCCGTACAGCAAGAGTCATGGAGGGTGAGTACTACATTCCTGGTGATCTCTGTGCAGTCGGTGGTTCATATCCAGTACATCAAGCGGCATGGGGGGTGAGTAACATATTCCTGGTGATCTGTGTGCTGTCCGTGGTTCATATCCAGTACATCAAGCGGCATGGGGGGTGAGTAACATATCCCTGGTGATTTGTGTGCAGTCCGTGGTTAATATCCCGTACAGCAAGAGTCATGGAGGGTGAGTAACACGTTCATGGTGATCTGTGTGCAGTCAGTGGTTCATATCTTGCACAGCAAGCGGCATGGAGGGTGAGAAATACGTTCCTGGTGATCTGCCTGCAGTCCGTGGTTCATATTCTGTACAGCAAGCGGCATGGAGGGTGAGTAAGACGTTCCTGGTGATCTGCGTGCAGTCCGTGGTTCATATCCCGTACAGCATGAGTCATGGAGGGTGAGTAACACGTTCCTGGTGATCTGCGTGCAGTCCGTGGTTCATATCCAGTACAGCAAGCGGCATACGGAGTGAATACCACGTTCCTGGTGATCTGCGTGAAATCAGTGGTTCATATCCCGTACAGCAAGAGTCATGGGGGGTGAGTACCACATTCCAGGTGATCTGTGTGCAGTCCGTGGTTCATATCCTGTACAGCAAGCGGCATGGGGGTGAGTACCACATTCCTGGTGATCTGTGTGCAGTCCGTGGTTCATATCCAGTACAGAAAGCGGCATGGGGGTGAGTACCAAATTCCCAGTGATCTGTGTGCAGTCCGTGGTTCATATCCAGTACAGCAAGCGGCATGGGGGTGAGTAACACATTCCTGGTGATCTTTTTGCAGTCCGTGGTTCATATCCGGTACAGCAAGCGGCATGGGGGGTGAGTAACATATCCCTGGTGATCTGTGTGCAGTCCGTGTTTCATATTCCGTACAGCAAGCGGCATTGGGGTGAGTACCACATTCCTGGTGATCTGTGTGCAATCCGTGGTTCATATGCAGTAAAACAAGCGGAATGGGGGGTGAGTAACATATCCCTGGTGATCTGTGTGCAGTCCGTGGTTCATATCCCGTACAGTAAGCGGCATGGGGGTGAATAACATATACCTGGTGATTTGTGTGCAGTCCGTGGTTCATATCCAGTACAGCAAGCGGCATGGAGGGTGAGTAAGACGTTCCTGGTGATCTGCGTGCAGTCCGTGGTTCATATCCCGTACAGCATGAGTCATGGAGGGTGAGTACCACATTCCTGGTGATCTGTGTGCAGTCCGTGGTTCATATCCCGTACAGCAACCGCCTTGGGGTTAAGTAACATACCCCTGGATATCTGTCTGCAGTCCGTGGTTCATATCCGGTACAGCAAGCGGCATGTGCGTGAGAACCACATTCCTGATGAACTGTGTGCAGTCCGTGGTTAATATCCCGTACAGCAAGCGGAATGGGGGGTGAGTAACATATCCCTGGTGATCTGTGTGCAGTCAGTGGTTCATATCCTGTACAGCAAGCGGATGGGGGGTGAGTAACATATCCCTGGTGATCTGTGTGCAGTCAGTGGTTCATTTCCTGTACAGCAAGCGGCATGGAGGTGAGTAACGTGTCCCTGGTGATCTGTGTGAAGTTATTGGTTCATATCCTGTACAGCAAGCGGCATGAAGGGTGAGTAACATATCCCTGGTGATCTGTGTGCAGTCAGTGGTTCATATCCTACACAGCAAGCGGCATGAAGGGTGAGTAACATCTCTCTGGTGATCTGTGCAGTCAGAGGTTCATATGCCGTACAGCAAGCGGCATGGAGGGTGAGTAACATGTCTCTGGTGATCTGTGTGTAGTCAGTGCTTCATGTCCCGTACAGCAAGCGGCATAAAGGGTGAGTAACATCTCTCTGGTGATCTGTGTGCAGTCAGAGGTTCATATGCCGTACAGCAAGCGGCATGGAGGGTGAGTAACATGTCCATGGTGATCTCTGTGCAGTCAGTGGTTCATGTCCCATACAGCAAGCGGCATGGAGGTGAGTGACACGTTCCTGGTGTTCTTTGTACATTCGGTGGTTCATGTCCCGTACAGCAAGCGACATGAAGGGTGAGTAACATGTCCCTGGTGATCTGTGTGCAGTAGGTGGTTCATGTCCCGTACAGCAAGCGGCATACGGAGTTAGTACCACGTTCCTGGTGATCTGTGTGCAGTCCGTGGTTCATATCCCGTACAGCAAGCGGCATACGGAGTGAGTACCACGTTCCTGGTGATCTGCGCGCAGTCCGTGGTTCATATCCAGTACAGCAAGCGGCATACGGAGTGAGTACCACGTTCCTGGTGATCTGTGTGCAGTCCGTGGTTCATATCCCGTACAGCAAGTGTCATGGAGGGTCAGTAACACGTTCCTGGTGATCTGTGTGCAGTCTGTGGTTCATATACCGTACAGCAAGCGGCATGGAGGGTGAGTAACATATCCCTGGTGATTTGTGTGCAGTCCGTGGTTCATATCCCGGTCAGCAAGAGTCATGGAGGGTGAGTAACACGTTCTGGTGATCTGTGTGCAGTCCGTGGTTCATATCCCGTACAGCAAGAGTCATGTAGGGTGAGTACTACATTCCTGGTGATCTCTGTGCAGTCCGTGCTTCATATCCAGTACATCAAGCGGCATGGGGGGTGAGTAACATATTCCTGGTGATCTGTGTGCTGTCCGTGGTTAATATCCAGTACTTCAAGCGGCATGGGGGGTGAGTAACATATCCCTGGTGATTTGTGTGCAGTCCGTGGTTAATATCCCGTACAGCAAGAGTCATGGAGAGTGAGTAACACGTTCATGGTGATCTGTGTGCAGTCAGTGGTTCATATCTTGCACAGCAAGCGGCATGGAGGGTGAGTAATACGTTCCTGGTGATCTGCCTGCAGTCCGTGGTTCATATTCCGTACAGCAAGCGGCATGGAGGGTGAATAAGACGTTCCTGGTGATCTGCGTGCAGTCCGTGGTTCATATCCCGTACAGCATGAGTCATGGAGGGTGAGTAACACGTTCCTGGTGATCTGCGTGCAGTCCGTGGTTCATATCCAGTACAGCAAGCGGCATACGGAGTGAATACCACGTTCCTGGTGATCTGCGTGAAATCAGTGGTTCATATCCCGTACAGCAAGAGTCATGGGGGGTGAGTACCACATTCCAGGTGATCTGTGTGCAGTCCGTGATTCATATCCTGTACAGCAAGCGGCATGGGGGTGAGTACCACATTCCTGGTGATCTGTGTGCAGTCCCTGGTTCATATCCAGTACTGCAAGCGGAATGGGAGGTGAGTACCACATTCCTGGTAATCTGTGTGCAGTCTATGGTTCATATCCCGTACAGCAAGCGGCGTGATGGGTGAGTAACACGTCCCTGGTGCACTGTGTAGTCAGTGGTTCATATCCCGTACAGCAAGCAGCATAAGGGGTTAGTAAGTGTCCCTGGTGCTCTGTGTAGTCAGTGGTTCATATCTTGCACAGCAAATGGCATGGGGATGAGTAACATGTCTCTGGTGATCTGTGTGCAGTCCGTGGTTCATATCCCGTACAGAAAGCGGAATGGGGGTGAGTAACATATCCCTGGTGATCTGTGTGCAGTCCGTGGTACATATCCCGTACAGAAATCGCATGGGGGGTGAGTACCACATTCCTGTTGATCTGTGTGCAGTCCGTGGTTCATATGCAGTACAGCAAGCGGCATGGGGGGTGAGTAACATATGCCTGGTGATCTGTGTGTGCAGTCCGTGGTTCATATCCCGTACAGCAAGCGGCATGGAGGGTGAGTAACACGTTCCTGGTGATCTGTGTGCAGTCCGTGGTTCATATCCCGTAGAGCAAGTGTCATGGGGGGTAAGTAACACGTTCCTGGTGATCTGTTTGCAGTCCGTGGTTCATATCCCGTACAGCAAGCGTCATGGGGGTGAGTAACATATCCCTGGTGATCTGTGTGCAGTCCGTAGTACATATCCCGTACAGCAAGCGGCATGGGGGGTGAGTAACATATCTCTGGTGATCTGTGTACAGTCCGTGGTTCATATCCCGTACAGCAAGCGGCATGGGGGGTGAGTAACATATTCCTGGTGATTTGTGTGCAATCCTTGGTTCATATCCCGTACAGCAAGCGCCATGGGGGTGAGTAACATATCCTTGGTGTTTTGTGTGCAGTCCGTAGTTCATATCCAGTACAGCAATCGCCATGGGGGGTGAGTACCACATTCCTGGTGATCTGTGTGCAGTATGTGGTTCATATCCTGTACAGCATGCGGTATGGGGTGAGTAACATTCCCCTGGTGATTTGTCTTCAGTCCGTGGTTCATATCCAGTACAGCAAGCGGCATGGGTATGAGTAACATATCCCTGGTGATTTGTGTGCAGTCAGTGATTCATATCGTGTACAGCAAGCGGCATGGGGGTGAGTAACATATCCCTGGTGATCTGTGTGCAGTCAGTGGTTCATGTCCCGTACAGCAAGCGGCATAAAGGGTGAGTAAATTCTCTCTTATGATCTGTGTGCAGTCCGTGGTTCATATCCCGTACAGCAAGCGGCATGGGGGGTGAGTAACATATTCCTGGTGATTTGTGTGCAATCCTTGGTTCATATCCCGTACAGCAAGCGCCATGGGGGTGAGTAACATATCCTTGGTGATTTGTGTGCAGTCCGTAGTTCATATCCAGTACAGCAAGCGCCATGGGGGGTGAGTACCACATTCTTGGTGATCTGTGTGCAGTATGTGGTTCATATCCCGTACAGCAAGCGGCATGGGGTGAGTAACATTCCCCTGGTGATTTGTGTGCAGTCCGTGGTTCATATCCAGTACAGCAAGCGGCATGGGGATGAGTAACATATCCCTGGTGATTTGTGTGCAGTCCGTGGTTCATATCGTGTACAGCAAGCGGCATGGGGGTGAGTAACATATCCCTGGTGATCTGTGTGCAGTCAGTGGTTCATATCCAGTATAGCAAGCAGCATGGAGGTGAGTAACGTGTCCCTGGTGATCTGTGTGAAGCTAGTGTTCATATCCTTTACAGCAAGCGGCATGAAGGGTGAGTAACATATCCCTGGTGATCTGTGTGCAGTCAGTGGTTCATGTCCCGTACAGCAAGCGGCATGGAGGTGAGTAACATGTCTCTGGTCATCTGTGTGCAGTCAGTGGTTTATATCCTCTACAACAAGCGGCATGAAGGGTGAGTAACATGTCCCTGGTGATCTGTGTGCAGTCCGTGGTTCATATCCTCTACAACAAGCGGCATGAAGGGTGAGTAACATGTCCCTGGTGATCTGTGTGCAGTCAGTGGTTCATATCCTCTACAACAAGCGGCATGAAGGGTGAGTAACATGTCCCTGGTGATCTGTGTGCAGTCAGTGGTTCATATCCTCTACAACAAGCGGCATGAAGGGTGAGTAACATGTCCCTGGTGATCTGTGTGCAGTCATTGGTTCATGTCCCGTACAGCAAGCGGCATAAAGGGTGAGTAAATTCTCTCTTATGATCTGTGTGCAGTCAGTGGTTCATATGCCGTACAGCAAGCGGCACGGAGGGTGAGTAACATGTCCATGGTGATCTCTGTGCAGTCGGTGGTTCATGTCCCATACAGCAAGCGGCATGGAGGTGAGTGACACGTCCCTGATGACCTGTGTGCAGTCAGTGGTTCATGTCCCGTACAGCAAGCGACCAGAAGGGAGAGTAACATGTCCCTGGTGATCTGTGTGCAGTCAGTGGTTCATGTCCCGTAACCCAAGCGGCATGGAGGTGAGTGATACGTTCCTGGTGATCTGTGTGCAGTCAGTGGTTCATGTCCAGTACAGCAAGCGACATGAAGCGTGAGTAACACGTCCCTGGTGATCTGTGTAGGCAGTGGTTCATATCCCGTACAGCAAGCGGCATGGATGGTAAGTAACGTGTTCCTGGTGCTCTCTGTAGTCAGTGGTTCATATCCCGTACAGCAAGTGGCATGGAGAGTGAGTAACATGTCCCTGGTGCTCTGTGTAGTCAGTGGTTCATATCCCGTACAACAAGCGGCATGGAGGGTGAGTAAGTGTCCCTGGTATTCTGTGCAGTCCGTGGTTCATATCCCGTACAGCAAGCGGCATGGAGGGTGAGTAACATATCCCTGGTGATTTGTGTGCAGTCCGTGGTTCATATCCAGTACATCAAGCGGTATGGAGAGTGAGTAACGTGTCCCTGGTGCTCTGTGTAGTCAGTGGTTCATATCCCGTACAGCAAGCGGCATGGAGGGTGAGTAACGTGTCCCTGGTATTCTGTGCAGTCCGTGGTTCATATCCCGTACAGCAAGTGGCATGGAGAGTGAGTAACGTGTCCCTGGTGGTCTGTGCAGTCAGTGGATCATATCCCGTACAACAAGCGGCATGGAGGGTGAGTAACATATCCCTGGTGATTTGTGTGCAGTCCGTGGTTCATATCCAGTACATCAAGCGGCATACGGAGTGAGTACCACGTTCCTGGTGATCTGTGTGCAGTCCGTTGTTCATATCCCGTACAGCAATAGTCATGGAGGGTGAGTAACACGTTCCTGGTGATCTGTGTGCAATCCGTGGTTCATAACCCGTACAGCAAGCGGCATGGGGGGTGAGTACCACATTCCTGGTGATCTGTGTGCAGTCCGTGGTTCATATCCAGTACAGCAAGAGTCTTGAAGGGTGAGTACCACATTCCTGGTGATCTGTGTGCAGTCCGTGGTTCATATCCAGTAAAGCAAGCGGCATGGGGGGTGAGTAACATATCCCTGGTGATCTGTGTGCAGTCCGTGGATCATATCCCGTACAGCAAGCGGCATGGGGGGTCAGTGACATATCCCTGGTGATTTGTGTGCAGTCCGTGGTTCATATCCAGTGCAGCAAGCGGCTTGGGGGTGAGTACCACATTCCTGGTGATCTGTGTGCAGTCCGTGGTTCATATCCCGTACAGCAAGCGGCATGGGGGTGAGTAACATATCCCTGGTTATCTGTATGCAGTCCGTGGTTCATATCCCGTATAACAAGCGGCATGGGAGTGAGTAACATACCCCTGGTGATTTGTCTGCAGTCCGTGGTTCATGTCCAGTACAGCAAGCGGCATGGGGGTGAGAACCACATAACTGGTGATCTGTGTGCAGTCCGTGGTTCATATCCCGTACAGCAAGCAGCATGGGGGTGAGTAACATATCCCTGGTGATCTGTGTGAAGTCAGTGGTTCATATCCTGTACAGCAAGCGGCATGGAGGTGAGTAACGTGTCCCTGGTGATCTGTGTGCAGTCAGTGGTTCATATCCCGTACAGCAAGTGTCATGGAGGGTGAGTAACACGTTCCTGGTGAACTGTGTGCAGTCCGTGGTTCATATCGCGTACAGAAAGCGGCATGGGGGTGAGTAACATATCGCTGGTGATCTGTGTACAGTCCGTGGTTCATATCCCGTACAGCAAGCGGCATGGGGGGTGAGTACCACATTCCAGTTGATCTGTGTTTCAGTCCGTGGTTCATATCCAGTACAGCAAGCGGCATGGGGGGTGAGTAACATATCGCTGGTGATCTGTGTACAGTCCGTGGTTCATATCCCGTACAGCAAGCGGCATGGGGGGTGAGTAACATATCCCTGGTGATCTGTGTGTGCAGTCCGTGGTTCATATCCCGTACAGCAAGCGGCATGGAGAGTGAGTAACACGTTCCTGGTGATCTGTGTGCAGTCCGGGTTCATATCCAGTACAGCAAGCGGCATGGGGTGTGAGTAACATATCCCTGGTGATTTGTGTGCAGTCCGTGGTTCATATCCCGTACAGCAAGCGGCATGGGGGGTGAGTAACATATCCCTGGTGATTTGTGTGCAGTCCGTGGTTCATATCCCGTACAGCAAGCGGCGTGGGGGTGAGTAACATATCCCTGGTGATTTGTGTGCAATCCGTGGTTCATATCCAGTACAGCAAGCGGCATGGGGGTGGGTAACATATCCCTGGTGATCTGTGTGCAGTCCGTGTTTCATATCCCGTAAAGCAAGCGGCATGGGGGGTGAGTACCACATTCCTGGTGATCTGTGTGCAGTCCGTGGTTCATATCCAGTACAGAAATCGTCATGGGTGGTGAGTACCACATTCCTGGTGATCTGTGTGCAGTCCGTGGTTCATTTCCAGTACAGCAAGCGGCATGGGGGGTAAGTAACATCTCCCTGGTGATCTGTGTGCAGTCCGTGGTTCATATCCCGTACAGAAAGCGGCATGCAGGGTGAGTAACACGTTCCTGGTGATCTGTGAGCAGTCCGTGGTTCATATCCCGTACAGCAAGCGGCATGGGGGGTAAGTAAAATCTCTCTGGTGATCTGTGTGCAGTCCGTGGTTCATATCCCGTACAGAAAGCGGCATGCAGGGTGAGTAACACGTTCCTGGTGATCTGTGTGTGCAGTCCGTGGTTCATTTCCCGTACAGCAAGCGGCATGGAGGGTGAGTAATACGTTCCTGGTGATCTGCGTGAAGTCCGTGGTTCATATCCAGTACAGCAAGAGCATACGGAGTGAGTGCCACGTTCCTAGTGATCTGTGTGAAGTCAGTGGTTCATATCCCGTACAGCAAGAGTCATGGAGGGTCAGTAACACGTTCCTGGTGATCTGAGTGCAGTCCGTGGTTCATATCCGGTACAGCAAGCGGCATGGGGCTGAGTACCACATTCCAGGTGATCTGTGTGCAGTCCGTAGTTCATATCCAGTACAGCAAGCGGCATGGGGGTGAGTAACACATTCCCAGTGATCTGTGTGCAGTCCGTGGTTCATATCCAGTACAGCAAGCGGCATGGGGGTGAGTAACACATTCCTGGTGATCTTTTTGCAGTCCGTGGTTCATATCCGGTACAACAAGCGGCATGGGGGGTGAGCAACATATCCCTGGTGATCTGTGTGCAGTCCGTAGTTCATATCCATTACAGCAAGCGGCATGGGGGGTGAGTACCACATTCGCAGTGATCTGTGTGCAGTCCGTGGTTCATATCCAGTACAGCAAGCGGCATGGGGGTGAGTAACACATTCCTGGTGATCTTTTTGCAGTCTGTGGTTCATATCCGGTACAGCAAGCGGCATGGGGGGTGAGCAACATATCCCTGGTGATCTGTGTGCAGTCCGTGTTTCATATCCCGTACAGCAAGCGGCATTGGGGTGAGTACCACATTCCTGGTGATCTGTGTGCAATCCGTGGTTCATATGCAGTAAAACAAGCGGAATGGGGGGTGAGTAACATATCCCTGGTGATATGTGTGCAGTCCGTGGTTCATATCCCGTACAGTAAGCGGCATGGGGGTGAATAACATATACCTGGTGATTTGTGTGCAGTCCGTGGTTCATATCCAGTACAGCAAGCGGCATGGGGGGTGAGTAACATATCCCTGGTGATTTGTGTGCAGTCCGTGGTTCATATCCCGTATAGCAAGCGGCATGGGGGTAAGTAACATATCCCTGGTGATTTGTGAGCAGTCCGTAGTTCATATCCAGTACAGCAAGCGGCATGGTGGGTGAGTACCACATTCCTGGTGATCTGTGTGCAGTCCGTGGTTCATATCCCCTACAGCAACCGCCTTGGGGGTAAGTAACATACCCCTGGATATCTGTCTGCAGTCCGTGGTTCATATCCGGTACAGCAAGCGGCATGTGGGTGAGAACCACATTCCTGGTGAACTGTGTGCAGTCCGTGGTTAATATCCCGTACACCAAGCGGAATGGGGGGTGAGTAACATATCCCTGCTGATCTGTGTGCAGTCCGTGGTTCATATCCTGTACAGCAAGCGGATGGGGGGTGAGTAACGTGTCCCTGGTGATCTGTGTGAAGTTATTGGTTCATATCCTGTACAGCAAGCGGCATAAAGGGTAAGAGACATATCCCTGGTAATCTGTTTGCAGTCAGTGGTTCATATCCTGTAAAGCAAGCGGCATGGAGGTGAGTAACGTGTCCCTGGTGATCTGTGTGCAGTCAGTGGTTCATATCCTGTAAAGCAAGCGGCATGGAGGTGAGTAACGTGTCCCTGGTGATCTGTGTGCAGTCAGTGGTTCATATCCAACACAGCAAGCGGCATTAAGGGTGAGTAACATCTCTCTGGTGATCTGTGTGCAGTCAGAGGTTCATATGCCGTACAGCAAGCGGCATGGAGGGTGAGTAACATGTCTCTGGTGATCTGTGTGTAGTCAGTGCTTCATGTCCCGTACAGCAAGCGCATAAAGGGTGAGTAACATCTCTCTGGTGATCTGTGTGCAGTCAGAGGTTCATATGCCGTACAGCAAGCGGCATGGAGGGTGAGTAACATGTCCATGGTGATCTCTGTGCAGTCAGTGGTTCATGTCCCATACAGCAAGCGGCATGGAGGTGAGTGACACGTTCCTGGTGTTCTTTGTACAGTCGGTGGTTCATGTCCCGTACAGCAAGCGACATGAAGGGTGAGTAACATGTCCCTGGTGATCTGTGTGCAGTAGGTGGTTCATGTCCCGTACAGCAAGCGACATGAAGGGTGAGTAACATGTTCCTGGTGATCTTTGTGCAGTCAGTGGTTCATGTCCCGTACAGCAAGCGACATGAAGGGTGAGTAACATGTCCCTGGTGATCTGTGTGCAGTAGGTGGTTCATGTCCCGTACAGCAAGCGGCATACGGAGTTAGTACCACGTTCCTGGTGATCTGTGTGCAGTCCGTGGTTCATATCCCGTACAGCAAGCGGCATACGGAGTGAGTACCACGTTCCTGGTGATCTGCGCGCCGTCCGTGGTTCATATCCAGTACAGCAAGCGGCATACGGAGTGAGTACCACGCTCCTGGTGATCTGTGTGCAGTCCGTGGTTCATATCCCGTACAGCAAGAGTCATGGAGGGTCAGTAACACGTTCCTGGTGATCTGTGTGCAGTCCGTGGTTCATATACCGTACAGCAAGCGGCATGGAGGGTGAGTAACATATCCCTGGTGATTTGTGTGCAGTCCGTGGTTCATATCCCGTACAGCAAGGGTCATGGAGGGTGAGTAACACGTTCTGGTGATCTGTGTGCAGTCCGTGGTTCATATCCCGTACAGCAAGAGTCATGGAGGTTGAGTACTACATTCCTGGTGATCTGTGTGCAGTCCGTGGTTCATATCCAGTACATCAAGCGGCATGGGGGGTGAGTAACATATTCCTGGTGATCTGTGTGCTGTCCGTGGTTCATATCCAGTACATCAAGCGGCATGGGGGGTGAGTAACATATCCCTGGTGATTTGTGTGCAGCCCGTGGTTAATATCCCGTACAGCAAGAGTCATGGAGGGTGAGTAACACGTTCATGGTGATCTGTGTGTAGTCAGTGGTTCATATCTTGCACAGCAAGCGGCATGGAGGGTGAGTAATACGTTCCTGGTGATCTGCCTGCAGTCCGTGGTTCATAATCCGTACAGCAAGCGGCATGGAGGGTGAGTAAGACGTTCCTTGTGATCTGCGTGCAGTCCGTGGTTCATATCCCGTACAGCATGAGTCATGGAGGGTGAGTAACACGTTCCTGGTGATCTGCGTGCAGTCCGTGGTTCATATCCAGTACAGCAAGCGGCATACGGAGTGAATACCACGTTCCTGGTGATCTGCGTGAAATCAGTGGTTCATATCCCGTACAGCAAGAGTCATGGGGGGTGAGTACAACATTCCAGGTGATCTGTGTGCAGTCCGTGGTTCATATCCTGTACAGCAAGCGGCATGGGGGTGAGTACCACATTCCTGGTGATCTGTGTGCAGTCCGTGGTTCATATCCAGTACAGAAAGCGGCATGGGTGGTTAGTACGACAATCCTGGTGATCTGTGTGCAGTCCCTGGTTCATATCCAGTACTGCAAGAGTCATGGAGGGTGAGTACTACATTCCTGGTGATCTCTGTGCAGTCGGTGGTTCATATCCAGTACATCAAGCGGCATGGGGGGTGAGTAACATATTGCTGGTGATCTGTGTGCTGTCCGTGGTTCATATCCAGTACATCAAGCGGCATGGCGGGTGAGTAACATATCCCTGGTGATTTGTGTGCAGTCCGTGGTTAATATCCCGTACAGCAAGAGTCATGGAGGGTGAGTAACACGTTCATGGTGATCTGTGTGCAGTCAGTGGTTCATATCTTGCACAGCAAGCGGCATGGAGGGTGAGTAATACGTTCCTGGTGATCTGCCTGCAGTCCGTGGTTCATATTCTGTACAGCAAGCGGCATGGAGGGTGAGTAAGACGTTCCTGGTGATCTGCGTGCAGTCCGTGGTTCATATCCCGTACAGCATGAGTCATGGAGGGTGAGTAACACGTTCCTGGTGATCTGCGTGCAGTCCGTGGTTCATATCCAGTACAGCAAGCGGCATACGGAGTGAATACCACGTTCCTGGTGATCTGCGTGAAATCAGTGGTTCATATCCCGTACAGCAAGAGTCATGGGGGGTGAGTACCACATTCCAGGTGATCTGTGTGCAGTCCGTGGTTCATATCCTGTACAGCAAGCGGCATGGGGGTGAGTACCACATTCCTGGTGATCTGTGTGCAGTCCGTGGTTCATATCCAGTACAGAAAGCGGCATGGGGGTGAGTACCAAATTCCCAGTGATCTGTGTGCAGTCCGTGGTTCATATCCAGTACAGCAAGCGGCATGGGGGTGAGTAACACATTCCTGGTGATCTTTTTGCAGTCCGTGGTTCATATCCGGTACAGCAAGCGGCATGGGGGGTGAGTAACATATCCCTGGTGATCTGTGTGCAGTCCGTGTTTCATATTCCGTACAGCAAGCGGCATTGGGGTGAGTACCACATTCCTGGTGATCTGTGTGCAATCCGTGGTTCATATGCAGTAAAACAAGCGGAATGGGGGGTGAGTAACATATCCCTGGTGATCTGTGTGCAGTCCGTGGTTCATATCCCGTACAGTAAGCGGCATGGGGGTGAATAACATATACCTGGTGATTTGTGTGCAGTCCGTGGTTCATATCCAGTACAGCAAGCGGCATGGAGGGTGAGTAAGACGTTCCTGGTGATCTGCGTGCAGTCCGTGGTTCATATCCCGTACAGCATGAGTCATGGAGGGTGAGTACCACATTCCTGGTGATCTGTGTGCAGTCCGTGGTTCATATCCCGTACAGCAACCGCCTTGGGGTTAAGTAACATACCCCTGGATATCTGTCTGCAGTCCGTGGTTCATATCCGGTACAGCAAGCGGCATGTGCGTGAGAACCACATTCCTGATGAACTGTGTGCAGTCCGTGGTTAATATCCCGTACAGCAAGCGGAATGGGGGGTGAGTAACATATCCCTGGTGATCTGTGTGCAGTCAGTGGTTCATATCCTGTACAGCAAGCGGATGGGGGGTGAGTAACATATCCCTGGTGATCTGTGTGCAGTCAGTGGTTCATTTCCTGTACAGCAAGCGGCATGGAGGTGAGTAACGTGTCCCTGGTGATCTGTGTGAAGTTATTGGTTCATATCCTGTACAGCAAGCGGCATGAAGGGTGAGTAACATATCCCTGGTGATCTGTGTGCAGTCAGTGGTTCATATCCTACACAGCAAGCGGCATGAAGGGTGAGTAACATCTCTCTGGTGATCTGTGCAGTCAGAGGTTCATATGCCGTACAGCAAGCGGCATGGAGGGTGAGTAACATGTCTCTGGTGATCTGTGTGTAGTCAGTGCTTCATGTCCCGTACAGCAAGCGGCATAAAGGGTGAGTAACATCTCTCTGGTGATCTGTGTGCAGTCAGAGGTTCATATGCCGTACAGCAAGCGGCATGGAGGGTGAGTAACATGTCCATGGTGATCTCTGTGCAGTCAGTGGTTCATGTCCCATACAGCAAGCGGCATGGAGGTGAGTGACACGTTCCTGGTGTTCTTTGTACATTCGGTGGTTCATGTCCCGTACAGCAAGCGACATGAAGGGTGAGTAACATGTCCCTGGTGATCTGTGTGCAGTAGGTGGTTCATGTCCCGTACAGCAAGCGGCATACGGAGTTAGTACCACGTTCCTGGTGATCTGTGTGCAGTCCGTGGTTCATATCCCGTACAGCAAGCGGCATACGGAGTGAGTACCACGTTCCTGGTGATCTGCGCGCAGTCCGTGGTTCATATCCAGTACAGCAAGCGGCATACGGAGTGAGTACCACGTTCCTGGTGATCTGTGTGCAGTCCGTGGTTCATATCCCGTACAGCAAGTGTCATGGAGGGTCAGTAACACGTTCCTGGTGATCTGTGTGCAGTCTGTGGTTCATATACCGTACAGCAAGCGGCATGGAGGGTGAGTAACATATCCCTGGTGATTTGTGTGCAGTCCGTGGTTCATATCCCGGTCAGCAAGAGTCATGGAGGGTGAGTAACACGTTCTGGTGATCTGTGTGCAGTCCGTGGTTCATATCCCGTACAGCAAGAGTCATGTAGGGTGAGTACTACATTCCTGGTGATCTCTGTGCAGTCCGTGCTTCATATCCAGTACATCAAGCGGCATGGGGGGTGAGTAACATATTCCTGGTGATCTGTGTGCTGTCCGTGGTTAATATCCAGTACTTCAAGCGGCATGGGGGGTGAGTAACATATCCCTGGTGATTTGTGTGCAGTCCGTGGTTAATATCCCGTACAGCAAGAGTCATGGAGAGTGAGTAACACGTTCATGGTGATCTGTGTGCAGTCAGTGGTTCATATCTTGCACAGCAAGCGGCATGGAGGGTGAGTAATACGTTCCTGGTGATCTGCCTGCAGTCCGTGGTTCATATTCCGTACAGCAAGCGGCATGGAGGGTGAATAAGACGTTCCTGGTGATCTGCGTGCAGTCCGTGGTTCATATCCCGTACAGCATGAGTCATGGAGGGTGAGTAACACGTTCCTGGTGATCTGCGTGCAGTCCGTGGTTCATATCCAGTACAGCAAGCGGCATACGGAGTGAATACCACGTTCCTGGTGATCTGCGTGAAATCAGTGGTTCATATCCCGTACAGCAAGAGTCATGGGGGGTGAGTACCACATTCCAGGTGATCTGTGTGCAGTCCGTGATTCATATCCTGTACAGCAAGCGGCATGGGGGTGAGTACCACATTCCTGGTGATCTTTGTGCAGTCCCTGGTTCATATCCAGTACTGCAAGCGGAATGGGAGGTGAGTACCACATTCCTGGTAATCTGTGTGCAGTCTATGGTTCATATCCCGTACAGCAAGCGGCGTGATGGGTGAGTAACACGTCCCTGGTAATCTGTGTGTAGTCAGTGGTTCATATCGCGCACATCAAGCGGCATGGAGGGTGAGTAACGTGTCCCTGGTGCACTGTGTAGTCAGTGGTTCATATCCCGTACAGCAAGCAGCATAAGGGGTTAGTAAGTGTCCCTGGTGCTCTGTGTAGTCAGTGGTTCATATCTTGCACAGCAAATGGCATGGGGATGAGTAACATGTCTCTGGTGATCTGTGTGCAGTCCGTGGTTCATATCCCGTACAGAAAGCGGAATGGGGGTGAGTAACATATCCCTGGTGATCTGTGTGCAGTCCGTGGTACATATCCCGTACAGAAATCGCATGGGGGGTGAGTACCACATTCCTGTTGATCTGTGTGCAGTCCGTGGTTCATATGCAGTACAGCAAGCGGCATGGGGGGTGAGTAACATATGCCTGGTGATCTGTGTGTGCAGTCCGTGGTTCATATCCCGTACAGCAAGCGGCATGGAGGGTGAGTAACACGTTCCTGGTGATCTGTGTGCAGTCCGTGGTTCATATCCCGTAGAGCAAGTGTCATGGGGGGTAAGTAACACGTTCCTGGTGATCTGTTTGCAGTCCGTGGTTCATATCCCGTACAGCAAGCGTCATGGGGGTGAGTAACATATCCCTGGTGATCTGTGTGCAGTCCGTAGTACATATCCCGTACAGCAAGCGGCATGGGGGGTGAGTAACATATCTCTGGTGATCTGTGTACAGTCCGTGGTTCATATCCCGTACAGCAAGCGGCATGGGGGGTGAGTAACATATTCCTGGTGATTTGTGTGCAATCCTTGGTTCATATCCCGTACAGCAAGCGCCATGGGGGTGAGTAACATATCCTTGGTGTTTTGTGTGCAGTCCGTAGTTCATATCCAGTACAGCAATCGCCATGGGGGGTGAGTAACACATTCCTGGTGATCTGTGTGCAGTATGTGGTTCATATCCTGTACAGCATGCGGTATGGGGTGAGTAACATTCCCCTGGTGATTTGTCTGCAGTCCGTGGTTCATATCCAGTACAGCAAGCGGCATGAGTATGAGTAACATATCCCTGGTGATTTGTGTGCAGTCAGTGATTCATATCGTGTACAGCAAGCGGCATGGGGGTGAGTAACATATCCCTGGTGATCTGTGTGCAGTCAGTGGTTCATGTCCCGTACAGCAAGCGGCATAAAGGGTGAGTAAATTCTCTCTTATGATCTGTGTGCAGTCCGTGGTTCATATCCCGTACAGCAAGCGGCATGGGGGGTGAGTAACATATTCCTGGTGATTTGTGTGCAATCCTTGGTTCATATCCCGTACAGCAAGCGCCATGGGGGTGAGTAACATATCCTTGGTGATTTGTGTGCAGTCCGTAGTTCATATCCAGTACAGCAAGCGCCATGGGGGGTGAGTACCACATTCCTGGTGATCTGTGTGCAGTATGTGGTTCATATCCCGTACAGCAAGCGGCATGGGGTGAGTAACATTCCCCTGGTGATTTGTGTGCAGTCCGTGGTTCATATCCAGTACAGCAAGCGGCATGGGGATGAGTAACATATCCCTGGTGATTTGTGTGCAGTCCGTGGTTCATATCGTGTACAGCAAGCGGCATGGGGGTGAGTAACATATCCCTGGTGATCTGTGTGCAGTCAGTGGTTCATATCCAGTATAGCAAGCAGCATGGAGGTGAGTAACGTGTCCCTGGTGATCTGTGTGAAGCTAGTGTTCATATCCTTTACAGCAAGCGGCATGAAGGGTGAGTAACATATCCCTGGTGATCTGTGTGCAGTCAGTGGTTCATGTCCCGTACAGCAAGCGGCATGGAGGTGAGTAACATGTCTCTGGTCATCTGTGTGCAGTCAGTGGTTCATATCCTCTACAACAAGCGGCATGAAGGGTGAGTAACATGTCCCTGGTGATCTGTGTGCAGTCCGTGGTTCATATCCTCTACAACAAGCGGCATGAAGGGTGAGTAACATGTCCCTGGTGATCTGTGTGCAGTCAGTGGTTCATATCCTCTACAACAAGCGGCATGAAGGGTGAGTAACATGTCCCTGGTGATCTGTGTGCAGTCAGTGGTTCATATCCTCTACAACAAGCGGCATGAAGGGTGAGTAACATGTCCCTGGTGATCTGTGTGCAGTCATTGGTTCATGTCCCGTACAGCAAGCGGCATAAAGGGTGAGTAAATTCTCTCTTATGATCTGTGTGCAGTCAGTGGTTCATATGCCGTACAGCAAGCGGCACGGAGGGTGAGTAACATGTCCATGGTGATCTCTGTGCAGTCGGTGGTTCATGTCCCATACAGCAAGCGGCATGGAGGTGAGTGACACGTCCCTGATGACCTTTGTGCAGTCAGTGGTTCATGTCCCGTACAGCAAGCGACCAGAAGGGAGAGTAACATGTCCCTGGTGATCTGTGTGCAGTCAGTGGTTCATGTCCCGTAACCCAAGCGGCATGGAGGTGAGTGATACGTTCCTGGTGATCTGTGTGCAGTCAGTGGTTCATGTCCAGTACAGCAAGCGACATGAAGCGTGAGTAACACGTCCCTGGTGATCTGTGTAGGCAGTGGTTCATATCCCGTACAGCAAGCGGCATGGATGGTAAGTAACGTGTTCCTGGTGCTCTCTGTAGTCAGTGGTTCATATCCCGTACAGCAAGTGGCATGGAGAGTGAGTAACATGTCCCTGGTGCTCTGTGTAGTCAGTGGTTCATATCCCGTACAACAAGCGGCATGGAGGGTGAGTAAGTGTCCCTGGTATTCTGTGCAGTCCGTGGTTCATATCCCGTACAGCAAGCGGCATGGAGGGTGAGTAACATATCCCTGGTGATTTGTGTGCAGTCCGTGGTTCATATCCAGTACATCAAGCGGTATGGAGAGTGAGTAACGTGTCCCTGGTGCTCTGTGTAGTCAGTGGTTCATATCCCGTACAGCAAGCGGCATGGAGGGTGAGTAACGTGTCCCTGGTATTCTGTGCAGTCCGTGGTTCATATCCCGTACAGCAAGTGGCATGGAGAGTGAGTAACGTGTCCCTGGTGGTCTGTGCAGTCAGTGGATCATATCCCGTACAACAAGCGGTATGGAGGGTGAGTAAGTGTCCCTGGTATTCTGTGCAGTCCGTGGTTCATATCCCGTACAGCAAGCGGCATGGAGGGTGAGTAACATATCCCTGGTGATTTGTGTGCAGTCCGTGGTTCATATCCAGTACATCAAGCGGCATACGGAGTGAGTACCACGTTCCTGGTGATCTGTGTGCAGTCCGTTGTTCATATCCCGTACAGCAATAGTCATGGAGGGTGAGTAACACGTTCCTGGTGATCTGTGTGCAGTCCGTGGTTCATATCCAGTACAGCAAGCGGCATGGGGGGTGAGTACCACATTCCTGGTGATCTGTGTGCAATCCGTGGTTCATATCCAGTACAGCAAGAGTCTTGAAGGGTGAGTACCACATTCCTGGTGATCTGTGTGCAGTCCGTGGTTCATATCCAGTAAAGCAAGCGGCATGGGGGGTGAGTAACATATCCCTGGTGATCTGTGTGCAGTCCGTGGATCATATCCCGTACAGCAAGCGGCATGGGGGGTCAGTGACATATCCCTGGTGATTTGTGTGCAGTCCGTGGTTCATATCCAGTGCAGCAAGCGGCTTGGGGGTGAGTACCACATTCCTGGTGATCTGTGTGCAGTCCGTGGTTCATATCCCGTACAGCAAGCGGCATGGGGGTGAGTAACATATCCCTGGTTATCTGTATGCAGTCCGTGGTTCATATCCCGTACAACAAGCGGCATGGGAGTGAGTAACATACCCCTGGTGATTTGTCTGCAGTCCGTGGTTCATGTCCAGTACAGCAAGCGGCATGGGGGTGAGAACCACATAACTGGTGATCTGTGTGCAGTCCGTGGTTCATATCCCGTACAGCAAGCGGCATGGTGGTGAGTAACATATCCCTGGTGATCTGTGTGAAGTCAGTGGTTCATATCCTGTACAGCAAGCGGCATGGAGGTGAGTAACGTGTCCCTGGTGATCTGTGTGCAGTCAGTGGTTCATATCCCGTACAGCAAGTGTCATGGAGGGTGAGTAACACGTTCCTGGTGAACTGTGTGCAGTCCGTGGTTCATATCGCGTACAGAAAGCGGCGTGGGGGGTGAGTACCACATTCCAGTTGATCTGTGTTTCAGTCCGTGGTTCATATCCAGTACAGCAAGCGGCATGGGGGGTGAGTAACATATCGCTGGTGATCTGTGTACAGTCCGTGGTTCATATCCCGTACAGCAAGCGGCATGGGGGGTGAGTACCACATTCCAGTTGATCTGTGTTTCAGTCCGTGGTTCATATCCAGTACAGCAAGCGGCATGGGGGGTGAGTAACATATCGCTGGTGATCTGTGTACAGTCCGTGGTTCATATCCCGTACAGCAAGCGGCATGGGGGGTGAGTAACATATCCCTGGTGATCTGTGTGTGCAGTCCGTGGTTCATATCCCGTACAGCAAGCGGCATGGAGAGTGAGTAACACGTTCCTGGTGATCTGTGTGCAGTCCGGGTTCATATCCAGTACAGCAAGCGGCATGGGGTGTGAGTAACATATCCCTGGTGATTTGTGTGCAGTCCGTGGTTCATATCCCGTACAGCAAGCGGCATGGGGGGTGAGTAACATATCCCTGGTGATTTGTGTGCAGTCCGTGGTTCATATCCCGTACAGCAAGCGGCGTGGGGGTGAGTAACATATCCCTGGTGATTTGTGTGCAATCCGTGGTTCATATCCAGTACAGCAAGCGGCATGGGGGTGGGTAACATATCCCTGGTGATCTGTGTGCAGTCCGTGTTTCATATCCCGTAAAGCAAGCGGCATGGGGGGTGAGTACCACATTCCTGGTGATCTGTGTGCAGTCCGTGGTTCATATCCAGTACAGAAATCGTCATGGGTGGTGAGTACCACATTCCTGGTGATCTGTGTGCAGTCCGTGGTTCATTTCCAGTACAGCAAGCGGCATGGGGGGTAAGTAACATCTCCCTGGTGATCTGTGTGCAGTCCGTGGTTCATATCCCGTACAGAAAGCGGCATGCAGGGTGAGTAACACGTTCCTGGTGATCTGTGAGCAGTCCGTGGTTCATATCCCGTACAGCAAGCGTCATGGGGGGTAAGTAAAATCTCTCTGGTGATCTGTGTGCAGTCCGTGGTTCATATCCCGTACAGAAAGCGGCATGCAGGGTGAGTAACACGTTCCTGGTGATCTGTGTGTGCAGTCCGTGGTTCATTTCCCGTACAGCAAGCGGCATGGAGGGTGAGTAATACGTTCCTGGTGATCTGCGTGAAGTCCGTGGTTCATATCCAGTACAGCAAGAGCATACGGAGTGAGTGCCACGTTCCTAGTGATCTGTGTGAAGTCAGTGGTTCATATCCCGTACAGCAAGAGTCATGGAGGGTCAGTAACACGTTCCTGGTGATCTGTGTGCAGTCCGTGGTTCATATCCGGTACAGCAAGCGGCATGGGGCTGAGTACCACATTCCAGGTGATCTGTGTGCAGTCCGTAGTTCATATCCAGTACAGCAAGCGGCATGGGGGGTGAGTAACACATTCCCGGTGATCTGTGTGCAGTCCGTGGTTCATATCCAGTACAGCAAGCGGCATGGGGGTGAGTAACACATTCCTGGTGATCTTTTTGCAGTCCGTGGTTCATATCCGGTACAACAAGCGGCATGGGGGGTGAGCAACATATCCCTGGTGATCTGTGTGCAGTCCGTAGTTCATATCCATTACAGCAAGCGGCATGGGGGGTGAGTACCACATTCCCAGTGATCTGTGTGCAGTCCGTGGTTCATATCCAGTACAGCAAGCGGCATGGGGGTGAGTAACACATTCCTGGTGATCTTTTTGCAGTCTGTGGTTCATATCCGGTACAGCAAGCGGCATGGGGGGTGAGCAACATATCCCTGGTGATCTGTGTGCAGTCCGTGTTTCATATCCCGTACAGCAAGCGGCATTGGGGTGAGTACCACATTCCTGGTGATCTGTGTGCAATCCGTGGTTCATATGCAGTAAAACAAGCGGAATGGGGGGTGAGTAACATATCCCTGGTGATATGTGTGCAGTCCGTGGTTCATATCCCGTACAGTAAGCGGCATGGGGGTGAATAACATATACCTGGTGATTTGTGTGCAGTCCGTGGTTCATATCCAGTACAGCAAGCGGCATGGGGGGTGAGTAACATATCCCTGGTGATTTGTGTGCAGTCCGTGGTTCATATCCCGTATAGCAAGCGGCATGGGGGTAAGTAACATATCCCTGGTGATTTGTGAGCAGTCCGTAGTTCATATCCAGTACAGCAAGCGGCATGGTGGGTGAGTACCACATTCCTGGTGATCTGTGTGCAGTCCGTGGTTCATATCCCCTACAGCAACCGCCTTGGGGGTAAGTAACATACCCCTGGATATCTGTCTGCAGTCCGTGGTTCATATCCGGTACAGCAAGCGGCATGTGGGTGAGAACCACATTCCTGGTGAACTGTGTGCAGTCCGTGGTTAATATCCCGTACACCAAGCGGAATGGGGGGTGAGTAACATATCCCTGCTGATCTGTGTGCAGTCCGTGGTTCATATCCTGTACAGCAAGCGGATGGGGGGTGAGTAACGTGTCCCTGGTGATCTGTGTGAAGTTATTGGTTCATATCCTGTACAGCAAGCGGCATAAAGGGTAAGAGACATATCCCTGGTAATCTGTTTGCAGTCAGTGGTTCATATCCTGTAAAGCAAGCGGCATGGAGGTGAGTAACGTGTCCCTGGTGATCTGTGTGCAGTCAGTGGTTCATATCCTGTAAAGCAAGCGGCATGGAGGTGAGTAACGTGTCCCTGGTGATCTGTGTGCAGTCAGTGGTTCATATCCAACACAGCAAGCGGCATTAAGGGTGAGTAACATCTCTCTGGTGATCTGTGTGCAGTCAGAGGTTCATATGCCGTACAGCAAGCGGCATGGAGGGTGAGTAACATGTCTCTGGTGATCTGTGTGTAGTCAGTGCTTCATGTCCCGTACAGCAAGCGCATAAAGGGTGAGTAACATCTCTCTGGTGATCTGTGTGCAGTCAGAGGTTCATATGCCGTACAGCAAGCGGCATGGAGGGTGAGTAACATGTCCATGGTGATCTCTGTGCAGTCAGTGGTTCATGTCCCATACAGCAAGCGGCATGGAGGTGAGTGACACGTTCCTGGTGTTCTTTGTACAGTCGGTGGTTCATGTCCCGTACAGCAAGCGACATGAAGGGTGAGTAACATGTCCCTGGTGATCTGTGTGCAGTAGGTGGTTCATGTCCCGTACAGCAAGCGACATGAAGGGTGAGTAACATGTTCCTGGTGATCTTTGTGCAGTCAGTGGTTCATGTCCCGTACAGCAAGCGACATGAAGGGTGAGTAACATGTTCCTGGTGATCTTTGTGCAGTCAGTGGTTCATGTCCCGTACAGCAAGCGACATGAAGGGTGAGTAACATGTCCCTGGTGATCTGTGTGCAGTAGGTGGTTCATGTCCCGTACAGCAAGCGGCATACGGAGTTAGTACCACGTTCCTGGTGATCTGTGTGCAGTCCGTGGTTCATATCCCGTACAGCAAGCGGCATACGGAGTGAGTACCACGTTCCTGGTGATCTGCGCGCCGTCCGTGGTTCATATCCAGTACAGCAAGCGGCATACGGAGTGAGTACCACGCTCCTGGTGATCTGTGTGCAGTCCGTGGTTCATATCCCGTACAGCAAGAGTCATGGAGGGTCAGTAACACGTTCCTGGTGATCTGTGTGCAGTCCGTGGTTCATATACCGTACAGCAAGCCGCATGGAGGGTGAGTAACATATCCCTGGTGATTTGTGTGCAGTCCGTGGTTCATATCCCGTACAGCAAGGGTCATGGAGGGTGAGTAACACGTTCTGGTGATCTGTGTGCAGTCCGTGGTTCATATCCCGTACAGCAAGAGTCATGGAGGTTGAGTACTACATTCCTGGTGATCTGTGTGCAGTCCGTGGTTCATATCCAGTACATCAAGCGGCATGGGGGGTGAGTAACATATTCCTGGTGATCTGTGTGCTGTCCGTGGTTCATATCCAGTACATCAAGCGGCATGGGGGGTGAGTAACATATCCCTGGTGATTTGTGTGCAGCCCGTGGTTAATATCCCGTACAGCAAGAGTCATGGAGGGTGAGTAACACGTTCATGGTGATCTGTGTGTAGTCAGTGGTTCATATCTTGCACAGCAAGCGGCATGGAGGGTGAGTAATACGTTCCTGGTGATCTGCCTGCAGTCCGTGGTTCATAATCCGTACAGCAAGCGGCATGGAGGGTGAGTAAGACGTTCCTTGTGATCTGCGTGCAGTCCGTGGTTCATATCCCGTACAGCATGAGTCATGGAGGGTGAGTAACACGTTCCTGGTGATCTGCGTGCAGTCCGTGGTTCATATCCAGTACAGCAAGCGGCATACGGAGTGAATACCACGTTCCTGGTGATCTGCGTGAAATCAGTGGTTCATATCCCGTACAGCAAGAGTCATGGGGGGTGAGTACAACATTCCAGGTGATCTGTGTGCAGTCCGTGGTTCATATCCTGTACAGCAAGCGGCATGGGGGTGAGTACCACATTCCTGGTGATCTGTGTGCAGTCCGTGGTTCATATCCAGTACAGAAAGCGGCATGGGTGGTTAGTACGACAATCCTGGTGATCTGTGTGCAGTCCCTGGTTCATATCCAGTACTGCAAGCGGAATGGGAGGTGAGTACCACATTCCTGGTGATCTGTGTGCAGTCTGTGGTTCATATCCCGTACAGCAAGCGGCGTGAAGGGTGAGTAACACGTCCCTGGTAATCTGTGTGCAGTCAGTGGTTCATATCCCGTACAGCAGGCGGCATGGAGGGTGAGTAACGTGTCCCTGGTGCTCTGTGTAGTCAGTGGTTCATATCGCGCACATCAAGCGGCATGGAGGGTGAGTAACGTGTCCCTGGTGCACTGTGTAGTCAGTGGTTCATATCCCGTACAGCAAGCAGCATGGAGGGTTAGCAAGTGTCCCTGGTGCTCTGTGTAGTCAGTGGTTCATATCTTGCACAGCAAGCGGCATGGGGATGAGTAACATGTCTCTGGTGATCTTTGTGCAGTCCGTGGTTCATATCCCGTACAGCAAGTGTCATGGAGGGTGAGTAACACGTTCCTGGTGATCTGTGTGCAGTCCGTGGTTCATATCCCGTACAGAAAGCGGAATGGGGGTGAGTAACATATCCCTGGTGATCTGTGTGCAGTCCGTGGTACATATCCCGTACAGAAATCGCATGGGGGGTGAGTACCACATTCCTGTTGATCTGTGTGCAGTCCGTGGTTCATATCCAGTACAGCAAACGGCATGGGGGGTGAGTAACATATGCCTGGTGATCAGTGTGTGCAGTCCGTGGTTCATATCCCGTACAGCAAGCGGCATGGAGGGTGAGTAACAGGTTCCTGGTGATCTGTGTGCAGTCCGTGGTTCATATCCCGTAGAGCAAGTGTCATGGGGGATGAGTAACACGTTCCTGGTGATCTGTTTGCAGTCGGTGGTTCATATCCCGTACAGCAAGCGTCATGGGGGTGAGTAACATATCCCTGGTGATCTGTGTGCAGTCCGTAGTACATATCCCGTACAGCAAGAGTCATGGAGGTGAGTACCAAATTTCTGTTGATCTGTGTGCAGTCCGTGGTTCATATCCAGTACAGCAAGCGGCATGGGGGGTGAGTAACATATCTCTGGTGATCTGTGTACAGTCCGTGGTTCATATCCCGTACAGCAAGCGGCATGGGGGTGAGTAACATATTCCTGGTGATTTGTGTGCAGTTCTTGGTTCATATCCCGTACAGCAAGCGCCATGGGGGTGAGTAACATATCCTTGGTGATTTGTGTGCAGTCCGTAGTTCATATCCAGTACAGCAAGCGCCATGGGGGGTGAATACCACATTCCTGATGATCTGGTTGCAGTCCGTGGTTCATATCCCGTACAGCAAGCGGCATGGGGTGAGTAACATTCCCCTGGTGATTTGTCTGCAGTCTGTGTTTTATATCCGGTACAGCTAGCGGCATGGGGGTGAGTAACATATCCCTGGTGATTTGTGTGCAGTCAGTGATTCATATCGTGTACAGCAAGCGGCATGGGGGTGAGTAACATATCCCTGGTGATCTGTGTGCAGTCAGTGGTTCATGTCCCGTACAGCAAGCAGCATGGAGGTGAGTAACGTGTCCCTGGTGATCTGTGTGAAGCTAGTGTTCATATCCTGTACAGCAAGCGGCATGAAGGGTGAGTAACATATCCCTGGTGATCTGTGTGCAGTCAGTGGTTCATGTCCCGTACAGCAAGCGGCATGGAGGTGAGTAACATGTCTCTGGTCATGTGTGTGCAGTCAGTGGTTCATATCCTCTACAACAAGCGGCATGAAGGGTGAGTAACGTGTCCCTGGTGATCTGTGTGAAGCTAGTGTTCATATCCTGTACAGCAAGCGGCATGAAGGGTGAGTAACATGTCCCTGGTGATCTGTGTGCAGTCAGTGGTTCATGTCCCGTACAGCAAGCGGCATAAAGGGTGAGTAAATTCTCTCTTATGATCTGTGTGCAGTCAGTTGTTCATATCCCGTACAGCAAGCGGCATGGAGGGTGAGTAACATGTCCATGGTGATCTCTGTGCAGTCGGTGGTTCATGTCCCATACAGCAAGCGGCATGGAGGTGAGTGACACGTCCCTGATGACCTGTGTGCAGTCAGTGGTTCATGTCCCGTACAGCAAGCGACCAGAAGGGAGAGTAACATGTCCTTTGTGATCTGTGTGCAGTCAGTGGTTCATGTCCCGTAACCCAAGCGGCATGGAGGTGAGTGATACGTTCCTGGTGATCTGTGTGCAGTCAGTGGTTCATGTCCAGTACAGCAAGCGAAATGAAGGGTGAGTAACACGTCCCTGGTGATCTGTGAAGTCAGTGGTTCATATCCCGTACAGCAAGCGGCATTGATGGTGAGTAACGTGTTCCTGGTGCTCTCTGTAGTCAGTGGTTCATATCCCGTACAGCAAGTGGCATGGAGAGTGAGTAACGTGTCCCTGGTGCTCTGTGTAGTCAGTGGATCATATCCCGTACAACAAGCGGCATGGAGGGTGAGTAAGTGTCCCTGGTATTCTGTGCAGTCCGTGGTTCATATCCCGTACAGCAAGCGGCATGGAGGGTGAGTAACATATCCCTGGTGATTTGTGTGCAGTCCGTGGTTCATATCCCGTACAGCAAGAGTCATGGAGGGTGAGTAACACGTTCCTGGTGATCTGCATGCAGTCCGTGGTTCATATCCAGTACATCAAGCGGCATACGGAGTGAGTACCACGTTCCTGGTGATCTGTGTGCAGTCCGTTGTTCATATCCCGTACAGCATGAGTCATGGAGGGTGAGTAACACGTTCCTGGTGATCTGTGTGCAGTCCGTGGTTCATATCCCGTACAGCAAGCGGCATGGGGGGTGAGTACCACATTCCTGGTGATCTGTGTGCAGTCCTTGGTTCATATCCAGTACAGCAAGAGTCTTGAAGGGTGAGTACCACATTCCTGGTGATCTGTGTGCAGTCCGTGGTTCATATCCAGTAAAGCAAGCGGCATG
The DNA here is from genome assembly GCA_030765065.1 of Deroplatys truncata. Lineage (NCBI taxonomy): Eukaryota > Metazoa > Arthropoda > Insecta > Mantodea > Mantidae > Deroplatys > Deroplatys truncata. Next base: position 14,909,436 of record CM060981.1, read on the forward strand.
GGGGGTGAGTAACATATCCCTGGTGATCTGTGTGCAGTCCGTGGATCATATCCCGTACACCAAGCGGCATGGGGGTGAGTACCACATTCCTGGTGATCTGTGTGCAGTCCGTGGTTCATATCCCGTACAGCAAGCGGCATGGGGGTGAGTAACATATCCCTGGTGATTTGTGTGCAGTCCGTGGTTCATATCCAGTACAGCAAGCGGCATGGGGGGTGAGTACCACATTCCTGGTGACCTGTGTGCAGTCCGTGGTTCATATCCCGTACAACAAGCGGCATGGGGGTGAGTAACATACCCCTGGTGATTTGTCTGCAGTCCGTGGTTCATATCCAGTACAGCAAGCGGCATGAGGGTGAGATCCACATAACTGGTGATCTGTGTGCAGTCTGTGGTTCATATCCCGTACAGCAAGCGGCATGAACGGTGAGTACCATGTTCCTGGTGATCTGTGTGCAGTCTGTGGTTTATATCCCGTACAGGAAGCGGCATGAACGGTGAGTACCATGTTCCTGGTGATCTGTGTGCAGTCTGTGGTTCATATCCCGTACAGGAAGCGGCATGAACGGTGAGTAAAATGTCCCTTGTGATCTCTGTGCAGTCAGTGGTTTATATCCCGTACAGGAAGCGGCATGAACGGTGAGTACCATGTTCCTTGAGATCTGTGTGCAGTCTGTGGTTCATATCCCGTACAGGAAGCGGCATGGACGGTGAGTACCATGTTCCTGGTGATCTGTGTGGAGTGTGTGGTTCATATCCCGTACAGCAAGCGGAATGGACGGTGAGTACCATGTTCCTTGTGATCTCTGTGCAGTCAATGGTTCATATCCCGTACAGGAAGCGGCATGGACGGTGAGTACCATGTTCCTGGTGATCTGTGTGCAGTCAATGGTTCATATCCCGTACAGGAAGCGGCATGGACGGTGAGTACCATGTTCCTTGTGATCTCTGTGCAGTCAATGGTTCATATCCCGTACAGGAAGCGGAATGGACGGTGAGTACCATGTTCCTTGTGATCTCTGTGCAGTCAATGGTTTATATCCCGTACAGGAAGCGGCATGGACGGTGAGTAAAATGTCCCTTGTGATCTCTGTGCAGTCAATGGTTCATATCCCTAACAGGAAGCGGAATGGACGGTGAGTACCATGTTCCTTGTGATCTCTGTGCAGTCAATGGTTTATATCCCGTACAGGAAGCGGAATGGACGGTGAGTACCATGTTCCTTGTGATCTCTGTGCAGTCAATGGTTTATATCCCGTACAGGAAGCGGAATGGACGGTGAGTACCATGTTCCTTGTGATCTCTGTGCAGTCATTGGTTTATATCCCGTACAGGAAGCGGAATGGACGGTGAGTACCATGTTCCTTGTGATCTCTGTGCAGTCAATGGTTTATATCCCGTACAGGAAGCGGAATGGACGGTGAGTACCATGTTCCTTGTGATCTCTGTGCAGTCAATGGTTCATATCCCGTACAGGAAGCGGCATGAACGGTGAGTAAAATGTCCCTTGTGATCTCTGTGCAGTCAGTGGTTTATATCCCGTACAGGAAGCGGCATGAACGGTGAGTACCATGTTCCTTGAGATCTGTGTGCAGTCTGTGGTTCATATCCCGTACAGGAAGCGGCATGGACGGTGAGTACCATGTTCCTGGTGATCTGTGTGCAGTCTGTGGTTCATATCCCGTACAGCAAGCGGAATGGACGGTGAGTACCATGTTCCTTGTGATCTCTGTGCAGTCAATGGTTCATATCCCGTACAGGAAGCGGCATGGACGGTGAGTACCATGTTCCTGGTGATCTGTGTGCAGTCAATGGTTCATATCCCGTACAGGAAGCGGCATGGACGGTGAGTACCATGTTCCTTGTGATCTCTGTGCAGTCAATGGTTCATATCCCGTACAGGAAGCGGCATGGACGGTGAGTAAAATGTCCCTTGTGATCTCTGTGCAGTCAGTGGTTCATATCCCGTACAGCAAGCGGCATGGAGGGTGAGTACCTCGTCCACTGGTAAACGCTCTTAATAGTTTGGTTGCAGCTAGCACCAGAATTAGCAACATGTCAGTATGAGTAGTTTTGACATTATACCGATAGAAATCACTAATAGACTGGTGTCCTCAAGCTCAAAAATCAGCAGTGTGTTATGTGTGGTAGTGGCATTATACCGATAGAAATCACTAATAGACTGGTGTCCTCAAGCTCAATAATGATACGGTAATTTGTATCACAAATTACTCAGATGTAAATAATGTTTGTAATATGAATATGTATTTATATGTAACATTGATTTCAGAGGTTTAATAAATGTAATTATTATTGGTAAATAATAATATACGGCTCTACTGAAACTGTTAACAATAACGCAATAATGCAGCGAGGGGATGAGTTGTTTATCGTTACCGGGAACCAGGAAGTTACGTAATATTTCGCGCCTTTTCGGTAAAAGCTTCTAGAATTTTCCCTAAAAGTAATATGTATTAGTGGTTTTCATTGGATAGTAAAATTGACGCTAATGTTGGCGCGTTTTATTAGCCAATGGCAGTTCATTTATAATCTTTAGGCGTATCTTGAGGTAAGCGCATAAATAGCCAGGCTCGAAGTCGTTCGCCCCGCAGTTCAACAAGATTCTCAGTACACTACACGTCGACCCCCAGTTCAACGGAATTCTCAGTACACTACATGTCGCCAATCAGTCCTTCATTTCGTCATAAGTTACACGCAGCAGAATTACGAGAATCTAAAATATTATACAGTTAAATACACACAAAGTCGAAGTATGTGATTTAAAAGTGAGAAGTTTTTACAAACAGTTTCAGTTTGGGCGAGTATTCAGATTAATATGTAAATGTGTTAGTGCACGTGTTCGACAATAAAACATAATAAAACACATTTCTTCACTAGTAATTTTTGGATAAAAGATTCCTTTCCGCTTCACAACCTGTAAGAAATACATGCCTACCAAGATCAGATGATAGCTAGCCGGTGGACATTTAAAACTGATACAAATTGCTACGCCAGAGGGAGCTACAAACAGAACAAATGAACCAACCAACGTATGACGTCACAAGAATGGCTTCCACCAACACTGAGGTAAACAAACATGGTAACTAATTCCGTCGCATATTGGCTTCCACAACGTGGGGCTACAAATACACAAATACAACATTAATTCTACTTCATAATGGCTTCCACAACGTGGTACTATAAACATATATACAAATTTGCTATTGCAAATTGGCTCCCAAACGTGGAGCTAAAATAATGTTACAATAAATACAACATTAAAACCGCCGCAAATTGGCACCCAGAACGTGGGGCAAAGTGACCAGGAAAGGAACTCGAGTAACCAGGAAAGGAAAGATGACCAGGAAAGGAACAAGAATAACCAGGAAGTAGCAGAATTAACCAGGAAAGTAGCAGAATTAACCAGGAAAAGGCGAATGCAGCAGTGGAACGATCTACAAGACGCAGATTCCGAGACAACAGGGTAAATCAACTACAAAAACATCGAGACAACGTAGATTCATCACAACACAACGCAGAAGCGACATACAAATCTAGGAGAATGGGGCAGAACGCTGGACATCAAAGTAACAGCAACGGACAGCATTAGTAAGGTTAGAGTATCCTAATTTTTTAAGTGTAAATAACTTTCAATGTTATTGAGGAGTGGTAGGATAAAAAAAACAATGGCTACCAATAATTCAGAGGAAATAATTATGGAAGATGAAAATGTTAGTGCAGAAAATAGCCCAGATTTTTTAGGATTTGAAGATGAAAATGTTAGTGCAGAAAGTGAGAATAGAATAGCAGGAAATGTTAATCTTGATACTAGTATGATGATTATGGAAATGCTGAGAAATATAAGGGAAGATAATGAGAAATTAAGGGAAGATATGGAAAAGAATAAGAGGGAATTGAGGGAAGAATTAAGGGAAGATAGTAGTAAGAGTAATGAGAAATTAGAACAAAAACTAACTCAGAAAATGGAAATGAATAATAAAGAATTGAGGGAAGATATTAGTAAGAGTATTACAGATCAATTAAGGGAAGAAATTTGTAAGAATAATGAGAAATTAGAAAAGAAAATAGATCAAAACAGGGAAGATATGCAAAAGAGTCATAGGGAGTTAAGAGAAGATATTGGTAAAAGCTTAGAACAAAACAGGGAAGAAATTGAAAAGAAATTCATGGAGCTAGATAGTAGTATGATGAGAATGAGAAATGAAAATCAAGAAATGATAGCAAATGAGATAGGCGAGGTTTCAAAGAAAATGTTAGACATGAGCAGGGAAATATCTAACCAAAAAAATGAGGTTAATGTAAAATGTACAGAGCTAGGTAGCCGAATGAGTAGCATTTCAAGTGAGTTAAAAGGGATGATGGAGGCTACAAATGCAGATTTAATACAGGTGCAAGTTAATTTCAGAGGGGAAATATCTGAAATTCAGAAGGAGTCAGAAAAACAGAGAAATAAATTGTCAGATGAAGTTAAAGATTTGTCTAAAGATTTGAATCAAAAGCTAACTTCTGAAATTAACAAACACCAAAATGTTCAAAATGAGAATAATAAGAAATTGGAACAGACAATAGAAAATCTGCAAGGTACTGTAAACAGGTTAGAATTGAATTCAAGAGCAAATATATGTGATGTACATGTGTCCGATGTACAACATAATGATAGAGGTAGTTCCTAAGGTATAACAAATAATGTGAGTGATGCGGCAGCTTCATCCATAGCTAATGCTGAAACTCAGAGTACACAAGTTACACTAGAGAATTTAAATATGGGAATAGGGAATTTGCAAAATTACAATCATATCTTAAGTGATTTTCCACTTCCAAAATTTCATGAAAACTCCAGTCCAGTACAGTTCATTGCAGAATTATCAGAGTATTTTCAAATTAAAAAGATACCTGAAGCATTGAAAATGATAGTTGTCAAAAGATGTTTGGACCAGAAAACCTTAGATTGGTTACAAATGGTATCAGGGGGTAAAATTTCATATGAATCCTTTAAGAGATTATTCATGAACAGATTTTGGAATGCTACGGTACAGCAACGAATACGAGCAATGCTTAGTCATGGTCAATTTAATCCACGAGAGGGAATATCGATGACTGATTACTTACTAAAACATGCAAGTCAGGTTAGAAACTTGTCACCTCCAATCAGTGAGGAAGATTTTGTGAGTTTGCTCGCAAGGCATTATCCTATAAGGATACAAAATTACTTATTAATTGCAAAACCACGGAACATCTATGAGATGACAGAATTAATAACAGCATTGGAACAACAGGAAGAAGATATGTCTCGGGAGTGGGAACATAGATTTTTAGATGTACGAGATAGAAGAAATTACCAAGGTAGTTATCAACAAATAAGAGGACAAGACAGACATCATGGTATAGTGAGGGGGACACGTGTTCTCTCAGTTACAACATAACTAGGTAGCGCTTCACTTGGACAGCAACACAACTGTACTCTGTATAGTGAGGGGGACACGCGTTCTCAGTTTACAACATAACTAGGTAGCGCTTCACTTGGGCAGCAACACAACTGTACTCTGTATGGCGAGGAGGACACGTGTTCTCTCAGTTTACAACATAACTAGGTAGCGCTTCACTTGGACAGCAACACAGCTGTACTCTGTATGGTGAGGGGGACACGTGTTCTCAGTTACAACATAACTAGGTAGCGCTTCACTTGGGCAGCAACACAACTGTACACTGTATGGCGAGGGGGACAGGTGTTCTCTCAGTTTACAACATAACTAGGTAGCGCTTCACTTGGGCAGCAACGCCACTGTACTCTGTATGGCGAGGGGGAAACGTGTTCTCTCAGTTTACAACATAACTAGGTAGCGCTTCACTTGGGCAGCAAAGCCACTGTACTCTGTATGGCGAGGGGGACAGGTGTTCTCTCAGTTTACAACATAACTAGGTAGCGCTTCACTTGGGCAGCAACGCCACTGTACTCTGTATGGCGAGGGGGACACGTGTTCTCTCAGTTACAACATAACTAGGTAGCGCTTCACTTGGGCAGCAACACAACTGTACACTGTATGGCGAGGGGGACACGTGCTCTCTCAGTTTACAACATAACTAGGTAGCGCTTCACTTGGGCAGCAACACAGCTGTACTCTGTATGGCGAGGGGGACACGTGCTCTCTCAGTTACAACATAACTAGGTAGCGCTTCACTTGGACAGCAACACAACTGTACTGTGTATGGCGAGGGGGACACGTGTTCTCTCAGTTACAACATAACTAGGTAGCGCTTCACTTGGGCAGCAACACAACTGTACTCTGTATGGCGAGGGGGACATGTGTTCTCTCAGTTTACAACATAACTAGGTAGCGCTTCACTTGGGCAGCAACACAACTGTACTCTGGGTGGCGAGGGGGACATGTGTTCTCTCAGTTTACAACACAACTAGGTAGCGCTTCACTTGGACAGCTACACAACTGTACTCTGTATGGCGAGGGGGACATGTGTTCTCTCAGTTTACAACATAACTAGGTATCGCTTCACTTGGGCAGCAACACAACTGTACTCTGTATGGTGAGGGGGACATGTGTTCTCTCAGTTACAACAATACTAGGTATCGCTTCACTTGGGCAGCAACACAACTGTACTCTGTATGGTGAGGGGGACATGTGTTCTCTCAGTTACAACATAACTAGGTATCGCTTCACTTGGGCAGCAACACAACTGTACTCTGTATGGTGAGGGGGACATGTGTTCTCTCAGTTTACAACATAACTAGGTATCGCTTCACTTGGGCAGCAACACAACTGTACTCTGTATGGCGAGGGGGACATGTGTTCTCTCAGTTACAACATAACTAGGTATCGCTTCACTTGGGCAGCAACACAACTGTACTCTGTATGGTGAGGGGGACATGTGTTCTCTCAGTTTACAACATAACTAGGTAGCGCTTCACTTGGGCAGCAACACAACTGTACTCTGTATGGCGAGGGGGACATGTGTTCTCTCAGTTTACAACATAACTAGGTAGCGCTTCACTTGGACAGCAACACAACTGTACTCTGTATGGCGAGGGGGACATGTGTTCTCTCAGTTTACAACATAACTAGGTAGCGCTTCACTTGGGCAGCAACACAACTGTACTCTGTATGGCGAGGGGGACACGTGCTCTCTCAGTTTACAACATAACTAGGTAGCGCTTCACTTGGGCAGCAACACAACTGTACACTGTATGGCGAGGGGGACACGTGCTCTCTCAGTTTACAACATAACTAGGTAGCGCTTCACTTGGGCAGCAACACAACTGTACTCTGTATGGTGAGGGGGACATGTGCTCTCTCAGTTTACAACATAACTAGGTAGCGCTTCACTTGGGCAGCAACACAACTGTACTCTGTATGCCGAGGGTGACACGTGCTCTCTCAGTTTACAACATAACTAGGTAGCGCTTCACTTGGGCAGCAACACAACTGTACACTGTATGGCGAGGGGGACACGTGCTCTCTCAGTTTACAACATAACTAGGTAGCGCTTCACTTGGGCAGCAACACAACTGTACACTGTATGGCGAGGGGGACACGTGCTCTCTCAGTTTACAACATAACTAGGTAGCGCTTCACTTGGGCAGCAACACAACTGTACACTGTATGGCGAGGGGGACACGTGCTCTCTCAGTTTACAACATAACTAGGTAGCGCTTCACTTGGGCAGCAACACAACTGTACACTGTATGGCGAGGGGGACACGTGCTCTCTCAGTTTACAACATAACTAGGTAGCGCTTCACTTGGGCAGCAACACAACTGTACTCTGGGTGGCGAGGGTGACACGTGTTCTCTCAGTTTACAACATAACTAGGTAGCGCTTCACTTGGACAGCAACACAACTGTACTGTGTATGGCGAGGGGGACACGTGTTCTCTCAGTTACAACATAACTAGGTAGCGCTTCACTTGGGCAGCAACACAGCTGTACTCTGTATGGCGAGGGGGACACGTGTTCTCAGTTACAACATAACTAGGTAGCGCTTCACTTGGGCAGCAACACAACTGTACTCTGTATGGCGAGGGGGACACGCGTTCTCAGTTACAACATAACTAGGTAGCGCTTCACTTGGACAGCAACACAACTGTACTCTGTATGGGGAGGAGGACACGTGTTCTCTCAGTTTACAACATAACTAGGTAGCGCTTCACTTGGACAGCAACACAGCTGTACTCTGTATGGTGAGGGGGACACGTGTTCTCAGTTACAACATAACTAGGTAGCGCTTCACTTGGACAGCAACACAACTGTACTCTGTATGGGGAGGAGGACACGTGTTCTCTCAGTTTACAACATAACTAGGTAGCGCTTCACTTGGACAGCAACACAGCTGTACTCTGTATGGTGAGGGGGACACGTGTTCTCAGTTACAACATAACTAGGTAGCGCTTCACTTGAACAGCAACACAACTGTACTCTGTATGGGGAGGAGGACACGTGTTCTCTCAGTTTACAACATAACTAGGTAGCGCTTCACTTGGACAGCAACACAGCTGTACTCTGTATGGTGAGGGGGACACATGTTCTCAGTTACAACATAACTAGGTAGCGCTTCACTTGGACAGCAACACAACTGTACTCTGTATGGGGAGGAGGACACGTGTTCTCTCAGTTTACAACATAACTAGGTAGCGCTTCACTTGGACAGCAACACAGCTGTACTCTGTATGGTGAGGGGGACACGTGTTCTCAGTTACAACATAACTAGGTAGCGCTTCACTTGGACAGCAACACAACTGTACTCTGTATGGGGAGGAGGACACGTGTTCTCTCAGTTTACAACATAACTAGGTAGCGCTTCACTTGGACAGCAACACAGCTGTACTCTGTATGGTGAGGGGGACACGTGTTCTCAGTTACAACATAACTAGGTAGCGCTACACTTGGACAGCAACACAACTGTACTCTGTATGGCGAGGAGGACATGTGTTCTCTCAGTTTACAACATAACTAGGTAGCGCTTCACTTGGACAGCAACACAGCTGTACTCTGTATGGTGAGGGGGACATGTGTTCTCTCAGTTTACAACATAACTAGGTAGCGCTTCACTTGGACAGCAACACAACTGTACTCTGTATGGCGAGGGGGACGGGTGTTCTCTCAGTTTACAACATAACTAGGTAGCGCTTCACTTGGACAGCAACACAGCTGTACTCTGTATGGCGAGGGGGACACGTGTTCTCTCAGTTTACAACATAACTAGGTAGCGGTTCACTTGGACAGCAACACAACTGTACTCTGTATGGCGAGGGGGACGGGTGTTCTCTCAGTTTACAACATAACTAGGTAGCGCTTCACTTGCACAGCAACACAACTGTACTCTGTATGGTGAGGGGGACATGTGTTCTCTCAGTTTACAACATAACTAGGTAGCGCTTCACTTGGCCAGCAACACAACTGTACACTGTATGGCGAGGGGGACACGTGCTCTCTCAGTTACAACATAACTAGGTAGCGCTTCACTTGGACAGCAACACAACTGTACTCTGTATGGCGAGGAGGACATGTGTTCTCTCAGTTACAACATACCTAGGTAGCGCTTCACTTGGACAGCAACACAGCTGTACTCTCTATGGTGAGGGGGACACGTGTTCTCAGTTACAACATAACTAGGTAGCGCTTCACTTGGACAGCAACACAACTGTACTCTGGGTGGCGAGGGGGACATGTGTTCTCTCAGTTACAACATAACTAGGTAGCGCTTCACTTGGACAGCAACACAGCTGTACTCTGTATGGTGAGGGGGACACGTGTTCTCAGTTACAACATAACTAGGTAGCGCTTCACTTGGACAGCAACACAACTGTACTGTGTATGGCGAGGGGGACAGGTGTTCTCTCAGTTTACAACATAACTAGGCAGCGCTTCACTTGGACAGCAACACAACTGTACTGTGTATGGCGAGGGGGACAGGTGTTCTCTCAGTTTACAACATAACTAGGTAGCGCTTCACTTGGACAGCAACACAACTGTACTCTGTATGGTGAGGGGGACATGTGTTCTCTCAGTTACAACATAACTAGGTAGCGCTTCACTTGGGCAGCAACACAACTGTACACTGTATAGCGAGGGGGACATGTGTTCTCTCAGTTTACAACATAACTAGGTAGCGCTTCACCTGGACAGCAACACAACTGTACTCTGTATGGCGAGGGGGACATGTGTTCTCTCAGTTACAACATAACTAGGTAGCGCTTCACTTGGGCAGCAACACAACTGTACACTGTATGGCGAGGGGGACACGTGCTCTCTCAGTTTACAACATAACTAGGTAGCGCTTCACTTGGGCAGCAACACAACTGTACACTGTATGGCGAGGGGGACACGTGCTCTCTCAGTTTACAACATAACTAGGTAGCGCTTCACTTGGGCAGCAACACAACTGTACACTGTATGGCGAGGGGGACACGTGCTCTCTCAGTTTACAACATAACTAGGTAGCGCTTCACTTGGACAGCAACACAACTGTACTCTGTATGGCGAGGGGGACATGTGTTCTCAGTTACAACATAACTAGGTAGCGCTTCACTTGGACAGCAACACAACTGTACTCTGTATGGTGAGGGGGACACGTGTTCTCAGTTACAACATAACTAGGTAGCGCTTCACTTGGACAGCAACACAACTGTACTCTGGGTGGCGAGGGGGACATGTGTTCTCTCAGTTACAACATACCTAGGTAGCGCTTCACTTGGACAGCAACACAGCTGTACTCTGTATGGCGAGGGGGACACGTGTTTTCTCAGTTTACAACATAACTAGGTAGCGCTTCACTTGGGCAGCAACACAACTGTACTCTGTATGGCGAGGGGGACATGTGTTCTCTCAGTTACAACATAACTAGGTAGCGCTTCACTTGGACAGCAACACAACTGTACTCTGTATGGTGAGGGGGACATGTGTTCTCTCAGTTTACAACATAACTAGGTAGCGCTTCACTTGGCCAGCAACACAACTGTACTCTGTATGGCGAGGGGGACATGTGTTCTCTCAGTTTACAACATAACTAGGTAGCGCTTCACTTGGGCAGCAACACAACTGTACTCTGTATGGTGAGGGGGACATGTGTTTTCTCAGTTTACAACATAACTAGGTAGCGCTTCACTTGGACAGCAACACAGCTGTACTCTGTATGGCGAGGGGGACATGTGTTTTCTCAGTTTACAACATAACTAGGTAGCGCTTCACTTGGACAGCAACACAACTGTACTCTGGGTGGCGAGGGGGACACGTGTTCTCAGTTACAACATAACTAGGTAGCGCTTCACTTGGACAGCAACACAACTGTACTCTGTATGGCGAGGGGTACACGTGTTCTCTCAGTTACAACATAACTAGGTAGCGCTTCACTTGGGCAGCAATACAACTGTACTCTGTATGGCGAGGGGGACACGTGTTCTCAGTTACAACATAACTAGGTAGCGCTTCACTTGGGCAGCAACACAACTGTACTCTGTATGGCGAGGGGGACACGTGTTCTCAGTTACAACATAACTAGGTAGCGCTTCACTTGGGCAGCAACACAACTGTACTCTGTATGGCGAGGGGGACACGTGTTCTCAGTTACAACATAACTAGGTAGCGCTTCACTTGGGCAGCAACACAGCTGTACTCTGTATGGCGAGGGGGACACGTGTTCTCAGTTACAACATAACTAGGTAGCGCTTCACTTGGGCAGCAACACAACTGTACTCTGTATGGCGAGGGGGACACGTGTTCTCAGTTACAACATAACTAGGTAGCGCTTCACTTGGACAGCAACACAACTGTACTCTGTATGGCGAGGGGTACACGTGTTCTCTCAGTTACAACATAACTAGGTAGCGCTTCACTTGGACAGCAACACAACTGTACTCTGTATGGCGAGGGGGACACGTGTTTTTAGTTACAACATAACTAGGTAGCGCTTCACTTGGGCAGCAACACAACTGTACTCTGTATGGCGAGGGGGACACGTGTTCTCTCAGTTACAACATAACTAGGTAGCGCTTCACTTGGACAGCAACACAACTGTACTCTGGGTGGCGAGGGGGACACGTGTTCTCTCAGTTTACAACATAACTAGGTAGCGCTTCACTTGGACAGCAACACAACTGTACTCTGTATGGCGAGGGGGACATGTGTTCTCTCAGTTACAACATACCTAGGTAGCGCTTCACTTGGACAGCAACACAGCTGTACTCTGTATGGCGAGGGGGATACGTGCTCTCTCAGTTTACAACATAACTAGGTAGCGCTTCACTTGGGCAGCAACACAACTGTACTCTGGGTGGCGAGGGGGATACGTGCTCTCTCAGTTTACAACATAACTAGGTAGCGCTTCACTTGGGCAGCAACACAACTGTACACTGTATGGCGAGGGGGACACGTGCTCTCTCAGTTTACAACATAACTAGGTAGCGCTTCACTTGGGCAGCAACACAACTGTACTCTGTATGGCGAGGGGGACATGTGTTCTCTCAGTTTACAACATAACTAGGTAGCGCTTCACTTGGGCAGCAACACAACTGTACACTGTATGGCGAGGGGGACATGTGCTCTCTCAGTTTACAACATAACTAGGTAGCGCTTCACTTGGGCAGCAACACAACTGTACTCTGTATGGCGAGGGGGACATGTGCTCTCTCAGTTTACAACATAACTAGGTAGCGCTTCACTTGGGCAGCAACACAACTGTACACTGTATGGCGAGGGGGACACGTGCTCTCTCAGTTTACAACATAACTAGGTAGCGCTTCACTTGGGCAGCAACACAACTGTACTCTGTATGGCGAGGGGGACACGTGCTCTCTCAGTTTACAACATAACTAGGTAGCGCTTCACTTGGGCAGCAACACAACTGTACTCTGGGTGGCGAGGGGGATACGTGCTCTCTCAGTTTACAACATAACTAGGTAGCGCTTCACTTGGGCAGCAACACAACTGTACTCTGTATGGCGAGGGGGACATGTGTTCTCTCAGTTTACAACATAACTAGGTAGCGCTTCACTTGGGCAGCAACACAACTGTACTCTGTATGGCGAGGGGGATACGTGCTCTCTCAGTTTACAACATAACTAGGTAGCGCTTCACTTGGGCAGCAACACAACTGTACTCTGTATGGTGAGGGGGACATGTGTTCTCAGTTACAACATAACTAGGTAGCGCTTCACTTGGACAGCAACACAGCTGTACTCTGTATGGTGAGGGGGACACGTGTTCTCAGTTACAACATACCTAGGTAGCGCTTCACTTGGACAGCAACACAGCTGTACTCTGTATGGCGAGGGGGATACGTGCTCTCTCAGTTTACAACATAACTAGGTAGCGCTTCACTTGGGTAGCAACACAACTGTACTCTGGGTGGCGAGGGGGACATGTGTTCTCTCAGTTACAACATAACTAGGTAGCGCTTCACTTGGGCAGCAACACAACTGTACTCTGTATGGCGAGGGGGATACGTGCTCTCTCAGTTTACAACATAACTAGGTAGCGCTTCACTTGGGCAGCAACACAACTGTACACTGTATGGCGAGGGGGACACGTGCTCTCTCAGTTTACAACATAACTAGGTAGCGCTTCACTTGGACAGCAACACAACTGTACTCTGTATGGCGAGGGGGATACGTGCTCTCTCAGTTTACAACATAACTAGGTAGCGCTTCACTTGGGCAGCAACACAACTGTACACTGTATGGCGAGGGGGACACGTGCTCTCTCAGTTTACAACATAACTAGGTAGCGCTTCACTTGGACAGCAACACAACTGTACTCTGTATGGCGAGGGGGACACGTGTTCTCAGTTACAACATAACTAGGTAGCGCTTCACTTGGACAGCAACACAACTGTACTCTGTATGGCGAGGGGGACACGTGTTCTCAGTTACAACATAACTAGGTAGCGCTTCACTTGGACAGCAACACAACTGTACTCTGTATGGTGAGGGGGACACGGGTTCTCTCAGTTACAACATAACTAGGTAGCGCTTCACTTGGACAGCAACACAGCTGTACTCTGTATGGTGAGGGGGACACGTGTTCTCTCAGTTACAACATAACTAGGTAGCGCTTCACTTGGGCAGCAACACAACTGTACTCTGTATGGCGAGGGGGACACGTGTTCTCTCAGTTACAACATAACTAGGTAGCGCTTCACTTGGACAGCAACACAACTGTACTCTGTATGGTGAGGGGGACACGTGTTCTCTCAGTTACAACATAACTAGGTAGCGCTTCACTTGGGCAGCAACACAACTGTAGTCTGGGTGGCGAGGGTATAACCAAGTTAAGATATCGGGGTCATGTGTTCGTTCCGGTGCTGAATATCTTCTAGTTTACAACATAACTAGAGACCCCGGTTATTAATTCTGATGTCACAACACACCTGCCTCTTAGAATACCCAAAACATCCTATCCTAATTTTAATTGCAATTCCACCTTAATGTGTGAATATAAAATATATGGTATTTATTTAGATATTGCAACTCAGGATCAATTCATATTTAACAGTTGAATGGATACAAATTGTTTTAAAAATGGATCCCTATACATAACCCTCCCTTAATAATTTGTGGCTACGTTACTGCTCTCAGGTGGTGGGAGGGGTACACAGTATGCTGAACTCGTGATGCAGCCAACAGTGTTTCCTCTGTTGCGCTTCCTTACCTGAGACCAAGTAAACGCTACCTTCTTCCGGTAGCTAAACCCCTACCTGGTATGCAGAAGACAATCGAATACAATCAACGATAGAAATAATGTTTTCAGGAGAGACAAAAAAACATTTTACTTTGAATAATTCATCTTACAAATTAAGACATTATGCCATTGAAAAGTATATAAATAAGGAAATACATGGAACAATATAACGTTCTTATTTAATATGATATAATAATATAATATTTAAAATCTGCGTGCAACCCAATGTTTCTTTGCTGACCTTTGCAAACAAAACGCATACGTATTTTATTATTTCACTTGCCACATCTTAAACAGTAATATAAGTGAAATGAAATTAAAGCATGTATGCACTTTTACTTTCTCTACCACATATTTATAATAATAGGTAGAGAAAATTTGATATCGAGATGTATCGAAAATAGATGTTTTGAGGTCCCTGAATCCAAAGAAAGGCACTGTAAAAACGTTCTGCGCGCACATAACTCCAAAGTGTCCGTGAGAAAATGTGATGTGGTGCACCCACTCTCCCCATTAGCAAGTTCGTCGTCCTCCGTGGTCTAGTGGTTGCCTCTAGTTCCCGAGGTCGCAGGTTCAAACCCGGCGGAGGTCGATGGATTTTTTTTTTCGGGCTAAAATCCTTCGGAAGGCAAGTAAAGCCGGTGGCCCAGTGTCGTAAATTTATGGCACGTAAAAGAATCTCAAGCCTGATAGAGAGGCCTGTGAACAAAATTACCGATCTTTCTCACCCAATATAGAAATGGGACGCTAAGGACCACAGTAGTTAAAGAGCGTCCATAAATAAAACTCAATTCAATTTCATTTAATTACAAAGTACTACACATGTGACGACAGTGTCAATCAAAGAGGAGTTGCATTAGATAGTGTAACTGTATGGTACTATACAAGAAATGTAAATCTCTTTAAAACATATAACTTTCTCGTATCATCAGCAATTTCTGAGGTATCCCTTATTATTGCTTCAAATTCTTGAATACTTTTTCTTTTCAAGTCCCGTCGATTTTCACTTGTTTCTCGCGATGTCATGGAAACAGTATGGAATTTTAAGACCAGCATATAGCGTCCAGTTGTTAAACATTTGACTATCGCTGTTCTCTTTGTATCTATAATGAAATGTGTAATGTAGCTATCACTGCAAAGGTTTGTTTGGATTAAAATGAAGTAGATAGAAAATTAAACTCTTGTAAGAGTAATTTGTATACCCATTAATAAGCAATAGACGGTAGAGAAAGCCAGGTGAATGTAACACATCGTATTTTTTTCTATGTACTGCATGTTAGTTGAAGTAAACATTTCGTTATAGGTACATGAGACTGTGCTGCTCTTTGTATCACATCGCGATAAAGGAAACATCAACTACACAAGCAGGTAAACCTCAAGTGGTAGATGAAGTAATATTATGTTGCAGGAGACACGTGTGTTCCCTGGAGAAGTCTGTGTCTCAGCCCGTGAAGATGACACAGTCCTACTGCAAGCCTGCGTACAAGACGTACACTCGTCGCTGTCTGGACAACCAGATTTGTAGCGGCAGACGGTGGGTATCTCAGTCATAGTTGTGTTATCTTTATTTTCACAACAATCCAAGTGTGTGTAGAAGTATAACATATACTCTGTCAGATCTAAATTGTTGTGTATGCCACCATCTAGCGAGATTTATGCCAAAATGAAAGCTAAATAGGGGTTTCCCACTTCCTTGCACTCTCATATGTATGAAACATCTGCCATTTATGTAAAATTTTTGTTGAGGTGTGGATGATTGGAGAAGATTCTGGGCTCGTGCATGCCTTGAGGTGTGTACGACTCATATCAGCTGCACAGGCACAAAAACTCCTTAAAACGTGCACAAGAGAACATGTACCAGCAATCCTGTTGCCATGTTTCTTAGAGTATAAAGGAGTAGATTAAAATGTCATAAATTATAAATTACTGTGTATATATTACGCTTAGTTGTGTTCAAAGGAAAAATAGCCAATAAATCTCCAAGGTATCAAAAGATAGGGTTTTCACATGTTTTAGTACTCTTGTACATCGATAGCACTGTTAATTTTATTTCTTAAGAGTAAAATAACCACCGCATAAGAATTCTTCTCTTCTAGAAAAACACAGTGAAGTTTTTGTATCTATTACTTACTCAAAATTAATCTTTCATCACCATAGCTTCAGCTTCTATACCACAACTTGTTCGCATATGTTTCAAACACTGTTGTCTCCATCATCAGTCTAGACTGTGGCTTGTTAATGGTGTTTCCTGTCTGAACGTACTGTTTTTACGTGGGACACCACAACTTACTGAACATGTTTCAGACACTGTTGTCTCCATCATCAGTCCAGACTGTGGCTGTACATGATGTTTCCTGTCTGAATGTACTGTTTTCATACGGGACATCATAACTTAGGAACATGTTTCAGACACTGTTGTCTCCATCATCAGTCTAGACTGTGGCTTGTTAATGGTGTTTCCTGTCTGAATGTACTGTTTTGAATGGGACATCATAACTTAGGAACATGTTTCAGACACTGTTGTCTCCATCTTCAGTCTAGACTGTGGCTTGTTAATGGTGTTTCCTGTCTGAAAGTACTGTTTTCATATGCGACATCATAACTTAGGAACATGTTTCAAACACTGTTGCCTCCATCATCAGTCTAGACTGTGGCTTGTTAATGGTGTTTCCTGTCTGAAAGTACTGTTTTCATATGCGACATCATAACTTAGGAACATGTTTCAGACACTGTTGTCTCCATCATCAGTCTAGACTGTGGCTTGTTAATGGTGTTTCCTGTCTGAAAGTACTGTTTTCATATGCGACATCATAACTTAGGAACATGTTTCAAACACTGTTGCCTCCATCATCAGTCTAGACTGTGGCTTGTAGATGGTATTTCCTGTCTGAATGTACTGTTTTCATATGGGACATCACAACTTACTGAACATGTTTCAAACACTGTTGTCTCCATCATCAGTCTAGACTGTGGCTTGTAGATGGTATTTCCTGTCTGAATGTACTGTTTTCATATGGGACATCACAACTTATTGAACATGTTTCAGACATTGTTGTCTCCATCATCAGTCTAGACTGTGGATTGTTAATGGTGTTTCCTGTCTGAATGTACTGTTTTTACATGGGACACCACAACTTACTGAACATGTTTCAAACACTGTTGTCTCCATCATCAGTCTAGACTGTGGCTTGTTAATGGTGTTTCCTGTCTGAATGTACTGTTTTTACATCGGACACCACAACTTACTGAACATGTTTCAAACACTGTTGTCTCCATCATCAGTCTAGACTGTGGCTTGTTAATGGTGTTTCCTGTCTAAATGTACTGTTTTCATATGGGACATCACAACTTATTAAACATGTTTCAAACACTGTTGTCTCCATCATCAGTCTAGACTGTGGCTTCTTAATGGTGTTTCCTGTCTAAATGTACTGTTTTTACATGGGACACCACAACTTACTGAACATGTTTCAGACACTGTTGTCTCCATCATCAGTCTAGACAGTGGCTGTACATGGTGTTTCCTGTCTGAATGTACTGTTTTCATATGGGACACCACAACTTACTGAACATGTTTCAGACACTGTTGTCTCCATCATCAGTCTAGACTGTGGCTGTACATAGTGTTTCCTGTCTGAATGCACTGTTTTCATATGGGACATCACAACTTACTGAACATGTTTCATACACTGTTGTCTCCATCATCAGTCTAGACTGTGGCTTGTTAATGGTGTTTCCTGTCAGAATGTACTGTTTTAACATGGGACACCACAACTTACTGAACATGTTTCAAACACTGTTGTCTCCATAATCAGTCTAGACTGTGGCTTGTTAATGGTGTTTCCTGTCTGAATGTACTGTTTTTACATGGGACACCACAACTTACTGAACATGTTTCAGACACTGTTGTCTCCATCATCAGTCTAGACTGTGGATGTACATGGTGTTTCCTGTCTGAATGTACTGTTTTCATATGGGACATCACAACTTACTGAACATGCTTCAGACACTGTTGTCTCCATCATCAGTCTAGACTGTGGCTTATAGATGGTGCTTCCTATCTGAATGTACTGTTTTCATATGGGACATCAAAACTTACTGAACATGTTTCAGACACTGTTGTCTCCATCATCATTCTAGACTGTGGCTTGTAGATGGTGTTTCCTGTGTGGATGTACGGTTTTCATATGGGACATCAAAACTTACTGAATATGTATCAGGAACTGTTGTCTCCATCATCAGTCTGTGGCTTGTAGATAGTGTTTCCTGTCTGGATGTACTGTTTTCATATGAGACATCAAAACTTAGGAACATATTTCAGACACTGTTGGCTCCATCATCAGTCTAGACTGTAGCTTGTAGATGGTGTTTCCTGTCTGGATGTACTGTTTTCATATGGGACATCAAATCTTACTGAACATATTTCAGAATCTGTTCTCTCCATCATCACCTTAGACTGTGGCTTTTAGATGGAGTTTCCTGTCTGACTGTACTGTTTTCATATGGGATATCAAAACTTACTGAACATGATTCAGAATCCTTTCTTTCCATCATCGGCTTAGACTGTGGCTTGTAGATGTGTTTCCTGCCCGGAAGTACTGTTTTCATATGAGACATCAAAACTTACTGAACATGTTTCAAACACTGTTGTCTCCAACATCAGTCTAGACTGTGGCTTATAGATGGTGTTTCCTGCCTGGATGTACTGTTTTCATATGGAACATCACAACTTACTGAACATGTTTCAAACACTGTTGTCTCATTCTTCAGTCTAGACTGTGGCTTGTAGATGGTGTTTCCTGCCTGGATGTACTGTTTTCATATGGAACATCACAACTTACTGAACAAATTACTTCATGTCACTTGAAGTAAGTATTTACAGAAATGATTTTATTAAACATTTCGTTATAGGTACATGAGACTGTGCTGCTCTGAAATGCCATCCTCTTTGTATCACATCGCGATAAAGGAAACATCAACCACACAAGAAGGTAAACCTCAAGTGGTAGATGAAGTAATATTATGTTGCAGGAGACACGTGTCTAGACTGTGGCTTGTAGATGGTGTTTCCTGCCTGGATGAACTGTTTTCATATGGAACATCACAACTTACTGAACATCTTTTAACACTGTTGTCTCCATTATCAGTCTAGACTGTGGCTTGTAGATGGTGTTTCCTGTGTGAATGTACGGTTTCCATATGGGACATCAAAACTTACTGAATATGTATCAGGAACTGTTGTCTCCATCATCAGTCTAGACTGTGGCTTGTAGATAGTGTTTCCTGTCTGGATGTACTGTTTTCATATGAGACATCAAAACTAAGGAACATATTTCAGACACTGTTGGCTCCATCATCAGTCTAGACTGTAGCTTGTAGATGGTGTTTCCTGTCTGGATGTACTGTTTTCATATGGGACATCAAATCTTACTGAACATATTTCAGAATCTGTTCTCTCCATCATCACCTTAGACTGTGGCTTTTAGATGGCGTTTCCTGTCTGACTGTACTGTTTTCATATGGGATATCAAAACTTACTGAACATGATTCAGAATCCTTTCTTTCCATCATCGGCTTAGACTGTGGCTTGTAGATGTGTTTCCTGCCCGGATGTACTGTTTTCATATGAGACATCAAAACTTACTGAACATGTTTCAAACACTGTTGTCTCCAACACCAGTCTAGACTGTGGTTTGTAGATGATGTTTCCTGTCTGAATGTACTGTTTTCATATGGGACATCACAACTTACTGAACATGTTTCAAACACTGTTGTCTCATTCTTCAGTCTAGACTGTGGCTTGTAGATGGTGCTTCCTGCCTGTATGTACTGTTTTCATATGGAACATCACAACTTACTGAACATGTTTCAAACACTGTTGTCTCATTCTTCAGTCTAGACTGTGGCTTGTAGATGGTGTTTCCTGCCTGGATGTACTGTTTTCATATGGAACATCACAACTTACTGAACATGTTTCAGACACTGTTGTCTCCATCATCAATCTAGACTGTAGCTGTAGATGGTGTTTCCTGCCTGAATGTACTGTTTTCATGTGGAACATCACAACTTAATGAATATGCTTCAGACACTGTTGTCTCCATCATCAGTCTAGACTGTGGCTTGTAGATGGTGTTTCCTGTGTGGATGTACTGTTTTCATATGAGACATCAAAACTTACTGAACATGTTTCAGACACTGTTGTCTCCATCATCTATCTAGTCTGTGGCTTGTAGATGATGTTTCCTGTCTGAATGAACTGTTTTCATATGGGACATCAAAACTTACTGAACATATTTCAGACATTGCTGTCTCCATCATCAGTCTAGACTGTGGCTTGTAGATGGTGTTTCCTGTCTGGATGTACTGTTTTCATATGAGACATCAAAACTTAGGAACATATTTCAGACACTGTTGGCTCCATCATCAGTCTAGACTGTAGCTTGTAGATGGTGTTTCCTGTCTGGATGTACTGTTTTCATATGGGACATTAAATCTTACTGAACATATTTCAGAATCTGTTCTCTCCATCATCACCTTAGACTGTGGCTTTTAGATGGAGTTTCCTGTCTGACTGTACTGTTTTCATATGGGATATCAAAACTTACTGAACATGATTCAGAATCCTTTCTTTCCATCATCGGCTTAGACTGTGGCTTGTAGATGTGTTTCCTGCCCGGAAGTACTGTTTTCATATGAGACATCAAAACTTACTGAACATGTTTCAAACACTGTTGTCTCCAACATCAGTCTAGACTGTGGTTTGTAGATGATGGTTCCTGTCTGAATGTACTGTTTTCATATAGGACATCACAACTTACTGAACATGTTTCATACACTGTTGTCTCCATCTTCAGTATAGACTGTGGCTTATAGATGGTGTTTCCTGCCTGGATGTACTGTTTTCATATGGAACATCACAACTTACTGAACATGTTTCAAACACTGTTGTCTCATTCTTCAGTCTAGACTGTGGCTTGTAGATGGTGTTTCCTGCCTGGATGTACTGTTTTCATATGGAACATCACAACTTACTGAACAAATTACTTCATGTCACTTGAAGTAAGTATTTACAGAAATGATTTTATTAAACATTTCGTTATAGGTACATGAGACTGTGCTGCTCTGAAATGCCATCCTCTTTGTATCACATCGCGATAAAGGAAACATCAACCACACAAGAAGGTAAACCTCAAGTGGTAGATGAAGTAATATTATGTTGCAGGAGACACGTGTCTAGACTGTGGCTTGTAGATGGTGTTTCCTGCCTGGATGAACTGTTTTCATATGGAACATCACAACTTACTGAACATCTTTTAACACTGTTGTCTCCATTATCAGTCTAGA
Organism: Deroplatys truncata; assembly: GCA_030765065.1. Classification (NCBI taxonomy): domain Eukaryota; kingdom Metazoa; phylum Arthropoda; class Insecta; order Mantodea; family Mantidae; genus Deroplatys; species Deroplatys truncata. The sequence goes on from CM060981.1 coordinate 14,931,484, forward strand.
CTGTGGCTTGTAGATGGTGTTTCCTGTGTGGATGTACGGTTTCCATATGGGACATCAAAACTTAATGAATATGTATCAGGAACTGTTGTCTCCATCATCAGTCTAGAATGTGGCTTGTAGATAGTGTTTCCTGTCTGGATGTACTGTTTTCATATGAGACATCAAAACTAAGGAACATATTTCAGACACTGTTGGCTCCATCATCAGTCTAGACTGTAGCTTGTAGATGGTGTTTCCTGTCTGGATGTACTGTTTTCATATGGGACATCAAAACTTACTGAACATATTTCAGAATCTGTTCTCTCCATCATCACCTTAGACTGTGGCTTTTAGATGGCGTTTCCTGTCTGACTGTACTGTTTTCATATGGGATATCAAAACTTACTGAACATGATTCAGAATCCTTTCTTTCCATCATCGGCTTAGACTGTGGCTTGTAGATGTGTTTCCTGCCCGGATGTACTGTTTTCATATGAGACATCAAAACTTACTGAACATGTTTCAAACACTGTTGTCTCCAACACCAGTCTAGACTGTGGTTTGTAGATGATGTTTCCTGTCTGAATGTACTGTTTTCATATGGGACATCACAACTTACTGAACATGTTTCATACACTGTTGTCTCCATCTTCAGTATAGACTGTGGCTTATAGATGGTGCTTCCTGCCTGTATGTACTGTTTTCATATGGAACATCACAACTTACTGAACATGTTTCAAACACTGTTGTCTCATTCTTCAGTCTAGACTGTGGCTTGTAGATGGTGTTTCCTGCCTGGATGTACTGTTTTCATATGGAACATCACAACTTACTGAACATGTTTCAGACACTGTTGTCTCCATCATCAATCTAGACTGTAGCTGTAGATGGTGTTTCCTGCCTGAATGTACTGTTTTCATGTGGAACATCACAACTTAATGAATATGCTTCAGACACTGTTGTCTCCATCATCAGTCCAGACTGTGGCTTGTAGATGGTGTTTCCTGTGTGGATGTACTGTTTTCATATGAGACATCAAAACTTACTGAACATGTTTCAGACACTGTTGTCTGCATCATCAATCTAGTCTGTGGCTTGTAGATGATGTTTCCTGTCTGAATGAACTGTTTTCATATGGGACATCAAAACTTACTGAACATATTTCAGACATTGCTGTCTCCATCATCAGTCTAGACTGTGGCTTGTAGATGGTGTTTCCTGTCTGGATGTACTGTTTTCATATGAGACATCAAAACTTAGAAACATATTTTAGACACTGTTGTCTCCATCATCAATCTAGACTGTAGCTGTAGATGGTGTTTCCTGCCTGAATGTACTGTTTTCATGTGGAACATCACAACTTAATGAATATGCTTCAGACACTGTTGTCTCCATCATCAGTCTAGACTGTGTCTTGTAGATGGTGTTTCCTGTCTGGATGTACTGTTTTCATATGAGACATCAAAATTTACTGAACATCTTTCAGACACTGTTGTCTCCATCATCAATCTAGTCTGTGGCTTGTAGATGATGTTTCCTGTCTGAATGAACTGTTTTCATATGGGACATCAAAACTTACTGAACATATTTCAGACATTGTTGTCTCCATCATCAGTCTAGACTGTGGCTTGTAGATGGTGTTTCCTGTCTGGATGTACTGTTTTCATATGAGACATCAAAACTTAGAAACATATTTTAGACACTGTTGGCTCCATCATCAGTCTAGACTGTGGCTTGTTAATGGGGTTTCCTGTCTGGATGTACTGTTTTCATATGGGACATTAAATCTTACTGAACATATTTCAGAATCTGTTCTCTCCATCATCACCTTAGACTGTGGCTTTTAGATGGCGTTTCCTGTCGGACTGTTCTGTTTTCATATGGGACATCAAAACTTACTGAACATGATTCAGAATCTTTTCTCTCCATCATCGGCTTAGACTGTGGCTTGTAGATGTGTTTCCTGCCCGGTTGTACTGTTTTCATATGAGACATCAAAACTTACTGGAAATGTTTCAAACAGTGTTGTCTCCATCATCAGTCTAGACTGTGGTTTGTAGATGATATTTCCTGTCTGTATGTACTGTTTTCATATGAGACATCAAAATTTACTGAACATGTTTCAGACACTGTTGTCTCCATCATCCGTCTAGACTGTGGCTTGTAGATGATGCTTCCTGTCTGAATGTACTGTTTTCATATGCGACATCAAAACTTACTGAACATGTTTCATTCACTGTTGTCTCCATCTTCAGCCTAGACTATGGCTTATAGATGGTGTTTCCTGCCTTGATGAACTGTTTTCATATGGAACATCACAACTTACTGAACATGTTTCAAACACTGTTGTCTCCATCATCAGCCTAGACTGTGGCTTGTAGATGGTGTTTGCTGCCTGGATGTACTGCTTTCATATGGAACATCTCAACTTACTGAACATGTTTCAGACAATGTTGTCTCCATCATCAGTCTAGACTGTGGCTGTAGATGGTGTTTCCTGCCTGAATGTACTGTTTTCATATGGAACATCACAACTTACTGAACATGTTTCATACACTGTTGTCTCCAACATCAGTCTAGATTGTGGCTTGTAGATGGTGTTTCCTGTCTGGATGTACTGTTTTCATGAGACATCAAAACTTAGGAACATAGTTTAGACACTGTTGGCTCCATCATCAGTCTAGACTGTGGCTTGTAGATGGTGTTTCCTGTCTGGATATACTGTTTTCATATAGGACATTAAATCTTACTGAACATATTTCAGAATCTGTTCTCTCCATCATCACCTTAGACTGTGGCTTTTAGATGGCGTTTCCTGTCTGGCTGTACTGTTTTCATATGGGACATCAAAACTTACTGAACATGATTCAGAATCTTTTCTCTCCATCATGGGCTTAGACTGTGGCTTGTAGATGTGTTTCCTGCCCGGATGTACTGTTTTCATACGAGACATCAAAACTTACTGAACATGTTTCAGACACTGTTGTCTCCATCATCAGTCTAGACTGTGGCTTGTAGATGTGTTTCCTGCCCGGATGTAGTTTTCATATGAGACATCAAAACTTACTGAACATGTTTCAGACACTGTTAGCTCCATCATCAGTCTAGACTGTGGCTTGTAGATGATGTTTCCTGTCTGAATGTACTGTTTTCATATGGGACATCAAAACTTACTGAACATGTTTCATACACTGTTGTCTCCATCTTCAACCTAGACTGTGGCTTGTGATGATGATGAAATGCGGTTTAAGGGCGCTAAACTGCTGCGGTCATCAGCGCCCTTACAATGAGTAAAATATAAAGTCACAATACAAAAAACAGGTAAAAAACCGCATAATTAAAAAACGGGACACAAACCCGCGATGTCAAAAACGTTAAAAATAACAATAGAATAACAATAACAAGAATAACAATAACAATAAAAACAATAACAATAATAACAATAACAATAAAAACAACAACAATAATAACAATAACAAGAATAACAATAAATATATCTGTAAAACCAACACACTAAAATCATGGTCACTAAAAGAATAAAACGTGTCAAGAACTGTAGAATGCAAGGAACATGAGCGCCTTATGTCCGGGGAGAAGGGCCCCATTAAAACTAACAATATAAAATCAAACAGCTAAAAGGCGCTAAGCGCATCAAATGCGACGGCTAAAACCAATGTCAGTGATAAAACGTAAAAGACATTCTACAGCATGCGCGTCGTCTGCCAACACGTTGGCTAGGCCAACAGGCAGACCCACGCGAACGCGCAGTGGAGCTAAAACTTGACACTCGGTTAAAATGTGACGGACCGTTAAGGGCACGTCACACTGACCACACACAGGTGCGGGATCACCACTTAACAGGTATCTATGACTAAAAAGGCAATGTCCGATACGAAGGCGTGTTAAAAGTACCTCTTCCCGACGAGAAGCACGGGAAGAGGTAGCCCAGACTAGCGGAAGAGGTTTAACCTCCCGCAACTTGTTCCCCCGGAGGGCCGTCCACTCATCGCGCCAGCGCGAGAGGATGCGGCGACGTAAAATAAGACACGAATCTGACGAGGGAACAACAGAAGTAAAAAATCTGGGTAATAAAATCGCCGATTTCGCAGCGGCGTCGGCCGACTCATTCCCTGAGATACGCACATGACCTGGAATCCACATAAAAGAGACGCTGATGCCAGAGGCACCCAGCGAATGGAGCAGGTCATGAATGCGCTGTACGAGGGGGTGGTAAGAGTACAGCGCGTTAATACTCTGAAGGGCACTCAGAGAGTCCGAACAAACAACACAACGCCGTAAAACATGCCGCTGAATGTATAAAACACATTGATAGATACTAAAAAGTTCGGCGGTATAAATCGAACATTGCCCGGGTAAACGAAAAGTAAAACTATGCGCACCTAAAACAAAGGCACATCCTACTCCAACATCAGTCTTAGACCCATCAGTATAAATAAAATTACAGTCTCCGAATGTTGCCTGAAGTTCTAAAAATGCGGATCTAAGGACTGAAGCAGGGGTCTCATTCTTCGGCATCGACGTTAGCCCAAAGTGGATGTGGGCCTCAGCGCGCGACCATGGAGGAAAGCGCGTTTTCCCTTGGGTAAGGGCCGACGCTGGCGTAACGTCCAAATGCCGAAGTAGCAGTCGAAATCGAACCCCTGGAGGGAGCAATGCAGAGGAGCTAACAAAATATTGGCGATCAAGCGAATCCTCGTAAAATACATCGAAGGACGGGTGGTTAGGCAAGCTTGAGAGTCGACAAGCATAGCTGCACAAAAGCATCTCACGCCGGAAGGACAGCGGAGGCTCTGCAGCTTCTGCGGGTACAGGGCTAGTTGGAAAGGCCCCTGTAGCGACTCTTATGCCACGATGGTGAATGGCATTGAATCGACGTAACACAGATGGACGTGCCGACGAATAAACAATACACCCGTAATCAAGCTTGGATCGGACCAAAGAGCGATAAAGGCGAAGAAGGACGGTCCGATCAGCTCCCCAGGATGTGCCACTTAAAACACGTAAAAGATTAAGAGAACGGTCACACTTTGCTTTTAAAAAGGAAACGTGCGAGGTCCAACACAACTTCCTGTCAAAAATCAACCCCAAAAATTTCGCCTCGTCTGCAAACGGAAGTATCCCTGGCCCAAGATGGAGAGTGGGCGGAGGGAAATACTTCCGGCGCCAAAAGTTGATGCAGACGGATTTCTCGGCGGAGAAATTAAAGCCGTTGGCGTTACTCCAGGCGTAGAGACGGTCGATACAGCTCTGGAGACGGCGTTCGAGTAGACAGGTCCGCCGTGAACTGCAATAAATAGCGAAATCGTCAACAAAAAGGGACGATGAAATGCCAGGTGGAATACAATCAACAATGGGGTTGATAGCAATCGCAAAAAGTGTGACACTGAGTACAGAGCCCTGTGGTACTCCGTTCTCTTGAATAAAACGACGAGATAAAACCGAGCCCACACGTACACGAAAGACGCGGTCCGTCATAAACTCCCGAAGAAATATGGGAAGACGACCGCGGATATTCCAATCGTGAAGTGTACGTAAAATGCCGCCCCTCCAACAAGTGTCATAAGCTTTCTCCAGGTCAAAAAATACAGCCACGGTTTGACACTTTCTCAGAAATCCATTCATAATATGCGTCGACAAGGACACCAGATGGTCGACGGTAGAGCGATAGCGACGAAACCCGCACTGAGCGTTCGCTAGAAGTTTCTGAGACTCAAGCCACCATGTCAACCGCCCGTTGATCATGCGCTCCATCACCTTGCAAATGCAACTGGTGAGGGAGATAGGGCGGTAGCTGGAAGGTAGTTGGCGATCCTTCCCAGGCTTAAGTATAGGGACAATGGTGGCTTCGCGCCAAACGGAAGGAAAAATGCCGTTTTGCCAAATACGGTTATAGACCTGTAAGAGAAATAGTTTACTGTCGGCTGAAAGGCTCTTTAACATCAGAACATGAATGCCGTCCGGCCCAGGAGCGGAGTGCCGAGAGCAATGAAGAGCGTGCTCCAGCTCCCTCATTGTGAATAGTTCATTATAGCATTCATCAGTAGCAGACCGAAAAGTATATGATGCGGAATCCAGCCGGTCTTTAATAGAGCGAAAGCCGGCGGAATAATGGTCTGAACTGGAAACCGCCGCAAAGGCAGCACCCAGTGTGTTAGCGATGGCAGCCGGATCCACTATGGTGGCATTAGAAACCTGAAGGCCAGAAACAGTACAATGTGACACTTTACCTGAGAAGCGACGAAGTTTATCCCAAACAACGGATGAAGGCGTAAAACGATTAAAAGACTCGACAAAACGAGCCCAAGATGCCTTCTTGCTATCCTGAATAATGCGAGGAGCCCTGGCGCGCGATTGTTTAAAAGTCACCAAATTATCAAGTGTAGGGTGTCGCCGAAACACCCTAAGTGCAGTCCTACGGGCACGAACGGCGTCCCGACAATCCTCGTTCCACCACGGAACAGGTGGCCGCCGAGGTTGGGAGGATGAACGGGGTATTGCGCGTTCGGCGGCAGAGAAAATAACAGACGTAAGGTGCTGTACTAGTTGGTGAATGTCGGAGAAGGGCTGGTCGTCAAAATGCACGAGGCTGGAATACAAGCTCCAGTCGGCTTTTGCGAATATCTAGGTAGCTACTTTGGAATGCTGTACGTGGTGCGACAGAAGAGAAACGATGCAGGGGTAATGGTCGCTGGAGTAGGTGTCAGCGACGACGTTCCACTGAAGACGACGTGCAAGCTGGAGTGAGCAAATTGCAAGGTCCAGGTGAGAAAAGGTACCAGAAGAATCAGAAATAAAAGTAGGTGCACCTGTATTGAGGATGGAAAGATTGAACTGATAAAAAATGTCGGAAAGAAGAGTTCCCCTCGCACAAGCCCTTGGCGAACCCCATAGTGGGTGATGGGCATTAAAATCTCCCAACAGAAGAAATGGTGTTGGGAGAGCGGACAGGAGAGATCGAATGTCCGCGGGAGCGAGGGGAGACGATGGAGGTGTATACACAGAGCAAACACAAAACAAAAAGCCGGGTAAGTGAAGGCGAACGGCAACAGCTTGCAAGTCAGATGTAAGTGTGACAGGTGTAAAATGAACGTCATTACGCACCAAAATCATGACACCACCATGAGCAGGAGTACCCTCCTCCGGTTCAAGGTCGTAGCGAACCGGAGTATATCCTCGGAGATCAAAAGGATCGTGAGGGCGAAGCTTAGTCTCCTGCAAACATACGACCATAGGCGAATGGGAACGCAATAAAAGTTGCAGTTCCGCCCTATGCGATCGTACACCACGTACATTCCAGGTCAGGATAGCCATTAAGAATAAGGGGATAAACTGTCTATTTAGAAGGGCGGCTTAAAACTACCTTTTGTTTAACCTTTGGGCTCGGGCTTTTTGTATGGAGTTGGTCAGACTCCATAGCTTCCTCGGAGGGAGGGCCCACGCGCTCAGTGCCAGAAACCGATTCAAGCGCCGTGAATCGGTTCTGGGTGGCGATGGGTGAAGGGTGCCGCTGAGCGCGGCTTGTCCCAGGACCATCCTGGGACAGCGACCTCCGAGGAGGAGAAGGTGAACCTTTGTTACCGCGCGCACGCGGAGGGTCTTTCAAAAAATCTTCCCTACGAAGTTTCTGCTTGGGCTTCTTTTCAACGGCTTGCGACTTCATGGACTTGGGACCAGGTTTATACGGCTTGGTAACTGTAGCCTTAATAGACGGCCGGATGGTAGTGGCGGTTAATCCAGTCAAGGTCCAGGTCTGAGTTTCGGCATCTACTCGTGGTACTGGCGAGGCAACAACAGAACTAAATGTGCCAGATCGCAGGAGTGAAGGTTGGCGCCCATGGTAACGCCTCCGGGCTTCAGTGAAGGAGAGTTTTTCCTTTACCCGGATCTCCTGGATCGCCTTCTCGTCCAAGTACCGCGGACAGTCGGCAAACGAAGCAGAATGAGACCCTTTACAATTAACGCAGACGGGGGCTGTTGAACAGGTACCTTCGTGTGAGGGCTGGCTACATGTTGCACAGATGTTAACGGCACTCTTACAGGAGACTTGCGTATGCCCAAAACGTTGGCATTTAAAACAACGCAGAGGTCTAGGAATATAAGGCCTCACAGAAATTCGTTCGTACCCTGCGGAGATGCTCGTGGGCAGATCGACGCCATCAAATGTAATAAACAGGGTACGAGTGGGTACCAATACGCCGTCGCGTTTGGCCTGCACTCGATGGACCGCTGTCACCTTCTGGTCTGCAAGATATTCTACCAGGTCCTCGTCCGATATACCATCGAGGCTATGGGTGGTAATAACGCCTCGACAGGAATTCAATGTGCGGTGCTTCTCCACACGGATGGGATAGCCGTGGAGAAGCGTAGCGCGCAACAAGGTCTTACTTTGCTGATCGGATTTCGTTTGGGCTAATAAGGAACCATTCCGTAGACGAGTGCAGGACTGAACCGCACCAGCAATTGCATCAATCCCCTTTTGTATGATGAAAGGGTTCACCTTCTCAAAACTTTGTCCTTCTTCGGTTCGTGAAATGACCAAGTAACAACCAGTTGTCGGTGGTGTCACTTCTGTTACATAAACTTTTCGGCGCTTGTTAGTAGTAATGGAGGAAGGGTGCTCCATAGCGAAATAAATCCTCCACCATTGCAACCGTCTCCGACCTCGGGCTCTGACTTCCCGGGCGTTACCCCGGCTTGGGTGAGTGGCCTATCTATACCTAGCTCACCCCAGGTTCACACCTCCCAGAACATAGACAGAGGGACCCAATCGCCGTCGGAAGCCAGCAGCTCATGCAATGGCCCCCCCCGCGGGACTGCAGTTGAACAGCGGATACGAACAACAACCCTACATGACGACCCCGGGTGGTGGGGATGACGCCATTACCCACTCACCCAGCTGCGCACGCGGTGCGCGGGTATCCGTCAGGCTGTGTCCACGGAGGATTTAAATAAAAGGATAAAAGAAACTAAAACAGTGTGGGCGTTTCGCACGCAAGGTAGGCCGGCGGGGAAGAAAAAGAGAGATATGCGAATGTCGTGGTGCGAAATGGCCGGAAAGTGATAAGGGAAGAAAGAAAGGATGGTGAGGTGCGGTATGAATGGAATGTAAAGAACGCACGAGAGCCTACCTTGGGTCCACCGGTCACTTAAGGAACCCACCGCGACCGGATGGGGGTGAGGGGATGAATGTGGCGATGATTGGCTCGGGAACCCCCGGGTGCGCCAAAAACCCGCACTCACATAAGGTGAGCCCCTGAGGGGGTGTGGCTTGTAGATGGTGTTTCCTGCCTGAAGGTACTGTTTTCATATGGAACATCACAACTTACTGAACATGTTTCAGACACTGTTGTCTCCATCATCAGTCTAGACTGTGGCTTTTAGATGGTGTTTCCTGTCTGAAGGTACTGTTTTCATATGGGATATCACAACTTACTGAACATGTTTCAGACTTTGTTGTCTCCATCATCAGTCTAGACTGTGGCTTTCAGATGGTCTCTCTTGTCTGAATGTACTGTTTTCATATGGTACATCACAACTTACTCATAATGTTTCAGACACTGTTGTCTCCATCATCAGTCTAGGCTGTGGCTTTTAGATGGTGTCTCTTGTCTGAATGTACTGTTTTCATATGGGACATCACAACTTACTGAACATGTTTCAGGAAATGTTATCTCCATCATCAGTCTAGACTGTGGCTTATAGATGGTGTTTCCTGTCTGAATGAACTGTTTTCATATGGGATATCAACACTTACTGAACATGTTTCAGGCAATGTTATCTCCATCATCAGTCTAGACTGTGGCTTATAGATGGTGTTTTCTGTCTGAATGTACTGTTTTCATATGGGACATCACAATTTACTGGAACATGTTTTAAACACTGCTGTGTCCAGCATCAGTCTAGACTGGGGCTTATAGAAGGTGTTTCCTGTCTGGATGAACTGTTTTCATATGGAACATCACAACTTACTGAGCATGTTTCAAACACTGTTGTCTCCATCATCAGTTTAGACTGTGGCTTATAGAAGGTGTTTCCTGTCTGAATGAACTGTTTTCATATGGGACATCAAAACTTACTGAACATGTTTCAGTCACTGTTATCTCCATCATCAGTCTAGACTGTAGCTTATAGATGGTGTTTCCTGTCTGAATAAACTGTTTTCGTATGAGACGTCAAAACTTACTGAACATGTTTCAGGCACTGTTGTCTCCATCATCAGTCTAAACTGTTGCTTATAGATGATGTTTCCTGTCTGAATGAACTGTTTTCATATGGGACATCAAAACTTACTGAACAGGTTTCTGGCACTGTTATCTCCATCATCAGTCTAGACTGTGGCTTATAGATGGTGTTTCCTTTCTGAATATACTGTTTTCATATGAGACATAAAAGCTTACTGAACATGTTTCAGGCACTGTTGCCTCCATCATCAGTCTTGTCTGTGGCTTATATGATGATGATGATGATGATATGCGGTTTCAGGGCGCTAAACTGCTGCGGTCATCAGCGCCCTTACAATGTGTAAAATATAAGGTCAAAATATAAAAGACAGGTAAAAAACAGCATAATTAAAAAACGGGACACAAACCCGCGATGTCAAAAAAGTTAAAAATAACAATAGAATAACAATAACAATAATAACAATATCAATAAATCCAATAACAATAATAACAATAACAACAATAATAACAATAACAATAATAACAATAAATATATCTGAAAAACCAACACACTAAAGGCATAGGCAATAAAAGATTAAAACGTGTCAAGGACTGTAGAATGCGAAGGACATGGGCGCCTTTTGTCCACTGGGTATTAGAGTCCCCATAAAAATTAGAGAGAATAAAATTACTACGCTAAAAGACGCTCATCGCATTAAATGCGCAGATTAAAATCACTGTCATGAATAAAACGTAAAACACATTCTACAGCACGCGTGTCGTCTGCCAAAACGTTAGCTAGGCCAACAGGCAGACCCACACGAGCACGCAATGCAGCTAAAACCTGACACTCTGTTAAAATGTGACGCACCGTTAAGGGCACGTCACACTGCCCACAGAGTGGTGCGGGGTCACCACTGAGCAAATACCTATGACTAAAAACACAATGTCCAAGCCGTAGACGAGCTAAAATTACCTCTTCCCGACGACAAGAACGAGAAGAGGTACCCCAGAGCAACGGGAAAGGCTTAACCTCCCGCAACTTGTTCCCCCGGAGGGCCGTCCACTCATCGCGCCAGCGCGAGAGGATGCGGCGACGTAAAATAACACACGAATCTGACGAGGGAACAACAGAAGTAAAACATCTGGGTAATAAAATCGCCGATTTCGCAGCGGCGTCGGCAGACTCATTACCTGAGATGCCCACATGACCTGGAATCCACATGAAGGACACGCTGATGCCAGAGACACCAAGCGAGTGGAGCAGGTCATGTATGCGCTGTACGAGTGGGTGGTAATGGTACAGCGCATGAATAGCCTGAAGGGCACTCAGAGAGTCCGTACAAATAAAACAGTGCCGTAAGTCGTGCCGCTGGATGTGTAAAACAGATTGATAAATGCTAAAAAGTTCGGCGGTAAAAATTGAACATTGTCCAGGTAAACGAAAAGTAAAACTCCGTACACCAAAAACAAAGGCACATCCTACTCCAACATCAGTCTTAGACCCATCAGTATATATAAAATGACAGTCCCCGAACTGCGCCTGTAGTTCTAAAAAGGCGGATCTAAGAACAGAAGCAGGGGTCGCATTTTTCGGCAGCGACGTTAGCCCAAGGTGGATGTGGGCCTCAGCGCGCGACCATGGAGGAAAACGTGTTTCCCCTCGGGTAAGGGACGGCGCTGGCGGAACGTCCAAATGCCGAAGTAGCAGTCGAAATCGAACCCCTGGAGGGAGCAAAGCAGAGGAGCTAACTAAATATTGCCGGTCAAGTGAATCCTCGTAAAATGCCGCAAAGGACGGGTGGTCAGGCAAGCTGGAGAGTCGACAGGCATAGCTACATAAGAGCATCTCACGCCTGAAAGACAGCGGAGGCTCTGCAGCCTCAGCGTAAAGACTGGGCACGGGGCTAGTTGGAAAGGCCCCTGTAGCGACTCTAATACCACGATGATGAATGGGATTCAAACGATGTAACACAGATGGACGTGCCGACGAATAAACAATACACCCGTAATCAGGTTTGGATCGGACCAAAGAGCGATAAAGGCGAAGAAGGACGGTCCGATCAGCTCCCCAGGATGTGCCACTTAAAACACGTAAAAGATTAAGAGAACGGTCACACTTTGCTTTTAAAAAGGAAACGTGCGAGGTCCAACACAACTTCCTATCAAAAATCAACCCTAAAAATTTCGCCTCGTCTGCAAACGGAAGTATCCCTGGTCCAAGATGGAGAGAGGGCGGAGGGAAATACTTCCGGCGCCAGAAGTTGATGCAGACGGATTTCTCGGCGGAGAAATTAAAGCCGTTGGCGTTACTCCAGGCGTAGAGACGGTCGATACAGCTCTGGAGACGGCGTTCGAGTAGACAGGTCCGCCGTGAACTGCAATAAATAGCGAAATCGTCAACAAAAAGGGACGATGAAATGCCAGGTGGAATACAATCAACAATAGGGTTGATAGCAATCGCAAAAAGTGTGACACTGAGTACAGAGCCCTGCGGTACTCCGTTCTCTTGAATAAAACGACTAGATAAAACCGAGCCCACACGTACACGAAAGACGCGGTCCGTCATGAACTCCCGAAGAAATATGGGAAGACGACCACGGATATTCCATGCGTGAAGTGTACGTAAAATGCCGCCCCTCCAACAAGTGTCATAAGCTTTCTCCAGGTCAAAAAACACAGCCACGATTTGACACTTTCTCAGAAATCCATTCATAACATGCGTCGACAGGGACACCAGATGGTCGACGGTAGAGCGATAGCGACGAAACCCGCACTGAACGTTCGCTAGAAGTTTCTGAGACTCAAGCCACCATGTCAACCGCCCGTTGATCATGCGCTCCATCACCTTGCAAATGCAACTGGTGAGGGAGATAGGGCGGTAGCTGGAAGGTAGTTGGCGATCCTTCCCAGGCTTAAGTATAGGGACAATGGTGGCTTCGCGCCAAACGGAAGGAAAAATGCCGTCTTGCCAAATACCGTTATAGACCTGTAAGAGAAATAGTTTACTGTCGGCTGAAAGGTTCTTTAACATCAGCACATGAATGCCGTCCGGCCCAGGAGCGGAGTGCCGAGAGCAATGAAGAGCGTGCTCCAGCTCCCTCATTGTGAATAGTTCGTTATAGCATTCATCATTAGCAGACCGAAAAGTATATGATGCGGAATCCAGCCGGTCTTTAATAGAGCGAAAGCCGGCGGAATAATGGTCTGAACTGGAAACCGCCTCAAAGGCAGCACCCAGAGTGTTAGGGATGGCAGCCGGATCCACTATGGTGGCAGTAGAAACCTGAAGGCCAGAAACAGTACAATGTGACACTTTACCTGAGAAGCGACGAAGTTTATCCCAAACAACGGATGAAGGCGTAAAACGATTAAAAGACTCGACAAAACGAGCCCAAGATGCCTTCTTGCTATCCTGAATAATGCGACGAGCCCTGGCGCGCGATTGTTTAAAAGTCACCAAATTATCAAGTGTAGGGTGTCGCCGAAACACCCTAAGTGCAGTCCTACGGGCACGAACGGCGTCCCGACAATCCTCGTTCCACCACGGAACAGGTGGCCGCCGAGGATGGGAGGATGAACGGGGTATTGCACGTTCGGCGGCTGAGAAAATAATAGACGTAAGGTGCTGCACTAGTTAATTAATGTCGGAGAAGGGCTGGTCGTCAAAATGCACGAGGCTGGAATACAAGCTCCAGTCGGCTTTTGCGAATATCCAGGTAGGTACTCTGGAATGCTGTACGTGATGCGACAGAAGAGAAACGATGCAGGGGTAATGGTCGCTGGAGTAGGTGTCAGCGACGACGTTCCACTGAAGACGACGTGCAAGCTGGAGTGAGCAAATGGCAAGGTCCAGGTGAGAGAATGTACCAGAAGAATCAGAAATAAAAGTAGGTGCACCTGTATTGAGGATGGAAAGATTGAACTGATAAAAAATGTCGGAAAGAAGAGTTCCCCTCGCACAAGCCCTTGGCGAACCCCATAGTGGGTGATGGGCATTAAAATCTCCCAACAGAAGAAATGGTGTTGGGAGAGCGGACAGGAGAGCTCGAATGTCCGCGGGAGCGAGGGGAGACGATGGAGGTGAATATACAGAGCAAACAGAAAACAAAAAGCCGGGTAAGTGAAGGCGAACGGCAACAGCTTGCAAGTCGGATGTAAGTGTGACAGGTGTAAAATGAACGTCGTTACGCACTAAGAACATGACACCTCCATGAGCAGGAGTACCCTCCTCCGGTTCAAGGTCGTAGCGAACCGGAGTATATCCTCGGAAATCAAAAGGATCGTGAGGGCGAAGCTTAGTCTCCTGCAAACACACGACCATAGGCGAATGGGAACGCAATAAAAGTTGCAGTTCCGCCCTATGCGATCGTACACCACGTACATTCCAGGTCAGGATAGCCATTAAGAAAAAGGGGATAAACTGACTATTTAGAAGGGCGGCTTAAAATTACCTTTTGTTTAACCTTTGGGCTCGGGCTTTTTGTATGGAGTTGGTCAGACTCCATAGCTTCCTCGGAGGGAGGGCCCACGCGCTCAGTGCCAGAAACCGATTCAAGCGCCGTGAATTGGTTCTGGGTGGCGATGGGTGAGGGGTGCCGCTGAGCGCGGCTTGTCCCGGGACCTTCCTGGGACAGCGACCTCCGAGGAGCAGAAGGTGAACTTTTGTTACCGCGCGCACGCGGAGGGTCTTTCAAAAAATCTTCCCTACGAAGTTTCTGCTTGGGCTTCTTTTCAACGGCTTGCGACTTCATTGACTTGGGACCAGGTTTATACGGCTTGGTAACTGTAGCCTTAACAGACGGCCGGATGGTAGTGGCGGTTAATCCATTCATGGTCCAGGTCTGAGTTTCGGCATCTACTCGTGGTACTGGCGAGGCAACAACAGAAATAAATGTGCCAGATCGCAGGAGTGAAGGTTGGCGCGCATGGTAACGCCTCCGGGCTTCAGCAAAGGAGAGCTTTTCCTTTACCCGGATCTCCTGGATCGCCTTCTCGTCCAAGTACCGCGGACAGTCGGCAAACGAAGCAGAATGAGACCCTTTACAATTAACGCAGACGGGGGCTGTTGAACAGGTACCTTCGTGTGAGGGCTGGCTACATGTTGCACAGATGTTAACGGCACTCTTACATGAGACTTGCGTATGCCCAAAACGTTGGCATTTAAAACAACGCAGAGGTCTAGGAATATAAGGCCTCACAGAAATCCGTTCGTACCCTGCGGAAATGCTCGTGGGCAGATCGACGCCATCAAATGTAATAAACAGGGTACGAGTGGGTACCAATACGCCGTCGCGTTTGGCCTGCACTCGATACACTGCAGTCACCTTTTGATCGGAGAGATATTCTACGAGATCCTCGTCCGATATACCATCGAGGCTATGGGTGGTAACGACGCCACGACAGGAGTTCAATGTGCGGTGCTTCTCAACACGGATGGGGTAACCGTGGAGAAGCGTAGCGCGCAACAAGGTCTTACTTTGCTGATCGGACTTAGTTTGTGCCAATAACGAACCATTCCGTAGACGAGTGCATGATTGAACCGCACCAGCAATAGCATCTATGCCCTTCTGAATTATAAAAGGGTTCACCTTCTCAAAGTTTTGTCCTTCTTCTGTTCTCGAAATGACCAAGTAACAACTAGATGACGGCGGTGCTACTTCTGTTACAATAACTTTTCGGCGCTTATTTGTATTAATGGAGGAAGGGTGCTCCATAGCGAGATAAATCCTCCACCATTGCAACCGTCTCCGTCCTCGGGCTCTGACTCCTCGGGCGTTACCCCGGCTTGAGTGAGTGGCCTATCTATACCAGACTCACCCCAGGGTCACACCTCCCAGAACATAGACAGAGGGACACAATCGCCGTCAGAAGTCAGCAGCTCATGCAATGGCCCCCCCCTGGGACTGCAGTTGAACAGCGGATACGAACACAAACCCTACATGACGACCCCGGGTGGTGGGGATGACGCCATTACCCACTCACCCAGCTGCGCACGCGGTGCGCGGGTATCCGTCAGGCTGTGTCCACGGAGGATTTAAATAAAAAGATAAAAGAAACTAAAACTGTGTGGGCGTTTCGCACGCAAGGTAGGCTGGCGGGGAAGAAAACGAGATATGCGAATGTCGTGGTGCGAAATGGCCGGAAAGTGATAAGGGAAGAAAGAAAGGATGGTGAGGTGCGGTATGGATGGAATGCAAAGAACGCACGAGAGCCTACCTTGGGTCCACCGGTCACTTGAAGAACCCACCTCGACCGGATGGGGGTGAGGGGATGAATGTGGCGATGATTGGCTCGGGAACCCCCGGGTGCGCCAAAAACCCGTACTCACATAAGGTGAGCCCCTGAGGGGTGTGGATTATAGAAGGTGTTTCCTGTCTGGATGAACAGTTTTCATATGGGATATCACAATTTACTGGAACATGCTTTAAACACTGTTGTCTCCATCATCAATCTAGTCTGTGGCTTGTATATGGTGTTTCCTGTCTGGATCATCTGTTTTCATATGACACATGAAAACTTACTGAACATGTTTCAGACACTGTTGTCTCCCTCATCAGTCTAGACTGTGTCTTATAGATGGTGTTTCCTATCTGAATGTACTGTTTTCGTATGAGACATCAAAACCTACTGAATTCGTTTCAGACACTGTTGTCTCCATCATCTGTCTAGACTGTGGCTGTAGATGGTGTTTCCTGTCTGGATGAACAGTTTTCATATGAGACATCAAAACTTACTGAACATGTTTCATACACTGATGTCTCCATCATCTGTCTAGACTGTGGCTGTAGATGGTGTTTCCTGTCTGAATGTACTGTTTTCACATGGGACATCAAAACTTACTGAACATGTTTCAAACACTGTTGTCTCCATCATCAGTCTAGACTGTGGCTTATAGATGGTGTTTCCTGTCTAAATGTACTGTTTTCACATGGGACATCAAAACATACTGAACATGTTTCAAACACTGTTGTCTCCATCATCAGTCTAGACTGTGGCTTATAGATGCTGCTTCCTGTCTGAATGTACTGTTTTCATATGGGACATCAAAACTTACTGAACATGTTTCAAACACTGTTGTCTCCATCATCAGTCTAGACTGTGGCTTATAGATGGTGTTTCCTGCCTGGAAGAACTGTTTTCATATGGAACATCACAACTTACTGAACATGTTTCAGGCACTGTTGTCTCCATCATCAGTCTAGACTGTGGCTTATAGATGGTGTTTCCTGTCTGAATGAACTGTTTTCACATGGGACATCAAAACTTACTGAACATGTTTCAGGCACTGTTATCTCCATCATCAGTCTAGCCTGTGGCTTATAGAAGGTGTTTCCTGTCTGAATGTACTGTTTTCACATGGGACATCAAAACTTACTGAACATGTTTCTGACACTGTTGTCTCCATCACCAGTCTAGACTGTGGCTTGTAGATGGTGTTTCCCGTCTGGATGTACTGTTTTCATATGGGACATCACAATTTACTGGAACATGTTTTAAACACTGCTGTCTCCAGCATCAGTCTAGACTGTGGCTTATAGAAGGTGTTTCCTGTCTGGATGAACTGCTTTCATATGGATCATAACAACATACTGAACATATTACAAACACTTGACTCTCCATCATCAGTCTAGACTGTGGCTTATAGATGGTGTTTCCTGTCTGAATGAACTGTTTTCATATGGGACATCACAATTTACTGGAACATGTTTTACACACTGCTGTCTCCAGCATCAGTCTAGACTGTGGCTTATAGAAGGTGTTTCCTGTTTGGATGAACTGTTTTCATATGGGACATCACAATTTACTGGAACATGTTTTAAACACTGCTGTCTCTAGCATCAGTCTAGACTGTGGCTTATAGAAGGTGTTTCCTGTCTGGATGAACTGTTTTCATATGGGACATAAAACTTACTGAACATGTTTCTGACACTGTTATCTCCATCATCAGTCTAGACTGTGGCTTGTAGATGGTGTTTCCTGTCTGGATGTACTGTATTTATATGGAACACCAAACTTACTGAACATGTTTCAGACACTTGTCTCCATCGAGAGTCTAGACAGTGGCTTATAGATGGTGTTTCCTGTCTGGATGTATTGTTTTCATATGAGACATCAAAACTTAGGAACATATTTCAGACACTGTTGGCTCCATCATCACCTTAGACTGTGGCTTGTAGATGGTGTTTACTGTCTGGATGTACTGTTTTCTAATGAGACATCAAAACTTAGGAACATATTTCAGACACTGTTGTCTCCATCATCAGTCTAGACTGTGGCTTGTAGATGGTGTTTCCTGTCTGAATGTACTGTTTTCACATGGGACATCAAAACTTACTGAACATGTTTCTGACACTGTTGTCTCTATCATCAGTCTAGACTGTCGCTTGTAGATGGTGTTTCCTGTCTGGATGTAGTTTTAATATGGGACATCAAAACTTACTGAACATGTTTCAGACACTGTTGTCTCCATCTTCAGTCTAGACTGCGGCTTGTAGATGGTGTTTCCTGTCTGGTTGTACTGTTTTGATATGGGACATCAAAACTTACTGAACATGCTTCAGACACTGTTGTCTCCATCATCAGTCTAGACTGTGGCTTGTAGATGATGTTTCCTGTCTGGATGTACTGTTTTCATATGAGACATCATAACTTACTGAACATGTTTCAAATACTGTTGTCTCCATCATCAGTCTAGACTGTGGCTTATAGATGGTGTTTCCTGTCTGAATGAACTGTTTTCATATTGAGACACCAAAACTTACTGAACATGTTTCAGGCACTGTTATCTCCATCATCAGTCTGGACTGTGGCTTATAGATGGTGTTTCCTGTCTGAATGTACTGTTTTTATATGGGACATCACAATTTACTGGAACATGTTTTAAACACTGCTGTCTCCAGCATCAGTCTAGACTGTTGCTTATAGAAGGTGTTTCCTGTCTGGATGAACCGTTTTCATATAGGACATCAAAACTTACTGAACATGTTTCAGACACTGTTATCTCAATCATCAGTCTAGACTGTGGCTTCTAAATGGTGTTTCCTGTCTGAATGCACTGTTTTCATATGGGACATCAAAACTTACTGAACATGTTTCAGACACTGTTGTCTCCATCATCAGTCTAGACTGTGGCTTGTAGATGATGTTTCCTGTCTGGATGTACTGTATTCATATGGAACAACAGAACTTACTGAACATGTTTCAGACACTGTTGGCTTCATCATGAGTCTAGACAGTGGCTTGTAGATGGTGTTTCCTGTCTGGATGTACTAATTTCATATGAGACATCAAAACTTAGGAACATATTTCAGACACTGTTGGCTCCATCATCACCTTAGACTGTGGCTTGTAGATGGTGTTTCCTGTCTGGATGTACTGTTTTCATATGAGACATCAGAACCTAGGAACATATTTCAGACACTGTTGTCTCCATCATCAGTCTAGACTCTGGCTTGTAAAGGGTGTTTCCTGTCTGGATGTACTGTTTTCATATGGAACGTCAAAACTTACTGAACATGTTTCAGACAATGTTGTCTCCATCATCTGTCTAGACTGTGGCTTATAGATGGTGTTTCCTGTCTGAATAAACTGTCTTCTTATGAGACGTCAAAACTTACTGAACATGTTTCAGGCACTGTTGTCTCCATCATCTGTCTAGACTGTGGCTTATAGATGCTGTTTCCTGTCTGAATGAACTGTTTTCATATGGGACAACAAAACTTACTGAACATGTTTCAGGCACTGTTATCTCCATCATCAGTCTAGACTGTGGCTTAAGATGGTGTTTCCTGTCTGGATGGACTGTTTTCATATGGGACATCACAATTTACTGGAACATGTTTTAAACACTGCTGTCTCCATCATCAGTCTAGACTGTGGCTTATAGATGGTGTTCTCTGTCTGAATGTACTGTTTTCACAAGGGACATCAAAACATACTGAACATATTTAAAACACTGTTTTCTCCATAATCAGTCTAGACTGTGGCTTATAGATGGTGCTTCCTGTTTGAATGTACGTTTTCATATGGGACATCAAAACTTACTGAACATGTTCCAACACTGTTGTCTCCATCATCAGTCTAGACTGTGGCTTATAGATGGTGTTTCCTGCCTGGAAGAACTGTTTTCATATGGAACATCACAACTTACTGAAAATGTTTCAGGCACTGTTGTCTCCATCATCAGTCTAGACTGTGGCTTATAGATGGTGTTTCCTGTCTGAATGAACTGTTTTCATATGGGACATCAAAAATTGCTGAACATGTTTCAGACACTGTTGTCTCCATCATCAGTCTAGACTGTGGCTTGTAGATGGTGTTTCCTGTCTGGATATACTGTTTTCATATGGGACATCAAAATTTACTGGAACATGATTTAAACACTGATGTCTCCAGCATCAGTCTGGACTGTGGCTTATAGAAGATGTTTTCTGTCTGGATGAACTGCTTTCATATGGAACATAACAACTTACTGAACATATTTCAAACACTGTTGTCTCCATCATCAGTCTAGACTGTGGCTTATAGATGGTGTTTCCTGTCGGAATGAACTGTTTTCATATGGGACATCAAAACTTACTGAACATGTTTCAGGCACTGTTATCTCCATCATCAGTCTAGACTGTGGCTTATAGATGGTGTTTCCTGTCTGAATGTACTGTTTTCATATGGGACATCACAATTTACTGGAACATGTTTTAAGCACTGCTGTCTCCAGCATCAGTCTAGACTGTGGCTTATAGAAGGTGTTTCCTGTCTGTATGAACTGTTTTCATATGGGACATCAAAACTTACTGAACATTTTTCAGACACTGTTATGTCCATCATCAGTCTAGACTGTGGCTTGTAGATAGTGTTTCCTGTCTGAATGTACTGTTTCATATGGGACATCAAAACTTACTGAACATGTTTCAGACGCTGTTGTCTCCATCATCAGTCTAGACTGTGGCTTGTAGATGGTGTTTCCTGTCTGGATGTACTGTATACATATGGAACATCAAAACTTACTGAACATGTTTCAGACACCGTTGTCTCCATCATGAGTCTAGACAGTGGCTTGTAGATGGTGTTTCCTGTCTGGATGTACTGTTTTCAAATAAGACATCAAAACTTAGGGACATATTTCAGACACTGTTGGCTCCATCATCACCTTAGACTGTGGCTTGTAGATGGTGTTTCCTGTCTGGATGGACTGTTTTCATATGGAACATCAAAACTTACTGAACATGTTTCAGACACTGTTGTCTCCATCATGAGTCTAGACTGTGGCTTGTAGATGGTGTTTCCTGTCTGGATGTACTGTTTTCATGTGAGACATCAAAACTTACGAACATATTTCAGACACTGTTGGCTCCATCATCACTTTAGACTGTGGCTTGTAGATGGTGTTTCCTGTCTGGATGTACTGTTTTCATATTAGACATCAAAACTTAGGAACATATTTCAGACACTGTTGTCATCATCATCAGTCTAGACTGTGGCTTGTAAATGGTGTTTCTTTCTGGATGTACTGTATTCATATCGAACATCAAAACTTACTGCACATGTTTCAGACACTGTTGTCTCCATCATGAGTCTAGACTGTGGCTTGTAGATGGTGTTTCCTGTCTGGATGTACTGTTTTCATATGGGACATCAAATCTTACTGAACAAGTTTCAGAATCTGTTGTCTCCATCATCACCTTAGACTGTGGCTTGTAGATGTGTTTCCTGCCTGGATGTAGTGTTTTCATATGAGACATCAAAAGTTACTGAACATGTTTCAGACACTGTTGTCTCCATCACCAGTCTAGACTGTGGCTTGTAGATCGTGTTTCCTGCCTGAATGTACTGTTTTCGTATGGAACATCACAACTTACTGAACATGTTTCAGACACCGTTGTCTCCATCATCAGTCTAGACTGTGGCTTTTAGATGGTGTTTCCTGTCTGAAGGTACTGTTTTCATATGGAACATCACAAATTACTGAACATGTTTCAGACACTGTTGTTTCCATCATCAGTTTAGACTGTGGCTTGTAGATGGTGTTTCCTGTCTGAATGTACTGTTTTCATATGGAACATCACAACTTACTGAACATGTTTCAGACACTGTTGTCTCCATCATGAGTCTAGACTGTGGCTTGTAGATGGTGTTTCCTGTCTGGATGTACTGTTTTCATATAGGACATCAAATCTTACTGAACAAGTTTCAGAATCTGTTGTCTCCATCATCACCTTAGACTGTGGCTTGTAGATGTGTTTCCTGCCTGGATGTAGTGTTTTCATATGAGACATCAAAAGTTACTGAACATGTTTCAGACACTGTTGTCTCCATCACCAGTCTAGACTGTGGCTTGTAGATCGTGTTTCCTGCCTGAATGTACTGTTTTCGTATGGAACATCACAACTTACTGAACATGTTTCAGACACCGTTGTCTCCATCATCAGTCTAGACTGTGGCTTATAGATGGTGTTTCCTGTCTGAAGGTACTGTTTTCATATGGAACATCACAAATTACTGAACATGTTTCAGACACTGTTGTTTCCATCATCAGTTTAGACTGTGGCTTGTAGATGGTGTTTCCTGCCTGAATGTACTGTTTTCATATGGAACATCACAACTTACTGAACATGTTTCAGACACTGTTGTCTCCGTCTTCAGTCTAGACTGTGGCTTTTAGATGGTCTCTCTTTTCTGAATGTACTGTTTTCATATGGGACATCACAACTTACTGAACATGTTTCAGGAAATGTTATCTCCATCATCAGCTTAGACTGTGGCTTATAGATGGTGTTTCCTGTTTAAATGAACTGTTTTCATATGGGATATCAACATATACTGAACATGTTTCAAACACTGTTGTCTCCATCATCAGTCTAGACTGTGGCTTATACATGGTGTTTCCTGTCGGGATGTACTGCTTTCATATGGGACATTACAACTTACTGAGCATGTTTCAAACACTGTTGTCTCCATCATCAGTTTAGACTGTGGCTTATAGAAGGTGTTTCCTGTCTGGATGAACTGTTTTCATATGGAACATCACAACTTACTGAGCATGTTTTAAACACTGCTGTCTCCAGCATCAGTCTAGGCTGTGGTTCATAGGTGTTTCCTGTCTAGATGAACTGTTTTCATATGGAACATCACAACTTACTGAGCATGTTTCAAACACTGTTGTCTCCATCATCAGTTTAGACTGTGGCTTATAGAAGGTGTTTCCTGTCTGGATGTATTGTTTTCATATGGAACATCACAGCTTACTGAACATGTTTCAAACACTGTTGTCTCCATAATCAGTCTAGACTCTGGCTTGTAGATGGTGTTTCCTGCCTGAATGTACTGTTTTCATATGGAACATCATAACTTACTGAACATGTTTCAGACTATGTTGTCTCCATCATCTGTCTAGACTGTGGCTTATAGATGGTGTTTCCTGTCTGAATAAACTGTTTTCTTATGAGACGTCAAAACTTACTGAACATGTGTCAGGCACTGTTGTCTCCATCATCTGTCTAGACTGTGGCTTATAGATGCTGTTTCCTGTCTGAATGAACTGTTTTCATATGGGACAACAAAACTTACTGAACATGTTTCAGGCACTGTTATCTCCATCATCAGTCTAGACTGTGGCTTATAGATGGTGTTTCATTTCTGAATGTACTGTTTTCATATGAGACATAAAAACTTACTCAACATGTTTCAGGCACTGTTGCCTCCATCATCGGTCTAGTCTGTGGCTTATAGAAGGTGTTTCCTGTCTGGATGAACTGTTTTCATATGGGATATCACAATTTACTGGTAAATGCTTTAAACACTGTTGTCTCCATCATCAATCTAGTCTGTGGCTTGTAGATTGTGTTTCCTGTCTGAATGTACTGTTTTCGTATGAGACATCAAAACTTACTGAATATGTTTCAGACACTGTTGTCTCCATCATCTGTCTAGACTGTGGCTGTAGATGGTGTTTCCTGTCTTGCTGAACTGTTTTCATATGAGACATCAAAACTTACTGAACATGTTTCATACACTGTTGTCTCCATCATCTGTCTAGACTGTGGCTGTAGATGGTGTTTACTGTCTGAATGTACTGTTTTCACATGGGACATCAAAACTTACTGAACATGTTTCAAACACTGTTGTCTCCATCATTAGTCTAGACTGTGGCTTATAGATTGTGTTTCCTGTCTGAATGTACTGTTTTCACATGGGACATCAAAACATACTGAACATGTTTCAAACACTGTTGTCTCCATCATCAGTCTAGGCTGTGGCTTATAGATGGTCCTTCCTGTCTGAATGTACTGTTTTCATATGGGACATCAAAACTTACTGAACATGTTTCAAACACTGTTGTCTCCATCATCAGTCTAGGCTGTGGCTTATAGATGGTCCTTCCTGTCTGAATGTACTGTTTTCATATGGGACATCAAAACTTACTGAACATGTTTCAAACACTGTTGTCTCCATCATCAGTCTAGGCTGTGGCTTATAGATGGTCCTTCCTGTCTGAATGTACTGTTTTCATATGGGACATCAAAACTTACTGAACATGTTTCAAACACTGTTGTCTCCATCATCAGTCTAGGCTGTGGCTTATAGATGGTGTTTCCTGCCTGGATGAACTGTTTCCATATGGAACATCACAACTTACTGAACATGTTTCAGGAACTGTTGTCTCCATCATCAGTCTAGACTGTGGCTTATAGATGGTGTTTCTTGTCTGAATGAACTGTTTTCATATGGGACATCAAAACTTACTGAACATGTTTCAGGCACTGTTATCTCCATCATCAGTGTTGACTGTGGCTTATAGAAGGTGTTTCCTGTCTGAATGAACTGTTTTCACATGGGACATCAAAACTTACTGAACATGTTTCTGACACTGGTGTCTCCATCATCAGTCTAGACTGTGGCTTGTAGATGGTGTTTCCTGTCTGGATGTACCGTTTTCATATGGGAGATCACAATTTACTGGAACATGTTTTAAACACTGCTGTCTCCAGCATCAGTCTAGACTGTGGCTTATAGAAGGTGTTTCCTGTCTGGATGAACTGCTTTCATATGGAACATAACAACTTACTGAACATATTTCAAACACTGTTGTCTCCATCATCAGTCTAGACTGTGGCTAATAGATGGTGTTTCCTGTCTGAATGAACTGTTTTCATATGGGACATCACAATTTACTGGAACATGTTTTAAACACTGCTGTCTCCAGCATCAGTCTAGACTGTGGCTTATAGAAGGTGTTTCCTGTTTGGATGAACTGTTTTCATATGGGACATCACAATTTACTGGAACATGTTTTAAACACTGCTGTCTCCAGCATCAGACTAGACTGTGGCTTATAGAAGGTGTTTCCTGTCTGAATGAACTGTTTTCATATGGGACATCAAAACTTACTGAACATGTTTCAGACACTGTTATATCCATCACCAGTCTAGACTGTGGCTTGTAGATGGTGTTTC
Source organism: Deroplatys truncata (assembly GCA_030765065.1). Classification (NCBI taxonomy): domain Eukaryota; kingdom Metazoa; phylum Arthropoda; class Insecta; order Mantodea; family Mantidae; genus Deroplatys; species Deroplatys truncata. The sequence continues at coordinate 14,957,099 of CM060981.1, forward strand.
CTGTCTGAATGTACTGTTTGCATATGGGACATCAAAACTTACTGAACATATTTCAGACACTGTTGTCTCCATCATCAGTCTAGACTGTGGCTTGTAGATGGTGTTTCCTGTCTGGATGTACTGTATTCATATGGAACATCAAAACTTACTGAACATGTTTCAGACACTGTTGTCTCCATCATGAGTCTAGGCAGTGGCTTGTAGATGGTGTTTCCGGTCTGGATGTACTGTCCTTATATGAGACATCAAAACTTAGGAACATATTTCAGACACTGTTGGCTCCTACATCACCTTAGACTGTGGCTTGTAGATGGTGGTTCTTGTCTGGATGTACTGTTTTCATATGAGACATCAAAATTTAGGAACATATTTCAGACACTGTTGTCTCCATCATCAGTCTAGACTGTGGCTTGTAGATGGTGTTTCAAGTCTGAATGTACTGTTTTCACATGGGACATCAAAACTTACTGAACATATCTCTGACACTCTTGTCTCCATCTTCAGTCTAGACTGTGGCTTGTAGATGATGTTTCCTTTCGGGATGCACTGTTTTCATATGAGACCTCATAACTTACTGAACATGTTTCAAATACTGTTGTCTCCATCATCAGTCTAGACTGTGGCTTATAGATGGTGTTTCCTGTCTGAATGAACTGTTTTCATATTGAGACACCAAAACTTACTGTACATGTTTCAGGCACTGTTATGTCCATCATCAGTCTAGACTGTGGCTTATAGATGGTATTTCCTGTCTGAATGTACTGTTTTCATATGGGACATCACAATTTACTGGAACATGTTTTAAACACTGCTGTCTCCATCATCAGTCTAGACTGTGGCTTATAGATGGTGTTTCCTGTCTGAATGTACTGTTTTCACAAGGGACATCAAAACATACTGAACATATTTAAAACACTGTTTTCTCCATAATCAGTCTAGACTGTGGCTTATAGATGGTGCTTCCTGTTTGAATGTACGTTTTCATATGGGACATCAAAACTTACTGAACATGTTCCAACACTGTTGTCTCCATCATCAGTCTAGACTGTGGCTTATAGATGGTGTTTCCTGCCTGGAAGAACTGTTTTCATATGGAACATCACAACTTACTGAAAATGTTTCAGGCACTGTTGTCTCCATCATCAGTCTAGACTGTGGCTTATAGATGGTGTTTCCTGTCTGAATGAACTGTTTTCATATGGGACATCAAAAATTGCTGAACATGTTTCAGACACTGTTGTCTCCATCATCAGTCTAGACTGTGGCTTGTAGATGGTGTTTCCTGTCTGGATATACTGTTTTCATATGGGACATCAAAATTTACTGGAACATGTTTTAAACACTGATGTCTCCAGCATCAGTCTGGACTGTGGCTTATAGAAGGTGTTTTCTGTCTGGATGAACTGCTTTCATATGGAACATAACAACTTACTGAACATATTTCAAACACTGTTGTCTCCATCATCAGTCTAGACTGTGGCTTATAGATGGTGTTTCCTGTCTGAATGAACTGTTTTCATATGGGACATCAAAACTTACTGAACATGTTTCAGGCACTGTTATCTCCATCATCAGTCTAGACAGGTGGCTTATAGATGGTGTTTCCTGTCTGAATGTACTGTTTTCATATGGGACATCACAATTTACTGGAACATGTTTTAAGCACTGCTGTCTCCAGCATCAGTCTAGACTGTGGCTTATAGAAGGTGTTTCCTGTCTGTATGAACTGTTTTCATATGGGACATCAAAACTTACTGAACATTTTTCAGACACTGTTATGTCCATCATCAGTCTAGACTGTGGCTTGTAGATGGTGTTTCCTGTCTGAATGTACTGTTTCATATGGGACATCAAAACTTACTGAACATGTTTCAGACGCTGTTGTCTCCATCATCAGTCTAGACTGTGGCTTGTAGATGGTGTTTCCTGTCTGGATGTACTGTATACATATGGAACATCAAAACTTACTGAACATGTTTCAGACACCGTTGTCTCCATCATGAGTCTAGACAGTGGCTTGTAGATGGTGTTTCCTGTCTGGATGTACTGTTTTCAAATAAGACATCAAAACTTAGGGACATATTTCAGACACTGTTGGCTCCATCATCACCTTAGACTGTGGCTTGTAGATGGTGTTTCCTGTCTGGATGTACTGTTTTCATATGAGACATCAAAGCTTAGCAACATATTTCGGACACTGTTGTCTCCATCATCAGTCTAGACTGTGGCTTGTAGATGGTGTTTCCTGTCTGAATGTACTGTTTTCACATGGGACATCAAAACTTACTGAACATGTTTCTGACACTGTTGTCTCCATCATCAGTCTAGACTGTGGCTTGTAGATGGTGTTTCCTGTCTGGATGTACTGTTTTGATATGGGACATCAAAACATACTGAACATGTTTCAGACACTGTTGTCTCCATCATCAGTCTAGACTGTGGCTTGTAGATGATGTTTCCTGTCTGGATGTACTGCTTTCATATGAGACTTCATAACTTACTGAACATGTTTCAAACACTGTTGTCTCCATCATCAGTCTAGACTGTGGCTTATAGATGGTGTTTCCTGTCTGAATGTACTGTTTTCATACTGAGACACCAAAACTTATTGAACATGTTTCAGGCACTGTTGTCTCCATCATTAGTCTAGACTGTGGCTTGTGGATGGTGTTTCCTGTCTGGATGTACTGTTTTCGTAAGAGACATCAAAACTTACTGAATATGTTTCAGACACTGTTGTCTCCATCATCTGTCTAGACTGTGGCTGTAGATGGTGTTTCCTGTCTGGATGAACTGTTTTCATTAGAGACATCAAAACTTACTGATCATGTTTCATACACTGTTGTCTCCATCATCTGTCTAGACTGTGGCTGTGGATGGTGTTTCCTGTCTGGATGTACTGTTTTCATATGAGACATCAAAACTTAGGAACATATTTCAGACACTGCTGTCTCCAGCATCAGTCTAGACTGTGGCTTATAGAAGGTGTTTCCTGTCTGGATGAACTGCTTTCATATGGAACATAACAACTTACTGAACATATTTCAAACACTGTTGTCTCCATCATCAGTCTAGACTGTGGCTAATAGATGGTGTTTCCTGTCTGAATGAACTGTTTTCATATGGGACATCACAATTTACTGGAACATGTTTTAAACACTGCTGTCTCCAGTATCAGTCTAGACTGTGGCTTATAGAAGGTGTTTCCTGTTTGGATGAACTGTTTTCATATGGGACATCACAATTTACTGGAACATGTTTTAAACACTGCTGTCTCCAGCATCAGTCTAGACTGTGGCTTATAGAAGGTGTTTCTGTCTGAATGAACTGTTTTCATATGGGACATCAAAACTTACTGAACATGTTTCAGACACTGTTATATCCATCACCAGTCTAGACTGTGGCTTGTAGATGGTGTTTCCTGTCTGAATGTACTGTTTGCATATGGGACATCAAAACTTACTGAACATATTTCAGACACTGTTGTCTCCATCATCAGTCTAGACTGTGGCTTGTAGATGGTGTTTCCTGTCTGGATGTACGGTATTCATATGGAACATCAAAACTTACTGAACATGTTTCAGACACTGTTGTCTCCATCATGAGTCTAAGCAGTGGCTTGTAGATGGTGTTTCCTGTCTAGATGTACTGTCCTTATATGAGACATCAAAACTTAGGAACATATTTCAGACACTGTTGGCTCCTACATCACCTTAGACTGTGGCTTGTAGATGGTGTTTCTTGTCTGGATGTACTGTTTTCATATGAGACATCAAAATTTAGCAACATATTTCAGACACTGTTGTCTCCATCTTCAGTCTAGACTGTGGCTTGTAGATGATGTTTCCTGTCTGAATAAACTGTTTTCATATGAGACCTCATAACTTACTGAACATGTTTCAAATACTGTTGTCTCCATCATCAGTCTAGACTGTGGCTTATAGATGGTGTTTCCTGTCTGAATGAACTGTTTTCATATTGAGACACCAAAACTTACTGAACATGTTTCAGGCACTGTTATCTCCATCATCAGTCTAGACTGTGGCTTATAGATGGTATTTCCTGTCTGAATGTACTGTTTTCATATGGGACATCATAACTTACTGAACATGTTTCAAATACTGTTGTCTCATCATCAGTCTAGACTGTGGCTTGTAGATGGTGTTTGCTGCCTGAATGTACTGTTTTCATATGGAACATCACAACTTACTGAGCATGTTTCAGACAATGTTGTCTCCATCATCTGTCTAGACTGTGGCTTATAGTTGGTGTTTCCTGTCTGAATAAACTGCTTTCGTATGAGACGTCAAAACTTACTGAACATGTTTCGGGCACTGTTGTCTCCATCATCAGTCTAGCCTGTGGCTTATAGATGGTGCTTCCTGTCTGAATCAACTGTTTTCATATGGGACATCAAAACTTACTGAACTTGTTTCAGGCACTGTTATCTCCATCATCAGTCTAGACTGTGGCTTTAAGATGGTGTTTCCTTTCTGAATGTACTGTTTCATATGAGACATAAAAACTTACTGAACATGTTTCAGGCACTGTTGCCTCCATCATCGGTCTAGTCTGTGGCTTATAGAAGGTGTTTCCTATCTGGATGAAATGTTTTCATATGGGATATCACAATTTACTGGAACATGCTTTAAACACTGTTGTCTCCATCATCAATCTAGTCTGTGGCTTGTAGATGGTGTTTTCTGTCGGGATGATCTGTTTTCATATGACACATCAAAACTTACTGAACATGTTTCAGACACTGTTGTCTCCATCATCAGTCTAGACTGTGGCTTATAGATGGTGTTTCCTGTCTAAATGTACTGTTTTCGTATGAGACATCAAAACTTACTGAATATGTTTCAGACTCTGTTGTCTCCATCATCAGTCTAGACTGTTGCTTATACATGGTGTTTCCTGTCTGAATGTACTGTTTTCGTATGAGACATCAAAACTTACTGAATATCTTTCAGACACTGTTGTCTCCATCATCTGTCTAGACTGTGGCTGTAGATGGTGTTTCCTGTCTGGATGAACTGTTTTCATATGAGACATCAAAACTTACTGATCATGTTTCATACACTGTTGTCTCCATCAGCTGTCTAGACTGTGGCTGTGGATGGTGTTTCCTGTCTGGCTGTACTGTTTTCACATGGGACACCAAAACTTACTGAACATGTTTCAAACACTGTTGTCTCCATCATCAGTCTAGACTGTGGCTGTAGATGGTGTTTCCTGTCTGGATGAACTGTTTTCATATGAGACATCAAAACTTACTGATCATGTTTCATACACTGTTGTCTCCATCACCTGTCTAGACTGTGGCTTATAGATGGTGTTTCCATTCTGAATGTACTGTTTTCACAAGGGACATCAAAACTTACTGATCATGTTTCATACACTGTTGTCTCCATCATCTGTCTAGACTGTGGCTGTGCATGGTGTTTCCTGTTGGATGTACTGTTTTCACATGGGACATCAAAACTTACTGAACATGTTTCAAACACTGTTGTCTGCATCATCAGTCTAGACTGTGGCTTATAGATGGTGTTTCCTGTTTGAATGTACTGTTTTCACAAGGGACATCAAAACATACTGAACATGTTTAAAACACTGTTGTCTCCATAATCAGTCTAGACTGTGGCTTATAGATGGTGCTTCCTGTCTGAATGTACTGTTTTCATATGGGACATCAAAACTTACTGAACATGTTTCAAACACTGTTGTCTCCATCATCAGTCTAGACTGTGGCTTGTAGATGGTGTTTCTTGTCTGGATGTACTGTTTTCATATGAGACATCAAAACTTAGGAACATATTTCAGACACTGTTGTCTCCATCATCAGTTTAGACTGTGGCTTGTAGATGGTGTTTCCTGTCTGAATGTACTGTTTTGATATGGGACATCAAAACTTACTGAACATGTTTCAGACACTGTTGTCTCCATCTACAGTCTAGACTGTGGCTTGTAGATGGTGTTTCCTGTCTGGATGTACTGTTTTGATATGGGACATCAAAACTTACTGAACATGTTTCAGACACTGTTGTCTCCATCATCAGTCTAGACTGTGGCTTGTAGATGATGTTTCCTGTCGGGATGTACTGTTTTCATATGAGACATCATAAATTACTGAACATGTTTCAAATACTGTTGTCTCCATCATCAGTCTAGACTGTGGCTTATAGATGGTGTTTCCTGTCTGAATGAACTGTTTTCATATTGAGACACCAAAACTTACTGAACATGTTTCAGGCACTGTTATCTCCATCATCAGTCTAGACTGTGGCTTATAGATGGTATTTCCTGTCTGAATGTACTGTTTTCATATGGGACATCACAATTTACTGGAAGATGTTTTAAACACTGCTGTCTCCAGCATCAGTCTAGACTGTGGCTTGTAGATGGTGTTTGCTGCCTGAATGTACTGTTTTCATATAGAACATCACAACTTACTGAACATGTTTTAGACAATGTTGTCTCCATCATCTGTCTAGACTGTGGCTTATAGACGGTGTTTCCTGTCTGAATAAACTGTTTTCATATGGGACAACAAAACTTACTGAACATGTTTCAGACACTGTTGTCTCCATCATCAGTCTAGACTGTGGCTTATAGATGGTGTTTCCTTTCTGAATGTACTTTTTTCATATGAGACATAAAAACTTACTGAACATGTTTCAGGCACTGTTGCCTCCATCATCGGTCTAGTCTGTGGCTTATAGAAGGTGTTTCCTATCTGGATGAACTGTTTTCATATGGGATATCACAATTTACTGGAACATGCTTTAAACACTGTTGTCTCCTTCATCAATCTAGTCTGTGGCTTGTAGAAGGTGTTTTCTGTCTGGATAATCTGTTTTCATAACACATCAAAACTTACTGAACATGTTTCATACACTGTTTTCTCCATCATCAGTCTAGACTGTGGCTTATAGATGGTGTTTCCTGTCTGAATGTACTGTTTTCGTATGAGACATCAAAACTTACTGAATATGTTTCAGACACTGGTGTCTCCATCATCTGTCTAGACTGTGGCTGTAGATGGTGTTTCCTGTCTGGATGAACTGTTTTCATATGAGACATCAAAACTTACTGATCATGTTTCATACACTGTTGTCTCCATCATCTGTCTAGACTGTGGCTGTGGATGGTGTTTCCTGTCTGGATGTACTGTTTTCACATGGGACATCAAAACTTACTGAACATGCTTCAAACACTGTTGTCTCCATCATCAGTCTAGACTGTGGCTTATAGATGGTGTTTCCTGTCTGAATGTACTGTTTTCACAAGGGACATCAAAACAACCTGAACATGTTTAAAACACTGTTGTCTCCATCATCAGTCTAGACTGTGGCTGTGCATGGTGTTTCCTGTTGGATGTACTGTTTTCACATGGGACATCAAAACTTACTGAACATGTTTCAAACACTGTTGTCTCCATCATCAGTCTAGACTGTGGCTTATAGATGGTGTTTCCTGTCTGAATGTACTGTTTTCATACTGAGACACCAAAACTTATTGAACATGTTTCAGGCACTGTTGTCTCCATCATCAGTCTAGACTGTGGCTTCTAGATGGTGTTTCCTGTCTGAATGTATTGTTTTCATATGGGACATCAAAACGTACTGAACATGTTTCAGACACTGTTGTCTCCATCATTAGTCTAGACTGTGGCTTATAGATGGTGTTTCCTGTCTGGATGTACTGTTTTCGTAAGAGACATCAAAACTTACTGAATGTTTCAGACACTGTTGTCTCCATCATCTGTCTAGACTGTGGCTGTGGATGGTGTTTCCTGTCTGGATGTACTGTTTTCATATGGAACATCAAAACTTACTGAACATGTTTCAGACACTGTTGTCTCCATCACGAGTCTAGACTGTGGCTTGTAGATGGTGTTTCCTGTCTGGATGTACTGTCTTCATATGGGACATCAAATCTTACTGAACAAGTTTCAGAATCTGTTCTCTCCATCATCACCTTAGACTGTGGCTTGTAGATGAGTTTCCTGCCTGGATGTAGTGTTTTCATATGAGACACCAAAAGTTACTGAACATGTTTCGGACACTCTTATCTCAATCATCAGTCTAGACTGTGGCTTGTAGATGATGTTTCCTGTCTAAATGTACTGTTTTCATATGGGACATCAAAACTAACTAAACATGTTTCAGACACTGTTGTCTCCATCTTCAGCCTAGACTGTGGCTTGTAGATGGTGTTTCCTGCCTGAATAGACTGTTTTCATATGGAACATCACAACTTACTGAACATTTTTCAGACATTGTTGTCTCCATCATCAGTCTAGACTGTGGCTTTTAGATGGTGTTTCCTGTCTGAAGGTACTGTTTTCATCTGGAACATCACAACTTACTGAACATTTTTCAGACACTGTTGTCTCCATCATCAGTCTAGACAGTGGCTTGTAGATGGTGTTTCCTGCCTGAATGTACTGTTTTCATCTGGAACATCACAACTTACTGAACATGTTTCAGACACTGTTGTCTCCGTCTTCATTCTAGACTTTTGCTTTTAGATGGTCTCTCTTGTCTGAATGTACTGTTTTCATATGGGACATCACAACTTACTCATACTGTTTCAGACACTGTTGTCTCCATCATCAGTCTAGGCTGTGGCTTTTAGATGGTGTCTTGTCTGAATGTACTGTTTTCATATGGGACATCACAACTTACTGAACATGTTTCAGGAAATGTTATCTCCATCATCAGTTTAGACTGTGGCTTATAGATGGTGTTTCCTGGCTGAATGAACTGTTTTCATATGGGATATCAACATTTACTGAACATGTTTCAAACACTGTTGTCTCCATCATCAGTCTAGACTGTGGCTTATAGATGGTGTTTCCTGTCTGAATGTACTGTTTTCATATGGGACATCACAATTTACTGGAACATGTTTTAAACACTGCTGTCTCCAGCATCAGTCTAGACTGTGGCTTATAGAAGGTGTTTCCTGTCGGGATGTACTGTTTTCATATGGAACATTACAACTTACTGAGCATGTTTCAAACACTGTTGTCTCCATCATTAGTTTAGACTGTGGCTTATAGAAGGTGTTTCCTGTCTGGACGAACTCTTTTCATATGGAACATCACAACTTACTGAGCATGTTTTAAACACTGCTGTCTCCAGCATCAGTCTAGACTGTGGCTTATAGATGGTGTTTTCTGTCTGGATGAACTGTTTTCATATGGAACATCACAACTTACTGAGCATGTTTCAAACACTGTTGTCTCCATCATCAATCTAGTCTGTGGCTTGTAGAAGGTGTTTTCTGTCTGGATAATCTGTTTTCACATGACACATCAAAACTTACTGAACATGTTTCAGACACTGTTGTCTCCATCATCAGTCTAGACTGTGACTTATAGATGGTGTTTCTTGTCTGGATGTACTAATTTCATATGAGACATCAAAACTTAGGAACATATTTCAGACACTGTTGGCTCCATCATCACCTTAGACTGTGGCTTGTAGATGGTGTTTCCTGTCTGGATGTACTGTTTTCATATGAGACATCAGAACCTAGGAACATATTTCAGACACTGTTGTCTCCATCATCAGTCTAGACCCTTGCTTGTAGAGGGTGTTTCCTGTCAGGATGTACTGTTTTCATATGGAACGTCAAAACTTACTGAACATGTTTCAGACAATGTTGTCTCCATCATCTGTCTAGACTGTGGCTTATAGATGGTGTTTCCTGTCTGAATAAACTGTTTTCTTATGAGACGTCAAAACCTACTGAACATGTTTCAGGCACTGTTGTCTCCATCATCTGTCTAGACTGCGGCTTATAGATGCTGTTTCCTGTCTGAATGAACTGTTTTCATATGGGACAACAAAACTTACTGAACATGTTTCAGGCACTGTTATCTCCATCATCAGTCTAGACTGTGGCTTGTAGATGGTGTTTCCTGTCTGGATGGACTGTTTTCATATGGAACATCAAAACTTACTGAACATGTTTCAGACACTGTTGTCTCCATCATGAGTCTAGACTGTGGCTTGTAGATGGTGTTTCCTGTCTGGATGTACTGTTTTCATGTGAGACATCAAAACTTACGAACATATTTCAGACACTGTTGGCTCCATCATCACTTTAGACTGTGGCTTGTAGATGGTGTTTCCTGTCTGGATGTACTGTTTTCATATTAGACATCAAAACTTAGGAACATATTTCAGACACTGTTGTCATCATCATCAGTCTAGACTGTGGCTTGTAAATGGTGTTTCTTTCTGGATGTACTGTATTCATATGGAACATCAAAACTTACTGCACATGTTTCAGACACTGTTGTCTCCATCATGAGTCTAGACTGTGGCTTGTAGATGGTGTTTCCTGTCTGGATGTACTGTTTTCATATGGGACATCAAATCTTACTGAACAAGTTTCAGAATCTGTTCTCTCCATCATCACCTTAGACTGTGGCTTGTAGATGTGTTTCCTGCCTGGATGTAGTGTTTTCATATGAGACATCAAACGTTACTGAACATGTTTCAGACACTGTTGTCTCCATCACCAGTCTAGACTGTGGCTTGTAGATCGTGTTTCCTGCCTGAATGTACTGTTTTCGTATGGAACATCAACCCTTACTGAACATGTTTCAGACACCGTTGTCTCCATCATCAGTCTAGACTGTGGCTTTTAGATGGTGTTTCCTGTCTGAAGGTACTGTTTTCATATGGAACATCACAACTTACTGAACATGTTTCAGACACTGTTGTCTCCATAATCAGTCTAGACTCTGGCTTGTAGATGGTGTTTCCTGCCTGAATGTACTGTTTTCATATGGAACATCATAACTTACTGAACATGTTTCAGACTATGTTGTCTCCATCATCTGTCTAGACTGTGGCTTATAGATGGTGTTTCCTGTCTGAATAAACTGTTTTCTTATGAGACGTCAAAACTTACTGAACATGTGTCAGGCACTGTTGTCTCCATCATCTGTCTAGACTGTGGCTTATAGATGCTGTTTCCTGTCTGAATGAACTGTTTTCATATGGGACAACAAAACTTACTGAACATGTTTCAGGCACTGTTATCTCCATCATCAGTCTAGACTGTGGCTTATAGATGGTGTTTCATTTCTGAATGTACTGTTTTCATATGAGACATAAAAACTTACTCAACATGTTTCAGGCACTGTTGCCTCCATCATCGGTCTAGTCTGTGGCTTATAGAAGGTGTTTCCTGTCTGGATGAACTGTTTTCATATGGGATATCACAATTTACTGGTAAATGCTTTAAACACTGTTGTCTCCATCATCAATCTAGTCTGTGGCTTGTAGATTGTGTTTCCTGTCTGAATGTACTGTTTTCGTATGGGACATCAAAACTTACTGAACATGTTTCAAACACTGTTGTCTCCATCATCAGTCTAGGCTGTGGCTGTAGATGGTGTTTCCTGTCTGGCTGAACTGTTTTCATATGAGACATCAAAACTTACTGAACATGTTTCATACACTGTTGTCTCCATCATCTGTCTAGACTGTGGCTGTAGATGGTGTTTACTGTCTGAATGTACTGTTTTCACATGGGACATCAAAACTTACTGAACATGTTTCAAACACTGTTGTCTCCATCATCAGTCTAGACTGTGGCTTATAGATTGTGTTTCCTGTCTGAATGTACTGTTTTCACATGGGACATCAAAACATACTCAACATGTTTCAAACACTGTTGTCTCCATCATCAGTCTAGGCTGTGGCTTATAGATGGTCCTTCCTGTCTGAATGTACTGTTTTCATATGGGACATCAAAACTTACTGAACATGTTTCAAACACTGTTGTCTCCATCATCAGTCTAGGCTGTGGCTTATAGATGGTCCTTCCTGTCTGAATGTACTGTTTTCATATGGGACATCAAAACTTACTGAACATGTTTCTGACACTGGTGTCTCCATCATCAGTCTAGACTGTGGCTTGTAGATGGTGTTTCCTGTCTGGATGTACCGTTTTCATATGGGAGATCACAATTTACTGGAACATGTTTTAAACACTGCTGTCTCCAGCATCAGTCTAGACTGTGGCTTATAGAAGGTGTTTCCTGTCTGGATGAACTGCTTTCATATGGAACATAACAACTTACTGAACATATTTCAAACACTGTTGTCTCCATCATCAGTCTAGACTGTGGCTAATAGATGGTGTTTCCTGTCTGAATGAACTGTTTTCATATGGGACATCACAATTTACTGGAACATGTTTTAAACACTGCTGTCTCCAGCATCAGTCTAGACTGTGGCTTATAGAAGGTGTTTCCTGTTTGGATGAACTGTTTTCATATGGGACATCACAATTTACTGGAACATGTTTTAAACACTGCTGTCTCCAGCATCAGACTAGACTGTGGCTTATAGAAGGTGTTTCCTGTCTGAATGAACTGTTTTCATATGGGACATCAAAACTTACTGAACATGTTTCAGACACTGTTATATCCATCACCAGTCTAGACTGTGGCTTGTAGATGGTGTTTCCTGTCTGAATGTACTGTTTGCATATGGGACATCAAAACTTACTGAACATATTTCAGACACTGTTGTCTCCATCATCAGTCTAGACTGTGGCTTGTAGATGGTGTTTCCTGTCTGGATGTACTGTATTCATATGGAACATCAAAACTTACTGAACATGTTTCAGACACTGTTGTCTCCATCATGAGTCTAGGCAGTGGCTTGTAGATGGTGTTTCCGGTCTGGATGTACTGTCCTTATATGAGACATCAAAACTTAGGAACATATTTCAGACACTGTTGGCTCCTACATCACCTTAGACTGTGGCTTGTAGATGGTGTTTCTTGTCTGGATGTACTGTTTTCATATGAGACATCAAAATTTAGGAACATGTTTCAGACACTGTTGTCTCCATCACCAGTCTAGACTGTGGCTTGTAGATGGTGTTTCAAGTCTGAATGTACTGTTTTCACATGGGACATCAAAACTTACTGAACATATTTCTGACACTCTTGTCTCCATCTTCAGTCTAGACTGTGGCTTGTAGATGATGTTTCCTTTCGGGATGCACTGTTTTCATATGAGACCTCATAACTTACTGAACATGTTTCAAATACTGTTGTCTCCATCATCAGTCTAGACTGTGGCTTATAGATGGTGTTTCCTGTCTGAATGAACTGTTTTCATATTGAGACACCAAAACTTACTGTACATGTTTCAGGCACTGTTATCTCCATCATCAGTCTAGACTGTGGCTTATAGATGGTATTTCCTGTCTGAATGTACTGTTTTCATATGGGACATCACAATTTACTGGAACATGTTTTAAACACTGCTGTCTCCATCATCAGTCTAGACTGTGGCTTGTAGATGGTGTTTGCTGCCTGAATGTACTGTTTTCATATGGAACATCACAACTTACTGAGCATGTTTCAGACAATGTTGTCTCCATCATCAGTCTAGACTGTGGCTTATAGTTGGTGTTTCCTGTCTGAATAAACTGTTTTCGTATGAGACGTCAAAACTTACTGAACATGTTTCAGACACTGTTGTCTCCATCATCAGTCTAGACTGTGGCTTATAGATGGTGTTTCCTGTCTGAATGTACTGTTTTCACAAGGGACATCAAGACATACTGAACATATTTAAAACACTGTTTTCTCCATAATCAGTCTAGACTGTGGCTTATAGATGGAGCTTTCTGTTTGAATGTACGTTTTCATATGGGACATCAAAACTTACTGAACATGTTCCAACACTGTTGTCTCCATCATCAGTCTAGACTGTGGCTTATAGATGGTGTTTCCTGCCTGGAAGAACTGTTTTCATATGGAACATCACAACTTACTGAAAATGTTTCAGGCACTGTTGTCTCTATCATCAGTCTAGACTGTGGCTTATAGATGGTGTTTCCTGTCTGAATGAACTGTTTTCATATGGGACATCAAAAATTGCTGAACATGTTTCAGACACTGTTGTCTCCATCATCAGTCTAGACTGTGGCTTGTAGATGGTGTTTCCTGTCTGGATATACTGTTTTCATATGGGACATCAAAATTTACTGGAACATGTTTTAAACACTGATGTCTCCAGCATCAGTCTGGACTGTGGCTTATAGAAGGTGTTTTCTGTCTGGATGAACTGCTTTCATATGGAACATAACAACTTACTGAACATATTTCAAACACTGTTGTCTCCATCATCAGTCTAGACTGTGGCTTATAGATGGTGTTTCCTGTCTGAATGAACTGTTTTCATATGGGACATCAAAACTTACTGAACATGTTTCAGGCACTGTTATCTCCATCATCAGTCTAGACAGGTGGCTTATAGATGGTGTTTCCTGTCTGAATGTACTGTTTCATATGGGACATCAAAACTTACTGAACATGTTTCAGACGCTGTTGTCTCCATCATCAGTCTAGACTGTGGCTTGTAGATGGTGTTTCCTGTCTGGATGTACTGTATACATATGGAACATCAAAACTTACTGAACATGTTTCAGACACCGTTGTCTCCATCATGAGTCTAGACAGTGGCTTGTAGATGGTGTTTCCTGTCTGGATGTACTGTTTTCAAATAAGACATCAAAACTTAGGGACATATTTCAGACACTGTTGGCTCCATCATCACCTTAGACTGTGGCTTGTAGATGGTGTTTCCTGTCTGGATGTACTGTTTTCATATGAGACATCAAAGCTTAGCAACATATTTCGGACACTGTTGTCTCCATCATCAGTCTAGACTGTGGCTTGTAGATGGTGTTTCCTGTCTGAATGTACTGTTTTCACATGGGACATCAAAACTTACTGAACATGTTTCTGACACTGTTGTCTCCATCATCAGTCTAGACTGTGGCTTGTAGATGGTGTTTCCTGTCTGGATGTACTGTTTTGATATGGGACATCAAAACATACTGAACATGTTTCAGACACTGTTGTCTCCATCATCAGTCTAGACTGTGGCTTATAGATGGTGTTTCCTGTCTGAATGTACTGTTTTCATACTGAGACACCAAAACTTATTGAACATGTTTCAGGCACTGTTGTCTCCATCATTAGTCTAGACTGTGGCTTGTGGATGGTGTTTCCTGTCTGGATGTACTGTTTTCGTAAGAGACATCAAAACTTACTGAATATGTTTCAGACACTGTTGTCTCCATCATCTGTCTAGACTGTGGCTGTAGATGGTGTTTCCTGTCTGGATGAACTGTTTTCATTAGAGACATCAAAACTTACTGATCATGTTTCATACACTGTTGTCTCCATCATCTGTCTAGTCTGTGGCTGTGGATGGTGTTTCCTGTCTGGATGTACTGTTTTCATATGAGACATCAAAACTTAGGAACATATTTCAGACACTGCTGTCTCCAGCATCAGTCTAGACTGTGGCTTATAGAAGGTGTTTCCTGTCTGGATGAACTGCTTTCATATGGAACATAACAACTTACTGAACATATTTCAAACACTGTTGTCTCCATCATCAGTCTAGACTGTGGCTAATAGATGGTGTTTCCTGTCTGAATGAACTGTTTTCATATGGGACATCACAATTTACTGGAACATGTTTTAAACACTGCTGTCTCCAGTATCAGTCTAGACTGTGGCTTATAGAAGGTGTTTCCTGTTTGGATGAACTGTTTTCATATGGGACATCACAATTTACTGGAACATGTTTTAAACACTGCTGTCTCCAGCATCAGTCTAGACTGTGGCTTATAGAAGGTGTTTCCTGTCTGAATGAACTGTTTTCATATGGGACATCAAAACTTACTGAACATGTTTCAGACACTGTTATATCCATCACCAGTCTAGACTGTGGCTTGTAGATGGTGTTTCCTGTCTGAATGTACTGTTTGCATATGGGACATCAAAACTTACTGAACATATTTCAGACACTGTTGTCTCCATCATCAGTCTAGACTGTGGCTTGTAGATGGTGTTTCCTGTCTGGATGTACGGTATTCATATGGAACATCAAAACTTACTGAACATGTTTCAGACACTGTTGTCTCCATCATGAGTCTAAGCAGTGGCTTGTAGATGGTGTTTCCTGTCTAGATGTACTGTCCTTATATGAGACATCAAAACTTAGGAACATATTTCAGACACTGTTGGCTCCTACATCACCTTAGACTGTGGCTTGTAGATGGTGTTTCTTGTCTGGATGTACTGTTTTCATATGAGACATCAAAATTTAGCAACATATTTCAGACACTGTTGTCTCCATCATCAGTCTAGACTGTGGCTTGTAGATGGTGTTTCTTGTCTGGATGTACTGTTTTCATATGAGACATCAAAATTTAGCAACATATTTCAGACACTGTTGTCTCCATCTTCAGTCTAGACTGTGGCTTGTAGATGATGTTTCCTTTCGGGATGCACTGTTTTCATATGAGACCTCATAACTTACTGAACATGTTTCAAATACTGTTGTCTCCATCATCAGTCTAGACTGTGGCTTATAGATGGTGTTTCCTGTCTGAATGAACTGTTTTCATATTGAGACACCAAAACTTACTGAACATGTTTCAGGCACTGTTATCTCCATCATCAGTCTAGACTGTGGCTTATAGATGGTATTTCCTGTCTGAATGTACTGTTTTCATATGGGACATCACAATTTACTGGAACATGTTTTAAACACTGCTGTCTCCAGCATCAGTCTAGACTGTGGCTTGTAGATGGTGTTTGCTGCCTGAATGTACTGTTTTCATATGGAACATCACAACTTACTGAGCATGTTTCAGACAATGTTGTCTCCATCATCTGTCTAGACTGTGGCTTATAGTTGGTGTTTCCTGTCTGAATAAACTGTTTTCGTATGAGACGTCAAAACTTACTGAACATGTTTCGGGCACTGTTGTCTCCATCATCAGTCTAGCCTGTGGCTTATAGATGGTGCTTCCTGTCTGAATCAACTGTTTTCATATGGGACATCAAAACTTACTGAACTTGTTTCAGGCACTGTTATCTCCATCATCAGTCTAGACTGTGGCTTTAAGATGGTGTTTCCTTTCTGAATGTACTGTTTTCATATGAGACATAAAAACTTACTGAACATGTTTCAGGCACTGTTGCCTCCATCATCGGTCTAGTCTGTGGCTTATAGAAGGTGTTTCCTATCTGGATGAAATGTTTTCATATGGGATATCACAATTTACTGGAACATGCTTTAAACACTGTTGTCTCCATCATCAATCTAGTCTGTGGCTTGTAGATGGTGTTTTCTGTCGGGATGATCTGTTTTCATATGACACATCAAAACTTACTGAACATGTTTCAGACACTGTTGTCTCCATCCTCAGTCTAGACTGTGGCTTATAGATGGTGTTTCCTGTCTAAATGTACTGTTTTCGTATGAGACATCAAAACTTACTGAATATGTTTCAGACTCTGTTGTCTCCATCATCAGTCTAGACTGTTGCTTATACATGGTGTTTCCTGTCTGAATGTACTGTTTTCGTATGAGACATCAAAACTTACTGAATATCTTTCAGACACTGTTGTCTCCATCATCTGTCTAGACTGTGGCTGTAGATGGTGTTTCCTGTCTGGATGAACTGTTTTCATATGAGACATCAAAACTTACTGATCATGTTTCATACACTGTTGTCTCCATCAGCTGTCTAGACTGTGGCTGTGGATGGTGTTTCCTGTCTGGATGTACTGTTTTCACATGGGACACCAAAACTTACTGAACATGTTTCAAACACTGTTGTCTCCATCATCAGTCTAGACTGTGGCTGTAGATGGTGTTTCCTGTCTGGATGAACTGTTTTCATATGAGACATCAAAACTTACTGATCATGTTTCATACACTGTTGTCTCCATCACCTGTCTAGACTGTGGCTTATAGATGGTGTTTCCATTCTGAATGTACTGTTTTCACAAGGGACATCAAAACTTACTGATCATGTTTCATACACTGTTGTCTCCATCATCTGTCTAGACTGTGGCTGTGCATGGTGTTTCCTGTTGGATGTACTGTTTTCACATGGGACATCAAAACTTACTGAACATGTTTCAAACACTGTTGTCTGCATCATCAGTCTAGACTGTGGCTTATAGATGGTGTTTCCTGTTTGAATGTACTGTTTTCACAAGGGACATCAAAACATACTGAACATGTTTAAAACACTGTTGTCTCCATAATCAGTCTAGACTGTGGCTTATAGATGGTGCTTCCTGTCTGAATGTACTGTTTTCATATGGGACATCAAAACTTACTGAACATGTTTCAAACACTGTTGTCTCCATCATCAGTCTAGACTGTGGCTTGTAGATGGTGTTTCTTGTCTGGATGTACTGTTTTCATATGAGACATCAAAACTTAGGAACATATTTCAGACACTGTTGTCTCCATCATCAGTCTAGACTGTGGCTTGTAGATGGTGTTTCCTGTCTGAATGTACTGTTTTGATATGGGACATCAAAACTCACTGAACATGTTTCAGACACTGTTGTCTCCATCTACAGTCTAGACTGTGGCTTGTAGATGGTGTTTCCTGTCTGGATGTACTGTTTTGATATGGGACATCAAAACTTACTGAACATGTTTCAGACACTGTTG
Source organism: Deroplatys truncata (assembly GCA_030765065.1). Lineage (NCBI taxonomy): Eukaryota > Metazoa > Arthropoda > Insecta > Mantodea > Mantidae > Deroplatys > Deroplatys truncata. Next base: position 14,975,644 of record CM060981.1, read on the forward strand.
TCTCCATCATCAGTCTAGACTGTGGCTTGTAGATGATGTTTCCTGTCGGGATGTACTGTTTTCATATGAGACATCATAACTTACTGAACATGTTTCAAATACTGTTGTCTCCATCATCAGTCTAGACTGTGGCTTATAGATGGTGTTTCCTGTCTGAATGAACTGTTTTCATATTGAGACACCAAAACTTACTGAACATGTTTCAGGCACTGTTATCTCCATCATCAGTCTAGACTGTGGCTTATAGATGGTATTTCCTGTCTGAATGTACTGTTTTCATATGGGACATCACAATTTACTGGAAGATGTTTTAGACACTGCTGTCTCCAGCATCAGTCTAGACTGTGGCTTGTAGATGGTGTTTGCTGCCTGAATGTACTGTTTTCATATAGAACATCACAACTTACTGAACATGTTTTAGACAATGTTGTCTCCATCATCTGTCTAGACTGTGGCTTATAGACGGTGTTTCCTGTCTGAATAAACTGTTTTCATATGGGACAACAAAACTTACTGAACATGTTTCAGACACTGTTGTCTCCATCATCAGTCTAGACTGTGGCTTATAGATGGTGTTTCCTTTCTGAATGTACTGTTTTCATATGAGACATAAAAACTTACTGAACATGTTTCAGGCACTGTTGCCTCCATCATCGGTCTAGTCTGTGGCTTATAGAAGGTGTTTCCTATCTGGATGAACTGTTTTCATATGGGATATCACAATTTACTGGAACATGCTTTAAACATTGTTGTCTCCTTCATCAATCTAGTCTGTGGCTTGTAGAAGGTGTTTTCTGTCTGGATAATCTGTTTTCATAACACATCAAAACTTACTGAATATCTTTCAGACACTGGTGTCTCCATCATCTGTCTAGACTGTGGCTTATAGATGGTGTTTCCTGTCTGAATGTACTGTTTTCGTATGAGACATCAAAACTTACTGAATATGTTTCAGACACTGGTGTCTCCATCATCTGTCTAGACTGTGGCTTATAGATGGTGTTTCCTGTCTGAATGTACTGTTTTCATATGACACATCAAAACTTACTGAATGTTTCAGACACTGTTGTCTCCATCATCTGTCTAGACTGTAGCTGTAGATGGTGTTTCCTGTCTGGATGAACTGTTTTCATATGAGACATCAAAACTTACTGATCATGTTTCATACACTGTTGTCTCCATCATCTGTCTAGACTGTGGCTGTGGATGGTGTTTCCTGTCTGGATGTACTGTTTTCACATGGGACATCAAAACTTACTGAACATGCTTCAAACACTGTTGTCTCCATCATCAGTCTAGACTGTGGCTTATAGATGGTGTTTCCTGTCTGAATGTACTGTTTTCACAAGGGACATCAAAACAACCTGAACATGTTTAAAACACTGTTGTCTCCATCATCAGTCTAGACTGTGGCTGTGCATGGTGTTTCCTGTTGGATGTACTGTTTTCACATGGGACATCAAAACTTACTGAACATGTTTCAAACACTGTTGTCTCCATCATCAGTCTAGACTGTGGCTTATAGATGGTGTTTCCTGTCTGAATGTACTGTTTTCATACTGAGACACCAAAACTTATTGAACATGTTTCAGGCACTGTTGTCTCCATCATCAGTCTAGACTGTGGCTTCTAGATGGTGTTTCCTGTCTGAATGTATTGTTTTCATATGGGACATCAAAACTTACTGAACATGTTTCAGACACTGTTGTCTCCATCATTAGTCTAGACTGTGGCTTGTGGATGGTGTTTCCTGTCTGGATGTACTGTTTTCGTAAGAGACATCAAAACTTACTGAATGTTTCAGACACTGTTGTCTCCATCATCTGTCTAGACTGTGGCTGTAGATGGTGTTTCCTGTCTGGATGAACTGTTTTCATATGAGACATCAAAACTTACTGATCATGTTTCATACACTGTTGTCTCCATCATCTGTCTAGACTGTGGCTGTGGATGGTGTTTCCTGTTTGGATGTACTGTTTTCATATGAGACATCAAAACTTTGGAACATATTTCAGACACTGTTGTCTCCATCATCAGTCTAGACTGTGGCTTGTAGATGGTGTTTCCTGTCTGGATGTACTGTTTTCATATGGAACATCAAAACTTACTGAACATGTTTCAGACACTGTTGTCTCCATCACGAGTCTAGACTGTGGCTTGTAGATGGTGTTTCCTGTCTGGATGTACTGTTTTCATATGGGACATCAAATCTTACTGAACAAGTTTCAGAATCTGTTCTCTCCATCATCACCTTAGACTGTGGCTTGTAGATGAGTTTCCTGCCTGGATGTAGTGTTTTCATATGAGACACCAAAAGTTACTGAACATGTTTCGGACACTCTTATCTCCATCATCAGTCTAGACTGTGGCTTGTAGATGATGTTTCCTGTCTAAATGTACTGTTTTCATATGGGACATCAAAACTAACTAAACATGTTTCAGACACTGTTGTCTCCATCTTCAGCCTAGACTGTGGCTTGTAGATGGTGTTTCCTGCCTGAATAGACTGTTTTCATATGGAACATCACAACTTACTGAACATTTTTCAGACATTGTTGTCTCCATCATCAGTCTAGACTGTGGCTTTTAGATGGTGTTTCCTGTCTGAAGGTACTGTTTTCATATGGAACATCACAACTTACTGAACATTTTTCAGACACTGTTGTCTCCATCATCAGTCTAGACAGTGGCTTGTAGATGGTGTTTCCTGCCTGAATGTACTGTTTTCATCTGGAACATCACAACATACTGAACATGTTTCAGACATTGTTGTCTCCATCATCATTCTAGACTGTGGCTTTTAGATGGTGTTTCCTGTCTGAATGTACTGTTTTCATATGGAACATCACAACTTACTGAACATTTTTCAGACATTGTTGTCTCCACCATCAGTCTAGACTGTGGCTTTTAGATGGTGTTTCCTGTCTGAAGGTACTGTTTTCATATGGAACATCACAACTTACTGAACATTTTTCAGACATTGTTGTCTCCATCATCAGTCTAGACAGTGGCTTGTAGATGGTGTTTCCTGCCTGAATGTACTGTTTTCATCTGGAACATCACAACTTACTGAACATGTTTCAGACACTGTTGTCTCCGTCTTCATTCTAGACTTTTGCTTTTAGATGGTCTCTCTTGTCTGAATGTACTGTTTTCATATGGGACATCACAACTTACTCATACTGTTTCAGACACTGTTGTCTCCATCATCAGTCTAGGCTGTGGCTTTTAGATGGTGTCTTGTCTGAATGTACTGTTTTCATATGGGACATCACAACTTACTGAACATGTTTCAGGAAATGTTATCTCCATCATCAGTTTAGACTGTGGCTTATAGATGGTGTTTCCTGGCTGAATGAACTGTTTTCATATGGGATATCAACATTTACTGAACATGTTTCAAACACTGTTGTCTCCATCATCAGTCTAGACTGTGGCTTATAGATGGTGTTTCCTGTCTGAATGTACTGTTTTCATATGGGACATCACAATTTACTGGAACATGTTTTAAACACTGCTGTCTCCAGCATCAGTCTAGACTGTGGCTTATAGAAGGTGTTTCCTGTCGGGATGTACTGTTTTCATATGGAACATTACAACTTACTGAGCATGTTTCAAACACTGTTGTCTCCATCATTAGTTTAGACTGTGGCTTATAGAAGGTGTTTCCTGTCTGGACGAACTCTTTTCATATGGAACATCACAACTTACTGAGCATGTTTTAAACACTGCTGTCTCCAGCATCAGTCTAGACTGTGGCTTATAGATGGTGTTTTCTGTCTGGATGAACTGTTTTCATATGGAACATCACAACTTACTGAGCATGTTTCAAACACTGTTGTCTCCATCATCAATCTAGTCTGTGGCTTGTAGAAGGTGTTTTCTGTCTGGATAATCTGTTTTCACATGACACATCAAAACTTACTGAACATGTTTCATACACTGTTGTCTCCATCATCAGTCTAGACTGTGACTTATAGATGGTGTTTCCTGTCTGAATGTACTGTTTTCGTATGAGACATCAAAACTTACTGAATATGTTTCAGACACTGGTGTCTCCATCATCTGTCTAGACTGTGGCTGTAGATGGTGTTTCCTGTCTGGATGAACTGTTTTCATATGGGACATCAAAACTTACTGAACATGTTTCAGACACTGTTATATCCATCACCAGTCTAGACTGTGGCTTGTAGATGGTGTTTCCTGTCTGAATGTACTGTTTGCATATGGGACATCAAAACTTACTGAACATATTTCAGACACTGTTGTCTCCATCATCAGTCTAGACTGTGGCTTGTAGATGGTGTTTCCTGTCTGGATGTACGGTATTCATATGGAACATCAAAACTTACTGAACATGTTTCAGACACTGTTGTCTCCATCATGAGTCTAAGCAGTGGCTTGTAGATGGTGTTTCCTGTCTAGATGTACTGTCCTTATATGAGACATCAAAACTTAGGAACATATTTCAGACACTGTTGGCTCCTACATCACCTTAGACTGTGGCTTGTAGATGGTGTTTCTTGTCTGGATGTACTGTTTTCATATGAGACATCAAAATTTAGCAACATATTTCAGACACTGTTGTCTCCATCTTCAGTCTAGACTGTGGCTTGTAGATGATGTTTCCTTTCGGGATGCACTGTTTTCATATGAGACCTCATAACTTACTGAACATGTTTCAAATACTGTTGTCTCCATCATCAGTCTAGACTGTGGCTTATAGATGGTGTTTCCTGTCTGAATGAACTGTTTTCATATTGAGACACCAAAACTTACTGAACATGTTTCAGGCACTGTTATCTCCATCATCAGTCTAGACTGTGGCTTATAGATGGTATTTCCTGTCTGAATGTACTGTTTTCATATGGGACATCACAATTTACTGGAACATGTTTTAAACACTGCTGTCTCCAGCATCAGTCTAGACTGTGGCTTGTAGATGGTGTTTGCTGCCTGAATGTACTGTTTTCATATGGAACATCACAACTTACTGAGCATGTTTCAGACAATGTTGTCTCCATCATCTGTCTAGACTGTGGCTTATAGTTGGTGTTTCCTGTCTGAATAAACTGTTTTCGTATGAGACGTCAAAACTTACTGAACATGTTTCGGGCACTGTTGTCTCCATCATCAGTCTAGCCTGTGGCTTATAGATGGTGCTTCCTGTCTGAATCAACTGTTTTCATATGGGACATCAAAACTTACTGAACTTGTTTCAGGCACTGTTATCTCCATCATCAGTCTAGACTGTGGCTTTAAGATGGTGTTTCCTTTCTGAATGTACTGTTTTCATATGAGACATAAAAACTTACTGAACATGTTTCAGGCACTGTTGCCTCCATCATCGGTCTAGTCTGTGGCTTATAGAAGGTGTTTCCTATCTGGATGAAATGTTTTCATATGGGATATCACAATTTACTGGAACATGCTTTAAACACTGTTGTCTCCATCATCAATCTAGTCTGTGGCTTGTAGATGGTGTTTTCTGTCGGGATGATCTGTTTTCATATGACACATCAAAACTTACTGAACATGTTTCAGACACTGTTGTCTCCATCATCAGTCTAGACTGTGGCTTATAGATGGTGTTTCCTGTCTAAATGTACTGTTTTCGTATGAGACATCAAAACTTACTGAATATGTTTCAGACTCTGTTGTCTCCATCATCAGTCTAGACTGTTGCTTATACATGGTGTTTCCTGTCTGAATGTACTGTTTTCGTATGAGACATCAAAACTTACTGAATATCTTTCAGACACTGTTGTCTCCATCATCTGTCTAGACTGTGGCTGTAGATGGTGTTTCCTGTCTGGATGAACTGTTTTCATATGAGACATCAAAACTTACTGATCATGTTTCATACACTGTTGTCTCCATCAGCAGTCTAGACTGTGGCTGTGGATGGTGTTTCCTGTCTGGATGTACTGTTTTCACATGGGACACCAAAACTTACTGAACATGTTTCAAACACTGTTGTCTCCATCATCAGTCTAGACTGTGGCTGTAGATGGTGTTTCCTGTCTGGATGAACTGTTTTCATATGAGACATCAAAACTTACTGATCATGTTTCATACACTGTTGTCTCCATCACCTGTCTAGACTGTGGCTTATAGATGGTGTTTCCATTCTGAATGTACTGTTTTCACAAGGGACATCAAAACTTACTGATCATGTTTCATACACTGTTGTCTCCATCATCTGTCTAGACTGTGGCTGTGCATGGTGTTTCCTGTTGGATGTACTGTTTTCACATGGGACATCAAAACTTACTGAACATGTTTCAAACACTGTTGTCTGCATCATCAGTCTAGACTGTGGCTTATAGATGATGTTTCCTGTTTGAATGTACTGTTTTCACAAGGGACATCAAAACATACTGAACATGTTTAAAACACTGTTGTCTCCATAATCAGTCTAGACTGTGGCTTATAGATGGTGCTTCCTGTCTGAATGTACTGTTTTCATATGGGACATCAAAACTTACTGAACATGTTTCAAACACTGTTGTCTCCATCATCAGTCTAGACTGTGGCTTGTAGATGGTGTTTCTTGTCTGGATGTACTGTTTTCATATGAGACATCAAAACTTAGGAACATATTTCAGACACTGTTGTCTCCATCATCAGTCTAGACTGTGGCTTGTAGATGGTGTTTCCTGTCTGAATGTACTGTTTTGATATGGGACATCAAAACTTACTGAACATGTTTCAGACACTGTTGTCTCCATCTACAGTCTAGACTGTGGCTTGTAGATGGTGTTTCCTGTCTGGATGTACTGTTTTGATATGGGACATCAAAACTTACTGAACATGTTTCAGACACTGTTGTCTCCATCATCAGTCTAGACTGTGGCTTGTAGATGATGTTTCCTGTCGGGATGTACTGTTTTCATATGAGACATCATAACTTACTGAACATGTTTCAACTACTGTTGTCTCCATCATCAGTCTAGACTGTGGCTTATAGATGGTGTTTCCTGTCTGAATGAACTGTTTTCATATTGAGACACCAAAACTTACTGAACATGTTTCAGGCACTGTTATCTCCATCATCAGTCTAGACTGTGGCTTATAGATGGTATTTCCTGTCTGAATGTACTGTTTTCATATGGGACATCACAATTTACTGGAAGATGTTTTAAACACTGCTGTCTCCAGCATCAGTCTAGACTGTGGCTTGTAGATGGTGTTTGCTGCCTGAATGTACTGTTTTCATATAGAACATCACAACTTACTGAACATGTTTTAGACAATGTTGTCTCCATCATCTGTCTAGACTGTGGCTTATAGACGGTGTTTCCTGTCTGAATAAACTGTTTTCATATGGGACAACAAAACTTACTGAACATGTTTCAGACACTGTTGTCTCCATCATCAGTCTAGACTGTGGCTTATAGATGGTGTTTCCTTTCTGAATGTACTGTTTTCATATGAGACATAAAAACTTACTGAACATGTTTCAGGCACTGTTGCCTCCATCATCGGTCTAGTCTGTGGCTTATAGAAGGTGTTTCCTATCTGGATGAACTGTTTTCATATGGGATATCACAATTTACTGGAACATGCTTTAAACACTGTTGTCTCCTTCATCAATCTATTCTGTGGCTTGTAGAAGGTGTTTTCTGTCTGGATAATCTGTTTTCATAACACATCAAAACTTACTGAACATGTTTCATACACTGTTGTCTCCATCACCAGTCTAGACTGTGGCTTATAGATGGTGTTTCCTGTCTGAATGTACTGTTTTCGTATGAGACATCAAAACTTACCGAATATGTTTCAGACACTGGTGTCTCCATCATCTGTCTAGACTGTGGCTGTAGATGGTGTTTCCTGTCTGGATGAACTGTTTTCATATGAGACATCAAAACTTACTGATCATGTTTCATACACTGTTGTCTCCATCATCTGTCTAGACTGTGGCTGTGGATGGTGTTTCCTGTCTGGATGAACTGTTTTCACATGGGACATCAAAACTTACTGAACATGCTTCAAACACTGTTGTCTCCATCATCAGTCTAGACTGTGGCTTATAGATGGTGTTTCCTGTTTGAATGTACTGTTTTCACAAGGGACATCAAAACAACCTGAACATGTTTAAAACACTGTTGTCTCCATCATCAGTCTAGACTGTGGCTGTGCATGGTGTTTCCTGTTGGATGTACTGTTTTCACATGGGACATCAAAACTTACTGAACATGTTTCAAACACTGTTGTCTCCATCATCAGTCTAGACTGTGGCTTATAGATGGTGTTTCCTGTCTGAATGTACTGTTTTCATACTGAGACACCAAAACTTATTGAACATGTTTCAGGCACTGTTGTCTCCATCATCAGTCTAGACTGTGGCTTCTAGATGGTGTTTCCTGTCTGAATGTATTGTTTTCATATGGGACATCAAAACTTACTGAACATGTTTCAGACACTGTTGTCTCCATCATCTGTCTAGACTGTGGCTGTGGATGGTGTTTCCTGTTTGGATGTACTGTTTTCATATGAGACATCAAAACTTAGGAACATATTTCAGACACTGTTGTCTCCATCATCAGTCTAGACTGTGGCTTGTAGATGGTGTTTCCTGTCTGGATGTACTGTTTTCATATGGAACATCAAAACTTACTGAACATGTTTCAGACACTGTTGTCTCCATCACGAGTCTAGACTGTGGCTTGTAGATGGTGTTTCCTGTCTGGATGTACTGTTTTCATATGGGACATCAAATCTTACTGAACAAGTTTCAGAATCTGTTCTCTCCATCATCACCTTAGACTGTGGCTTGTAGATGAGTTTCCTGCCTGGATGTAGTGTTTTCATATGAGACACCAAAAGTTACTGAACATGTTTCGGACACTCTTATCTCCATCATCAGTCTAGACTGTGGCTTGTAGATGATGTTTCCTGTCTAAATGTACTGTTTTCATATGGGACATCAAAACTAACTAAACATGTTTCAGACACTGTTGTCTCCATCTTCAGCCTAGACTGTGGCTTGTAGATGGTGTTTCCTGCCTGAATAGACTGTTTTCATATGGAACATCACAACTTACTGAACATTTTTCAGACATTGTTGTCTCCATCATCAGTCTAGACTGTGGCTTTTAGATGGTGTTTCCTGTCTGAAGGTACTGTTTTCATCTGGAACATCACAACTTACTGAACATTTTTCAGACACTGTTGTCTCCATCATCAGTCTAGACAGTGGCTTGTAGATGGTGTTTCCTGCCTGAATAGACTGTTTTCATATGGAACATCACAACTTACTGAACATTTTTCAGACATTGTTGTCTCCATCATCAGTCTAGACTGTGGCTTTTAGATGGTGTTTCCTGTCTGAAGGTACTGTTTTCATCTGGAACATCACAACTTACTGAACATTTTTCAGACACTGTTGTCTCCATCATCAGTCTAGACAGTGGCTTGTAGATGGTGTTTCCTGCCTGAATGTACTGTTTTCATCTGGAACATCACAACTTACTGAACATGTTTCAGACACTGTTGTCTCCGTCTTCATTCTAGACTTTTGCTTTTAGATGGTCTCTCTTGTCTGAATGTACTGTTTTCATATGGGACATCACAACTTACTCATACTGTTTCAGACACTGTTGTCTCCATCATCAGTCTAGGCTGTGGCTTTTAGATGGTGTCTTGTCTGAATGTACTGTTTTCATATGGGACATCACAACTTACTGAACATGTTTCAGGAAATGTTATCTCCATCATCAGTTTAGACTGTGGCTTATAGATGGTGTTTCCTGGCTGAATGAACTGTTTTCATATGGGATATCAACATTCACTGAACATGTTTCAAACACTGTTGTCTCCATCATCAGTCTAGACTGTGGCTTATAGATGGTGGTTCCTGTCTGAATGTACTGTTTTCATATGGGACATCACAATTTACTGGAACATGTTTTAAACACTGCTGTCTCCAGCATCAGTCTAGACTGTGGCTTATAGAAGGTGTTTCCTGTCGGGATGTACTGTTTTCATATGGAACATTACAACTTACTGAGCATGTTTCAAACACTGTTGTCTCCATCATTAGTTTAGACTGTGGCTTATAGAAGGTGTTTCCTGTCTGGACGAACTCTTTTCATATGGAACATCACAACTTACTGAGCATGTTTTAAACACTGCTGTCTCCAGCATCAGTCTAGACTGTGGCTTATAGATGGTGTTTTCTGTCTGGATGAACTGTTTTCATATGGAACATCACAACTTACTGAGCATGTTTCAAACACTGTTGTCTCCATCATCAATCTAGTCTGTGGCTTGTAGAAGGTGTTTTCTGTCTGGATAATCTGTTTTCACATGACACATCAAAACTTACTGAACATGTTTCAGACACTGTTGTCTCCATCATCAGTCTAGACTGTGACTTATAGATGGTGTTTCCTGTCTGAATGTACTGTTTTCGTATGAGACATCAAAACTTACTGAATATGTTTCAGACACTGGTGTCTCCATCATCTGTCTAGACTGTGGCTGTAGATGGTGTTTCCTGTCTGGATGAACTGTTTTCATATGGGACATCAAAACTTACTGAACATGTTTCAGACACTGTTATATCCATCACCAGTCTAGACTGTGGCTTGTAGATGGTGTTTCCTGTCTGAATGTACTGTTTGCATATGGGACATCAAAACTTACTGAACATATTTCAGACACTGTTGTCTCCATCATCAGTCTAGACTGTGGCTTGTAGATGGTGTTTCCTGTCTGGATGTACGGTATTCATATGGAACATCATAACTTACTGAACATGTTTCAGACACTGTTGTCTCCATCATGAGTCTAAGCAGTGGCTTGTAGATGGTGTTTCCTGTCTAGATGTACTGTCCTTATATGAGACATCAAAACTTAGGAACATATTTCAGACACTGTTGGCTCCTACATCACCTTAGACTGTGGCTTGTAGATGGTGTTTCTTGTCTGGATGTACTGTTTTCATATGAGACATCAAAATTTAGCAACATATTTCAGACACTGTTGTCTCCATCTTCAGTCTAGACTGTGGCTTGTAGATGATGTTTCCTTTCGGGATGCACTGTTTTCATATGAGACCTCATAACTTACTGAACATGTTTCAACTACTGTTGTCTCCATCATCAGTCTAGACTGTGGCTTATAGATGGTGTTTCCTGTCTGAATGAACTGTTTTCATATTGAGACACCAAAACTTACTGAACATGTTTCAGGCACTGTTATCTCCATCATCAGTCTAGACTGTGGCTTATAGATGGTATTTCCTGTCTGAATGTACTGTTTTCATATGGGACATCACAATTTACTGGAACATGTTTTAAACACTGCTGTCTCCAGCATCAGTCTAGACTGTGGCTTGTAGATGGTGTTTGCTGCCTGAATGTACTGTTTTCATATGGAACATCACAACTTACTGAGCATGTTTCAGACAATGTTGTCTCCATCATCTGTCTAGACTGTGGCTTATAGTTGGTGTTTCCTGTCTGAATAAACTGTTTTCGTATGAGACGTCAAAACTTACTGAACATGTTTCGGGCACTGTTGTCTCCATCATCAGTCTAGCCTGTGGCTTATAGATGGTGCTTCCTGTCTGAATCAACTGTTTTCATATGGGACATCAAAACTTACTGAACTTGTTTCAGGCACTGTTATCTCCATCATCAGTCTAGACTGTGGCTTTAAGATGGTGTTTCCTTTCTGAATGTACTGTTTTCATATGAGACATAAAAACTTATTGAACATGTTTCAGGCACTGTTGCCTCCATCATCGGTCTAGTCTGTGGCTTATAGAAGGTGTTTCCTATCTGGATGAAATGTTTTCATATGGGATATCACAATTTACTGGAACATGCTTTAAACACTCTTGTCTCCATCATCAATCTAGTCTGTGGCTTGTAGATGGTGTTTTCTGTCGGGATGATCTGTTTTCATATGACACATCAAAACTTACTGAACATGTTTCAGACACTGTTGTCTCCATCATCAGTCTAGACTGTGGCTTATAGATGGTGTTTCCTGTCTAAATGTACTGTTTTCGTATGAGACATCAAAACTTACTGAATATGTTTCAGACTCTGTTGTCTCCATCATCAGTCTAGACTGTTGCTTATACATGGTGTTTCCTGTCTGAATGTACTGTTTTCGTATGAGACATCAAAACTTACTGAATATCTTTCAGACACTGTTGTCTCCATCATCTGTCTAGACTGTGGCTGTAGATGGTGTTTCCTGTCTGGATGAACTGTTTTCATATGAGACATCAAAACTTACTGATCATGTTTCATACACTGTTGTCTCCATCAGCTGTCTAGACTGTGGCTGTGGATGGTGTTTCCTGTCTGGATGTACTGTTTTCACATGGGACACCAAAACTTACTGAACATGTTTCAAACACTGTTGTCTCCATCATCAGTCTAGACTGTGGCTGTAGATGGTGTTTCCTGTCTGGATGAACTGTTTTCATATGAGACATCAAAACTTACTGATCATGTTTCATACACTGTTGTCTCCATCACCTGTCTAGACTGTGGCTTATAGATGGTGTTTCCATTCTGAATGTACTGTTTTCACAAGGGACATCAAAACTTACTGATCATGTTTCATACACTGTTGTCTCCATCATCTGTCTAGACTGTGGCTGTGCATGGTGTTTCCTGTTGGATGTACTGTTTTCACATGGGACATCAAAACTTACTGAACATGTTTCAAACACTGTTGTCTGCATCATCAGTCTAGACTGTGGCTTATAGATGGTGTTTCCTGTTTGAATGTACTGTTTTCACAAGGGACATCAAAACATACTGAACATGTTTAAAACACTGTTGTCTCCATAATCAGTCTAGACTGTGGCTTATAGATGGTGCTTCCTGTCTGAATGTACTGTTTTCATATAGGACATCAAAACTTACTGAACATGTTTCAAACACTGTTGTCTCCATCATCAGTCTAGACTGTGGCTTGTAGATGGTGTTTCTTGTCTGGATGTACTGTTTTCATATGAGACATCAAAACTTAGGAACATATTTCAGACACTGTTGTCTCCATCATCAGTCTAGACTGTGGCTTGTAGATGGTGTTTCCTGTCTGAATGTACTGTTTTGATATGGGACATCAAAACTTACTGAACATGTTTCAGACACTGTTGTCTCCATCTACAGTCTAGACTGTGGCTTGTAGATGGTGTTTCCTGTCTGGATGTACTGTTTTGATATGGGACATCAAAACTTACTGAACATGTTTCAGACACTGTTGTCTCCATCATCAGTCTAGACTGTGGCTTGTAGATGATGTTTCCTGTCGGGATGTACTGTTTTCATATGAGACATCATAACTTACTGAACATGTTTCAAATACTGTTGTCTCCATCATCAGTCTAGACTGTGGCTTATAGATGGTGTTTCCTGTCTGAATGAACTGTTTTCATATTGAGACACCAAAACTTACTGAACATGTTTCAGGCACTGTTATCTCCATCATCAGTCTAGACTGTGGCTTATAGATGGTATTTCCTGTCTGAATGTACTGTTTTCATATGGGACATCACAATTTACTGGAAGATGTTTTAAACACTGCTGTCTCCAGCATCAGTCTAGACTGTGGCTTGTAGATGGTGTTTGCTGCCTGAATGTACTGTTTTCATATAGAACATCACAACTTACTGAACATGTTTTAGACAATGTTGTCTCCATCATCTGTCTAGACTGTGGCTTATAGACGGTGTTTCCTGTCTGAATAAACTGTTTTCATATGGGACAACAAAACTTACTGAACATGTTTCAGACACTGTTGTCTCCATCATCAGTCTAGACTGTGGCTTATAAATGGTGTTTCCTTTCTGAATGTACTGTTTTCATATGAGACATAAAAACTTACTGAACATGTTTCAGGCACTGTTGCCTCCATCATCGGTCTAGTCTGTGGCTTATAGAAGGTGTTTCCTATCTGGATGAACTGTTTTCATATGGGATATCACAATTTACTGGAACATGCTTTAAACACTGTTGTCTCCTTCATCAATCTAGTCTGTGGCTTGTAGAAGGTGTTTTCTGTCTGGATAATCTGTTTTCATAACACATCAAAACTTACTGAACATGTTTCATACACTGTTGTCTCCATCATCAGTCTAGTCTGTGGCTTATAGATGGTGTTTTCTGTCTGGATAATCTGTTTTCATAACACATCAAAACTTACTGAATATCTTTCAGACACTGGTGTCTCCATCATCTGTCTAGACTGTGGCTTATAGATGGTGTTTCCTGTCTGAATGTACTGTTTTCGTATGAGACATCAAAACTTACTGAATATGTTTCATACACTGTTGTCTCCATCACCAGTCTAGACTGTGGCTTATAGATGGTGTTTCCTGTCTGAATGTACTGTTTTCATATGAGACATCAAAACTTACTGAATATGTTTCATACACTGTTGTCTCCATCATCAGTCTAGACTGTGGCTTATAGATGGTGTTTCCTGTCTGAATGTACTGTTTTCGTATGAGACATCAAAACTTACTGAATATGTTTCATACACTGTTGTCTCCATCACCAGTCTAGACTGTGGCTTATAGATGGTGTTTCCTGTCTGAATGTACTGTTTTCGTATGAGACATCAAAACTTACTGAATATGTTTCAGACACTGGTGTCTCCATCATCTGTCTAGACTGTGGCTGTAGATGGTGTTTCCTGTCTGGATGAACTGTTTTCATATGAGACATCAAAACTTACTGATCATGTTTCATACACTGTTGTCTCCATCATCTGTCTAGACTGTGGCTGTGGATGGTGTTTCCTGTCTGGATGTACTGTTTTCACATGGGACATCAAAACTTACTGAACATGCTTCAAACACTGTTGTCTCCATCATCAGTCTAGACTGTGGCTTATAGATGGTGTTTCCTGTCTGAATGTACTGTTTTCACAAGGGACATCAAAACAACCTGAACATGTTTAAAACACTGTTGTCTCCATCATCAGTCTAGACTGTGGCTGTGCATGGTGTTTCCTGTTGGATGTACTGTTTTCACATGGGACATCAAAACTTACTGAACATGTTTCAAACACTGTTGTCTCCATCATCAGTCTAGACTGTGGCTTATAGATGGTAATTCCTGTCTGAATGTACTGTTTTCATACTGAGACACCAAAACTTATTGAACATGTTTCAGGCACTGTTGTCTCCATCATCAGTCTAGACTGTGGCTTCTAGATGGTGTTTCCTGTCTGAATGTATTGTTTTCATATGGGACATCAAAACTTACTGAACATGTTTCAAACACTGTTGTCTCCATCATCAGTCTAGACTGTGGCTTATAGATGGTAATTCCTGTCTGAATGTACTGTTTTCATACTGAGACACCAAAACTTATTGAACATGTTTCAGGCACTGTTGTCTCCATCATCAGTCTAGACTGTGGCTTCTAGATGGTGTTTCCTGTCTGAATGTATTGTTTTCATATGGGACATCAAAACTTACTGAACATGTTTCAGACACTGTTGTCTCCATCATTAGTCTAGACTGTGGCTTGTGGATGGTGTTTCCTGTCTGGATGTACTGTTTTCGTAAGAGACATCAAAACTTACTGAATGTTTCAGACACTGTTGTCTCCATCATCTGTCTAGACTGTGGCTGTAGATGGTGTTTCCTGTCTGGATGAACTGTTTTCATATGAGACATCAAAACTTACTGATCATGTTTCATACACTGTTGTCTCCATCATCTGTCTAGACTGTGGCTGTGGATAGTGTTTCCTGTTTGGATGTACTGTTTTCATATGAGACATCTAAACTTTGGAACATATTTCAGACACTGTTGTCTCCATCATCAGTCTAGACTGTGGCTTGTAGATGGTGTTTCCTGTCTGGATGTACTGTTTTCATATGGAACATCAAAACTTACTGAACATGTTTCAGACACTGTTGTCTCCATCACGAGTCTAGACTGTGGCTTGTAGATGGTGTTTCCTGTCTGGATGTACTGTTTTCATATGGGACATCAAATCTTACTGAACAAGTTTCAGAATCTGTTCTCTCCATCATCACCTTAGACTGTGGCTTGTAGATGAGTTTCCTGCCTGGATGTAGTGTTTTCATATGAGACACCAAAAGTTACTGAACATGTTTCGGACACTCTTATCTCCATCATCAGTCTAGACTGTGGCTTGTAGATGATGTTTCCTGTCTAAATGTACTGTTTTCATATGGGACATCAAAACTAACTAAACATGTTTCAGACACTGTTGTCTCCATCTTCAGCCTAGACTGTGGCTTGTAGATGGTGTTTCCTGCCTGAATAGACTGTTTTCATATGGAACATCACAACTTACTGAACATTTTTCAGACATTGTTGTCTCCATCATCAGTCTAGACTGTGGCTTTTAGATGGTGTTTCCTGTCTGAAGGTACTGTTTTCATATGGAACATCACAACTTACTGAACATTTTTCAGACACTGTTGTCTCCATCATCAGTCTAGACAGTGGCTTGTAGATGGTGTTTCCTGCCTGAATGTACTGTTTTCATCTGGAACATCACAACTTACTGAACATGTTTCAGACACTGTTGTCTCCGTCTTCATTCTAGACTTTTGCTTTTAGATGGTCTCTCTTGTCTGAATGTACTGTTTTCATATGGGACATCACAACTTACTCATACTGTTTCAGACACTGTTGTCTCCATCATCAGTCTAGGCTGTGGCTTTTAGATGGTGTCTTGTATGAATGTACTGTTTTCATATGGGACATCACAACTTACTGAACATGTTTCAGGAAATGTTATCTCCATCATCAGTTTAGACTGTGGCTTATAGATGGTGTTTCCTGGCTGAATGAACTGTTTTCATATGGGATATCAACATTTACTGAACATGTTTCAAACACTGTTGTCTCCATCATCAGTCTAGACTGTGGCTTATAGATGGTGTTTCCTGTCTGAATGTACTGTTTTCATATGGGACATCACAATTTACTGGAACATGTTTTAAACACTGCTGTCTCCAGCATCAGTCTAGACTGTGGCTTATAGAAGGTGTTTCCTGTCGGGATGTACTGTTTTCATATGGAACATTACAACTTACTGAGCATGTTTCAAACACTGTTGTCTCCATCATTAGTTTAGACTGTGGCTTATAGAAGGTGTTTCCTGTCTGGACGAACTCTTTTCATATGGAACATCACAACTTACTGAGCATGTTTTAAACACTGCTGTCTCCAGCATCAGTCTAGACTGTGGCTTATAGATGGTGTTTTCTGTCGGGATGAACTGTTTTCATATGGAACATCACAACTTACTGAGCATGTTTCAAACACTGTTGTCTCCATCATCAATCTAGTCTGTGGCTTGTAGAAGGTGTTTTCTGTCTGGATAATCTGTTTTCACATGACACATCAAAACTTACTGAACATGTTTCAGACACTGTTGTCTCCATCATCAGTCTAGACTGTGGCTTATAGATGGTGTTTCCTGTCTAAATGTACTGTTTTCGTATGAGACATCAAAACTTACTGAATATGTTTCAGACTCTGTTGTCTCCATCATCAGTCTAGACTGTTGCTTATACATGGTGTTTCCTGTCTGAATGTACTGTTTTCGTATGAGACATCAAAACTTACTGAATATCTTTCAGACACTGTTGTCTCCATCATCTGTCTAGACTGTGGCTGTAGATGGTGTTTCCTGTCTGGATGAACTGTTTTCATATGAGACATCAAAACTTACTGATCATGTTTCATACACTGTTGTCTCCATCAGCTGTCTAGACTGTGGCTGTGGATGGTGTTTCCTGTCTGGATGTACTGTTTTCACATGGGACACCAAAACTTACTGAACATGTTTCAAACACTGTTGTCTCCATCATCAGTCTAGACTGTGGCTGTAGATGGTGTTTCTGTCTGGATGAACTGTTTTCATATGAGACATCAAAACTTACTGATCATGTTTCATACACTGTTGTCTCCATCACCTGTCTAGACTGTGGCTTATAGATGGTGTTTCCATTCTGAATGTACTGTTTTCACAAGGGACATCAAAACTTACTGATCATGTTTCATACACTGTTGTCTCCATCATCTGTCTAGACTGTGGCTGTGCATGGTGTTTCCTGTTGGATGTACTGTTTTCACATGGGACATCAAAACTTACTGAACATGTTTCAAACACTGTTGTCTGCATCATCAGTCTAGACTGTGGCTTATAGATGGTGTTTCCTGTTTGAATGTACTGTTTTCACAAGGGACATCAAAACATACTGAACATGTTTAAAACACTGTTGTCTCCATAATCAGTCTAGACTGTGGCTTATAGATGGTGCTTCCTGTCTGAATGTACTGTTTTCATATGGGACATCAAAACTTACTGAACATGTTTCAAACACTGTTGTCTCCATCATCAGTCTAGACTGTGGCTGTGCATGGTGTTTCCTGTTGGATGTACTGTTTTCATATGAGACATCAAAACTTACTGAACATGTTTCAAACACTGTTGTCTCCATCATCAGTCTAGACTGTGGCTTGTAGATGGTGTTTCTTGTCTGGATGTACTGTTTTCATATAGGACATCAAAACTTACTGAACATGTTTCAAACACTGTTGTCTCCATCATCAGTCTAGACTGTGGCTGTGCATGGTGTTTCCTGTTGGATGTACTGTTTTCATATGAGACATCAAAACTTACTGAACATGTTTCAAACACTGTTGTCTCCATCATCAGTCTAGACTGTGGCTTGTAGATGGTGTTTCTTGTCTGGATGTACTGTTTTCATATGAGACATCAAAACTTAGGAACATATTTCAGACACTGTTGTCTCCATCATCAGTCTAGACTGTGGCTTGTAGATGATGTTTCCTGCCTGAATGAACTGTTTTCATATGGGACATCAAAACTTACTGAACATGTTTCAGACACTGTTGTCTCCATTATCAGTCTAGACTGTGGCTTATAGATGATGTTTCCTGTCTAAATGTACTGTTTTCATATGAGACATCAAAACTTAGGAACATATTTCAGACACTGTTGTCTCCATCATCAGTCTAGACTGTGGCTTATAGATGGTGTTTCCTGTCTAAATGTACTGTTTTCATATGGGACATCAAAACTAACTAAACATGTTTCAGACACTGTTGTCTCCATCTTCAGCCTAGACTGTGGCTTGTAGATGATGTTTCCTGTCTAAATGTACTGTTTTCATATGGGACATCAAAACTAACTAAACATGTTTCAGACACTGTTGTCTCCATCATCAGTCTAGACTGTGGCTTGTAGATGGTGTTTCCTGCCTGAATAGACTGTTTTCATATGGGACATCACAACTTACTGAACATGTTTCAGACACTGTTGTCTCCATCATTAGTTTAGACTGTGGCTTATAGAAGGTGTTTCCTGTCGGGATGTACTGTTTTCATATGGAACATTACAACTTACTGAGCATGTTTCAAACACTGTTGTCTCCATCATTAGTTTAGACTGTGGCTTATAGAAGGTGTTTCCTGTCTGGACGAACTCTTTTCATATGGAACATCACAACTTACTGAGCATGTTTTAAACACTGCTGTCTCCAGCATCAGTCTAGACTGTGGCTTATAGATGGTGTTTTCTGTCTGGATGAACTGTTTTCATATGGAACATCAACCCTTACTGAGCATGTTTCAAACACTGTTGTCTCCATCATCAATCTAGTCTGTGGCTTGTAGAAGGTGTTTTCTGTCTGGATAATCTGTTTTCACATGACACATCAAAACTTACTGAACATGTTTCAGACACTGTTGTCTCCATCATCAGTCTAGACTGTGACTTATAGATGGTGTTTCCTGTCTGAATGTACTGTTTTCGTATGAGACATCAAAACTTACTGAATATGTTTCAGACACTGGTGTCTCCATCATCTGTCTAGACTGTGGCTGTAGATGGTGTTTCCTGTCTGGATGAACTGTTTTCATATGGGACATCAAAACTTACTGAACATGTTTCAGACACTGTTATATCCATCACCAGTCTAGACTGTGGCTTGTAGATGGTGTTTCCTGTCTGAATGTACTGTTTGCATATGGGACATCAAAACTTACTGAACATATTTCAGACACTGTTGTCTCCATCATCAGTCTAGACTGTGGCTTGTAGATGGTGTTTCCTGTCTGGATGTACGGTATTCATATGGAACATCAAAACTTACTGAACATGTTTCAGACACTGTTGTCTCCATCATGAGTCTAAGCAGTGGCTTGTAGATGGTGTTTCCTGTCTAGATGTACTGTCCTTATATGAGACATCAAAACTTAGGAACATATTTCAGACACTGTTGGCTCCTACATCACCTTAGACTGTGGCTTGTAGATGGTGTTTCTTGTCTGGATGTACTGTTTTCATATGAGACATCAAAATTTAGCAACATATTTCAGACACTGTTGTCTCCATCTTCAGTCTAGACTGTGGCTTGTAGATGATGTTTCCTTTCGGGATGCACTGTTTTCATATGAGACCTCATAACTTACTGAACATGTTTCAAATACTGTTGTCTCCATCATAAGTCTAGACTGTGGCTTATAGATGGTGTTTCCTGTCTGAATGAACTGTTTTCATATTGAGACACCAAAACTTACTGAACATGTTTCAGGCACTGTTATCTCCATCATCAGTCTAGACTGTGGCTTATAGATGGTATTTCCTGTCTGAATGTACTGTTTTCATATGGGACATCACAATTTACTGGAACATGTTTTAAACACTGCTGTCTCCAGCATCAGTCTAGACTGTGGCTTGTAGATGGTGTTTGCTGCCTGAATGTACTGTTTTCATATGGAACATCACAACTTACTGAGCATGTTTCAGACAATGTTGTCTCCATCATCTGTCTAGACTGTGGCTTATAGTTGGTGTTTCCTGTCTGAATAAACTGTTTTCGTATGAGACGTCAAAACTTACTGAACATGTTTCGGGCACTGTTGTCTCCATCATCAGTCTAGCCTGTGGCTTATAGATGGTGCTTCCTGTCTGAATCAACTGTTTTCATATGGGACATCAAAACTTACTGAACTTGTTTCAGGCACTGTTATCTCCATCATCAGTCTAGACTGTGGCTTTAAGATGGTGTTTCCTTTCTGAATGTACTGTTTTCATATGAGACATAAAAACTTACTGAACATGTTTCAGGCACTGTTGCCTCCATCATCGGTCTAGTCTGTGGCTTATAGAAGGTGTTTCCTATCTGGATGAAATGTTTTCATATGGGATATCACAATTTACTGGAACATGCTTTAAACACTGTTGTCTCCATCATCAATCTAGTCTGTGGCTTGTAGATGGTGTTTTCTGTCGGGATGATCTGTTTTCATATGACACATCAAAACTTACTGAACATGTTTCAGACACTGTTGTCTCCATCATCAGTCTAGACAGTGGCTTATAGATGGTGTTTCCTGTCTAAATGTACTGTTTTCGTATGAGACATCAAAACTTACTGAATATGTTTCAGACTCTGTTGTCTCCATCATCAGTCTAGACTGTTGCTTATACATGGTGTTTCCTGTCTGAATGTACTGTTTTCGTATGAGACATCAAAACTTACTGAATATCTTTCAGACACTGTTGTCTCCATCATCTGTCTAGACTGTGGCTGTAGATGGTGTTACCTGTCTGGATGAACTGTTTTCATATGAGACATCAAAACTTACTGATCATGTTTCATACACTGTTGTCTCCATCAGCTGTCTAGACTGTGGCTGTGGATGGTGTTTCCTGTCTGGATGTACTGTTTTCACATGGGACACCAAAACTTACTGAACATGTTTCAAACACTGTTGTCTCCATCATCAGTCTAGACTGTGGCTGTAGATGGTGTTTCCTGTCTGGATGAACTGTTTTCATATGAGACATCAAAACTTACTGATCATGTTTCATACACTGTTGTCTCCATCACCTGTCTAGACTGTGGCTTATAGATGGTGTTTCCATTCTGAATGTACTGTTTTCACAAGGGACATCAAAACTTACTGATCATGTTTCATACACTGTTGTCTCCATCATCTGTCTAGACTGTGGCTGTGCATGGTGTTTCCTGTTGGATGTACTGTTTTCACATGGGACATCAAAACTTACTGAACATGTTTCAAACACTGTTGTCTGCATCATCAGTCTAGACTGTGGCTTATAGATGGTGTTTCCTGTTTGAATGTACTGTTTTCACAAGGGACATCAAAACATACTGAACATGTTTAAAACACTGTTGTCTCCATAATCAGTCTAGACTGTGGCTTATAGATGGTGCTTCCTGTCTGAATGTACTGTTTTCATATGGGACATCAAAACTTACTGAACATGTTTCAAACACTGTTGTCTCCATCATCAGTCTAGACTGTGGCTTGTAGATGGTGTTTCTTGTCTGGATGTACTGTTTTCATATGAGACATCAAAACTTAGGAACATATTTCAGACACTGTTGTCTCCATCATCAGTCTAGACTGTGGCTTGTAGATGGTGTTTCCTGTCTGAATGTACTGTTTTGATATGGGACATCAAAACTTACTGAACATGTTTCAGACACTGTTGTCTCCATCTACAGTCTAGACTGTGGCTTGTAGATGGTGTTTCCTGTCTGGATGTACTGTTTTGATATGGGACATCAAAACTTACTGAACATGTTTCAGACACTGTTGTCTCCATCATCAGTCTAGACTGTGGCTTGTAGATGATGTTTCCTGTCGGGATGTACTGTTTTCATATGAGACATCATAACTTACTGAACATGTTTCAAATACTGTTGTCTCCATCATCAGTCTAGACTGTGGCTTATAGATGGTGTTTCCTGTCTGAATGAACTGTTTTCATATTGAGACACCAAAACTTACTGAACATGTTTCAGGCACTGTTATCTCCATCATCAGTCTAGACTGTGGCTTATAGATGGTATTTCCTGTCTGAATGTACTGTTTTCATATGGGACATCACAATTTACTGGAACATGTTTTAAACACTGCTGTCTCCAGCATCAGTCTAGACTGTGGCTTGTAGATGGTGTTTGCTGCCTGAATGTACTGTTTTCATATAGAACATCACAACTTACTGAACATGTTTTAGACAATGTTGTCTCCATCATCTGTCTATACTGTGGCTTATAGACGGTGTTTCCTGTCTGAATAAACTGTTTTCATATGGGACAGCAAAACTTACTGAACATGTTTCAGACACTGTTGTCTCCATCATCAGTCTAGACTGTGGCTTATAGATGGTGTTTCCTTTCTGAATGTACTGTTTTCATATGAGACATAGAAACTTACTGAACATGTTTCAAGCACTGTTGCCTCCATCATCGGTCTAGTCTGTGGCTTATAGAAGGTGTTTCCTATCTGGATGAACTGTTTTCATATGGGATATCACAATTTACTGGAACATGCTTTAAACACTGTTGTCTCCTTCATCAATCTAGTCTGTGGCTTGTAGAAGGTGTTTTCTGTCTGGATAATCTGTTTTCATAACACATCAAAACTTACTGAACATGTTTCATACACTGTTGTCTCCATCATCAGTCTAGACTGTGGCTTATAGATGGTGTTTCCTGTCTGAATGTACTGTTTTCGTATGAGACATCAAAACTTACTGAATATGTTTCAGACACTGGTGTCTCCATCATCTGTCTAGACTGTGGCTGTAGATGGTGTTTCCTGTCTGGATGAACTGTTTTCATATGAGACATCAAAACTTACTGATCATGTTTCATACACTGTTGTCTCCATCATCTGTCTAGACTGTGGCTGTGGATGGTGTTTCCTGTCTGGATGTACTGTTTTCACATGGGACATCAAAACTTATGAACATGCTTCAAACACTGTTGTCTCCATCATCACTCTAGACTGTGGCTTATAGATGGTGTTTCCTGTCTGAATGTACTGTTTTCACAAGGGACATCAAAACAACCTGAACATGTTTAAAACACTGTTGTCTCCATCATCAGTCTAGACTGTGGCTGTGCATGGTGTTTCCTGTTGGATGTACTGTTTTCACATGGGACATCAAAACTTACTGAACATGTTTCAAACACTGTTGTCTCCATCATCAGTCTAGACTGTGGCTTATAGATGGTGTTTCCTGTCTGAATGTACTGTTTTCATACTGAGACACCAAAACTTATTGAACATGTTTCAGGCACTGTTGTCTCCATCATCAGTCTAGACTGTGGCTTCTAGATGGTGTTTCCTGTCTGAATGTATTGTTTTCATATGGGACATCAAAACTTACTGAACATGTTTCAGACACTGTTGTCTCCATCATTAGTCTAGACTGTGGCTTGTGGATGGTGTTTCCTGTCTGGATGTACTGTTTTCGTAAGAGACATCAAAACTTACTGAATGTTTCAGACACTATTGTCTCCATCATCTGTCTAGACTGTAGCTGTAGATGGTGTTTCCTGTCTGGATGAACTGTTTTCATATGAGACATCAAAACTTACTGATCATGTTTCATACACTGTTGTCTCCATCATCTGTCTAGACTGTGGCTGTGGATGGTGTTTCCTGTGTGGATGTACTGTTTTCATATGAGACATCAAAACTTAGGAACATATTTCAGACACTGTTGTCTCCATCATCAGTCTAGACTGTGGCTTGTAGATGGTGTTTCCTGTCTGGATGTACTGTTTTCATATGGAACATCAAAACATACTGAACATGTTTCAGACACTGTTGTCTCCATCACGAGTCTAGACTGTGGCTTGTAGATGGTGTTTCCTGTCTGGATGTACTGTTTTCATATGGGACATCAAATCTTACTGAACAAGTTTCAGAATCTGTTCTCTCCATCATCACCTTAGACTGTGGCTTGTAGATGAGTTTCCTGCCTGGATGTAGTGTTTTCATATGAGACACCAAAAGTTACTGAACATGTTTCGGACACTGTTATCTCCATCATCAGTCTAGACTGTGGCTTGTAGATGATGTTTCCTGTCTAAATGTACTGTTTTCATATGGGACATCAAAACTAACTAAACATGTTTCAGACACTGTTGTCTCCATCTTCAGCCTAGACTGTGGCTTGTAGATGGTGTTTCCTGCCTGAATAGACTGTTTTCATATGGAACATCACAACTTACTGAACATTTTTCAGACATTGTTGTCTCCATCATCAGTCTAGACTGTGGCTTTTAGATGGTGTTTCCTGTCTGAAGGTACTGTTTTCATATGGAACATCACAACTTACTGAACATGTTTCAGACACTGTTGTCTCCATCATCAGTCTAGACAGTGGCTTGTAGATGGTGTTTCCTGCCTGAATGTACTGTTTTCATCTGGAACATCACAACTTACTGAACATGTTTCAGACACTGTTGTCTCCGTCTTCATTCTAGACTTTTGCTTTTAGATGGTCTCTCTTGTCTGAATGTACTGTTTTCATATGGGACATCACAACTTACTCATACTGTTTCAGACACTGTTGTCTCCATCATCAGTCTAGGCTGTGGCTTTTAGATGGTGTCTTGTCTGAATGTACTGTTTTCATATGGGACATCACAACTTACTGAACATGTTTCAGGAAATGTTATCTCCATCATCAGTTTAGACTGTGGCTTATAGATGGTGTTTCCTGGCTGAATGAACTGTTTTCATATGGGATATCAACATTTACTGAACATGTTTCAAACACTGTTGTCTCCATCATCAGTCTAGACTGTGGCTTATAGATGGTGTTTCCTGTCTCAATGTACTGTTTTCATATGGGACATCACAATTTACTGGAACATGTTTTAAACACTGCTGTCTCCAGCATAAGTCTAGACTGTGGCTTATAGAAGGTGTTTCCTGTCGGGATGTACTGTTTCCATATGGAACATTACAACTTACTGAGCATGTTTCAAACACTGTTGTCTCCATCATTAGTTTAGACTGTGGCTTATAGAAGGTGTTTCCTGTCTGGACGAACTCTTTTCATATGGAACATCACAACTTACTGAGCATGTTTTAAACACTGCTGTCTCCAGCATCAGTCTAGACTGTGGCTTATAGATGGTGTTTTCTGTCTGGATGAACTGTTTTCATATGGAACATCACAACTTACTGAGCATGTTTCAAACACTGTTGTCTCCATCATCAATCTAGTCTGTGGCTTGTAGAAGGTGTTTTCTGTCTGGATAATCTGTTTTCACATGACACATCAAAACTTACTAAAAAATGTTTCAGACACTGTTGTCTCCATCATCAGTCTAGACTGTGACTTATAGATGGTGTTTCCTGTCTGAATGTACTGTTTTCGTATGAGACATCAAAATTACTGAATATGTTTCAGACACTGGTGTCTCCATCATCTGTCTAGACTGTGGCTGTAGATGGTGTTTCCTGTCTGGATGAACTGTTTTCATATGAGACATCAAAACTTACTGAACATGTTTCAAACACTGTTGTCTCCATCATCAGTCTAGACTGTGGCTTATAGATGGTGTTTCCTGTCTGAATGTACTGTTTGTACAAGGGACATCAAAACAACCTGAACATGTTTAAAACACTGTTGTCTCCATCATCAGTCTAGACTGTGGCTTATAGATGGTGTTTCCTGTCTGAATGTATTGTTTTCATATGGGACATCAAAACTTACTGAACATGTTCCAACACTGCTGTCTCCATCATCAGTCTAGACTGTGGCTTGTAGATGGTGTTTCCTGTCTGGATGTACTGTTTTCATATGGGACATCAAAACTTACTGAACATGTTTCAAACACTGTTGTCTCCATCATCAGTGTAGACTGTGGCTTATAGATGGTGCTTCCTGTATGAATTTACTGTTTTCATATGGGACATCAAAACTTACTGAACATGTTTCAAACACTGTTGTCTCCATCATCAGTCTAGACTGTGGCTTATAGATGGTGCTTCATGTCTGAATGTACTGTTTTCATATGGGACATCAAAACTTACTGAACATGTTTCAAACACTGTTGTCTCCATCATCTGTCTAGACTGTGGCTTATAGATGGTGTTTCCTGCCTGAATGTACTGTTTTCATATGGGACATCAAAACTTACTGAACATGTTTCAAACACTGCTGTCTCCATCATCAGTCTAGACTGTGGCTTATAGATGGTGCTTCCTGTCTGAATGTACTGTTTTCATATGGGACATCAAAACTGACTGAACATGTTTCAAACACTGTTGTCTCCATCATCAGTCTAGACTGTGGCTTATAGATGGTGTTTCCTGCCTGGAAGAACTGTTTTCATATGGAACATCACAACTTACTGAACATGTTTCAGGCACTGTTGTCTCCATCATCAGTCTAGACTGTGGCTTATAGATGTCGTTTCCTGTCTGAATGAACTGTTTTCATATGGAACATCACAACTTACTGAACATGTTTCAGGCACTGTTGTCTCCATCATCAGTCTAGACTGTGGCTTATAGATGTCGTTTCCTGTCTGAATGAACTGTTTTCATATGGGACATCAAAACTTACTGAACATGTGTCAGGCACTGTTGTCTCCATCATCAGTCTAGACTGTCGCTTGTAGATGGTGTTTACTGTCTGGATGTACTGTATTCATATGGAACATCAAAACTTACTGAACATGCTTCAGACACTGTTGTCTCCATCATGGGTCTAGACAGTGCCTTGTAGATGGTGTTTCCTGTCTGGGTATACTGTCTTCATATGAGACATCAAAACTTAGGAACATATTTCAGACACTGTTGGCTCCATCATCACCTTAGACTGTGGCTTGTAGATGGTGTTTCTTGTCTGGATGTACTGTTTTCAAATGAGACATCAAAACTTAGGAACATATTTCAGACACTGTTGTCTCCATCATCAGTCTAGACTGTGGCTTGTAGATGGTGTTTCCTGTCTGAATGTACTGTTTTCACATGGGACATCAAAACTTACTGAACATATTTCTGACACTGTAGTCTCCATCATCAGTCTAGACTGTGGCTTATAGATGGTGTTTCCTGTCTGAATGTACTGTTTTCACATGGGACATCAAAACTTACTGAACATATTTCAGACACTGTTGTCTCCATCATCAGTCTAGACTGTGGCTTATAGATGGTGTTTCCTGTCTAAATGTACTGTTTTCACATGGGACATCACAACTTACTGAACATATTTCAGACACTGTTGTCTCCATCATCAGTCTAGACTGCGGCTTGTAGATGGTGTTTCCTGTCTGAATGTACTGTTTTCACATGGGACATCAAAACTTACTGAACATATTTCTGACACTGTAGTCTCCATCATCAGTCTAGACTGCGGCTTGTAGATGGTGTTTCCTGTCTGGATGTACTGTTTTGATATGGGACATCAAAACTTACTGAACATGTTTCAGACACTGTTGTCTCCATCATCAGTCTAGACTGTGGCTTGTAGATGATGTTTCCTGTCGGGATGTACTGTTTTCATATGAGACATCATAACTTACTGAACATGTTTCAAGTACTGTTGTCTCCATCATCAGTCTAGACTGTGGCTTATAGATGGTGTTTCCTGTCTGAATGAACTGTTTTCATATGGGACATCAAAACTTACTAAACATGTCTCAGGCACTGTTATCTCCATCATCAGTCTAGACTGTGCCTTATAGATGGTGTTTCCTGTCTAAATGTACTGTTTTCATATGGGACATCACAATTTACTGGAACATGTTTTAAACACTGCTGTCTCCAGCATCAGTCTAGACTGTGGCTTATAGAAGGTGTTTCCTGTCTGGATGAACTGTTTTCATATGGGACATCAAAACTTACTGAACATGTTTCAGACACTGTTATCTCCATCATCAGTCTAGACTGTGGCTTCTAGATGGTGTTTCCTGTCTGAATGTATTGTTTTCATATGGGACATCAAAACTTACTGAACATGTTTCAGACACTGTAGTCTCCATCATCAGTCTAGACTGTGGCTTGTGGATGGTGTTCCCTGTCTGGATGTACTGTATTTATATGGAACATCAAAACTTACTGAACACGTTTCAGACACTGTTGTCTCCATCATGAGTCTAGACAGTGGCTTGTAGATGGTGTTTCCTGTCTGGATGTACTGTTTTCATATGAGACATCAAAACTTAGGAAAATATTTCAGACACTGTTGGCTCCATCATCACCTTAGACTGTGGCTTGTAGATGGTGTTTCCTGTCTGGATGTACTGTTTTCATATGAGTCATCAAAACTTAGGAAACTATCTCAGACACTGTTGTCTCCATCATCAGTCTAGACTGTGGCTTGTAGATGGTGTTTCCTGTCTGGATGTACTGTTTTCATACGGAACATCAAAACTTACTGAACATGTTTCAGACACTGTTGTCTCCAGCATGCGTCTAGACTGTGGCTTGTAGATGGTGTTTCCTGTCTGGATGTACTGTTTTCATATGGGACATCAAATCTTACTGAACAAGTATCAGAATCTGTTCTCTCCATCATCACCTTAGACTGTGGCTTGTAAATGTGTTTCCTGCCTGGATGTAGTGTTTTCATATGAGACATCAAAAGCTACCGAACATGTTTCGGACACTCTTGTCTCCATCATCAGTCTAGACTGTGGCTTGTAGATGATGTTTCCTGTCTGAATGTACTGTTTTCATATGGGACATCAAAACTTACTGAACATTTTTCAGACATTGTTGTCTCCATCATCAGTCTAGACTGTGGCTTTTAGATGGTGTTTCCTGTCTGAAGGTACTGTTTTCATATGGAACATCACAACTTACTGATCATGTTTCAGACACTGTTGTCTCCATCATCAGTCTAGACTGTGGCTTGTAGATGGTGTTTTCTGCCTGAATGTACTGTTTTCATATGGAACATCACAACTTACTGAACATGTTTCAGACACTATTGTCTCCGTCTTCAGTCTAGACTTTTGCTTTTAGATGGTCTCTCTTGTCTGAATGTACTGTTTTTATATGGGACATCACAACTTACTCATAATGTTTCAGACACTGTTGTCTCCATCATCAGTCTAGGCTGTGGCTTTTAGATGGTGTCTTGTCTGAATGTACTGTTTTCATATGGGACATCACAACGTACTGAAGATGTTTCAGGAAATGTTATCTCCATCATCAGTTTAGACTGTGGCTTATAGATGGTGTTTGCTGTCTGAATAAACTGTTTTCATATGGGATATCAACATTTACTGAACATGTTTCAAACACTGTTGTCACCATCATCAGTCTAGACTGTGGCTTATAGATGGTGTTTCCTGTCTGAATGTACTGTTTTCATATGGGACATCACAATTTACTGGAACATGTTTTGAACACTGCTGTCTCCAGCATCAGTCTAGACTGTGGCTTATAGAAGGTGTTTCCTGTCTGGATGTACTGTTTCCATATGGCACATTACAACTTACTGAGCATGTTTCAAACACTGTTGTCTCATTCATCAGTTTAGACTGTGGCTTATAGAAGGTGTTTCCTGTCTGGATGTACTGTTTTCATATGGGACATCAAAACTTACTGAACATGTTTTAGGCACTGTTATCTCCATCATCAGTCTAGACTGTGGCTTATAGATGGTGTTTCCTTTCTGAATGTACTGTTTTCATATGAGACATGAAAACTTACTGAACATGCTTCAGGCACTGTTGCCTCCATCATCGGTCTAGTCTGTGGCTTATAGAAAGTGTTTCCTGTCTGGATGAACTGTTTTCATATGGGATATCACAATTTACTGGAACATGCTTTAAACACTGTTGTCTCCTTCATCAATCTAGTCTGTGGCTTGTAGAAGGTGTTTTCTGTCTGGATAATCTGTTTTCACATGACACATCAAAACTTACTGAACATGTTTCAGACACTGTTGTCTCCATCATCTGTCTAGACTGTGGCTGTATATGGTGTTTCCTGTCTGGATGAACTGTTTTCATATGAGACATCAAAACTTACTGATCATGTTTCATACACTGTTGTCTCCATCAGCTGTCTAGACTGTGGCTTATAGATGGTGTTTCCTGTCTGAATGTACTGTTTTCACAAGGGACATCAAAACTTACTGATCATGTTTCATACACTGTTGTCTCCATCATCTGTCTAGACTGTGGCTGTGCATGGTATTTCCTGTTGGATGTACTGTTTTCACATGGGACATCAAAACTTACTGAACATGTTTCAAACACTGTTGTCTCCATCATCAGTCTAGACTGTGGCTTATAGATGGTGTTTCCTGTCTGAATGTACTGTTTTCACAAGGGACATCAAAACAACCTGAACATGTTTAAAACACTGTTATCTCCATCATCAGTCTAGACTGTGGCTTATAGATGGTGTTTCCTGCCTGGAAGAACTGTTTTCATATGGAACATCACAACTTACTGAACATGTTTCAGACACTGTTGTCTCCATCATCAGTCTAGACTGTGGCTTATAGATGGTGCTTCCTGTCTGAATGTACTGTTTTCATATGGGACATCAAAACTTACTGAACATGTTTCAAACACTGTTGTCTCCATCATCAGTCTAGACTGTGGCTTATAGATGGTGTTTCCTGCCTGGAAGAACTGTTTTCATATGGAACATCACAACTTACTGAACATGTTTCAGGCACTGTTGTCTCCATCATCAGTCTAGACTGTGGCTTATAGATGGTGTTTCCTGTCTGAATGAACTGTTTTCATATGGGACATCAAAACTTACTGAACATGTGTCAGGCACTGTTGTCTCCATCATCAGTCTAGACTGTGGCTTGTAGATGGTGTTTCCTGTCTGGATGTACTGTATTCATATGGAACATCAAAACTTACTGAACATGCTTCAGACACTGTTATCTCCATCATCAGTCTAGACTGTGGCTTATAGATGCTGTTTCCTGTCTGAATGAACTGTTTTCATATGGGACAACAAAACTTACTGAACATGTTTCAGGCACTGTTATCTCCATCATCAGTCTAGACTGTGGCTTGTAGATGGTGTTTCCTGTCTGGATGGACTGTTTTCATATGGAACATCAAAACTTACTGAACATGTTTCAGACACTGTTGTCTCCATCATGAGTCTAGACTGTGGCTTGTAGATGGTGTTTCCTGTCTGGATGTACTGTTTTCATGTGAGACATCAAAACTTACGAACATATTTCAGACACTGTTGGCTCCATCATCACTTTAGACTGTGGCTTGTAGATGGTGTTTCCTGTCTGGATGTACTGTTTTCATATGAGACATCAAAACTTAGGAACATATTTCAGACACTGTTGTCTTCATCATCAGTCTAGACTGTGGCTTGTAAATGGTGTTTCTTTCTGGATGTACTGTATTCATATGGAACATCAAAACTTACTGCACATGTTTCAGACACTGTTGTCTCCATCATGAGTCTAGACTGTGGCTTGTAGATGGTGTTTCCTGTCTGGATGTACTGTTTTCATATGGGACATCAAATCTTACTGAACAAGTTTCAGAATCTGTTCTCTCCATCATCACCTTAGACTGTGGCTTGTAGATGTGTTTCCTGCCTGGATGTAGTGTTTTCATATGAGACATCAAAAGTTACTGAACATGTTTCAGACACTGTTGTCTCCATCACCAGTCTAGACTGTGGCTTGTAGATCGTGTTTCCTGCCTGAATGTACTGTTTTCGTATGGAACATCACAACTTACTGAACATGTTTCAGACACCGTTGTCTCCATCATCAGTCTAGACTGTGGCTTTTAGATGGTGTTTCCTGTCTGAAGGTACTGTTTTCATATGGAACATCACAACTTACTGAACATGTTTCAGACACTGTTGTTTCCATCATCAGTTTAGACTGTGGCTTGTAGATGGTGTTTCCTGTCTGAATGTACTGTTTTCATATGGAACATCACAACTTACTGAACATGTTTCAGGAACTGTTATCTCCATCATCAGTCTAGACTGTGGCTTATAGATGGTGTTTCCTTTCTGAATGTACTGTTTTCATATGAGACATAAAAACTTACTGAACATGTTTCAGGCACTGTTGCCTCCATCATCGGTCTAGTCTGTGGCTTATAGAAGGTGTTTCCTATCTGGATGAACTGTTTTCATATGGGATATCACAATTTACTGGAACATGCTTTAAACACTGTTCTCTCCATCATCAATCTAGTCTGTGGCTTGTAGATGGTGTTTTCTGTCTGGATGATCTGTTTTCATATGACACATCAAAACTTACTGAACATGTTTCAGACACTGTTGTCTCCATCATCAGTCTAGACTTTGGCTTATAGATGGTGTTTCCTGTCTGAATGTACTGTTTTCGTATGAGACATCAAAACTTACTGAATATGTTTCAGACACTGTTGTCTCCATCATCTGTCTAGACGGTGGCTGTAGATGGTGTTTCCTGTCTGGATGAACTGTTTTCATATGAGACATCAAAACTTACTGATCATGTTTCATACACTGTTGTCTCCATCATCTGTCTAGACTGTGGCTGTGGATGGTGTTTCCTGTCTGGATGTACTGTTTTCACATGGGACATCAAAACTTACTGAACATGTTTCAAACACTGTTGTCTCCATCATCAGTCTAGACTGTGGCTTATAGATGGTGTTTCCTGTCTGAATGTACTGTTTTCACAAGGGACATCAAAACATACTGAACATATTTAAAACACTGTTTTCTCCATAATCAGTCTAGACTGTGGCTTATAGATGGTGCTTCCTGTTTGAATGTACGTTTTCATATGGGACATCAAAACTTACTGAACATGTTCCAACACTGTTGTCTCCATCATCAGTCTAGACTGTGGCTTATAGATGGTGTTTCCTGCCTGGAAGAACTGTTTTCATATGGAACATCACAACTTACTGAAAATGTTTCAGGCACTGTTGTCTCCATCATCAGTCTAGGCTGTGGCTTATAGATGGTGTTTCCTGCCTGAATGAACTGTTTTCATATGGGACATCAAAAATTACTGAACATGTTTCAGACACTGTTGTCTCCATCATCAGTCTAGACTGTGGCTTGTAGATGGTGTTTCCTGTCTGGATATACTGTTTTCATATGGGACATCAAAATTTACTGGAACATGTTTTAAACACTGCTGTCTCCAGCATCAGTCTGGACTGTGGCTTATAGAAGGTGTTTTCTGTCGGGATGAACTGCTTTCATATGGAACATAACAACTTACTGAACATATTTCAAACACTGTTGTCTCCATCATCAGTCTAGACTGTGGCTTATAGATGGTGTTTCCTGTCTGAATGAACTGTTTTCATATGGGACATCAAAACTTACTGAACATGTTTCAGGCACTGTTATCTCCATCATCAGTCTAGACTGTGGCTTATAGATGGTGTTTCCTGTCTGAATGTACTGTTTTCATATGGGACCTCACAATTTACTGGAACATGTTTTAAGCACTGCTGTCTCCAGCATCAGTCTAGACAGTGGCTTATAGAAGGTGTTTCCTGTCTATATGAACTGTTTTCATATGGGACATCAAAACTTACTGAACATTTTTCAGACACTGTTATGTCCATCATCAGTCTAGACTGTGGCTTGTAGATGGTGTTTCCTGTCTGAATGTACTGTTTCATATGGGACATCAAAACTTACTGAACATGTTTCAGACGCTGTTGTCTCCATCATCAGTCTAGACTGTGGCTTGTAGATGGTGTTTCAAGTCTGGATGTACTGTATACATATGGAACATCAAAACTTACTGAACATGTTTCAGACACCGTTGTCTCCATCATGAGTCTAGACAGTGGCTTGTAGATGGTGTTTCCTGTCTGGATGTACTGTTTTCAAATAAGACATCAAAACTTAGGGACATATTTCAGACACTGTTGTCTCCATCATCACCTTAGACTGTGGCTTGTAGATGGTGTTTCCTGTCTGGATGTACTGTTTTCATATGAGACATCAAAACTTAGCAACATATTTCGGACACTGTTGTCTCCATCATCAGTCTAGACTGTGGCTTGTAGATGATGTTTCCTTTCGGGATGCACTGTTTTCATATGAGACCTCATAACTTACTGAACATGTTTCAAATACTGTTGTCTCCATCATAAGTCTAGACTGTGGCTTGTAGATGGTGTTTCCTGTCTGAATGTACTGTTTTCACATGGGACATCAAAACTTACTGAACATGTTTCAAACACTGTTGTCTCCATCATAAGTCTAGACTGTGGCTTATAGATGGTGTTTCCTGTCTGAATGTACTGTTTTCACATGGGACATCAAAACTTACTGAACATGTTTCAAACACTGTTGTCTCCATCATCAGTCTAGACTGTGGCTTGTAGATGGTGTTTCCTGTCTGAATGTACTGTTTTCACATGGGACATCAAAACTTACTGAACATGTTTCTGACACTGTTGTCTCCATCACCAGTCTAGACTGTGGCTTGTAGATGGTGTTTCCTGTCTGGATGTACTGTTTTGATATGGGACATCAAAACATACTGAACATGTTTCAGACACTGTTGTCTCCATCATCAGTCTAGACTGTGGCTTGTAGATGATGTTTCCTGTCTGGATGTACTGCTTTCATATGAGACATCATAACTTACTGAACATGTTTCAAACACGGTTGTCTCCATCATCAGTCTAGACTGTGGTTTATAGATGGTGTTTCCTGTCTGAATGTACTGTTTTCATACTGAGACACCAAAACTTATTGAACATGTTTCAGGCACTGTTGTCTCCATCATCAGTCTAGACTGTGGCTTCTAGATGGTGTTTCCTGTCTGAATGTATTGTTTTCATATGGGACATCAAAACTTACTGAACATGTTTCAGACACTGTTGTCTCCATCATTAGTCTAGACTGTGGCTTGTGGATGGTGTTTCCTGTCTGGATGTACTGTTTTCGTAAGAGACATCAAAACTTACTGAATATGTTTCAGACACTGTTGTCTCCATCATCTGTCTAGACTGTGGCTGTAGATGGTGTTTCCTGTCTGGATGAACTGTTTTCATTAGAGACATCAAAACTTACTGATCATGTTTCATACACTGTTGTCTCCATCATCTGTCTAGACTGTGGCTGTGGATGGTGTTTCCTGTCTGGATGTACTGTTTTCATATGAGACATCAAAACTTAGGAACATATTTCAGACACTGCTGTCTCCAGCATCAGTCTAGACTGTGGCTTATAGAAGGTGTTTCCTGTCTGGATGAACTGCTTTCATATGGAACATAACAACTTACTGAACATATTTCAAACACTGTTGTCTCCATCATCAGTCTAGACTGTGGCTAATAGATGGTGTTTCCTGTCTGAATGAATTGTTTTCATATGGGACATCACAATCTACTGGAACATGTTTTAAACACTGCTGTCTCCAGCATCAGTCTAGACTGTGGCTTATAGAAGGTGTTTCCTGTCTGAATGAACTGTTTTCATATGGGACATCAAAACTTACTGAACATGTTTCAGACACTGTTATATCCATCACCAGTCTAGACTGTGGCTTGTAGATGGTGTTTCCTGTCTGAATGTACTGTTTGCATATGGGACATCAAAACTTACTGAACATATTTCAGACACTGTTGTCTCCATCATCAGTCTAGACTGTGGCTTGTAGATGGTGTTTCCTGTCTGGATGTACTGTATTCATATGGAACATCAAAACTTACTGAACATGTTTCAGACACTGTTGTCTCCATCATGAGTCTAAGCAGTGGCTTGTAGATGGTGTTTCCTGTCTAGATGTACTGTCCTTATTTGAGACATCAAAACTTAGGAACATATTTCAGACACTGTTGGCTCCTACATCACCTTAGACTGTGGCTTGTAGATGGTGTTTCTTGTCTGGATGTACTGTTTTCATATGAGACATCAAAATTTAGGAACATATTTCAGACACTGTTGTCTCCATCATCAGTCTAGACTGTGGCTTGTAGATGGTGTTTCAAGTCTGAATGTACTGTTTTCACATGGGACATCAAAACTTACTGAACATATTTCTGACACTGTTGTCTCCATCTTCAGTCTAGACTGTGGCTTGTAGATGATGTTTCCTTGCGGGATGCACTGTTTTCATATGAGACCTCATAACTTACTGAACATGTTTTAAATACTGTTGTCTCCATCATCAGTCTAG
Source organism: Deroplatys truncata (assembly GCA_030765065.1). Taxonomy (NCBI): domain Eukaryota; kingdom Metazoa; phylum Arthropoda; class Insecta; order Mantodea; family Mantidae; genus Deroplatys; species Deroplatys truncata. The sequence continues at coordinate 15,012,597 of CM060981.1, forward strand.
ACTGTGGCTTATAGATGGTGTTTCCTGTCTGAATGAACTGTTTTCATATTGAGACACCAAAACTTACTGAACATGTTTCAGGCACTGTTATCTCCATCATCAGTCTAGACTGTGGCTTATAGATGGTATTTCCTGTCTGAATGTACTGTTTTCATATGGGACATCACAATTTACTGGAACATGTTTTAAACACTGCTGTCTCCAGCATCAGTCTAGACTGTGGCTTATAGTTGGTGTTTCCTGTCTGAATAAACTGTTTTCGTATGAGACGTCAAAACTTACTGAACATGTTTCGGGCACTGTTGTCTCCATCATCAGTCTAGCCTGTGGCTTATAGATGGTGCTTCCTGTCTGAATCAACTGTTTTCATATGGGACATCAAAACTTACTGAACTTGTTTCAGGCACTGTTATCTCCATCATCAGTCTAGACTGTGGCTTTAAGATGGTGTTTCCTTTCTGAATGTACTGTTTTCATATGAGACATAAAAACTTACTGAACATGTTTCAGGCACTGTTGCCTCCATCATCGGTCTAGTCTGTGGCTTATAGAAGGTGTTTCCTATCTGGATGAAATGTTTTCATATGGGATATCACAATTTACTGGAACATGCTTTAAACACTGTTGTCTCCATCATCAATCTAGTCTGTGGCTTGTAGATGGTGTTTTCTGTCGGGATGATCTGTTTTCATATGACACATCAAAACTTACTGAACATGTTTCAGACACTGTTGTCTCCATCATCAGTCTAGACTGTGGCTTATAGATGGTGTTTCCTGTCTGAATGTACTGTTTTCGTATGAGACATCAAAACTTACTGAATATGTTTCAGACTCTGTTGTCTCCATCGTCAGTCTAGACTGTTGCTTAAACATGGTGTTTCCTGTCTGAATGTACTGTTTTCGTATGAGACATCAAAACTTACTGAACATCTTTCAGACACTGTTGTCTCCATCATCTGTCTAGACTGTGGCTGTAGATGGTGTTTCCTGTCTGGATGAACTGTTTTCATATGAGACAACAAAACTTACTGATCATGTTTCATACACTGTTGTCTCCATCAGCTGTCTAGACTGTGGCTGTGGATGGTGTTTCCTGTCTGGATGTACTGTTTTCACATGGGACACCAAAACTTACTGAACATGTTTCAAACACTGTTGTCTCCATCATCAGTCTAGACTGTGGCTGTAGATGGTGTTTCCTGTCTGGATGAACTGTTTTCATATGAGACATCAAAACTTACTGATCATGTTTCATACACTGTTGTCTCCATCATCTGTCTAGACTGTGGCTTATAGATGGTGTTTCCTGTCTGAATGTACTGTTTTCACAAGGGACATCAAAACTTACTGATCATGTTTCATACACTGTTGTCTCCATCATCGGTCTAGACTGTGGCTGTGCATGGTGTTTCCTGTTGGATGTACTGTTTTCACATGGGACATCAAAACTTACTGAACATGTTTCAAACACTGTTGTCTCCATCATCAGTCTAGACTGTGGCTTATAGATGGTGTTTCCTGTTTGAATGTACTGTTTTCACAAGGGACATCAAAACATACTGAACATGTTTAAAACACTGTTGTCTCCATAATCAGTCTAGACTGTGGCTTATAGATGGTGCTTCCTGTCTGAATGTACTGTTTTCATATGGGACATCAAAACTTACTGAACATGTTTCAAACACTGTTGTCTCCATCATCAGTCTAGACTGTGGCTTGTAGATGGTGTTTCTTGTCTGGATGTACTGTTTTCATATGAGACATCAAAACTTAGGAACATATTTCAGACACTGTTGTCTCCATCATCAGTCTAGACTGTGGCTTGTAGATGGTGTTTCCTGTCTGAATGTACTGTTTTGATATGGGACATCAAAACTTACTGAACATGTTTCAGACACTGTTGTCTCCATCTACAGTCTAGACTGTGGCTTGTAGATGATGTTTCCTGTCGGGATGTACTGTTTTCATATGAGACATCATATCTTACTGAACATGTTTCAAATACTGTTGTCTCCATCATCAGTCTAGACTGTGGCTTATAGATGGTGTTTCCTGTCTGAATGAACTGTTTTCATATTGAGACACCAAAACTTACTGAACATGTTTCAGGCACTGTTATCTCCATCATCAGTCTAGACTGTGGCTTATAGATGGTATTTCCTGTCTGAATGTACTGTTTTCATATGGGACATCACAATTTACTGGAAGATGTTTTAAACACTGCTGTCTCCAGCATCAGTCTAGACTGTGGCTTGTAGATGATGTTTGCTGCCTGAATGTACTGTTTTCATATAGAACATCACAACTTACTGAACATGTTTCAGACAATGTTGTCTCCATCATCTCTCTAGACTGTGGCTTATAGATGGTGTTTCCTGTCTGAATAAACTGTTTTCATATGGGACATCAAAACTTACTGAACTTGCTTCAGGCACTGTTATCTCCATCATAAGTCTAGACTGTGGCTTATAGATGGTGTTTCCTTTCTGAATGTACTGTTTTCATATGAGACATAAAAACTTACTGAACATGTTTAAGGCACTGTTGCCTCCATCATCGGTCTAGTCTGTGGCTTATAGAAGGTGTTTCCTATCTGGATGAACTGTTTTCATATGGGATATCACAATTAACTGGAACATGCTTTAAACACTGTTGTCTCCATCATCAATCTAGTCTGTGGCTTGTAGATGGTGTTTTCTGTCGGGATGATCTGTTTTCATATGACACATCACAACTTACTGAACATGTTTTAGACAATGTTGTCTCCATCATCTGTCTAGACTGTGGCTTATAGACGGTGTTTCCTGTCTGAATAAACTGTTTTCATATGGGACAACAAAACTTACTGAACATGTTTCAGACACTGTTGTCTCCATCATCAGTCTAGACTGTGGCTTATAGATGGTATTTCCTTTCTGAATGTACTGTTTTCATATGAGACCTAAAAACTTACTGAACATGTTTCAGGCACTGTTGCCTCCATCATCGGTCTAGTCTGTGGCTTATAGAAGGTGTTTCCTATCTGGATGAACTGTTTTCATATGGGATATCACAATTTACTGGAACATGCTTTAAACACTGTTGTCTCCTTCATCAATCTAGTCTGTGGCTTGTAGAAGGTGATTTCTGTCCGGATAATCTGTTTTCATATGACACATCAAAACTTACTGAACATGTTTCATACACTGTTGTCTCCATCATCAGTCTAGACTGTGGCTTATAGATGGTGTTTCCTGTCTGAATGTACTGTTTTCGTATGAGACATCAAAACTTACTGAATATGTTTCAGACACTGGTGTCTCCATCATCTGTCTAGACTGTGGCTGTAGATGGTGTTTCCTGTCTGGATGAACTCTTTTCATATGAGACATCAAAACTTACTGATCATGTTTCATACACTGTTGTCTCCATCATCTGTCTAAACTGTGGCTGTGGATGGTGTTTCCTGTCTGGATGTACTGTTTTCACATGGGACATCAAAACTTACTGAACATGCTTCAAACACTGTTGTCTCCATCATCAGTCTAGACTGTGGCTTATAGATGGTGTTTCCTGTCTGAATGTACTGTTTTCACAAGGGACATCAAAACAACCTGAACATGTTTAAAACACTGTTGTCTCCATCATCAGTCTAGACTGTGGCTGTGCATGGTGTTTCCTGTTGGATGTACTGTTTTCACATGGGACATCAAAACTTACTGAACATGTTTCAAACACTGTTGTCTCCATCATCAGTCTAGACTGTGGCTTATAGATGGTGTTTCCTGTCTGAATGTACTGTTTTCACAAGGGACATCAAAACATACTGAACATGTTTAAAACACTGTTGTCTCCATCATCAGTCTAGACTGTGGTTTATAGATGGTGCTTCCTGTCTGAATGTACGTTTTCATATGGGACATCAAAACTTACTGAACATGTTCCAACACTGCTGTCTCCATCATCAGTCTAGACTGTGGCTTATAGATGGTGTTTCCTGCCTGGAAGAACTGTTTTCATATGGAACATCACAACTTACTGAAAATATTTCAGGCACTGTTGTCTCCATCATCAGTCTAGACTGTGGCTTATAGATGGTGTTTCCTGTCTGAATGAACTGTTTTCATATGGGACATCAAAAATTACTGAACATGTTTCAGACACATTTGTCTGCATCATCAGTCTAGACTGTGGCTTGTAGATGGTGTTTCCTGTCTGGATATACTGTTTTCATATGGGACATCAAAATTTACTGGAACATGTTTTAAACACTGCTGTCTCCAGCATCAGTCTGGACTGTGGCTTATAGAAGGTGTTTTCTGTCGGGATGAACTGCTTTCATATGGAACATAACAACTTACTGAACATATTTCAAACACTGTTGTCTCCATCATCAGTCTAGACTGTGGCTTATAGATGGTGTTTCCTGTCTGAATGAACTGTTTTCATATGGGACATCAAAACTTACTGAACATGTTTCAGGCACTGTTATCTCCATCATCAGTCTAGACTGTGGCTTATAGATGGTGTTTCCTGTCTGAATGTACGGTTTTCATATGGGACATCACAATTTACTGGAACATGTTTTAAGCACTGCTGTCTCCAGCATCAGTCTAGACTGTGGCTTATAGAAGGTGTTTCCTGTCTGTATGAACTGTTTTCATATGGGACATCAAAACTTACTGAACATTTTTCAGACACTGTTATGTCCATCATCAGTCTAGACTGTGGCTTGTAGATGGTGTTTCCTGTCTGAATGTACTGTTTCATATGGGACATCAAAACTTACTGAACATGTTTCAGACGCTGTTGTCTCCATCATCAGTCTAGACTGTGGCTTGTAGATGGTGTTTCCTGTCTGGATGTACTGTATACATATGGAACATCAAAACTTACTGAACATGTTTCAGACACCGTTGCCTCCATCATGAGTCTAGACAGTGGCTTGTAGATGGTGTTTCCTGTCTGGATGTACTGTTTTCAAATGAGACATCAAAACTTAGGGACATATTTCAGACACTGTTGGCTCCATCATCACCTTAGACTGTGGCTTGTAGATGGTGTTTCCTGTCTGGATGTACTGTTTTCATATGAGACATCAAAACTTAGCAACATATTTCGGACACTGTTGTCTCCATCATCAGTCTAGACTGTGGCTTGTAGATGGTGTTTCCTGTCTGAATGTACTGTTTTCACATGGGACATCAAAACTTACTGAACATGTTTCTGACACTGTTGTCTCCATCATTAGTCTAGACTGTGGCTTGTAGATGGTGTTTCCTGTCTGGATGTACTGTTTTGATATGGGACATCAAAACATACTGAACATGTTTCAGACACTGTTGTCTCCATCATCAGTCTAGACTGTGGCTTGTAGATGATGTTTCCTGTCTGGATGTACTGCTTTCATATGAGACATCATAACTTACTGAACATGTTTCAAACACTGTTGTCTCCATCATCAGTCTAGACTGTGGCTTATAGATGGTGTTTCCTGTCTGAATGTACTGTTTTCATACTGAGACACCAAAACTTATTGAACATGTTTCAGGCACTGTTGTCTCCATCATCAGTCTAGACTGTGGCTTCTAGATGGTGTTTCCTGTCTGGATGTACTGTTTTCGTAAGAGACATCAAAACTTACTGAATGTTTCAGACACTGTTGTCTCCATCATCTGTCTAGACTGTGGCTGTAGATGGTGTTTCCTGTCTGGATGAACTGTTTTCATATGAGACATCAAAACTTACTGATCATGTTTCATACACTGTTGTCTCCATCATCTGTCTAGACTGTGGCTGTGGATGGTGTTTCCTGTGTGGATGTACTGTTTTCATATGAGACATCAAAACTTAGGAACATATTTCAGACACTGTTGTCTCCATCATCAGTCTAGACTGTGGCTTGTAGATGGTGTTTCCTGTCTGGATGTACTGTTTTCATATGGAACATCAAAACTTACTGAACATGTTTCAGACACTGTTGTCTCCATCACGAGTCTAGACTGTGGCTTGTAGATGGTGTTTCCCATCTGGATGTACTGTTTTCAAGTAAGACATCAAAACTTAGGGACATATTTCAGACACTGTTGGCTCCATCATCACCTTAGACTGTGGCTTGTAGATGGTGTTTCCTGTCTGGATGTACTGTTTTCATATGAGACATCAAAACTTAGCAACATATTTCGGACACTGTTGTCTCCATCATCAGTCTAGACTGTGGCTTGTAGATGGTGTTTCCTGTCTGAATGTACTGTTTTCACATGGGACATCAAAACTTACTGAACATGTTTCTGACACTGTTGTCTCCATCATCAGTCTAGACTGTGGCTTGTAGATGGTGTTTCCTGTCTGGATGTACTGTTTTGATATGGGACATCAAAACATACTGAACATGTTTCAGACACTGTTATGTCCATCACCAGTCTAGACTGTGGCTTGTATATGGTGTTTCCTGTCTGAATGTACTGTTTGCATATGGGACATCAAAACTTACTGAACATATTTCAGACACTGTTGTCTCCATCATCAGTCTAGACTGTGGCTTGTAGATGGTGTTTCCTGTCTGGATGTACTGTATTCATATGGAACATCAAAACTTACTGAACATGTTTCAGACACTGTTGTCTCCATCATGAGTCTAAGCAGTGGCTTGTAGATGGTGTTTCCTGTCTAGATGTACTGTCCTTATATGAGACATCAAAACTTAGGAACATATTTCAGACACTTTTGGCTCCTACATCACCTTAGACTGTGGCTTGTAGATGGTGTTTCTTGTCTGGATGTACTGTTTTCATATGAGACATCAAAATTTAGGAACATATTTCAGACACTGTTGTCTCCATCATCAGTCTAGACTGTGGCTTGTAGATGGTGTTTCAAGTCTGAATGTACTGTTTTCACACGGGACATCAAAACTTACTGAACATATTTCTGACACTGTTGTCTCCATCTTCAGTCTAGACTGTGGCTTGTAGATGATGTTTCCTTTCGGGATGCACTGTTTTCATATGAGACCTCATAACTTACTGAACATGTTTCAAATACTGTTGTCTCCATCATCAGTCTAGACTGTCGCTTATAGATGGTGTTTCCTGTCTGAATGAACTGTTTTCATATTGAGACACCAAAACTTACTGAACATGTTTCAGGCACTGTTATCTCCATCATCAGTCTAGACTGTGTCTTATAGATGGTATTTCCTGTCTGAATGTACTGTTTTCATATGGGACATCACAATTTCCTGGAACATGTTTTAAACACTGCTGTCTCCAGCATCAGTCTAGACTGTGGCTTGTAGATGGTGTTTGCTGCCTGAATGTACTGTTTTCATATGGAACATCACAACTTACTGAGCATGTTTCAGACAATGTTGTCTCCATCATCTGTCTAGACTGTGGCTTATAGTTGGTGTTTCCTGTCTGAATAAACTGTTTTCGTATGAGACGTCAAAACTTACTGAACATGTTTCGGGCACTGTTGTCTCCATCATCAGTCTAGCCTGTGGCTTATAGATGGTGCTTCCTGTCTGAATCAACTGTTTTCATATGGGACATCAAAACTTACTGAACTTGTTTCAGGCACTGTTATCTCCATCATCAGTCTAGACTGTGGCTTTAAGATGGTGTTTCCTTTCTGAATGTACTGTTTTCATATGAGACATAAAAACTTACTGAACATGTTTCAGGCACTGTTGCCTCCATCATCGGTCTAGTCTGTGGCTTATAGAAGGTGTTTCCTATCTGGATGAAATGTTTTCATATGGGATATCACAATTTACTGGAACATGCTTTAAACACTGTTGTCTCCATCATCAATCTAGTCTGTGGCTTGTAGATGGTGTTTTCTGTCGGGATGATCTGTTTTCATATGACACATCAAAACTTACTGAACATGTTTCAGACACTGTTGTCTCCATCATCAGTCTAGACTGTGGCTTATAGATGGTGTTTCCTGTCTGAATGTACTGTTTTCGTATGAGACATCAAAACTTACTGAATATGTTTCAGACTCTGTTGTCTACATCATCAGTCTAGACTGTTGCTTATACATGGTGTTTCCTGTCTGAATGTACTGTTTTCGTATGAGACATCAAAACTTACTGAATATTCTTTCAGACACTGTTGTCTCCATCATCTGTCTAGACTGTGGCTGTAGATGGTGTTTCCTGTCTGGATGAACTGTTTTCATATGAGACATCAAAACTTACTGATCATGTTTCATACACTGTTGTCTCCATCAGCTGTCTTGACTGTGGCTGTGGATGGTGTTTCCTGTCTGGATGTACTGTTTTCACATGGGACACCAAAACTTACTGAACATGTTTCAAACACTGTTGTCTCCATCATCAGTCTAGACTGTGGCAGTAGATGGTGTTTCCTGTCTGGATGAACTGTTTTCATATGAGACATTAAAACTTACTGATCATGTTTCATACACTGTTATATCCATCACCAGTCTAGACTGTGGCTTATAGAAGGTCTTTCCTATCTGGATGAACTGTTTTCATATGGGATATCACAATTAACTGGAACATGCTTTAAACACTGTTGTCTCCATCATCAATCTAGTCTGTGGCTTGTAGATGGTGTTTTCTGTCGGGATGATCTGTTTTCATATGACACATCGAAACTTACTGAACATGTTTCAGACACTGTTGTCTCCATCATCAGTCTAGACTGTGGCTTGTAGATGGTGTTTCCTGTCTGAATGTACTGTTTTCATATGGGACATCAAAACTTACTGAACATGTTTCAAACACTGTTGTCTCCATCATCAGTCTAGACTGTGGCTTATAGATGGTGTTTCCTGTCTGAATGTACTGTTTTCATACTGAGACACCAAAACTTATTGAACATGTTTCAGGCACTGTTGTCTCCATCATCAGTCTAGACTGTGGCTTCTAGATGGTGTTTCCTGTCTGAATGTATTGTTTTCATATGGGACATCAAAACTTACTGAACATGTTTCAGACACTGTTGTCTCCATCATTAGTCTAGACTGTGGCTTGTGGATGGTGTTTCCTGCCTGGAAGAACTGTTTTCATATGGAACATCACAACTTACTGAAAATGTTTCAGGCACTGTTGTCTCCATCATCAGTCTAGACTGTGGCTTATAGATGGTGTTTCCTGTCTGAATGAACTGTTTTCATATGGGACATCAAAAATTACTGAACATGTTTCAGACACATTTGTCTGCATCATCAGTCTAGACTGTGGCTTGTAGATGGTGTTTCCTGTCTGGATATACTGTTTTCATATGGGACATCAAAATTTACTGGAACATGTTTTAAACACTGCTGTCTCCAGCATCAGTCTGGACTGTGGCTTATAGAAGGTGTTTTCTGTCGGGATGAACTGCTTTCATATGGAACATAACAACTTACTGAACATATTTCAAACACTGTTGTCTCCATCATCAGTCTAGACTGTGGCTTATAGATGGTGTTTCCTGTCTGAATGAACTGTTTTCATATGGGACATCAAAACTTACTGAACATGTTTCAGGCACTGTTATCTCCATCATCAGTCTAGACTGTGGCTTATAGATGGTGTTTCCTGTCTGAATGTACTGTTTTCATATGGGACATCACAATTTACTGGAACATGTTTTAAGCACTGCTGTCTCCAGCATCAGTCTAGACTGTGGCTTATAGAAGGTGTTTCCTGTCTGTATGAACTGTTTTCATATGGGACATCAAAACTTACTGAACATTTTTCAGACACTGTTATGTCCATCATCAGTCTAGACTGTGGCTTGTAGATGGTGTTTCCTGTCTGAATGTACTGTTTCATATGGGACATCAAAACTTACTGAACATGTTTCAGACGCTGTTGTCTCCATCATCAGTCTAGACTGTGGCTTGTAGATGGTGTTTCCTGTCTGGATGTACTGTATACATATGGAACATCAAAACTAACTGAACATGTTTCAGACACCGTTGTCTCCATCATGAGTCTAGACAGTGGCTTGTAGATGGTGTTTCCTGTCTGGATGTACTGTTTTCAAATGAGACATCAAAACTTAGGGACATATTTCAGACACTGTTGGCTCCATCATCACCTTAGACTGTGGCTTGTAGATGGTGTTTCCTGTCTGGATGTACTGTTTTCATATGAGACATCAAAACTTAGCAACATATTTCGGACACTGTTGTCTCCATCATCAGTCTAGACTGTGGCTTGTAGATGGTGTTTCCTGTCTGAATGTACTGTTTTCACATGGGACATCAAAACTTACTGAACATGTTTCTGACACTGTTGTCTCCATCATTAGTCTAGACTGTGGCTTGTAGATGGTGTTTCCTGTCTGGATGTACTGTTTTGATATGGGACATCAAAACATACTGAACATGTTTCAGACACTGTTGTCTCCATCATCAGTCTAGACTGTGGCTTGTAGATGATGTTTCCTGTCTGGATGTACTGCTTTCATATGAGACATCATAACTTACTGAACATGTTTCAAACACTGTTGTCTCCATCATCAGTCTAGACTGTGGCTTATAGATGGTGTTTCCTGTCTGAATGTACTGTTTTCATACTGAGACACCAAAACTTATTGAACATGTTTCAGGCACTGTTGTCTCCATCATCAGTCTAGACTGTGGCTTCTAGATGGTGTTTCCTGTCTGGATGTACTGTTTTCGTAAGAGACATCAAAACTTACTGAATGTTTCAGACACTGTTGTCTCCATCATCTGTCTAGACTGTGGCTGTAGATGGTGTTTCCTGTCTGGATGAACTGTTTTCATATGAGACATCAAAACTTACTGATCATGTTTCATACACTGTTGTCTCCATCATCTGTCTAGACTGTGGCTGTGGATGGTGTTTCCTGTGTGGATGTACTGTTTTCATATGAGACATCAAAACTTAGGAACATATTTCAGACACTGTTGTCTCCATCATCAGTCTAGACTGTGGCTTGTAGATGGTGTTTCCTGTCTGGATGTACTGTTTTCATATGGAACATCAAAACTTACTGAACATGTTTCAGACACTGTTGTCTCCATCACGAGTCTAGACTGTGGCTTGTAGATGGTGTTTCCCATCTGGATGTACTGTTTTCAAGTAAGACATCAAAACTTAGGGACATATTTCAGACACTGTTGGCTCCATCATCACCTTAGACTGTGGCTTGTAGATGGTGTTTCCTGTCTGGATGTACTGTTTTCATATGAGACATCAAAACTTAGCAACATATTTCGGACACTGTTGTCTCCATCATCAGTCTAGACTGTGGCTTGTAGATGGTGTTTCCTGTCTGAATGTACTGTTTTCACATGGGACATCAAAACTTACTGAACATGTTTCTGACACTGTTGTCTCCATCATCAGTCTAGACTGTGGCTTGTAGATGGTGTTTCCTGTCTGGATGTACTGTTTTGATATGGGACATCAAAACATACTGAACATGTTTCAGACACTGTTATGTCCATCACCAGTCTAGACTGTGGCTTGTAGATGGTGTTTCCTGTCTGAATGTACTGTTTGCATATGGGACATCAAAACTTACTGAACATATTTCAGACACTGTTGTCTCCATCATCAGTCTAGACTGTGGCTTGTAGATGGTGTTTCCTGTCTGGATGTACTGTATTCATATGGAACATCAAAACTTACTGAACATGTTTCAGACACTGTTGTCTCCATCATGAGTCTAAGCAGTGGCTTGTAGATGGTGTTTCCTGTCTAGATGTACTGTCCTTATATGAGACATCAAAACTTAGGAACATATTTCAGACACTTTTGGCTCCTACATCACCTTAGACTGTGGCTTGTAGATGGTGTTTCCTGTGTGGATGTACTGTTTTCATATGAGACATCAAAATTTAGGAACATATTTCTGACACTGTTGTCTCCATCATCAGTCTAGACTGTGGCTTGTAGATGGTGTTTCAAGTCTGAATGTACTGTTTTCACATGGGACATCAAAACTTACTGAACATATTTCTGACACTGTTGTCTCCATCTTCAGTCTAGACTGTGGCTTGTAGATGATGTTTCCTTTCGGGATGCACTGTTTTCATATGAGACCTCATAACTTACTGAACATGTTTCAAATACTGTTGTCTCCATCATCAGTCTAGACTGTCGCTTATAGATGGTGTTTCCTGTCTGAATGAACTGTTTTCATATTGAGACACCAAAACTTACTGAACATGTTTCAGGCACTGTTATCTCCATCATCAGTCTAGACTGTGGCTTATAGATGGTATTTCCTGTCTGAATGTACTGTTTTCATATGGGACATCACAATTTACTGGAACATGTTTTAAACACTGCTGTCTCCAGCATCAGTCTAGACTGTGGCTTGTAGATGGTGTTTGCTGCCTGAATGTACTGTTTTCATATGGAACATCACAACTTACTGAGCCTGTTTCAGACAATGTTGTCTCCATCATCTGTCTAGACTGTGGCTTATAGTTGGTGTTTCCTGTCTGAATAAACTGTTTTCGTATGAGACGTCAAAACTTACTGAACATGTTTCGGGCACTGTTGTCTCCATCATCAGTCTAGCCTGTGGCTTATAGATGGTGCTTCCTGTCTGAATCAACTGTTTTCATATGGGACATCAAAACTTACTGAACTTGTTTCAGGCACTGTTATCTCCATCATCAGTCTAGACTGTGGCTTTAAGATGGTGTTTCCTTTCTGAATGTACTGTTTTCATATGAGACATAAAAACTTACTGAACATGTTTCAGGCACTGTTGCCTCCATCATCGGTCTAGTCTGTGGCTTATAGAAGGTGTTTCCTATCTGGATGAAATGTTTTCATATGGGATATCACAATTTACTGGAACATGCTTTAAACACTGTTGTCTCCATCATCAATCTAGTCTGTGGCTTGTAGATGGTGTTTTCTGTCGGGATGATCTGTTTTCATATGACACATCAAAACTTACTGAACATGTTTCAGACACTGTTGTCTCCATCATCAGTCTAGACTGTGGCTTATAGATGGTGTTTCCTGTCTGAATGTACTGTTTTCGTATGAGACATCAAAACTTACTGAATATCTTTCAGACACTGTTGTCTCCATCATCTGTCTAGACTGTGGCTGTAGATGGTGTTTCCTGTCTGGATGAACTGTTTTCATATGAGACATCAAAACTTACTGATCATGTTTCATACACTGTTGTCTCCATCAGCTGTCTTGACTGTGGCTGTGGATGGTGTTTCCTGTCTGGATGTACTGTTTTCACATGGGACACCAAAACTTACTGAACATGTTTCAAACACTGTTGTCTCCATCATCAGTCTAGACTGTGGCAGTAGATGGTGTTTCCTGTCTGGATGAACTGTTTTCATATGAGACATCAAAACTTACTGATCATGTTTCATACACTGTTATATCCATCACCAGTCTAGACTGTGGCTTATAGAAGGTGTTTCCTATCTGGATGAACTGTTTTCATATGGGATATCACAATTAACTGGAACATGCTTTAAACACTGTTGTCTCCATCATCAATCTAGTCTGTGGCTTGTAGATGGTGTTTTCTGTCAGGATGATCTGTTTTCATATGACACATCGAAACTTACTGAACATGTTTCAGACACTGTTGTCTCCATCATCAGTCTAGACTGTGGCTTGTAGATGGTGTTTCCTGTCTGAATGTACTGTTTTCATATGGGACATCAAAACTTACTGAACATGTTTCAAACACTGTTGTCTCCATCATCAGTCTAGACTGTGGCTTATAGATGGTGTTTCCTGTCTGAATGTACTGTTTTCATACTGAGACACCAAAACTTATTGAACATGTTTCAGGCACTGTTGTCTCCATCATCAGTCTAGACTGTGGCTTCTAGATGGTGTTTCCTGTCTGAATGTATTGTTTTCATATGGGACATCAAAACTTACTGAACATGTTTCAGACACTGTTGTCTCCATCATTAGTCTAGACTGTGGCTTGTGGATGGTGTTTCCTGTCTGGATGTACTGTTTTCGTAAGAGACATCAAAACTTACTGAATGTTTCAGACACTGCTGTCTCCATCATCTGTCTAGACTGTAGCTGTAGATGGTGTTTCCTGTCTGGATGAACTGTTTTCATATGAGACATCAAAACTTACTGATCATGTTTCATACACTGTTGTCTCCATCATCTGTCTAGACTGTGGCTGTGGATGGTGTTTCCTGTGTGGATGTACTGTTTTCATATGAGACATCAAAACTTAGGAACATATTTCAGACACTTTTGTCTCCATCATCAGTCTAGGCTGTGGCTTGTAGATGGTGTTTCCTGTCTGGATGTACTGTTTTCATATGGAACATCAAAACTTACTGAACATGTTTCAGACACTGTTGTCTCCATCACGAGTCTAGACTGTGGCTTGTAGATGGTGTTTCCTGTCTGGATGTACTGTTTTCATATGGGACATCAAATCTTACTGAACAAGTTTCAGAATCTGTTCTCTCCATCATCACCTTAGACTGTGGCTTGTAGATGAGTTTCCTGCCTGGATGTAGTGTTTTCATATGAGACACCAAAAGTTACTGAACATGTTTCGGACACTCTTATCTCCATCATCAGTCTAGACTGTGGCTTGTAGATGATGTTTCCTGTCTAAATGTACTGTTTTCATATGGGACATCAAAACTAACTAAACATGTTTCAGACACTGTTGTCTCCATCTTCAGCCTAGACTGTGGCTTGTAGATGGTGTTTCCTGCCTGAATAGACTGTTTTCATATGGAACATCACAACTTACTGAACATTTTTCAGACATTGTTGTCTCCATCATCAGTCTAGACAGTGGCTTGTAGATGGTGTTTCCTGCCTGAATGTACTGTTTTCATCTGGAACATCACAACTTACTGAACATGTTTCAGACACTGTTGTCTCCGTCTTCATTCTAGACTTTTGCTTTTAGATGGTCTCTCTTGTCTGAATGAACTGCTTTCATATGGAACATAACAACTTACTGAACATATTTCAAACACTGTTGTCTCCATCATCAGTCTAGACTGTGGCTTATAGATGGTGTTTCCTGTCTGAATGAACTGTTTTCATATGGGACATCAAAACTTACTGAACATGTTTCAGGCACTGTTATCTCCATCATCAGTCTAGACTGTGGCTTATAGATGGTGTTTCCTGTCTGAATGTACTGTTTTCATATGGGACATCACAATTTACTGGAACATGTTTTAAGCACTGCTGTCTCCAGCATCAGTCTAGACTGTGGCTTATAGAAGGTGTTTCCTGTCTGTATGAACTGTTTTCATATGGGACATCAAAACTTACTGAACATTTTTCAGACACTGTTATGTCCATCATCAGTCTAGACTGTGGCTTGTAGATGGTGTTTCCTGTCTGAATGTACTGTTTCATATGGGACATCAAAACTTACTGAACATGTTTCAGACGCTGTTGTCTCCATCATCAGTCTAGACTGTGGCTTGTAGATGGTGTTTCCTGTCTGGATGTACTGTATACATATGGAACATCAAAACTTACTGAACATGTTTCAGACACCGTTGTCTCCATCATGAGTCTAGACAGTGGCTTGTAGATGGTGTTTCCTGTCTGGATGTACTGTTTTCAAATGAGACATCAAAACTTAGGGACATATTTCAGACACTGTTGGCTCCATCATCACCTTAGACTGTGGCTTGTAGATGGTGTTTCCTGTCTGGATGTACTGTTTTCATATGAGACATCAAAACTTAGCAACATATTTCGGACACTGTTGTCTCCATCATCAGTCTAGACTGTGGCTTGTAGATGGTGTTTCCTGTCTGAATGTACTGTTTTCACATGGGACATCAAAACTTACTGAACATGTTTCGGACACTGTTGTCTCCATCATTAGTCTAGACTGTGGCTTGTAGATGGTGTTTCCTGTCTGGATGTACTGTTTTGATATGGGACATCAAAACATACTGAACATGTTTCAGACACTGTTGTCTCCATCATCAGTCTAGACTGTGGCTTGTAGATGATGTTTCCTGTCTGGATGTACTGCTTTCATATGAGACATCATAACTTACTGAACATGTTTCAAACACTGTTGTCTCCATCATCAGTCTAGACTGTGGCTTATAGATGGTGTTTCCTGTCTGAATGTACTGTTTTCATACTGAGACACCAAAACTTATTGAACATGTTTCAGGCACTGTTGTCTCCATCATCAGTCTAGACTGTGGCTTCTAGATGGTGTTTCCTGTCTGGATGTACTGTTTTCGTAAGAGACATCAAAACTTACTGAATGTTTCAGACACTGTTGTCTCCATCATCTGTCTAGACTGTGGCTGTAGATGGTGTTTCCTGTCTGGATGAACTGTTTTCATATGAGACATCAAAACTTACTGATCATGTTTCATACACTGTTGTCTCCATCATCTGTCTAGACTGTCGCTTATAGATGGTGTTTCCTGTCTGAATGAACTGTTTTCATATTGAGACACCAAAACTTACTGAACATGTTTCAGGCACTGTTATCTCCATCATCAGTCTAGACTGTGGCTTATAGATGGTGTTTCCTGTCTGAATGTACTGTTTTCGTATGAGACATCAAAACTTACTGAATATGTTTCAGACTCTGTTGTCTACATCATCAGTCTAGACTGTTGCTTATACATGGTGTTTCCTGTCTGAATGTACTGTTTTCGTATGAGACATCAAAACTTACTGAATATCTTTCAGACACTGTTGTCTCCATCATCTGTCTAGACTGTGGCTGTAGATGGTGTTTCCTGTCTGGATGAACTGTTTTCATATGAGACATCAAAACTTACTGATCATGTTTCATACACTGTTGTCTCCATCAGCTGTCTTGACTGTGACTGTGGATGGTGTTTCCTGTCTGGATGTACTGTTTTCACATGGGACACCAAAACTTACTGAACATGTTTCAAACACTGTTGTCTCCATCATCAGTCTAGACTGTGGCAGTAGATGGTGTTACCTGTCTGGATGAACTGTTTTCATATGAGACATTAAAACTTACTGATCATGTTTCATACACTGTTATATCCATCACCAGTCTAGACTGTGGCTTATAGAAGGTGTTTCCTATCTGGATGAACTGTTTTCATATGGGATATCACAATTAACTGGAACATGCTTTAAACACTGTTGTCTCCATCATCAATCTAGTCTGTGGCTTGTAGATGGTGTTTTCTGTCGGGATGATCTGTTTTCATATGACACATCGAAACTTACTGAATATGTTTCAGACACTGTTGTCTCCATCATCAGTCTAGACTGTGGCTTGTAGATGGTGTTTCCTGTCTGAATGTACTGTTTTCATATGGGACATCAAAACTTACTGAACATGTTTCAAACACTGTTGTCTCCATCATCAGTCTAGACTGTGGCTTCTAGATGGTGTTTCCTGTCTGAATGTATTGTTTTCATATGGGACATCAAAACTTACTGAACATGTTTCAGACACTGTTGTCTCCATCATTAGTCTAGACTGTGGCTTGTGGATGGTGTTTCCTGTCTGGATGTACTGTTTTCGTAAGAGACATCAAAACTTACTGAATGTTTCAGACACTGCTGTCTCTATCATCTGTCTAGACTGTAGCTGTAGATGGTGTTTCCTGTCTGGATGAACTGTTTTCATATGAGACATCAAAACTTACTGATCATGTTTCATACACTGTTGTCTCCATCATCTGTCTAGACTGTGGCTGTGGATGGTGTTTCCTGTGTGGATGTACTGTTTTCATATGAGACATCAAAACTTAGGAACATATTTCAGACACTGTTGTCTCCATCATCAGTCTATGCTGTGGCTTGTAGATGGTGTTTCCTGTCTGGATGTACTGTTTTCATATGGAACATCAAAACTTACTGAACATGTTTCAGACACTGTTGTCTCCATCACGAGTCTAGACTGTGGCTTGTAGATGGTGTTTCCTGTCTGGATGTACTGTTTTCATATGGGACATCAAATCTTACTGAACAAGTTTCAGAATCTGTTCTCTCCATCATCACCTTAGACTGTGGCTTGTAGATGAGTTTCCTGCCTGGATGTAGTGTTTTCATATGAGACACCAAAAGTTACTGAACATGTTTCGGACACTCTTATCTCCATCATCAGTCTAGACTGTGGCTTGTAGATGATGTTTCCTGTCTAAATGTACTGTTTTCATATGGGACATCAAAACTAACTAAACATGTTTCAGACACTGTTGTCTCCATCTTCAGCCAAGACTGTGGCTTGTAGATGGTGTTTCCTGCCTGAATAGACTGTTTTCATATGGAACATCACAACTTACTGAACATTTTTCAGACATTGTTGTCTCCATCATCAGTCTAGACTGTGGCTTTTAGATGGTGTTTCCTGTCTGAAGGTACTGTTTTCATATGGAACATCACAACTTACTGAACATTTTTCAGACACTGTTGTCTCCATCATCAGTCTAGACAGTGGCTTGTAGATGGTGTTTCCTGCCTGAATGTACTGTTTTCATCTGGAACATCACAACTTACTGAACATGTTTCAGACACTGTTGTCTCCGTCTTCATTCTAGACTTTTGCTTTTAGATGGTCTCTCTTGTCTGAATGTACTGTTTTCATATGGGACATCACAACTTACTCATACTGTTTCAGACACTGTTGTCTCCATCATCAGTCTAGGCTGTGGCTTTTAGATGGTGTTTCCTGTCTGAATGTACTGTTTTCATATGGGACATCACAACTTACTGAACATGTTTCAGGAAATGTTATCTCCATCATCAGTTTAGACTGTGGCTTATAGATGGTGTTTCCTGGCTGAATGAACTGTTTTCATATGGGATATCAACATTTACTGAACATGTTTCAAACACTGTTGTCTCCATCATCAGTCTAGACTGTGGCTTATAGATGGTGTTTCCTGTCTGAATGTACTGTTTTCATATGGGACATCACAATTTACTGGAACATGTTTTAAACACTGCTGTCTCCAGCATAAGTCTAGACTGTGGCTTATAGAAGGTGTTTCCTGTCGGGATGTACTGTTTTCATATGGAACATTACAACTTACTGAGCATGTTTCAAACACTGTTGTCTCCATCATTAGTTTAGACTGTGGCTTATAGAAGGTGTTTCCTGTCTGGACGAACTCTTTTCATATGGAACATCACAACTTACTGAGCATGTTTTAAACACTGCTGTCTCCAGCATCAGTCTAGACTGTGGCTTATAGATGGTGTTTTCTGTCTGGATGAACTGTTTTCATATGGAACATCACAACTTACTGAGCATGTTTCAAACACTGTTGTCTCCAACATCAATCTAGTCTGTGGCTTGTAGAAGGTGTTTTCTGTCTGGATAATCTGTTTTCACATGACACATCAAAACTTACTGCACATGTTTCAGACACTGTTGTCTCCATCATCAGTCTAGACTGTGACTTATAGATGGTGTTTCCTGTCTGAATGTACTGTTTTCGTATGAGACATCAAAACTTACTGAATATGTTTCAGACACTGGTGTCTCCATCATCTGTCTAGACTGTGGCTGTAGATGGTGTTTCCTGTCTGGATGAACTGTTTTCATATGAGACATCAAAACTTACTGAACATGTTTCAAACACTGTTGTCTCCATCATCAGTCTAGACTGTGGCTTATAGATGGTGTTTCCTGTCTGAATGTACTGTTTGTACAAGGGACATCAAAACAACCTGAACATGTTTAAAACACTGTTGTCTCCATCATCAGTCTAGACTGTGGCTTATAGATGGTGTTTCCTGTCTGAATGTATTGTTTTCATATGGGACATCAAAACTTACTGAACATGTTCCAACACTGCTGTCTCCATCATCAGTCTAGACTGTGGCTTGTAGATGGTGTTTCCTGTCTGGATGTACTGTTTTCATATGGGACATCAAAACTTACTGAACATGTTTCAAACACTGTTGTCTCCATCATCTGTCTAGACTGTGGCTTATAGATGGTGTTTCCTGCCTGAATGTACTGTTTTCATATGGGACATCAAAACTTACTGAACATGTTTCAAACACTGCTGTCTCCATCATCAGTCTAGACTGTGGGTTATAGATGGTGTTTCCTGCCTGGAAGAACTGTTTTCATATGGAACATCACAACTTACTGAACATGTTTCAGGCACTGTTGTCTCCATCATCAGTCTAGACTGTGGCTTATAGATGTCGTTTCCTGTCTGAATGAACTGTTTTCATATGGGACATCAAAACTTACTGAACATGTGTCAGGCACTGTTGTCTCCATCATCAGTCTAGACTGTCGCTTGTAGATGGTGTTTACTGTCTGGATGTACTGTATTCATATGGAACATCAAAACTTACTGAACATGCTTCAGACACTGCTGTCTCCATCATGGGTCTAGACAGTGCCTTGTAGATGGTGTTTCCTGTCTGGGTATACTGTCTTCATATGAGACATCAAAACTTAGGAACATATTTCAGACACTGTTGGCTCCATCATCACGTTAGACTGTGGCTTGTAGATGGTGTTTCTTGTCTGGATGTACTGTGTTCAAATGAGACATCAAAACTTAGGAACATATTTCAGACACTGTTGTCTCCATCATCAGTCTAGACTGTGGCTTGTAGATGGTGTTTCCTGTCTGAATGTACTGTTTTCACATGGGACATCAAAACTTACTGAACATATTTCTGACACTGTAGTCTCCATCATCATTCTAGACTGCGGCTTGTAGATGGTGTTTCCTGTCTGGATGTACTGTTTTGATATGGGACATCAAAACTTACTGAACATGTTTCAGACACTGTTGTCTCCATCATCAGTCTAGACTGTGGCTTGTAGATGATGTTTCCTGTCGGGATGTACTGTTTTGATATGGGACATCAAAACTTACTGAACATGTTTCAAATACTGTTGTCTCCATCATCAGTCTAGACTGTGGCTTATAGATGGTGTTTCCTGTCGGGATGTACTGTTTTCATATGAGACATCATAACTTACTGAACATGTTTCAAGTACTGTTGTCTCCATCATCAGTCTAGACTGTGGCTTATAGATGGTGTTTCCTGTCTGAATGAACTGTTTTCATATGGGACATCAAAACTTACTGAACATGTTTCAGGCACTGTTATCTCCATCATCAGTCTAGACTGTGCCTTATAGATGGTGTTTCCTGTCTAAATGTACTGTTTTCATATGGGACATCACAATTTACTGGAACATGTTTTAAACACTGCTGTCTCCAGCATCAGTCTAGACTGTGGCTTATAGAAGGTGTTTCCTGTCTGGATGAACTGTTTTCATATGGGACATCAAAACTTACTGAACATGTTTCAGACACTGTTATCTCCATCATCAGTCTAGACTGTGGCTTCTAGATGGTGTTTCCTGTCTGAATGTATTGTTTTCATATGGGACATCAAAACTTACTGAACATGTTTCAGACACTGTAGTCTCCATCATCAGTCTAGACTGTGGCTTGTGGATGGTGTTCCCTGTCTGGATGTACTGTATTTATATGGAACATCAAAACTTACTGAACACGTTTCAGACACTGTTGTCTCCATCATGAGTCTAGACAGTGGCTTGTAGATGGTGTTTCCTGTCTGGATGTACTGTTTTCATATGAGACATCAAAACTTAGGAAAATATTTCAGACACTGTTGGCTCCATCATCACCTTAGACTGTGGCTTGTAGATGGTGTTTCCTGTCTGGATGTACTGTATTCATATGAGTCATCAAAACTTAGGAAACTATTTCAGACACTGTTGTCTCCATCATCAGTCTAGACTGTGGCTTGTAGATGGTGTTTCCTGTCTGGATGTACTGTTTTCATACGGAACATCAAAACTTACTGAACATGTTTCAGACACTGTTGTCTCCAGCATGCGTCTAGACTGTGGCTTGTAGATGGTGTTTCCTGTCTGGATGTACTGTTTTCATATGGGACATCAAATCTTACTGAACAAGTATCAGAATCTGTTCTCTCCATCATCACCTTAGACTGTGGCTTGTAAATGTGTTTCCTGCCTGGATGTAGTGTTTTCATATGAGACATCAAAAGCTACCGAACATGTTTCGGACACTCTTGTCTCCATCATCAGTCTAGACTGTGGCTTGTAGATGATGTTTCCTGTCTGAATGTACTGTTTTCATATGGGACATCAAAACGTACTGAACATTTTTCAGACATTGTTGTCTCCATCATCAGTCTAGACTGTGGCTTGTAGATGGTGTTTCCTGCCTGAATGTACTGTTTTCATATGGAACATCAAAACTTACTGATCATGTTTCAAACACTGTTGTCTCCATCATCAGTCTAGACTGTGGCTTGTAGATGGTGTTTCCTGCCTGAATGTACTGTTTTCATATGGAACATCAAAACTTACTGAACATATTTCTGACACTGTAGTCTCCATCATCATTCTAGACTGTGGCTTGTAGATGGTGTTTCCTGTCTGAATGTACTGTTTTGATATGGGACATCAAAACTTACTGAACATGTTTCAGACACTGTTGTCTCCATCATCAGTCTAGACTGTGGCTTGTAGATGGTGTTTCCTGTCTGAATGAACTGTTTTGATATGGGACATCAAAACTTACTGAACATGTTTCAGACACTGTTGTCTCCATCATCAGTCTAGACTGTGGCTTGTAGATGGTGTTTCCTGCCTGAATAGACTGTTTTGATATGGGACATCAAAACTTACTGAACATGTTTCAGACACTGTTGTCTCCATCATCAGTCTAGACTGTGGCTTGTAGATGGTGTTTCCTGTCTGAATGTACTGTTTTGATATGGGACATCAAAACTTACTGAACATGTTTCAGACACTGTTGTCTCCATCATCAGTCTAGACTGTGGCTTGTAGATGATGTTTCCTGTCGGGATGTACTGTTTTCATATGAGACATCATAACTTACTGAACATGTTTCAAGTACTGTTGTCTCCATCATCAGTCTAGACTGTGGCTTGTAGATGGTGTTTCCTGTCTGAATGTACTGTTTTGATATGGGACATCAAAACTTACTGAACATGTTTCAGACACTGTTGTCTCCATCATCAGTCTAGACTGTGGCTTGTAGATGGTGTTTCCTGTCTGAATGTACTGTTTTGATATGGGACATCAAAACTTACTGAACATGTTTCAGACACTGTTGTCTCCATCATCAGTCTAGACTGTGGCTTGTAGATGATGTTTCCTGTCGGGATGTACTGTTTTCATATGAGACATCATAACTTACTGAACATGTTTCAAGTACTGTTGTCTCCATCATCAGTCTAGACTGTGGCTTGTAGATGGTGTTTCCTGTCTGAATGTACTGTTTTGATATGGGACATCAAAACTTACTGAACATGTTTCAGACACTGTTGTCTCCATCATCAGTCTAGACTGTGGCTTGTAGATGATGTTTCCTGTCGGGATGTACTGTTTTGATATGGGACATCAAAACTTACTGAACATAATTCAGACACTGTTGTCTCCATCATCAGTCTAGACTGTGGCTTGTAGATGGTGTTTCCTGTCTGGATGTACTGTTTTCATATGGGACATCACAATTTACTGGAACATGTTTTGAACACTGTTGTCTCCATCATCAGTCTAGACTGTGGCTTGTAGATGGTGTTTCCTGCCTGAATGTACTGTTTTCATATGGAACATCACAACTTACTGAACATGTTTCAGACACTATTGTCTCCGTCTTCAGTCTAGACTTTTGCTTTTAGATGGTCTCTCTTGTCTGAATGTACTGTTTTTATATGGGACATCACAACTTACTCATAATGTTTCAGACACTGTTGTCTCCATCATCAGTCTAGGCTGTGGCTTTTAGATGGTGTCTTGTCTGAATGTACTGTTTTCATATGGGACATCACAACGTACTGAACATGTTTCAGGAAATGTTATCTCCATCATCAGTTTAGACTGTGGCTTATAGATGGTGTTTGCTGTCTGAATAAACTGTTTTCATATGGGATATCAACATTTACTGAACATGTTTCAAACACTGTTGTCACCATCATCAGTCTAGACTGTGGCTTATAGATGGTGTTTCCTGTCTGAATATACTGTTTTCATATGGGACATCACAATTTACTGGAACATGTTTTGAACACTGCTGTCTCCAGCATCAGTCTAGACTGTGGCTTATAGAAGGTGTTTCCTGTCTGGATGTACTGTTTCCATATGGAACATTACAACTTACTGAGCATGTTTCAAACACTGTTGTCTCATTCATCAGTTTAGACTGTGGCTTATAGATGGTGTTTCCTGTCTGAATGTACTGTTTTGATATGGGACATCAAAACTTACTGAACATGTTTCAGACACTGTTGTCTCCATCATCAGTCTAGACTGTGGCTTGTAGATGATGTTTCCTGTCGGGATGTACTGTTTTGATATGGGACATCACAACTTACTGAACATGTTTCAAATACTGTTGTCTCCATCATCAGTCTAGACTGTGGCTTGTAGATGGTGATTCCTGTCTGGATGTACTGTTTTCGTATGAGACATCATAAATTACTGAACATGTTTCAAATACTGTTGTCTCCATCATCAGTCTAGACTGTGGCTTATAGATGGTGTTTCCTGTCTGAATGAACTGTTTTCATATTGAGACACCAAAACTTACTGAACATGTTTCAGGCACTGTTATCTCCATCATCAGTCTAGACTGTGGCTTATAGATGGTATTTCCTGTCTGAATGTACTGTTTTCATATGGGACATCACAATTTACTGGAAGATGTTTTAAACACTGCTGTCTCCAGCATCAGTCTAGACTGTGGCTTGTAGATGGTGTTTGCTGCCTGAATGTACTGTTTTCATATAGAACATCACAGCTTACTGAACATGTTTTAGACAATGTTGTCTCCATCATCTGTCTAGACTGTGGCTTATAGACGGTGTTTCCTGTCTGAATAAACTGTTTTCATATGGGACAACAAAACTTACTGAACATGTTTCAGACACTGTTGTCTCCATTATCAGTCTAGACTGTGGCTTATAGATGGTGTTTCCTTTCTGAAAGTACTGTTTTCATATGAGACATAAAAACTTACTGAACATGTTTCAGGCACTGTTGCCTCCATCATCGGTCTAGTCTGTGGCTTATAGAAGGTGTTTCCTATCTGGATGAACTGTTTTCATATGGGATATCACAATTTACTGGAACATGCTTTAAACACTGTTGTCTCCTTCATCAATCTAGTCTGTGGCTTGTAGAAGGTGTTTTCTGTCTGGATAATCTGTTTTCATATGACACATCAAAACTTACTGAATATCTTTCAGACACTGGTGTCTCCATCATCTGTCTAGACTGTGGCTGTAGATGGTGTTTCCTGTCTGGATGAACTGTTTTCATATGAGACATCAAAACTTACTGATCATGTTTCATACACTGTTGTCTCCATCATCTGTCTAGACTGTGGCTGTGGATGGTGTTTCCTGTCTGGATGTACTGTTTTCACATGGGACATCAAAACTTACTGACCATGCTTCAAACACTGTTGTCTCCATCATCAGTATAGACTGTGGCTTATAGATGGTGTTTCCTGTCTGAATGTACTGTTTTCACAAGGGACATCAAAACAACCGGAACATGTTTAAAACACTGTTGTCTCCATCATCAGTCTAGACTGTGGCTGTGCATGGTGTTTCCTGTTGGATGTACTGTTTTCACATGGGACATCAAAACTTACTGAACATGTTTCAGACACTGTTGTCTCCATCATCAGTCTAGACTGTGGCTTATAGATGGTGTTTCCTGTCTGAATGTACTGTTTTCACAAGGGACATCAAAACATACTGAACATGTTTAAAACACTGTTGTATCCATCATCAGTCTAGACTGTGGCTTATAGATGGTGCTTCCTGTCTGAATGTACGTTTTCATATGGGACATCAAAACTTACTGAACATGTTCCAACACTGCTGTCTCCATCATCAGTCTAGACTGTGGCTTATAGATGGTGTTTCGTGTCTGAATGAACTGTTTTCATATGGGACATCAAAAATTACTGAACATGTTTCAGACACTGTTGTCTGCATCATCAGTCTAGACTGTGGCTTGTAGATGGTGTTTCCTGTCTGGATATACTGTTTTCATATGGGACATCAAAATTTACTGGAACATGTTTTAAACACTGCTGTTTCCAGCATCAGTCTGGAATGTGGCTTATAGAAGGTGTTTTCTGTCGGGATGAACTGCTTTCATATGGAACATAACAACTTACTGAACATATTTCAAACACTGTTGTCTCCATCATCAGTCTAGACTGTGGCTTATAGATGGTGTTTCCTGTCTGAATGAACTGTTTTCATATGGGACATCAAAACTTACTGAACATGTTTCAGGCACTGTTATCTCCATCATCAGTCTAGACTGTGGCTTATAGATGGTGTTTCCTGTCTGAATGTACTGTTTTCATATGGGACATCACAATTTACTGGAACATGTTTTAAGCACTGCTGTCTCCAGCATCAGTCTAGACTGTGGCTTATAGAAGGTGTTTCCTGTCTGTATGAACTGTTTTCATATGGGACATCAAAACTTACTGAACATTTTTCAGACACTGTTATGTCCATCATCAGTCTAGACTGTGGCTTGTAGATGGTGTTTCCTGTCTGAATGTACTGTTTCATATGGGACATCAAAACTTACTGAACATGTTTCAGACGCTGTTGTCTCCATCATCAGTCTAGACTGTGGCTTGTAGATGGTGTTTCCTGTCTGGATGTACTGTATACATATGGAACATCAAAACTTACTGAACATGTTTCAGACACCGTTGTCTCCATCATGAGTCTAGACAGTGGCTTGTAGATGGTGTTTCCTGTCTGGATGTACTGTTTTCAAATGCGACATCAAAACTTAGGGACATATTTCAGACACTGTTGGCTCCATCATCACCTTAGACTGTGGCTTGTAGATGGTGTTTCCTGTCTGGATGTACTGTTTTCATTTGAGACATCAAAACTTAGCAACATATTTCGGACACTGTTGTCTCCATCATCAGTCTAGACTGTGGCTTGTAGATGGTGTTTCCTGTCTGAATGTACTGTTTTCACATGGGACATCAAAGCCTACTGAACATGTTTCTGACACTGTTGTCTCCATCATCAGTCTAGACTGTGGCTTGTAGCTGGTGTTTCCTGTCTGGATGTACTGTTTTGATATGGGACATCAAAACATACTGAACATGTTTCAGACACTGTTGTCTCCATCATCAGTCTAGACTGTGGCTTGTAGATGATGTTTCCTGTCTGAATGAACTGTTTTCATATGAGACATCATAACTTACTGAACATGTTTCAAGTACTGTTGTCTCCATCATCAGTCTAGACTGTGGCTTATAGATGGTGTTTCCTGTCTGAATGAACTGTTTTCATATGGGACATCAAAACTTACTGAACATGTTTCAGGCACTGTTATCTCCATCATCAGTCTAGACTGTGCCTTATAGATGGTGTTTCCTGTCTAGATGTACTGTTTTCATATGGGACATCACAATTTACTGGAACATGTTTTAAACACTGCTGTCTCCAGCATCAGTCTAGACTGTGGCTTATAGAAGGTGTTTCCTGTCTGGATGAACTGTTTTCATATGGGACATCAAAACTTACTGAACATGTTTCAGACACTGTTATCTCCATCATCAGTCTAGACTGTGGCTTCTAGATGGTGTTTCCTGTCTGAATGTATTGTTTTCATATGGGACATCAAAACTTACTGAACATGTTTCAGACACTGTAGTCTCCATCATCAGTCTAGACAGTGGCTTGTGGATGGTGTTCCCTGTCTGGATGTACTGTATTTATATGGAACATCAAAACTTACTGAACACGTTTCAGACACTGTTGTCTCCATCATGAGTCTAGACAGTGGCTTGTAGATGGTGTTTCCTGTCTGGATGTACTGTTTTCATATGAGACATCAAAACTTAGGAAAATATTTCAGACACTGTTGGCTCCATCATCACCTTAGACTGTGGCTTGTAGATGGTGTTTCCTGTCTGGATGTACTGTTTTCATATGAGTCATCAAAACTTAGGAAACTATTTCAGACACTGTTGTCTCCATCATCAGTCTAGACTGTGGCTTGTAGATGGTGTTTCCTGTCTGGATGTACTGTTTTCATACGGAACATCAAAACCTACTGAACATGTTTCAGACACTGTTGTCTCCAGCATGCGTCTAGACTGTGGCTTGTAGATGGTGTTTCCTGTCTGGATGTACTGTTTTCATATGGGACATCAAATCTTACTGAACAAGTATCAGAATCTGTTCTCTCCATCATCACCTTAGACTGTGGCTTGTAAATGTGTTTCCTGCCTGGATGTAGTGTTTTCATATGAGACATCAAAAGCTACCGAACATGTTTCGGACACTCTTGTCTCCATCATCAGTCTAGACTGTGGCTTGTAGATGATGTTTCCTGTCTGAATGTACTGTTTTCATATGGGACATCAAAACTTACTGAACATTTTTCAGACATTGTTGTCTCCATCATCAGTCTAGACTGTGGCTTTTAGATGGTGTTTCCTGTCTGAAGGTACTGTTTTCATATGGAACATCACAACTTACTGATCATGTTTCAGACACTGTTGTCTCCATCATCAGTCTAGACTGTGGCTTGTAGATGGTGTTTCCTGCCTGAATGTACTGTTTTCATATGGAACATCACAACTTACTGAACATGTTTCAGACACTATTGTCTCCGTCTTCAGTCTAGACTTTTGCTTTTAGATGGTCTCTCTTGTCTGAATGTACTGTTTTTATATGGGACATCACAACTTACTCATAATGTTTCAGACACTGTTGTCTCCATCATCAGTCTAGGCTGTGGCTTTTAGATGGTGTCTTGTCTGAATGTACTGTTTTCATATGGGACATCACAACGTACTGAACATGTTTCAGGAAATGTTATCTCCATCATCAGTTTAGACTGTGGCTTATAGATGGTGTTTGCTGTCTGAATAAACTGTTTTCATATGGGATATCAACATTTACTGAACATGTTTCAAACACTGTTGTCACCATCATCAGTCTAGACTGTGGCTTATAGATGGTGTTTCCTGTCTGAATGTACTGTTTTCATATGGGACATCACAATTTACTGGAACATGTTTTGAACACTGCTGTCTCCAGCATCAGTCTAGACTGTGGCTTATAGAAGGTGTTTCCTGTCTGGATGTACTGTTTCCATATGGAACATTACAACTTACTGAGCATGTTTCAAACACTGTTGTCTCATTCATCAGTTTAGACTGTGGCTTATAGAAGGTGTTTCCTGTCTGGATGTACTGTTTTCGTATGGGACATCAAAACTTACTGAACATGTTTTAGGCACTGTTATCTCCATCATCAGTCTAGACTGTGGCTTATAGATGGTGTTTCCTTTCTGAATGTACTGTTTTCATATGAGACATGAAAACTTACTGAACATGCTTCAGGCACTGTTGCCTCCATCATCGGTCTAGTCTGTGGCTTATAGAAAGTGTTTCCTGTCTGGATGAACTGTTTTCATATGGGATATCACAATTTACTGGAACATGCTTTAAACACTGTTGTCTCCTTCATCAATCTAGTCTGTGGCTTGTAGAAGGTGTTTTCTGTCTGGATAATCTGTTTTCACATGACACATCAAAACTTACTGAACATGTTTCAGACACTGTTGTCTCCATCATCTGTCTAGACTGTGGCTGTATATGGTGTTTCCTGCCTGGATGTAGTGTTTTCATATGAGACACTAAAAGTTACTGAACATGTTTCGGACACTGTTGTCTCCATCATCAGTCTAGACTGTGGCTTGTAGATGGTGTTTCCTGTCTGAATGTACTGTTTTGATATGGGACATCACAACTTACTGAACATGTTTCAGACACTGTTGTCTCCATCTTCAGTCTAGACTGTGGCTTATAGATGGTGTTTCCTGTCTGAATGAACTGTTTTCATATTGAGACACCAAAACTTACTGAACATGTTTCAGGCACTGTTATCTCCATCATCAGTCTAGACTGTGGCTTGTAGATGGTGTTTCCTGTCTGAATGTACTGTTTTGATATGGGACATCACAACTTACTGAACATGTTTCAGACACTGTTGTCTCCATCATCAGTCTAGACTGTGGCTTATAGATGGTGTTTCCTGTCTGAATGAACTGTTTTCATATTGAGACACCAAAACTTACTGAACATGTTTCAGGCACTGTTATCTCCATCATCAGTCTAGACTGTGGCTTATAGATGGTATTTCCTGTCTGAATGTACTGTTTTCATATGGGACATCACAATTTACTGGAAGATGTTTTAAACACTGCTGTCTCCAGCATCAGTCTAGACTGTGGCTTGTAGATGGTGTTTGCTGCCTGAATGTACTGTTTTCATATAGAACATCACAACTTACTGAACATGTTTTAGACAATGTTGTCTCCATCATCTGTCTAGACTGTGGCTTATAGACGGTGTTTCCTGTCTGAATAAACTGTTTTCATATGGGACAACAAAACTTACTGAACATGTTTCAGACACTGTTGTCTCCATTATCAGTCTAGACTGTGGCTTATAGATGGTGTTTCCTTTCTGAAAGTACTGTTTTCATATGAGACATAAAAACTTACTGAACATGTTTCAGGCACTGTTGCCTCCATCATCGGTCTAGTCTGTGGCTTATAGAAGGTGTTTCCTATCTGGATGAACTGTTTTCATATGGGATATCACAATTTACTGGAACATGCTTTAAACACTGTTGTCTCCTTCATCAATCTAGTCTGTGGCTTGTAGAAGGTGTTTTCTGTCTGGATAATCTGTTTTCATATGACACATCAAAACTTACTGAATATCTTTCAGACACTGGTGTCTCCATCATCTGTCTAGACTGTGGCTGTAGATGGTGTTTCCTGTCTGGATGAACTGTTTTCATATGAGACATCAAAACTTACTGATCATGTTTCATACACTGTTGTCTCCATCATCTGTCTAGACTGTGGCTGTGGATGGTGTTTCCTGTCTGGATGTACTGTTTTCACATGGGACATCAAAACTTACTGACCATGCTTCAAACACTGTTGTCTCCATCATCAGTATAGACTGTGGCTTATAGATGGTGTTTCCTGTCTGAATGTACTGTTTTCACAAGGGACATCAAAACAACCGGAACATGTTTAAAACACTGTTGTCTCCATCATCAGTCTAGACTGTGGCTGTGCATGGTGTTTCCTGTTGGATGTACTGTTTTCACATGGGACATCAAAACTTACTGAACATGTTTCAGACACTGTTGTCTCCATCATCAGTCTAGACTGTGGCTTATAGATGGTGTTTCCTGTCTGAATGTACTGTTTTCACAAGGGACATCAAAACATACTGAACATGTTTAAAACACTGTTGTCTCCATCATCAGTCTAGACTGTGGCTTATAGATGGTGCTTCCTGTCTGAATGTACGTTTTCATATGGGACATCAAAACTTACTGAACATGTTCCAACACTGCTGTCTCCATCATCAGTCTAGACTGTGGCTTATAGATGGTGTTTCGTGTCTGAATGAACTGTTTTCATATGGGACATCAAAAATTACTGAACATGTTTCAGACACTGTTGTCTGCATCATCAGTCTAGACTGTGGCTTGTAGATGGTGTTTCCTGTCTGGATATACTGTTTTCATATGGGACATCAAAATTTACTGGAACATGTTTTAAACACTGCTGTCTCCAGCATCAGTCTGGAATGTGGCTTATAGAAGGTGTTTTCTGTCGGGATGAACTGCTTTCATATGGAACATAACAACTTACTGAACATATTTCAAACACTGTTGTCTCCATCATCAGTCTAGACTGTGGCTTATAGATGGTGTTTCCTGTCTGAATGAACTGTTTTCATATGGGACATCAAAACTTACTGAACATGTTTCAGGCACTGTTATCTCCATCATCAGTCTAGACTGTGGCTTATAGATGGTGTTTCCTGTCTGAATGTACTGTTTTCATATGGGACATCACAATTTACTGGAACATGTTTTAAGCACTGCTGTCTCCAGCATCAGTCTAGACTGTGGCTTATAGAAGGTGTTTCCTGTCTGTATGAACTGTTTTCATATGGGACATCAAAACTTACTGAACATTTTTCAGACACTGTTATGTCCATCATCAGTCTAGACTGTGGCTTGTAGATGGTGTTTCCTGTCTGAATGTACTGTTTCATATGGGACATCAAAACTTACTGAACATGTTTCAGACGCTGTTGTCTCCATCATCAGTCTAGACTGTGGCTTGTAGATGGTGTTTCCTGTCTGGATGTACTGTATACATATGGAACATCAAAACTTACTGAACATGTTTCAGACACCGTTGTCTCCATCATGAGTCTAGACAGTGGCTTGTAGATGGTGTTTCCTGTCTGGATGTACTGTTTTCAAATGAGACATCAAAACTTAGGGACATATTTCAGACACTGTTGGCTCCATCATCACCTTAGACTGTGGCTTGTAGATGGTGTTTCCTGTCTGGATGTACTGTTTTCATATGAGACATCAAAACTTAGCAACATATTTCGGACACTGTTGTCTCCATCATCAGTCTAGACTGTGGCTTGCAGATGGTGTTTCCTGTCTGAATGTACTGTTTTCACATGGGACATCAAAGCCTACTGAACATGTTTCTGACACTGTTGTCTCCATCATCAGTCTAGACTGTGGCTTGTAGCTGGTGTTTCCTGTCTGGATGTACTGTTTTGATATGGGACATCAAAACATACTGAACATGTTTCAGACACTGTTGTCTCCATCATCAGTCTAGACTGTGGCTTGTAGATGATGTTTCCTGTCTGGATGTACTGCTTTCATATGAGACATCATAACTTACTGAACATGTTTCAAACACTGTTGTCTCCATCATCAGTCTAGACTGTGGCTTATAGATGGTGTTTCCTGTCTGAATGTACTGTTTTCATACTGAGACACCAAAACTTATTGAACATGTTTCAGGCACTGTTGTCTCCATCATCAGTCTAGACTGTGGCTTCTAGATGGTGTTTCCTGTCTGAATGTATTGTTTTCATATGGGACATCAAAA
This sequence comes from Deroplatys truncata, assembly GCA_030765065.1. NCBI lineage: Eukaryota > Metazoa > Arthropoda > Insecta > Mantodea > Mantidae > Deroplatys > Deroplatys truncata. The sequence continues at coordinate 15,045,565 of CM060981.1, forward strand.
CTTACTGAACATGTTTCAGACACTGTTGTCTCTATCATTAGTCTAGACTGTGGCTTGTGGATGGTGTTTCCTGTCTGGATGTACTGCTTTCGTAAGAGACATCAAAACTTACTGAATGTTTCAGACACTGTTGTCTCCATCATCTGTCTAGACTGTGGCTGTAGATGGTGTTTCCTGTCTGGATGAACTGTTTTCATATGGGACATCAAAACTTACTGATCATGTTTCATACACTGTTGTCTCCATCATCTGTCTAGACTGTGGCTGTGGATGGTGTTTCCTGTGTGGATGTACTGTTTTCATATGAGACATCAAAACTTAGGAACATATTTCAGACACTGTTGTCTCCATCATCAGTCTAGACTGTGGCTTGTAGATGGTGTTTCCTGTCTGGATGTACTGTTTTCATATGGAACATCAAAACTTATTGAACATGTTTCAGACACTGTTGTCTCCATCACGAGTCTAGACTGTGGCTTGTAGATGGTGTTTCCTGTCTGGATGTACTGTTTTCATATGGGACATCAAATCTTACTGAACAAGTTTCAGAATCTGTTCTCTCCATCATCACCTTAGACTGTGGCTTGTAGATGAGTTTCCTGCCTGGATGTAGTGTTTTCATATGAGACACCAAAAGTTACTGAACATGTTTCGGACACTGTTGTCTCCATCATCAGTCTAGACTGTGGCTTGTAGATGGTGTTTCCTGTCTGAATGTACTGTTTTCACATGGGACATCAAAACTTACTGAACATGTTTCTGACACTGTTGTCTCCATCATCAGTCTAGACTGTGGCTTGTAGATGGTGTTTCCTGTCTGGATGTACTGTTTTGATATGGGACATCAAAACATACTGAACATGTTTCAGACACTGTTATGTCCATCACCAGTCTAGACTGTGGCTTGTAGATGGTGTTTCCTGTCTGAATGTACTGTTTGCATATGGGACATCAAAACTTACTGAACATATTTCAGACACTGTTGTCTCCATCATCAGTCTAGACTGTGGCTTGTAGATGGTGTTTCCTGTCTGGATGTACTGTATTCATATGGAACATCAAAACTTACTGAACATGTTTCAGACACTGTTGTCTCCATCATGAGTCTAAGCAGTGGCTTGTAGATGGTGTTTCCTGTCTAGATGTACTGTCCTTATATGAGATATCAAAACTTAGGAACATATTTCAGACACTTTTGGCTCCTACATCACCTTAGACTGTGGCTTGTAGATGGTGTTTCTTGTCTGGATGTACTGTTTTCATATGAGACATCAAAATTTAGGAACATATTTCAGACACTGTTGTCTCCATCATCAGTCTAGACTGTGGCTTGTAGATGGTGTTTCAAGTCTGAATGTACTGTTTTCACATGGGACATCAAAACTTACTGAACATATTTCTGACACTGTTGTCTCCATCTTCAGTCTAGACTGTGGCTTGTAGATGATGTTTCCTTTCGGGATGCACTGTTTTCATATGAGACCTCATAACTTACTGAACATGTTTCAAATACTGTTGTCTCCATCATCAGTCTAGACTGTCGCTTATAGATGGTATTTCCTGTCTGAATGTACTGTTTTCATATGGGACATCACAATTTACTGGAACATGTTTTAAACACTGCTGTCTCCAGCATCAGTCTAGACTGTGGCTTGTAGATGGTGTTTGCTGCCTGAATGTACTGTTTTCATATGGAACATCACAACTTACTGAGCATGTTTCAGACAATGTTGTCTCCATCATCTGTCTAGACTGTGGCTTATAGTTGGTGTTTCCTGTCTGAATAAACTGTTTTCGTATGAGACGTCAAAACTTACTGAACATGTTTCGGGCACTGTTGTCTCCATCATCAGTCTAGCCTGTGGCTTATAGATGGTGCTTCCTGTCTGAATCAACTGTTTTCATATGGGACATCAAAACTTACTGAACTTGTTTCAGGCACTGTTATCTCCATCATCAGTCTAGACTGTGGCTTTAAGATGGTGTTTCCTTTCTGAATGTACTGTTTTCATATGAGACATAAAAACTTACTGAACATGTTTCAGGCACTGTTGCCTCCATCATCGGTCTAGTCTGTGGCTTATAGAAGGTGTTTCCTATCTGGATGAAATGTTTTCATATGGGATATCACAATTTACTGGAACATGCTTTAAACACTGTTGTCTCCATCATCAATCTAGTCTGTGGCTTGTAGATGGTGTTTTCTGTCGGGATGATCTGTTTTCATATGACACATCAAAACTTACTGAACATGTTTCAGACACTGTTGTCTCCATCATCAGTCTAGACTGTGGCTTATAGATGGTGTTTCCTGTCTGAATGTACTGTTTTCGTATGAGACATCAAAACTTACTGAATATGTTTCAGACTCTGTTGTCTACATCATCAGTCTAGACTGTTGCTTATACATGGTGTTTCCTGTCTGAATGTACTGTTTTCGTATGAGACATCAAATTTTACTGAATATCTTTCAGAAACTGTTGTCTCCATCATCTGTCTAGACTGTGGCTGTAGATGGTGTTTCCTGTCTGGATGAACTGTTTTCATATGAGACATCAAAACTTACTGATCATGTTTCATACACTGTTGTCTCCATCAGCTGTCTTGACTGTGGCTGTGGATGGTGTTTCCTGTCTGGATGTACTGTTTTCACATGGGACACCAAAACTTACTGAACATGTTTCAAACACTGTTGTCTCCATCATCAATCTAGTCTGTGGCTTGTAGATGGTGTTTTCTGTCGGGATGATCTGTTTTCATATGACACATCGAAACTTACTGAACATGTTTCAGACACTGTTGTCTCCATCATCAGTCTAGACTGTGGCTTGTAGATGGTGTTTCCTGTCTGAATGTACTGTTTTGATATGGGACATCACAACTTACTGAACATGTTTCAGACACTGTTGTCTCCATCTTCAGTCTAGACTGTGGCTTGTAGATGGTGATTCCTGTCTGGATGTACTGTTTTGATATGGGACATCAAAACTTACTGAACATGTTTCAGACACTGTTGTCTCCATCATCAGTCTAGACTGTGGCTTGTAGATGATGTTTCCTGTCGGGATGTACTGTTTTCGTATGAGACATCATAAATTACTGAACATGTTTCAAATACTGTTGTCTCCATCATCAGTCTAGACTGTGGCTTATAGATGGTGTTTCCTGTCTGAATGAACTGTTTTCATATTGAGACACCAAAACTTACTGAACATGTTTCAGGCACTGTTATCTCCATCATCAGTCTAGACTGTGGCTTATAGATGGTATTTCCTGTCTGAATGTACTGTTTTCATATGGGACATCACAATTTACTGGAAGATGTTTTAAACACTGCTGTCTCCAGCATCAGTCTAGACTGTGGCTTGTAGATGGTGTTTGCTGCCTGAATGTACTGTTTTCATATAGAACATCACAACTTACTGAACATGTTTTAGACAATGTTGTCTCCATCATCTGTCTAGACTGTGGCTTATAGACGGTGTTTCCTGTCTGAATAAACTGTTTTCATATGGGACAACAAAACTTACTGAACATGTTTCAGACACTGTTGTCTCCATTATCAGTCTATACTGTGGCTCATAGATGGTGTTTCCTTTCTGAAAGCACTGTTTTCATATGAGACATAAAAACTTACTGAACATGTTTCAGGCACTGTTGCCTCCATCATCGGTCTAGTCTGTGGCTTATAGAAGGTGTTTCCTATCTGGATGAACTGTTTTCATATGGGATATCACAATTTACTGGAACATGCTTTAAACACTGTTGTCTCCTTCATCAATCTAGTCTGTGGCTTGTAGAAGGTGTTTTCTGTCTGGATAATCTGTTTTCATATGACACATCAAAACTTACTGAATATCTTTCAGACACTGGTGTCTCCATCATCTGTCTAGACTGTGGCTGTAGATGGTGTTTCCTGTCTGGATGAACTGTTTTCATATGAGACATCAAAACTTGCTGATCATGTTTCATACACTGTTGTCTCCATCATCTGTCTAGACTGTGGCTGTGGATGGTGTTTCCTGTCTGGATGTACTGTTTTCACATGGGACATCAAAACTTACTGAACATGCTTCAAACACTGTTGTCTCCATCATCAGTATAGACTGTGGCTTATAGATGGTGTTTCCTGTCTGAATGTACTGTTTTCACAAGGGACATCAAAACAACCGGAACATGTTTAAAACACTGTTGTCTCCATCATCAGTCTAGACTGTGGCTGTGCATGGTGTTTCCTGTTGGATGTACTGTTTTCACATGGGACATCAAAACTTACTGAACATGTTTCAGACACTGTTGTCTCCATCATCAGTCTAGACTGTGGCTTATAGATGGTGTTTCCTGTCTGAATGTACTGTTTTCACAAGGGACATCAAAACATACTGAACATGTTTAAAACACTGTTGTCTCCATCATCAGTCTAGACTGTGGCTTATAGATGGTGCTTCCTGTCTGAATGTACGTTTTCATATGGGACATCAAAACTTACTGAACATGTTCCAACACTGCTGTCTCCATCATCAGTCTAGACTGTGGCTTATAGATGGTGTTTCGTGTCTGAATGAACTGTTTTCATATGGGACATCAAAAATTACTGAACATGTTTCAGACACTGTTGTCTGCATCATCAGTCTAGACTGTGGCTTGTAGATGGTGTTTCCTGTCTGGATATACTGTTTTCATATGGGACATCAAAATTTACTGGAACATGTTTTAAACACTGCTGTCTCCAGCATCAATCTGGAATGTGGCTTATAGAAGGTGTTTTCTGTCGGGATGAACTGCTTTCATATGGAACATAACAACTTACTGAACATATTTCAAACACTGTTGTCTCCATCATCAGTCTAGACTGTGGCTTATAGATGGTGTTTCCTGTCTGAATGAACTGTTTTCATTAGGGACATCAAAACTTACTGAACATGTTTCAGGCACTGTTATCTCCATCATCAGTCTAGACTGTGGCTTATAGATGGTGTTTCCTGTCTGAATGTACTGTTTTCATATGGGACATCACAATTTACTGGAACATGTTTTAAGCACTGCTGTCTCCAGCATCAGTCTAGACTGTGGCTTATAGAAGGTGTTTCCTGTCTGTATGAACTGTTTTCATATGGGACATCAAAACTTACTGAACATTTTTCAGACACTGTTATGTCCATCATCAGTCTAGACTGTGGCTTGTAGATGGTGTTTCCTGTCTGAATGTACTGTTTCATATGGGACATCAAAACTTACTGAACATGTTTCAGACGCTGTTGTCTCCATCATCAGTCTAGACTGTGGCTTGTAGATGGTGTTTCCTGTCTGGATGTACTGTATACATATGGAACATCAAAACTTACTGAACATGTTTCAGACACCGTTGTCTCCATCATGAGTCTAGACAGTGGCTTGTAGATGGTGTTTCCTGTCTGGATGTACTGTTTTCAAATGAGACATCAAAACTTAGGGACATATTTCAGACACTGTTGGCTCCATCATCACCTTAGACTGTGGCTTGTAGATGGTGTTTCCTGTCTGGATGTACTGTTTTCATATGAGACATCAAAACTTAGCAACATATTTCGGACACTGTTGTCTCCATCATCAGTCTAGACTGTGGCTTGTAGATGGTGTTTCCTGTCTGAATGTACTGTTTTCACATGGGACATCAAAGCCTACTGAACATGTTTCTGACACTGTTGTCTCCATCATCAGTCTAGACTGTGGCTTGTAGATGGTGTTTCCTGTCTGGATGTACTGTTTTGATATGGGACATCAAAACATACTGAACATGTTTCAGACACTGTTGTCTCCATCATCAGTCTAGACTGTGGCTTGTAGATGATGTTTCCTGTCTGGATGTACTGCTTTCATATGAGACATCATAACTTACTGAACATGTTTTAAACACTGTTGTCTCCATCATCAGTCTAGACTGTGGCTTATAGATGGTGTTTCCTGTCTGAATGTACTGTTTTCATACTGAGACACCAAAACTTATTGAACATGTTTCAGGCACTGTTGTCTCCATCATCAGTCTAGACTGTGGCTTCTAGATGGTGTTTCCTGTCTGAATGTATTGTTTTCATATGGGACATCAAAACTTACTGAACATGTTTCAGACACTGTTGTCTCCATCATTAGTCTAGACTGTGGCTTGTGGATGGTGTTTCCTGTCTGGATGAACTGTTTTCATATGGGACATCAAAACTTACTGATCATGTTTCATACACTGTTGTCTCCATCATCTGTCTAGACTGTGGCTGTGGATGGTGTTTCCTGTGTGGATGTACTGTTTTCATATGAGACATCAAAACTTAGGCACATATTTCAGACACTGTTGTCTCCATCATCAGTTTAGACTGTGGCTTGTAGATGGTGTTTCCTGTCTGGATGTACTGTTTTCATATGGAACATCAAAACTTACTGAACATGTTTCATACACTGTTGTCTCCATCACGAGTCTAGACTGTGGCTTGTAGATGGTGTTTCCTGTCTGGATGTACTGTTTTCATATGGGACATCAAATCTTACTGAACATGTTTCTGACACTGTTGTCTCCATCATCAGTCTAGACTGTGGCTTGTAGATGGTGTTTCCTGTCTGGATGTACTGTTTTGATATGGGACATCAAAACATACTGAACATGTTTCAGACACTGTTATGTCCATCACCAGTCTAGACTGTGGCTTGTAGATGGTGTTTCCTGTCTGAATGTACTGTTTGCATATGGGACATCAAAACTTACTGAACATATTTCAGACACTGTTGTCTCCATCATCAGTCTAGACTGTGGCTTGTAGATGGTGTTTCCTGTCTGGATGTACTGTATTCATATGGAACATCAAAACTTACTGAACATGTTTCAGACACTGTTGTCTCCATCATGAGTCTAAGCAGTGGCTTGTAGATGGTGTTTCCTGTCTAGATGTACTGTCCTTATATGAGACATCAAAACTTAGGAACATATTTCAGACACTTTTGGCTCCTACATCACCTTAGACTGTGGCTTGTAGATGGTGTTTCTTGTCTGGATGTACTGTTTTCATATGAGACATCAAAATTTAGGAACATATTTCAGACACTGTTGTCTCCATCATCAGTCTAGACTGTGGCTTGTAGATGGTGTTTCAAGTCTGAATGTACTGTTTTCACATGGGACATCAAAACTTACTGAACATATTTCTGACACTGTTGTCTCCATCTTCAGTCTAGACTGTGGCTTGTAGATGATGTTTCCTTTCGGGATGCACTGTTTTCATATGAGACCTCATAACTTACTGAACATGTTTCAAATACTGTTGTCTCCATCATCAGTCTAGACTGTCGCTTATAGATGGTGTTTCCTGTCTGAATGAACTGTTTTCATATTGAGACACCAAAACTTACTGAACATGTTTCAGGCACTGTTATCTCCATCATCAGTCTAGACTGTGGCTTGTAGATGGTGTTTGCTGCCTGAATGTACTGTTTTCATATGGAACATCACAACTTACTGAGCATGTTTCAGACAATGTTGTCTCCATCATCTGTCTAGACTGTGGCTTATAGTTGGTGTTTCCTGTCTGAATAAACTGTTTTCGTATGAGACGTCAAAACTTACTGAACATGTTTCGGGCACTGTTGTCTCCATCATCAGTCTAGCCTGTGGCTTATAGATGGTGCTTCCTGTCTGAATCAACTGTTTTCATATGGGACATCAAAACTTACTGAACTTGTTTCAGGCACTGTTATCTCCATCATCAGTCTAGACTGTGGCTTTAAGATGGTGTTTCCTTTCTGAATGTACTGTTTTCATATGAGACATAAAAACTTACTGAACGAGTTTCAGGCACTGTTGCCTCCATCATCGGTCTAGTCTGTGGCTTATAGAAGGTGTTTTCTATCTGGATGAAATGTTTTCATATGGGATATCACAATTTACTGGAACATGCTTTAAACACTGTTGTCTCCATCATCAATCTAGTCTGTGGCTTGTAGATGGTGTTTTCTGTCGGGATGATCTGTTTTCATATGACACATCAAAACTTACTGAATATGTTTCAGACACTGTTGTCTCCATCATCAGTCTAGACTGTGGCTTATAGATGGTGTTTCCTGTCTGAATGTACTGTTTTCGTATGAGACATCAAAACTTACTGAATATGTTTCAGACTCTGTTGTCTACATCATCAGTCTAGATTGTTGCTTATACATGGTGTTTCCTGTCTGAATGTACTGTTTTCGTATGAGACATCAAAACTTACTGAATATCTTTCAGAAACTGTTGTCTCCATCATCTGTCTAGACTGTGGCTGTAGATGGTGTATCCTGTCTGGATGAACTGTTTTCATATGAGACATCAAAACTTACTGATCATGTTTCATACACTGTTGTCTCCATCAGCTGTCTTGACTGTGGCTGTGGATGGTGTTTCCTGTCTGGATGTACTGTTTTCACATGGGACACCAAAACTTACTGAACATGTTTCAAACACTGTTGTCTCCATCATCAGTCTAGACTGTGGCAGTAGATGGTGTTTCCTGTCTGGATGAACTGTTTTCATATGAGACATCAAAACTTACTGATCATGTTTCATACACTGTTATATCCATCACCAGTCTAGACTGTGGCTTATAGAAGGTGTTTCCTATCTGGATGAACTGTTTTCATATGGGATATCACAATTAACTGGAACATGCTTTAAACACTGTTGTCTCCATCATCAATCTAGTCTGTGGCTTGTAGATGGTGTTTTCTGTCGGGATGATCTGTTTTCATATGACACATCGAAACTTACTGAACATGTTTCAGACACTGTTGTCTCCATCATCAGTCTAGACTGTGGCTTGTAGATGGTGTTTCCTGTCTGAATGTACTGTTTTGATATGGGACATCACAACTTACTGAACATGTTTCAGACACTGTTGTCTCCATCATCAGTCTAGACTGTGGCTTGTAGATGGTGTTTCCTGTCTGAATGTACTGTTTTGATATGGGACATCAAAACTTACTGAACATGTTTCAGACACTGTTGTCTCCATCATCAGTCTAGACTGTGGCTTGTAGATGATGTTTCCTGTCTGGATGTACTGTTTTGATATGGGACATCACAACTTACTGAACATGTTTCAGACACTGTTGTCTCCATCTTCAGTCTAGACTGTGGCTTGTAGATGGCGATTCCTGTCTGGATGTACTGTTTTGATATGGGACATCAAAACTTACTGAACATGTTTCAGACACTGTTGTCTCCATCATCAGTCTAGACTGTGGCTTGTAGATGATGTTTCCTGTCGGGACGTACTGTTTTCGTATGAGACATCATAACTTACTGAACATGTTTCAAATACTGTTGTCTCCATCATCAGTCTAGACTGTGGCTTATAGATGGTGTTTCCTGTCTGAATGAACTGTTTTCATATTGAGACACCAAAACTTACTGAACATGTTTCAGGCACTGTTATCTCCATCATCAGTCTAGACTGTGGCTTATAGATGGTATTTCCTGTCTGAATGTACTGTTTTCATATGGGACATCACAATTTACTGGAAGATGTTTTAAACACTGCTGTCTCCAGCATCAGTCTAGACTGTGGCTTGTAGATGGTGTTTGCTGCCTGAATGTACTGTTTTCATATAGAACATCAATCCTTACTGAACATGTTTTAGACAATGTTGTCTCCATCATCTGTCTAGACTGTGGCTTATAGACGGTGTTTCCTGTCTGAATAAACTGTTTTCATATGGGACAACAAAACTTACTGAACATGTTTCAGACACTGTTGTCTCCATTATCAGTCTAGACTGTGGCTTATAGATGGTGTTTCCTTTCTGAAAGTACTGTTTTCATATGAGACATAAAAACTTACTGAACATGTTTCAGGCACTGTTGCCTCCATCATCGGTCTAGTCTGTGGCTCATAGAAGGTGTTTCCTATCTGGATGAACTGTTTTCATATGGGATATCACAATTTACTGGAACATGCTTTAAACACTGTTGTCTCCTTCATCAATCTAGTCTGTGGCTGTGGATGGTGTTTCCTGTCTGGATGTACTGTTTTCACATGGGACATCAAAACTTACTGAACATGCTTCAAACACTGTTGTCTCCATCATCAGTATAGACTGTGGCTTATAGATGGTGTTTCCTGTCTGAATGTACTGTTTTCACAAGGGACATCAAAACAACCTGAACATGTTTAAAACACTGTTGTCTCCATCATCAGTCTAGACTGTGGCTGTGCATGGTGTTTCCTGTTGGATGTGCTGTTTTCACATGGGACATCAAAACTTACTGAACATGTTTCAGACACTGTTGTCTCCATCATCAGTCTAGACTGTGGCTTATAGATGGTGTTTCCTGTCTGAATGTACTGTTTTCACAAGGGACATCAAAACATACTGAACATGTTTAAAACACTGTTGTCTCCATCATCAGTCTAGACTGTGGCTTATAGATGGTGCTTCCTGTCTGAATGTACGTTTTCATATGGGACATCAAAACTTACTGAACATGTTCCAACACTGCTGTCTCCATCATCAGTCTAGACTGTGGCTTATAGATGGTGTTTCGTGTCTGAATGAACTGTTTTCATATGGGACATCAAAAATTACTGAACATGTTTCAGACACTGTTGTCTGCATCATCAGTCTAGACTGTGGCTTGTAGATGGTGTTTCCTGTCTGGATATACTGTTTTCATATGGGACATCAAAATTTACTGGAACATGTTTTAAACACTGCTGTCTCCAGCATCAGTCTGGAATGTGGCTTATAGAAGGTGTTTTCTGTCGGGATGAACTGCTTTCATATGGAACATAACAACTTACTGAACATATTTCAAACACTGTTGTCTCCATCATCAGTCTAGACTGTGGCTTATAGATGGTGTTTCCTGTCTGAATGAACTGTTTTCATATGGGACATCAAAACTTACTGAACATGTTTCAGGCACTGTTATCTCCATCATCAGTCTAGACTGTGGCTTATAGATGGTGTTTCCTGTCTGAATGTACTGTTTTCATATGGGACATCACAATTTACTGGAACATGTTTTAAGCACTGCTGTCTCCAGCATCAGTCTAGACTGTGGCTTATAGAAGGTGTTTCCTGTCTGTATGAACTGTTTTCATATGGGACATCAAAACTTACTGAACATTTTTCAGACACTGTTATGTCCATCATCAGTCTAGACTGTGGCTTGTAGATGGTGTTTCCTGTCTGAATGTACTGTTTCATATGGGACATCAAAACTTACTGAACATGTTTCAGACGCTGTTGTCTCCATCATCAGTCTAGACTGTGGCTTGTAGATGGTGTTTCCTGTCTGGATGTACTGTATACATATGGAACATCAAAACTTACTGAACATGTTTCGGACACCGTTGTCTCCATCATGAGTCTAGACAGTGGCTTGTAGATGGTGTTTCCTGTCTGGATGTACTGTTTTCAAATGAGACATCAAAACTTAGGGACATATTTCAGACACTGTTGGCTCCATCATCACCTTAGACTGTGGCTTGTAGATGGTGTTTCCTGTCTGGATGTACTGTTTTCATATGAGACATCAAAACTTAGCAACATATTTCGGACACTGTTGTCTCCATCATCAGTCTAGACTGTGGCTTGTAGATGGTGTTTCCTGTCTGAATGTACTGTTTTCACATGGGACATCAAAGCCTACTGAACATGTTTCTGACACTGTTGTCTCCATCATCAGTCTAGACTGTGGCTTGTAGATGATGTTTCCTGTCTGGATGTACTGTTTTGATATGGGACATCAAAACATACTGAACATGTTTCAGACACTGCTGTCTCCATCATCAGTCTAGACTGTGGCTTGTAGATGATGTTTACTGTCTGGATGTACTGCTTTCATATGAGACATCATAACTTACTGAACATGTTTCAAACACTGTTGTCTCCATCATCAGTCTAGACTGTGGCTTATAGATGGTGTTTCCTGTCTGAATGTACTGTTTTCATACTGAGACACCAAAACTTATTGAACATGTTTCAGGCACTGTTGTCTCCATCATCAGTCTAGACTGTGGCTTCTAGATGGTGTTTCCTGTCTGAATGTATTGTTTTCATATGGGACATCAAAACTTACTGAACATGTTTCAGACACTGTTGTCTCCATCATTAGTCTAGACTGTAGCTTGTGGATGGTGTTTCCTGTCTGGATGTACTGTTTTCGTAAGAGACATCAAAACTTACTGAATGTTTCAGACACTGTTGTCTCCATCATCTGTCTAGACTGTGGCTGTAGATGGTGTTTCCTGTCTGGATGAACTGTTTTCATATGGGACAACAAAACTTACTGATCATGTTTCATACACTGTTGTCTCCATCATCTGTCTAGACTGTGGCTGTGGATGGTGTTTCCTGTGTGGATGTACTGTTTTCATATGAGACATCAAAACTTAGGAACATATTTCAGACACTGTTGTCTCCATCATCAGTCTAGACTGTGGCTTGTAGATGGTGTTTCCTGTCTGGATGTACTGTTTTCATATGGAACATCAAAACTTACTGAACATGTTTCAGACACTGTTGTCTCCATCACGAGTCTAGACTGTGGCTTGTAGATGGTGTTTCCTGTCTGGATGTACTGTTTTCATATGGGACATCAAATCTTACTGAACAAGTTTCAGACACTGTTGTCTCCATCATGAGTCTAGACTGTAGCTTGTAGATGGTGTTTCCTGTCTGGATGTACTGTTTTCATATGGGACATCAAATCTTACTGAACAAGTTTCAGAATCTGTTCTCTCCATCATCACCTTAGACTGTGGCTTGTAGATGAGTTTCCTGCCTGGATGTAGTGTTTTCATATGAGACACCAAAAGTTACTGAACATGTTTCGGACACTGTTATCTCCATCATCAGTCTAGACTGTGGCTTGTAGATGATGTTTCCTGTCTAAATGTACTGTTTTCATATGGGACATCAAAACTAACTAAACATGTTTCAGACACTGTTGTCTCCATCATCAGTCTAGACTGTGGCTTGTAGATGATGTTTCCTGTCTAAATGTACTGTTTTCATATGGGACATCACAACTTACTGAACATGTTTCAGACACTGTTGTCTCCATCATCAGTCTAGACTGTGGCTTGTAGATGATGTTTCCTGTCTAAATGTACTGTTTTCATATGGGACATCAAAACTAACTAAACATGTTTCAGACACTGTTGTCTCCATCTTCAGCCTAGACTGTGGCTTGTAGATGGTGTTTCCTGCCTGAATAGACTTTTTTCATATGGAACATCACAACTTACTGAACATTTTTCAGACATTGTTGTCTCCACCATCAGTCTAGACTGTGGCTTTTAGATGGTGTTTCCTGCCTGAATGTACTGTTTTCATCTGGAACATCACAACTTACTGAACATGTTTCAGACACTGTTGTCTCCGTCTTCATTCTAGACTTTTGCTTTTAGATGGTCTCTCTTGTCTGAATGTACTGTTTTCATATGGGACATCACAACTTACTCATACTGATTCAGACACTGTTGTCTCCATCATCAGTCTAGGCTGTGGCTTTTAGATGGTGTCTTGTCTGAATGTACTGTTTTCATATGGGACATCACAACTTACTGAACATGTTTCAGGAAATGCTATCTCCATCATCAGTTTAGACTGTGGCTTATAGGTGGTGTTTCCTGGCTGAATGAACTGTTTTCATATGGGATATCAACATTTACTGAACATGTTTCAAACACTGTTGTCTCCATCATCAGTCTAGACTGTGGCTTATAGATGGTGTTTCCTGTCTGAATGTACTGTTTTCATATGGGACATCACAATTTACTGGAACATGTTTTAAACACTGCTGTCTCCAGCATCAGTCTAGACTGTGGCTTATAGAAGGTGTTTCCTGTCGGGATGTACTGTTTTCATATGGAACATTACAACTTACTGAGCATGTTTCAAACACTGTTGTCTCCATCATTAGTTTAGACTGTGGCTTATAGAAGGTGTTTCCTGTCTGGACGAACTCTTTTCATAGGGAACATCACAACTTACTGAGCATGTTTTAAACACTGCTGTCTCCAGCATCAGTCTAGACTGTGGCTTATAGATGGTGTTTCCTGTCTGGATGAACTGTTTTCATATGGAACATCACAACTTACTGAGCATGTTTCAAACACTGTTGTCTCCATCATCAGTTTAGACTGTGGCTTATAGAAGGTGTTTCCTTTCTGGATGTACTGTTTTCATATGGAACACCACAACTTACTGAACATGTTTCAGACAATGTTGTCTCCATCATCTGTCTAGACTGTGGCTTATAGATGGTGTTTCCTGCCTGAATAAACTGTTTTCTTATGAGACGTCAAAACTTACTGAACATGTTTCAGGCACTGTTGTCTCCATCATCAGTCTAGACTGTGACTTAAAGATGGTGTTTCCTGTCTGTATGTACTGTTTTCACATGGGACATCAAAAATTACTGAACATGTTTCAACACTATTGTCTCCATCATCAGTTTAGACTGTGGCTTATAGAAGATGTTTCCTGTCTGGATGAACTGTTTTCATATGGGATATCACAATTTACTTGTAAATGCTTTAAACACTTTTGTCTCCATCATCAATCTAGTCTGTGGCTTGTAGATTGTGTTTCCTCTCTGGATGATCTGTTTCCATATGACACATCAAAACTTACTGAACATGTTTCAGACACTGTTGTCTCCATCATCAGTCTAGACAGTGGCTTATAGATGGTGTTTCCTGTCTGAATGTACTGTTTTCGTATGAGACATCAAAACTTACTGAATATGTTTCAGACACTGTTGTCTCCATCATCTGTCTAGACTGTGGCTGTAGATGGTGTTTCCTGTCTGGATGAACTGTTTTCGTATGAGACATCAAAACTTACTGAATATGTTTCAAACACTGTTGTCTCCATCATCAGTCTAGACTGTGGCTTATAGATGGTGTTTCCTGTCTGAATGTACTGTTTTCACATGGGATATCAAAACATACTGAACATGTTTCAAACACTGTTGTCTCCATCATCAGTCTAGACTGTGGCTTATAGATGGTGTTTCCTGTCTGGATGTAGTGTATTCATATGGAACATCAAAACTTACTGAACATGTTTCAGACACTGTTGTCTCCATCATGAGTCTAGACAGTGGCTTGTAGATGGTGTTTCCTGTCTGGGTGTACTGTCTTCATATGAGACATCAAAACTTAGGAACATATTTCAGACACTGTTGTCTCCATCATCACCTTAGACTGTGGCTTGTAGATGGTGTTTCTTGTCTGGATGTACTGTTTTCAAATGAGACATCAAATCTTAGGAACATATTCCAGACACTGTTGTCTCCATCATCAGTCTAGACTGTGGCTTGTAGATGGTGTTTCCTGTCTGAATGTACTGTTTTCACAAGGGACATCAAAACAACCGGAACATGTTTAAAACACTGTTGTCTCCATCATCAGTCTAGACTGTGGCTGTGCATGGTGTTTCCTGTTGGATGTACTGTTTTCACATGGGACATCAAAACTTACTGAACATGTTTCAGACACTGTTGTCTCCATCATCAGTCTAGACTGTGGCTTATAGATGGTGTTTCCTGTCTGAATGTACTGTTTTCACAAGGGACATCAAAACATACTGAACATGTTTAAAACACTGTTGTCTCCATCATCAGTCTAGACTGTCGCTTATAGATGGTGCTTCCTGTCTGAATGTACGTTTTCATATGGGACATCAAAACTTACTGAACATGTTCCAACACTGCTGTCTCCATCATCAGTCTAGACTGTGGCTTATAGATGGTGTTTCGTGTCTGAATGAACTGTTTTCATATGGGACATCAAAAATTACTGAACATGTTTCAGACACTGTTGTCTGCATCATCAGTCTAGACTGTGGCTTGTAGATGGTGTTTCCTGTCTGGATATACTGTTTTCATATGGGACATCAAAATTTACTGGAACATGTTTTAAACACTGCTGTCTCCAGCATCAGTCTGGAATGTGGCTTATAGAAGGTGTTTTCTGTCGGGATGAACTGCTTTCATATGGAACATAACAACTTACTGAACATATTTCAAACACTGTTGTCTCCATCATCAGTCTAGACTGTGGCTTATAGATGGTGTTTCCTGTCTGAATGAACTGTTTTCATTAGGGACATCAAAACTTACTGAACATGTTTCAGGCACTGTTATCTCCATCATCAGTCTAGACTGTGGCTTATAGATGGTGTTTCCTGTCTGAATGTACTGTTTTCATATGGGACATCACAATTTACTGGAACATGTTTTAAGCACTGCTGTCTCCAGCATCAGTCTAGACTGTGGCTTATAGAAGGTGTTTCCTGTCTGTATGAACTGTTTTCATATGGGACATCAAAACTTACTGAACATTTTTCAGACACTGTTATGTCCATCATCAGTCTAGACTGTGGCTTGTAGATGGTGTTTCCTGTCTGAATGTACTGTTTCATATGGGACATCAAAACTTACTGAACATGTTTCAGACGCTGTTGTCTCCATCATCAGTCTAGACTGTGGCTTGTAGATGGTGTTTCCTGTCTGGATGTACTGTATACATATGGAACATCAAAACTTACTGAACATGTTTCAGACACCGTTGTCTCCATCATGAGTCTAGACAGTGGCTTGTAGATGGTGTTTCCTGTCTGGATGTACTGTTTTCAAATGAGACATCAAAACTTAGGGACATATTTCAGACACTGTTGGCTCCATCATCACCTTAGACTGTGGCTTGTAGATGGTGTTTCCTGTCTGGATGTACTGTTTTCATATGAGACATCAAAACTTAGCAACATATTTCGGACACTGTTGTCTCCATCATCAGTCTAGACTGTGGCTTGTAGATGGTGTTTCCTGTCTGAATGTACTGTTTTCACATGGGACATCAAAGCCTACTGAACATGTTTCTGACACTGTTGTCTCCATCATCAGTCTAGACTGTGGCTTGTAGATGGTGTTTCCTGTCTGGATGTACTGTTTTGATATGGGACATCAAAACATACTGAACATGTTTCAGACACTGTTGTCTCCATCATCAGTCTAGACTGTGGCTTGTAGATGATGTTTCCTGTCTGGATGTACTGCTTTCATATGAGACATCATAACTTACTGAACATGTTTCAAACACTGTTGTCTCCATCATCAGTCTAGACTGTGGCTTATAGATGGTGTTTCCTGTCTGAATGTACTGTTTTCATACTGAGACACCAAAACTTATTGAACATGTTTCAGGCACTGTTGTCTCCATCATCAGTCTAGACTGTGGCTTCTAGATGGTGTTTCCTGTCTGAATGTATTGTTTTCATATGGGACATCAAAACTTACTGAACATGTTTCAGACACTGTTGTCTCCATCATTAGTCTAGACTGTGGCTTGTGGATGGTGTTTCCTGTCTGGATGTACTGTTTTCGTAAGAGACATCATAACTTACTGAATGTTTCAGACACTGTTGTCTCCATCATCTGTCTAGACTGTGGCTGTAGATGGTGTTTCCTGTCTGGATGAACTGTTTTCATATGGGACATCAAAACTTACTGATCATGTTTCATACACTGTTGTCTCCATCATCTGTCTAGACTGTGGCTGTGGATGGTGTTTCCTGTGTGGATGTACTGTTTTCATATGAGACATCAAAACTTAGGAACATATTTCAGACACTGTTGTCTCCTTCATCAGTTTAGACTGTGGCTTGTAGATGGTGTTTCCTGTCTGGATGTACTGTTTTCATATGGAACATCAAAACTTACTGAACATGTTTCAGACACTGTTGTCTCCATCACGAGTCTAGACTGTGGCTTGTAGATGGTGTTTCCTGTCTGGATGTACTGTTTTCATATGGGACATCAAATCTTACTGAACAAGTTTCAGAATCTGTTCTCTCCATCATCACCTTAGACTGTGGCTTGTAGATGAGTTTCCTGCCTGGATGTAGTGTTTTCATATGAGACACCAAAAGTTACTGAACATGTTTCGGACACTGTTGTCTCCATCATCAGTCTAGACTGTGGCTTGTAGATGGTGTTTCCTGTCTGAATGTACTGTTTTCACATGGGACATCAAAACTTACTGAACATGTTTCTGACACTGTTGTCTCCATCATCAGTCTAGACTGTGGCTTGTA
This sequence comes from Deroplatys truncata, assembly GCA_030765065.1. Lineage (NCBI taxonomy): Eukaryota > Metazoa > Arthropoda > Insecta > Mantodea > Mantidae > Deroplatys > Deroplatys truncata. The sequence continues at coordinate 15,063,670 of CM060981.1, forward strand.
GATGGTGTTTCCTGTCTGGATGTACTGTTTTGATATGGCACATCAAAACATACTGAACATGTTTCAGACACTGTTATGTCCATCACCAGTCTAGACTGTGGCTTGTAGATGGTGTTTCCTGTCTGAATGTACTGTTTGCATATGGGACATCAAAACTTACTGAACATATTTCAGACACTGTTGTCTCCATCATCAGTCTAGACTGTGGCTTGTAGATGGTGTTTCCTGTCTGGATGTACTGTATTCATATGGAACATCAAAACTTACTGAACATGTTTCAGACACTGTTGTCTCCATCATGAGTCTAAGCAGTGGCTTGTAGATGGTGTTTCCTGTCTAGATGTACTGTCCTTATATGAGACATCAAAACTTAGGAACATATTTCAGACACTTTTGGCTCCTACATCACCTTAGACTGTGGCTTGTAGATGGTGTTTCTTGTCTGGATGTACTGTTTTCATATGAGACATCAAAATTTAGGAACATATTTCAGACACTGTTGTCTCCATCATCAGTCTAGACTGTGGCTTGTAGATGGTGTTTCAAGTCTGAATGTACTGTTTTCACATGGGACATCAAAACTTACTGAACATATTTCTGACACTGTTGTCTCCATCTTCAGTCTAGACTGTGGCTTGTAGATGATGTTTCCTTTCGGGATGCACTGTTTTCATATGAGACCTCATAACTTACTGAACATGTTTCAAATACTGTTGTCTCCATCATCAGTCTAGACTGTCGCTTATAGATGGTGTTTCCCGTCTGAATGAACTGTTTTCATATTGAGACACCAAAACTTACTGAACATGTTTCAGGCACTGTTATCTCCATCATCAGTCTAGACTGTGGCTTATAGATGGTATTTCCTGTCTGAATGTACTGTTTTCATATGGGACATCACAATTTACTGGAACATGTTTTAAACACTGCTGTCTCCAGCATCAGTCTAGACTGTGGCTTGTAGATGGTGTTTGCTGCCTGAATGTACTGTTTTCATATGGAACATCACAACTTACTGAGCATGTTTCAGACAATGTTGTCTCCATCATCTGTCTAGACTGTGGCTTATAGTTGGTGTTTCCTGTCTGAATAAACTGTTTTCGTATGAGACGTCAAAACTTACTGAACATGTTTCGGGCACTGTTGTCTCCATCATCAGTCTAGCCTGTGGCTTATAGATGGTGCTTCCTGTCTGAATCAACTGTTTTCATATGGGACATCAAAACTTACTGAACTTGTTTCAGGCACTGTTATCTCCATCATCAGTCTAGACTGTGGCTTTAAGATGGTGTTTCCTTTCTGAATGTACTCTTTTCATATGAGACATAAAAACTTACTGAACATGTTTCAGGCACTGTTGCCTCCATCATCGGCCTAGTCTGTGGCTTATAGAAGGTGTTTTCTATCTGGATGAAATGTTTTCATATGGGATATCACAATTTACTGGAACATGCTTTAAACACTGTTGTCTCCATCATCAATCTAGTCTGTGGCTTGTAGATGGTGTTTTCTGTCGGGATGATCTGTTTTCATATGACACATCAAAACTTACTGAATATGTTTCAGACACTGTTGTCTCCATCATCAGTCTAGACTGTGGCTTATAGATGGTGTTTCCTGTCTGAATGTACTGTTTTCGTATGAGACATCAAAACTTACTGAATATGTTTCAGACTCTGTTGTCTACATCATCAGTCTAGATTGTTGCTTATACATGGTGTTTCCTGTCTGAATGTACTGTTTTCGTATGAGACATCAAAACTTACTGAATATCTTTCAGAAACTGTTGTCTCCATCATCTGTCTAGACTGTGGCTGTAGATGGTGTTTCCTGTCTGGATGAACTGTTTTCATATGAGACATCAAAACTTACTGATCATGTTTCATACACTGTTGTCTCCATCAGCTGTCTTGACTGTGGCTGTGGATGGTGTTTCCTGTCTGGATGTACTGTTTTCACATGGGACACCAAAACTTACTGAACATGTTTCAAACACTGTTGTCTCCATCATCAGTCTAGACTGTGGCAGTAGATGGTGTTTCCTGTCTGGATGAACTGTTTTCATATGAGACATCAAAACTTACTGATCATGTTTCATACACTGTTATATCCATCACCAGTCTAGACTGTGGCTTATAGAAGGTGTTTCCTATCTGGATGAACTGTTTTCATATGGGATATCACAATTAACTGGAACATGCTTTAAACACTGTTGTCTCCATCATCAATCTAGTCTGTGGCTTGTAGATGGTGTTTTCTGTCGGGATGATCTGTTTTCATATGACACATCGAAACTTACTGAACATGTTTCAGACACTGTTGTCTCCATCATCAGTCTAGACTGTGGCTTGTAGATGGTGTTTCCTGTCTGAATGTACTGTTTTCATATGGGACATCAAAACTTACTGAACATGTTTCAAACACTGTTGTCTCCATCATCAGTCTAGACTGTGGCTTATAGATGGTGTTTCCTGTCTGAATGTACTGTTTTGATATGGGACATCACAACTTACTGAACATGTTTCAGACACTGTTGTCTCCATCTTCAGTCTAGACTGTGGCTTGTAGATGGTGATTCCTGTCTGAATGTACTGTTTTGATATGGGACATCAAAACTTACTGAACATGTTTCAGACACTGTTGTCTCCATCATCAGTCTAGACTGTGGCTTGTAGATGATGTTTCCTGTCGGGATGTACTGTTTTCGTATGAGACATCATAACTTACTGAACATGTTTCAAATACTGTTGTCTCCATCATCAGTCTAGACTGTGGCTTATAGATGGTGTTTCCTGTCTGAATGAACTGTTTTCATATTGAGACACCAAAACTTACTGAACATGTTTCAGGCACTGTTATCTCCATCATCAGTCTAGACTATGGCTTATAGATGGTATTTCCTGTCTGAATGTACTGTTTTCATATGGGACATCACAATTTACTGGAAGATGTTTTAAACACTGCTGTCTCCAGCATCAGTCTAGACTGTGGCTTGTAGATGGTGTTTGCTGCCTGAATGTACTGTTTTCATATAGAACATCAATCCGTACTGAACATGTTTTAGACAATGTTGTCTCCATCATCTGTCTAGACTGTGGCTTATAGACGGTGTTTCCTGTCTGAATAAACTGTTTTCATATGGGACAACAAAACTTACTGAACATGTTTCAGACACTGTTGTCTCCATTATCAGTCTAGACTGTGGCTTATAGATGGTGTTTCCTTTCTGAAAGTACTGTTTTCATATGAGACATAAAAACTTACTGAACATGTTTCAGGCACTGTTGCCTCCATCATCGGTCTAGTCTGTGGCTTATAGAAGGTGTTTCCTATCTGGATGAACTGTTTTCATATGGGATATCACAATTTACTGGAACATGCTTTAAACACTGTTGTCTCCTTCATCAATCTAGTCTGTGGCTTGTAGAAGGTGTTTTCTGTCTGGATAATCTGTTTTCATATGACACATCAAAACTTACTGAATATCTTTCAGACACTGGTGTCTCCATCATCTGTCTAGACTGTGGCTGTAGATGGTGTTTCCTGTCTGGATGAACTGTTTTCATATGAGACATCAAAACTTACTGATCATGTTTCATACACTGTTGTCTCCATCATCTGTCTAGACTGTGGCTGTGGATGGTGTTTCCTGTCTGGATGTACTGTTTTCACATGGGACATCAAAACTTACTGAACATGCTTCAAACACTGTTGTCTCCATCATCAGTATAGACTGTGGCTTATAGATGGTGTTTCCTGTCTGAATGTACTGTTTTCACAAGGGACATCAAAACAACCTGAACATGTTTAAAACACTGTTGTCTCCATCATCAGTCTAGACTGTGGCTGTGCATGGTGTTTCCTGTTGGATGTACTGTTTTCACATGGGACATCAAAACTTACTGAACATGTTTCAGACACTGTTGTCTCCATCATCAGTCTAGACTGTGGCTTATAGATGGTGTTTCCTGTCTGAATGTACTGTTTTCACAAGGGACATCAAAACATACTGAACATGTTTAAAACACTGTTGTCTCCATCATCAGTCTAGACTGTGGCTTATAGATGGTGCTTCCTGTCTGAATGTACGTTTTCATATGGGACATCAAAACTTACTGAACATGTTCCAACACTGCTGTCTCCATCATCAGTCTAGACTGTGGCTTATAGATGGTGTTTCGTGTCTGAATGAACTGTTTTCATATGGGACATCAAAAATTACTGAACATGTTTCAGACACTGTTGTCTGCATCATCAGTCTAGACTGTGGCTTGTAGATGGTGTTTCCTGTCTGGATATACTGTTTTCATATGGGACATCAAAATTTACTGGAACATGTTTTAAACACTGCTGTCTCCAGCATCAGTCTGGAATGTGGCTTATAGAAGGTGTTTTCTGTCGGGATGAACTGCTTTCATATGGAACATAACAACTTACTGAACATATTTCAAACACTGTTGTCTCCATCATCAGTCTAGACTGTGGCTTATAGATGGTGTTTCCTGTCTGAATGAACTGTTTTCATATGGGACATCAAAACTTACTGAACATGTTTCAGGCACTGTTATCTCCATCATCAGTCTAGACTGTGGCTTATAGATGGTGTTTCCTGTCTGAATGTACTGTTTTCATATGGGACATCACAATTTACTGGAACATGTTTTAAGCACTGCTGTCTCCAGCATCAGTCTAGACTGTGGCTTATAGAAGGTGTTTCCTGTCTGTATGAACTGTTTTCATATGGGACATCAAAACTTACTGAACATTTTTCAGACACTGTTATGTCCATCATCAGTCTAGACTGTGGCTTGTAGATGGTGTTTCCTGTCTGAATGTACTGTTTCATATGGGACATCAAAACTTACTGAACATGTTTCAGACGCTGTTGTCTCCATCATCAGTCTAGACTGTGGCTTGTAGATTGTGTTCTGTCTGGATGTACTGTATACATATGGAACATCAAAACTTACTGAACATGTTTCAGACACCGTTGTCTCCATCATGAGTCTAGACAGTGGCTTGTAGATGGTGTTTCCTGTCTGGATGTACTGTTTTCAAATGAGACATCAAAACTTAGGGACATATTTCAGACACTGTTGGCTCCATCATCACCTTAGACTGTGGCTTGTAGATGGTGTTTCCTGTCTGGATGTACTGTTTTCATATGAGACATCAAAACTTAGCAACATATTTCGGACACTGTTGTCTCCATCATCAGTCTAGACTGTGGCTTGTAGATGGTGTTTCCTGTCTGAATGTACTGTTTTCACATGGGACATCAAAGCCTACTGAACATGTTTCTGACACTGTTGTCTCCATCATCAGTCTAGACTGTGGCTTGTAGATGATGTTTCCTGTCTGGATGTACTGTTTTGATATGGGACATCAAAACATACTGAACATGTTTCAGACACTGCTGTCTCCATCATCAGTCTAGACTGTGGCTTGTAGATGATGTTTACTGTCTGGATGTACTGCTTTCATATGAGACATCATAACTTACTGAACATGTTTCAAACACTGTTGTCTCCATCATCAGTCTAGACTGTGGCTTATAGATGGTGTTTCCTGTCTGAATGTACTGTTTTCATACTGAGACACCAAAACTTATTGAACATGTTTCAGGCACTGTTGTCTCCATCATCAGTCTAGACTGTGGCTTCTAGATGGTGTTTCCTGTCTGAATGTATTGTTTTCATATGGGACATCAAAACTTACTGAACATGTTGCAGACACTGTTGTCTCCATCATTAGTCTAGACTGTGGCTTGTGGATGGTGTTTCCTGTCTGGATGTACTGTTTTCGTAAGAGACATCAAAACTTACTGAATGTTTCAGACACTGTTGTCTCCATCATCTGTCTAGACTGTGGCTGTAGATGGTGTTTCCTGTCTGGATGAACTGTTTTCATATGGGACAACAAAACTTACTGATCATGTTTCATACACTGTTGTCTCCATCATCTGTCTAGACTGTGGCTGTGGATGGTGTTTCCTGTGTGGATGTACTGTTTTCATATGAGACATCAAAACTTAGGAACATATTTCAGACACTGTTGTCTCCATCATCAGTCTAGACTGTGGCTTGTAGATGGTGTTTCCTGTCTGGATGTACTGTTTTCATATGGAACATCAAAACTTACTGAACATGTTTCAGACACTGTTGTCTCCATCACGAGTCTAGACTGTGGCTTGTAGATGGTGTTTCCTGTCTGGATGTACTGTTTTCATATGGGACATCAAATCTTACTGAACAAGTTTCAGAATCTGTTCTCTCCATCATCACCTTAGACTGTGGCTTGTAGATGAGTTTCCTGCCTGGATGTAGTGTTTTCATATGAGACACCAAAAGTTACTGAACATGTTTCGGACACTGTTATCTCCATCATCAGTCTAGACTGTGGCTTGTAGATGATGTTTCCTGTCTAAATGTACTGTTTTCATATGGGACATCAAAACTAACTAAACATGTTTCAGACACTGTTGTCTCCATCTTCAGCCTAGACTGTGGCTTGTAGATGGTGTTTCCTGCCTGAATAGACTTTTTTCATATGGAACATCACAACTTACTGAACATTTTTCAGACATTGTTGTCTCCACCATCAGTCTAGACTGTGGCTTTTAGATGGTGTTTCCTGTCTGAAGGTACTGTTTTCATATGGAACATCACAACTTACTGAACATGTTTCAGACACTGTTGTCTCCATCATCAGTCTTGACAGTGGCTTGTAGATGGTGTTTCCTGCCTGAATGTACTGTTTTCATCTGGAACATCACAACTTACTGAACATGTTTGAGACACTGTTGTCTCCGTCTTCATTCTAGACTTTTGCTTTTAGATGGTCTCTCTTGTCTGAATGTACTGTTTTCATATGGGACATCACAACTTACTCATACTGATTCAGACACTGTTGTCTCCATCATCAGTCTAGGCTGTGGCTTTTAGATGGTGTCTTGTCTGAATGTACTGTTTTCATATGGGACATCACAACTTACTGAACATGTTTCAGGAAATGTTATCTCCATCATCAGTTTAGACTGTGGCTTATAGATGGTGTTTCCTGGCTGAATGAACTGTTTTCATATGGGATATCAACATTTACTGAACATGTTTCAAACACTGTTGTCTCCATCATCAGTCTAGACTGTGGCTTATAGGTGGTGTTTCCTGTCTGAATGTACTGTTTTCATATGGGACATCACAATTTACTGGAATATGTTTTAAACACTGCTGTCTCCAGCATCAGTCTAGACTGTGGCTTATAGAAGGTGTTTCCTGTCGGGATGTACTGTTTTCATATGGAACATTACAACTTACTGAGCATGTTTCAAACACTGTTGTCTCCATCATTAGTTTAGACTGTGGCTTATAGAAGGTGTTTCCTGTCTGGACGAACTCTTTTCATATGGAACATCACAACTTACTGAGCATGTTTTAAACACTGCTGTCTCCAGCATCAGTCTAGACTGTGGCTTATAGATGGTGTTTCCTGTCTGGATGAACTGTTTTCATATGGAACATCACAACTTACTGAGCATGTTTCAAACACTGTTGTCTCCATCATCAGTTTAGACTGTGGCTTATAGAAGGTGTTTCCTTTCTGGATGTACTGTTTTCATATGGAACACCACAACTTACTGAACATGTTTCAGACAATGTTGTCTCCATCATCTGTCTAGACTGTGGCTTATAGATGGTGTTTCCTGCCTGAATAAACTGTTTTCTTATGAGACGTCAAAACTTACTGAACATGTTTCAGGCACTGTTGTCTCCATCATCAGTCTAGACTGTGACTTAAAGATGGTGTTTCCTGTCTGTATGTACTGTTTTCACATGGGACATCAAAAATTACTGAACATGTTTCAAACACTATTGTCTCCATCATCAGTTTAGACTGTGGCTTATAGAAGATGTTTCCTGTCTGGATGAACTGTTTTCATATGGGATATCACAATTTACTTGTAAATGCTTTAAACACTTTTGTCTCCATCATCAATCTAGTCTGTGGCTTGTAGATTGTGTTTCCTCTCTGGATGATCTGTTTCCATATGACACATCAAAACTTACTGAACATGTTTCAGACACTGTTGTCTCCATCATCAGTCTAGACAGTGGCTTATAGATGGTGTTTCCTGTCTGAATGTACTGTTTTCGTATGAGACATCAAAACTTACTGAATATGTTTCAGACACTGTTGTCTCCATCATCTGTCTAGACTGTGGCTGTAGATGGTGTTTCCTGTCTGGATGAACTGTTTTCGTATGAGACATCAAAACTTACTGAATATGTTTCAAACACTGTTGTCTCCATCATCAGTCTAGACTGTGGCTTATAGATGGTGTTTCCTGTCTGAATGTACTGTTTTCACATGGGATATCAAAACATACTGAACATGTTTCAAACACTGTTGTCTCCATCATCAGTCTAGACTGTGGCTTATAGATGGTGTTTCCTGTCTGGATGTACTGTATTCATATGGAACATCAAAACTTACTGAACATGTTTCAGACACTGTTGTCTCCATCATAAGTCTAGACAGTGGCTTGTAGATGGTGTTTCCTGTCTGGGTGTACTGTCTTCATATGAGACATCAAAACTTAGGAACATATTTCAGACACTGTTGTCTCCATCATCACCTTAGACTGTGGCTTGTAGATGGTGTTTCTTGTCTGGATGTACTGTTTTCAAATGAGACATCAAATCTTAGGAACATATTCCAGACACTGTTGTCTCCATCATCAGTCTAGACTGTGGCTTGTAGATGGTGTTTCCTGTCTGAATGTACTGTTTTCACATGGGACATCAAAACTTACTGAACATATTTCTGACACTGTTGTCTCCATCATCATTCTGGACTGTGGCTTGTAGATGGTGTTTCCTGTCTGGATGTACTGTTTTGATATGGGACATCAAAACTTACTGAACATGTTTCAGACACTGTTGTCTCCATCTTCAGTCTAGACTGTGGCTTCTAGATGGTGTTTCCTGTCTGGATGTACTGTTTTGATATGGGACATCAAAACTTACTGAACATGTTTCAGACACTGTTGTCTCCATCATCAGTCTAGACTGTGGCTTGTAGATGACGTTTCCTGTCGGGATGTAGTGTTTTCATATGAGGCATCATAACTTACTGAACATGTTTCAAATACTGTTGTCTCCATCATCAGTCTAGACTGTGGCCTATAGATGGTGTTTCCTGTCTAAATGAACTGTTTTCATATTGAGACACCAAAACTTACTGAACATGTTTCAGGCACTGTTATCTCCATCATCAGTCTAGACTGTGGCTTACAGATGGTGTTTCCTGTCTGAATGTACTGTTTTCATATGGGAAATCACAATTTACTGGAAAATGTTTTCAACACTGCTGTCTCCAGCATCAGTCTAGACTGTGGCTTGTAGATGGTGTTTGCTGCCTGAATGTACTGTTTTCATATGGAACATCACAACTTACTGAACATGTTTCAGACAATGTTGTCTCCATCATCTGTCTAGACTGTGGCTTATAGATGGTGTTTCCCGTCTGAATAAACTGTTTTCGTATGAGACGTCAAAACTTACTGAACATGTTTCAGGCACTGTTATCTCCATCATCAGTCTAGACTGTGGCTTATAGATGGTGTTTCCTTTCTGAATGTACTGTTTTCATATGAGACATGAAAACTTACTGAACATGTTTCAGGCACTGTTGCCTCCACCATCGGTCTAGTCTGTGGCTTATAGAAAGTGTTTCCTCTCTGGATGAACTGTTTTCATATGGGACATCACAATTTACTGGAACATGCTTTAAACACTGTTGTCTCCTTCATCAATCTAGTCTGTGGCTTGTAGAAGGTGTTTTCTGTCTGGATAATCTGTTTTCACATGACACATCAAAACTTACTGAACATGTTTCAGACACTGTTGTCTCCATCATCAGTCTAGACTGTGACTTATAGATGGTGTTTCCTGTCTGAATGTACTGTTTTCGTATGAGACATCAAAACTTACTGAATATGTTTCAGACACTGGTGTCTCCATCATCTGTCTAGACTGTGGCTGTAGATGGTGTTTCCTGTCTGGATGAACTGTTTTCATATGAGACATCAAAACTTACTGATCATGTTTCATACACTGTTGTCTCCATCATCTGTCTAGACTGTAGCTGTGCATGGTGTTTCCTGTTGGATGTACTGTTTTCACATGGGACATCAAAACTTACGGAACATGTTTCAAACACTGTTGTCTCCATCATCAGTCTAGACTGTGGCTTATAGATGGTGTTTCCTGTCTGAATGTACTGTTTGTACAAGGGACATCAAAACAACCTGAACATGTTTAAAACACTGTTGTCTCCATCATCAGTCTAGACTGTGGCTTATAGATGGTGTTTCCTGTCTGAATGTATTGTTTTCATATGGGACATAAAAACTTACTGAACATGTTCCAACACTGCTGTCTCCATCATCAGTCTAGACTGTGGCTTGTAGATGGTGTTTCCTGTCTGGATGTACTGTTTTCATATGGGACATCAAAACTTACTGAACATGTTTCAAACACTGTTGTCTCCATCATCAGTCTAGACTGTGGCTTATAGATGGTGCTTCCTGTCTGAATGTACTGTTTTCATATGGGACATCAAAACTTACTGAACATGTTTCAAACACTATTGTCTCCATCATCAGTCTAGACTGTGCCTTATAGATGGTGCTTCCTGTCTGAATGTACTGTTTTCATATGGGACATCAAAACTTACTGAACATGTTTCAAACACTGTTGTCTCCATCATCAGTCTAGACTGTGGCTTATAGATGGTGTTTCCTGCCTGAAATTACTGTTTTCATATGGGACATCAAAACTTACTGAACATGTTTCAAACACTGCTGTCTCCATCATCATTCTAGACTGTGGCTTATAGATGGTGTTTCCTGCCTGGAAGAACTGTTTTCATATGGAACATCACAACTTACTGAACATGTTTCAGGCACTGTTGTCTCCATCATCAGTCTAGACTGTGTCTTATAGATGTCGTTTCCTGTCTGAATGAACTGTTTTCATATGGGACATCAAAACTTACTGAACATGTGTCAGGCACTGTTGTCTCCATCATCAGTCTAGACTGTCGCTTGTAGATGGTGTTTCCTGTCTGGATGTACTGTATTCATATGGAACATCAAAACTTACTGAACATGCTTCAGACACTGTTGTCTCCATCATGGGTCTAGACAGTGCCTTGTAGATGGTGTTTCCTGTCTGGGTATACTGTCTTCATATGAGACATCAAAACTTAGGAACATATTTCAGACACTGTTGGCTCCATCATCACCTTAGACTGTGGCTTGTAGATGGTGTTTCTTGTCTGGATGTACTGTTTTCAAATGAGACATCAAAACTTAGGAACATATTTCAGACACTGTTGTCTCCATCATCAGTCTAGACTGTGGCTTGTAGATGGTGTTTCCTGTCTGAATGTACTGTTTTCACATGGGACATCAAAACTTACTGAACATATTTCTGACACTGTAGTCTCCATCATCATTCTAGACTGCGGCTTGTAGATGGTGTTTCCTGTCTGGATGTACTGTTTTGATATGGGACATCAAAACTTACTGAACATAATTCAGACACTGTTGTCTCCATCTTCAGTCTAGACTGTGGCTTGTAGATGGTGTTTCCTGTCTGGATGTACTGTTTTGATATGGGACATCAAAACTTACTGAACATGTTTCAGACACTGTTGCCTCCATCATCAGTCTAGACTGTGTCTTGTAGATGATGTTTCCTGTCGGGATGTACTGTTTTCATATGAGACATCATAACTTACTGAACATGTTTCAAGTACTGTTGTCTCCATCATCAGTCTAGACTGTGGCTTATAGATGGTGTTTCCTGTCTGAATGAACTGTTTTCATATGGGACATCAAAACTTACTGAACATGTTTCAGGCACTGTTATCTCCATCATCAGTCTAGACTGTGCCTTATAGATGGTGTTTCCTGTCTAAATGTACTGTTTTCATATGGGACATCACAATTTACTGGAACATGTTTTAAACACTGCTGTCTCCAGCATCAGTCTAGACTGTGGCTTATAGAAGGTGTTTCCTGTCTGGATGAACTGTTTTCATATGGGACATCAAAACTTACTGAACATGTTTCAGACACTGTTATCTCCATCATCAGTCTAGACTGTGGCTTCTAGATGGTGTTTCCTGTCTGAATGTATTGTTTTCATATGGGACATCAAAACTTACTGAACATGTTTCAGACACTGTAGTCTCCATCATCAGTCTAGACTGTGGCTTGTGGATGGTGTTTCCTGTCTGGATGTACTGTATTTATATGGAACATCAAAACTTACTGAACACGTTTCAGACACTGTTGTCTCCATCATGAGTCTAGACAGTGGCTTGTAGATGGTGTTTCCTGTCTGGATGTACTGTTTTCATATGAGACATCAAAACTTAGGAAAATATTTCAGACACTGTTGGCTCCATCATCACCTTAGACTGTGGCTTGTAGATGGTGTTTCATGTCTGGATGTACTGTTTTCATATGAGTCATCAAAACTTAGGAAACTATTTCAGACACTGTTGTCTCCATCATCAGTCTAGACTGTGGCTTGTAGATGGTGTTTCCTGTCTGGATGTACTGTTTTCATACGGAACATCAAAACTTACTGAACATGTTTCAGACACTGTTGTCTCCAGCATGAGTCTAGACTGTGGCTTGTAGATGGTGCTTCCTGTCTGGATGTACTGTTTTAATATGGGACATCAAATCTTACTGAACAAGTATCAGAATCTGTTCTCTCCATCATCACCTTAGACTGTGGCTTGTAAATGTGTTTCCTGCCTGGATGTAGTGTTTTCATATGAGACATCAAAAGCTACCGAACATGTTTCGGACACGCTTGTCTCCATCATCAGTCTAGACTGTGGCTTGTAGATGATGTTTCCTGTCTGAATGTACTGTTTTCATATGGGACATCAAAACTTACTGAACATTTTTCAGACATTGTTGTCTCCATCATCAGTCTTGACAGTGGCTTGTAGATGGTGTTTCCTGCCTGAATGTACTGTTTTCATCTGGAACATCACAACTTACTGAACATGTTTGAGACACTGTTGTCTCCGTCTTCATTCTAGACTTTTGCTTTTAGATGGTCTCTCTTGTCTGAATGTACTGTTTTCATATGGGACATCACAACTTACTCATACTGATTCAGACACTGTTGTCTCCATCATCAGTCTAGGCTGTGGCTTTTAGATGGTGTCTTGTCTGAATGTACTGTTTTCATATGGGACATCACAACTTACTGAACATGTTTCAGGAAATGTTATCTCCATCATCAGTTTAGACTGTGGCTTATAGATGGTGTTTCCTGGCTGAATGAACTGTTTTCATATGGGATATCAACATTTACTGAACATGTTTCAAACACTGTTGTCTCCATCATCAGTCTAGACTGTGGCTTATAGATGGTGTTTCCTGTCTGAATGTACTGTTTTCATATGGGACATCACAATTTACTGGAATATGTTTTAAACACTGCTGTCTCCAGCATCAGTCTAGACTGTGGCTTATAGAAGGTGTTTCCTGTCGGGATGTACTGTTTTCATATGGAACATTACAACTTACTGAGCATGTTTCAAACACTGTTGTCTCCATCATTAGTTTAGACTGTGGCTTATAGAAGGTGTTTCCTGTCTGGACGAACTCTTTTCATATGGAACATCACAACTTACTGAGCATGTTTTAAACACTGCTGTCTCCAGCATCAGTCTAGACTGTGGCTTATAGATGGTGTTTCCTGTCTGGATGAACTGTTTTCATATGGAACATCACAACTTACTGAGCATGTTTCAAACACTGTTGTCTCCATCATCAGTTTAGACTGTGGCTTATAGAAGGTGTTTCCTTTCTGGATGTACTGTTTTCATATGGAACACCACAACTTACTGAACATGTTTCAGACAATGTTGTCTCCATCATCTGTCTAGACTGTGGCTTATAGATGGTGTTTCCTGCCTGAATAAACTGTTTTCTTATGAGACGTCAAAACTTACTGAACATGTTTCAGGCACTGTTGTCTCCATCATCAGTCTAGACTGTGACTTAAAGATGGTGTTTCCTGTCTGTATGTACTGTTTTCACATGGGACATCAAAAATTACTGAACATGTTTCAAACACTATTGTCTCCATCATCAGTTTAGACTGTGGCTTATAGAAGATGTTTCCTGTCTGGATGAACTGTTTTCATATGGGATATCACAATTTACTTGTAAATGCTTTAAACACTTTTGTCTCCATCATCAATCTAGTCTGTGGCTTGTAGATTGTGTTTCCTCTCTGGATGATCTGTTTCCATATGACACATCAAAACTTACTGAACATGTTTCAGACACTGTTGTCTCCATCATCAGTCTAGACAGTGGCTTATAGATGGTGTTTCCTGTCTGAATGTACTGTTTTCGTATGAGACATCAAAACTTACTGAATATGTTTCAGACACTGTTGTCTCCATCATCTGTCTAGACTGTGGCTGTAGATGGTGTTTCCTGTCTGGATGAACTGTTTTCGTATGAGACATCAAAACTTACTGAATATGTTTCAAACACTGTTGTCTCCATCATCAGTCTAGACTGTGGCTTATAGATGGTGTTTCCTGTCTGAATGTACTGTTTTCACATGGGATATCAAAACATACTGAACATGTTTCAAACACTGTTGTCTCCATCATCAGTCTAGACTGTGGCTTATAGATGGTGTTTCCTGTCTGGATGTACTGTATTCATATGGAACATCAAAACTTACTGAACATGTTTCAGACACTGTTGTCTCCATCATAAGTCTAGACAGTGGCTTGTAGATGGTGTTTCCTGTCTGGGTGTACTGTCTTCATATGAGACATCAAAACTTAGGAACATATTTCAGACACTGTTGTCTCCATCATCACCTTAGACTGTGGCTTGTAGATGGTGTTTCTTGTCTGGATGTACTGTTTTCAAATGAGACATCAAATCTTAGGAACATATTCCAGACACTGTTGTCTCCATCATCAGTCTAGACTGTGGCTTGTAGATGGTGTTTCCTGTCTGAATGTACTGTTTTCACATGGGACATCAAAACTTACTGAACATATTTCTGACACTGTTGTCTCCATCATCATTCTGGACTGTGGCTTGTAGATGGTGTTTCCTGTCTGGATGTACTGTTTTGATATGGGACATCAAAACTTACTGAACATGTTTCAGACACTGTTGTCTCCATCTTCAGTCTAGACTGTGGCTTCTAGATGGTGTTTCCTGTCTGGATGTACTGTTTTGATATGGGACATCAAAACTTACTGAACATGTTTCAGACACTGTTGTCTCCATCATCAGTCTAGACTGTGGCTTGTAGATGACGTTTCCTGTCGGGATGTAGTGTTTTCATATGAGGCATCATAACTTACTGAACATGTTTCAAATACTGTTGTCTCCATCATCAGTCTAGACTGTGGCCTATAGATGGTGTTTCCTGTCTAAATGAACTGTTTTCATATTGAGACACCAAAACTTACTGAACATGTTTCAGGCACTGTTATCTCCATCATCAGTCTAGACTGTGGCTTACAGATGGTGTTTCCTGTCTGAATGTACTGTTTTCATATGGGAAATCACAATTTACTGGAAAATGTTTTCAACACTGCTGTCTCCAGCATCAGTCTAGACTGTGGCTTGTAGATGGTGTTTGCTGCCTGAATGTACTGTTTTCATATGGAACATCACAACTTACTGAACATGTTTCAGACAATGTTGTCTCCATCATCTGTCTAGACTGTGGCTTATAGATGGTGTTTCCCGTCTGAATAAACTGTTTTCGTATGAGACGTCAAAACTTACTGAACATGTTTCAGGCACTGTTATCTCCATCATCAGTCTAGACTGTGGCTTATAGATGGTGTTTCCTTTCTGAATGTACTGTTTTCATATGAGACATGAAAACTTACTGAACATGTTTCAGGCACTGTTGCCTCCACCATCGGTCTAGTCTGTGGCTTATAGAAAGTGTTTCCTCTCTGGATGAACTGTTTTCATATGGGACATCACAATTTACTGGAACATGCTTTAAACACTGTTGTCTCCTTCATCAATCTAGTCTGTGGCTTGTAGAAGGTGTTTTCTGTCTGGATAATCTGTTTTCACATGACACATCAAAACTTACTGAACATGTTTCAGACACTGTTGTCTCCATCATCAGTCTAGACTGTGACTTATAGATGGTGTTTCCTGTCTGAATGTACTGTTTTCGTATGAGACATCAAAACTTACTGAATATGTTTCAGACACTGGTGTCTCCATCATCTGTCTAGACTGTGGCTGTAGATGGTGTTTCCTGTCTGGATGAACTGTTTTCATATGAGACATCAAAACTTACTGATCATGTTTCATACACTGTTGTCTCCATCATCTGTCTAGACTGTAGCTGTGCATGGTGTTTCCTGTTGGATGTACTGTTTTCACATGGGACATCAAAACTTACGGAACATGTTTCAAACACTGTTGTCTCCATCATCAGTCTAGACTGTGGCTTATAGATGGTGTTTCCTGTCTGAATGTACTGTTTGTACAAGGGACATCAAAACAACCTGAACATGTTTAAAACACTGTTGTCTCCATCATCAGTCTAGACTGTGGCTTATAGATGGTGTTTCCTGTCTGAATGTATTGTTTTCATATGGGACATAAAAACTTACTGAACATGTTCCAACACTGCTGTCTCCATCATCAGTCTAGACTGTGGCTTGTAGATGGTGTTTCCTGTCTGGATGTACTGTTTTCATATGGGACATCAAAACTTACTGAACATGTTTCAAACACTGTTGTCTCCATCATCAGTCTAGACTGTGGCTTATAGATGGTGCTTCCTGTCTGAATGTACTGTTTTCATATGGGACATCAAAACTTACTGAACATGTTTCAAACACTATTGTCTCCATCATCAGTCTAGACTGTGCCTTATAGATGGTGCTTCCTGTCTGAATGTACTGTTTTCATATGGGACATCAAAACTTACTGAACATGTTTCAAACACTGTTGTCTCCATCATCAGTCTAGACTGTGGCTTATAGATGGTGTTTCCTGCCTGAAATTACTGTTTTCATATGGGACATCAAAACTTACTGAACATGTTTCAAACACTGCTGTCTCCATCATCATTCTAGACTGTGGCTTATAGATGGTGTTTCCTGCCTGGAAGAACTGTTTTCATATGGAACATCACAACTTACTGAACATGTTTCAGGCACTGTTGTCTCCATCATCAGTCTAGACTGTGTCTTATAGATGTCGTTTCCTGTCTGAATGAACTGTTTTCATATGGGACATCAAAACTTACTGAACATGTGTCAGGCACTGTTGTCTCCATCATCAGTCTAGACTGTCGCTTGTAGATGGTGTTTCCTGTCTGGATGTACTGTATTCATATGGAACATCAAAACTTACTGAACATGCTTCAGACACTGTTGTCTCCATCATGGGTCTAGACAGTGCCTTGTAGATGGTGTTTCCTGTCTGGGTATACTGTCTTCATATGAGACATCAAAACTTAGGAACATATTTCAGACACTGTTGGCTCCATCATCACCTTAGACTGTGGCTTGTAGATGGTGTTTCTTGTCTGGATGTACTGTTTTCAAATGAGACATCAAAACTTAGGAACATATTTCAGACACTGTTGTCTCCATCATCAGTCTAGACTGTGGCTTGTAGATGGTGTTTCCTGTCTGAATGTACTGTTTTCACATGGGACATCAAAACTTACTGAACATATTTCTGACACTGTAGTCTCCATCATCATTCTAGACTGCGGCTTGTAGATGGTGTTTCCTGTCTGGATGTACTGTTTTGATATGGGACATCAAAACTTACTGAACATAATTCAGACACTGTTGTCTCCATCTTCAGTCTAGACTGTGGCTTGTAGATGGTGTTTCCTGTCTGGATGTACTGTTTTGATATGGGACATCAAAACTTACTGAACATGTTTCAGACACTGTTGCCTCCATCATCAGTCTAGACTGTGTCTTGTAGATGATGTTTCCTGTCGGGATGTACTGTTTTCATATGAGACATCATAACTTACTGAACATGTTTCAAGTACTGTTGTCTCCATCATCAGTCTAGACTGTGGCTTATAGATGGTGTTTCCTGTCTGAATGAACTGTTTTCATATGGGACATCAAAACTTACTGAACATGTTTCAGGCACTGTTATCTCCATCATCAGTCTAGACTGTGCCTTATAGATGGTGTTTCCTGTCTAAATGTACTGTTTTCATATGGGACATCACAATTTACTGGAACATGTTTTAAACACTGCTGTCTCCAGCATCAGTCTAGACTGTGGCTTATAGAAGGTGTTTCCTGTCTGGATGAACTGTTTTCATATGGGACATCAAAACTTACTGAACATGTTTCAGACACTGTTATCTCCATCATCAGTCTAGACTGTGGCTTCTAGATGGTGTTTCCTGTCTGAATGTATTGTTTTCATATGGGACATCAAAACTTACTGAACATGTTTCAGACACTGTAGTCTCCATCATCAGTCTAGACTGTGGCTTGTGGATGGTGTTTCCTGTCTGGATGTACTGTATTTATATGGAACATCAAAACTTACTGAACACGTTTCAGACACTGTTGTCTCCATCATGAGTCTAGACAGTGGCTTGTAGATGGTGTTTCCTGTCTGGATGTACTGTTTTCATATGAGACATCAAAACTTAGGAAAATATTTCAGACACTGTTGGCTCCATCATCACCTTAGACTGTGGCTTGTAGATGGTGTTTCATGTCTGGATGTACTGTTTTCATATGAGTCATCAAAACTTAGGAAACTATTTCAGACACTGTTGTCTCCATCATCAGTCTAGACTGTGGCTTGTAGATGGTGTTTCCTGTCTGGATGTACTGTTTTCATACGGAACATCAAAACTTACTGAACATGTTTCAGACACTGTTGTCTCCAGCATGAGTCTAGACTGTGGCTTGTAGATGGTGCTTCCTGTCTGGATGTACTGTTTTAATATGGGACATCAAATCTTACTGAACAAGTATCAGAATCTGTTCTCTCCATCATCACCTTAGACTGTGGCTTGTAAATGTGTTTCCTGCCTGGATGTAGTGTTTTCATATGAGACATCAAAAGCTACCGAACATGTTTCGGACACGCTTGTCTCCATCATCAGTCTAGACTGTGGCTTGTAGATGATGTTTCCTGTCTGAATGTACTGTTTTCATATGGGACATCAAAACTTACTGAACATTTTTCAGACATTGTTGTCTCCATCATCAGTCTAGACTGTGGCTTTTAGATGGTGTTTCCTGTCTGAAGGTACTGTTTTCATATGGAACATCACAACTTACTGATCATGTTTCAGACACTGTTGTCTCCATCATCAGTCTAGACTGTGGCTTGTAGATGGTGTTTCCTGCCTGAATGTACTGTTTTCATATGGAACATCACAACTTACTGAACATGTTTCAGACACTGTTGTCTCCGTCTTCAGTCTAGACTTTTGCTTTTAGATGGTCTCTCTTGTCTGAATGTACTGTTTTTATATGGGACATCACAACTTACTCATAATGTTTCAGAAACTGTTGTCTCCATCATCAGTCTAGGCTGTGGCTTTTAGATGGTGTCTTGTCTGAATGTACTGTTTTCATATGGGACATCACAACTTACTGAACATGTTTCAGGAAATGTTATCTCCATCATCAGTTTAGACTGTGGCTTATAGATGGTGTTTCCTGTCTGGATGAACTGTTTTCATATGGGACATCAAAACTTACTGAACATGTTTCAGGAAATGTTATCTCCATCATCAGTCTAGACTGTGGCTTATAGAAGGTGTTTCCTGTCTGGATGAACTGTTTTCATATGGGACATCAAAACTTACTGAACATGTTTCAGACACTGTTATCTCCATCATCAGTCTAGACTGTGGCTTCTAGATGGTGTTTCCTGTCTGAATGTATTGTTTTCATATGGGACATCAAAACTTACTGAACATGTTTCAGACACTGTAGTCTCCATCATCAGTCTAGACTGTGGCTTGTGGATGGTGTTTCCTGTCTGGATGTACTGTATTTATATGGAACATCAAAACTTACTGAACACGTTTCAGACACTGTTGTCTCCATCATGAGTCTAGACAGTGGCTTGTAGATGGTGTTTCCTGTCTGGATGTACTGTTTTCATATGAGACATCAAAACTTAGGAAAATATTTCAGACACTGTTGGCTCCATCATCACCTTAGACTGTGGCTTGTAGATGGTGTTTCCTGTCTGGATGTACTGTTTTCATATGAGTCATCAAAACTTAGGGAACTATTTCAGACACTGTTGTCTCCATCATCAGTCTAGACTGTGGCTTGTAGATGGTGTTTCCTGTCTGGATGTACTGTTTTCATACGGAACATCAAAACTTACTGAACATGTTTCAGACACTGTTGTCTCCAGCATGAGTCTAGACTGTGGCTTGTAGATGGTGTTCCCTGTCTGGATGTACAGTTTTCATATGGGACATCAAATCTTACTGAACAAGTATCAGAATCTGTTCTCTCCATCATCGCCTTAGACTGTGGCTTGTAAATGTGTTTCCTGCCTGGATGTAGTGTTTTCATATGAGACATCAAAAGCTACTGAACATGCTTCGGACACTCTTGTCTCCATCATCAGTCTAGACTGTGGCTTGTAGATGATGTTTCCTGTCTGAATGTACTGTTTTCATATGGGACATCAAAACTTACTGAACATTTTTCAGACATTGTTGTCTCCATCATCAGTCTAGACTGTGGTTTTTAGATGGTGTTTCCTGTCTGAAGGTACTGTTTTCATATGGAATATCACAACTTACTGATCATGTTTCAGACACTGTTGTCTCCATCATCAGTCTAGACTGTGGCTTGTAGATGGTGTTTCCTGCCTGAATGTACTGTTTTCATATGGAACATCACAACTTACTGAACATGTTTCAGACACTGTTGTCTCCGTCTTCAGTCTAGACTTTTGCTTTTAGATGGTCTCTCTTGTCTGAATGTACTGTTTTTATATGGGACATCACAACTTACTCATAATGTTTCAAACACTGTTGTCTCCATCATAAGTCTAGGCTGTGGCTTTTAGATGGTGTCTTGTCTGAATGTACTGTTTTCATATGGGACCTCACAACGTACTGAACATGTTTCAGGAAATGTTATCTCCATCATCAGTTTAGACTGTGGCTTATAGATGGTGTTTCCTGTCTGAATAAACTGTTTTCATATGGGATATCAACATTTACTGAACATGTTTCAAACACTGTTGTCACCATCATCAGTCTAGACTGTGGCTTATAGATGGTGTTTCCTGTCTGAATGTACTGTTTTCATATGGGACATCACAATTTACTGGAACATGTTTTGAACACTGCTGTCTCCAGCATCAGTCTAGACTGTGGCTTATAGAAGGTGTTTCCTGTCTGGATGTACTGTTTTCATATGGAACATTACAACTTACTGAGCATGTTTCAAACACTGTTGTCTCATTCATCAGTTTAGACTGTGGCTTATAGAAGGTGTTTCCTGTTTGGATGAACTGTTTTCATATGGAACATCACAACTTACTGAGCATGTTTTAAACACTGCTGTCTCCAGCATCAGTTTAGACTGTGGCCTATAGAAGGTGTTTCCTGTCTGGATGAACTGTTTTCATATGGAACATCACAACTTACTGAGCATGTTTTAAACACTGCTGTCTCCAGCATCAGTCTAGACTGTGGCTTATAGAAGGTGTTTCCTGTCTGGATGAACTGTTTTCATATGGAACATCACAACTTACTGAGCATGTTTCCAACACTGTTGTCTCCATCATCAGTTTAGACTGTGGCTTATAGAAGGTGTTTCCTGTCTGGATGTACTGTTTTCATATGGGACATCAAAACTTACTGAACATGTTTTAGGCACTGTTATCTCCATCATCAGTCTAGACTGTGGCTTATAGATGGTGTTTCCTGTCTGAATGAACTGTTTTCATATGGGACATCAAAACTTACTGAACATATTTCAGGCACTGTTATCTCCATCATCAGTCTAGACTGTGGCTTATAGATGGTGTTTTCTGTCTGAATGTACTGTTTTCATATGGGACATCAAAACTTACTGAACATGTTTCATACACTGTTGTCTCCATCATCTGTCTAGACTGTGGCTGTAGATGGTGTTTCCTGTCTGAATGTACTGTTTTCACATGGGACATCAAAACTTACTGAACATGTTTCAAACACTGTTGTCTCCATCTTCAGTCTAGACTGTGGCTTATAGATGGTGCTTCCTATCTGAATGTACTGTTTTCATATGGGACAACACAACTTACTGAACATGTTTCAAACACTGTTGTCTCCATCATCGGTCTAGACTATGGCTTATAGATGGTGCTTCCTGTCTGAATGCACTGTTTTCATATGGGACATCAAAACTTACTGAACATGTTTCAAACACTGTTGTCTCCATCATCAGTCTAGACTGTGGCTTGTAGATGGTGTTTCCTGTCTGGATGTACTGTTTTGATATGGGACATCAAAACTTACTGAACATGTTTCAGACACTGTTGTCTCCATCATCTTTCTAGACGTTGGCTTGTAGATGATGTTTCCTGTCTGGATGTACTGTTTTCATATGAGACATCATAATTTACTGAACATGTTTCAAATACTGTTGTCTCCATCATCAGTCTAGACTGTGGCTTGTAGATGGTGTTTCCTGTCTGCATGTACTGTTTTCAAATGAGACATCATAACTTAGGAACATGTTTCAGACACTGTTGGCTCCATCATCAGTCTAGACTGTGGCTTATAGATGGTGCTTCCTGTATGACTGTACTGTTTTCATGTGAGACATCAAAACTTACTGAACATGTTTCAGACACTGTTGTCTCCATCATCAGTCTAGACTGTGGCTTGTAGATGATGTTTCCTGTCTGGATGTACTGTTTTCATATGAGACATCATAACTTACTGAACATGTTTCAAATACTGTTGTCTCCATCATCAGTCTAGACTGTCGCTTGTAGATGGTGTTTCCTGTCTGGATGTACTGTTTTGATATGGGACATCAAAACATACTGAACATGTTTCAGACGCTGTTGTCTCCATCATCAGTCTAGACTGTGGCTTGTAGATGATGTTTCCTGTCTGGATGTACTGTTTTCATATGAGACATCATAACTTAGGAACATGTTTCAGACACTGTTGGCTCCATCATCAGTCTAGACTGTGGCTTATAGATGGTGCTTCCTGTATGACTGTACTGTTTTGATATGGGACATCAAAAGTTACTGAACATGATTCAGAATCTTTTCTCTCCATCATCGGCTTAGACTGTGGCTTGTAGATGTGTTTCCTGCCTGGTTGTACTGTTTTCATGTGAGACATCAAAACTTACTGAACATGTTTCAGATACTGCTGTCTCCATCAATAGCCTAGATTCACCGCCATGCTTCCTCCTGTGATTTTTAGATGGCGTTTACGGTACAACGAGATCCTATTAATTAGACAACAAAGTTTAATACATTATGTTTTTTCTTTATTGTATGTATAATTTTTCTGAAATGGAGAGTCACTGGTTTTCTAAAATCCTTTAACAGCTTCAGTTTCTCTTTCCGCTGATGATCCGTGGACCATAAACGCTCTGCAACTGCTGATTTATCCATTTGTTTATATTTCAATTTTCTCAAGTTTTCTTTAAACCTGGTGTCCATGTTCCTCTTTGTCTTCCCTGTGTAAAAATTCTTGCAATCTTGACATCCAAGTTCATAAATACCTGAAGTTATTCCTACTGGAAGTTTGTCCGCTGTGTTGGTCCTGAGAATGTTGCAAAAGTGCTTGCTGACAGGGGCCAAGGTTATATCACATTCTGCAAAATTTAATGAATTTCTGGAAGACGCCTGGGTGAAAAATTATTTTTTTCAGATTTTTAGTTTCTTTTTGTTCCTTTGTGTGGTGATTTCCTTTATTTGTTTGTACACTTTGACTTTCTTTATCCTCCTGTCTAATATCTCTCTAGTGCTTACTATCCCCACTCTCTATTATACCATACATCTACAAGACAGTCTGTGCTGATGATGGACACAACACTCTCTGAAACATGTTCCACTACGTTTTGATGTCCAATATAAAAACAGACAGGAAATGCCATCTACAAGCCACAGTCTAGACTGATGATCGACAAAACAGTGTCTGAAACATGTTCACTAAGTTTTGATGTACCATATGAAAACAGTACATTCAGACAGGAAACACCATCTACAAGCCACAGTCTAGACTGATGATGGAGACAACAGTGTCTGAAACATGTTCAGTAAGTTGTGATGTCCCATATGAGAACAGTACCTTCAGACAGGAAACACCATAAACAAGCCACAGTCTAGACTGATGATGGAGACAACAGTGTCTGAAACATGTTCAGTAAGTTGTGATGTCCATATGAAAACAGCTCATTCAGACACGAAACATCATAAACAAGCCACAGTCTAGACTGATGATGGAGACAACAGTGTCTGAAACATGTTCAGTAAGTTGTGATGTCCCATATGAGAACAGTACCTTCAGACAAGAAACACCATAAACAAGCCACAGTCTAGACTGATGATAGACACAACAGTGTCTGAAACATGTTCAGTAAGTTGTGATGTCCAGTATGAAAACAGTTCATTCAGACAGGAAACATCATAAACAAGCCACAGTCTAGACTGATGATCGACAGAACAGTGTCTGAAACTTGTTCAGTAAATTGTGATGTCCCATATGAAAACAGTTCATTCTGACAGGAAACACCATAAACAAGCCACAGTCTAGACTGATGATGGAGACAACAGTGTTTGAAACATGTTCAGTAAGTTGTGATGTCCCATATGAAAACAGTACATTCAGATAGGAAACACCATTAACAAGCCACAGTCTAGACATAAGATGTAGACAACAGTGTCTGAAACATGTTCAGTAAGTTGTGATGTCCCATATGAAAACAGTTCATTCAGACAGGAAACATCATCTACAAGCCACAGTCTATACTGAAGATGGAGACAACAGTGTCTGAAACATGTTCAGTAAGTTGTAATGTCCCATATGAAAACAGTTCATTCAGACAGGAAACACCATAAACAAGCCAACGTCTAGACTGATGATGGAGACAACAGTGTCTGAAACATGTTCAGTAAAGTATGATGTCCCATATCAAAACAGTTCGTTCAGACAGGAAACACCATTAACAAGCCACAGTCTAGACTGAAGATGTAGACAATAGTGTTTGAAACATGTTCAGTAAGTATTGATGTCCCATATCAAAACAGTTCATTCAGACAGGAAACACCATTAACAAGCCACAGTCTAGACTAAAGATGGAGACAACAGTGTTTGAAACATGTTCAGTAAGTTGTGATGTCCCATATCAAAACAGTTCATTCAGACAGGAAACACCATTAACATGCCACAGTCTAGACCGATGATGCAGACAACAGTGTTTGAAACATGTTCAGTAAGTTGTGATGTCCCATATCAAAACAGTTCATTCAGACAGGAAACATCATCTACAAGCCACAGTCCAGACTGAAGATGGAGACAACAGTATTTGAAACATGTTCAGTAAGTTGTGATGTCCCATATCAAAACAGTACATCCAGACAGGAAACATCATCTACAAGCCACAGTCCAGACTGAAGATGGAGACAACAGTATTTGAAACATGTTCAGTAAGTTGTGATGTCCCATATCAAAACGGTACATTCAGACAGGAAACATCATCTACAAGCCACAGTCCAGACTGATGATGGAGACAACAGTGTCTGAAACATGATCAGTAAGTTGTGATGTTCCATATCAAAACAGTTCATTCAGACAGGAAACACCATTAACAAGCCACAGTCTAGACTGAAGATGGAGGCAACAGTGTTTGAAACATGTTTAGTAAGTTGTGATGTCCAATATCAAAAGAGTACATTCAGACAGGAAACATCATCTACAGGCCACAGTCTAGACTGAAGATGTAGACAACAGTGTCTGAAACATGCTCAGTAAGTTGTGATGACCCATATGAAAACAGTACATTCAGATAGGAAACACCATTAAAATGCCACAGTCTAGACATAAGATGTAGACAACAGTGTCTGAAAAATGTTCCTTTAAGTTGTGATGTCCCATATAAAAACAGTACATTCAGATAGGAAACACCATTAACAAGCCACAGTCTAGACTGAAGATGGAGACAACAGTGCTTGAAACATGTTCAGTAAAGTATGATGTCCCATATCAAAACAGTTCATTCCGACAGAAAACACCATCTACAAGCCACAGTCTAGACTGAAGATGGAAGCAACAGTGTTTGAAACATGTTCAGTAAGTTGTGATGTCCCATATGAAAACAGTTCATTCAGACAGGAAACACCATTAACAAGCCACAGTCTAGACTGAAGATGTAGACAACAGTGTTTGAAACATGTTCAGTAAAGTATGATGTCCCATATCAAAACAGTTCATTCAGACAGGAAACACCATTAACAAGCCACAGTCTAGACTGAAGATGGAGACAACAGTGTTTGAAGCATGTTCAGTAAAGTATGATGTCCCATATCAAAACAGTTCATTCAGACAGGAAACATCATTAACAAACCACAGTCTAGACTGAAGATGTAGACAATAGTGTTTGAAACATGTTAAGTAAGTTGTGATGTCCCATATCAAAACAGTTCATTCAG
Source organism: Deroplatys truncata (assembly GCA_030765065.1). Taxonomy (NCBI): domain Eukaryota; kingdom Metazoa; phylum Arthropoda; class Insecta; order Mantodea; family Mantidae; genus Deroplatys; species Deroplatys truncata. The sequence goes on from CM060981.1 coordinate 15,090,425, forward strand.
ACAGGAAACACCATTAATAAGCCATAGTCTAGACTTAAGATGTAGACAACAGTGTTTGAAACATGTTCAGTAAGTTGTGATGTCCCATATCAAAACAGTTCATTCAGACAGGAAACACCATTAACATGCCACAGTCTAGACTAAAGATAGAGACAACAGTGTTTGAAACATGTTCAGTAAAGTATGATATCCCATATCAAAACAGTACATTCAGATAGGAAGCACCATCTACAAGCCACAGTCTAGACTGATGATGGAGACAACAGTGTCTGAAACATGTTCAGTAAGTTTTGATGTCCCATATGAAAACAGTTCATTCAGATAGGAAGCACCATCTACAAGCCACAGTCTAGACTGATGATGGAGACAACAGTGTCTGAAACATGTTCAGTAAGTTGTGATGTCCCATATCAAAACAGTACATTCAGATAGGAAGCACCATCTACAAGCCACAGTCTAGACTGAAGATGTAGACAATAGTGTTTGAAACATGTTCAGTAAGTTGTGATGTCCCATATCAAAACAGTTCATTCAGACAGGAAACACCATTAACATGCCACAGTCTAGACTGATGATGGAGACAACAGTGTTTGAAACATGTTCAGTAAGTTGTGATGTCCCATATCAAAACAGTTCATTCAGACAGGAAACATCATCTACAAGCCACAGTCTAGACTGAAGATGGAGACAACAGTATTTGAAACATATTCAGTAAGTTGTGATGTCCCATATTAAAACAGTACATTCAGACAGGAAACACCATCTACAAGCCACAGTCTAGACTGATGATGGAGACAACAGTGTCTGAAACATGTTCAGTAAGTTGTGATGTCCCATATGAAAACAGTACATTCAGATAGGAAACACCATTAACAAGCCACAGTCTAGACATAAGATGTAGACAACAGTGTCTGAAACATGTTCAGTAAGTTGTGATGTCCCATATCAAAACAGTTCATTCAGACAGGAAACACCATTAACAAGCCACAGTCTAGACTGATGATGGAGACAGCAGTGTCTGAAACATGTTCAGTAAGTTGTGATGTCCCATATGAAAACAGTACATTCAGATAGGAAACACCATTAACAAGCCACAGTCTAGACTGATGATGGAGACAGCAGTGTCTGAAAGATGTTCAGTAAGTTGTGATGTCCCATATGAAAACAGTACTTTCAGACAGGAAACATCATCTACAAGCCACAGTCTAGACTGAAGATGTTGACAATAGTGTTTGAAACATGTTCAGTAAGTTGTGATGTCCCATATCAAAACAGTTCATTCAGACAGGAAACATCATTAACAAGCCACAGTCTAGACTGAAGATGGAGACAACAGTGTTTGAAACATGTTCAGTAAGTTGTGATGTCCCATATCAAAACAGTTCATTCAGACAGGAAACATCATTAACAAGCCACAGTCTAGACTGAAGATGGAGATAACAGTGTTTGAAGGATGTTCAGTAAGTTGTGATGTCCCATATCAAAACAGTACATTCAGATAGGAAACATCATTAACAAGCCACAGTCTAGACTGAAGATGCAGACAACAGTGTTTGAAGGATGTTCAGTAAGTTGTGATGTCCCATATGAAAACAGTACATTCAGATAGGAAACATCATTAACAAGCCACAGTCTAGACTGAAGATGGAGATAACAGTGTTTGAAGGATGTTCAGTAAGTTGTGATGTCCCATATCAAAACAGTACATTCAGACAGGAAACATCATCTACAAGCCACAGTCTAGACTGAAGATGGAGATAACAGTGTTTGAAGGATGTTCAGTAAGTTGTGATGTCCCATATCAAAACAGTACATTCAGACAGGAAACATCATCTACAAGCCACAGTCTAGACTGAAGATGGAGATAACAGTGTTTGAAGGATGTTCAGTAAGTTGTGATGTCCCATATCAAAACAGTTCATTCAGACAGGAAACATCATTAACAAGCCACAGTCTAGACTGATGATGGAGACAACAGTGTCTGAAACATGTTCCAGTAAAGTATGATGTCCCATATCAAAACAGTTCATTCAGACAGGAAACATCATCTACAAGCCACAGTCTAGACTGAAGATGGAGACAACAGTGTCTGAAACATGTTCAGTAAGTTGTGATGTCCCATATCAAAACAGTACATTCAGACAGGAAACATCATTAACAAGCCACAGTCTAGACTGAAGATGCAGACAACAGTGTTTGAAGGATGTTCAGTAAGTTGTGATGTCCCATATGAAAACAGTACATTCAGATAGGAAACATCATTAACAAGCCACAGTCTAGACTGAAGATGCAGACAACAGTGTTTGAAGCATGTTCAGTAAGTTGTGATGTCCCATATGAAAACAGTACATTCAGATAGGAAACATCATTAACAAGCCACAGTCTAGACTGAAGATGCAGACAACAGTGTTTGAAGGATGTTCAGTAAGTTGTGATGTCCCATATGAAAACAGTACATTCAGATAGGAAACATCATTAACAAGCCACAGTCTAGACTGAAGATGCAGACAACAGTGTTTGAAGGATGTTCAGTAAGTTGTGATGTCCCATATGAAAACAGTACATTCAGATAGGAAACATCATTAACAAGCCACAGTCTAGACTGAAGATGGAGATAACAGTGTTTGAAGGATGTTCAGTAAGTTGTGATGTCCCATATCAAAACAGTACATTCAGACAGGAAACATCATCTACAAGCCACAGTCTAGACTGAAGATGGAGATAACAGTGTTTGAAGGATGTTCAGTAAGTTGTGATGTCCCATATCAAAACAGTACATTCAGACAGGAAACATCATCTACAAGCCACAGTCTAGACTGAAGATGGAGACAACAGTGTTAGAAACATGTTCAGTAAGTTGTGATGTCCCATATCAAAACAGTTCATTCAGACAGCAAACATCATCTACAAGCCACAGTCTAGACTGAAGATTGAGACAACAGTGTTTGAAACATGTTCAGTAAAGTATGATGTCCCGTATCAGAACAGTTCATTCAGACATGAAACATCATCTACAAGCCACAGTCTAGACTGATGATGGAGACAACAGTGTTTGAAACATGTTCAGTAAAGTATGATGTCCCGTATCAGAACAGTTCATTCAGACAGGAAACACCATCTACAAGCCACAGTCAAAAGCTGATGATGGAGAGAAGAGATTCTGAAACATGTCCCAGCATGTTCTGGCGTGGAAAATGAAGCTAGAGTAATGTAAATCTTAATTTGTGCATATAAATGTTAAACGTTTTTTGTTGGTTCCCAAAAAGATTTATTGATAGGTTGTGCTTATTTTTATGAATGAATAGTTTTTACCAAAGAGAGAGTTCAACTATTTTTTGAAGGGCTTTTAAGTACCTTAAGTATTCTTTTTAACTGATGTTATATGGAGCAAGTATACTCTGCAACTGCTTATTTCTCATGTGTTTATAATTTATGTTTCTGCTTTTTAAACCTTGTATCCATTTATAAAATTGGATGTATGAAAATATACATAGGGAAGATAAAGAGGAACATAGACACAAGGTTTAAATAACTCACAGGAAATGCAAAATATAAATGAAGTGATAAATTGACAGTTGCAGAACATTTTTGTCTACAGATCATCAGTTGAAAGAGAAACCTAGAAAAACTTTTTGAGCTCAGTGTTTGGGAAAAAGCTTTCATACATAAAAATAAATAGTGTATGTTTAATTTTGATGTCTGATATGCAAGTTGTTGATGGAGGCATGAGTGATGTTCCAGTAAGTGAAATAATTTTTTTTGAGATGATAAATATGGTGTACTGCAATTAGTTACATCAGCTCCAAAATTTGTTTTTCAAATACCATATACACTCTAATAAAGTATCAGAGTTTCTATCATCATAAAATTTCATAGTTGTTATAGAACTCTTATTCTTGGTTTTGAAAATAAGTAACTACACCGTGTAATCTTAAATAACTTTGAGTAATGGGGTTGAAGAATGTTAAATGGGAGGCAATTTCAAAGATTTCCAGTATGAAGGTGGGGTATTTCTGCTAGTGAGCATCAACATAAATGTACAGAATGTTTGCTTAACAACAGGTTGGTGTATGAGACAGCGTACAGAATGGTGTATGAGACAAGAGTAACCAGTCACACGATGCATGTCTGCTGTCCAGGCTGGACACAACGGCACAACACTGACTACGGCTGTAACAAGCGTACGTACATTATTTTCAATCCAACTACACTATTGGATGTGCTACCTGAAACTTGCTGTCCATCAGAGGCATGGCAAGTGAGGGGTTTTGTGGGTGAAACCCTTGCTGAAACAATGTGCAAATTAATAGCAAGCACCTTTTTAATTTTACAGCAATAAGATACTTCGTAATCATATTTACGCTGCATGTCATGTTAACATTTTGGTGCTATCTCCCAGCTCAGAACAGAAATCCTATTTTGTAATGAAATAAAATGGCCTGCACTGTGGTCGTTAATTCCCATGTCACAATTTGCCTCTTACAAAATGGAAAACATTGTATCGCATTTTAATACCAATTGCTGCATGTTAATCTGTAAATATAAAATGTATTTATTTAAATATTGAAGCTCAGAATGAATACATATTTTTCATTTGAATTGGTAGAAATCGTTTAAAACATGGGTCCGTATATGAGCATAACCACCCTTAACAATTGTTTGGCTGTGCTAATGCTGTCCGTACTCATACTTTCAACATGTTTGCCTTGAAATTATTTCTGATTAGGCTATAGAATTTATTCCTGTATTATCATATGAATATCACTCACCTTTCAGGTTTCCCTTATATGAGAGAGAGAGAGAGAGAGAGAGAACCAAAATATAAGGTAGTTAAATGCCATAACTGCAACTTAGATGTAGCACTTTCAGGAAGCAATGGGAACATCTTCCCCCACCCCAAACTATGACATATGTTGAAAATGGTTTTTTTTTTGTCTTGTCAAAACCAGGTCTAGTGATTGGACATGGCAAATATTTATTTCATCCTTTAGGAAACAACTTACATTGTTTTTCGGACACATCGAGATTGGTGTTACATTACAGCAAGTAATACTAAAATAAGTACATGTTAGTTTCTTTACAAAAATACTGTGTCACAGATTAACAAAATTAAATATGATGCGGTAATTTGTATCACAAATTACTTAAATGTAAATAATGATTGTAATATGAATATGCATTCTTATGTGACATTGATTTCAGATGTTTATTAATTGTAATTATTATTGAGAAGTAAGTTTTTAATGCTTTACTGAAACTGTCAATAATAGCGCAATAATGCAAAGCGAGGGGGATGAGCTGTTTATCATTATTGGCAACAAGGAAGTTACGTAATGTTCGCGCGTTTTCGGTAGAACCTTCTAGAATGTTTCCCTAAAAGCAATATGTATTCGTGGTTTTCATTGGATATTAAAATAGACGCTAATGTTGGCGCGTTTTATTAGCCAATAGCAGTTCATTTATAATCTTTAGGCATGTCGAGGAGTGGAAGTATATAAAGCCAGGTCCGAGGTAGATCGCCCCCAGTTCAACAAAATTCTCAATACATTACACGTCGGTCGCTCAGTTAATCAAAATTCCTAGCACATTACACGTCGTCAGTCAGTCCTTCAGTTCGTCAAGTTACGCGCAGCAGAATTACGAGAATCTAAAGTATTATACAGTTAAATATACACAAAGTTGAAGTACGTGAGTTAAAAGTGATAAGTAAGAAGTTATTACAAACAGTTTCAGTTTGGCGAGTATCCAGATCAATATGTAAAAGTGTTAGTGAACGTATTCGACAATAAAAATTATAAAACCAATTTCTTCATTAAGTGTAATTTTTGAATAAAAGATTCCTTTCCGCTTCACAACCTGTATAGAGATACATGTTCTACCAAGATAAGATGATAGCTAGCCGGAGGACAATATACAAAACTTTAAATTCTTTCGAACACTAAGTGACACAAATTGCTACGCCAGATGGAGCTACAAACCAAACAAATGAATGACGTCACAAGATGGCAACGCGTGAAGTAAGCAGCACAACATAAGATCTACAAGTTCTAATAACTTACGCTACAAACATTACGTAAGAAGCATTTTACTTCAAATTGACTCCCATACGTGGGGCAGTCAAAGTTATGTAAACAAATATTTGTAAGTAATGTTATACTACAAATAATCTATGTACTTTAATTATGTGATTATGGAAAACATGGTTCATTTAAATAATCATTTACATGTAAATATTGCCTTTTTAGAAGTAGCTTTCTTAGTTTACGTTTAAAAGATTCATTTATTTAAGTTTTTTATTGAAGTATCTGGTTTATTATACATTAAGATACCCAGATGGGAAATGCTTGCTAGGCTTTTTGTAAGCCTGTGGCTATCTAAGTGTAAGTTATTGAGATTTCTTGTGTTGTAGTTATGATATTCTGAGTTCTTTTGAAATATAGTTATATTATTATGAATGAAGTTTAAGGTTTCAAGAATATATAGGCATGGGATAGGCAAAACTTTAAGTTCATTGAATATGTATCTACTTGGTGTTCTTATGGGTACCTTCAGAATTGCTTTAAAATTCTTTTTTGGATTGTGAGAATATGTGTTGCTTTTGCAGAGGAACCCCAAAAGGGGATGGCATAGCTAATTTGGGACTCAACACAGCTGTGATACACTATCTTTTAGTATTACTTTGGAGCACACATTAGCTAATTTACGAACAGCATAACATAATTTGTTCAGTTTGACACTTAGTTGTAGTGTATGGGTTTCCCAAGAGAATTAGCTATCAATCCAGGTTCCCAGGAATTTTGTTATGCATTTTTACTTTCTCTACTACGTATAGTAAGTAGCGGATGTATTGTATTCCACCCAAAAATTTGATACCGAGATTTCGCCGGAAATACATGTTTTGAGACCCCCTGAATACAAAAAGAGCATTTTTGGAAACATGTCCGTGTGTGTGTGTGTGTGTGTCTGTGTGTGTGTGTCTGTGTGTCTGTGAACAGCATAACTCAGAAACGAACAGTCGGATAAACACCAAACTTGGTATTTAGGTTCAGTATCTTCCAGAGATGCGACACGAAGGTTTTCAAGAAAATTCCCCCACCCCAGAGCACCCTTTACATGGCACATTTTTCGAAAATGTTAATTTTCTCAAAAATGGCTCTAACGATTTTGATTAAAATATCATATGTTTAAGGTATGTTTATGACAAATGAAATGTATATCTCGAATTTTCTGGGAATGTCTCCAAAAGTGTTCTTCATTCTGAACGACTTTTGCATAACTGGTAAACCATTAAGAGATAGACAAAATTTTACTGCACAAAAAATGTAGATCTCGTTAAAATACACAATTTATGTCATATACATTTATGTTGTTGAGTGAACCGTTTTCGAGATATTGCTTGTTATTCCCTTAAATTTTCCAATACTTATACTTTTTCTCAAATTCGTTATTCATTTTTTTTATGTCCTGGACATGCAAAGAGAGTGGAATGCGCCACATAGCAACCAGCGCTTAAAATATTTGACTATCGCTTAAAACCTACCATATTCCGCTTGCATCTATAAGAAAATTAGCAATAAGATTAACATCTCGATATCTCGATTAACGTGAAGCATATGGAGAATAAGCGTTTGTAAAAATAGTTTGTACAAGAGTAGAGAAAGTCGTGTGAGTGTAACACATCAGATTTTTTAAGTATGGGAGCTTGATTTTAAATGCATCTGGGTAGACACCTGAGGAGATGGAAAGATTACAAATGCCAACAAGAGGTTTAATTATTCTGTTGCACATTTCTTAATAATAAGGCTGGGAATTCCATCTACACCAAAGAAAGATTTATTTTTTAACTATTTATTATATTTAATATTTCCCGAGAGTCTACTGGTTCTAGAAACATTGCTTTACTACTCAAGGGTATGGCTGTTTGTTAAAGTATTGGAGGGGATATCAATTACTTTATTTACTACAGTTGTAAAGTATTTATTAAATGCTTGGGCTATTTCTATAGGTTCTACTACTTTTTTCCCATTTTGCTGTAGTATCTAGGTATGTGAAGTCCTCTTCATTGAAAGTAAAGTTGTATAAAGATACACCAAACATGCACATCTCATTAAAACATAACAATTTATGTTTTTTGGCATTAACCATTTCCGCGGTATTCATAGCTCTTGGTTTGAATATTCTAATACTTACATTTTGTTTTCAATGGCTAGCTCATCATTTTGTTTCTTGTAATATAAAGTGTATGGAATTGTAAAGCCAGCATCTTTTTAAACAGTTGATTATCACTCCAGCGTTTGTCTTGCATAATAGAACCACTTCTGTATGAAGTAAGAGGGGGTTTCCTCTTTATTTCCATTACAACAATTTGTAGTCACAGATAAACATCTGCTTTGTGTATTGCTCCACGTGCCCAGACCATCGGATATACACAAAACCTTACTATAGAAAAAATGAGGAAGTCATTGAAATGAGAATTAACCATTCCACTTTCTCTACCATGTAAAGAGTCTTTTAACAAGAGCGTCCTATCTTTAACATGTGATAGCTGCCGTTGTTATTGAGTTACAGCAGTCATTTTTTTCATGTGGTTACAGTTGTTATTGACAAATAGCCATGGAACGTTACAGCATTCAGCAACGCGTAGAAATTGTGCAAATTTATTATCAAGATGGATCATCTGTTCGCCAAACCTTCCGTGTATTGCGTGAAGTTTACGGTGTGCATAATCGTCCCTGCGAGAGAACGATTCGGCGTTTGATCGATAAATTTGAAAGAAGTGGCTGTCAGCGATCAAAGAACGCCTGTACGTAATCGACGTAAGCGCTCCAACGAAAACATAGGCGCCGTTCGTGAGAGTGTACGCGAGAACGGAAACAAATCAATTGCTCGTCGAGCGCAAGAATTAGGGCTTTCGCCGACCACAACTTAGCGAATTCTGCATCTGGATTTGAAGTTTCACGCTTACAAAATGGTGTTAACTCAAGAACTAAAGCCCAACGACCATAAGTTGCGCCGTGTATTCGCTGACTGGGCTATGGAGCAATTGGAAGCTGACCCGGAGTTTTGTCGAAAAATCATCTTCAGCGACGAAGCCCACTTTTGGATGGATGGTTGTGTTAACAATCAAAATTCTCGCTATTGGAGCAATCACAATCCAATGCAGATTCAAGAACGACCACTTCATTCCCAAAATGTTACTGTGTGGTTTGGATTTTGGTATGATGGAATCATTGGTCAATATTTGTTCCAAGATGAAGATGGAGAAGCTCTAACTGTCAATGGAGAAAGATACCGGGCTCTTATAAGGGACTATTTTTGGCCTCAATTGTATGGTATGGATCTCGGAAACATCTGGTTCCAGCAAGATGGTGCCACATGTCATACTGCTCTCGAAACAATCGATCTTTTGAAGGAGAAGTTCAGAGTTTCATCATTTCCCGTGGCGGTGATGTTAACTGGCTCCCGAGGTCATGTGATTTAACAACGTTGGATTACTTCTTGTGGGGTTATGTTAAATCTCGAGTTTATGTCAACAAGCCAGAAACAGTAAATGATCTTATGAATAACATCACGCGTGTTATTCGTGAAGTTGGACCTAATTTACGTTCTTCTGTCATTGAAAATTGGGTCAACCGTATACGCGCAACCCAACGAAGTTGCGGCGGTCACTTAACTGATGTTCTCTTCCACACATAATGACATTAATCATTTAAGGAACGTGTTTTATTTAAGTTCAAAGATAGGACACTCTTGTTGAAAGATCCTATACGAGATATAGGTACTGAAGGTATTGCATTCCACCCAAAAATTAAGTACTGATATTTCACCAGAAATATGTGTTTTGAGCTCCTTTGAATCCAAAAACAGCATTTTTATAAAAAGGTCCATGTATGTGCGTGCATGTATGTGTATGTGTATGTGTGTGTGTGTGTGTGTGCGCGCACGCGCCTGTGAACACTGTAACTCAAAAACGAAAAGTTGGATAAGTACCAAATTTGTCGCATCTAGATGTGAAGCGACGATTGTCAAGAAAATCCCCCCCACTCCTACTATGCTATACATGGAACATTTTTCAAAATTTTTTATTTCCTAAAAAATGGCTCTAGTGATTTTGATTAAAACGTGAAATATTAAAGATATTTACGTGACAAATAAAACGTATGTCTTGAATTTTCTGGAAATAGCTTGTAAAGTCCTCTTCATTCAAAAGGAATTTTGTATAATGCTGTATAACTGGTAAACATTAAGCAATAGACAAAAATGTGCTACACCAAAAATGTAGATCTCTTTAAAACATACAATTTATTTTAAATAACTTTTTTGTGGCATAACACATTTGAAAAGATTATTATTTCCAAGTTATTAATAGTTAAAATTGTTCTTTACTTGGTCATTCTTTTAAAGTCAACATTCAGTTGTTTCTCATGATATCATGGAAACAGTAAAGAATGTTAAGGCCAGCATATAATGTCCAGTTGTTAAACATTTGACTATCGCTATTGTCTTTGTATCTATAAGAAAATGTGTAATGTAGCTATTTCTGCAAAGGTTTGTCTCAATTAAAATTAAGTAAATAGAGAAATAAACTTTCGTAAGAATAATTTTGTATACCCACTAATAAACAATAGGATTTATGTTCAGTATCTTTCAAAGGTGCAACATAAAGATTTTCAACAAAATCCCCCCACCCAGACTACCCTTTACATGTAACATTTTTCGAAAATTTTGATTTTCCCAAAAATAGCTCTAATGATTTTGATTAAAATATGTTTAAGATATTCTTATGGCAAATGAAATGCATATCATGAATTTTCTGAGAATGTCTGCAAAAGTCCTCTTTATTCTGAATGACTTTTGCATAACTGGAAAACCGTAACAGATAGACAAAATTTTACTTCATAAGAAATGTGGATGTCGTTAAAACACACAATTTATGTCATATATATTCTTTTTGCTGAATGAACCATTTCTGAGATATTCCTTGTTATTTGTTTGAATTTTCCAATACTTAATACTTTTTCTCAAATGGGAATTTGTTATTGGTTTTTTTATGTCCTGGTAATGCAAAGAGAATGGAATACTCCACATAGCAACCAGCTCTTAAAATATTTCACTATCACTTAAAGCCTACCATATTCCCCTTGCATCTACAAGAAAATTAGCAATAAGATTAACATCTCGATTAACATGAAACATATGGAGAATAAGCGTTTGTAAAACTAGTTTGTACAAGAGTAGAGAAAGTCATACGAGTTTAACACATAAGATTTTTTTCAAATATTTTGCATAATTTATTTGAAGTTTGCAATATTTTAAGCGGTGCACTTTTGAAGTGTAACGACCATCATAAGTATGAAATATTAGGTTCTCTCATATTTGATGGCTTTAAGAACAGAGTTGTATAGTTACTGATAAGCAACTTGTTGTGTTAACAGCACTGTGTACACGCAGCTGTGTGAATGGAGGAACATGTGTGAAGCCTGACTCGTGTGCTTGTCCTGCAGGATATACAGGAGAGCTGTGTGAAACAGGTCAGATACAGGTCGTATGATGAGTTTCTTGAATCTGATAGAACCCAGCATGGCTAGGTCTTTGTTCTTCTTTTACAGACATTGATGAGTGCAAGGGGAAACCATGTGACCATGTATGTACCAACACTAAGGGCAGCTTCATGTGTCAGTGTCATCAAGGTTTTGACTTGCTAAGTGACGGAAGGTCATGCAGAAGTCATGAAGGTAATCTTTCTGCCACTAGAGGTAAAATGTTTGTTTTATAATCAAACTGTACACACCCCTACCATGGGGAGCATCAGGCACATCTCGCTTTATCAACTGCATGTTCTGTCTCAAATGGTTTACATTATTTTAATAGTATTTTATAGTATTAGTATTTATCTATTGTGCTAAGAGATTTACAATTTGATTGTCTACTGAACTTTGACCCTGGCCACTCATTCTGTAGACAGTCACTACAATTTATTTACATTTTACAATTTCCCGTCAACTCATTCTGTAGACAATCACTACAGTTTATCTACATTTACAATTTCCTGTCAATAAATTATCTTGCTTCAGTTTTTCATGTCCCATTTCCATTTGTTTTTCACTTGTCACTTATTGATTACTTTACCATCACACATTCACCATAGTTTTCCATTCAAAGTAAGATACACTACCTCTTACTTTTCTCTATCCACTGTCCAAAGCCATTTATTTTTTACTTTACACAAAAACTGTCCAATGCTCCTAGCGTCGTTGCACATCATTTCGATTATAAGTGTATAATCAACCACTTCAACCACTTCTTTTTAATAAATTCTCTTCTCCAATTTTCTGTTCCTTGGCACTTAAATACTACGTGTTCAATGTCTTCATTACCACCACATATCAGACATTGGTTTTGAGGAATACCCTGTCTTAACCCTCTTAGCCTCCATGATCCGGTTCTTATCCATGCAATAGATTCTCTCTCATCTTTATTTTCTCTACTTCTCTACATGTCTCCTAACCCATTTTTCTCCAAAATGTTCTGTAAAAGTACTTATGCATCCATCATTCATTAAACTATTCTCTTGGTATTCTATACATTGTCTTAACACATTACTTTTTCCTAGATTTAAAGTTCTGAACCAAAATTTAAAAGCTCTTTCCATTATCTTCCCCTTAGTTGGCACCCTGCCCATCTCTAATTGTGCTACCTGTCTTAGAATTGACTTCGGTAGCCCTAGTATTTCTCTACAAAACATCCTGTGCACCTCATCTATACTTTCCCATCCTCTATCTAATCCTCATATTTCTATACCATACATCATTTTAGCCTCCACAACCATCTCATAAACTTTTTCCAGCCATTTAACATTTATATTAGGCACTCTATATTTGCAGCTTGTAATTGCTGCCATCGCCCCTTTACCTTTTTCCAATGCAAACTTCTTTTGTTTCTCCCATTTATTACCTCCATCTATTTTTACTGCTAAATAAATACAATCACGCACCACCCTGTAATCTCTCCCTTCCACTTTTCATATTTTTCATTTGTCTTTGTTTACTAAGTTGTGTTTATATAGGTACCGTTTTTGTTATTGGTATCTTGCAAAATAAACAGTTGAGATATAAAATCAATAGCTTTGGGGAAGGAATCAGTGAACAATGTGACACAATTATAAATATTCTTAATGTATAATAATTATTGTTATGTTTATTTTCAACATTAAGTGGATGCAAAAAGTTTGGGATGGTAAATATTGTCATATAATTTAAATTAAAGTTTGTACCATGGCCTGTGAAAACTAAGGAAGAGACTAGTGTATGTTAACAAACACTAAGATTCCAACCACCTTGGTTACATGCTCTTCCTCAGGTGTTGCAGGTTAATATCAAAGAAGTCTTCGTATGAATGCCCCACAACATAGCAATATGTTATCCAGAGAGAAGCTACAGTTTCTGCTACTTTTTGTTTAGCCAAGAAATATAATAACATTATTTGTCATTTAGTAATTACAATACTCACAATAGATTTTGTCAAACGTGCGTACATACTCATGAACTTTCACATTCAAAGATTTATATAGATTTACAATGAATGCACTCATATTTTGTTCACAAAATTCTTACGAACAATAAAACGGATTCTCTGTCAGCCATTTACAGAATTTGTTGTTACATATTTGAATATCGAAACTCCTTATTTCTTGTGGTAGTACATTGAAAACCTTTATTGCAATCACTTTGTAATATCTAAATGTTTTTTGTAATCTATGGTATGGTACGTCTCATGCTCATGTATTGCACTATAATTGTGTACGTCCTCTTTCATATTCATCACTTACACCACTGTTGGAATGCCCAATATAACAATAATGCTTTATAATGCTCTTATTTTGAGTGTCTCTGTCAATATTCTAAGTATTTTTTAATTTATACTGTCCTTGGATTACTGCCCCATAGTATAGGTCCATATTTAAAAATACTCTGAAAGAATGAAAAATAAGCCATTAAAACAAAATTTTTGACACTACTCTTTTTAAATTTGCTAGCATAAATACCACTGGTGACAATTTTCTGCATATTTGATCAATATGAGGATTCCAGGATAGATGTTTATGCCAAGGAGTTTAACTGTTTCACACATATTATTTTCTATTTGTTCAATGCTTTTTAAAGTAAAAATGATATTCTGTGTTTTACTTTCATTCATGTAAAAAGCCATTGCTTTTAAACCAGAGTTGAGATTTTTCAGTAGTTACCTAGCAGTATATACAGTGTGTTGCATTGAATCGTTACCACAAAGAAATCTTAATATCTCCGAAACTAGTAGACATAGAATAGCCAGAATTAGATTATGTGTTAGAGGAACTCTTTAAGTTTCAATAAATCTCCACGTGTGCGCCTTTGTTGGCCTGAAGAATATCAAGACAGAACTCTATTTCCTTCCATGTGTTCCGAGGCATTGCTGGTGTGATGGAAGCACAAGCATCAGAGGTCAGCCAGGTCATGTACTGGAGTTTGACAAACAATGCTTTTTACATACTCCCATAGAAAGAAATCTAAGCGGGTTAAGTCTGGCAACCTTGGAGGCCGTTCAATGAGACCTGCTCTTCCAATCCACTTGTTTGGAAATTGTGTGTTGAGATAGTGTTGAACTTCATGGGCGTAATATGAAGGGGCTCCATCTTGCTGAAAGATGGTATTTGTGGGACTGCATAGTTCTCCAGCACATCTAGGTATGTTGTCCCTGTTACTGTGCTTTCAGCAAAGAAAAAAAGGTCCGATCACTGTATCACAAGTTAAAGCACACCACACATTAACTTTGGGACTGTCATGTTCATATTCCATTACAACACGTGGGTATTCTGCTCCCCATATTCTACAGCTATGGTGGTGCACTTTACCAGATGTGTGAAAGGTTGCTTCATCTGAGAATGCGATGTGGTTGAGGAATTCATTGTCATCGTCAATGCGGGGTAACAGTGCAGTAGCGAACTGAGCCCATTTGGGTTTATCGTTCTGCTGTAACTTTTGCATAAGTTAGATTTTGTATGCTCTAAGTCGCAGTCTTTTATGGACAGTCGTCTTTAGAATACCTAGCTCTAAACTGGCCCATCGAATTGACTTCCTTGGGCTACGCTGAAATGCATGCCTTACATTTTCAACTGTAGCTGCGGACATTGGTTGCTTGCCGCTTCCCTTTTTCCTGTTTCATTTCACAATGGTATGATGTTCTGGAGCATTTGCACCATATTCCTGCCTAAATCTTCTTTATACTGCAGTTTGGCTAACAACCAAAAACAATGTTTCACTTTCTGCTGTACCGTCAATTCCACCATTTTAACTCTGTGTGTTGTCAGTAGCGACACATTGTCACGAAAGTTGGAGAGTTAGTTTGTACACAAGACAAGCTGAAAAGCATAATTATAACTTGACTGTGTGAGGAGATATAACTTATTTCATAAATGTGATTGTGGAGTATCATGCTTTTTAAGCCTTCATATACTTTTTGTTTTTAAGGAAAGACTGCTACTGAGGCTGAAGATCTGGCAGCAGCATACAGGACTGTTGGCAAGGTATGAACTGCTTCCAGTAGCTGCATAATGACGAGACCCTTAGAGTACTTGGCTACCCTACAAGTACTCAGATTTGGTCCACATTTTGAAGCTTTTACTTACAGTGAGGCAGGATACTGTTTCTAGGCAATGTTGTTTATGATTAAGAGTGTAAAATAAGACTTTTTAAATGTATTTGTTATTAAATATAGGACCATTGTTGTAGGTATATGATGTTAACAACTTTGGTCCGCACTAAATCAATACTAGAGAGATTTTATTGCAAGTACCCTTGATAAATGGTAGAATCATCGAGCATAAAAACTGATCAAAAGTTCACAAGCACTAGATGTCACCAGTGACTGCATCACATTTATTTGGGCTTGACGTACATTTGCACCATATTTGTGCTTTAGGACCATAGTTGTGTAGTTTTCTGGTAATAAATCCAGGTACATATTCCATTAGCAAAGTTGGCTAGTAGGTACCTCTGTACCACATAACACTTAACACAAATTAAATATGATGCTGGTGTCTCTTGTATGCTGTTTCATTTTTACTTTCTTTACTACATAAAGTAAGTATGAGAAGTATTGCATTCCATCCAAAACTTTTCCATGTGTCTGTCAGTGTCTCTGTATGTGAACAGTATAACTCAAAAACAAAAAGTCGGATAAATACAAACTTGGTATTTGAGTTTAATATCTTCCAAAGATGCGACATGAAGACTTTCAACAAAATCCCCCCCATTCCCAACTGCCCTTTACATTGAACATTTTTTTTAAAATTCTGATTTTCCAAAAAACTGCTCCAACGATTTTGATTAAAATACCATATATGAAAGATATTTATATAACAAATAATATGTATATCTTGAATTTTCTGGGAATAGCCTAGGAGTCCTCTTCATTCAGAAGGAATTTTGTAATAACTTGTAAACATAAGCGATAAATGAAAGCATACCACACAAAAAATGTAGATCTCTTTAAAACACACAATTTACTTAAAATAAATTTTTTGTAGCATAAGCCATTTCTGAGATATCCTATCTCTATCTATCCTAACTTGAAAATGTTGCATTACTTTTTATTTTCTCAAAAATGGTTCTATTATCAATTTTTATTAAAGAGATTTTCATGACTAATAAAATGTACATCTTGAATTTTCTGTTCATAGCCTTGAAAACCTGTTGTTTTTCCAAATGTTGTATAATTTTGTTTAACCACAAAACCATAAGAAATAGACAAGACATGTGGCCGGACAAATATAAAGCTTAATAAAACACTCAAATATTCTGTTGAAGCATAATTCAAAGCTACATAACCTCATAGGCTTACTTATGATCATGCAAATATTTATATGTTAATTAGAATCTTAAAATGTGTTCATATTTATTGTTATTGTTGGAATATGTATGTTGTGGAATTAATTTCATAGTAACATAACCTAAAATTGTAATGAGGAGAATTAAATTAATTACTGTAAATTTGGAATATGAAAGGAAAAAAATATAGGAAAAGAAAAGATTAAATTAAATAATAAAAACATAGTTAGAAGGAGTTATATACGACCATGGAAATGATCATTGTTGACACTAAGAGAGAAAATATGTGAGTGAGTGGAAGGGAGGTTACTATGGGAACCTATGGAAGCTTTAGGCAAACAGAGCAGTTACTGCCTAGAGGGTGGTAAGCAATGAAAAAGGCACTAAGTTTAAAAAGTGAAGCCAAGTTTTGTTACCAGTTGTCTGTGTAGGAGAGTGACACCAAGCTATAGTAGGTGGCTGGTGCACCCATTAATGGCTGATGTAAAAGTTTTGTTTTATTTGTGAACGTTATGTGCTATGTATACGTATAATTGATTGGAAGTGTGAGGGAATGAGTTTGTAAACCAGCAAATAAATAAATTCAACAAGTTTCTACTGCAAAAGCTGGAATTTATTATTTCAGCTATATCTTAGCAGTAGTAGACTCCCAGATACACAACCCTGAGATACAAGAATACAGTCTCTACAATGCTCACTGCAAAAGCATCCTATAAGAATAAAAAAAGAGAGAGAGAACCCACCCCACCATGTTGCAAGTTTAGAACCTCCCTAAATGTCATCTATTTATAACAGATTGGTAGAGATGTGAATGTTTGTTGAAGAAGCGCCAATCATCATATTAAATCCCACAAGTAATGTCCTTCCTGTCGACAAAACAGTACATGAAATTTTATACATACAAGCGGTGATGTTTTTAGTTCTGGAATTTATTTCATTTCTCCATACATAGCATACGTACATAGTTCTAAGTTTTATAGGCCTTTGATGTACTCACCAGCTGTTGCCAGTGATGCTGAAGAGAGCAGTTGGTAAAACGTCTTCAACTGAAATCCCATCCT
Source organism: Deroplatys truncata (assembly GCA_030765065.1). NCBI lineage: Eukaryota > Metazoa > Arthropoda > Insecta > Mantodea > Mantidae > Deroplatys > Deroplatys truncata. The sequence continues at coordinate 15,108,351 of CM060981.1, forward strand.
TCATCTTAGGGATGAGATCAAAGCCACAAGGACTTAAATCTGGGGAGTGATAGAGCAGTGATTAAACAATTGAGGCACAGCTCGTGCGGTATGTATTGTTACGCAGTTATCCATGAAGTGTCATCTCAGAGCTACTAGCAGGTGTCATGAATGGTAATATACAACTTAAGTTCTCTCCTTCGTGCTTATAGTGCTGCAAGAATCGTCATATTAATGCTATTTTCGCATGTCCCTCATGTGGAACCCATTTTGACACAATTTTCCACATTTGCAGGTGGTCCTTCAGGGTATTGATGCTGACCTTTGCACATCTGTGTTGTTCCTTGCTGTTGCTTCAGGAGACTCAGAGCCCCGGGTTCGATTATTGGATGGCAGGGATTTAGGAATTTCTTCTAGTAGAGCTGAGGTTCTGGTTTTCAGGGGTGGTGACACTGCCTTGATAATATTAATAATGCTGCCAGCGAAGATTGAGTTATTACTTTATTTTGTTACGAATATTCCTATCTGGTCGACCCGCCACCTCCGTCATCAAAACCACTGTTATTATTGTCATCACTTTCGAAGTCACTACTTATGTGTTCCTCCGACTAGCCCTCGAATTGCCTAGATTTTGCAACTTCATTTCACACTTCAAACTTTCTGATTAGTTTCTTCTTATTTTGTTTCATCAACCATCCTTGTGGTTAGTTTGTACCAGAATGTGTCTCGGCGTTTCTTTCCCTTTTTCACGCCTTTCGTCGAACTTGGAATTTTCCCCCACCTTTCTTATGTTTCCTTCCGTTTTAAGTTCAAACGTATCATGTGATGTATACGCGATCTTTGATTGGCTATCATTTTTGTTTCATGATTTTATTATTGGCTACCCCAACTTTGACAACTTTCACATCTGCTTCTTACAGCTTATTTTGAGTTTTAAAATCTTACCACGAATATTCTTAGATCATAGATAAGACACATATACTTCCTGACCCTGCTAAGCTTTGAAACCATTGTAAACTACACGTCTGAGCCAAAGTACAAAAGCGAAACTTCCGGTAGACTTCTTGTCGCCGATAGCAGGTAGATATATCTGCTTTCGTTTCGAGGAAAACAAAAATTGTTTTTCTGCCTTTTGAACAAAACCCCTTTCTAGTATGAATTTACAGAGCGGGTGTCTTTTTATTTTATAAATTGATTCTCTTTATACCCTTCAGCACATTTTTGTTGTTATGTTTGATTTTGATCGTTTATTATTACTATTATTTTGCCTCCTGGGTCTTGATAACCGGCTTTAGTATGAAGCACCGTCAAAGGCCCCAATCCTGTACGTTGTGCTGACTCATGAATCGTTATGTTGTGATCCATCTCCACTAACGCGGATACATCTTCGTTACTCACCAGATCGAGGAATGTCCTCCATATGTCCAGACACTTTCATGTCCTTGTCGAAAGGCTGCAACCGTTCTGTAAGGCAACGCCTCTTGCAGCTCTTGATGACAGTGTTGTGCCGTATACCACACTGGATTTTTTCTCCATTCATGCTTTGAAAACACTACAACTGTATCTCATGACTGCATGTCATAATATTGTTGCATTGTGAGTGAACGTGGAGAGGGTAGGGCGAGTTCATGTGCTGTGAGGGAGGAGGAGAAGAAGAAGGTGTGGTAAAAGCCACATTGCACAGTTGCCACTACGTATTTTTAAGTAACAAACTTTATACTTAATTACAGGCTGAGTGTGAAGATGAAACAAATGTTATAACGATACAGAGTGTTTAAATACTTGTAAAAGAGGCAGGTTCTTCACACCAAAAGTAGCTGGAACTGGTTTCTGATGGTTGTTGTCCATTTCATTCTTGTTTTGTTGATGAGGTACAGGGACTTTACTGCACTCCAACATGCTCACCATCACAAATGGTGAGGACTTTTGTGGTTCTTTGAATAATATGTAACTAAAAAATGAAGCATTTCCAGACAAATTACGTTTACATCAAAACTTGTTACTTATTTTGGCAAAAGGAACTTGTCCCAGCATTTGTCAAAGACAAGAAGGTGCATAGTGTCAACATTCATAAGGGAAACTCCTTAACCAGGTTACTAGCTCACCCTAACCAAGATTTGAACTTGGGCCTCTTGAAAGTGCACTCTTGTAATGCACTAATCACCCTCAGATCAATGTAGATGTTTAATGTCCTATGCCTAAGACATGTCTACTGATACTGCAATTTGTGATTACATACTGCAAAAATTGGATGAAGTTTTCATCTTATGTAAAATGACTTAAACATTTGATAATATTTCACCACTAACATATTTTTACAGGCTATACAACATTTTCAGAATTTTAAAGGGCATGGGGGGGGGGGGAAGCTGAGATAAAAATTACAAAATCTGGTGATATTTCATTCCCATTTCTATGAATATCAGTGAATTTTTATGACTAGCACAGGAGTTTTATGAAATTACACTAGTAGGAGGTAATGGGTAGAAATCAGCATAAAAGATTTTCTACATGATTGTACAATAATTTCATACATAGAGTAAATTTAATTAAATTGTCATTGGAGATCGGATATGGCTGCTACATATTGTGGTTGTGGAAGCAAGTTAAACAGTAAAGTTGTTAAGCTAGTCACAACATACATTTGAATACAGCTGCACTTTTATTGCACTCGGTGCAGTACTGCAATTGTAAACCTTCAAGGCAGTAAGATGCATTGTCTAATCAAAATTAAGTGACATCCTATAACGTGAATGTAGCAACGATGTTTTTGTATCAGCTATTGTGATATATGTTGCAGACAAGAGACACACATGGCGATGGTGAATCTCTGACAGACATCATGAAGAAGATAAGGCTTCTTAGTAACAGCATTTCACTTCTCAGGGAACACATAAATAATATTGTAAGTAATCAACACTTCATTTTTATTTCATATGCTTGTTCATAATGCAGACTGGAACAATGAATAGAGGATAGAAAATAAATGCAATTAAACAAAAATTGCACTCTTGATGAGAGAGGTTGTCCTTGGACATAGGCAATGCACATGTCTTCGTCAAGATTGCCACAGTTTGCATGATAAGCTCAAGTTAACTGCATGTTACGCCAACTTTGTATCACTTATTCGCCGCCTTTTTGTTAACTTTTGAAAATGCATATCAGAATATTTACGTGCAGAGCAATGAAGACTTATTTATGTTTGGTTGTTTGATAGCGCCTCAGCAATTACTTCAAAGAAGAATCCTTCTAAACGGACAATATACAGATTGTTAGAGAAAATAAAAGACACCAGGTTTGTTGTAGATAAAGAAATTAGCAGAAAATGTCATATTTTAACAGAAGAAAAATCTTTGAAATTGTTGCAGATGCATATCACAAAAGCCATCACACACACTAGCACTAACAGATATCATGACAGACATATCTCAGTGGTACATTAACACTAAACACACAATTATATTTTGTGTGTACATTTCAAGTGGAGAGATGTAAACAGTACTGAAGGTCTAAGACAAGTATTGGATGAAGTTAGTATAACAATAGTAGTCCAGACAAAGTGTACATTTCAAGTGGAGATATGTAAATAGTACTGAAGGTCTAAGACAAGTATTGGATGAAGTTAGTATAACAATAGTAGTCCAGACAAAGTGTACATTTCAAGTGGAGATATGTAAATAGTACTGAAGGTCTAAGACAAGTATTGGATGCAGTTAGTATAACAATAGTGGTCCAAATAAAGTGTACACATTTCAAGTGGAGAGATGTAAACAGTACTGAAGCTCTAAGACAAGTATTGGATGAAGTTAGTATAGCAATAGTAGTCCAGACAAAGTGTACACATTTCAAGTGGAGAGATGTAAATAGTACTGAAGCTCTAAGACAAGTATTGGATGAAGTTAGTATAACCATAGTGGTGCAGACAAAGTGTGCACATTTCAAGTGGAGATATGTAAATAGTACTGAAGCTCTAAGACAAGTATTGGATGAAGTTAGTATAACAATAGTAGTCCAGACAAAGTGTACACATTTCAAGTGGAGATATGTAAATAGTACTGAAGCTCTAAGACAAGTATTGGATGAAGTTAGTATAACCATAGTAGTCCAGACAAAGTGTACACATTTCAAGTGGAGAGATGTAAATAGTACTGAAGCTCTAAGACAAGTATTGGATGAAGTTAGTATAACAATAGTGGTCCAGACAAAGTGTGCACATTTCAAGTGGAGAGATGTAAATAGTACTGAAGCTCTAAGACAAGTATTGGATGAAGTTAGTATAACAATAGTGGTGCAGACAAAGTGTACACATTTCAAGTGGAAACATGTTAACAGTACTGAAGGTCTAAGACAAGTATTGGATGAAGTTAGTATAACAATAGTGGTGCAGACAAAGTGTACACATATCAAGTGGAAACATGTTAACAGTATGTAGGTCTAAGACAAGTATTGGATGAAGTTAGTATAACAATAGTGGTGCAGACAAAGTGTACACATTTCAAGTGGAAACATGTTAACAGTACTGAAGGTCTAAGACAAGTATTGGATGAAGTTAGTATAACAATAGTAGTCCAGACAAAGTGTACACATTTCAAGTGGAAACATGTTAACAGTACTGAAGGTCTAAGACCAGTATTGGATGAAGTTAGTATAACAATAGTAGTCCAGACAAAGTGTACACATTTCAAGTGGAAACATGTTAACAGTACTGAAGGTCTAAGACAAGTATTGGATAAAGTTAGTATAACAATAGTAGTCCAGACAAAGTGTACACATTTCAAGTGGAAACATGTTAACAGTACTGAAGGTCTAAGACAAGTATTGGATGAAGTTAGTATAACAATAGTAGTCCAGACAAAGTGTACACATTTCAAGTGGAAACATGTTAACAGTACTGAAGGTCTAAGACAAGTATTGGATGAAATTAGTATAACAATAGTGGTGCAAACAAAGTGTACACATTTCAAGTGGAAACATGTTAACAGTACTGAAGGTCTAAGACAAGTATTGGATGAAGTTAGTATAACAATAGTGGTGCAGACAAAGTGTACACATTTCAAGTGATGATGATGATGAAATGCGGTTTAAGGGCGCTAAACTGCTGCGGTCATCAGCGCCCTTACAATGAGTAAAATATAAGGTCACAATATAAAAAACAGGTAAAAAACCGCATAATTAAAAAACGGGACACAAACCCGCGATGTCAAAAACGTTAAAAATAACAATAGAATAACAATAACAAGAATAACAATAACAATAAAAACAATAACAATAATAACAATAACAATAAAAACAATAACAATAATAACAATAACAAGAATAACAATAAATATATCTGTAAAACCAACACTCTAAAATCATGGTCACTAAAAGAATAAAACGTGTCAAGAACTGTAGAATGCAAGGAACATGAGCGCCTTATGTCCGGGGAGAAGGGCCCCATTAAAACTAACAATATAAAATCAAACAGCTAAAAGGCGCTCAGCGCATCAAATGCGACGGCTAAAACCAATGTCAGTGATAAAACGTAAAAGACATTCTACAGCATGCGCGTCGTCTGCCAACACGTTGGCTAGGCCAACAGGCAGACCCACGCGAACGCGCAGTGGAGCTAAAACTTGACACTCGGTTAAAATGTGACGGACCGTTAAGGGCACGTCACACTGACCACACACAGGTGCGGGATCACCACTTAACAGGTATCTATGACTAAAAAGGCAATGTCCGATACGAAGGCGTGTTAAAAGTACCTCTTCCCGACGAGAAGCACGGGAAGAGGTAGCCCAGACTAGCGGAAGAGGTTTAACCTCCCGCAACTTGTTCCCCCGGAGGGCCGTCCACTCATCGCGCCAGCGCGAGAGGATGCGGCGACGTAAAATAACACACGAATCTGACGAGGGAACAACAGAAGTAAAAAATCTGGGTAATAAAATCGCCGATTTCGCAGCGGCTTCGGCCGACTCATTCCCTGAGATACCCACATGACCTGGAATCCACATAAAAGAGACGCTGATGCCAGAGGCACCCAGCGAATGGAGCAGGTCATGAATGCGCTGTACGAGGGGGTGGTAAGAGTACAGCGCGTTAATACTCTGAAGGGCACTCAGAGAGTCCGAAAAAACAACACAACGCCGTAAAACATGCCGCTGAATGTATAAAACACATTGATAGATACTAAAAAGTTCGGCGGTATAAATCGAACATTGCCCGGGTAAACGAAAAGTAAAACTATGCGCACCTAAAACAAAGGCACATCCTACTCCAACATCAGTCTTAGACCCATCAGTATAAATAAAATTACAGTCTCCGAATGTTGCCTGAAGTTCTAAAAATGCGGATCTAAGGACTGAAGCAGGGGTCTCATTCTTCGGCATCGACGTTAGCCCAAAGTGGATGTGGGCCTCAGCGCGCGACCATGGAGGAAAGCGCGTTTCCCCTCGGGTAAGGGCCGGCGCTGGCGTAACGTCCAAATGCCGAAGTAGCAGTCGAAATCGAACCCCTGGAGGGAGCAATGCAGAGGAGCTAACAAAATATTGGCGATCAAGCGAATCCTCGTAAAATACATCGAAGGACGGGTGGTTAGGCAAGCTTGAGAGTCGACAAGCATAGCTGCACAAAAGCATCTCACGCCGGAAGGACAGCGGAGGCTCTGCAGCTTCTGCGTACAGACTGGATACAGGGCTAGTTGGAAAGGCCCCTGTAGCGACTCTTATGCCACGATGGTGAATGGCATTCAATCGACGTAACACAGATGGACGTGCCGACGAATAAACAATACACCCGTAATCAAGCTTGGATCGGACCAAAGAGCGATAAAGGCGAAGAAGGACGGTCCGATCAGCTCCCCAGGATGTGGCACTTAAAACACGTAAAAGATTAAGAGAACGGTCACACTTTGCTTTTAAAAAGGAAACGTGCGAGGTCCAACACAACTTCCTGTCAAAAATCAACCCCAAAAATTTCGCCTCGTCTGCAAACGGAAGTATCCCTGGCCCAAGATGGAGAGTGGGCGGAGGGAAATACTTCCGGTTCCAAAAGTTGATGCAGACGGATTTCTCGGCGGAGAAATTAAAGCCGTTGGCGTTACTCCAGGCGTAGAGACGGTCGATACAGCTCTGGAGACGGCGTTCGAGTAGACAGGTCCGCCGTGAACTGCAATAAATAGCGAAATCGTCAACAAAAAGGGACGATGAAATGCCAGGTGGAATACAATCAACAATGGGGTTGATAGCAATCGCAAAAAGTGTGACACTGAGTACAGAGCCCTGTGGTACTCCGTTCTCTTGAATAAAACGACGAGATAAAACCGAGCCCACACGTACACGAAAGACGCGGTCCGTCATAAACTCCCGAAGAAATATGGGAAGACGACCGCGGATATTCCAATCGTGAAGTGTACGTAAAATGCCGCCCCTCCAACAAGTGTCATAAGCTTTCTCCAGGTCAAAAAATACAGCCACGGTTTGACACTTTCTCAGAAATCCATTCATAATATGCGTCGACAAGGACACCAGATGGTCGACGGTAGAGCGATAGCGACGAAACCCGCACTGAGCGTTCGCTAGAAGTTTCTGAGACTCAAGCCACCATGTCAACCGCCCGTTGATCATGCGCTCCATCACCTTGCAAATGCAACTGGTGAGGGAGATAGGGCGGTAGCTGGAAGGTAGTTGGCGATCCTTCCCAGGCTTAAGTATAGGGACAATGGTGGCTTCGCGCCAAACGGAAGGAAAAATGCCGTTTTGCCAAATACGGTTATAGACCTGTAAGAGAAAGAGTTTACTGTCGGCTGAAAGGTTCTTTAACATCAGAACATGAATGCCGTCCGGCCCAGGAGCGGAGTGCCGAGAGCAATGAAGAGCGTGCTCCAGCTCCCTCATTGTGAATAGTTCATTATAGCATTCATCAGTAGCAGACCGAAAAGTATATGATGCGGAATCCAGCCGGTCTTTAATAGAGCGAAAGCCGGCGGAATAATGGTCTGAACTGGAAACCGCCTCAAAGGCAGCACCCAGAGTGTTAGCGATGGCAGCCGGATCCACTATGGTGGCATTAGAAACCTGAAGGCCAGAAACAGTACAATGTGACACTTTACCTGAGAAGCGACGAAGTTTATTCCAAACAACGGATGAAGGCGTAAAACGATTAAAAGACTCGACAAAACGAGCCCAAGATGCCTTCTTGCTATCCTGAATAATGCGACGAGCCCTGGCGCGCGATTGTTTAAAAGTCACCAAATTATCAAGTGTAGGGTGTCGCCGAAACACCCTAAGTGCAGTCCTACGGGCACGAACGGCGTCCCGACAATCCTCGTTCCACCACGGAACAGGTGGCCGCCTAGGTTGGGAGGATGAACGGGGTATTGCGCGTTCGGCGGCAGATAAAATAACAGACGTAAGGTGCTGCACTAGTTGGTGAATGTCGGAGACGGGCTGGTCGTCAAAATGCACGAGGCTGGAATACAAGCTCCAGTCGGCTTTTGCGAATATCCAGGTAGGTACTCTGGAATGCTGTACGTGGTGCGACAGAAGAGAAACGATGCAGGGGTAATGGTCGCTGGAGTAGGTGTCAGCGACGACGTTCCACTGAAGACGACGTGCAAGCTGGAGTGAGCAAATTGCAAGGTCCAGGTGAGAAAATGTACCAGAAGAAGCAGAAATAAAAGTAGGTGCACCTGTATTGAGGATGGAAAGATTGAACTGATAAAAAATGTCGGAAAGAAGAGTTCCCCTCGCACAAGCCCTTGGCGAACCCCATAGTGGGTGATGGGCATTAAAATCTCCCAACAGAAGAAATGGTGGTGGGAGAGCGGACAGGAGAGATCGAATGTCCGCGGGAGCGAGGGGAGACGATGGAGGTGCATACACAGAGCAAACAGAAAACAAAAAGCCGGGTAAGTGAAGGCGAACGGCAACAGCTTGCAAGTCAGATGTAAGTGTGACAGGTGTAAAATGAACGTCATTACGCACCAAAATCATGACACCACCATGAGCAGGAGTACCCTCCTCCGGTTCAAGGTCGTAGCGAACCGGAGTATATCCTCGGAGATCAAAAGGATCGTGAGGGCGAAGCTTAGTCTCCTGCAAACATACGACCATAGGTGAATGGGAACGCAATAAAAGCTGCAGTTCCGCCCTATGCGATCGTACACCACGTACATTCCAGGTCAGGATAGCCATTAAAAATAAGGGGATAAAGTGTCTATTTAGAAGGGCGGCTTAAAATTACCTTTTGTTTAACCTTTGGGCTCGGGCTTTTTGTATGGAGTTGGTCAGACTCCATAGCTTCCTCGGAGGGAGGGCCCACGCGCTCAGTGCCAGAAACCGATTCAAGCGCCGTGAATCGGTTCTGGGTGGCGATGGGTGAAGGGTGCCGCTGAGCGCGGCTTGTCCGAGGACCTTCCTGGGACAGCGACCTCCGAGGAGGAGAAGGTGAACTTTTGTTACCGCGCGCACGCGGAGGGTCTTTCAAAAAATCTTCCCTACGTAGTTTCTGCTTGGGCTTCTTTTCAACGGCTTGCGACTTCATTGACTTGGGACCAGGTTTATACGGCTTGGTAACTGTAGCCTTAATAGACGGCCGGATGGTAGTGGCGGTTAATCCAGTCAAGGTCCAGGTCTGAGTTTCGGCATCTACTCGTGGTACTGGCGAGGCAACAACAGAACTAAATGTGCCAGATCGCAGGAGTGAAGGTTGGCGCGTATGGTAACGCCTCCGGGCTTCAGCGAAGGAGAGTTTTTCCTTTACCCGGATCTCCTGGATCGCCTTCTCGTCCAAGTACCGCGGACAGTCGGCAAACGAAGCAGAATGAGACCCTTTACAATTAACGCAGACGGGGGCTGTTGAACAGGTACCTTCGTGTGAGGGCTGGCTACAGGTTGCACAGATGTTAACGACACTCTTACATGAGACTTGCGTAGGCCCAAAACGTTGGCATTTAAAACAACGCAGAGGTCTAGGAATATAAGGCCTCACAGAAATCCGTTCGTACCCTGCGGAAATGCTCGTGGGCAGATCGACGCCATCAAATGTAATAAACAGGGTACGAGTGGGTACCAACACGCCGTCGCGTTTGGCCTGCACTCGATGAACCGCTGTCACCCTCTGGTCTGCAAGATATTCCACCAGGTCTTCGTCAGAGATACCATCGAGGCTATGCGTGGTGACAACGCCTCGACAAGAATTCAAGGTGCGGTGCTTCTCAACACGGATAGGATAACCGTGGAGAAGCGTGGCGCTCAACAAGGACTTACTTTGTGCCTCGGATTTGCTTTGAACTAGCAACGAACCATTACGAAGCCGAGTGCAGGAAAGAACCGGACCAGCAATTGAGTCAATGCCCTTCTGGATAATAAAAGGGTTCACCTTCTCGAATGATTGTCCCTCCTCTGTACGGGTAATCACTAAGTAACAACCAGCTGTTGGCGGTGCTACTTCTGTTACTAAAACTTTGCGGCGCTTGTTGTTAACAATGGAGAAAGGGTGCTCCATAGCGAAAAAAATCCTCCACCATTGCAACCGTCTCCGACCTCGGGCTCTGACTTCCCGGGCGTTACCCCGGCTTGGGTGAGTGGCCTATCTATACCTAGCTCACCCCAGGGTCACACCTCCCAGAACATAGACAGAGGGACCCAAACGCCGTCGGAAGCCAGCAGCTCATGCAATGGCCCTCCCGCGGGACTGCAGTTGAACAGCGGATACGAACAACAACCCTACATGACGACCCCTGGTGGTGGGGATGACGCCATTACCCACTCACCCAGCTGCGCACGCGGTGCGCGGGTATCCGTCAGGCTGTGTCCACGGAGGATTTAAATAAAAAGTTAAAAGAAACTAAAACTGTGTGGGCGTTTCGCACGCAAGGTAGGCCGGCGGGGAAGAAAAAGAGAGATATGCGAATGTCGTGGTGCGAAATGGCCGGAAAGTCATAAGGGAAGAAAGAAACGATGGTGAGGTGCGGTATGAATGGAATGTAAAGAACGCACGAGAGCCTACCTTGGGTCCACCGGTCACTTGAAGAACCCACCGCGACCGGATGGGGGTGAGGGGATGAAAGTGGCGATGATTGGCTCGGGAACCCCCGGGTGCGCCAAAAACCCGTACTCACATAAGGTGAGCCCCTGAGGGGACATTTCAAGTGGAAACATGTTAACAGTACTGAAGGTCTAAGACAAGTATTGGATGAAGTTAGTATAACAATAGTAGTCCAGACAAAGTGTACACATTTCAAGTGGAAACATGTTAACAGTACTGAAGGTCTAAGACAAGTATTGGATGAAGTTAGTATAACAATAGTAGTCCAGGCAAAGTGTACACATTTCAAGTGGAAACATGTTAACAGTACTGAAGGTCTAAGACAAGTATTGGATGAAGTTAGTATAACAATAGTAGTCCAGACAAAGTGTACACATTTCAAGTGGAAACATGTTAACAGTACTGAAGGTCTAAGACAAGTATTGGATGAAGTTAGTATAACAATAGTAGTCCAGACAAAGTGTACACATTTCAAGTGGAAACATGTTAACAGTACTGAAGGTCTAAGACAAGTATTGGATGAAATTAGTATAACAATAGTGGTGCAAACAAAGTGTACACATTTCAAGTGGAAACATGTTAACAGTACTGAAGGTCTAAGACAAGTATTGGATGAAGTTACTATAACAATAGTGGTGCAGACAAAGTGTACACATTTCAAGTGGAAACATGTTAACAGTACTGAAGCTCTAAGACAAGTATTGGATGAAGTTAGTATAACAATAGTGGTGCAGACAAAGTGTGCACATTTCAAGTGGAGATATGTAAATAGTACTGAAGGTCTAAGACAAGTATTGGATGAAGTTAGTATAACAATAGTAGTCCAGACAAAGTGTACACATTTCAAGTGGAAACATGTTAACAGTACTGAAGGTCTAAGACAAGTATTGGATGAAGATAGTATAACAATAGTAGTCCAGACAAAGTGTACACATTTCAAGTGGAGATATGTAAATAGTACTGAAGGTCTAAGACAATTATTGGATGAAGTTAGTATAACAATAGTAGTCCAGACAAAGTGCACACATTTCAAGTGGAGAGATGTAAACAGTACTGAAGGTCTAAGACAAGTATTGGATGAAGTTAGTATAACAATAGTAGTCCAGGCAAAGTGTACACATTTCAAGTGGAGATATGTAAATAGTACTGAAGGTCTAAGACTAGTATTGGATGAAGTTAGTATAACAATAGTGGTGCAGACAAAGTGTACACATTTCAAGTGGAGATATGTAAATAGTACTGAAGGTCTAAGACAAGTATTGGATGAAGTTAGTATAACAATAGTGGTGCAGACAAAGTGTACACATTTCAAGTGGAGAGATGTAAACAGTATTGAAGCTCTAAGACAAGTATCGGATGAAGTTAGTATAGCAATAGTGGTCCAGACAAAGTGTACACATTTCAAGTGGAGATATGTAAATAGTACTGAAGGTCTAAGACAAGTATTGGATGAAGTTAGTATAACAATAGTAATCCAGACAAAGTGTACACATTTCAACTGGAGAGATGTAAATAGTACTGAAGCTCTAAGACAAGTATTGGATGAAGTTAGTATAGCAATGGTGGTCCAGACAAAGTGTACACATTTCAAGTGGAAACATGTTAACAGTATGTAGGTCTAAGACAAGTATTGGATGAAGTTAGTATAACAATAGTTGTCCAGAAAAGTGTCCACATTTCAAGTGGAAACATGTTAACAGTACTGAAGGTCTAAGACAAGTATTGGATGAAGTTAGTATAACAATAGTGGTGCAGACAAAGTGTACACATTTCAAGTTGAAACATGTTAACAGTACTGAAGGTCTAAGACAAGTATTGGATGAAGTTAGTATAACAATAGTGGTGCAGACAAAGTGTACACATTTCAAGCGGAGATACGTAAATAGTACTGAAGGTCTAAGACAAGTATTGGATGAAGTTAGTATAACAATAGTAGTCCAGACAAAGTGTGCACATTTCAAGTGGAGAGATGTAAATAGTACTGAAGGTCTAAGACAAGTATTGGATGAAGTTAGTATAACAATAGTGGTGCAGACAAACTGTACACATTTCAAGTAGAGATATGTATATAGTACTGAAGGTCTAAGACAAGTATTGGATGAAGTTAGTATAGCAATAGTGGTGCAGACAAACTGTACACATTTCAAGTGGAGATATGTAAATAGTACTGAAGCTCTAAGACAAGTATTGGATGAAGTTAGTATAACAATAGTGGTGCAGACAAACTGTACACATTTCAAGTAGAGATATGTATATAGTACTGAAGGTCTAAGACAAGTATTGGATGAAGTTAGTATAGCAATAGTGGTGCAGACAAACTGTACACATTTCCAGTGGAGATATGTAAATAGTACTGAAGCTCTAAGACAAGTATTAGATGAAGTTAGTATAACAATAGTGGTCCAGACAAAGTGTACACATTTCAAGTGGAGAGATGTAAACAGCACTGAAGCTCTAAGACAAGTATTGGATGAAGTTAGTATAACAATAGTGGTCCAGACAAAGTGTGCACATTTCAAGTGGAGAGATGTAAATAGTACTGAAGCTCTAAGACAAGTATTGGATGAAGTTAGTATAACAATAGTGGTGCAGACAAAGTGTACACATTTCAAGTGGAAACATGTTAACAGTACTGAAGGTCTAAGACAAGTATTGGATGAAGTTAGTATAACAATAGTGGTGCAGACAAAGTGTACACATATCAAGTGGAAACATGTTAACAGTATGTAGGTCTAAGACAAGTATTGGATGAAGTTAGTATAACAATACTGGTGCAGACAAAGTGTACACATTTCAAGTGGAAACATGTTAACAGTACTGAAGATCTAAGACAAGTATTGGATGAAGTTAGTATAACAATAGTAGTCCAGACAAAGTGTACACATTTCAAGTGGAAACATGTTAACAGTACTGAAGGTCTAAGACCAGTATTGGATGAAGTTAGTATAACAATAGTAGTCCAGACAAAGTGTACACATTTCAAGTGGAAACATGTTAACAGTACTGAAGGTCTAAGACAAGTATTGGATGAAGTTAGTATAACAATAGTAGTCCAGACAAAGTGTACACATTTCAAGTGGAAACATGTTAACAGTACTGAAGGTCTAAGACAAGTATTGGATGAAGTTAGTATAACAATAGTAGTCCAGACAAAGTGTACACATTTCAAGTGGAAACATGTTAACAGTACTGAAGGTCTAAGACAAGTATTGGATGAAATTAGTATAACAATAGTGGTGCAAAGAAAGTGTACACATTTCAAGTGGAAACATGTTAACAGTACTGAAGGTCTAAGACAAGTATTGGATGAAGTTAGTATAACAATAGTGGTGCAGACAAAGTGTACACATTTCAAGTGGAAACATGTTAACAGTACTGAAGGTCTAAGACAAGTATTGGATGAAGTTAGTATAACAATAGTAGTCCAGACAAAGTGTACACATTTCAAGTGGAAACATGTTAACAGTACTGAAGGTCTAAGAAAAGTATTGGATGAAGTTAGTATAGCAATAGTGGTGCAGACAAACTGAACACATTTCAAGTGGAGATATGTAAATAATACTGAAGCTCTAAGACAAGTATTGGATGAAGTTAGTATAACAATGGTGGTCCAGACAAAGTGTGCACATTTCAAGTGGAGAGATGTAAATAGTACTGAAGCTCTAAGACAAGTATTGGATGAAGTTAGTATAACAATAGTGGTCCAGACAAAGTGTGCACATTTCAAGTGGAGAGATGTAAATAGTACTGAAGCTCTAAGACAAGTATTGGATGAAGTTAGTATAACAATAGTGGTGCAGACAAAGTGTACACATTTCAAATGGAAACATGTTAACAGTACTGAAGGTCTAAGACAGGTATTGGATGAAGTTAGTATAACAATAGTGGTGCAGACAAAGTGTACACATATCAAGTGGAAACATGTTAACAGTATGTAGGTCTAAGACAAGTATTGGATGAAGTTAGTATAACAATAGTGGTGCAGACTAAGTGTACACATTTCAAGTGGAAACATGTTAACAGTACTGAAGGTCTAAGACAAGTATTGGATGAAGTTAGTATAACAATAGTAGTCCAGACAAAGTGTACACATTTCAAGTGGAAACATGTTAACAGTACTGAAGGTCTAAGACCAGTATTAGATGAAGTTAGTATAACAATAGTAGTCCAGACAAAGTGTACACATTTCAAGAGGAAACATGTTAACAGTACTGAAGGTCTAAGACAAGTATTGGATGAAGTAAGTATAACAATAGTAGTCCAGACAAAGTGTACTCATTTCAAGTGGAAACATGTTAACAGTACTGAAGGTCTAAGACAAGTATTGGATGAAGTTAGTATAACAATAGTAGTCCAGACAAAGTGTACACATTTCAAGTGGAAACATGTTAACAGTACTGAAGGTCTAAGACAAGTATTGGATGAAGTTAGTATAACAATAGTGGTCCAGACAAAGTGTGCACATTTCAAGTGGAGAGATGTAAATAGTACTGAAGCTCTAAGACAAGTATTGGATGAAGTTAGTATAACAATAGTGGTGCAGACAAAGTGTACACATTTCAAGTGGAAACATGTTAACAGTACTGAAGCTCTAAGACAAGTATTGGATGAAGTTAGTATAACAATAGTGGTGCAGACAAAGTGTACACATATCAAGTGGAAACATGTTAACAGTATGTAGGTCTAAGACAAGTATTGGATGAAGTTAGTATAACAATAGTGGTGCAGACAAAGTGTACACATTTCAAGTGGAAACATGTTAACAGTACTGAAGGTCTAAGACAAGTATTGGATGAAGTTAGTATAACAATAGTAGTCCAGACAAAGTGTACACATTTCAAGTGGAAACATGTTAACAGTACTGAAGGTCTAAGACCAGTATTGGATGAAGTTAGTATAACAATAGTAGTCCAGACAAAGTGTACACATTTCAAGTGGAAACATGTTAACAGTACTGAAGGTCTAAGACAAGTATTGGATGAAGTTAGTATAACAATAGTAGTCCAGACAAAGTGTACACATTTCAAGTGGAGATATGTAAATAGTACTGAAGGTCTAAGACAAGTATTGGATGAAGTTAGTATAGCAATAGTGGTGCAGACAAACTGTACACATTTCAAGTGGAGATATGTAAACAGTACTGAAGCTCTAAGACAAGTATTGGATGAGTTAGTATAACAATAGTGGTGCAGACAAACTGTACACATTTCAAGTAGAGATATGTATATAGTACTGAAGGTCTAAGACTAGTATTGGATGAAGTTAGTATAGCAATAGTGGTGCAGACAAACTGTACACATTTCAAGTGGAGATATGTAAATAGTACTGAAGCTCTAAGACAAGTATTGGATGAAGTTAGTATAACAATAGTGGTCCAGACAAACTGTACACATTTCAAGTGGAGAGATGTAAACAGCACTGAAGCTCTAAGACAAGTATTGGATGAAGTTAGTATAACAATAGTGGTCCAGACAAAGTGTGCACATTTCTAGTGGAGATATGTAAATAGTACTGAAGCTCTAAGACAAGTATTGGATGAAGCTAGTATAACAATAGTGGTGCAGACAAAGTGTACACATTTCAAGTGGAAACATGTTAACAGTACTGAAGGTCTAAGACAAGTATTGGATGAAGTTAGTTAACAATAGTGGTGCAGACAAGGTGTACACATATCAAGTGGAAACATGTTAACAGTATGTAGGTCTAAGACAAGTATTGGATGAAGTTAGTATAACAATAGTGGTGCAGACAAAGTGTACACATTTCAAGTGGAAACATGTTAACAGTACTGAAGGTCTAAGACAAGTATTGGATGAAGTTAGTATAACAATAGTAGTCCAGACAAAGTGTACACATTTCAAGTGGAAACATGTTAACAGTACTGAAGGTCTAAGACAAGTATTGGCTGAAGTTAGTATAACAATAGTAGTCCAGACAAAGTGTACACATTTCAAGTGGAAACATGTTAACAGTACTGAAGGTCTAAGACCAGTATTGGATGAAGTTAGTATAACAATAGTAGTCCAGACAAAGTGTACACATTTCAAGTGGAAACATGTTAACAGTACTGAAGGTCTAAGACAAGTATTGGATGAAGTTAGTATAACAATAGTAGTCCAGACAAAGTGTACACATTTCAAGTGGAAACATGTTAAAAGTACTGAAGGTCTAAGACAAGTATTGGATGAAGTTAGTATAACAGTAGTAGTCCAGACAAAGTGTACACATTTCAAGTGGAAACATGTTAACAGTACTGAAGGTCTAAGACAAGTATTGGATGAAATTAGTATAACAATAGTGGTGCAAACAAAGTGTTCACATTTCAAGTGGAAACTTGTTAACAGTACTGAAGGTCTAAGACAAGTATTGGATGAAGTTAGTATAACAATAGTGGTGCAAACAAAGTGTACACATTTCAAGTGGAAACATGTTAACAGTACTGAAGGTCTAAGACAAGTATTGGATGAAGTTAGTATAACAATAGTAGTCCAGACAAAGTGTACACATTTCAAGTGGAAACATGTTAACAGTACTGAAGGTCTAAGACAAGTATTGGATGAAGTTAGTATAACAATAGTAGTCCAGGCAAAGTGTACACATTTCAAGTGGAAACATGTTAACAGTACTGAAGGTCTAAGACAAGTATTGGATGAAGTTAGTATAACAATAGTAGTCCAGACAAAGTGTACACATTTCAAGTGGAAACATGTTAACAGTACTGAAGGTCTAAGACAAGTATTGGATGAAGTTAGTATAACAATAGTAGTCCAGACAAAGTGTACACATTTCAAGTGGAAACATGTTAACAGTACTGAAGGTCTAAGACAAGTATTGGATGAAATTAGTATAACAATAGTGGTGCAAACAAAGTGTACACATTTCAAGTGGAAACATGTTAACAGTACTGAAGGTCTAAGACAAGTATTGGATGAAGTTACTATACAATAGTGGTGCAGACAAAGTGTACACATTTCAAGTGGAAACATGTTAACAGTACTGAAGCTCTAAGACAAGTATTGGATGAAGTTAGTATAACAATAGTGGTGCAGACAAAGTGTGCACATTTCAAGTGGAGATATGTAAATAGTACTGAAGGTCTAAGACAAGTATTGGATGAAGTTAGTATAACAATAGTAGTCCAGACAAAGTGTACACATTTCAAGTGGAAACATGTTAACAGTACTGAAGGTCTAAGACAAGTATTGGATGAAGTTAGTATAACAATAGTAGTCCAGACAAAGTGTACACATTTCAAGTGGAGATATGTAAATAGTACTGAAGGTCTAAGACAATTATTGGATGAAGTTAGTATAACAATAGTAGTCCAGACAAAGTGTACACATTTCAAGTGGAGAGATGTAAACAGTACTGAAGGTCTAAGACAAGTATTGGATGAAGTTAGTATAACAATAGTAGTCCAGGCAAAGTGTACACATTTCAAGTGGAGATATGTAAATAGTACTGAAGGTCTAAGATTAGTATTGGATGAAGTTAGTATAACAATAGTGGTGCAGACAAAGTGTACACATTTCAAGTGGAGATATGTAAATAGTACTGAAGGTCTAAGACAAGTATTGGATGAAGTTAGTATAGCAATAGTGGTGCAGACAAAGTGTACACATTTCAAGTGGAGAGATGTAAACAGTATTGAAGCTCTAAGACAAGTATTGGATGAAGTTAGTATAGCAATAGTGGTCCAGACAAAGTGTACACATTTCAAGTGGAGATATGTAAATAGTACTGAAGGTCTAAGACAAGTATTGGATGAAGTTAGTATAACAATAGTAATCCAGACAAAGTGTACACATTTCAACTGGAGAGATGTAAATAGTACTGAAGCTCTAAGACAAGTATTGGATGAAGTTAGTATAGCAATGGTGGTCCAGACAAAGTGTACACATTTCAAGTGGAAACATGTTAACAGTATGTAGGTCTAAGACAAGTATTGGATGAAGTTAGTATAACAGTAGTAGTCCAGAAAAGTGTACACATTTCAAGTGGAAACATGTTAACAGTACTGAAGGTCTAAGACAAGTATTGGATGAAGTTAGTATAACAATAGTGGTGCAGACAAAGTGTACACATTTCAAGTTGAAACATGTTAACAGTACTGAAGGTCTAAGACAAGTATTGGATGAAGTTAGTATAACAATAGTGGTGCAGACAAAGTGTACACATTTCAAGCGGAGATATGTAAATAGTACTGAAGGTCTAAGACAAGTATTGGATGAAGTTAGTATAACAATAGTAGTCCAGACAAAGTGTGCACATTTCAAGTGGAGAGATGTAAATAGTACTGAAGGTCTAAGACAAGTATTGGATGAAGTTAGTATAACAATAGTGGTGCAGACAAACTGTACACATTTCAAGTAGAGATATGTATATAGTACTGAAGGTCTAAGACAAGTATTGGATGAAGTTAGTATAACAATAGTAGTCCAGACAAAGTGTACACATTTCAAGTGGAAAGATGTTAACAGTACTGAAGGTCTAAGACCAGTATTGGATGAAGTTAGTATAACAATAGTAGTCCAGACAAAGTGTACACATTTCAAGTGGAAACATGTTAACAGTACTGAAGGTCTAAGACAAGTATTGGATGAAGTTAGTATAACAATAGTAGTCCAGACAAAGTGTACACATTTCAAGTGGAAACATGTTAACAGTACTGAAGGTCTAAGACAAGTATTGGATGAAGTTAGTATAACAATAGTAGTCCAGACAAAGTGTACACATTTCAAGTGGAAACATGTTAACAGTACTGAAGGTCTAAGACAAGTATTGGATGAAATTAGTATAACAATAGTGGTGCAAACAAAGTGTACACATTTCAAGTGGAAACATGTTAACAGTACTGAAGGTCTAAGACAAGTATTGGATGAAGTTAGTATAACAATAGTGGTGCAGACAAAGTGTACACATTTCAAGTGGAAACATGTTAACAGTACTGAAGGTCTAAGACAAGTATTGGATGAAGTTAGTATAACAATAGTAGTCCAGACAAAGTGTACACATTTCAAGTGGAAACATGTTAACAGTACTGAAGGTCTAAGAAAAGTATTGGATGAAGTTAGTATAGCAATAGTGGTGCAGACAAACTGAACACATTTCAAGTGGAGATATGTAAATAATACTGAAGCTCTAAGACAAGTATTGGATGAAGTTAGTATAACAATAGTGGTCCAGACAAAGTGTGCACATTTCAAGTGGAGAGATGTAAATAGTACTGAAGCTCTAAGACAAGTATTGGGTGAAGTTAGTATAACAATAGTGGTCCAGACAAAGTGTGCACATTTCAAGTGGAGAGATGTAAATAGTACTGAAGCTCTAAGACGAGTATTGGATGAAGTTAGTATAACAATAGTGGTGCAGACAAAGTGTACACATTTCAAATGGAAACATGTTAACAGTACTGAAGGTCTAAGACAAGTATTGGATGAAGTTAGTATAACAATAGTGGTGCAGACAAAGTGTACACATATCAAGTGGAAACATGTTAACAGTATGTAGGTCTAAGACAAGTATTGGATGAAGCTAGTATAACAATAGTGGTGCAGACTAAGTGTACACATTTCAAGTGGAAACATGTTAACAGTACTGAAGGTCTAAGACAAGTATTGGATGAAGTTAGTATAACAATAGTAGTCCAGACAAAGTGTACACATTTCAAGTGGAAACATGTTAACAGCACTGAAGGTCTAAGACCAGTATTGGATGAAGTTAGTATAACAATAGTAGTCCAGACAAAGTGTACACATTTCAAGAGGAAACATGTTAACAGTACTGAAGGTCTAAGACAAGTATTGGATGAAGTTAGTATAACAATAGTAGTCCAGACAAAGTGTACACATTTCAAGTGGAAACATGTTAACAGTACTGAAGGTCTAAGACAAGTATTGGGTGAAGTTAGTATAACAATAGTAGTCCAGACAAAGTGTACACATTTCAAGTGGAAACATGTTAACAGTACTGAAGGTCTAAGACCAGTATTGGATGAAGTTAGTATAACAATAGTAACCCAGACAAAGTGTACACATTTCAAGTGGAAACATGTTAACAGTACTGAAGGTCTAAGACAAGTATTGGATGAAGTTAGTATAACAATAGTAGTCCAGACAATGTGTACACATTTCAAGTGGAGATATGTAAATAGTACTGAAGGTCTAAGACAAGTATTGGATGAAGTTAGTATAGCAATAGTGGTGCAGACAAACTGTACACATTTCAAGTGGAGATATGTAAATAGTACTGAAGCTCTAAGACAAGTATTGGATGAAGTTAGTATAACAATAGTGGTGCAGACAAACTGTACACATTTCAAGTAGAGATATGTATATAGTACTGAAGGTCTAAGACTAGTATTGGATGAAGTTAGTATAGCAATAGTGGTGCAGACAAACTGTACACATTTCAAGTGGAGATATGTAAATAGTACTGAAGCTCTAAGACAAGTATTGGATGAAGTTAGTATAACAATATTGGTCCAGACAAAGTGTACACATTTCAAGTGGAGAGATGTAAACAGCACTGAAGCTCTAAGACAAGTATTGGATGAAGTTAGTATAACAATAGTGGTCCAGACAAAGTGTGCACATTTCTAGTGGAGAGATGTAAATAGTACTGAAGCTCTAAGACAAGTATTGGATGAAGTTAGTATAACAATAGTGGTGCAGACAAAGTGTACACATTTCAAGTGGAAACATGTTAACAGTACTGAAGGTCTAAGACAAGTATTGGATGAAGTTAGTATAACAATAGTGGTGCAGACAAAGTGTACACATATCAAGTGGAAACATGTTAACAGTATGTAGGTCTAAGACAAGTATTGGATGAAGTTAGTATAACAATAGTGGTGCAGACAAAGTGTACACATTTCAAGTGGAAACATGTTAACAGTACTGAAGGTCTAAGACAAGTATTGGATGAAGTTAGTATAACAATAGTAGTCCAGACAAAGTGTACACATTTCAAGTGGAAACATGTTAACAGTACTGAAGGTCTAAGACCAGTATTGGATGACGTTAGTATAACAATAGTAGTCCAGACAAAGTGTACACATTTCAAGTGGAAACATGTTAACAGTACTGAAGGTCTAAGACAAGTATTGGATGAAGTTAGTATAACAATAGTAGTCCAGACAAAGTGTACACATTTCAAGTGGAAACATGTTAACAGTACTGAAGGTCTAAGACAAGCATTGGATGAAATTAGTATAACAATAGTGGTGCAAACAAAGTGTACACATTTCAAGTGGAAACATGTTAACAGTACTGAAGGTCTAAGACAAGTATTGGATGAAGTTAGTATAACAATAGTGGTGCAGACAAAGTGTACACATTTCAAGTGGAAACATGTTAACAGTACTGAAGGTCTAAGACAAGTATTGGATGAAGTTAGTATAACAATAGTAGTCCAGACAAAGTGTACACATTTCAAGTGGAAACATGTTAACAGTACTGAAGGTCTAAGAAAAGTATTGGATGAAGTTAGTATAGCAATAGTGGTGCAGACAAACTGAACACATTTCAAGTGGAGATATGTAAATAATACTGAAGCTCTAAGACAAGTATTGGATGAAGTTAGTATAACAATAGTGGTCCAGACAAAGTGTGCACATTTCAAGTGGAGAGATGTAAATAGTACTGAAGCTCTAAGACAAGTATTGGGTGAAGTTAGTATAACAATAGTGGTCCAGACAAAGTGTGCACATTTCAAGTGGAGAGATGTAAATAGTACTGAAGCTCTAAGACAAGTATTGGATGAAGTTAGTATAACAATAGTGGTGCAGACAAAGTGTACACATTTCAAATGGAAACATGTTAACAGTACTGAAGGTCTAAGACAAGTATTGGATGAAGTTAGTATAACAATAGTGGTGCAGACAAAGTGTACACATATCAAGTGGAAACATGTTAACAGTATGTAGGTCTAAGACAAGTATTGGATGAAGCTAGTATAACAATAGTGGTGCAGACTAAGTGTACACATTTCAAGTGGAAACATGTTAACAGTACTGAAGGTCTAAGACAAGTATTGGATGAAGTTAGTATAACAATAGTAGTCCAGACAAAGTGTACACATTTCAAGTGGAAACATGTTAACAGCACTGAAGGTCTAAGACCAGTATTGGATGAAGTTAGTATAACAATAGTAGTCCAGACAAAGTGTACACATTTCAAGAGGAAACATGTTAACAGTACTGAAGGTCTAAGACAAGTATTGGTTGAAGTTAGTATAACAATAGTAGTCCAGACAAAGTGTACACATTTCAAGTGGAAACATGTTAACAGTACTGAAGGTCTAAGACAAGTATTGGGTGAAGTTAGTATAACAATAGTAGTCCAGACAAAGTGTACACATTTCAAGTGGAAACATGTTAACAGTACTGAAGGTCTAAGACCAGTATTGGATGAAGTTAGTATAACAATAGTAACCCAGACAAAGTGTACACATTTCAAGTGGAAACATGTTAACAGTACTGAAGGTCTAAGACAAGTATTGGATGAAGTTAGTATAACAATAGTAGTCCAGACAATGTGTACACATTTCAAGTGGAGATATGTAAATAGTACTGAAGGTCTAAGACAAGTATTGGATGAAGTTAGTATAGCAATAGTGGTGCAGACAAACTGTACACATTTCAAGTGGAGATATGTAAATAGTACTGAAGCTCTAAGACAAGTATTGGATGAAGTTAGTATAACAATAGTGGTGCAGACAAACTGTACACATTTCAAGTAGAGATATGTATATAGTACTGAAGGTCTAAGACTAGTATTGGATGAAGTTAGTATAGCAATAGTGGTGCAGACAAACTGTACACATTTCAAGTGGAGATATGTAAATAGTACTGAAGCTCTAAGACAAGTATTGGATGAAGTTAGTATAACAATATTGGTCCAGACAAAGTGTACACATTTCAAGTGGAGAGATGTAAACAGCACTGAAGCTCTAAGACAAGTATTGGATGAAGTTAGTATAACAATAGTGGTCCAGACAAAGTGTGCACATTTCTAGTGGAGAGATGTAAATAGTACTGAAGCTCTAAGACAAGTATTGGATGAAGTTAGTATAACAATAGTGGTGCAGACAAAGTGTACACATTTCAAGTGGAAACATGTTAACAGTACTGAAGGTCTAAGACAAGTATTGGATGAAGTTAGTATAACAATAGTGGTGCAGACAAAGTGTACACATATCAAGTGGAAACATGTTAACAGTATGTAGGTCTAAGACAAGTATTGGATGAAGTTAGTATAACAATAGTGGTGCAGACAAAGTGTACACATTTCAAGTGGAAACATGTTAACAGTACTGAAGGTCTAAGACAAGTATTGGATGAAGTTAGTATAACAATAGTAGTCCAGACAAAGTGTACACATTTCAAGTGGAAACATGTTAACAGTACTGAAGGTCTAAGACCAGTATTGGATGACGTTAGTATAACAATAGTAGTCCAGACAAAGTGTACACATTTCAAGTGGAAACATGTTAACAGTACTGAAGGTCTAAGACAAGTATTGGATGAAGTTAGTATAACAATAGTAGTCCAGACAAAGTGTACACATTTCAAGTGGAAACATGTTAACAGTACTGAAGGTCTAAGACAAGTATTGGATGAAGTTAGTATAACAATAGTAGTCCAGACAAAGTGTACACATTTCAAGTGGAAACATGTTAACAGTACTGAAGGTCTAAGACCAGTATTGGATGAAGTTAGTATAACAATAGTAGTCCAGACAAAGTGTACACATTTCAAGTGGAAACATGTTAACAGTACTGAAGGTCTAAGACAAGTATTGGATGAAGTTAGTATAACAATAGTAGTCCAGACAAAGTGTACACATTTCAAGTGGAAACATGTTAAAAGTACTGAAGGTCTAAGACAAGTATTGGATGAAGTTAGTATAACAGTAGTAGTCCAGACAAAGTGTACACATTTCAAGTGGAAACATGTTAACAGTACTGAAGGTCTAAGACAAGTATTGGATGAAATTAGTATAACAATAGTGGTGCAAACAAAGTGTACACATTTCAAGTGGAAACATGTTAACAGTACTGAAGGTCTAAGACAAGTATTGGATGAAGTTAGTATAACAGTAGTAGTCCAGAAAAGTGTACACATTTCAAGTGGAAACATGTTAACAGTACTGAAGGTCTAAGACAAGTATTGGATGAAGTTAGTATAACAATAGTAGTCCAGACAAAGTGTACACATTTCAAGTGGAAACATGTTAACAATACTGAAGGTATAAGACAAGTATTGGATGAAGTTAGTATAACAATAGTAGTCCAGACAAAGTGTACATATTTCAAGTGGAAACATGTTAACAGTACTGAAGGTCTAAGACAAGTATTGGATGAAGTTAGTATAACAATAGTAGTCCAGACAAAGTGTACACATTTCAAGTGGAAACATGTTAACAGTAATGAAGGTCTAAGACAAGTATTGGATGAAGTTAGTATAACAATAGTAGTCCAGACAAAGTGTACACATTTCAAGTGGAAACATGTTAACAGTACTGAAGGTCTAAGACAAGTATTGGATGAAATTAGTATAACAATAGTGGTGCAAACAAAGTGTACACATTTCAAGTGGAAACATGTTAACAGTACTGAAGGTCTAAGACAAGTATTGGATGAAGTTAGTATAACAATAGTGGTGCAGATAAAGTGTACACATTTCAAGTGGAAACATGTTAACAGTACTGAAGCTCTAAGACAAGTATTGGATGAAGTTAGTATAACAATAGTGGTGCAGACAAAGTGTGCACATTTCAAGTGGAGATATGTAAATAGTATTGAAGGTGTAAGACAAGTATTGGATGAAGTTAGTATAACAATAGTAGTCCAGACAAAGTGTACACATTTCAAGTGGAAACATGTTAACAGTACTGAAGGTCTAAGACAAGTATTGGATGAAGTTAGTATAACAATAGTAGTCCAGACAAAGTGTACACATTTCAAGTGGAGATATGTAAATAGTACTGAAGGTCTAAGACAAGTATTGGATGAAGTTACTATAACAATAGTAGTCCAGACAAAGTGTACACATTTCAAGTGGAGAGATGTAAACAGTACTGAAGGTCTAAGACAAGTATTGGATGAAGTTAGTATAACAATAGTGGTGCAGACAAAGTGTACACATTTCAAGTGGAGATATGTAAATAGTACTGAAGGTCTAAGACAAGTATTGGATGAAGTTAGTATAACAATAGTGGTGCAGACAAAGTGTACACATTTCAAGTGGAGATATGTAAATAGTACTGAAGGTCTAAGACAAGTATTGGATGAAGTTAGTATAGCAATAGTGGTGCAGACAAAGTGTACACATTTCAGGTGGAGAGATGTAAACAGTATTGAAGCTCTAAGACAAGTATTGGATGATGTTAGTATAGCGATAGTGGGCCAGACAAAGTGTACACATTTCAAGTGGAGATATGTATATAGTACTGAAGGTCTAAGACAAGTATTGGATGAAGTTAGTATAACAATAGAAATCCAGACAAAGTGTACACATTTCAAGTGGAGAGATGTAAATAGTACTGAAGCTCCAAGACAAGTATTGGATGAAGTTAGTATAGCAATGGTGGTCCAGACAAATTGTACACATTTCAAGTGGAGAGATGTAAACAGTACTGAAGGTCTAAGACAAGTATTGGATGAAATTAATATAACAATAGTGGTGCAAACAAAGTGTACACATTTCAAGTGGAAACATGTTAACAGTACTGAAGGTCTAAGACAAGTATTGGATGAAGTTAGTATAACAATAGTGGTGCAGACAAAGTGTACACATTTCAAGTGGAAACATGTTAACAGTACTGAAGGTCTAAGACAAGTATTGGATGAAATTAGTATAACAATAGTGGTGCAGACAAAGTGTGCACATTTCAAGTGGAGATATGTAAATAGTACTGAAGGTCTAAGACAAGTATTGGATGCAGTTAGTATAACAATAGTGGTGCAGACAAAGTATACACATTTCAAGTGGAAACATGTTAACAGTACTGAAGGTCTAAGACAAGTATTGGATGAAGTTAGTATAGCAATAGTGGTGCAGACAAAGTGTACACATTTCAAGTGGAAACATGTTAACAGTACTGAAGGTCTAAGACAAGTATTGGATGAAGTTAGTATAACAATAGTAGTGCAGACCAAGTGTACACATTTCAAGTGGAAGTATGTAAATAGTACTGAAGCTCTAAGACAAGTATTGGATGAAGTTAGTATAACAATAGTGGTGCAGACTAGGTGTAC
This sequence comes from Deroplatys truncata, assembly GCA_030765065.1. Lineage (NCBI taxonomy): Eukaryota > Metazoa > Arthropoda > Insecta > Mantodea > Mantidae > Deroplatys > Deroplatys truncata. The sequence continues at coordinate 15,135,621 of CM060981.1, forward strand.
AAATTTCAAGTGGAAATATGTAAATAGCACTGAAGCTCTAAGACAAGTATTGGATGAAGTTAGTATAACAATAGTGGTGCAGACAAAGTGTAACATTTCAAGTGGAAATATGTAAATAGTACTGAAGCTCTAAGACAAGTATTGGATGAAGTTAGTATAACAATAGTGGTGCAGATAAAGTGTACACATTTCAAGTGGAAATATGTAAATAGTACTGAAGGTCTAAGACAAGTATTGGATGAAGTTAGTATAACAATAGTGGTGCAGACAAAGTGTACACATTTCAAGTGGAAATATGTAAATAGTACTGAAGCTCTAAGACAAGTATTGGATGTAGTTAGTATAACAATAGTGGTGCAGACAAAGTGTACACATTTCAAGTGGAGAGATGTAAATAGTACTGAAGGTCTAAGACAAGTATTGGAAGAAGTTAGTATAACAATAGTGGTGCAGACAAACTGTACACATTTCAAGTGGAGATATGTAAATAGTACTGAAGCTCTAAGACAAGTATTGGATGAAGTTAGTATAACAATAGTGGTCCAGACAAAGTGTACACATTTCAAGTGGAGAGATGTAAACAGTACTGAAGGTCTAAGACAAGTATTGGATGACGTTAGTATAACAATAATGGTCCAGACAAAGTGTACATTTCAAGTGGAGATATGTAAATAGTACTGAAGCTCTAAGACAAGTATTGGATGCAGTTAGTATAACAATAGTGGTGCAAACAAAGTGTACACATTTCAAGTGGAAACATGTTAACAGTACTGAAGGTCTAAGACAAGTATTGGATGCAATTAGTATAACAATATTGGTGCAAACAAAGTGTACACATTTCAAGTGGAAACATGTTAACAGTACGGAAGGTCTAAGACAAGTATTGGATGAAGTTAGTATAGCAATAGTGGTGCAGACAAAGTGTACATATTTCAAGTGGAAACATGTTAACAGTACTGAAGGTCTAAGATAAGTATTGGATGAAGTTAGTATAACAATAGTAGTCCAGACAAAGTGTACACATTTCAAGTGGAGAGATGTAAACAGTACTGAAGGTCTAAGACAAGTATTGGATGAAGTTAGTATAACAATAGTAGTCCAGACAAAGTGTACACATTTCAAGTGTAAACATGTTAGCAGTACTGAAGGTCTAAGACAAGTATTGGATGAAGTTAGTATAACAATAGTAGTCCAGACAAAGTGTACACATTTCAAGTGGAGAGATGTAAACAGTACTGAAGGTCTAAGACAAGTATTGGATGAAGTTACTATAACAATAGTGGTGCAGATAAAGTGTACACATTTCAAGTGGAGATATGTAAATAGTACTGAAGGTCTAAGACAAGTATTGGATGAAGTTAGTATAACAATAGTGGTCCAGACAAACTGTACACATTTCAAGTGGAGATATGTAAATAGTACTGAAGGTCTAAGACAAGTATTGGATGAAGTTAGTATAGCAATAGTGGTGCAGACAAAGTGTACACATTTCAAGTGGAAACATGTTAACAGTACTGAAGGTCTAAGACAAGTATTGGATGAAGTTAGTATAGCAATAGTGGTGCAGACAAAGTGTACACATTTCAAGTGGAGATATGTAAATAGTACTGAAGGTCTAAGACAAGTATTGGATGAAGTTAGTATAACAATAGTAGTCCAGACAAAGTGTACACATTTCAAGTGGAGAGATGTAAACAGTACTGAAGGTCTAAGACAAGTATAGGATGAAGTTAGTATAACAATAGTAGTCCAGACAAAGTGTACACATTTCAAGTGGAAACATGTTAACAGTACTGAAGGTCTAAGACAAGTATTGGATGAAGTTAGTATAACAATAGTAGTCCAGACAAAGTGTACACATTTCAAGTGGAAACATGTTAACAGTACTGAAGGTCTAAGACAAGTATTGGATGAAGCTAGTATATCAATAGTGGTCCAGACAAAGTGTACACATTTCAAGTGGAGAGATGTAAACAGTACTGAAGGTCTAAGACAAGTATTGGATGAAGTTAGTATAACAATAGTAGTCCAGACAAAGTGTACACATTTCAAGTGGAAACATGTTAACAGTACTGAAGGTCTAAGACAAGTATTGGATGAAATTAGTATAACAATAGTGGTGCAAACAAAGTGTACACATTTCAAGTGGAAACATGTTAACAGTACTGAAGGTCTAAGACAAGTATTGGATGAAGTTAGTATAACAATAGTGGTGCAGACAAAGTGTACACATTTCAAGTGGAAACATGTTAACAGTACTGAAGGTCTAAGACAAGTATTGGATGCAGTTAGTATAACAATAGTGGTGCAGACAAAGTGTACACATTTCAAGTGGAAACATGTTAACAGTGCTGAAGGTCTAAGACAAGTATTGGATGAAGTTAGTATAACAATAGTAGTCCAGACAAATTGTACACATTTCAAGTGGAAACATGTTAACAGTACTGAAGGTCTAAGACAAGTATTGGATGAAGTTAGTATAACAATAGTGGTGCAGACAAAGTGTACACATTTCAAGTGGAGATATGTAAATAGTACTGAAGGTCTAAGACAAGTATTGGATGAAGTTAGTATAACAATAGTAGTCCAGACAAAGTGTACACATTTCAAGTGGAAACATGTTAACAGTACTGAAGGTCTAAGACAAGTATTGGATGAAATTAGTATAACAATATTGGTGCAGACAAAGTGCACACATTTCAAGTCATACTGTGTATTTTAAGTAGGTATGACCAAAACTTAATCTATAAACCTGTAAACCTCTTTTAAGTGGTTAACGGAACAAGCAAAATTTGTCGTTTAACATTTCAAGGTATATTGCTTATAAGATTGGAAAACTGAAATAACAGCAGCATTTTGGAATTGATTAATGCTATAATAAAACTTTATTTAATGGAAACTGTACTCTTTAACAATCACTTCAAGTTTTGTCTATCTCATAGATTCCCTGTTATAGAAAGTTAATTTTGAGTTCCTCAGCTAAACACTAAAAGCATTTTTATCTTTTGATTAAACATTGAGATTTCATCAAAAATACATGTTTTGAAATCCACTGAACACAGAAAATACAAGTTTTACTTTCCCAGGCAATTACCTATGATGGATGGAGGAATATTTGTATTCCACTAAAAGAACTTGGTATTGAGATTTTGCTAGAAATACATGTTTTGAGATCCTCTGAACTCATAAAAAGCATTTTTACTTTCTCTACCATTTACCTGTGGTAGTCAGAGAAAATGTGGGATTTCACCCAAAAATTCAAGAATGAGATTTCATTAGAAATACCTGTTTTAAGTTCTACTGAATACTGAAAACAGTTTTACTTTTTCCGCCATTTACCTATAGTAGGTAGCAGAAGTTATGCAATCCTAAGATTGAAATCTAAAATTCAATATTGAGATTTTTACAGAAATAACATTTTGAAACAAATATGTGTATCTGGGGACAACTAACTGAAAAAAATAAGTCCAGCATGTTTCAGGGATGCAACATAGTATTCCCTCTTGCATACCGTCCTTGGAAGGTAAAAGTGGGAACAATTTTGTTTTTATTTTCCCAAGCATAGCTTTAAGAAATTTATTAAAATATATACATTTAAATTTGCACATTAATGTTTAATTTTATGTGAATACTGAAGGTAAACTTTTTAGTGGTTTTAGCCATTTAAGGTATATTTCTTGTGATTCAATTGAATTTCTAGTAATAGGCAATAGCTTGTGAAATGCTATGTCCATTCTTTTGTTTGTTGTGAGGCCAGCATATAACGAGCCTCTTTGTTTCTAACACTTAACTCTCATCCTGGCCTCCTGTATACTTCTGTGTACCTGCAATAAAATGTGTAATAAAACCATCTATCATGTTTAACAGGAAGCAGACACAAAAACAAAATTTTATTGCAATTTGCAGAATAGACATAAAATAAATGATAGTGATTTTAATTGATTGTTGTTTGATGATTTGACTTTTCAGGAAATGCGTCAAAATGAATTTGAAGTCCAATATGAAAGTATTAAGGAACTTAAAACAGAAGCTTTGAGAATACCTGCTCTTTATGAACAGATGTCAGACATGAAGAAGGCATTGAGCGCATGTAAGTATAGCAGCCGCAGTCACATATTGGCACAGTGTTATACTTTCAGAATATCAAGTAGTAATCAAATATTTAGTGCAATTACTGAAACAAAAGGTATTTAAACATAGTAATAGTTCAGATGCTTTCAACTGCCTCAAAATTAAATAAACATTTCATTAGTTTAAAGTTTGAAAAAAATAATGCTAGGTCTGTTGAGTCTTACATTACTGTTTTCTGACAAAAGTGTTGTGTCTCAGTTCATTCCTACGACACAAGTGACAGAGGTGTGAAGTTCAAATCCTGCCAGGACCACCCTCCCTCACTAATGTTTTCATCAGTTCTTTTGATTAGCATTTGTGACTGGCAAATGCCAGGGAAGTACCTTAATGTTAGGCCTGCAAGGTTTCCTTCCCCAGTTGTCATTTCATGCATCGTGAGTGTCTGCAGTGTGAATCACTCTGCCACACAACAGTGTTTGGGCAAATACAAGGAATTTCAAATGACAAAAGTTGCTAAAACATGCGCATGAGGTAGGGTTGCCATAATCTGATAATCCAAAAGCAGCACATTTTTCACTGTTAGTTTCATTAATTTAAAAAAATGTAACTTTGAGGAACCCTAATGTACAGGAAATGTGCACTCAATTAATAATGCAGAGTTTTGGAAGGACTGCTGCTTTATTGTATTTTACCTTAAATAAATGTATTCAGCATCAACCAGTTGTATTTCTCAGAACCTGCAACAGAAGAAAGGATCTTGATATTCTTCATCAAACTCACTACAACTTATATTTTTACTATCTCTACCACATACATAGGTATTGCATTACACCCAAGATTTCACTGAAAATGTGTGTTTTGAGGCCCCCAAATCCACAAAAAGCATTTTAGAAAAACATCTGTGTTAGTGGCAGAGAGAGCAGCATAACTCAAAAAGGAAAAGTTAGATAAGTACCAAACTTGATATTTAAGTTCAGAGTCTTCCAAGAATGTGATACAAAATTTTTCAAGAAAATGTCCCACCCCAACTACCCTTTACATGCAAAATTTATATAAAAAAAATTGGATTAAAACACCATATATTAAAGTTAATTATATGACAAATAAAATGTATATCTTGAATTTTCTTCGAACAGCCTGTGAAGTCCTCTTCATTCGAAAGGATTTTTGTATAATCTTGTATAACTGGTGAACGTTGAGGATAGACAAAAATGTACTACTTAAAAAATATAGAACTCTTTAAAACACACAGTTTATTTCAAATAAGTTTTTTGTAGCGTAAGTCATTTCTAAGATATCTATTATTAATGGTTCAAATTGTTCATTTCTTGGCCATTCTCTTAAAGTCCTTTCAACATTCAGTTGTTTCTCGCGATGTCAAGAAAACAGTATGGAATTTTAAGGCAGCATTTAGCGTCCAATTCTTAAAAATTTGACTATTGCTGTTCTCTTTGTATCTATGACAAAATGTGTAATGTTCTATTTCCAGAAAGGTTTATATGCATTAAAATGTAGTAGATTAGATTAGATTGGATTATATTCTGTGAGTTCACTAGCAGCCATAAAGACTTGTAAACATAGAACATGTCACGGAAATGTACAAAAATTACATATAAACATAAATATTACACAGAATATAGAACATTTGAAATAAAATAGAGACATACTATATGCGTGTCAAGGAAATGTACAATAAAGTTACACATATACATAAATATTACATAGTATACAGAACATTTAAAATAAAATAAACACATATTATATACAAAATGAAACAAATCAAGCGTAATTTTGTACAAAGTCGAATACCTCTCTACCGTCATAAGGTTAACATTATATTTATAGTCAAGAACAGTTATTTTAACTTTCACTAGGCTTGTACCTTTGTTTGTCTCATCATTTTGTTCTATTTGATTTGTAATGCATAGCATTTACTGTCAGTTCTTAATATTACATACATTTAAATAGCTTGATTAATTCTGGAGCAGGCATCAAATATAACTGGCAATTGTCATTAATATTTACTAATACTACTTACAGAGCTACATATGTATTATCATCAGGATAATTTGTCATTCAGATAATCTTGTACAGAATAATATGCTTTTGAGCACAGGTACTCTTTAACAGCTGTTTTAAACACATTGAAATTGTCAACTTTTTCCTTAAGATCATTAGGGAGAGTATTAAATATTTTTATGGTCTCATAATATACACCTTTCTGGAAGCAAGAAAGCTTTGTACTGGGATGATGGATGTTACCCTTTTGTCTAGTGTTTATCTCATGAATTTCCATGTTTGTAATAAATGTGGTTTGATTGCATACAAAGAATTTTAAGATTGAAAATATATACATGCAAGGTAGGGTTAATATCTTCAGTCTTCTAAAAAGATATTTGCAAGAGTGTCTGCTATGGGTGCTGGAAATGATTCTTATAACCTTCTTTTGCATGAGGAATATTTGTTTACTTTCTACAGAGTTTCCCCAAAATAATATTCCATATTCAATGATAGAGTTGAAATATGCATAGTATGCTAATTTAAGTGTATCTATAGAACTGACATTTACATTGCTCGGATAGCATAGCAGGCAGAACTGAGTTTGGGTAAGATACGAGTAGAAAAATAAGCCTTACAAAGAATAGCTTGTATAGCCAGCAATAAACAATAGAGGGTGCAGAAAGTTATGTTAATAATTCACATCAGATTATACTTGCATTAACTGATTTTACTGTTGACCTGTTCCTTTCTTCTGTCCACTGAGGGAAACACTCTCTCTACATTGTTGTCGGAGACATAATAACCCACAACTCTAAATACTGCTCACTAGAAATGCAATTATGAAAGAAGGCAACGCATTTCTTGTGTGACAACAAATTAATAATAATAATTCTTTTTTGCTTGTATACTTGGAAGTACAAGTTACAAGCATGGCCAGGTCAGTATTAACATTACAAGAATTATATATACAGAGATTGCATTATAATTATTAGTTCCAAAAACTATGTGCATGCACACACACAATTTATCCAATCTGTGCAATTGTATATTTACAAGATAGATTTGAACAGGCTGCTTTTTACCATTTTAACTCTCTAGGAAGTTTATTGTAAAATGTATTTTTAAGATGTTTGTCACAGAATTTTTTAGTATGTGCATACCTGGATACATCAATTTGTGTTGTGGTGCACATCACAGTGTCTAACAAGGTCATTGGAATTATGCATAAGTAATATGACATGGTAGACATATATTTCATTTTCTTTAAAATCTCCCTGAATGGATGTCCAGGACTTACATCTGACATAATTCTCAAACATTTCTTTTGTAAGACTAATACTCAATTTATATTTACATTAGCTGCACCCCCCAGTCCAAAGTTCAATACGATAAAGTAAATGTGGGTATATTATATGGTAGTAAACAGTGTTTAATAGATTTAAGCTTTTGAATGTTGCAAAATAATGCAGTAGACATACACCCTTACTTACTTTGTTCTATATCTCATCAATGTGAGATGTTTGTCAAAAAGTATTCCCAGAAATGAAGTATGGTCACTTTCTTGGATAGGTTCTTACAAACTTTAACAGCAAGTAAATTTTCACTTTGTCTATGGTGTTTACTATTTTAGTTTTACTTACATTGCAACCCAATTTATTTACGGTGAAGTAGTTAGGTAGCTGAGCTGAAACAGTGGTTATTTCATCATTTAGACCCAGCTTCAAGTTTGAAATATTAGGAATGTTGTTAGCAAAGGTCCCAGTATCGAACCTTGTGGAATCCCCTATTGGACTATTCCCTCTCTAGATTTATAAGTTTCCATGTAATTTCTATTATAAAATGGAATTTCAGTCATTTGCACTCATTGCTTAGGTAGGATGAAGTTAACTTTTCTGCCACACCCCTTATTCCATAGTAGTTCAGTTTGCTGAGTAATATCCACACAATCAAATGCCTTAGTTAGGTCCAAAAAATGCCAGCTGTCTTATTATTATTCTCAAGCTTGGCTATGCTATCTCTAAGGAACTCATGGTTGAATAATGTTTACGAAAACCATTTTGTGCATGTCTAATTATATTATTCGCTAATAGGAAGTTATCTGTTCTGGCAAGTATAGTTTTGTCTAAGAGCTTAGTTAACATTGTAGTTAGCATGACTGGTCTATAATTCTTCCTTTTTAATAAGCTGGACATACAATACTGATTTTTAAAAAAGAGGGTAATTCGCCATTTGCCAGAGAATGATTTATTGGGTGTACCACTCATGTTTACATTCTTTGAAACATTTTAGTGTTATGCCATCGCAGCCACTGGACCGTTTGTTATTAATAACATCCAATATTTCCCTGTCATCAATAGAATGTATACACATAGGGTTGTTCATATACAATAGGCTACTCTCAGGCACAAAACTATAATGTTTGGTCTCCCCCAAAAAACATTAAATTTGTTGAAGTTGAGTTCAAAATGGTAACAATTGCAGATTTTTGTCTTTTCAGCGCGAGCTTTTTCATTTAGCATAAAGCTGCAGACAGTCCATGGCAACGCTAGTGTAAGGATAGTCAGGAACTTGAAAAATGGATGCAGTACAACTCTGTATGTGAATTTCTCATGGCATGCAAAGTGAATTGCATTTTGTACTACATGTTACTTAGAAAACTGACTGCAGATATTAAAGCTAGAAACACAAGAATAATTCAGTCTTTGTGTGCTCAGGTTATGATCCGATGTTAACTCAGCATTGTTTTTCTTTAACAGGTGAACTCTGCATTTCAAATAAAAGTAACCCTTTGAGGAAGGCAATGGCCCTGTCTTTGTAAGCTAGGAGGGCAGAAACTGCCTTGCCCACTCTCCCTACAATGTGTTTTGCACATATGGAACCCTCAGATATATAGTTTTATACTCTAAAAAGTAAAAATATTGCATTCCAACCAAGAATTTGACATAGAGATTTCACATACAAATTTCAAGACTCCCTGAATAAAAAAAACAAAACATTTTTAGAAAAAAATCTATGTGGTGTGTGAACAATGTGGTGGGTGCTGAGGCATTCTATTAGTGGTGCCAAAAAAGAATTGTGAAAACAAATCCCTCAAATATATGTTTATCAGTTTCGTGCATTAACATTGAACATATTAGGCAATTGACAAGAACTGAACATACTTTCATTTTAAACCATATGTCAGTTATTCCGACCTTATACCAATGTAAGAAAAACAAAACAAGAGCACTTTGTGCTTTGCTAACTTTCCAGATTGAACGTACGACATTGATTTTTGTTTGCTGCTGCAGGTTGAGATGTGGGAGTGGCCTACCCATTGTTTTCACTGAGAGTCCTGTTACTAAATTGAGTTTTTAATAATTCACTGACTGTAATTTTCACTCACAACTGAATATTCATTTAAACAAGATGCTCTACACTGTTTCAGTCACCAAACTTCATTACTAATGTAAACAGAAATACTTAAGTATTGTTTTCAAAACTTTTTTGTTCGTGGTAGTTGGGATACCACGTATTCAATCATTATGCTGTTTGATTGGTATCTAATGTTGCGCTGTTGGCAATGGAGCCATTCGCTCTCTAGCACTCCAGTATTTTGATGATAGGCTGGTGTGTTGATCGAAAGCTGGGTGGTTTGTCTCCATTTCTTCTTCAAGTTCACTTACTATGCCATCAGTTTGTCGTCACTGTTAATAATCTAAAAACTGTTGTGGAGGATTTTCTGTCTAGTCATGCTGTTATGTACACTTTCCTTTTGTTTGTCATACATATTCTTCTTTAATTTTTGTACTGTATGTTGATGTAATTATTGTTCAGATAGAGTGATAAGACAGTGGACCAGATGATTTTTATGTAATTTTACTGTCTTTCTTGGCCAGAAAATCAGCTCTTTCATTACCTTGCATTTCACAGTGTGCTGGTATCCTTTGAAGTACTACTCCTTTATATAAATTAGTTGCTTTATAAATTTTTGGCATTCTACGATATTTAGTCTTTTGGCTGTTGTATCAGATGCTATGGATATTATAGCTGCTTTAGAGTCAGATAATATCACAACCTCTTAAACTTGTTTATTTGATATGGAAGATTTTGTAAGCTAAAAAGAATTGCTAAAATTTCAGCATCAAAATTTCTAGAATTTGAAGTTAATGAATGTTGTATGAAAAGAAAAGAGTAGGCATACTGCACCAGCACCATTGTTTTTTAAGCTGGATCCATCAGTGTAAATATGTAGCAGGATATTTTAAATGTACTATTTCTAGTGACATTTGTTTCAAAACACATGGAGAGGTTTTAAATTCTTCTGCTAAATGGGTTCATTTTTGTTTGAAACTTATCTTTTAAATGGAAGTTTTAATTTCTGTTTGATTTCTTGGACTTTATTAAAAATAGCTTTGTTGAGTTTTTAAGTTCACCTGTGGTTATTTTTCTTTTTTCCCCAATTGCTATAGGGTATTCTATTAAGCTACTTTTTCATTGTCAAGATTGTCTTATATTATTTGTTAGAGTTTGCAGAGCAAGTACTAAGGTAGCTTTAACAGCTCCAGTTAGGAAAGGAAGAATTGGCTTTGTACATTTGAACGTTGGTTTAATACATATCTAACAAAAGTGTTCAAAATTTGTGTAGTACTTCCCCATTTTTTTCCTGCAAGTGTTTTTAATAGTGGTAGTTTCTGTCAGTGTTTTGCAAATATTATCAATGTGTTTCCTCCATGTTAATTTTGTATCAAAAAGAATACTTAAATATTTGCAGTTTGGTAAGTGTTTTCCCTTCTAGTCTTAGTGAAATATTTAATGATGAGAAGAGTTGATACTTTGTTTCTGTATATTTATTTTCTATGCGCCCAATTCTGTAATTTCATCAGGGGCTGCTGACTACATCGTCTGCAAACGTTAACACTCTGCATTGTATTTTTTATGTTTGGCAGGGAATATCCTGCCTTGTGGTACACCTCGGTGCATCTGTTGATATTTTGATAATTGATCAATTATGTTTGGTAATGGATCCAATGTAGCACTCTGCCTTGAACTCATAAAATTTTAAGTTTTTTGAGTAGCTTGTGTCAGGCATATGCTTCTTGAAAAGTAATGAATACTGCCAAGGTATCTTCTTTTATTGTTCAATACATCTTTAATGTCTTGACTAAAATTTAAAATTTGTTGGGTTCTTGAACAGTGTTCTCTAAATCCTGCTTTGTTAATTGAGATTAAGTTTTTTTTTTTTATAAAACCAATTTAATTGGTTGGAAATCATTTTTTCCATGATTTTTTTTTTAATAAACCAGTGAGTGGTATGGGGCAGTAACTTGAAAAATTATTTGATTTCAAAATATTATTAATTATTATGATTATTATATTCTTATTATTATTGCTTTTTTCCACTCTACTTTTATATTCCATGATAGGTTATATAAATTTTGCTTTTTTCTCCAGATGTTTGATGAATTGTGCATGTATATTGTTGAGACCTAGAGATTTCTTTGATTTTAGGTTATTAGTTGTAATATTCAATTCTTTAATATTGAATTCTTGTTTAAACATATTATGTTTAAGTTTACTTGTTCATTTTATGTACTCTTTGATACTTTTCTTCTTATTTACTACTTATAGTAAATTTATGAATATTAGCATAGTATCTGTTGAATTTGTTAACTATACCACCATCATCTGTAATTATTTTATTATTATAAATAAAAGACAATTTTGATTATTTTGCTGTAAAATACACAAATATTGAAATAACGCCTCTTAGTTTCAAAACCATATATTTTTATTTATAAGAATACTTTGGTGTATTATTTCTGCACTTGATTTAATTAAGCATCAATTTGCATTTCCAAAAGCCTTAGCATTAACTTGCAGCAAGGTGGTAACACTGCATTAAAGGAAGATATGTTGGTAGGTTGTGTGCTTTACTGCACTCTAGCGGGTGGAATCAGAGCAATGTTGGCTCCCACAAGATCCATGTAGAAACTAGCCTTATACGCTGCTTATGAGCGTAGAATGTGCCGATCTGGAATTGGCTCCAGCAGAGCGTGCACCTGTTGAAATGAGGAAATACTTACTCAACAACAACGCTTCTCTTTCTTTCTTTTTGACACAAGTAGTGCCATGGCACAGTGCACTACCCCACAAACAACATAACTCAACAACGAAAAGTCAGTTCAGCATCTTCCAAGGGTGCAACATAAACATTTTCAACAAAATCCTCCCACCGCAAACTACCCTTTACATGGAAAATGTTTAATTATTTTTGACTTTCTCAAAAGTCTTTAAGAATATTGATTAAAATACCACATGTTTAAGATATCTACATGACAAATAAAAAGTGTATCTTGAATTTTCTGGCAACAGCCTGTGAAGTCCTCTTTATTGGTAAACCATAAGAGATACAAAAAAAACTGACATCTTATTAAAACAGACAATTTACACTATGTGATCAAAAGTATCCAGACACCCCCACAAACATATGTTTTTCATCTTAGGTGCTTTGTGCTGCCACCTACTGCCTGGTACTCATTATCCGTGACCTCAGTAGTCATTAGACATCGCGAAACAGCAGAATGGGATGCTCTGTGGAACGTGGTCAGGTGATTGGGTGTCACTGTGTCAGAAGTCTGTACGCGAGATTTCCACACTCCTAAACATCCCTAGGTCCACTGTTTCTGATGTGATAGTGAAGTGGAAATGTGAAGGGACATGTACAGCACAAAACTGTACATCGCCTGTTGACTGACAGAGACCGCCGACATTTGAAGAGGGTCGTAAAGAGTAATAGGCAGACATCTATCCAGACCATCACACAGGAATTCCAAACTGCATCAGGATCCACTCCAAGTACTATGACATTTAGGCGTGAGGTGAGAAACCTTGGATTCCATGGTCGAGCGGCTGCTCATACGCCACACATCGTAAAGGAAAATGACAAACGACGCCTCGCTTGGTGTAAGGAGCGTCAACATTACACGATTGAACAGTGGCAAAACGTTGTGTGGAGTGACGAATCACGGTACACAATGTGGCGATCCGATGGCAGGGTGTGGATATGGCGAATGCCCGGTGAACGTCATCTGCCAGAGTGTGTAGTGCCAACAGTGAAATTCGGAGGTGGTGGTATTATGGTGTGGTCGTGTTTTTCCTGGAGGGGGCTTGCGCCCCATGTTGTTTTGCGTGGCACGACTTACATTGATATTTTAAGCACCTTCTTGCTTCCCACTGTTGAAGAGCAATTCGGGGATGGTGATTGCATCTTTCAACACGATCGAGTACCTGTTCATACTTCACGGGCTGTGGCGGAGTGGTTACACGACAATAACATCCCTGTAATGGACTGGCCTGCACAAGTACTGACTTGAATCCTATAGAACACCTTTGGGATGTTTTGGAACGCCGACTTCGTGCCAGGCCTCACCGACCTACATCGTTGTTATTGTTTTAAATTAGTTAAGTTGCTAATTGTTTTCTCTCATGGTTGTGACTTTCGCTGCATTCTTCTTAAACCTACAACAAAATGTGTAATGAACGTTTATCTTGAATTACAGTCATTGTAAAGGGTCTTTGAACAAGAGTGTCCTATCTTTGAACTTAAATAAAACACGTTCTATAAATGATAGAAGTTTATTTCTTTTTTTATTTTGGAACATAATTAATGTCATTATGTGTGGAAGAGAACATCAGTTAAGTGACCGCCGCAACTTCGTTGGGTTGCGCGTATACGGTTGACCCAATTTTCAATGACAGAAGAACGTAAATTAGGTCCAACTTCACGAATAACACGTGTGATGTTATTCATAAGATCATTTACTGTTTCTGGCTTGTTGACATAAGCTCGAGATTTAACATAACCCCACAAGAAGTAATCCAACGGCGTTAAATCACATGACCTCGGGGGCCAGTTAACATCACCACTAGGTACGGGAAATGATGAAACCTCTGAACTTCTCCTTCAAAAGATCGATTGTTTCGAGAGCAGTATGACATGTGGCACCATCTTGCTGGAACCAGATGTTTCCGAGATCCATACCATACAATTGAGGCCAAAAGTAGTCCCTTATAAGAGCCCGTATCTTTCTCCATTGACAGTTAGATCTTCTCCATCTTCATCTTGGAAACAATATGGACCAATGATTCCACCTTACCAAAATCCACACCACACAGAAATCTTTTGGGCATGAAGTGGTCGTTCCTGAATCTGTATTGTATTGTGATTGCTCCAATAGCGGCAATTTTGATTGTCAACACAACCATCCATCCAAAACTGGGCTCCGTCGCTGAAGATGATTTTTCGACAAAACTCCGGGTCAGCTTCCAATTGCTCCATAGCCCAGTTAGCGAATACACGGCGCAACCTATGGTCGTTGGGCGTTGGGCTTTAGTTCTTGAGTCAACACCATTTTGTAAGCGTGAAACTACGAGTCCAGATGCAGAATTCGCCACGTTGTGGTCTGTGAAAGCCCAATTCTTGCGTTCGACGAGCAATTGATTTGTTTCCGTTCTCGCGTACACTCTCACGAACGTTGGAGCGCTTACGTCAATTACGTACAGGCGTTCTTTGATCGCTGACAGAACCACTTCTTTCAAATTTATCGATCAGACGCCGAATCGTTCTCTCTCAGGGACGATTATGCACACTTCACGCAATACACGGAAGGTTTGGCGAACAAATGATCCATTTTGATAATAAATTTTCACAATTTCTACACGTTGCTGAATGCTGTAACGTTCCATGGCTTTTGTCAATAACAACTGTAACCACATGGGAAAAAAATCTGATGTGTTACACTCACAAGACTTTCTCTACTCTTGTACAAACTATATTTACAAACGCTTATTCTCCATATGCTTCATGTTAATCGAGATATCGAGATGTTAATCTTATTGCTAATTTTCTTATAGATGCAAGCGGAATATGGTAGGTTTTAAGCGATAGTCAAATATTTTAAGCGCTGGTTGCTATGTGGCGCATTCCACTCTCTTTGCATGTCCAGGACATAAAAAAAAATGAATAACGAATTTGAGAAAAAGTATAAGTATTGGAAAATTTAAGGGAATAACAAGCAATATCTCGAAAACGGTTCACTCAACAACATAAATGTATATGACATAAATTGTGTATTTTAACGAGATCTACATTTTTTGTGCAGTAAAATTTTGTCTATCTCTTATGATTTACCAGTTATGCAAAAGTCGTTCAGAATGAAGAACACTTTTGGAGACATTCCCAGAAAATTCGAGATATACATTTCATTTGTCATAAAAATACCTTAAACATATGATATTTTAATCAAAATCGTTAGAGCCATTTTTGAGAAATTTAAAATTTTCGAAAAATGTTCCATGTAAAGGGTGCTCTGGGGTGGGGGAATTTTCTTGAAAACCTTTGTGTCGCATCTCTGGAAGATACTGAATCTAAATACCAAGTTTGGTGTTTATCCGACTGTTCGTTTCTGAGTTATGCTGTTCACAGACACACACACGGACATGTTTCCAAAAATGCTCTTTTTGGATTCAGGGGGTCTCAAAACATATATTTCCGGTGAAATCTCGGTATCGAATTTTTGGGTGGAATACAATACTTCCCCTACTTACTATATGTAGTAGAGAAAGTAAAAATAACTGCTGTAACTCAATAACAACGGCAGGTATCACATGTTAGAGTTAGGACACTCTTGTTGAAAGACTCTTTATACGGAACAATAAGCATTTGTAAGTGTTGTGAATGCAACATCAGACTTTTTCTTGTGTACCAGCTGTATCACATCGGTTACCTCTCAACTGCGCACAAATATTGCAATTTGTAAATAAATCAAAAGATGCTATATTTAATCAGTCTTGTTGCTCTTTACAGGTAACTGCAGTTTTGCGGTCCATGAAGAGGTACAAGAATCTGGAGGGTGGCATCGTGCAATAAAACAATGAGAGAGAGAGAGAAGCAAAGACTTTTCCCACCTTGTATCACTGCCATAAAACATAATTAATGTATAAGTGAAGAAGTTTTAATAAGCATTTGTAAAAAAAATGACATTGTACATTGAGAGTTCATTTATTTCCAATGAGGGACAATGGGCAGAGAATGTTATTGAATTTTTTTAGCAGATCACTGGCTCCAGGAGCTTTAAAACCAAAGTCCAATGGCAACTTCATTTCATTTACATGAAAGGAAATGTCTTGAAACAGTTCTCCAACACTGGATGAAAAAAGTGAAAAAGACTGAGATTTAATAATTAATTACTCATTTTTAATTTAGAAAAACATGTTTCAGGTTTAAGTGACTGCTGGTATATTTTGGTGGTGGCAGAATGAACTTCTTCATTAACATGTTATTGTCGTGTTAGTATTTCAAAATTTTTATATTTTCATGTTGCAAGTTCTGTTCTGCATGCCATTTTGGGAACTTTTGTTTCAAAAGCAGCAACTCCTGATTTCTCTTCTTGTTTTGACTTTATTTTATGTTATTTTGCTCTATAAATGTCAACAGAACTTGCAGTATAGGCAGTATTAAGGGGGGGTTTATGTATAGGGATCCATTTTTAAAACAATTTTATCACTTAATGTGAATCAATTCTGAGTTTAAATACAGTAGACCCTCGCTAATTTGAAAGCAAATAAACCAAAAACTTGGTTAATCTGTAGTAGCTGCTCAGTCCCTGCCGAATTACATGGAAATATCTACCGCTTAAACCAAATTTCAAATAATTCATACCACGTACTAAAATTTGGTCCCCTCATTACAAATTCCATACGTCATACTTACTTTAAGCCGAATATGTATGTTGTACTGTGCAGTATGGCATTTTCTGTTACGCATTTCAAATAATTTTTCTCAATACTGTACTGTAATTTCTCAACAATGGTCCGATTGCTTACTTGCTGCTTATGTATCACTTCCACAGTATATGATGCAAGGACAGGGAAAGAGGGGGTTGGTCAGCAGACCACACACAGTGCGTGACTTGCAACAATCCAGAGAGTTGTTTGTCTCTGCATGTGAATAGTGAATTTTTTACTTTCTCTACTACGTATAGTAAGTAGGGGAAGTATTGCATTCCACCCAAAAATTCGATACCGAGATTTCACCGGAAATACATGTTTTGAGACCTCCTGAATCCAAAAAAAGCATTTTTGGAAACATGCCCGTGTGTGTGTCTGTGTGTGTGTGTGTCTGTGTGTGTGTCTGTGAACAGCATAACTCAAAAACTAACAGTCGGATAAACACCAAACTTGGTATTTACGTTCAGTATCTTCCAGAGATGCGACACGAAGATTTTCAAGAAAATCCCCCCACCCCAGACTACCCTTTACATGGAACATTTTTCGAAAATTTTAATTTTCTCAAAAATGGCTCTAACGATTTTGATGAAAATACAATATGTTTAAGATAATGTCATGAGAAATGAAATGTATATCTCGAAATTTCTGGGAATGTCTCCAAAAGTATTCTTCATTATGAACGACTTTTGCATAACTGGTAAACCATAAGAGATAGACAAAATTTTACTACACAAAAAATGTAGATCGCGTTAAAATACACAACTTATAACATATACATTTTTTTTGTTGAGTGAACCGTTTTCGAGATATTGCTTGTTATTTCCTTAAATTTTCCAATACTTTTACTTTTTCTCAAATTCGTTATTCATTTTTTTATGTCCTGGACATGCAAAGAGAATGGAATGCGCCACATAGCAACCAGCGTTAAAATATTTGGCTATCGCTTAAAAGCTACGATATTTCCCTTGCATCTACAAGAAAATTACCAATAAGATTCACATCTCGATATCTCGATTAACTTGAAGCATATGGAAAATAGGCGTTTGTAAAATTAGATTGTACAAGAGTAGAGAAAGCCATGTGAGTGTAACACAGCAGATTTTTTTGATTTTTTTTCCCCCCTTTTGCTCCATCACTTGCTATGTGGCCAAAAGAGAAACGTGCTCATAATGCTCTCACCTTGTAACAAAAATAGCAAACTTTACATATTGTCGATAGTGGACAGAAGACCATAACACAGGTTGCAGAACACTTTCAGATTCTGAAGTGTACTCTCTCATTGATTGTAAGTTCAAAACAGAGGCAAGTCTGACAAGCTATTCATTTAGTGGCAATAGCAAGCGAAACATGAAGAGTTGGAGGATTCGCTGGTTCCAACACATGCGTTCACATTCCACTGTCCAGTCCCATGCTCCCCAAGAAAGAAAGAATTTCTGGGTTTATATCTTCTGAGGGATGGCTATGGAGTTTTCAGAAGAGTGTCTGTGAGGAGGCACGTAGAGTAAACGAGGAAGATGCCAATGTGTGGGCGTGAGAGTTTCAATCTAAGCTCTTTCATCATCACCCAAGAAATGTGTTTAATATGGATGAAGCAGCCGTTTTCTATAACTTGATGCCTGAAAAAACACTATATGCAAGGGCAGAAAATGCCATGGAGACTGACAGTGGTTATGTGTTGTAATTCAGATGGTTCTGAGAAGCTCAAACCATTAGTGATTGGAAAATACAAAAATCCACATTCTAAAAATGTCAACTTATTCAATCTGCCAAGCCAGTATGAGTATAACAATAAAGCTTGAATGACCAAATCTCTTGAAGATTCAACAACAAATGCCTGCGAGAAGGAGGAACATTTTGCTAACTTTGGACCACTGCTCAACACATCATTTCGATGACCTGAAACTTTCGAACATAGAAGTTGTTTTCTTACTAGCTAACACCACGAGCCATCTGCAACCATTGGATCAAGAATAATCACCTCAATTAAGCATAATTACAGACGCTGACTGGTTAAGGCTGCCATCAGTGCAATAGAACTACAAGAAAGAGTTCCACATTGGAATGTACTGCAACATATCTGCTGCTTGGGATGAAGTTACAACAGACACCATAACTAACTGTTTTAAGAAGGCCTGGACAGCAACTGATAACGCCGCTGAAACTGAACAGGAAACCGATGATCCACATCTGAATTTATAATGTGGATACAATTGGGATTCTGATAATGCTCTTCTACATGCTTATACCCGGCTGGTACCCTCTTGTACCGTCATTGTGGAAGAATGGACGCAGGTAGACAACAACATCTGTGCTGCTGAAGAACCAGTCATCCGCTGATGATGCAGAAGAGAAGGATAATTCTTCACTGTCATCGTCTGAAGTGGAACATGAAGATAGAACACCACGACCCTGCGCTGAAGTTGCCGCTGCAGTTTCTGTTCTCAACAGATTTGCTGCCACTTCTGATGTCTCCATGGCATTTTAGGCTGCCTTGGATGTGGTATCTTCAGAGAGTGCCAATGGTCCGCCAACAACAATTAATGATTTTTTCAAATTATAGAACTAAAATCTGTAATGGATAAGAGTTGTAACTAAAACATGTGTTCCAATTAAAACTTAGTGTTAAAAGAATGGTATATCTGAAGTGCTTCTTAAGGTTATTGTCTCTTGTATTATACGACTCGCTAATTCAATGAAAACAATATTATTCGAAATGGTACTGTTTTAAAAAAAAATTACGACAAACATTAGACAGTATACTTTCTGAATTAAACAAATGCCAAATATACTGTATACAGCAGTTATTTTTATTTTTCCTTAAAGGTCATGAAAGTGGAACACCCTCATTCGTTAGAGCATAACAAGAGAGAAAGTGAACTCAATAGCTGTATTTTACCATTTCAGAAAATACGGGACTATTTTTAAAAAACCTCGTTAATTCAAACTTTGTTAAACCAAATTGACTATTTTTTGATCCCTTGGAATTCGGTTAAACGAGCTTCTACTGTATTTAAATAAATCAGTTTTATATTCAGATTAAGGTGCAGCATTTGGAATTCAAATTAGGAAGGATGTTTTGCATATTCAAAGCAGCAAACATGTTGTAATATGAGAATTACCACTGTGAAGTATTATATATTGTCGTTTTATTTCACTACAAAATAGAGTTTCTAGTTATGTTCTGAACTGGAAGATATTGCATTCATTTATCTCCGGAATGTAAACATGTCCCCAATATCTTATGTTACTGCGGCATAAATATAGTGCTACCAATGATACCATGAAGAAGTACCTCGTTCCTGCCAACATAGAAAAGTGCTATTATTTTAACGAAGGTAGTTTTGCTATTAATTTATACACTTTTTTAGTAAGAAATAGGTTTGAACCCCAAAACCCCTCCCTGGGAGCACAGAAAAATATGGAAATTAGGAGACTTCTGGCAACCACAGCACTGGCAGTCAATCCAAATCTCAAACATGTTTGTTAATATAAAATAAGTGATGTAAATGTTACAAAAACTCTCTCAAAATATGTTTAACAGTAAATGAAGCCAGTACTGAGAATCCAGCAATATCTTTAACAGCTCACTACCGCTGTCAAAGTAACTACTGCCCCACAAAACTGCATGGAATTAAATAGAAATGACGTATGATGATCTTAAAAAAGAATTGCTTCTCGGTAGGTTCTGACGAAATACAGGAAATAAGTAATGGTTGTATGGAAATATTTCCAGAAAACTTAAAATTAACTAAGGTCATTCAAAAAAACATGATGCACATAATGTTACTACAGTCCACCAGACATAGTTCAAGTCAACTGGCATAGTTTTCTGAGTCGCAATTTGAACCATGCTCTAACCAACTGAGACATTAAATTCCCCAACTGACTGGGATATTTCTTGCTAAACTATTAGACATCTCAATTGTGGCTTAAAGTCCCGGGCTGAACAATTACATAGGTCTAAAAATAAAATGTTTTTTGTGAGCTGTTTTACATTTGAACAGTGATTCTTAATATTTCAGTACCGGTGATTTCAAAAATGACTTCTGTTTTTCTCCATCACATCAGGTTTATTTACTAATCAAAAATGAAATATTCACATATTTTCTTCCAAAAATGTATATACTCATGAGTTGTATAAGAGCTGCTAATGAATTTGTGAGAGTTTATATTGCGAAATATCATATTTAAATTCATTTTATAAACAGCAGGTCAATAAAATCTTGTTCATTTGGTATCGAATGTTTGTCTCTTGTGTGTTTCCATGGAATCCCTACACAGCATCTGCAATTATTGAAGAATTCCATCGTCCTTGGTATCTCCTCTCCATTTCTCGAATATCCTGATGGAACCTCTCCCCTTGTTCCTCACTGACTACCCTAGGTTGTCAGGAAAGACGTCCAAATATGAAAACAGAAAGTGTAATTTGAGACTCATGTTGCATCCCAAAGTTCTGAACTTCTATAGCATGTTTATTGTTTCCTGGAAAGTTGTCTAGAACTTCTTTAAATGTATTCCAAGCATTTTTCTCTTCACAAGTCATAGTAGCTTCAAATAAAGTTCTGATTTGCGGACCCACAAAGATTCCTTCTTTTATTTTTGCTTCAGAAAGAGTGGGAAATTTGAGACAGATATTTGAAACAATCACCATCTTGAGCAAGTGCTTTTCATTACACCAAGTTTTATATGAAGAGGTGGATCCACTTGTTTGTCTCTTGCCCTACTACATGCAAGTTTTGTGAATCCCTGTTGTCATATCATTTAGCTTGGCTTGTGGTGCATTTGATGTTTCAAGAACAAACTCCTGGTGAATCACTGTAGGAATACCTCGTCTCATAGCAGATGGCAAGTTTGGGTATACAATTCCTGTTTCATTCTTTGCATTGCATGTACAAAAGTAACAGTCAGTACTGTGATTGTGAGGTTCACGCCTCACCATTGGTATTCCAAAACGTAGTGATCGTGTTTCCCCTTTGTCCAATTTCATATGTCTTCAACACAAACACTGCACACATTATGAGGAGCCACAGACCTGATCTTCTATTTCAATTCCAAAGTAAGCTTTGTACGCTTTTCTTACAAACGAGGTTATTATTTTTCTGCTTCTTCACAATAAAACTACCACAAATATAACAAAATTAATTTGGATTATTTACACAATACCTTCTTTCCTTATGCTGTACACATGATAAAGATAACAAAATGGTATTATTTAAATGCTAATTTCTTGCTTTATGCAACAACTATTAAGCCCTGTAACAGATGAAGTCTCAATACAAAATGATGTAAGCCGTTTAGAATGTACTGCCACCTGCCATAAAACAGTCAACTATTTCCTTTTAGTAGCTTTATTCCAATAGATGGTATTGTTGTAGTAGTGTAATGGTTCATAATCACATAAAAGATACACAAATAAATAAAAATGGAAGATATGAATTTGAAAGAAATGATACGACAATATGGGCTTCATTTTTGGAATAAGGATGTGGAAATTACTATAAATAGGTCTGAATATCTAAAACAGCAAATTTTTGCTTTGTTATTGTTCTTTCTCACAAGCTGAGTCAGTTAATGTTGTACCAGCTGTTGCCATGGTAACTCGCGTAGTTAGAGCAACTAAACAGAAGATCCATGGTTCAAATCCTGGCTATGGCATTGAATTCTTCAGTCTGATTCTACCTCTCAAAAATCTGATGTGTTACATTCATATAACTTTCTCAACCCCGATTGCTTATTAGTGGGTAGAGAAACTATTCTTACCAAAACTTGTTTTTCTATCTACAACATTTTTATCCAAATAAACCTTTACAGAAACAGCTACATTACACATTTTGTTATAGAGAACAGCGATAGTCAAATGTTTAAGAATGCTGGCCTTAAATTCCATACTGGTTCCTTGCAATTGTGAGAAACAACTGAAAAACAAAGGGATTTGAAAAGAATGGCTAAGTATTTATCAATTTGAACCATTAATAACAGATATCTCAGAAATGGCTGGTGCCACAAAAAAATAATTTGAAATAAATTGTGTGTTTTAAAGAGATCTATTTTCTTTTTTGTGTAGTTGTTTTCCTCTATCTCTTAATGTTTGCCAGTTATCCAAGATCATTCCAAATTCCTTGCGAATGAAGAGTACTTCACAGGCTATTCCCAGAAAATTAAAGATATACATTTTATTTATCATGTAAATATCTTTAACATGAGGTATTTTAATCAAAATTGTTAGAGCCATTTTTCAGAAAATCAAAATTTTGAAAAATTTTCCATTTAAAGTATTGTCTGGGGAGGGATATTTTCTTGAAAATCTTCATGTTGCATCTTTGGAACGTACTGATCCTAAATACCAAGTCTGATATTTATCCAACTTTTCATTTTGACTTATGCTGTTCACACACACACACACACACACACACACACTCACATTCACATTCACACACACGCGGACCTTGTTGTGACCTTTTTTGTATTCGGAAGCCTCAAAACATGTATTTCTGGTAAAATCTCAGTATTGAATTTTCGGGTGGAATTCAATATCTTTCCACCTACTATGTATGTGGTAGAGAAAGTAAAGAAATGGTGATGATATTTGTAAACAAACCAGTCCATCTTTCTGCACGTAAATTGGTAGAAAATGACAGACTTCTGTAAATGTGCAGTTGAAATCTTATACCAGGTATAAATGTCAGATGAATAAAAAAATACAAATTCAACTTTGAGCACTTATTTTGTAGGGGAAAAAAGCAATTTTGCACATTCTTCATGCTGCCCTAATTCAAATCAATAATGAAATAAATCAACTACGTTATCTCTAGTCCTATTTTTGTCCTGTAGAGCTGATAAGTGAGTGGGCTGCAACTATGTTGGTTTGCCCAACAAATACACTTTTTTTTATTCAATGCTTTTGTTACTCTCCCCACTGCCTGGCTGTAATGATAGAGCAAGTATTGTGTTTGATATCAAAATAGCACCGGGAATATATGTTTTGAAGTTCACTCAGGCCCAGAAAATAAAAAAAAATTTTAGGAAAAGGCTATGTATATCTGTGCATGTTTGTGAAATAATAAATAAAAAAAATTGTAGTATAATAATAATAATAATAATTTTTTGATCTAGTAAATTGTTTTGTAGAAAGTACATTCAATATTGGACATGTTATAATATAAACATTACCTATACTAATAGATATTTACATGACATTATACCTAATTTACAATCTTTAAGTTTTGACATAAATATATTACACTACATTAACAGGTTTACATTACATTTTTCAGTGAATGTCTCACAGTTCACCCTCACATCGAAGGTAATTTTTGATGGAGTAAAAGCAGGGTTAATTAGATGTGTGTTGAGACATGACTTGTTTTATTGCATTATTGTAATTTGGTAAGTAGTTATATAACTTAACGTGACTGGTTACAAACAGGTGTTGTGTTATACGTTGTCAAGTGGAAGAATGTCCAGTTTTTTAAAGAGAGGTTTGCATGATTTTGGGCTAACACCTTCCTGATTCTGATAATGTTTTTCTCTGTTGTCTTGCTCACTGGGGACTCCCCCCAGAAAACTATACTATATCTTAGTAGTGAATGGACGTTTTGCCGCAACTGTTTCTTTTCTTGTGCATGTGGTTAATATTCTTATCACATAGCAAAGTGAGCTAAGTTTTTTAGTTATGTTAATGTGAGTATCCCATTTTAGATTACTTTGTACCCAGACACCAAGGAATTTTATGGTTTCTGCTTTTTTAAGTGTGCCATTGAGAACTGTGAGTATATCCATATTATTGGATCTAAAGTAGTTTGTGTGTGCAAGTTAGAAATGTTTCTTTTGGGCTGCCTTGATCAGAAAATAGTTCTTGTAGACGGCTCATTTATAAAGAGAAGAAATAAAATAGGACCTAATGTAGATCCTTGTGGAACTTCATAGTTAACTTTGAGTGGACTGGACACTTCAAATAGGTGACCACATTTATGTGCAACAGTTTTAATCTTTTCTGCGTACTTCCATCAATTATTTGCCAGCTACTAAATTTCATGAAGCAAGGAAAAGAAACAGACAAATAAACAGAGAAAAGGAACACAAAATGTCAAGTATGGCCAAAAAAAGAAGGGCTAAATATAACTATGAATTAACTCAATATTTATTTTATAATCAGCGAAGAAAGGCAGTAAGAAAAGTTCTCAAAACTAAAAATGAATCATTCCAAATTAGGAATAACAATATTATTCACGATTATTTTGTGCAACATTTTTCTTCTGCAAATACAACTGTAAAAGACAGCATTACAATGAAAATTAATGAAGCTGATCAAGTGAACTTGATCACACCTTCAATGCTGAAATCACTAAAGAAAAAGTAATCAAAGCCACTCGATGGATAGCAGTAGACACAGTGTTCTTGTCAGAGCATTGAAAAATGATACTATTAGCGAGATCATTTCAAAGATTGGCAGCAAATGCTAAAGACGGACAAAGCTCCTGAATGCCTTTTAAAACCTCAAACCATACTACTATATAAGGATGGCAATACTAAGAATGTATCAAACTGGCACCCCATGTTCTGTCATAAGAATAGTCATCAAATGAATTCATGCCTTCAAGCCCAGACAAGCACCAACATCCCTGAAATGTTAATCAATACATCTATACTGGAAGCTATTTTCAAAAAAAGAAAAAAGATGTTACAATTATGTTTCTTGATATTAGGAAAGCATTTGATAACATAGGCCACCTTCACTTAGAAAATACCCTACAAACCAAAGGAATTCCTTCAAAGCCTAAAGATCCTTCAGTTAATCTGCAAACCAATAACCAAACCCCACCAAGTAGAAACTAAAGCTATATCTCTTCCTAGAGGTGTCATGCAAGGTTCGCCACTCTCTCTGGCACTATAGAGTATAACAACAAACCATGTTTTTGAAGAATTAAATAAAAAGGTCTTTGCCAACATTATGAAAAAACATTTACTTCCAATCTACTCGTGCTTACAATCTTGAGACTTGTAGATGGCACTGCTATAACCGGAAAAAGTTAAACAGCCAGTATTGAACTAACATGCATCACCACACAGCGATTCAAAGAAATTGGCTTAGAGGTGAATGTAAATAAATCCACAGGGGTTTGCATTAAGAATGGTAGACTTACAGAAAAAACACTTTTCGTTAAAGAAGACTGCAAAATTACCCTATTAAAAATAATGAATTGATTAAATACCTTGGAGTTTCATTCTCAGATTCAATTAGTTTTGACATGGATAATAATATTATAAAACTATGGAAAAAATTAGATCTTTTATCATCATCACCACTACTTAAAGCTGAACAGAAATTTCTTGTTTCAAATACAACTATATGCACCTCTTTGGTCTGCCATTTCCAAACAGCTAATACTAAAAACATTCCCAAAAAATGTCTTAATGACAAGTTATCAGAAGTACTCTCAAAGAAATCCTGCAACTCCCAACAGACACACCAGATAATATTCTTTACTCTCGAATGAAATACAAAGGACTAGAAGCCTTCAGAGCAGGATGGGAAGCTTTCCGACAGCATATTAACTCATGCAAAATCATTTTACAAACCTCCAATGCATATGTTCTAATAGCATGAAATCTTCAAGCCAAGAGTGCTAAATGTATAAAATACCTTAATCCAGTTAAAACTACACAGGAGATAAAGAACCCACAGACAGGACTCTGTGACGCTCGCCACATAAGGAAAACATTAAGAGAAAAAGAAACAGACTTGGTGTTTCTCTTTATCAGGTTTACTGGCAGGACCCAAGATTGGGTTCTTGACCTTACAAAGAATTATATAAAAACTCCCACCATCACAAGATCTAATCAATGATCACACAAGAACTGAGATCATCCACTACCAAGGGCACGTCCATGCTTCAACTGGCAGGACCCAAGATTGGGTTCTTGACCTTACAGAGAATTATATCAAAACTCCCGCCATCACAAGGTCTAATCAATGATCACACAAGAACTGAGATCATCCACTACCAAGGGCACGTCCATGCTTCAACTGGCAGGACCCAAGATTGGGTTCTTGACCTTACAGAGAATTATTTCAAAACTCCCGCCATCACAAGATGTAATCAATGATCACACAAGAACTGAGATCATCCACTACCAAGGGCACGTCCATGCTTCAACTGGCAGGACCCAAGATTGGGTTCTTGACCTTACAGAGAATTATATCAAAACTCCCGCCATCACAAGGTCTAATCAATGATCACACAAGAACTGAGATCATCCACTACCAAGGGCACGTCCATGCTTCAACTGGCAGGACCCAAGATTGGGTTCTTGACCTTACAGAGAATTATTTCAAAACTCCCGCCATCACAAGATGTAATCAATGATCACACAAGAACTGAGATCATCCACTACCAAGGGCACGGCCACGCTTCAACTGGCAGGACCCAAGATTGGGTTCTTGACCTTACAGAGAATTATATTAAAACTCCCACCATCACAAGATCTAATCAATGATCACACAAGAACTGAGATCATCCACTACCAAGGGCACGGCCACGCTTCAACTGGCAGGACCCAAGATTGGGTTCTTGACCTTACAGAGAATTATTTCAAAACTCCCACCATCACAAGATGTAATCAATGATCACACAAGAACTGAGATCATCCACTACCAAGGGCACGGCCACGCTTCAACTGACAGCATTGATATGATAGCAGCACAGTAAAGAATGATATATAATTGATCCAATTGTCAGATTGAGATTATACAATCCCACAATACCATTTTTCTTGGACAAATACGGCCTCCAAGAAATAAAGGTAATAGGCTTGATGGTGACTGCCATGGGACGATTCTTCCTTGCCTCTTGGAATGTGTTCGGCCTGAAGAAGAACAAAATAAACCACCGCCCTTAGAGAACCAATAACTTTGCTTCGTAATGAATTGTACACTAATTAATTTAGTGTGATTCAAAACCAATTTATTTGTATTTTTTTTTTCTTTCTTCTCTTGGATAATTTTGATCTGTACTTTCTCATTTTAATGTTACTGTCAAGTATGCTTTGCCCACAGTGGCAGCCTGTATATACAGGAAGCTGTGTTTCAATGAACATTGGCAGAAATACTTTCATTACATGTTCGTTGGTAAACTGAAGTGATAGTCAAACATAATATACAGAAGTGGTTGCAAATATAAAATTTCACTAAACTAGGTTAAATACCTCAGAACTGGTTTCGAGGAATCACTTCCTCATCGTCAGCTGATTGCAACTGGTTGGCTTTCCTCTGATGGTTACAGATGTCTCTTTGTCCCTCTAGTGGTGATACTACAAGTTTAGTCATCAAATTTTTGTCCATAGGAATATCGAAATTCATTAACCTTGGACGAAATTTCCAAAGAAATATTTTCTGCCAAATGTTTAATTCAGTAGGCTTTTGTGTCTGCTTGACAAGTGATACTGTGTCCTCAATTTCATGTCCTGGTATCCAATAATGTGCTGTGACTGCTGATTTTTCTTCTTCCCTGGAATTGATGTTTCAAAAATGTTCCTTAAGCCTCGTTTCTATGTTACGCTTAGTTTGACCAATATAGATTTGATCACTAAACTTGTAGAACCACCACTTGAGGGACAAAGAGACATCTGTAACCATGGTTTGATGCATCCGTCAGTATTGAAAAAAAAATAGTTTTCTGTATATCATTATTGTAGTTGAGAAATGGTAAATGGAGTTAAAACATTTAATATGATTGCCTCGGTTGGGCTACGGCCACAAGTAAATTTTGGTTCAAAAGTATAATGGATAAGTTTAGATTTAGAAGTACCGTCCATTAACCTGAAAGATTAATTGTGGTGGACAGTATGGCAAGCAAACGCTCCTTCAACAGCTTCATATCTTTATCACCAAAACTGCTAGAAGAAGCAGTTGCAGGCACCATTCTTTTATGTTTTTCACTGTTTCTATGTTGTGATAAATCCGATCGTCCCCCATGGCTTATACTGAAAGAAGATGCACGTTTATTGCATCTCACATTGAACATGTGAGTGAGAGATTGTTGTTATTGTTGTTTTTAATATATGGATATTCCTTTCATAGATCACTATTAAAAGCATACTTCCTTTTCGGTGGTGGCATATTATTAATTTCAGATGTTTTAGTAGCACTCGCAGTTCACGGAAGTTCACTGTATTTTATTATTTCAAAAATGTAGCAGGTACTGTCTTCTACCAAAGTCGCAACTGTAATGAATCTCTTTTGACTCAAGCATACACGTTTACAGTTTTCTTATTATTGGCATCATTCACATCAAACATGAGTGATTACAGTTTTGATAGCGCTGACCGGCACAGTTCAATTGCAGTCCACAACTGTAGTTTTCCAAGCGAAGTCTCCACACGGTTTCAGGTGTATAATTATGTATTGTAGACCCATAACATAAACAACACTTTGCTTTGTCAACTGTCAGTATATTTAAATGCTTCATCTAACTATTGCAAACAATACATTTTGAATTCTTGGCAGCTATAGTTAACTGTGATTATATGCCGATAAGTCATTAGGTACTACAAAAAGGGGACATTTTGGCATCCCGTTTCTACCCTAATAAAATAATTTTAAAAAAAAAGACAGGACAGAGACTAAGATAAAGGGACACCTTACACTCCTGGTGTGTCTACAATTTGTTGCGCAGCGACCACAATTCATGCCAAAATTTCTTCCTCTGATTCTACAGAGCTCAAATCAGGATAAAGGTCAGCTGCTCGTCTGACGTAAACACCGCCCGTCGTGAATAGTCGGTTGCAAACCGACTTGAAATATAGCACAGAAGTGGTACGTTTCCGGACATCAGTGGCGATGGAGGACTCTAGGGCGGCGCTCTCCCCATAAATAAACGCCCCGTAAAATAAAAACAGGAAAGGAAGGATAACATCAGATATCGTTGCAGTATTAATTTCTGCACTCCCCGATTTAGTTTCATAGATTTTGTTTTGTTTGAAATGTTTTTGCAGCGCTTATACAATGAGTAGCGCGAATGTTTTCATTACGGAGTGTATTTCGGACTCAGGGGCGTCATTTCAGGTATACGTGAGTAAACCTCTAGTATAGTGCTAGATGTGAGACGTGAGGAGGGGAATGCTTCGATTGACGGCGAGGGGTGCAGAGAGGTAATAACAGATCGGTGGAGTCCGAGGCGCTTCGCTATTGGTTCTTTCTCCACGCGATCTTTTCCATGTGGAGTCATTCAATTTATTTCACTGTCGCCACCTTATGAAAAAAATATATTCATTCCTATCTAAAATTTAATTCTGATATATGAATTTATTTAAAATCTAATTCAATTAAGGTATACTGCGATTTAAAGTATAGTGTTATAGAGTTAAAACGATTCAGAGCAGAGAATAAATAATTCCCCTTATAATGCAATCTATGTCGGTGGCTTTTTGTTTGCACGTCACAAAATCAGTGCACACGCCCTCACACACGTGTGATTCACGCACTATCTACAAGTTAGTTGCATACAGGATTCTGAAGCTTTGGCCTTCTGTGTTTGGAAGCACGTGTTATGTAAAATACCTGCTCAATTCAGTGCAAGTGAAGTTAAATGAATTATGTAAGATTTGAAACTTTCACGGCGATGATTGTTGATTAGGGCTTCTCGGGTTACCAGCCGTGTGATGTTGATAAAGTCGCTCGAGCTTTCGGCCATGCCTTCTTCAGGAAGTGATGAGATGCACGAAGCAAGTTGGCAGCCCGAAGGTGTGTTGTTAAGTGTAGCCCTTGTTGGGGCTTAACCACTTGTAGGTAGGAAAAGGTTATTGCAGGTTGGCGGTTGAGAATAAGGTTGTGGGGGTGAAAGGAGTAGCAGTGAAGCTCCTCGACGACTGCAGGTCAGGGTGCAACGGCCCTAGTGCATCGCTGGTGGAAGATGTTCAAACGTTTATTTTTGGATAATTTTGAATTTACCAAGCAACTCATGGTAGGAATATTTAGGAGCTCAGCTTTTTCTGCTGCTTGGAGCAGCTCCTAGGTTACCGGGGATGCCCGCAAGCCACGCGGGGAACCCGATGATGCCTCAAGCGGCGTTCTCTGGGGTTATAGTCCCCTAGAGACCGCACGAAGGCACTCTAATGGAATGGCAACTGGTCGTAGAATTTTGTGGCCCGGCGCCTAATTTCATCCTCCAGGTATGGAAGAAATGAGGCTTCGTGACGTCTCACGGGGAAAGCGCGGCATACAAAATAAATGGCCCGGAGGTCCCTATTCTGCACCTGCTGCAGTCGGAGCAGACTGGAGTCTGCGGCCATGCCCCAGATCTCGCAGGCGTACAGTAGGACGGGGATTATTAGTGCTCTGAACAGGCGCAACTTAAGAAGTGTCGCCATCCCGGACCCCAGCATGGATACAAGGAGGCCGTAGCCCCCATGGCCCGACGCGAGAGGTCCGCGATGTGAGCCTAAAGCTAGTCGCATGTCTAACTGAACACCTAGATAAGTGATGGTATTCGTCTACTGTATCCTACGTCAGAGGTAGGTAAATGAGGGGAGGTTGGCGGCGCTGTGTGAAGAGAATGGCGTGGCTTTTCTCCGGATTGATGGACAATACCTGCACCACTCTTGGATAAGGCGGTGTATGGGATTGAAGGCTCTGCGTGAGTGAATAGCAGCGTATTGACGCGCTGGTATATCGGCCACATACACGCTAAAGAGCATGGGGGACTCCACCTCGTATTGGCCTGTATGTAGATTTGTTCCTCGCAACTGATCTGTGTAATGGTAGTTCCAGCTGAATGAGCTTGTATAGGAGACCCGCATGTCAGGTTGTGTAGGCCTTCTCGACGTCCAGAGATACCGCAGAAGTAAAGGCCCTGTTCTGGAAACCCAGGGCAGCGGGCTCCACCACCAGCGGGAGCTGCTGGGGCATCGAGTTCCCAGGACGGAACCCGAACAGGTGGTCAGGGATGGCGTGAATGTCACCCAGTACAGGGGAAAAGCGGGCAATTACTAGCCTCTCGAAGACCTTCGAGCAGACTGACGGGAGACTGATGGAGCGGTAGTTGGAAAGGTGAACCGGGTCTTTCCCCGGCTTCAAGATGCAGATCACCCTTGCCTCTCTACACTCCCGTGGGAAGCGACATAAGGCAAGACACATACTGAAGACCTTGGCGAGAAAGAGAACGGCTCAGAAGGGAAGGCGGCGGAGCATGGCGGGGTGAGTCCGTCAGGTTCCGCGGTCTTTTTGGTTTGAGACGCCGGAGTGCGCCTTGCACTTCGCTTGGTTTGATGACAAGAGGCCGAGCCGCCTCGTCCAGAGGACACCGAAGGAATCGATGAACCTCCTAGCGGACGTGCTCGGAGAAGGCGTCCTGGGGGTCGTCTCGGTGCCTCATGGTCCGCTCAAGGTAGTCTGCAAACACATTTGATTTGGCTTGAGGTTCATAGGCCAGGCCTTGGGTGCCTTGGAGTAGGGAGGTGTATTGACCTCGCCGGTTCCGAAGTCTTTTAGCGATCTGCCACGCGTCTGCACTCTCGAGGTTCGAGCGGGCCATCGTGTCCTCCCACACGCGCACCTTGTGCTCGCGAAGGCGGACACGGACCTCTCGGTGCAAACGCCTCAGAAACTCTCGATTGTGAGCCGTGCGGTGCCGCTGGTAGAGTCTGCGGGCAACCCAGGATGAGTTCTACAGGTAGATATTTGGGTAGAGGGGTGAGAACAGTAAGGTTATGGGCATTTTCACCACAGCGGAGGTGAAGGAAGAGATAGAAACCTCTAGGGATGGGATATCGGTTATTGGTGGATTAGCAGGACGTTGAGGTAATGCCTTATGCGGTTCCAGTCGACCTCGCGGTGACGAAACGGGAGGTCATGACTGACAACCCGTGCGTTAACTTCTGCTAACACCGGATTATGGTCTAAGTGAAGTGTTGGGGATCACGAAGTCAATAACGCTTGCCTTTCCTTGACCTCGTGGTTGCCACGGGCCCTCTACTCTGAGCTGAAGCTCCGCATCTACCATGAGAACGATGTCATTGCCTCGTCCATTCGGCCGAGGGCCACAATGCCAACGCGGATGCCTGACATTGAAATCCCCGGCCACAATGACGTCGGAGTGTAGGGCGAATATTGAAAGATAGTCGTTGAGTACAAACTGCCTTCGGGGAGAGTGGTATTCAAGACTTCAGTCCCGCCGAGATCAACAAAAACAGCCGTGGCCTCTAGGGTTTGAGGTGCAGGGAGCCGGACAGGTCGATGGACTATACTGCTCTTTACGAAGACCGCTGTGCCACCCCCGGCGGCCCAGAAGGTTTGCCGTGAGGCAGATGAAGTCCGGCAATGGCAAAGGGAAGTTAGATCAGGGATGTGTTTTCGAGACTAGAATGACGTCTAGGGCATGCAGGCCGGCAAAGTGCTGGACCTCGTTCCCTGGAGCGTCAGACCACATATGTTCCAGAACGCGAACCGGAATGAGGTACGAAGCACACTACGATTCGCCATTCCGGCCCGTGCGGATGACGTTAGAGAAGAACGTTATCCTCTCCATGGCAATAACCATATTTGCGGCTGGATCGGTGGCGGATAGGAATCTGAGCAGCAGATCAAAGATACGCTGAGTGGGTCTGAAGCTGCAGCCACGCGAGCATATCCAGATGCTGCGGGACAGTGGGTGGAGAGGAGGTTGGTCTAGGATGGGTTGAATGGGAGGGGCGGTGAGGCGCCAGTCCGCCGGTGCCTTGCTTTGCCCCGGTTGACCGCGTGCATGGAATCACTACGTTCACGCGGGGAGACGAGGTCTGAGTTGGGTTCCTGAGCTGCCCGACGTCCCTTCGCCCTGTTGGGGCGGATTTGCGTCCGGGGGCTGAAACTGGTGTTGTTGTAGTGGGTGGCTGCGTGTATTAACCCGTGATCTGCCAGTGCCACCTGGCGTCCCTTGTGCCACTGCGGCAAATGAGGGCCGCTGCTGGTTTGGGCGTGGAGGCCGTTCCTGCTGTCGGGATCTCTCCGAGGTCGAAGGTGACGGTTGACTCGCCCTCTGTTGGAGGCGCTTGGCTGCTCTGGGTGGTTGTACGTTGTGGCTCCCTCGAAGCGATGACAGCCTTTCTGGTCGGGCAGCCCCCGTAGCAGGCGAAGTGCTCGCGCTTGCAGTTTACACAGGTCGGCACATCGGTGAGAGTTTGAGGGCAGATCTCCTTAGGGTGGGAGCCACCGCACCTTAAGCAGCGCAGGTGACGCTGGCAGAAGAGGCTGGAATGATTAAATCCCAGACAGGTATAGCACTGGGCAGTTCGGCCAGAGCCTCGGGGTGGTTCGCCCTTGCAGTTTGCACAGGTCGACACATCGGTGAGAGTTCGAGGGCAGATCTCCTTAGGGTGGGAGCCACCGCACCTTAAGCAGCGCAGGTGACGCTGGCAGAAGAGGCTGGAATGATTAAATCCCAGACACGTATAGCACTGGGCAGTTCGGCCAGAGCCTCGGGGTGGTTCTATGTTCACCCGGAGGTAACATATGGAGTTGACTCCATTAATCTTGGCCTGCGGGTCATTGGCCCGCTCCATTACCACAAGAAGGAGGGGGAGGGGATTTTGGGCCCTTGACCATGGTAGCAGGTCTGGTAAGCTGCTGGCAGGCTAAGGTTTAGCCCGAGTGACTTTTTGCTGCGTGCCCACCCTCAACAGGGTTTAACCGCAGGATGATTATTTTCAATAGGAAATGGTGGTTAAGGATGACGGTTTATTTTTAGGTAGTAATGAAAGAAAGGAGGAAGCATGTAGTTCCTCGACAGCTGCCTGTTAGGATGCAGCGGCCCTTCTGCACCCTGGTGTGTATGTGTTTATCAATTTTTTCTTTGGCTGAGATTGAATTTTGAGACGAATCATCTCTTGGGTAGGATTACTATGGAGTTCAGCTTTAGCTGCTGTTGGTGTAACTCCTTGGTTATCTGGTGTGCCCACATGCCGTACGGGGAACCCAATGACGCCGAAGACGGCGAGTTCTAGGGTTGTAATCCCCAAGTGACCTGACCAGGATACTCTGATGGTTTGGTAAACTGGCGTAAAATTTAGTAGCGCGGCGCCTAATTTCATCTTCCACATATGGAAGAGATAAGGCTTCATGTAGTAGTCTCGCGGGGAAGGCGAGGCCGACAGAATACATGGACCTTTGCGCCCGTTATAGCCATAGCAGCCAGCTGCCTGCGGCCATGCCCCGGACCTCGCAGGCGTAAAGCATGAGGTGGACTATCAGGGCTTCTTTAGTTGAACAGGCATCCCGGATCTCAGCATCGGGTACAAGGAGGCAATTGCCCCCTGCGCCCGGGCCAAGACGTCTCGGATGTGTTCGCGAAAAGTTAGGCCTTTATCCAACTTCACTCCCAGGTAGGTTATAGAATTCCTACGGCCTCGAAATTGAAATGTGGAGCAGTCTGCAGGGATGTGGCGCTTCGTTAGCAGCATGGCGTGGCTCTTGTCCGCGTTAACGGACTTGCGCCAACGCCGGCACCACTGCTGGATGAGGCGGAGGTGTCTCTGTATTGGGTTGAAGGCTCTGGTTAGGTTTTTGTTTGAGCAATACAGCATGACGTCGTCAGTATACTGGGCCATTTCGACTTGCTGCTGTGTTGGAAGGTCCGCCATGAAGACGATGAAAAGCGTGGGGGATAGTACAGAGCCTTCAGGGACTCCGCCTCTAACTGGTCTAAGTGTAGATGTTTTCCCCGCAACTGAAACTTTAAATGTGCGGTGTCGTAGAAAACTGTGTATGATGTTGTTAACCTGTGTTGGTAATCCCAGGTAGATGAGTTTGTACAGGAGACCCGCATGCCA
The DNA here is from genome assembly GCA_030765065.1 of Deroplatys truncata. Taxonomy (NCBI): domain Eukaryota; kingdom Metazoa; phylum Arthropoda; class Insecta; order Mantodea; family Mantidae; genus Deroplatys; species Deroplatys truncata. The sequence goes on from CM060981.1 coordinate 15,171,264, forward strand.
CGTCGTTGAGAAGGCCTTCTCGACATCCAGCGATACCGCGGCGGTGAAGGAACCTTCCTGGAAACCCAGGGCGGCCGTCTCCACCACTCGCAGCAGCTGCTGAAATGTAGAATGCCCAGGACGAAATCCAAACTGGTGATCCGGGATGGCTTGAATGTCTCCCAAAAGTGGGGACAAGCGGTTGAGGATCATCCTCTCGAGAACTTTCGAGAGGGTCGAAAGGAGACTTCGAGCTGTGCTGTGCTGTGCGTCAGATGGCAGGTTGAGGGCAACCCGATGGTGTGCTTAGGCGTGTACCTTCCCTAATTAGGGCTTTACCACGTAGTGACGGGATATGGGGGTTACAGGATGGCGGTTGTTCTTTAGGTAGGGGGAGAGAAAGGAGGTAACAAAGTTTGTTCCTCAACGGTAGCCGGTCATGGTGCAACTACCCTTGTGCACCGCTGGTGGTATGAATTTTGTAATTATAAACATGTTGGGATTTTAATTTTGAAGTCCAAGCTACTCTTGAATGGATTGTATTGGAGTTCAGCTTTAGCTGCTGTTGGAATTACTCCGCTGTTACCGGATATGCTCGCAAGCCATGCGGGGAAGCCGGTGATGCCTCAAGCGGCGTGTTCTGGGGTTATAATCCCCAAGAGACCTAACTAGGGCGCTCTGATGGTATGGCAACTGGTCGTAAAATTTTGCGGCCCGGCGCCTAATTTCATCCTCCACGTAAGGAAAAGATGAGGCTTCGTGAAGCAGTCTCACGGGAAAGGAGCGGTTTACACAATAGATGGCCCGAAGGCACCTATTCTGTACCCGTTGCAGGAGCAGCAGGTTGGAATCTGCGGCCATGCCCCAGATCTCGCAGGCATAAAGCAGGAAGGGGATTATCAGCGCCCGAAAAAGGTGTAACTTTAAAGGGACAGGCATCTCAGACCTCAGCATCGGGTACAATGAAGCCGCAGCCCCATGTCCCCGACGCGCGACGTCCCCGACAAGTTAGACCCTTATCTAACTTAACCCCCAGGTAGGAGATGGCATTTGTCCATTCTATCCTTCTTCCGAGATAGCTGAATGTGGGGAAGATAGCGGGAAAGCGGCGCTTGGTGAAGAGAATGGCGTGGCTTTTTGCCGGATTGATGGATAATCGCCAACGCCTGCACCACTCTTGGAGGAGGCGGAGGTGTCTCTGAATGGGGTTGAAGGCTCTGTTTGGGTTTTTACTTGTACAATACAGGAGCACGTCATCAGCGTACTGTGCCATGTTGACGTGCTGCTCTGTGGGTAGATCGGCCACATATACACTAAAAAGTGTGGGGGATAGAACAGAACCTTCGGGGACTCCGCCTCGTATTGGCCTTAGTGTAGATTTGTGTCCCGCTACCGAAACAACAAAAGTGCGGTGTTTTAGATATGTGTGTAGCAGGTGTATTAAGTGTGTAGGGAGCTCCAGTTGGATGAGCTTTTTGAGGAGCCCCGCATGCCAGGTCGTCGAGAAGGCCTTCTCGACATCCAGTGAAACTGCGGCGGTGTAAGCCCTGTCCTGGAAGCCCAGGGCAGCCGCTTCCACCACGCGCAGCAATTGCTGGGAGGTCGAGTGCCCAGGACGGAAGCCGAACTGATGTGGTGGGATGGCTCGAATGTCCCCTAAGGTGGGAGACAAGCGGTTAAGAATGGTCCTTTCAAACACTTTTGAAAGGACAGAGAGGAGGCTAATGGATCTGTAATTGGCAGGATGTACCGGATCTTTCCCGGCTTCAATATGCAGATAACCCGAGCCTCTCTCCACTCGCGTGGAAAGTGACTTAGGGCGAAGCACATATTGAAGACCCTGGTGAGAAAGAGCACGGCCCGGAAGGGAAGGCGTCGTAGCATGGCGGGTGTAAGCCCGTCAGGCCCCGGTGCCCTTTTGGGGTTGAGACGCCGGAGTGCGCCTTGGATTTCTGAAGGTCTTATGACGGGATATCGATCCGCATCGTCGGGGGGACGTCGAAGGAATCGGCGTACCTCCCTCCGAGTACGTTCGGAAAAAGCATCGTCCTGGGGGTCATCTCGAGGCCTCATGGTCCTCTCAAGGTAGTCGGCAAACACATTTGCTTTGGCTTGGGGGAGGTAAGCCAGGCCTTGGGTGCCGTGGAGAGGGGAGGAGTATTGATCTCTGCGGTTACGGAGGTGTTTGGCAATCCTCCACACGTCGCCATCTTCGAGGTTCATACGGTTCATCGTCTCCTTCCACGCTTGCACTCTGTGCTCGCGTAGTCGGCGACGGACCTCCCGGCAAAGGCGCCTATGAAGCACTCGATTATGTGGCGTGCGGTGACGCTGGTAGAGTCTGCGTGCCGCCCAGGAGCGGCGGATAAGCAGGTGGAGTTCAAGAGGAAGGACGTCAGGGTACAAGGGTGCTGGGGTGTTGACAGTGAGGTTATGGACCGTTCGTACCACGATGGAAGTGAAGGAGGAGACAGCCGCCTCCAGGGTTGGGACGTCTACGATTCTCGGGTTGGGTGGGAGGGATTCGTTGAGGCAAACCTTGACGCATTCCCAGTCGACCTCCCGGTGTTGAACCGGGACGCCGTGACTGGCAACCTGGGTGTTAACCTCGGCTAACACAGGATTGTGGTCTGAGTGTAGCGCGTTGATTGATGTGAGTGAGATATGAAAGGGGAAATGCTTGATGATCGCGAAGTCGATAACAGTAGCCCGTCCTCGACCTCGTGGATGATGTGTAGGTTGCCAGGGACCCTCTGCTCTAAGTTGAGGGTCCGCATCTATCATGCGTATAATTTCATTGCCTCGTCTACACGACGGGGGGCGGCAATGCCAACGCATATGTTTGGCATTGAAGTCCCCAGCCATGATAACGTTAGGATGAAGGGCGAGGATGGATAGGTAATCGTTGAGTACGAACAGCCTTCGTGGAGGGTGGTAAACAGACACCACCATGACTTCCGTACCGCCGAGATCAATACAGACGGCCGTGGCCTCCAGGGTTTGAAGTGGCGGGAGAGGGATTGGGCGTTGGACAACACTGTTCCTCACGAGGACCGCGGTGCCACCTCCCCGGCGACCCAAACGGTCAGTCCTGAGGCAGCTGAAGCCCGGTAGACGGAATCGGGTGTTGGGTTTCAAATGTGTTTCCCCGACTAAAATGAGGTCCAAGGCATATGAGCCAGCAAAGTGCTGGAGCTCATTCCCCTGATCGGCCATTCCACACGCGTTCCAAAACGCAAACCGAAACGAGGTACGTGACCTAGTTCGATTCGCCATTTCGGGCCGTCTGGATGACAGTGGTCAGGAGTGCGAGCCCCTCCATGGCAATTACCATCTTTGCGGCTTGGTCAGATGTTGATAGGAACCTGACCAGCAGATCGCAGATGCGCTGGCCGTGGTTCTGCAGCAGCTGCTGCAACCACCCCAGCACATCAGAAACCTGTGGTGCAGGAGGAGGGGTTGGGGGTCTTCTCGGGAGAGGAGTGGGGGGCTTGGGCAAGGGCGCCGGTCCATTGGTCCCCTTGTCGGCCCTCGACCTACGTGGAAGAGTGGGAGTACCACGCTCACACGAGGCCTCGGATTCCGAGTCCGGTTCTCGCGCTGGACGACGTCTCCTTGTCCTTCTAGGACGGGGAGGTTTTGGGGTGTCTGGAGCTGGTGTTTGCGTCTTGCTGGTCGTGGGTTGTGTGGGGGCCCTTGACACCGCAGGTCTACCCGAGGTGCTCTGTAGTGCTGCTGCATAAGAGCGTCGGGAAGCAGGCTGATGTTGTTGCCGTGGCGGAGCCGGAGCTGGCGGGTGCTGCTGTTGTGCTGGGTGGCCTCCCCTGCCTTGGGGGGCTGTTGGTGCAGGTGGTCTCCTTGAGGCTATCACAGCCTTCCTCGTGGGGCACCCGCCGTAACACGCCACATGCTCCCCCTTGCAGTTAGCACAGGTGGGAACCTCGGCGATTGTTCGGGGACAGACCTCTCTTGGATGGGAGCCTCCGCACCTTAAGCAGCGCAGGTTGCGGAAGCAGAAGTGGCTGGAGTGGTTAAACCCCAGGCACCGGTAACACTGTGGGGGACCGCCAGAGCCCTTGGATGGTTCGATGTGGACCCGAAGGTAGCAGATGGTGGTGACACCATCTATCTTTGCCTCCGGGTCTGCTGACCGCTCCACGACTACTAAAAATAGTGGGAGGGGGGTGGGGCCTTGGCCATTTGGAGCTGGTCTGGTGAGCTGCTTCACCACTCTTGGGGTGATGCCCTGGCGGATGAGATCGTCCTCGATGTCACTCACCGAGGTATCCGCTGGCAAACCTCGGATAACTCTTCGGATGTCTCGGGCCTTGTCTAGGCCGAAGGTAAAATGGGGAATGCCCCTCCTACCTAACTGTTTAAGCAGCGTCGAATAGTCCCCGACCTGCTTAGCCTGGAAGATAAAGCGGCTTTTGTTCCGCCTCACCGTACATGACCCGATCAGGGTCGGCATGACTTCCTTCAGAAAGCCTACAGACCCCGCAAAGACTTCGAGCCCCAGGCCGGGCGGTATATATGCTCTCCGAGTTGAGGGCGAGGCTAAATGACGCGGGCCAATGGGGACCGGCGGAGAAGTACTGCTAGAATATCCGCTATTTTCCACCGGTCTCCGATTGTTGAATGTCCTAATCCATGCTGTGCTCAGTCATAGGCCGTTGTCTTTGTTAAAATTATTTGGCTCTAGTTTGAGTTCAATCGCTTCTTTGACAAGTCTGTCGTAATATCGGTCACTGTAGTGTAAAACCGTGACCTCGATAAATAAAATTCTGTGGCCATTGTCAAGGCTGTGCTGAGTCACTGCTGATTTCTCTGGTTGAAGTAGTCTGAGATTCCGTTTATGTTCCGTACATCTCTCTTCTATCGTGCCCTATATATGCTTTCCCACATTGGCATGGGATTTTGTATACGCCAGAGGTTTTCAGACCTAGGTTGTCCTTCAGAGGTCTCATGTACTGTCTCAGCTTCCTAGGTGGTAAAAATATGGCTTTAATGTTCTGTCTTTTTAGTATCCGTGCAATCTTATTTGAAACTGTGCTGTAAAAGGAAATAAAAGCCTTTCCTTTGGCGTTGTGGCCCTCCTCTGTGCTGCGTTTGTCCATGGTCTGGTTCATGTGGTTCTTGACCTTCCGGTGTGTCTGTTTGTGTATCCATTCTGTTTAAATGTGTCTATCAGATGGTTTATTTCTTGAGATCTGTGTTCTTCATCTGCAATATCGTAGGCTGGATAGAACAGGGTAGTGAGAAGGTTTTCTTCTGGGTCGGACGGCTACGCGCATCCAGATAACGGTGTGTGACCTTTCTATAGACACTGTGTCCCAATGTGCCATCTTGTTTTTTTTATGAATTTCAATGCCTAAAAATGGAAGGGAACTTTGGTTTTCAATCTCCATGGTGAACCTGATATTTTTATGAATGCTGTTAATGTACGATAGGAAGACTTGTAGAGATTCTTCCTCGTGTTGTCAGATCACAAATGTGTCATCTACGTATCGGTAAAATGCCTTGGGCTTGAGTGATGCAGATTGCAGGGCTTTGTGCTCAAAGTGTTCCATATAGAAATTGGTCAGGTGGGAGAAAGCGGAGAACCCATTGCCACTCTATCCGTCCGTTCGTAGAATTCCTCGTTATATGTGAAACATATGAAGTTCAGTGCATGCTCGAAAAGTTTTACTATGTCCGGAGATAGTAAGTTCAGCGTTTCGTGGATGGGAATCCTAGTGAAAAGTGAAACTACATCGAAATTATTAATTAATTAAGAAATCGTAATGAGCAGTATAAATAGCAAAAAGGACAAACATTGCTTTAGCCACATGTTATATTGAGAAGACCCTGATTTCAACCATTTTGATGAACAAAAGGAGAGGAGAAATGGATTTTAGGAGTATTAATTAGATTATTTTAGTTATAGTCAAGGTTCATTTATTTGAAGGCAAGCAAGATGCATAACAAATTTCTTACAGTTCATTTTATACTCCTGAACATTTTTCCAATGCTGTTGTTGATTGCTAGCATTGCATTACATACTGTCATGCACGTTTAGATACGAGATAAACTTGGGCAAACACAAACTCCACACATTCCCCGTTAAGAATTTATGTTCTTACCCTGACGTCTGAATAAATATTATGATGATGATGATGATGATGATTATTATTATTATTATTATTATTATTATTATTATTATTATTATTATTATTATTATTATTATTATTATTATTATTATTATAGGAAATAGGAACTTAGAAAAAATGTGCTCATGAAACACAGACTTATCGATGTGTAAGTATATGTAATTAAGATTTGTAGATACTTTATTTTGTGAAATTGAATAAAACCTGCTGCGTAAAGGTGCTTAATACGAAAACATTACCTGCCACCCTCCCAAACTTGCATATCAGAGCCACCACTACCGGACATGGGTTCCTGTTCAGACCCATCTACAACTCCTAAAAGTTTGTAAAGGGATTTCCGAACATCCTGTATAAGAGTTTTAATAACATATATAACACCTTTCCAGTTTGGTTGAAACCGGTACAAAATTAAGAAGAATAGCCGAGTAGCTGCAGTTACGGATCTGAAATTTCATACTACCTATAAAATACGTCTAAAGTATATTTCCACGCATATAATATTTGCTTGAAATCGGTACAAAATTGTCATTCACATGACTGGCGTTAGAATTCCTGCAGTCTTGGACTTAAAATTTTATATACCTATACTATTTTCTAAAAAGTCGTCAGCACATATCAAATCAATAAGGACTTAAAGACAGTTTATTCAGAAAGTCTAAAATCTTGAGGATTTTTTAATCTCCCAAAATTTCCGATAAGTAGTATATAAGACACTTCATGGGTGGAATGCATAAAGTCAAGCATAAGCTTTACCTTGCTAATTTTCAAGTGTAATCTTGGCTTTTAATGCATAAAACAGCTTCGACTTGACTTAAGTCTAGCATTTGCTTTGGAGCCAGCTAGCTGCCTAGCTTTAGCTTGAATTTTCCAGCAATGACTTGACTTTAAGTGCAAATCCGATGCATAAAACAAGCGAAAGCTTCACTTCCTCTAGATTAATCTTGACTTTTTTCAAGCTACCTCAGTAGGTGACTTGATTCATACAAGAGAAGTCTTAAGAGTTGTTTTATCACACAAAATGGCACAGTTCATGAATATCCGTCAAAGAAAAGTGTAAAAAGTTAAATTAACTGTAACTTTAGTATGTATTTGAAAGTACCAAATTCAAAAATGTCGTGTTAGAAGCTCCCTATAACGGAAGAAGCAATAATGCATACTACTCAACAGCGCTATTAAAATGTATGCCTCTAGTTTTCACCTATTGTTGCGGCATGTAAACATCACACGTTTCAGAAATGCCGCGTGCCACTGACCACCTCTTTCGACTATAGCTAGAAAATGATAACTGAAGGCGGCGAACGTTTTAATTACTTTATTATTGTGGCGGACGGTTTAATTAAAGTTTATTATTGTAAGGTATTGCGCAAGATTTCATAATCTAATTATTTAATAGTTTCCTTATTCGAACGGTCACCCTTCGTTTTAAAAATACTTTTATATTCATAAATATACTCTTATTTGCTTAAATAACCGAATTAGGCACTTCTAGATTCTATCGCGAAAAATAGTTTTTATTAGGTCCTAACGTAAAATTAGGTCAATTTAGGCTCTATAAAATTGAAGTATATTACTAGTTGGTAACTAAAACATTAATATAAACCGAAGTTTGGAGTGTATGAGGTCAGGAATAAATTAGGTCAGAACCTAAGAATCCGGGGCTTAGTTATTAGTAATGTAACCTTCATTAGATTATTCAGAGGTGATCCTAAAAGTGAAATTTCTTCAGTAGCAGAGGGATACAGATGTCAATTGCCATTGTTCTTTCAATAATTAACATCTTACGTATAAATGCTGAGATTACTTTTGCTCATAACTTCAAATCTCAATGAAAATGAGAAATTTCTTAAGAGAAATTAGTTATAAGCTGGTAAAAGTAGCTCCATCAAACAAGAGCTATAGACAGTTACATTTTGGAACTCTTAGAACTAGAGGAGGCACAATAGAAAAGAAAGATTTTCCAATAAAACTTATATAAATGGTAAACTCAACAACGTCCAGTTGTTAACCAGAAATAAAGGCAACTAAAATAAGCAATTTTAGTGTTGTTTACAGGAAAGACATGTGTAAACCCGCTTAAAAACTGTCTTGAAGAACCTGATAAAATTCATAATGAAGCAAAAAAAGAATTTGAAACTGTCCTTTTTTGCCAAAGTAGTATCATATTGTTACGTACTTTATCATTCGCTGTAATTTTCCGATATATTTATATTTTATAGCAGTTACGTATAACATGTATCACATTACAGAATACGTTTTAAATTGCATTTGATACTACAAACCAAAGCAAAAAAAAAATTACACAGAAACTTCTAAATAATTTGCTCCTGAGATCGAATTGCATTCTTACCTGGAATCCTACCAATGGTTAGGTTGCTTTCGCCATCAAGCAGCTGCAGAAATTCTTCTTCCCACCTTTTTAACCTTATTTTCTGATTTCCTGTGGCCTTACGGTCAGTTTTTCTTTTTAATTCAGTCTTCATATTCTGAATCTTTTTCTGCACCTGCTGTGGAGTGAATTTTCTGCCTAAAATTTCTTCCAGTTTGATGCAGGTGGTTTGCAAAGCGTTCACTTTCTCTTCTTTGATGCTCGGGATTTGCGATTTATTCAACAGTATTGGAAACTGCTTAAGAATTGCTAGAAAGGTATTCTGAATATTCACTTCGTCTGCCATTACGCATATAACTTCGATATAGGTTAGGTACCGTATTCGCAAAACACTTCTGTACTCGCCACATGAGACAACAGTTATGAGCCGCATTTGGCAGACGACAGCTGCGCGCGCAACGTATTTCAAGCGTTTGCTGGAAAAACGTCTAGCGAAAGCTTGCTAGATTAAGATTCTTTTTATGCATGAGTTGAACAAGCCAAAGTTAATCTTGTAGATTAATCTTATAGCTTTCGCTTTAACTTAAAGACAAAGCTTGGATTTTATGCATTTATGTTGCCAAAGCGCCTGAAATTCAAGGCTACATGTAATACGCGATGTTGTTTGTTCTCAGCGGGTCCGGACGGGGATCGAACCTGTTGCTGCTACTAAAAATAGTATCCTCTTAGCCGGGGTTGCGACTTTAAAGTTAGCGCGAAATCCCGACGGTCAGCTGTTTGTTACAAGCATTGTGGGTGCTTGGACGGAGCGCGTTGCATGCTGGGATATTGGTTTTGCAACGCCATTAATGCTAAAGGAAATATTAAATGTTTGTGGGAATAGTGAAATTAAAGCGTATTGATATAATGTGTGTGATGCGTTGATAACAGTAAATATAATATTATGTGTCGTGTGAATTTTATGCATAAAAATTTAGCTTAGCAAAAGTTTTTACAGAAAGAGGCCTGCCTACATTGAAGATCACTGAAAGGTAATATTGAACAAAACGCATTACGATAAACTAGGATATTTAAAATTAAATTATTTACGAAACAGGAGTACGAAAAAAGTAATATCAGTAAATTAGAAATGGTAGAGGTTCGCTGGTTGGCTGCTTATGTTAAAGGTTATGGCAAGCATTGAAATTCGCGAATTCCTGTCCCAGAGACGAAATATGCCTTCCAGACGAAAATTGTAACATATTACTAACTAGTGGGAAATGCTTTGCCTAATATTAAGATATTTGTTAAATAAAATTGAGTAATTTTAATTTGATGTACATTTTAAAAGCGACTTCGACTACGTTTCTGAATTGAACATTGTTGTGATAATTTCGCCATTAAAACTAAAATACTCGTTAACCTTCACTTGCATAAAGTTTGCTGTTTGATTATTGCTTATTTTGGTGCTACCTGAGATATCCTGCTGCTTGCCCAGGTCTCCTTATGTTCTGTGGTGCGCTTTACGTTTTATGGATACAATTTTATAACTTTTGGGTGGAAGTAAAATCGCATAAAGGTGTTTATATAAAACATGCATGTTCTCAATGTAACAGCTTCCTTTGTTTCTTCTAATGTGCTCCACGCTCATAAAGAGTATTTGCTGCCATGAAATTGTGTGTAGATTATAATACAGAGGTAGAATCTTGGTTATTGTTGAGGTTAATCATTGTAATACCACACTACAGAATCTGCAATATAATTAATTGTAAAATTATCTTTTAAAACTAAGGTAATATAGCATGCCCTTGGACCCTACAACTAGGCTATAGATGTCAGAAATTACACACATGATGAACTTAACACATTTCATGTTTACAAATTTAACTGGTGTAGAGCTTGTATCATCGAAATATCTGTTTTGAGGTTCTCTGAATCCTAAAAAAGCATATTCAAGAAAGGTCCACGTGCTTGTGAATGAAATAACAAATATGTGCTATGTGTCTCCCAAAGACGTGACATAAAGACTTTCAAGAAAATCCTCTCATCCCAAACTACCATTAACATAAAACATTTTTCTTTATTGCTTATTTTCTAAAAAAAAAAAAAAAATGGCCGTAACAATTTTTATTATGTTGATATTTAGCCTGTGAAGTTCCTTTTATTTGATTGTTTTGTATAACTAAAAATCTTACTGCAGGAAAAATCCAGAGTCATTAAAATATCAACTTGTATCCAATAAATGTGTTGTTTTCAAAATGTTCCATGTTGCAAGTTTATGCATTTATCTGACATACTAAACAAAGTTTATTTCTTTCTCTCTTATCTTGTTCTTTCCTTGCAAGAGGTAGGATTTAAGTCATCCCCAAGCAAAAATGTGCTTATAATGAACAAATATAACTTGGATAAATGAATTATTTACAGAAATATTGAAACCTACTGGTAGTAGTCCTTGGAGTCGAGCAGACTACCTGGACTCTTGTGCCATATTAATGTTTTATGTTTCTGATTCACGGGAAGTTAGGTTAGGGTTAGCTTCTTTTATATAAGCTTAGGTTTCTGATTAACAGGAGGCCATATGAAATACAGATATCTTCCTTTTATCCATTTAACTGGAAGAACGTCGCAGATATACACTTCATTGATAATTACATGCTGTACCAGTAACTGCAAGTTTTCAACACCTAATTGTTCTCCCACTATCGTGTGTATTGTGTTTTTGCATCTGCCATAAGCCATTTTATTATGCACTGTTAATAACAATGTGTTGCATTTGTGTCAGTGGCAAAACAAAATGAAGAAGAACACATCACTAATTTCACTTCTTGTTTAGGTTGGCAGTTAATATTGCATATGTGCGATAGCGGGAAGGTGGCCACGTTAGTTGTCTTCACACCATAATTTTGCTATAAAAGTAAAGCACCTAAATCGGGCGGGCAGGTGGGTGCCAGCTGTAGAACAGATAACAACTACTCCTAAACTCACCCCTAAGGTAATTTATTCCCTTTCTTTTAGCATTTATTAACGTTTTCAATGAAGACCAAAGTAAAGCAAAATTGCCTAATTTTTTAAACAGTAAAATAAAATATTAGTTTTGGTAACTCGCATTACATTTGAAAGAAGCTTGTTTCATATGTGTTAAAGAAATTTTTAAAAAAATCTGCTGTTTTAAATCCTAATAAGCTCAAATTTTTATACCATAGTAGTTGGAACTTTAAGAAGTGTTCTATATATAAACAGATTTAAACCCTATTTACAGAACTAGAAAAACAAATTATATAACTCACATTATACTATTATATTGTAGGGTCAAACTTGGAAGTAACCAGTGGAATTTAGAGTACTTAAATCTTTCAGATTATATTGTATTTAGTGTAAATATTTCATCTTTACTTTGGGGCTATTTCTTTAAAGTTCACGTTTTGTCACAACTTCAACTTTAAAATCCCTATTAATAATTTCGGTTACAATACCAGAAAATGCACATTATAATTTTTTACTACCTGAACTTCAAAATAATTTCCTCGTTTCTGTTTGCTTCTGATGATGTGATATGGCCTGCTGCTTCACCATTATGTAGTTCTAAGGTTTGCAATTGATAACTAAGCTTGCAAGATTTAATTTGTTGCTTCTTCACCCATGAGGATGGCTGTGAGATTTATTGCTTTTACAAAATCTGATGCATTATTAAATGCAGAGCAGTCATTTTAGAGCCCGGATCGCATGTTTGACTCTTGCAAAACTTGCAAGGTACGTACTCAAGAGCGATAGTAACATGCACCATAATAAGTATTAACCTTGTTATAAGTGGCGTCCATCTCCTTTGAGACATTTCCCGTCATAATGAACAATAGTCAGTCTGTAGGATTTCAGTTTTAAAAGTTTAGCAACTGTATGAACAGAAGTTTTTGAAACACCCATTTGCTGTGCAACATGTCTTTGGAAAGCGTTCAATGTTGTCAATTTTTTGCTCTATTAGAATGTGTTCTTCACTTGTTAGTTTTAGCATTTAGTGAGCCTGTTGTCCTAAAGTTATTAACCAGACATGTGACAGTATCTCTATTTGGAACTGGAATACCAGAAATTGTCTAAACACCTGTCTACATGATTCGGTTTTTACCTGTGTATTGTACTTACAAATTCTTTGTGCAAGCATCAATTTTTACTTTCTCTACTACGTATAGTAAGTAGGGGAAGTATTGTATTCCACCCAAAAATTTGATACCAAGATACATGTTTTGAGACCCCCTGAATCCAAAAAAAGCATTTTTGGAAACATGTCTGTGTGTGTGTTTGTGAACAGCATAACTCAGAAACGAACAGTTGGATAAACACCAAACTTGGTATTTAGGTTCAGTATCTTCCAGAGATGCGACACGAAGGTTTTCAAGAAAATCCCGCCACCCCAGATTACCCTATACATGGAACATTTTTCGAAAATTTTAATTTTCTCAAAAATGGCTCTAACGACTTTGATTAAAATATCATATATTTAAGATACTTTCATGACAAATAAAATGTATATCTTGAATTTTATGGGAATGTCTCCAAAAGTATTCATCATGAACGACTTTTGCATAACTGGTAAACCATAAGAGATAGACAAAAGTTTACTACACAAAAAATGTAGATCACGTTAAAATACACAATTTATGTCATATACATTTTTGTTGTTGAGTGAACCATTTTCGAGATATTGCTTGTTATTCCCTTAAGTGTTCCAATACTTATACTTTTTCTCAAATGGGAATTCGTTATTCATTTTTTTTGTTTTTTTTGTTTTGTTCTGGCAATGCAAAGAGAATGGAATACTTCACATAGCAAGCAGCTCTTAAAAGATTTGACTATCGCTTAAAGCCTACCAATTACCCTTGCATCTACAAGAAAATTAGCAATAAGTTTAACATCTCAACTAACATGAAACATATGGAGAATAAGCGTTTGTACAAGAGTAGAGAAAGTCGTGTGAGTGTAACACATCAGATTTTTTGATATACATTTTATTGGACTAATAAGATGAGAACAACAACAATAGTGGTTATACTAAATTAATTCACATACAACACAGATGTTTAAATAAACGTAATGAACAAACTCTAGTCTTTACTGGAACTGACAATTGACATTCATAGCAGATAAAGCATGGTCGTGAGTGGATCATTCAGCACTACTGTCCATTCCAAACCAGAGTGCCTCTCACTGTAAACAAACTTTTTGTATTATCTGTGTGAAAGTTGTTCACAATCCCTGCCCCTAATGGCTGCTTGTTCCTCTCTTACATGCTTGCTGCATATCACAGTTGAACATTGTTTCAATCATAGTTCAAAATGCTACCTGAAGTGTAACAATCAACTTTATAAGCATGTGGAAATGAAAATTTTACTTACGTTAATCACGATCCCCAGGCAAAGGTGCAACACCCAAATCCGAATCCTTCAAAGGTGACTCAGCTGCCCTATTGGAATCAGAACTATTCTCCAAGTTAATGACGAGCTTATCCACAGCACTGTTGCACACAAAACAAGTTCTCACATTTGATTCTCCCTGCACGCTTTGGTTACACTTTTCACTGAAACGCCTGTAAACTTGGATATTAGTTTTGAAATATCTACTAATGCAAGTGTCAGGTATTTTTCTAATAGTGAGTTGAATACATTAAGTATTGTTTATTTTTTGCCACTTTTTGATGGTTTCCCACTTTTGTGTTTGAACAGTTTATTCGCACTACACGCACCTTCCTGTGGCATGAGAACTCAAATACCAACTGACTGAATCACATGATCTCAGCTGAGCACACATGTGCTAGCGTATTAGGAATGGCCGTCGTTCGGTAATCAGATAGTACCTCTGGGAATTAATTGCTCTATTTCTTGTATATGCAAGAGACTGGCTGTCATGCGTTCAGTTGGTAATTAACAAGCAAGATACTCTCATCGTTAACGCAATAGCAGATGAAAATCATATTTTGTAATATCTTAACAGTTAGTTATATATATCCATTACCTTTATCAATGAGCTCTTATGATAACCACAATAAAATGTACATATTTCATGATACAATACATTTATTAAGGAACTATTTATGTTGGCGTAAGAGTGTGTGCTTAGGTTCGTGACAAGCATCAGAGGGAAATCTGGTTTTGAATAGACAGTAGTGAGCTAGCAGAACGTACCGAGGTCACTGCGGTGCGAGTGAATCACACATACATAATAAAATGACTGGTAGTGCCACAGGTCACTTTCCATGACAAGTAACAAAATACTTGCACATTGCTGAGAGTTTTCAAGCCTCTAAAAAGGACATCTGGCACTTCTCCCAGGAGTCTCTCCACACATGGCGTGATGTTCGTGAAAGATGGTGACTTGACTCAGTCTAGTGCAGTGCTCTGGGGTCCTGAAGTTTAGTTGTCTTGAGCAAACGTGAAGTAACATGCTTGGGCCTCAGCTTCATTTAGTGAAAACAGTAGGTGCACTTTGTCATCTCTTACAGGTGCCCATCTCCCTTTCATACGTGTTGCTGTCCTGGGGCGAGTTTGGAAGCGAGCATTTTGCTGAGGCTGTAGCTTTCTCTTGTGATGTTTTTGTGGGGTGCATGCTTTGTGTTCGGAAGACAATTGTTGTCTTCTTCTGCTTTGATTAATTTTTGTTTGCTTTTGTTGAGATGTTTTTAGTTTCCTTCCTCTCCCTGTACTCTTTTACTGTTTCCTTCTCTACACTAAGAGGCACAGATAGAAAATAATAATTTAGAATTATTGGATAACAACATTACAGAGGAGGAAGTAATGAATCAGATTAAAAAGATAAAAAGAAATAAAGCACCTGGAATAGATGGTATACCAGGAGAATTTATCATAGAATGGTGTAGAGATTTGAATCGAACGAAGGTGATAACATCACTGTTTAATTCTATAAAAAAACAAAGGGTACATTCCAGAAAATTGGAGGAAAGTAATAATACAACCGATATATAAAGGGAGAGGTGATATCGATAAACCTAATAACTATCGAGGCATAGCACTATTATCCAATCTGGGAAAAATTTTCACAGGAATTTTAGCAGACAGACTTCAAGATTGGGCAGAAAAATATAAAATTTTGTCAGAATTTCAAATGGGCTTTAGGAAAGGAAGACGAACTGTGGATGATATATTTGTTATAAAAACATTAGTGGATAAATATCTTAAGAACAAAAGAGGAAAATTGTATATGGCCTTAATTGATTTAGAGAAGGCCTTTGATAGAATAGAGCTGAAATTACTGTGGTACAAATTATTGAAGAAAGGGGTAAGTAACCAAATGGTGACTACTTTAAAAGGTTTATATAGAGATAATACTTTCTGTGTAAAATATGAGGAAGGGGCAATAACTAATGAAATACACCTAGAGAAAGGGTTACGGCAAGGATGTAAATTAAGCCCAATTTTATTTAACCTATTTATAGATGATATACTACAAAACATTTATAGTACTAATAATCTTTTACCAGTAATAAATAATATACAGATACCTGGTCTCCTCTTTACAGATGACTTAGTAGTGGCATCCATTACAGTAAATGGACTAAAATTGTCATTACAAGAAATAGATAAATACTGTATAGAATGGGGATTAAAAGTAAATGAAAAGAAAACACAAATTGTAGTGTTTAAAAAAGGAGGGAAATTGGGTAAACGAGAGAGATGGAGTAAAGGGAGAAATGAATATAAAGTGTGCGAGACTGTACCTACCTAGGGATAAATATAGATGCAGGAGGTAAATGGGAGAAACAGAAGAGATCAGCTCTGGCAAAGGGGAGAGCAGCAATGACAGCTGTTAGACAATGTTTATTTAAAATGCCAGAGTTGGAGATGAAATAGTTGGGAAGATTATATAATTTAGTGGTTGAGGCACGAAAGTTATATGGGATTGAAATATGGGGGCTGGAAAATGGGTGGGAAGTGGTGGACATGGTCCACAGAATGTTTTGTAAGGAAGTACTAGGGTTGCCAACAGCTACAGCAAATGAAGTGGCTCAAATTGAAATGGGACGAGTAACAAGAAACGGAATGGTTATGGAGAGAGCCTTGAAATATTGGCACAGGATCTTGAATTCTGATGACAATAATTTATTACAACAGTGTCTAAAATTCCAAGAAACTAGTTTAAAAAATATGGGCTGGGTAAATGAACTAAGAAATAACCATGAGAATAATGGCATGGGAGATGTTTGGAGGAAAAGAGATGCAAATCACAAAGGTTTTTGGAAGAGTATTAGAAGAAGATTTGAGGACATCGAGATACAACAATTATTTAGTCAGATAATTGAGAGATCTTTGATTTTTTATGTTAACATAAAAAACACCAGGAAAGAGAGAAATATGCAGACAACACAAATAAAGAAGAAAGAGGAGGTATAGCATGGATAAGGGCAGGAATATGGAGGCTAAAAGGGAAGTGAAATGGCTATGCACAAGGTGAAGGTCCATTATGCGGGGAAAGTGAAGATATACAACATATTATATTTGAATGCAAAGAACAGAGATTTGGAGGAAAGAAAGTTTATGGTATGGAATGAATAGGAATAAAGATATACATACAATTTTAGATAAAAACTTAAAAATATGGGTAAATACTTAATGAAAGTAAAAAATAAATGGATATGGACGGTTAAAAGAGGAAAAATAATGTAAATAAATATAAGAACTACTAAATGTATCAACATGTAACTTTAGTTCACAATGACTGCTCATCTTAGTGGCCAGGGCCAAAAAGAGAAGGCAGTCTAAATATGTTGTAACTTAGTGCTCAAATAAATGATTCATATTCATAACAGACACAGAAATCACACCACTCCATTGACAGACATTTGAAAGTGGCAGTAATTTAAACATTTACTAACTTAATTGCATGTAACATGGAAAATTAAATGCATGATTATTTAATAGCTCTCTGGCGCAGTGCTGAATATGCTAGCTTACAAATCCAGAGGACCTGGTTTCAATTCCCAGCTGGAGAATGGGAATTTTACTTTAGCCAGGATTATTCCCCATCCTCAGAGTCTGGAAGTGTGTATGTGTGGGGGCGAGAGAGAAATTGTTATAAAGAAAACCCAAAGTCTTAAGAGAATAGGCTGCAAAAGTCGGTAGAAGAATGTAACATTCTTTTTTAATTTTAAATGTGGTTTCATAGGGAAGGAGAACTGTAGATAATCTATTCATAATAAAAACAGTAGTGGATAAATATCTAAACGAAAAAAGAGGAAAACTGTGATGTTTGTAGACCTTGAGAAAGTGTATGACCACATTGACTTGTTACGGTATAAAGTTTTGAGCAAGGGATTGCGTCATCCTTATACAGGGAGAAGACAGTGTGTGCAAGTTAAGTCTTGTGTTATTCAATCTGTTCTATCCGAGATAGGAAACACTAATAAGCAATAAATAATAATCACAATACTGGGTTAAACTCTTTAGTAAAGATAGTGAGTACCTAACTTAAGTCAAAAAGAAATGGGATTGGTCAATAAAAGGAGAAGTAAATCAAACAAACTTAAGGGAATTTTTAGATAATAAGAAAACGGCAGTTAACAGCCTGCACTGAATACTTATCCATATTCTTTTGTATTCATGCTAGTACAAATATTCATGCATTCAACAGAATAGGCGCATATAAATGGAAGAAAGAAAAAACATGGTGTAAACTAAAACAGCTGTGGTTTGGGCAAAATGGTAACACATGTTACAAAACATATGTTCGAACACCAGCAACAATTTACAATGCAGAAATGAGTTCCGTATCACATCTTGTTACTTAGAGAGGAAATGTATGATAAACATTTCTTTGACTAGTTTGTATCTAACTCTCATTACACATTTTACAGGCTGTATTAAGAAAGTGAGTTTTAAAATATCTCTCTATAGTTTTAATTACATAGAACTGTAACACAGTAAGAATTTATCCATATTAAATGCTGAATTGTGCCTTGAAATTGACCAGTTCTGCACACAAAAAACACCAAATTGGCCCTCTTCCCAAGAAGTAACAAACATTGTTTTGGAAGGAGGGATCAGTATTGCCAACATAGCTTAACATTTGATTAAGCCATACTAAGGGGAAAAGTCTTCCAAATATACCTTTTAATTTTTACCATCTCTACTAAGTGTAGTGAGTCGGGGAAGTGTTGTATTCCACCCAAAAATTTGATGTCGACATTTCACTGGAAATATGTTTTAAGGCCCCCAGAACCCAAAAAACCTGTTTGTTGCACTCACATGACTTTCACTATTGTACAACTGTTTTTACAAATGCTTATTCTCCATATACTGTATGCTAATTGAGATGTTAATGTTATTACTAATTTTCTTATAGGTGCAAGGGGAATATGGTAGGCTTTAAGCGATAGTCAAATATTTTAAGAGCTGGTTGCTATGTGGCGCATTCCATTGTCTTTGTATGTCCAGGACATAAAAAAAATGAATAACAGATTCCCATTTGAGAAAAAGTATAAGTATTGGAAAATTCAAACAAATAATAAGAAATTTCTCGAAATGGTTCATTCCACAAAAATGTGTGTATGACATAAATTGTGTGTTTTAACGAGATCTACATTTTTTGTGTAGTAAAATTTTGTTTATCTCTTACGGTTTACCATTTATGCAAAAGTCATTCAGAATGAAGGGAGACATTCCCAGAAAATTCAAGATATACATTTGATTTGCCATAAAAATATTTTAAACATATGATATTTTAATCAAAACCGCTAAAGCCATTTTTGAGAAAGTCGAAATTTTCAAAAAAGATGTTCCATGTGAGGAGTAGTCTGGGGTGGGAGGATTTTCTTGAAAATCTTCGTGTCTCATCCTTGGAAGATAGTAAATTCAAGTACCAAGTTTGGTACTTATCCAACTTTTCATTTTTTAGTTATGCTGTTCACAGACTGACAGACATACACACACATGGACATGTTTCCAAAATTGCTTTATTTGTATTTAGGGCACTTTAAAACATGTATTGAAATTTCTGTATCAAATTTTTTGTTGGAATGCAATACTTCCCCATAGTAGAGAAAGTAAAACTCAGTTTCTATCCTTTCTTGTACAAGCTCTTCTTACAAAAGCTTATTACTTTCTCTACTACGTATAGTAAGTAGGGGAAGTATTGTATTCCACCCAAAAATTCGATACCGAGATTTCACCGGAAATGCGTGTTTTGAGACCCCCTGAATCCAAAAAAAGCATTTTTGGAAACATGTCCGTGTGTGTGAACAGCATAACTCAGAAACGAATAGTCGGATAAAGACCAAACTTGGTATTTAGGTTCAGTATCTTCCAGAGATGCGACACGAAAGTTTTCAAGAAAATCCCCCCCTACCCCAGATTACCCTTTACATGAAAGATTTTTCGAAAATTTTAATTTTCTCAAAAACGGCTCTAACGATTTTGATTAAAATATCATATGTTTAACATATTTTCATGACAAATAAAATGTATATCTCTAATTTTCTGGGAATGTCTCCAAAAGTATTCTTCATTGTGAACGACTTTTGCATAACTGGTAAACCATAAGAGATAGACAAAATTTTGCTACACAAAAATGTAGATCGCATTAAAATACACAATTTATGTCATATACATTTTTTTTTGTTAAGTGAACCATTTTCGAGATATTGCTTGTTATTCCCTTAAATTTTTCAATACTTATTTTCTCAAATGGGAATTCATTATTCATTTTTTTGTCTTTAATAAGCAAAGAGTATTAATGTGTGGCAAAGGGAAAAGTGCTGCACCTAGCAACCAGCTATTAAGAGATATGTATGTGCTTAAAGGCTACTGTATTTCTATATTGCCCTTGTTAGTATATATTCCCCTTGCATCTACAAGAAAATTAGCAATAAGATAGAGTCTGCAAATGTTTATCTCGATTAACATGAAGTAGATGGAGAATAAGCGTTTGTAAAAATAGTTTGTACAAGAGTAGAGAGAGTCATGTGAGTGTAACACATGAGATTTTTTTCTATCTAATTGGTGTTAATTGAGATAAACGTTTGATAATAAAGATACAGTTGTTAACATAGTTGATTGATACTGTCACTTCTCAGTGTGTGTTTCCCAGGTGTTACATGTGGTGCACTGCACAGTTTATGGTGGTACCCATCGAGTTCCATGGCCTCCATTGAGTAGAAGTCTGTCCAGGCAAGTAGCCTGCATTTTGTGCATTTCGAGACTCCCAGGGTAGCTTTGTGTCCATCAGGCTCAGTCTGTATGTGGCATGTGATTGTTTTGATGTTGAATATGTTCGTTGCCGTGGACTTGATATGAACTCTGTAAGATCGTAGGCATTTGAGTGGTTTTGTTGCTAGCTGCCCTCTTTTTGGAACATCATTTTCATGTTTTCTCTGTGTTGAGTGCCAGCTTGTCCTTTACGCAAATAGTTTCATTACATATTTCTTTATGCATACAGGAGACTGAAGTGATAGATGTTTAAAAAATCTGATGTGTTACACTCACATAACTTTCTCTACTCTTGTACAACCTAATTTTACAAACGCCTATTCTCCATATGCTTCATGTTAATCGAGATATCGAGATGTCAATCTTATTGATAATTTTCTTGTAGATGCAAGGGGAATATGGTAGCTTTTAAGCGATAGTCAAATATTTTAACGCTGGTTGCTATGTGGGGCATTCCATTCTCTTTGCATGTCCAGAACATAAAAAAATGAATAACGAATTTGAGAAAAAGTATAAGTATTGGAAAATTTAAGGGAATAACAAGCAATATCTCGCAAACGGTTCACTCAACAAAAGAAATGTATATGACATAAATTGTGTATTTTAACGCGATCTACATTTTTTGTGTAGTAAAATTTTGTCTATCTCTTATGGTTTACCAGTTATGAAAAAGTCGTTCATAATGAAGAATACTTTTGGAGACATTCCCAGAAAATTCGAGATATACATTTTATTTGTCATGACAATATCGTAAACATATGATATTTTAATCAAAATCGTTAGAGCCGTTTTTGAGAAAATTAAAATTTTCGAAAAATTTTCCATGTAAAGGGTAGTCTGGGGTGGGGGGATTTTCTTGAAAACCTTCGTGTCGCATTTCTGGAAGATACTGAACCTAAATACCAAGTTTGGTGCTTATCCGATTGTTCGTTTTTGAGTTATGCTGTTCACAGACACACACACACACGGACATGTTTCTAAAAATGCTTTTTTTGGATTCAGGAGGTCTCAAAACGTGTATTTCCGGTGAAATCTCGGTATCGAATTTTTGGGTGGAATGCAATACTTCCCCTACTTACTATACGTAGTAGAGAAAGTAAAAAGTGGGTTGCTATGTGCTGCCCTTGAAATGCCACAGGTACTTTTGCATTACATCGCAAGAAACAACTGAATGGTGGAAGAACTTCAAAAAATCACTAATTTATTGAAAAATACAAATCAGTTTTAACAGATATCTTGAAAATGGCTGATGCCACAAAAATTATTTGAAAAAGATTGTGTATTTTAAACAGGTCTACTAAGATGGTTTGTTACGGTTTACCGGTCACACAAAAATCGTTCAGAATGAAGAGCATTTCAGTCTATTCCCAAAAAATTCAAGATGTACATTTTATTTGTTATGTTAAATGTTTGATATTTAGTAAAAGGTAAAGAAAATGAAACAACTGGCATTTAAAGGATAGTTCGGAGTGTGGAGATCTGTAACAAGTATTGATATCCAGAATTCACTAGAAATATGCTTTTTGAAGTGTGTTTGTGTGTGGTGTGTATGAGAGAGAGAGAGATATTTCCAAGGAAATGAATCCCCCTGCCTTTTACATGGAAAGAGATTTAGTTTTCAGATGTGGCTTTAAAGTGCTACGGGTTTATGGTATGACAAATAACACACATATCTTGAATTCTGTATGGTCATACAATGTGTTAGAAACACAATGATATTATTTTATTTGTTTTCATTAAGAAACACTGCAGAGGGTAGGGATGATTTTAATTTAGGAAAACATTGCACTGTCCCAGGAAGGAATCAAGCTGTTGATCTCAGGCTTCAGAAGCAAGAAGACAAATATAGTTTGTGTAACTGCTGATTGATATTTATCACAAACTTTTTGTGTAGTACGAGGACTGTAGCTTTCTTGATAGTTTCCTATCTCTACTATAAATATTTGAAAAGATCGGGGTTTCATGGATAATTTCCATAGCACTCTCATATTGTAGTATTGTTGTACATTGTTGACCCTACTTGAATTTCGCATACCACAAAATGGGAGTGACACGAGAGGAGTAATACAGCGCAATAAAATTTTGTTTTCGTTTAAATCATACAGCCTCTGAAACTTTCGAAAAGCTGAAGCAAGCATATGGTGAAGATGCACTACCTTGTGCAACAGTGTTTAGGTGGTTCAAGGACTTCAAAGGGCGAGTCCTCTGTGCTAAGCAAGGTGGGCCTGGTGTTTCGGCTTCTGCTATGGCTGAAGTCAACATCAATACAGCTGCTGTGATTGTTGTTCCCCCTCACTCTACTGATACAGCAGTGTACTACAGGTCAGTATTGGCTACACTGAGGAAGCACATTGCAAGGAAACGTTCAGCACTGGCGACTTCATCACGACAACGCGCAGCCTCACGTCTCCAATCAAGTCTAGGCATTTTTGGCTAAATTCAACATTACCTGTGTGCGCATCTGCCTTATAGCCCAGATCTTGCCACCTGTGATTTCTTTTTATTCCCATCACTAAAGGCAAAGGTTCGGGGCATTCGATTTGAGAGCACTGAAGCAGTGCTGAAGAAAAGTGAGGCGATTCTCAAATGACCTGACAAAGAATGGCCTGCACCATGTGTTCAAGGACTGGCAGAGATGCTATAAAAAGTGCACTGAAGTAGGAGGGGACTACTTTGAAAAATAGCGTGACAACAGTGAAATGGAGTAATAAATATCTGTGAAAAAAAAATCAGTCTGTCTTTATTGATCAACCCTCGTATTAGCTATTTCACATTCTCTACCATGATCTAGTGGCTAGAGGATGTATTGCATTCCTCATAAAAATTTAGTATTGGCATTTCACTGCAAATATATGTTTTGGGGCCTCCTGAGTCCAAAAAAAGCATTTCTAGAAAAATGGTGCATGTGTGTGTCTATGTACACATAATCAAAAATGAAAAGTCGGATAAACGCTAAACTTGATGTGTAAAGCTCAGTATCTTTCAAAGATGCAGCATAGTTTTCAAGAAAATTCCACACCCCAACTAACCTTTACATGGAACATTTTTCAAAATTTTTTATTTTCTCAAAAATGATTCTAATATTTTGACAATATATACCATATATATAGGACATTTACATGACAAATAAATGTATATCTTGAATTTTCTGGGAATAGCCTGGCAAGTCTCTTCCTTTGGAAGGAATTTTGTATAATCTTGTATAACTGGTAAACGTTAAACATTAAATGAAAATGTACCACACAAAAAGATGTCTCTCTCTTTAAAACACACAATTTATTTCAAATAGCTTTTTTTGTGGCATAAGTGATTGTTAAGGGTCTGAATTGTTCAATACTTTGTCATTCTTTTAAAATCCTCTCAATTTTCAGTTGTTTCTCGCGATGTCATGGAAACAGTATGGAATTTTAAGGCCAGCATATAGCGTCCAGTTGTTAAACATTTGACTATCACTGTTCCATTTGTATCTATAAAGAAATGTGTAATGTAGCTGTTTCTGCAAAGGTTTATCTCAATTAAAATGAAGCAGACAGAAAAATAAGCTTTTGTAAGACTAGTTTGTACACCCACTAATAAGCAATAGAAGGTAGAGAAAGTCATGTGACATTCATAAATCCACAAGGGTTCATTGATAACAAAAACTGACGTACGATTTGCAAACAGTTGCATTTAGTTTTCCATATTGTGCATTTAAGCAAGTTCATATTTATTAATTTTACAATCTTTGTAGTACAACATGATAATATATAAGGGAAATGTGGTTTTTGTTGTTGAGACAACTGCTGTTACTCATTTGAAACATAGCTACGATGTCACACCATGCTCCAACGGCCACATACCATAACTACCCACAAAATGTTATCTATATAGGATAAATCATATGAAAACAGTTATACTTATGGATTCACAGGCTGCTATACAAGCCGTCGCTTCTCAAATATCTGTTAACAAAACTGAAAACTATTGATCCCTGACAGTCAAGAAGATAATCACAAACAGAGCCTTTAAAACATGGAAGAAAGAACAATTGGGACAAAAACAAATATAAATCAACAAAAGATTGGAAACTGCTGCAGATCTAGCTAGAATTAAAATATACCCAACTGAAGAATGTAGTATCTGCAAAGGACTCGAATGACGTACTTCACTGCACAGGACTCTACTCAGCCCAATAACAGCAAAAGGAATCAAGTTCTTGTTCCCTAACATGTGCACCAGCTTTGTATTGGAGTCTACACAAAGTTGTGTGAGTGTGAAACTACAGATGTGTTTGACAGTATTGAGATATTTCTCCCAAATTAGTGCTGTGGTAGACAAAGTTGTAATGGATTGACCCTTGACATCTCTTGATGGAGTCAAAACAACTGATTAACAGTTATCTTATTAGATAATGCCATTGTGAAGCAATATCACATCTTACCTCAGCAGTGTCGTCCTCCGTGGACTAGTGGCACCGTGCTAGCCTCTAGTTCCCAAGGTCGCGGGTTCAAACCCGGCGGAGGGCGATGGATTTTTTCGGGCGTAAAAATCGTTAGCACGGCTTCCTTCGGAAGGGAAGTAAAGCCGGTGGTCCCGTGTCGTAGATTTACGGCACGTAAAAGAACCTCAAGCCTGATAAAGAGGCCTCTGAGCAAAATTACAGGTGTTTCACGCCCAATATAGAATGGGACGCTAAGAACCATAGTAGTTAAAGAGCGTCCATAAATAAAACTCAATTTTTTTTTTTTTTTTTTTTTTTTTTACCTCAGCAGCAAAATGTATTCCATGAGTTTTATTGCTGTGATACATTCGCGTCATTTTCTGTACTTATTCTTACAAAAGCTTTTTCTTCTATCTACCTCATGTTGATTGACATAAATATTTGTAGAAATGGTTTTATTGCATGTTTTCTTGTAGGTATACAATGGGTGTAAGGGAATATGGCAGACTTAAGCAATAGTCAAATCTTTTAAAAGCTTCTGATGGATATGTTATTCTAGCTATGTGGTATGGCCACGAGTTTCTCAGTTGTTGGATATGGAGGTAGGATATTTTCTTTATAATACATGTTCCCTTAAATTCCTTTTCTTTATCTTCTCTGTGTTATCACTTACTCATCTCATAACATTAAAATCAACTCCTTATTACTTTCCCTACCATGTACATAGTAGGTAGAGAAAGTATTCCATTCGATCCAAAAATTTGAAACAGTGATTTCACCGGAAATACATTAATTTGAGGCTCTTTGAATCCAAAATGCATTTTTAGAAAAAGGTACGCTGTGTGTATGTGAACAGCTTAACTTAAAAATGAAAAGTCGGATAAATACCAAACTTCTTATTTAGGTTCAGTACCTTCTAAAGATGCGACACAAAGATTTTCAAGAAAATCCCCTCATTGCAAACTACCCTTTACTTGGAATGTTGTCATCCTCCGTTGTGTAATGGTACCATGCTAACCTCTAGTCCCTGAGGTCGCAGGTTTAAATCCGGCAGAGGGCAATGGATTTGCATAAAAATCTTTAGCATGGCTTCCTTTGGAAGGGAAGTAAAGCCAGTGGTCCTGTGTCGTAGATTTACGGCACGTAAAAGAACCTCAAGCTTGATAAACAGGCCTCTGAGTAAAATTACTGGTCTTTCACGCACAATATAGAATGGGATGCTAAGGACTGTAGCAGTTAAACAGCATCCATAAATAAAACTGAATTTTTTTCTTGGAGCGTTTTTCAAAATTTGTTATTTTCTCAAATATGACTAACGGTTTTGATTAAAATACCATATATTAAAGATATTTACACGAGAAATAAAATGTACATCTTGAATTTTCTGGAAATAGCCTGTGAAGTTCTCTTCAATCAGAAGGAATTTTGTAGAATCTTGTGTAAATGGTAAACGTTAAGCAATAGACAAAAGCATACTTCACAAGAAATGTAGATCTCTTTAAAACATGCAATTTATATTAAAGAACTTTTTTGTGTGTCATCAGGCATTTCCCTGAGGTCGCGGGTTCAAACCCGGTGGAGGGCGATTAATTTTTTTTCGGGTGTAAAAATCCTTAGCATGGCTTCCTTCGGAAGGGGAGTAAAGCCGGTGGTCCCATGTCAAAGATTTATGGCGCGTAAAAGCCCCTCAAGCCTGATAAAGACACCTCTGAGCAAAATTTGTGGTGTTTCACACCCAATATAGAATGGAACGCTAAGGACCACAGCAGTTAAAGAGCATGCGTAAATAAAACTCAATTTAATTTAATCAGCCATTTCCGAGATAACCACGTGTAATGGTTCAAATTGTTCAATACTTAGCATTCTTTTGAAATCCTATCGATTTTGAATTGTTTCTCGCAATTATAATTTGTATAACCACTAATAAACGATAGAGGGTAGAGAAAGTCATGTTAATGTAACACATTCAGATTTCTTTGGAATGTTCACAGAAGACAAAATTACCAATCTTGCACAGTATTAATAAAGCTTATTGGTTTGTACTTACATTGGTAATTATATGTACCATCTTTTGTTTTACCAATTAAACTCCTGCCATTGTGTAATGGAACATTAGCAAAGAATAATAAATACCAAATTATAACATAAAATAAATCACTCAAGACAACCATTATCATATCATTAATTAAAGTAGTTTTTCTTCCTTGGGAATTACAACCAAATTTATAAACCACTTCAAGTTGGTCATTATGTGGTGGGTTTGAAGTTCCACTGTCTTGGCATGATTAATGACTTCTCATTTAAGAAAAGTATAAGTATTTGAAAATTCTAAGCAATAACAAGTAATCCTCAGAAATAGTTAACTATAAAAAATACAGTTTTTTGTATAGTGAGATTTTGTCTTATCTGTTTACCAGTTATACAAAAATCATTTTGAATGAAGAGGATTTCACAGAGTATTTCCAGAAAATTCAAGATATACATTTTATTTCTCATGTAAATATCTTTAATATGTGGTAAAGCCAAAATTGTGAGAACCATTTTTGAGAAATTCAAAACTTTCAAAAAAAAATTATGTAAAAGGTGGTTTAGAGTGTGATTTTATTGAAAATCTTTGTCTCACATCCTTGGAAGATGCTGAACTTAAAATAGCAAGTTTAGACTTTTCGCACACACATGGACGTTTTTCTAAAGATGCTTTTTTGGGTTCAGTGGTCTCCGGTGAAATTACAGAAAGTAAAAGATCTGATGTGATAAGTTTCTCTATCCATGACAAATTTACATTGAACTGTCACATTTCTTGTTAATCTGGTTGATGGTTTTACTAGGCTCCAAGTGGCTAACAACAAATACATCCAGGATTCACATTTGTTAATACCTAATTCATCTAATTTCGGCAATGCACTTATCCATAAGTTGCAATTATGTCTGCCATGCTGCAACTGTATTTCGCTGGTTAGCGCCATGATAGCTTTTGGGACTCTCCAAGCTGCTTGCCTTTTTGAGGAGGGAGTTAAAGCTGTCTTTTGGCGCACATGTCTGCTGTTCTCATAGCCAAGTATGGTGAACAACTTTATGATTTGTAGATATTGTTATCTTGCCTGGAATAATAATGTATTTCCCGGGAGCAGACTGGCGTTTCATGATCTCTTATTCTGAAATTGTTTTGGGGTGCTAAGCGTGTGTCAGGTTGCATATTGAGGGGAATTGTTTTATGTGACGTACCCCTGTTTCTGTTAAATTTATTTGTATAATGTCTGCTTCATTGTAATTGTGGGTGTTAAGTTCACAGAGGTTTATTCATGTAATGTTTGAGAGTTTTCACTTATTGTTCTCTGTTAGTTTAGTGAAATCACTCTAAGGGTAATGTTCTCCGCATCATTTATTATTTGCACTTGTATTTTATTGCTAGAGACTTGGATATTTAGTGTGGGTAAAATGGGGCGAATATGTTTAAGGCTATTGTAATGTAGAAGCAGAAAAGCAATTTGCCAAACCATGTGGGCAGATTGTAATGCTGAAGATGCGATATGTGCTGCTCGTTTATAATCTGTAATATTAAACAGCTTCTCAATGAACGTTTGTTTTGTATTATTTGGGGGACAATCCTTTCTAGTCCTGCCGATTTCCAAGTAGTACACCCTTAGCTATTATGATGTTGACACCGCAAAATGTGAATAAATGCACCCACTACAGTGCAACATAGTAACACTTACCTAGCACCAAGAGCAAGTCTTGTATTCACCATCAAGTTTTCACATTTTGGGATCCTCTGGAAAAAGGTTTTGTATGTGAGAGAATATTTTTACTTTCTCTATTACGTATACTAAGTAGGGGAAGTATTGTATTCCACCCTAAAATTCGATACCGAGATTTCACCGGAAATACATGTTTTGAGATCCCCTGAATCCAAAAAAAGCATTTTTGGAAACATGTCCGTCTGTGTGTCTGTGAACAGCATAACTCATAAACGAACAGTCGGATAAACGCCAAACTTGGTATTTAGGTTCAGTATCTTCCAGAGATGCGACACGAAGGTTTTCAAGTAAATCTCCCCACCCCGGACTACCCTTTACATGGAACATTTTTCGAAAATTTTAATTTTCTCAAAAATGGCTCTAACGATTTTGATTAAAATATCATATGTTTAAGATATTTTCATGACAAATAAAATGTATATCTCAAATTTTCTGGGAATGTCTCCAAAAGTGTTCTTCATTGTGTACGACTTTTGCATAACTGGTAAACCATAAGAGATAGACAAAATTCTACTACACAAAAAATGTTATCGCGTTAAACTACACAATTAATGTTATATACATTTTTTTGTTGAGTGAACCATTTTCGAGATATTGCATGTTATTCACTTAAATTTTCCAATACTTATACTTTTTCTCAAATTTTCTCTTTTTTTTTTTTTTTTTTTTTTTTTTTTTTTTTTTTTTTTTTTTTTTTTTGTCCTGGACATACAAAGAGAATGGAATACTTCACATAGCAACCACCTCTTAAAACCTAGCAATTCTCCTTGCATCTACAAGAAAATTAGCAATAAGATTAACATCTCGATATCTCGATTAACATGAAGCATATGGAGAATGAGCGTTTGTTAAAATAGTTTGTACAAGAGTAGAGAAAGTCATGTGAGTGTAATGCATCAGATTTTTATTAAAATGTCCGATATATTGACATGAGAAGTGGAATGAGCCTGGGTCTGAGATCATCCAAGCAACACAACCCCACGAGACCTATTGCAGCTCTTCACTGTCCTCACAATGCTGAGTGTGAACTCACCCATGTTTAATTGATTTTTTTACTTTCTCTACTACATATAGTGAGTAGGGGAAGTATTGTATTCTACCCAAAAATTTGATACCAAGATTTCACCGGAAATATAAGTTTTGAGACCTCCTGAATAAAAAAAAAAGCATTTTTGAAAACATGTCCGTGTGTGTGTCTGTCTGTGAACAGCATAACTCAGAAACAAACAGTTGGATAAACACCAAATTTGGTATTTAGGTTCAGTATCTTCCAGAGATGCCACACCAAGGTTTTCAAGAAAATCCCCCCACACCAGATTACCCTTTACATGGAACATTGTTCGAAAATTTTAATTTTCTCAAAAATGGCTCTAACGATTTTGATCAAAATATCATATGTTTAAGATATTTTCATGACAAATAAAATGTATGTCTTGAATTTTCTGGGAATGTCTCCAAAAGTATTCTTCATTGTGAACGACTTTTGCATTACTGGTAAAACATAAGAGATAGACAAAATTTTACTACACAAAAAATGTAGATCGCGTTAAAATACACAATTTATGTCATATACATTTTTTGTTGTTGAGTGAACCGTTATCGAGATATTGCTTGTTATTCCCTTAAATTTTTCAATACTTATTTTCTCAAATGGGAATTCGTTATTCATTTTTTTGTCTTGGATATGCAAAGAGTATTAATCAGTGGCAAAGGGAATGGTGCTGCACCTAGCAACCAGCTATTAAGATATATGCATGTGCTTAAAGGCTACTGTATTTTTATATTGCCCTTGTAAATATATATTCCCCTTGCATCTACAAGAAAATTAGCAATAAGATAGAGTCTGCAAATGTTTATCTGGATTAACATGAAGTAGATGGAGAATAAGCGTTTGTAAAAATAGTTTGTACAAGAGTAGAGAAAGTCATGTGAGTGTAACACATCAGATTTTTATAATAAAGAAATGTTAACATATAGACAACTACTTATTGCGGAAAAAATGTAAGATACACAATTTATGTCATTGTTTTTGTAATATTACGTGTTTCAAGTTTGTTTCCTAGTGGACAAGCTTGTAATTTGTCCTTTTTTCCTCTTTTGTTATTTGCCATTGTTGTTACCATCAATAAACATTGGAATGCCATTTTGTGCATGTTGAAACTTTGTTGCTAGGTAAGTTTATTATGATAAGTTTTACATCAGCAGAAGAACTTGATTATAGAGATGCTGCACTATAAACTATTTTTGCACCATATATTGTTGCAAGTCAACTAAAAATTTTAATACCAGTTGGAACGGCAATAATCATAGTTGCTCCTGTAAAGTAGGCTTATGTATCTACATCTATTCCTACTGAAAATATATGGTGAGCTCATACAGCAAATCGTAGAAAACCAAATTATAACGACATCCAAGGAACGAGCATCAGCCAAGATTCATATTTTCAGTCGTGAGGTGGTAAAAGAACAAACTTAATTAGCCTTTTTTTATTTTATATATTCACCAAATGGTGCTTTTGTCCTATTATATTCAATTAGGAAACCTAACGTTATATCAAGACGTACTAAAATTAAAATTTTGAATAGTAATGTGAAATCAGTTTTATTTATATGGGTGTGTGAAATGTGGAAGACAAGTAATATCATTGAAAGCATTTGTCAAGTACGTGCGTAAGTGAAAACAATGGGGGAAGGAGTAGAGGTACTGATTAACTGAAGTTTGTGCAATACATGACTTGGTGACTCACTCTCAGCCATTCCAGTAACCTAAATGTGTGAATTGAGCACTAACAGATCACAACTTAAGATTGTTTCCTCTTGATGCAAGTCAAACTTGGGCCACGACCATAGCTTACAGCTCTACTGTATGACTAACTTCCATAATGTAATAGAAAATCCTTTAAAAGAAAGTTTTCAGCACAGTATTAGCCATGGATGTAACCTGTGGCATTATCAAGATAAAAAAAAATTGTGACAATTGGAGAATGTCAGCAACAATTTTATAAAATTGGTTACATGCTTTTATACACAGAAAACTACTAATAAGGACATAATTCAGTGAAGAAGCTACTATTGCCTTTAAAGTGAGTATTGGTATGATCCCATCACTAATCGGGAGCTTCAGAGAACAAGTTTAAGAGTTAATATCCTACAGCTTAACAAAGGGACATTTTCCATTTTAACAAGGAAAATGTTAGCACTTTCGATAGCAAGCTGTAAAATGTATTGTGTTGCAGCAAATGGAGAATTTCTGTTTTCAAACATGTTTCTACTTTACTACATGCATACAGTAAGTATAGGAAGCATTGCATTCCACCGAAAAATTCAGTGTCAAGATTTGACTGGAAATACATGTTTTGAGGCCCCCAGAATGCAGAGAAAACATTTTTAGACAAAAGATCCGTGTGCATGTCAGTCTGTGTGGTTGTTTGTGAGCAGCTTAACTAAAAACAAAGGTCTGATAAGTACCAAATTTGGTATTTAAGTTCACCATCTTCCAAATATGCAATGCAAAGATATTTAAGAAAATCCGCCCACCCCAAACTAACTTTTATTCAGAATTTTTTTTTTTCAAATTGTTTGATTTCCTCAAAAGTAACCCTTAGCAATTTTTATAAAATACCATATATCTAAGCTATTTGTATGGCAAGTAATATGTATGTGTTGAATTTTCTGGAAATAACTTCTGAAGCGCTCTGCAGACCTACCATAAATGTGTGGTAAAAAAACAAAAATGTTAAAGATGAGGAAATAATATGTAACGGCAAAAAGCATTTTCTTCTTCAGAATAATGTTTTTGCTCTTCTAGCAAATGACTTTGTTGTTGTTATTAAACAATAACGAGGTGAACTAATAGCACTATGAGTTTATCTTGTATGCTTTTTTATTGGTAAACAAGTTTATCTTCCTCTTAACGAGTACAAACCTCACCGGAATCGAGTGGTTATGCATATGGGAGTCGGAGGCTGTGAATGTGGGACTCATCAGTAATTGGCCTTACCTAGTAAAAGGATAATAAAGAAGGAAACAGAAGACGTCTAGAGAGGAAGTGCAGCAGTACCAGTATTGCACCTGCGTATTCGGGGAACAGATATATTGGCCGGCCTAATTGGACCTAAGCCGGGTGAAATGGGAGCCAGAACACAAGCATGGCCGAAGCCCTACTTACGCCCTGGGGAATTTGGAGTGTGTGGCGTATAGGGTGAGTGTGTTCTGGAAGTAGTTAGCAGTGATCATGCTAGCAGCCGAACTTGTCACTGCGCGGCGGGAGCTGGCTGTAAATTGGTGTCAGAAGTCTTTTGTCCAGCATCGTCTGGAAGGCTGCCACTTCCCCCTTAAGTACCTTCTGAGTGTCATAGTTATGTAAGCTATTTTATCCGTCAGCATCACTGAATTGATGAGCGGAAATCTAGGCATGTCAGAGTCTTGTTGAGGATTGATTTCGGAGACCATCTCCTCCAGGACGGTGATCTTTACTGAGGTGAAGCAGATCCGCCTTATGTTGTCTAGCTTTTGGAGTAGTACAGGGGTAGCATTGGTGGTGATGTGTAGAGCTTGTGTCTGAGGAGGTCTGTGGATGCAGTGGGCACATGGCCTGGCTGGTGTAATGCCTCTGGCCTCCACAGGAGGCGCAGAAGCGGCGGCAGTGTCGGGTGAGGTGTTCATACTGGCAGCAGGTTTGCCATAACAGGGGCAGTCCTGCACCCAGGACCGCCAAGTAATCGCACTTGTCCACGAATTTTAATCCTAGCCAGGAGCTGGCGATGAACTCCCCTGACCATGGCAGCGGGTGTGTGTGGCTGGGTTGGTTACTGCTTTGACTGGCGGCAAACTGTTTCTTGGCTGTGCTGATAGCTTCATTTCCCCTCGGGGAGGGAAGCTTGTTGGCTGCGGTGAGAGCTGTCTTTCTCTTGCCCATGTTAACTCGACAAGCGAAGTGATGAACCACAAACAAGGCTCTTAAGGATTTTGATTAAAATGTCACATGTTTTGTAGTAGTTTAATGTTAATGTATTTGTATATATTGTTATTACGTTGTGGTAGCCAATTTGTAATTATAATAATTACAAATTTATTTGTTGAGCCCCACGTTTGGGAGCCAATTTGCGATGGTAAATTTATAATGTTATATGTGTATACTCAACATGGTGATGCCATCTTGTGACATTCATTTGTTCGGTTTGTAGCTCCATCTGGTGTTAGCAATTTGCGGTAGTATTAGTGTTTGTTTGAAAGAATGCAACTGTTATTTGATTTAATTTTTGTTCACTGTCCTCCGGCTAGCTATTATCTTTTCTTGGGTCGAGCACTTCTCTTTATACAGGTTGTGTAAACGGAAAGGAATCTTTTATCCAAAGATAACACTGATGAAGAAATTTATTATACACTTTTATTGTCGAAACAGTCACTATCACATTTACACATTGATCTTGACACTCGCCAAACTGAAACTGTTATAATAACTTCATTACTGATAATTCCTAATTCGCGTACTTCAACTTTTTGTATAATTAACTTTATAACACTTGAGATTTTTCATAACTCTGTTACGCGTAACCTGCAAATTGATATCCGAAGTGTGCCGTACAAATACTTTCGACGAACTGACGGGAATGCGACGTGTAGTGTACAAAGAATTTTGATGAACTGACGGGGTCTACCTCTAACCTACTCTTTTTATACTGCTTCACCCAGATATGCCTAAAGATTATAACTGAGCTGCAATTGGCTAATAAAACGCGCCAACATTAGTGTCTATTTTTATATCCAATGAAAATGATGAATACATATGCTCTAGGGAAACGTTCCAGAATATTCTAAACGCGCCAACATTACGTAACTTCCTCGTTTCCAATAATGATAAACAGCTCACCCCCTCGCTGCATTATTGCGCGCTATTATTGTCAGTTTCAGTAAGGCATTAAAAACTTACTTCTCAACAATAATTACAATCAATAAACATCTCAAATCAATGTCACATAAAAATGCATATTCATATTACAATCATTATTTACATTTAAGTAATTTGTGATACAAATTACTGCATCAGTTTAAGACATTCGTTTGACTAATAAAATGGATATCTTGGATTTTCTGGGAAGTGCTCTTGATTGTGAATGACTGACAAACCATAAGAGAGAGACAAAAGCGTACTGCACACAAAAAATATACGTCTCATTAAAACACACAATTTATGCCAAGTAAATTTGTTTGTGGCATTGGCCATTTATGAAGTTATTGTTATTGGTTTGAATTCCCCCGCTACTTAAGATCCTTTGAAGTACTCTTGTCATTTATATTTTTGTCGTATGTAATAGAAAGAAAACAGAATTAGTGACCCATTATTTTATCATCTGCCTATCACTGGTGTCCTCTATCTTCTTGTACAGGGGGTGTCTCCTTGAGATCTCTTTGTGGTTTACTGGGAAAAATGCCAATCAGCTGGAGAATTTAATGTCATACCGGCATGTTGCCATGGTAACTCAGTGGTTAGAGCAACCAGGCGGAAATCGGGAGATCCACGGTTCAAATCCCGGCAATGGCACTGCATTTTTCAGTCGTCTGATTCCACCTTTCCAACCTTGTCCAACACATGGCTTGTGTGGAAAAACAATTATATTAATGTAAAGTTTAATATGGCTGTGTTTGTTGCAGATAAACACTTGGTGGAACAAAATGTTTTGGAAATTTAATCATGCATCATCTCCGCATATAGAAACACTTCTGAACAAAGAGGTAAGCTAATGTGAAACATGTTTGTAGCTTGTTGTGTGAGAGAAGTGAGCGCTGATTGATACTTGTGGCTTGCAGGATGTGACGCTGCACGAGCTGATGGATGAGGAAGACATTCTGCAGGAGTGCAAGGTTCAGAATAAGAAGCTGATAGACTAGTAAGTACATCTCTATATAAGAATTTAAATAGTTTAGTTTATCCCATAAAACTTATTATTCTATAGTGCACTATCCTGATTTTACACTAACTTAAAGTCAGTGAGACTTATGCCCAGTTTCACAGTTAAAGCTACGTTACAATGTAGTTCACGCACATAGTTGAAGTGGTAAGCCGAGCTTATACATGACTTGGCTTAAGCCATACCTAACTGTGGTTTAAGCTAAGGAGTCACCGTGTTATCTGAACAAGATGACGTTAGTGATGAGGAATCATTTTAACCCGTATGCACAACAGATGGTCTGGAATGTGCCCAAACCATTTTCACGTATGGAATGACTGAGAATTTTACAAGAGATTTAGATGAAGTACACGGTTGGCAATGGTGGTATCAGAAATTTTGAAATACAGTTAATCATAAAACTGACTGGTAAGTAGCAAAACTTAATTTGACATGCCCTTAATTTTAAATTTATGCTTCATACTTTTATCGTATACATTGTCGCACTCATTGCTGTGACATCTACTACGTATAACGTATTGCTTATATTTCCGTAACAAAGTCCTCTCATCAGAAACAATGCTTCTCTTGACTTTGAAGCTATATGCAAGTGAAAGCATGCTAAAACTTACAGCTGCAGAGCTGTCAAAATTGTTTCTGTAATCCAGTGTTCATATTGCAATGTTTCCACGCGTTTAGTTTTTTCTTCATAGGAATTTGTCTGTTTCCTTGCCCTCTATTACATGCTTCACAATTTCTAGGAGAATGAGAAGTAAAGTTCTACACTTTGACTCATTTTAACTTTATGTTGCTGGATAATGCACAAAAACTAATTTTAGGAACAACATTGATGAGAATTCACTCTCCGTGCATGTGCAAGTGTCAACCAACTTAACTGTTACATGGAATTGTTCAACTGAAAGCCGAATGTGATTACTGTAAAACTTGCAAAGCTTAAACCTGGCTTAAGTGACATCTGTAGCTTATTAAACTTTTGGCTTAAGCTTGAACTGTGCTGGCTTTACCGTGGGCTTGTGCATGTAAACAGTAAGATGGTAGCTTGCACAAACACATGCCAAGCCTTCAGTCAGAAGGGAAGTTTTGTATGCACCCATTCTAAACAATTTATTAGGAGTTTATCAATTATATAAATTGTTGCCATGCTTTTGAAAGATAAATTCTAAGGAATATTGCGATGGGAATAAGAAGAATGGTTCTTACGAAAAAATGAGACAGAAATTAAATCTTAAACCTCTGTATGATCTTCCAGTAGTTAAAAAAACTACACTCAGTCTTTCAGGAGGAGGAGAGAGATTCACATATCACAGTGTTCTGTTGTTCAATTATAGGGATCACCAAACGCAGTAATTTGTTATGTGTACTTTCGCCCATTCTCAAATAATTACAGTCACCTGGATCTTCTCTTAAGTCTTTCATTAAATTTGTATGCAAATATATCTTTCTTCTCAGAAGCCGCTTTTTGCACTATTTTGATTGGGAGCATTTGGTACTTTTTTTTTCACCAATAAACAGTGCAGAAATGCTTATAACAAAAAGAAGTATCCGGGTCAGATTATTTTGCCTCTTTCAATGAGGTTTGTGCAAACTTACTTACAAAGCTGGATGCCGCACGATGTTCCAATAAATTGCTGTGTGGCTTTAGACTCTTGATTATTCAAGGTTGCTGTGGCATGAAACAGCCGGTAGAGCAAGTTGTGTGTGTCCTGACTCCCTCAGATGCATTTAACGTTAGCTCTTCTAGTGAAAGGGTCATGTATATATGCAGCTCAAAAACAGTGAACAACTTTAATGTGCATTATTAATAAAGAAATGAAAATGGGGCGTGGAAATAGTAATGAATCTGCAGTTAGAAAATGCTTACTCTATCAAATTTTGACGTTGGCTGAATTGGACACAGTAATCAGCTAGAAATAAATGAAATCTCATTGCACAAAATTGACTTGTCGATATGCATTCCTTGTTGTTACCAGGCTATTATGAAGTGAAATGTGGTTCGTGCGAACCAACCTAAATCAGCGATTTTGTTCTGGATATTGAATATGGAAGAGATAAACACCAATTCATGACATTATTTAGATGAGATCACTACAACACATTGCGCACTCTGAAACCAACTGAACATCACAGGCAGAGCGATTTCCATTGTTGTATGACTTGCCCACTTGCAGAAGCATTGTATGCGATAACTAATTCTAGATTGATTTCCACTAAATTTATCTTGGGGACATATTTCCGCTGCATTAAATACAATTTGGCTGCACTGTATCTGGCTTTGACTTTTTGCACATGGCCTAAACCATCTTGTGTCTTTATAAATTTCACATTTCCATGTTAATTTTTCTAATTCATAATTAGTAATGCCCAACTTCATAGAGACTCATGTGTCTTGCATAGCCATAAAAACCAAAGGTTGGGAAATAA
This sequence comes from Deroplatys truncata, assembly GCA_030765065.1. Classification (NCBI taxonomy): domain Eukaryota; kingdom Metazoa; phylum Arthropoda; class Insecta; order Mantodea; family Mantidae; genus Deroplatys; species Deroplatys truncata. The sequence continues at coordinate 15,209,412 of CM060981.1, forward strand.
CAAATACAGAACAATCACAATAAACATCTGACATACGTAAAAACACAAACATGATATATTAGGCTGTAAAACTCTTTGTCGAGTTAAGAGAAATGTGAACGCAATCAATTACGTTTCTCTTAGCGTGAAGAAGGGCCTTGCCCCATTTGTGTTGTGTCAGCTATTTATTGTGAGCTGTATTTGATTTGTGCTGTAACGCACTAAAAGTGTATGTTTGGGGCTATTTGCAGAAGTGTTGAGAATTAGAATGACTGAGGATACATCCATTGCTAGGGGGTCTTCATATTTATTTGGCCATTGCCACCACTCGGTTGTCAATACTAGTGAAAGGCAACTGGAAGGGGAGAATGTCAACAGTTCTGAGGTCACCTTAATGAAATGGGACTTGTATTGTACCTTTCCAATATTTACATTTTCAACTTCTTTTGCAATCTCAGCATGTATGCTGATAGATAATTCAAATAACTGAATGGTCTTTGTAGTGTAGTGTGTCTCGACTTAGCACCCAACTAGGAAATTCTGTAATTGGTGGTCATTTCCATCTCGTGTGCAAAGAGCGCACAAAATGTTCTAGTGAAAAACAGTTGTGCATCACCGCAGTGCATCAGCGTGTAAACGCATGCAGTCTGAGGTTCAATTGCTGAACTAATAATCACATCATTCATTTAAACTGACTGGCAGTAAAGACGGAATAAATGTGAAGACTGTTACAGTGTTGTTTAACATTCAATCAAGGCCACAGCACCGATCTTCAACTCCAGAGACAGGAGAATGGTAGCATGCACTCCCACTCACGACTTGTAAAAACTATCTTTCCAACCTTGTGCTACACACAGCTTGTGTGAAGGAATAACTAATTATGATTACCTCTGTGCTTATTTTCAACTCCTCACCTACTTATGCAACACTGGCAAGACAGCTAGTATGTTGATAAATTGCTCTCTCTCTCTCTGAACATTAGTGCACAAAATATGTAGTTAGCACAAGTTGAAGTGAATGCAAACATCATTTTGGTATTATGTTTCTTTAATAATATGAACATTTAAAGGTACAGGTCATAAATATAAACATAGATTTATGTGCAAATCCTAAATGTAATTCCAGAAAGTGATGTTTCTCTGTGTAGTTTAAGTGAATCTTGAGTCGCTGGATTGAAGATGGAAGCAGGTTGTGGTCTCGAAACATGTTGCAATGATTTAAAGTAAGTAAAGTTTTAGTGTATCCACCAACTCTCTAACCTGTGAATAACACTTACTATTTCCCTGTGTAGTTTGGTTCGTCCGGATGTGATGGAGGAACTGGTAACACTGACAACTATTGAACCGTCGATCGAGGTGGATGAGAGAACACGTTACAAGTATCCTAACATTGCCTGTGAGCTATTGACGTGCGATGTCCCAGCCCTGAATGAACGTCTCGCTGGGGACGAGGTGTTGTTGGGGAAACTGTACGCATTCCTGGAGTCCGAGAAGCCTCTGAACCCATTGCTGGCCTCGTTCTTCAGCAAAACCATTGGTGTTCTTGTAGCACGTAAAAGTGAGCAGGTCAGTTTCAGATGCAAGGTATATCGTGTTTATTTATTTATTGAACCCATACAATGCACAATATTCAGTTTACAATTAAAAGTCATATAGGTGCAACATACAAAATGCATTTCCTAGGCAATATTCGTAATATTGAACATTGATTTCTACTTTCTTGAATTTATTTGATTTGAAGTATTAGTTAAGTAATAAGGAAGACAATTTTACAGTTGTAGTCCATGGTTATCATGATCTATGTCTACATCTTCTGCATTCTCAGTCTCCAAACTTCTCTGTCCCCCATAGGTTCGCAGCAACGTGTTTTCTTGGGTCTGCCTCTCTGCCCGGAGGACTCCTCTGAAGATCTTTGGCAATCAGTCCATCATTCTCACATGCCTATACCATATTATGTGTGTTGCACTTTCATTTGTTCCTGAGTTACTTCATTTCTAATTCTTTCTAACTTAAGTTCTATTTGCTCTTCTCCAAACATCCATTTCTCTTGCTAATAATTTTATTTCTTCTCTTCTTTTTAGTGGCCAAATTTCTGGGCCGTGTTGTATTATTTTCTTAACTGTTGAATCATAAATAAACTGATATGTCTGTCCCATTGAGCAGGGATATTGCTTTCCTGCCCTGGGTGTTTCCATCATTATAAATTGTAATGTTGTAGTTCTCTTTGTTGTTAATAATCGAAGTTATTATTTATGTTACATCTAGTTGAGTAGTTTTCCCTGTGAAATGTATTTGATTTTTTTCTTTCTTGATTGTCAAACCACCCTTTTCACATTCTGAAATTAATTTCCTTGTCATGAAATCAGTATCTTCTTAACCTTGTGTCATCTGTAGATATTATCTCTTATCAGTATTCTGATGGGTTTACAACCCTTTTTCCGTTTAAAAAATTATAAATTAATTGTATTTAGAAACTTTTCAAATAATTTACTTAAGTGACTGCTAATATGCAATTCATTTTTGCTTTCTCTTAATGGGAGATTCATGGTGATGCTAATGGCCCTCTTTTGTAATTGAAATATCTTTATACCATTTACAAAATGTCTCCATGTCGTTACACCATACAACAGATGTGAATGAAACAATGCTAAATAGCATTTTAAATGTTTTCCTAGTCCTTAGTTGATAAAGAGCAAAGCATATCTTACTGAGTTTGAGCATCCCAGCAGAGGTGTTGATTACTTACGTATTTAACTGAAATGTTCCCAATTTTGACTAGAGAATTTAAAGATTTTTTTTCCCATTCTTATGCTGAAAGTTAAGTACAACTGTTTTAGTTTCATTTATATTTAATTTGTTCGCTTGGAACCAAATCATTAAGTTAACTATTGCCATATTTAATTGTGTACTGGTTTTCAAAGGCCCTCCCTCAAAAAAGCTGTAGTGAAGTAAGTGTATTACAAACTCATACATACACAATTAATATTTATTGTTTAGAAACTGCGTACAAATGTACAATAAAGGAATCGTTCTTGATTGTGTTCATAGTATTCTATACAGCAAGAACAATGTTCCATGCAAGCTGACAATCTAAAACAGATAAAATATACACTTACTAAAATGGTGCATTGTGGTTAATATATCTAAGTAATTTACTCACTTTTTATGTTGTATTATACTTACGTAGGTAACCAATCCTTGCTGTCGGTACTGGACTCCCCTGTGGAACTTCATTTATCATTGTCGCTTCAGATTGCATCCTCCTCTGTCGCATCCATTTTATTGGATATGCAATACTTCAGGGTGCTAATGACCTAGTAGTTGAGCACCCTTAAACACGAATCATCAATCTTGAATGACCTCTCGACGAGATTGGCTGGTCCCATGCAGCTTTTACCAGTTGCATACCAAAGATAATGTAGGTCTTTGAATTCTCCCAGTGGGCATTAACTTGTGGTTGTTGCTTGCCATCCATTCTGCATACAGCCTTAAATGTGTGACTAAGAAAACATCCCCTGGCTGTAACAAGGTCTGAATTTCCTGCAGCTAACCTTCTTTTCACAACTTCCATTTGCTGTCCAATAATAGTATGTTTCTCTGGCGTGATAGAAGTGCTCCAGGATGTCGCATCCATACAGTTTTAATCCAGTCCACGACCAGCTGCATCAGCAAGCATAGCTAACATAATGATACAGCATTGCTTTTCACAACTAGCCACAGTCTTGGAGCCTTATGTTTTCTTTCTATCACATGGTATTACACTGCATCTCGGAATAAACAGGCATTTGATCTACATTTCCTATTTGCCAAAGCAGCATTTACGAAGACATATAACATGCCTTTGGAAGGCTAGAAGTTTGTCTTCACATGCTTCTGGCATACATTGCACTGTTGTGGTACACCTGCAAATTGTAAACCATAGAATCCAGCGCAGGTTTGCTTTGAAATTCTGTGCAACACCAATCTCTCATGCCATATTCATTGCTAGAAGCTGGTTACAGCATAACAAACTGGCGTCTTGAACTTATGAAGGCCCCAAGTCTATCTGCCAGTTCTGATACTTGCCCGGCAGTCCTCGGAAAGACCATCTATTGCAGTTGGTTGCTTGCAACTTGTCCTTTTTCCTCCAATCTCTTACACAAGATTCTGCTGCACAATTTCCTATTTCTTCCGTTTCTTTGATAATTTTCAATTTTCCTCCAGCAGTGAATGAATGCAAATTTACAGTACTCATTTTTGTAAGTCTGTTGAGGTGCGAATATTTTTGTAAGTCTGCCAAGGTTTTGTCACAATAGAACAAATGATACCTAAATCAGAACTATTGCAGTTGCTGGAGACGAACAAAGAATGACACTACCACTAACCCTGTGTGCTTGCACACCGGAAATACATGTGTAGGACTATGCGAGTTAAAAGCAATGCTTCCAACATAAATTCAAGTGCGATGTACACCCCAATTATACAAAAAAGGTATGCATGGTACATGAATAATTATGGTAAATTTTTGTCAGCTTCCAAAGTACGCTTTTCTTTTCCTTTTATAAACAGGTTGTTGTCCTCAGCATAAAGGGTAATATTAATATTAGGCATGCTTTAAATAATAAAGGAAGATCCTTTATGTACTGTATAAAGAGAAGAGGGCCCAAAACAGTTCCTTGAGGGAAACCTAAAGTTGATGTGGCTTCTTCTGAGATTACTGAATTTTCTCCCTTGCTTGCATATAGAAGTAATTTCGATTATTTATTTTCTTTTTTTCTAAATAAGTTTTGAACCACTATTATATAGTTTATTTAACAGAATTTTGTGATCAGCCTTGTCAAAAGCCTTAGACAGATCTAAAAATAAACATATACCCATTTGAAAATGAACTAGGAGTAGGAAAACTCATTTACACTTTTCACTTAAGTAAAATTACCTGGACCTGTTTCGAGAGTCCTTTGCTCTCATCATCAACTGCTGACCTACTGGATGGTGGTATCTGGTGAGGGTTTGATGTACTTGTTGAGTTTGTCTTCTGCTGGGATAACGAAATTCATTGCGATATTCTTGTTCTTCCAAATGTAGATTTTCTCCCAAGCGGATAGTTCCATAGGTTTTGAGACTTGTTTTAACAGTTTGACATCCGGGTCTATTTTGTGGTTTTTCTCACAAAAATGATTTGCAACAGCAGATTTTTCAATTTGTTTTTGGTGAATGTCCCTGAAGTGTTCTTTTCTGCACGTTTCAATATCTATTTTGGTTTTCCCAATGTATTTCATGCTGCATTCTATGGCATATATTCCAGATTTTTGCTTTGGAGGGACTTGATCTTTCAATTTTGAACTTCGGAGATTTTTAATGCTGTGTTTGTTATACGGAGCAAGTTTTACATGGAATTCTCTAAAGTTGTTTTCAAATTTGTGATAAAAATGTGGGTGGTATGTAAATTTGCAGACACTGTATATACAGTGGCTCTTAGCTGATGATGAAGACAAGGTGTCTTCAAAATGCGTTCAAGGTAATTATCTTGAAAGAGTGAAGTTAGAGTGTGTTTCCACTAGAATTTTATTAACAAGATCACTACTTCACCATAAACTGTGTAAGGTCATTTACACCAAAGTATGTCCCTTAAGGTTAACACTTGACCTTGTTGTCATACCATGTTGCAGGCCCCATTCAACTCATTCTGCACAGTTATGCAGCAATTTTCAATTCGCTGCTGTAATTCTGCTATATTGTGAATTTTGGTTCCACCATAAACGAGTGCCTTGAGATGGCTTGAAAGGTAGAAGTTCAGGGGGTTAAGGTCCGGTGATCTGGTTGGCCAAGAAACTGGTCCTGCATGGCCTATCCACTTGCTGGGATATGACATGGCTTTGCTCCATCATGCATAAACTATAAGGTGCTTTGCGTAAAACTCGACCCAAATGTTGGTACACTTGGCTAGTCAGATGCAGTGGTACAACATGCGGTCGCAGTAAGTGATTGTACCACAACAAATGTTTAGTGTAAAGCAATGTTGGTATCCTCTTACCATAGTTGCTTGAGGATTGTCATAAGCCCAAATGTGCATGGGTGAACAGGACTTTATCAGTGAACAACAAATTAAGATTGCATTAGCAACATGTTGCTGGACTAACCACTGGCAGAAACGCTGATGTCTGCAGAATTTAGCTTGTGTACTTTCTGCAGGTGCCATATAGTAGCGCTTATAGTCGGCTCTTCTTCCACTGCTTCTAGAATATTCCCCTCAACATCAGCTCATACAGTTGAGGTTGACCGGACCGTGGCACAGAACCACAGCTGCACAAGTCTGATCATTGTCAGCAACAACAGAATGACCAGTTGCAGCTTAGCAGACCTGGTGCCTCTATACAACAAACAATACTTACATGCAGTAAACAAATTGTGTAGAGGTGTGTTCTACAGTATTACAGCCACTGTGTCGAACATGATATGTTCAAACGCTGTAATGTTTTTAATACCTACCAAGATAGTACATTGTACATCCTAACTCCAAAATAAAGCAATTTCAGATAAAGTTGTTGTTCACCAATGACACTGGGGATTAATTGATCTGCATCATTTTCCCTCTGGCTTCCCAATATAAAGTCTGTAAGTTATCACTTTTAAGGCCTTTGCATTTGGCGAGATGCTGTTTGTTCAGGATGACATCTTCTTCACAGAGAGTGCACTTGGGTGTAGGTAGGCATCCTATCTTGTAGAGGTGTTCTGCGAGGCAATCGTGGCCAGTTGCCATCCTAAATAAGGCCACTGCAGTCTTCCTTGGCATTTTTTGTATATCAACCCTATCTTTAATATTCTTATAATCTTTATCTTTTAATTTATCTTCAAGTCTCTGCTGTCTTTTGAAATGTTGTTTAATGTTATTTAATTGTTTATTTATTTCTATTTATCCTACAGGTTTTATTTGTTGTATTGCACCTTTCTTTGCTAATTGATCCGCATGTTCATTGCCCAAAAGTCCGATATGAGCTGGGATCCATTGTAGAGTGACATGATTTTTAGTTTCAACTGCTTTAATTAGGCTTCTTATTTCTTTAATATTTCTTGTTGTTTTATTATTGTAATTTACTATTCCATCTATGGCTGATATTGAGTCTGATAAGATGACTATTTATTGTTTTATGTATGGTCTATATAAAATGTTCTGTAATGCTGCTTTTATAGCTGTTAATTCTCCATAGTGGTTTGAAGTTTCATCTAATGTTAGATGCCGTGCAAAATGTTTACAGTATACTCCTGTACTGGCACTTTTTTATTGATGAGGGATCCATCTGTATATATTCGGAGCCATTCATTTTCTGTAGCTATTGCTATGGCTCTCATTTCTCTGGTATATTGTTTTGTTTGTGTATTGTATATATCAGGTCATTCTGATACTGTATATCAATATATTCTATTGGACTCGTTATCTCTGTTGCAATTATATTTGTTAATTTCAAATAAAGTACTGTATTAAAGATTAAAAACAGTGAAGTATTCATCATGATGTAGATTGAGTCACACTTTTTTACACTCACCTTCACTAATTAAAAGTTATATAAAACAGAAATGTTTTCGAGGGCATTCATCCTCATCGTCAGCGACTGGGTGACTAAGTGTCACTACTGTATAACATTTTACTCTTATTTTGACCCCTATATTATACCCACAAAGTTTGTACAGTGACTTTCACACATGTTATAGAGATAAAGTTGTTCACCTTTCTGTGACTGCAGTTTCAGATAGATTTACTTTATAAGACTTTGGTCCCCCAAAAGAAAAAGCTTTCAGCTATCAGTTGTTGGATTTATCGGTTAATCCAGAGTTTGTAGAATGGCTTGATGATGTACTGTCCAATTGAAGCCTTCCATAAAGTGTGCAGAAAAAAGTTTAAACTCGGGACTATGTTTCTATTCTACCTTCCAGGAATTAGTTTATGCTTTGGCCGGTAGCAGGCACTTGTGGTTGTGCTGTTCATGCAGAAGAGCTGCTAACATCTAAACAAAAAAGAAGACTTATATGAATGACTGATTTAGTGCCCTAAGCATAAAGTTTTTCAGGGTTGAGGACCCTAATCACAGAGTGACAACAGGGCAGCTGTGAGATCTGTGCGGCTAAACCGTTAAAGAATTAAAGAACAGTTTGTTTGGTGGAATAGATATGATAGGTAATGATTGTGTTTGGAAGAACTAAAAATATCTGTCTTCGCAGATTTTGCTAGTACTCATGGGCTAGCAGTTCTGCCAACGAAAATCATTGTCCACGCAATTTATTCATGAGTTCAGGAACAAAAAGAAGTCATTGGGTGCCAAATCAGGACTGTATGGCGGATGACCCATCAATTCGATTTTTTGAGCCTTTAAATACTCTGTTGTTAGACGAGATATGTGCGTGCTCGCATTGTCTTCATGAAGAACGATCCTACGGTTCTTGTTGGTTTTCCTTATTTCACCAAAGACTTCCGGCAAACAATAATCCATTCGGCATTGGCCGTTTTACGTTCCTCTAAAGGCACTGTTGCCGCATGGCCAGTTTTGCTAAAAATGCAGGCAACCATTTGCTTCGAAGTGCTTCGAGTGCGCACAACTTTTGTTGGATTTGCTTCATCTTGAAACACCCATACAGTCGACTGCTGTTTACGTTCCGGCTTATACGCATAGATCCATGATTCGTCACCTGTTACAATCTTATATACGTCTTTTGAGGCACTGCCATTGTATTTCTTGAGCATTTTTGTACACCAATCGACACGAGCATCTTTTTGAGATTGCATCAAATTATGTGGGACCCAACGAGAGCAAACCTTTTTCACGGCTAAATAATCATGCAATATTTTATATTTACTGGTGGAACTAATGCCTAGGGTTGCCTCAATCTCACAATAAGTCGCATAACGATCTTTCATGATTAGTTTTTGCACAGCATCAATGTTTTCTGGCACAGCAACTAATTTTGGATGACCTTCACAAACTTCATATTGAGCAAACAGCGGCCACAATTAAATTTGTTATACCAGCGTTTCACAGTGGCAAAGGATGGAGCTTCATTGCCAAATGTGGAAGTTAGTTGATCGATGCACTCTTGTCTTGATAATCCATGTTGAAAGTCCTAATATGCACGAACATTTTCACGAGTTAATTCCATGTTTTTGTTGACACACAATTTTCAAGTTAGTGTAAACAAAACAAATGAGAAAATGTTTGAAGTAGATTATGGTCAAAAATGCCAAACTTTCCATTGGAAACGTCAGATGGCTCCTACACCATTCAGGGTTGCTAAGGCTCAAAATATAAATAGTGCCCTTCGTAAATGCATTTTCTTTCTTTAAATCACCTTTCTTCTGCATTTGAAGTAGATATTTACGGAAGTGTTACCAAACTCAATAATGTAGTAGAGGAGGCTGTTAAAAATTGTGCTTAGGGAAGTTAGGTTCACGTTTATGCTGTTAACCCTGTTATGTAGTAGAGCTATGCCACAAGACGTTTTAAGCTTGAGATAGCTTCGTGTATGGCATCTGAAGCACAGGATGAGCAGTTAATTTCTGTTATTATTATATAGATGACAATTCTAGTAACTGAAAGTGGAAATGAAAATAACTGGAAAAAGCAAAGAGGAAGAATAATAATGGGACTACAATGGCTCAAGAAAGCGTTAGCAAAGAATTCTCATTTTTAATATGCAGAAACAACAACAATATGTAATTCATGTATTCTGCATTTTCCCAGATTTTTTATTTTGTTAGGTTTTGAAAATTGTACCAATTTTTAAACTTTTTCATGTGTGATATTTGCAATTTTGTATGCATTTACTGGCAAGTTTTTTAATTATTTATTTATTTACAATACGTGAAGTTGTACTGAAAATAGTTTCGGATCCAATGGAAGAAAAATGTGTCAAAGGTAGGAATTTTGAATATTTTTATTGAACTTTGTCATTAACATCTCACTGTGTCAGATTAAATCTTATGCCATTGAGATTGTCTTACACTATATAAAAGAAAATGTGATCTGTTCCATCCAAATGACGTTCTCTAGCCACTGTTGCTAATTATTTCACAAGTATTGCAACAAAATCTTATTCTTTACACATTTTACTGTAGCTACAAGAGAGAGAGGAGACTGAAGTAATAGTCGAATCTTTCAAAAGCGGGTCACAATATACTGGCTTTAAAATTCCACTCTCTTTGAGCGACATGGCAAGAAACAAAAGAATGGTGATTTAGCAGTTTAATAAGTATAATTTGACATTGTGTATTTTAATGCGAGAGATACATTTTTCATGTAGTAAGGTTTTGCATATGTTGAATGCTTTAGCAATTATATGTATAATTTTTACTTTCTCTACTACGTATAGTAAGTAGGGGAAGTATTGTATTCCACCCAAAAATTCGATGCCGAGATTTCACCAGAAATACATGTTTTGAGACCCCCTGAATCCAAAAAAAGCATTTTTGGAAACATGTCCGTCTGTCTTGTCTGTGAAGAGCATAACTCAGAAACGAACAGTTGGATAAACACCAAACTTGGTATTTAGGTTCAGTATCTTCCAAGGATGCAACACGAAGGTTTTCAAGAAAATCCCCCTACCCCAGATTACCCTTTACATGGAACATTTTTCGAAAATTTTAATTTTCTCAAAAATGGCTAACGATTTTGATTAAAATATCATATGTTTAAGATATTTTCATGACAAATGAAATGTATATCTTGAATGTTCTAGGAATGTCTCCAAAAGTGTTCATTGTGAACGACTTTTGCATAACTGGTAAACCATAAGAGATAGACAAAATTTTACTACACAAAAAATGTAGATCTCATTAAAATACACAATTTATGTCATATACATTCTTGTTGTTGAGTGAACCATTTTCGAGATACTGCTTGTTACTGCCTTAAATTTTCCAATACTTATACTTATTATCAAATTCGTTATTCCCTTTTTTTTTTTTTTTTTTTTTTTTTTTTTTTTTTTTTTTTTTTTTTGTCCTGGTATTACAAATAGAATGGAATACTCCACATAGCAACCAGCTCTTAAACGCTTAAAGCCTAGCAATTCCCCTTGCATCTACAAGAAAATTAGCAATAAGATTAACATCTCGATTAACATGAAGCATATGGAGAATAAGCGTTTGTAAAAATAGTTTGTACAAGAGTAGAGAAAGTCATGTGAGTGTAACACATCAGATTTTTTTTTATTACAATAACATTTCTTTACACTCTGTTCACTTTGTTTGTCTTGAATTAGCTAAAGCACATATTTCTGGTGAAATGTCTATTTGAAATTTTTGGTTTAATGCATACTTCCTCTACCTATCATAGATAACTGTTAGAGAAAGTAAAAAAGTTTGCAGATAGTATCTTTAAGAAATTCAAATATTTTTATATGTGTTTTATTTTTTTTTTCAACTGGTTTAACAGTAAGTTATTATAAAATAATTATATTATAAAATAAAAATGTTGAACACAAAAAGTGTAATATTGTTTGTTGGTTGCGTGTATTAAAGATAAAGAATTTTCTCTGCATTAGTTTGGTCACTAGAATGTAGAAGACAAATGCTCTCTGGTGTCACTCTGTAGTGTCCCAACCGGCTGCATATGGCAGAAATGTCATCATAAAGTAGTAGTATAGCTTATCTTTGGTGTTTTCCTTGAATGAGCAGTTGATTAAGTAAATAATGGAGTTGTAACACTAAAAGCTAAGTTTTACCTGTTTGCCTCGTCATCTTTCCCAGTGGATTTCGAAGCGGTTGGCCCCAATGTGTCATGAATTTTCAGAGGGTACTGTGTGGCAGTAAATCAAATTGAGCGTCTTGGTTTTTACACTGTCTGCCTCGTACATAGTAGGTAGAGAAAGTATTGCATTTACCCAAAAAATTGATACGAAGATTTCACTGAAAATAGATATTTTGAGGCACCCTGAATCCCCCCAAAAAAATTTTTTAGAAAAATGTGCATGTGTGTGAACAACATAACTCAAGAATGGATAGTCAGATAAATACCAGACTTGAAACATGTGACACAAAGGTTTTAAAAAAAAAATCCCCCCACCCCAAATTACCCTTTGCATGGAACATTTTTAAATTTATTTGTTTTTCTGAAAAATGGCAAACAATTTTGATTAAAATACCTCATATTAAAAATATTTGCATGATAAATAAAATGTATATCTTGAATCTTTTGGGAATAACCTATGAACTGCTCTTCATTCAGAAGGACATTTATATTATGAGTTTGTCAAATTTTACAAGTTCATTTTTCTCAGTTCTCACTGTCACTGCTTCATTTTTATGTAGTTCACATAACTTCACTAAGGTGAACCACTTCACTTAGTAGTTGAACACAAGACCTCCACAGTAGTACTTGCTGCACAGTTGTCATCAACTTGCTCAGAGAATATCTCTTAATGTCGCACCACCAACTCTCTCGTACTCAACTTGCAACTGATTAAATTAAATTGAGTTTTATTTGTGGGTGCTCTGGTATGGTTCTTAGCGTCCCGTTCTATATTGGCGTAAATCTACAACACGGGACCACTGGCTTTACTTCCCTTCCGAAGGAAGCCATGCTAAGGATTTTTACACCTGAAAAAAGTCCATTGCCCTCCGCCGGGTTTGAACCCACGACCTTGGGAACTAGAGGCTAGCATGGTAACCACTACACCACGGAGGACGACATTGCAACTGACTGAGCGTGAGAACGCCTGCTTATGTAGTCAGTGGAACCTTTCCACAAGATTCTCAAATGTTGTAGAAGTATTTCTGCACTGTTCCTGGAGGAGGGGGGTGATAATGTGCCTAGCGAGCTGCCATTATCACTGACCTCTTGTCCATAGTTGCTGCGTCACAATATAATGTTGCATAAAACATACTACACAAAAAATGTACGTCTTTAAAACACAATTGTTATGTAGTGTCAGCCATTTCTGAGATATCCACCATTAATGGTTTTAGTGTTCAATACTACTTTGTCTTTCTTTTCAAGCCCTGTCAACATTCAGTTGTTTCATGGAAACAGTATGGAATTTTAAGGCCAGCATATAGCGTTCAGCTGTTAAACATTTGACTATCGCTGTTCTCTTTGTATCTATAACGAAATGTGTAATGTAGCTGTTTCTGTAAAGGTTTATCTGTATTAAAATGTAGTAGATAGAGAAATAAATGTTCATAATAAGTTGTATGTTGGTTGACAAGAAGAAGACAAATCTGCCATTGCTCACCACTCCTGATCAACTAACACAAAATTCAATGCTTGTAAAATGTGCAATAGAATTAGATATTTGGGAGAAGATCTACATTTTGAAGAACCAAGATAACGTACTGAATTTTGATTTGGCACCACATGAAAATTCTTAACACAGGTACCAACCTCTTCCAAATCCACCGGGAAAGATGACAAAGCGAGCAAGTCTTGAAACATGTTTAGGTAGAAGTTATCTTTTAGTGTTACTATTCACACTCAAAACAGAAATCCAATTTAAACGCATCACAGTTTATAACTATACCAAACACAGTAAAAGTGTTAACAAATGAACAGAGAGTTTAGTATTGGTGAGAGAAAGCGGGATGCATGCATTACAGTGTTCTGATTGGCAATTACTTTAATTCATACAAAAACACATCACTTATCATAAGGAAGTTGTCATTTGATGTGTTTTTGTTTAAATTAAATATACACAGGGGGAGGTTTTGAAAAAAAAGCCCTATGTTTACTGAGTGAGCAATGATTCACACACACATGGATCCCAAGATCAGAAAGTGTGTTTGGTTTTGGGAAACAGTCCCAGCAGACTCACAATATAAATGATCAATTTCAAGGACATTTTTAAAGTAGAGGCCCTTATATAACAACTACTAAATATTTTGTGTACATTAGTTAAGCTTTCTTTCTACACAGTTTTGTCACTGTGGTGTAGAATACATTTTGGCGACTCCTCATATAACCATGGTGTACTCTTTCTGAAATCGTGATGTCATGGCTGTGTCTGGAAGCCCAAAATTCATCCCAGAGTTATTGAAAGTAAACAGTTGTTCATCTGACGTTCGCCAAAAGGCAACTCATTATTTATCTCCTTGTGTGTGTCCCTAAAGAAATTATCACAGTAACTTCAAAAATGGCTACATGTTTCCTTAACACATAGCAGCAGGCTCTAGAAAACATGTGCTATTGCTAAGACAAATGTTCAAAAAACATTGATAACTGGTAGAAAAATAGTGTGAGGTTTGAAGAATTGGCTAAAAAATTAACTATCAAAAAATATTTAGTAGTTCGTATTTTATTTTAAAACGAACTGTACTTGTACATCCATGTTAACATTTGTAAACCTAGATAGAGTGAATATTGCATTGTGCACATCTGTGAACAGAATAACCAAACACCAAACCTTAAGACGTTCTTGAGGTCAAAATCGTGCAGAATTACATGTTTCCGACAAGGATGGCATAATGTTTGCTTAGCAACAATCACATAGTCAATCTGTTTAAATGTATGCATAATCAGTTTTGCCTCGTAACCCACAAAATTCCAAAGAACTCGCATATAACCACTGCCTTGTTCATCCTAGGATTGTGAAGGCAGTTACTGCGTACAAGGAAACTTAATACTTTTTAAGTTAAAAGAGTGCTATAAATATATTTTACATAAATAAGGTCTGCATTGTGTAAATTCACCAGTGATTTCTGCCTGAGCTCTCAGTACTGCAGCATGGGCCAGATGAAAATACAACAAGGCTTGTAAACTATGACCTATTCTTTGATATCTGGTCAGATCTCTAATGAGTGTTCAATTCATTAATCTAACCTCAATTATTACAAAGTACACTCAGGGTATAGTAACTGGAATACTAGGTAATATAAAGAAAATAATGGAATAGCAAAAATCTAGACATGATTTACTGTTTCATCAAGGTTTACTATAATAATCATCATCATTGCTTTTATTTTCTTTTTAATTTTGTTTTAAGAAATAAACAGCGGAGTTACACCTTTCTTTCTGGCATGAGCCATTTTCGAGTTATCCATTATTATTGGTTTGGGTTTTTTTAATGCTTTGTAGTTTTATAAAGCTGCTGTCGCTAATTCATTGTACTTTTGTTTTGTAACTTCTAAATTATAGAATTACGGCTTCCATTTTATTATTTTTTCTATAATTTTGGCTCCTGATTTTCTCAACATCAAAAATTTTAATTACATTATAATGTTAAGATACATTATTATAAGTAGGAGATTTTTAACTTGATTACAACTGGCTATTCTCATGGACTAATTTTGCTCTTTTTCCCTAATATAAATACTTTCTGAAAAGTGCAAGTCCTTTGTATGAGTCGAGCTGTTAAGACAGCCTCTGTTTCATGGCCAGAAATATGCTGTTGGTGGAGTGTGGCTAGACCTGCTGGATGCTCTATCTCGCCCATGGATTAGGATGGGTGGGTCCAGGTAAAGTAAACGGTGGCACAGTATGACAGGACGGTAGAAGCACCCAGTATGATAACTGTATTATAAATTTTGTTAATATATTACTATACTCACATTTTATATATAACTAACAGTGATTTTTGGGTTTGTTGTACTCGCACGGAATAAGTAACAGTCCAAGCAAACTGCTGAATTGCATTACTTTCTGGTGTCCAGAAACTTTTGACTGGCAGTGTAGTAGCTATGTGTAACAAAATGGTAATGTAATTGAAATATTTTATTTTCTGTGTCCCCTAAAGTTGTCAATCCTTCCCCTACAAAAAAATTCATGGTACGCTATTGCACATTCATTCATTTATCTGTTTCTCTGTCTGACTGCTGAACCAATCCAGAAATGATGTCAACGTCCTCACTGATTGCTTTAATGCTATTTACTAATTAAAATATAATTCTATTAAAACAGTATCTACATACTGAGAATACCAAACAGCAATGCAACAGATGTTCCAAACAGGAATACAGCTGCTTCTAGGAATTGACCGGCTAACACTATTAATCTTTGGTTGTTAATCTCCTGAAAGAGGTGGGGAAAATAGATTCCAAATACGCCAGCGTTTACACATAACCGCAAACATTTTCATCAAGTATTACTTGACTGACTCAAGTCATAGTTCTTCATTATGACGTTGCTCCTTTCCCTTTCTGGATTGAAAGCGATAGTTCGTTTTACTTTCAGATTTAAAAAAAATAATATGCTGATAAAATGCTCTATTAGTATTTATAACAAACAAGCACAAAATATTTTCTAATAAAATTAGTTCTAGCAAAACCACATTGCACTTAAAGATAATAGTAATACCAAATCAAATTTAAAAATTTATTTCTCAAGTTCTCCAAAAGAAACATTGTGATTTTGTTCCATTTATTTTCTTTGCAGAAACAGGTTCATCATTTTGTGTGTGATATAGAATTTGTTAGCGGTATTGTATTTTGATGCTGATTGTGATTGGCTCAGAAATTAGCTTTGGTATTTCCAATTTGTAAATCACAGCACACTTGCTATTCTCACTTCCATACATGAGGTCTTTCATTTAACAGCGTGCACAGGAGAGACAGGAATACATCTTCACAGTAAGGTTGTATCTTAATGGTAGCTCTTCTGAGGGAACATCTGCAGGGGCTGTCCTGTGTGTTTCAGTAAATGTGCAACAGACAGTGAATAGACATACTGATACACAGCTTACATCTCTGGGGAACTAAATGTGAGTGATGCATAGCTTACATCTCTGGGGAACTAAATCTAACTGATACATAGCTTACATCTCTGGGGAACTACATGTAACTGATACATAGCTTACATCTCTGGGGAACTAAATGTAACATACATAGCTTACATCTCTGGGGAACTAAATGTGACTGATACACAGCTTACATCTCTGGGGAACTATATGTTACTGATACACAGCTTACATCTCTGGGGAACTAAATGTGACTGATACATAGCTTACATCTCTGGGGAACTATATGTGACATACATAGCTTACATCTCTGGGGAACTATATGTGACTGATACGCGGATTACATCTCTGGGGAACTAAATGTGACTGATACATAGCTTACATCTCTGGGGAACTATATGTGACTGATACATAGCTTACATCTCTGGAGAACTAAATGTGACTGATACATAGCTTACATCTCTGGGGAACTATATGTGACTGATACATAGCTTACATCTCTGGGGAACTATATGTGACTGATACATAGCTTGCATCTCTGGGGAACTATATGTGTCTGATACATAGCTTACATCTCTGGGGAACTATATGTGACTGATACATAGCTTACATCTCTGGGGAACTAAATGTGACTGATACACGGCTTACATCTCTGGGGAACTAAATGTGACTGA
Source organism: Deroplatys truncata (assembly GCA_030765065.1). Taxonomy (NCBI): domain Eukaryota; kingdom Metazoa; phylum Arthropoda; class Insecta; order Mantodea; family Mantidae; genus Deroplatys; species Deroplatys truncata. The sequence continues at coordinate 15,226,696 of CM060981.1, forward strand.
TACACAGCTTACATCTCTGGGGAACTATATGTAACTGATACATAGCTTACATCTCTGGGGAACTAAATGTGACTGATACATAGCTTACATCTCTGGGGAACTATATGTGACTGATACATAGCTTACATCTCTGGGGAACTAAATGTGACTGATACAAAGCTTACATCTCTGGAGAACTATATGTGACTGATACACAGCTTACATCTCTGGGGAACTATATGTGACTGATACACAGCTTACATCTCTGGAGAACTATATGTGACTGATACACAGCTTACATCTCTGGGAACTAAATGTGAGTGATGCATAGCTTAAATCTCTGGGGAACTATATGTGACATACATAGCTTACATCTCTGGGGAACTATATGTGACTGATACATAGCTTACATCTCTGGGGAACTATATGTGACTGATACACAGCTTACATCTCTGGGGAACTAAATGTGAGTGATACATAGCTTACATCTCTGGGGAACTATATGTGACTGATACATAGCTTACATCTCTGGGGAACTATATGTGACTTATACACAGCTTACGTCTCTGGGGAACTATATGTGACTGATACATAGCTTACATCTCTGGGGAACTATATGTGACTGATACATAGCTTAAATCTTTGGGGAACTATATGTGACTGATACACAGCTTACATCTATGGGGAACTAAATGTGAGTGATGCATAGCTTACATCTCTGGGGAACTATATGTGACATACATAGCTTACATCTCTGGGGAACTAAATGTGACTAATACATAGCTTACATCTCTAGGGAACTATATGTGACTGATACACAGCTTACATCTCTGGGGAACTATATGTGACTGATACACAGCTTACATCTCTGGGGAACTATATGTGACTGATACACAGCTTACATCTCTGGGGAACTATATGTGACTGATTCATAGCTTACATCTCTGGGGAACTATATGTGACTGATACACAGCTTACATCTCTGGGGAACTATATGTGACTGATACATAGCTTACATCTCTGGGGAACTATATGTGACTGATACACGGCTTACATCATTGGGGAACTATATGTGACTGATACACAGCTTACATCTCTGGGGAACTATATGTGACATACATAGCTTACATCTCTGGGGAACTATATGTGACATACATAGCTTACATCTCTGGGGAACTATATGTGACTGATACATAGCTTACATCTCTGGGGAACTATATGTGACTGATACATAGCTTACATCTCTGGGGAACTATATGAGACTGATACATAGCTTACATCTCTGGGGAACTATATATGACTGATACACAGCTTACATCTCTGGGGAACTATATGTGACTGATTCATAGCTTACATCTCTGGGGAACTATATGTGACTGATACACAGCTTACATCTCTGGAGATCTATATGTGACTGATACGTAGCTTACATCTCTGGGGAACTATATGTGACTGATACATAGCTTACATCTCTGGGGAACTGTATGTGACATACATAGCTTACATATCTGGGGAACTATATGTGACTGATTCATAGCTTACATCTCTGGGGAACTATATGTAACTGATACATAGCTTACATCTCTGGGGAACTATGTGACTGATACATAGCTTACATCTCTGGGGAACTATATGTAACTGATTCATAGCTTACATCTCTGGGGAACTATGTGACTGATACATAGCTTACATCTCTGGGGAACTATATGTAACTGATACATAGCTTACATCTCTGGGGAACTAAATGTGACTGATACATAGCTTACATCTCTGGGGAACTATATGTGACTGATACATAGCTTACATCTCTGGGGAACTAAATGTGACTGATACAAAGCTTACATCTCTGGAGAACTATATGTGACTGATACACAGCTTACATCTCTGGGGAACTATATGTGACTGATACACAGCTTACATCTCTGGGGAACTATATGTGACTGATACACAGCTTACATCTCTGGGGAACTAAATGTGAGTGATGCATAGCTTACATCTCTGGGGAACTATATGTGACATACATAGCTTACATCTCTGGGGGACTATATGTGACTGATACATAGCTTACATCTCTGGGGAACTATATGTGACTGCTACACAGCTTACATCTCTGGGGAACTAAATGTGAGTGATACATAGCTTACATCTCTGGGGAACTATATGTGACTGATACATAGCTTACATCTCTGGGGAACTATATGTGACTTATACACAGCTTACATCTCTGGGGAACTATATGTGACTGATACATAGCTTACATCTCTGGGGAACTATATGTGACTGATACATAGCTTACATCTTTGGGGAACTATATGTGACTGATACACAGCTTACATCTCTGGGGAACTAAATGTGAGTGATGCATAGCTTACATCTCTGGGGAACTATATGTGACATACATAGCTTACATCTCTGGGGAACTATATATGACTGATACACAGCTTACATCTCTGGGAACTAAATGTGACTGATACACAGCTTACATCTCTGGGGAACTATATGTGACTGATACACAGCTTACATCTCTGGGGAACTATATGTGACTGATACATAGCTTACATCTCTGGGGAACTATATGTGACTGATACATAGCTTACATCTCTGGGGAACTATATGTGACTGATACATAGCTTACATCTCTGGGGAACTATATGTGACATACATAGCTTACATCTCTGGGGAACTATATGTGACATACATAGCTTACATCTCTGGGGAACTATATGTGACTGATACATAGCTTACTTCTGGGGAACTATATGTGATGCATAGCTTACATCTCTGGGGAACTACATGTGACTGATACACAGCTTACATCTCTGGGGAACTATATGTGACTGATTCATAGCTTACATCTCTGGGGAACTATATGTGACTGATACACAGCTTACATCTCTGGAGAACTATATGCGACTGATACGTAGCTTACATCTCTGGGGAACTATATGTGACTGATACATAGCTTACATCTCTAGGGAACTGTATGTGACTGATACATAGCTTACATCTCTGGGGAACTATATGTGAGTGATTCATAGCTTACATCTCTGGGGAACTATATGTAACTGATACATAGCTTACATCTCTGGGGAACTATGTGACTGATACATAGCTTACATCTCTGGGGAACTATATGTAACTGATTCATAGCTTACATCTCTGGGGAACTATGTGACTGATACATAGCTTACATCTCTGGGGAACTATGTGACTGATACATAGCTTACATCTCTGGGGAACTATATGTATCTGATTCATAGCTTACATCTCTGGGGAACTATATGTGACTGATACGTAGCTTACATCTCTGGGGAACTATATGTGACTGATACATACTTACACCTCGGGGGAACTATATGTAACATACATAGCTTACATCTCTGGGGAACTATATGTGACTGATACATAGCTTACATCTCTGGGGAACTATATGTGACTGATACATAGCTTACATCTCTGGGGAACTGTATGTGACTGATACACAGCTTACATCTCTGGGGAACTATATGTGACTGATACATAGCTTACATCTCTGGGGAACTGTATGTGACATACATAGCTTACATCTCTGGGGAACTATATGTGACTGATTCATAGCTTACATCTCTGGGGAACTATATGTAACTGATACATAGCTTACATCTCTGGGGAACTATGTGACTGATACATAGCTTACATCTCTGGGAACTATATGTAACTGATTCATAGCTTACATCTCTGGGGAACTATGTGACTGATACATAGCTTACATCTCTGGGGAACTATATGTAACTGATTCATAGCTTACATCTCTGGGGAACTATGTGACTGATACATAGCTTACATCTCTGGGGAATTATATGTAACTGATACATAGCTTACATCTCTGGGGAACTATGTGACTGATACATAGCTTACATCTCTGGGGAACTATATGTATCTGATTCATAGCTTACATCTCTGGGGAACTATATGTGACTGATACGTAGCTTACATCTCTGGGGAACTATATGTGACTGATACATAGCTTACACCTCGGGGGAACTATATGTAACATACATAGCTTACATCTCTGGGGAACTATATGTGACTGATACATAGCTTACATCTCTGGGGAACTATATGTGACTGATACATAGCTTACATCTCTGGGGAACTATATGTGACTGATACACAGCTTACATCTCTGGGGAACTATATGTGACTGATACATAGCCTACATCTCTGGGGAACTATATGTGACTGATACATAGCTTACATCTCTGAGGAACTATATGTGATTGATACATAGCTTACATCTCTGGGGAACTATATGTGACTGATACATAGCTTACATCTCTAGGGAACTATATGTGACTGATACGTAGCTTACATCTCTGGGGACCTATATGTGACATACATAGCTTACATCTCTGGGGAGCTATATGTGACTGATACACAGCTTACATCTCTGGGGAACTAAATGTGACTGATACATGGCTTACATCTCTGGGGAACTAAATGTGACTGATACACAGCTTACATCTCTGGGGAACTAAATGTGACTGATACACAGCTTACATCTCTGGGGAACTAAATGTGACTGATACACAGCTTACATCTCTGGGGAACTAAATGTGACTGATACACAGCTTACATCTCTGGGGAACTATATGTGACTGATGCACAGCTTACATCTCTGGGGAACTATATGTGACTGATGCACAGCTTACATCTCATGGGAACTATATGTGACTGATGCACAGCTTACATCTCTGGGGAACTATATGTGACTGATACATAGCCTACATCTCTGGGGAACTAAATGTGACTACAAATGAGTTACACCAAGAGTGGATTTGAGAAATCTAGGTGCTAATTTGACCTTGTTTGTTGTAAATGACGTCTGCTGTAATGCCCCTTGCATCCCATACAAACTGAACTTGTAAAAGGGGAGGAGTGGGAGAAAATATCATTGACAGAGTTGAAACACATCACTTACATACTTTACGTGTTTTGAGAGCAGAGCTGGCTGGCTGACGGCTTCTGGGAGTGTTGTACAGTGTGTATTTGTGTGTGATTACATCTCATCGGGTAGTGGAGTGATGAGTTTCCATTGTGGATTGAGTGGCAGCAATTCAAAATTGATGACACAGTATTTACGTTTTGTGATTAAAATCTTTTTACAAGTTTCCAACTCAGTTGTGTATTTTGTAGGTGTTACGAGCGTTATTTTTGGTGTGATGATGTGATTGGTCATCCAGAAGTGCTGTGCAACTGCAGAGTTTTCCGTCTGTTGTATTTGATGTATCTCATATGCTCCTTTAATCTAGTTCCTAAATTTCTTTTAGTTAGATTCCTGTTTTTTTGTTCTTAGGTATTTGGTCCTTTTGATTTGTTGCAGAGTAATTTCTCTAAACTGAATTTATTTTGTGGAGCTAGGCAGATGTGGCATTTATAGCAAGTGTGTGGCTGGAAAATGAACTTTTTGAAAATCATTTTTGTTTTGTGAGTTTTGTGGTATGCTTAATGTGTTTCTTGAATTTTTCTATTTTCCTGCCGGTGATTTGTTTATTGCTCAGTGTTTGTATTCTCCTTCTGTTAAGGTTATGTAAACCAATGGCCGCATGTTTGTGTGGAACCAGGTTGAAACTACCGTTTTCACAATGTGTAGGCTTCCTGTGGATACCAAAATTGATCTTGTTCTGGTTTTAATTATTTTTAAATGTGAGAATGGTAATGTGCCGTCATTTTTTGTTTGTAAGTTGAGATAGTGCCACATGAACAAGTATACCTATGCCATACTTTGTAAATGTGATAGCTAAGGCTCTTGATAAAACCTATTGTTGGAAGTGGAGCTGTTCTGAGTGATGCAAAGAACTGAGATTCAAAACACTGTCTATTTTCTTTTGTTTTGGGTAAGCCATTTTGCAGTTGGTATAGGAGCTTGTGTATTGGGAAAAGGGCAATGACATCAAAGGATACTAGTTTATCTTCCAGTTTTAGTTGTATATGTTATTAAGTGTTGAGAGTTCCTGATGCTTTGGATCAATGATGTTTATTAAGGTCTCATTTTGTTGCCTGGTAGCTTATCCAACTATTGCATATATAATTGTGGCCACATCGTATCATCAGTGTCCACCAAGACTGGATAAAGTTTCACATTCATTTGGTGATATCCCAAAGTTGTTAGGCAGTACAGCCATAAGTGTAGATGTTGCCAGGGACCATGAGACAGTGGTGCTCAAGCAGTACAGATATTGAAATTAATAGTAGTAACAAATTGTTTTTAAAAAGTTTGAAAATAAAATACATTTTTGTTTTTCTCTCTTTCTCTCTCCTTTTTTCCCTTCTCCCCAGAACTGGTATTCCTATCAGTTCACTTGTTTACAGGTGTTGGAGTTTCTAAAATCTAAAGAGAACTGCATAAGTTTGTTGCTGAAACATTTGGGCACGTCGGCCATAATGGACCTGATGCTGAAACTTATCACGCATGTTGAAGGAGTCGAGATGAAGCAGAACATTCTAAATGTAAGTGAACTAATGTTTGACATTATCCCACAATGTATAAGCAATTGTCTGCTATGTGATTCTCTTGACTTGCAGTGGTTGGATAGCCAGCGGGTGGTACAGTGTCTAGTGGCATTGCTGAATCCTTCCGTTGACACAGAACGACACTGCAATGCTGCCCAACTTCTCTGTGATGTCATCAAAATGTCGAGAGAGAATCTCCACACCAGCACCGAGAGAACAGATCCTGATCCTATATTGAATACACTAGAATCGTAAGTTTCCACGTGAACATCAAACCACTCATTACTTAGTAAATTTTGTTTATTTTTTTTATTTATCCAAACAGCTGAGTAGTGGAACGATACGAGTATTTCTCCATACTCGATAGTTATACTGATTTTTGAGCACCTATACTCGATAAACACTGTAAAGGCGAGCACTGAATTATGTTATTACTATTATTAGTATAGTGGTAGTGCTAGTTTTCTGTGTATAAACACATGTAACCAATTTTGTGTTGTATGCTAATTCCAAAATAAAATTGCCCATGTTTGACATTCTCCAATTGGCAGCAACTTTTTTATCTTGAATGCCATGGATTATACCTATATATCCCCTATTGTTAATCAGGGCTGATAATCATGATAACAATAATAATAATACTTTCTTTGCTTCCCTTTTTAAGTATTTATAGTTTGTGCTGGAGACTGTCTCTTAAAGCAATTTAAAACAAATAACTAGCCATTCTTGTTTATTCTCCAATCTTGAAAATACAAACTAACATATATATTTTATGTGAAAGTCAAACAAGTAAACATAATGTGTGTCTTATATCATTCTACCTCTATTCACAACTGCTACATAGGTATTTTTTCATCCGGTATTAAGCATTTGGCCATATAAGACTCGGAAACCTAGTAAGTTGGTGGATTAAGCCTCTCTACTACCCACTCTCATGCATGTTATACGAGGGCATATCAATTAAAATTTTGTAGAGGAAAATCAAGGGAGTATTATATAAAATGTAGAGCTGTATAAAGGAATCACAATTTTTGTTTAAGAAGACAAACATTCTTGAAAGAACAAATATTTCCAAGTGCTGTATTATCTCACGTCCAAAGTTCAGATTTGTTTACTGGAGTAGGTAAATGTAATGGTTGAGAATGAGTCACCAGAAACGCGATTTAGTGCATCAGCTTCATTCACAACTCAGTTAACGCTGCATGTTTCACGAGTATCTCTATTCCTTCCCCATTTTTAGGCAAGTTTTTGTGTACACACAAGTGTCTAGTCATATACCCACAGTCGAGGCAGTAACATTCCTCCTTATTTAGCTCAAGTAAAAAGCAGCAACTTTCAATAATACAAAACTTAAATTTAAAAGTATTAACGTATTGAAAGTTTATCTCAAAGTATTAGGCATACTTCGATACCGAGTATAGAGGTCCCATCCCCAAGTTTAAGATATTTGCAAGATCAATTAAGGTTATGTCTTGATAACTTATTAACCGTAAGAGATAGACAAAAAGAAGCTACTAAAAACACACAATTTTTGGTCAAATTTTTATATTGCATTAAGCCCTTTGCCATTATGAATGAAACATTCCACCACATGCAGATGTCCTTCACCTGTTACAGATGGAACAATTCCACCACACACAGATCCCTGTCACTTGTTATGAGCAAAATCGTTCTGCACACGGATTAGAGCTATGTTAATTTAAAACAAAACATTGTTTTACATTTAAGTTATGGACAATATCATTTTTATACACCTGGTATTGCAACTGAAGCATGCTGTGAAGGAATTGTAACCCTGTTAGCATAATGTTTCACGTAATTTTATGTGTGTATGAACGTTTTTGGCTCCTACCGACTGTATCACAATCTACTTACTCTAATATATTGCAAAGGAAGAGGTTTTTTTGTTCCAAACAAAAATATGTAAATGACGGTCATTAGCCGTTAATCTATGCAGCAGTTAATGATTCTTGAGTAAGCGTTCTATGAAGTGTAATGGACCAGAATCTCATCACCAAGTTCTTACAACCACTGATCTCGGGAGCAAGGTTTCAGAGAGAGTAATTCATTATGTCTTTAGTTATATTTTTGTGTATAGTAAGACGTTCTTCAGGAAGCTAGCATTCTGTTTCACTAGACTCTAGCTGCTGATCTAGCTTGCACAAGTACAATCCCAGCAGAAGTAAAGTATCTGCATAGTATGCCCAAACTAGCTACCAACTTTTAAAAACAAATTAAATTTTGACTGGGATTTGAACTGATAGTGGCTGACGTACAGTAGTCAGGCATGCTTTAAAAGGCTGGCAGATTAACCATTTCTGACTTCTTTGTTGCTATTTGTTTGACTTTTCCAGTACTCTACCATTCCTTTTTATTTTCTGTAGCACATACCTAGATAGAGAAGGTATTGCATGCCACCTAAAAATTTGATACCAAGATTTTGCATGTTTTGAGGGCTGCTGAATAAATGAATATGAAAAAGATTATTAGGAAAAGGTCCAAATTTGTGTTTGTGAACAGCATAACTCAAGAGCAAAATCTTAGTTAAACACCAAACTTGGTATTTAAGTTTAGTAACTTCCAAAGATGCGACACAAAGGTTTTCAAGGAAATTCCCTCTCCCCAAACTACTCTAATTTTTTTCCCTCTAAAATATGGCTCCAACGATTTTTATTAAAATACCGTATATTGAAGATATTTAGATGAGGAATGTATATCTTGAATTTTCTGGGAATAGGCTGTGAAATCCTCTTCAATCAGAAAAAATTTTGTAGAATCTTGTATAACTGGTAAATGTTATGCAATAGATGGAAACGTACTACAGAAAATGTAGATAACTTTAAAACACAGTTTGTTTCAAATAACTTTTTACTTTCTCTACTACGTATAGTAAGTAGGGGAAGTATTGTATTCCACCCAAATATTCGATACTGAGATTTCACAGGAAATACATGTTTTGAGGTGCACTGAATGCATATAAAGCATTTTTGGAAACATGTCCGTGTGTGTGTGTGTCTGTCTGTGAACAGCATAACTCAGAAACAAACAGTCGGATAAACACCAAACTTGGTATTTAGGTTCAGTATCTTCCAGAGATGCGACACAAAGGTTTTCAAGAAAATCCCCCCAACCAAGATTATCTTTACATGGAACATTTTTCGAAAATTTTAATTTTCTCAAAAATGGCTCTTAACGATTTTGATTAAAATATCATATATTTAAGATACTTTCATGACAAGTAAAATGTATATCTTGAATTTTCTGGGAATGTCTCCAAAAGTATTCTTCATTATGAACGACTTTTGCATAACTGGTAAACCATAAGAGATAGATAAAATTTTACTACGCAAAAAATGTAGATCACGTGTTGTTGTTGTTGGTTTTTTTTTTTTTTTTTTTTTTTTTTGTGAACCATTTTCGAGATATGCTTGTTATTCTTTTTTTTTTGGTCCTGGTAATACAAAGAGAATGGAATACTCCACAAAGCAACCAGCTCTTAAAATATTTGACTATCGCTTAAAGCCTACCAATTCCCCTTGTGTCTACAAGAAAATTAGCAATATGATTGACATCTCGATTAACATGAAGCATATGGAGAATAAGCGTTTGTAAAAATAGTTTGTACAAGAGTAGAGAAAGTCATGTGAGTGTAACATGTCAGATTTTTTTTTTTTGTTGGATCGCCCATTTCTGAGGTATCCATTATTAAGGGCTTGATTTGTTCAATACTTTGTCATTCTTTTCAGTCCCGTATTTCCAGTTGTTACTTGCGATGTCATGGAAACAGTATGGAATGTTAAGGCCAGCATATAGCGTTCAGTTGTTAAACATTTGACTATCGCTGTTCTCTTTGTATCTATAACAAAATGTGTAATGTAGCTATTATCTTAATTAAATGGAGTAGGTAGATAAATAAACTTTTGTAAGAATAATTTATATAGCCGTTGGTAAGTGATGGAAGGTAGAAAAATCATGTGAATGTAACACATCAGATTTTTTTGAACTGCTATGTTACAGTCCCCAATGAAATATGTAATGAAACTATTGCTGCAAATATTTATGTTGATTAACATGAGGTAGATAGAAAAATGAAGTTAGGGTTGTAGGCAAAGTCATGTGAAGGAACACATTAGACCTTCCAGATGTACTAAAGAGACACATCCTCCATAGGGTAGGTAGAGGAATTCTTATGTTCCAACCAAACATTTTATATTGAATTTTTGTACCTCCATAATCCAAAAATTAGCACATTTAAATTTGTGAGGCCCTAAAAGCAATCTGAAGTATTTTAACAAAACATTTGCTCTACTAAATGCATGTATAATGATTTTGGGAATACCACATATGAAAAATTTGGAATGTTGAAAAAGTTATAAAAGTAATAAAATGAAAGGTGTTGACAAATGCCAGATCATATAAGCTGTAATATTGGCCTATTCTGTTAATTTGACTGCTAGAATTTAAGAATGAAGAATAACACTTATTTGTCTATTTGCTCATGCTAATTGTTATAAACATTTGCAGAAATAGTTACATTACACATTTCCTTGCACAGAGCGTTCACTATATTGTGATATGCATGCTCCGCGCACTGTGTATGAAATTCCATCCTCTTTGAGTGTTATAAGAAAATAACTCTTCAAGAAATATTAACTGTTGGAACATTCAAACCAAGAGAATGAGTATCTTGAAATGGCGGATGCCACAAAAAAATATGCTTGACATAAATTGTATAGTAACTTGTCTAATTCTTGCTGTTGACCAATTGTGTAAAATTCATTCACATTGAAGAAAACTTCACAGAAAATTTTAGGATGCTCATTATATTGGACATAGCTAAACAATGTGCAAGCAAATAAACATAAATAGAGTTTTCATTTATGGACGCTGTTTTAACTGCTATAGTTCTTAGCGTCCCATTCTGTGTAGGACGTGAAACACCATAAATTTTGCTCAGAGGCCTGTTTATCAGGCTTGAGGTTCTTTTACATGCTGTAAATTGATGATATGGTACCAACTTCTCTTCTGAAGGAAGCTATGCTAAGGATTTTTACACCCAAAAAAAGAACCCTTTGCCCTCCACCGCGTTTGAACCTGCAATCTTGGGAACTAGAGGCTAGCTGGTACCCCTAGACCAAGTTAGATACACATTTCCTTTGCTTAAACAGTATTTAGCTAGACATTTTTTAAGTTCAAACATTAGTAGCAAAACTGAAATATGGATTCTCTTTCATTACAATCTTTGACAATTTCTATGAAAATTGTAATTCAATGTTTTTGCGGTCAGCGTCACATGTTTATTTTAAGAATTCCTTCCATCTTGTTTATAAACAAATCATAATGACCAAATGGGTCCTCAGCCTTTCTGTCGAAGAGAAGATTATGCTTCCCAACATCGTAAAGTGATAGAGGAGATTAAAACTTATAATTGCTGATTCTGAGGGGAAACAAATTGCTGTTAAAAAGCATCCCTTTATGTAAACAATAGCCCTGTCGCTGTCGCAGAGAGGAGGAGTAATGCTGATGTGGGTGTAATAATGACCTATTACTCCAAAATTATCCCTGGAAAAAAAGCATGACGTGAATAAAATATGATTGTCTCATTCCATTTCCAAAGCATATAACAAAGAGGTGTAATATTGTATAACATAGACGTTATATAACATACACATGAATTAATGATTAGCTGGAAATGACAGTGAGAGTGTGTTTAATGAAAGCAGCTCGTCATTGTTGAGGGAGTTTATCATGTTTCCTCTCATAGTTACAGGAATCACTCTGTCTCAAGGCCTGCAAATGGTTGATGCATCGTTAAATAAAGGTACTGGTTGCCAAGAAGCTGCAATGGACCGCCTTTTATTTCATGTTGTAGATTACTCATCCTGCGCAATATTTCCTTTGAGAAGCAAAAGTGAGCTGCAAATTCTACTGCTGCTCTCAGGATGTGTTCTAACTTCCAGTAGTGTATCCACATAGCAGTATGTGTGTTTAAATATCAGCACTTGAGACAATGTTTACCATAGTATCTTAATCCAAAGGGTAGTTTGGGTGAGAGGATTTGTTAATTTTTGTGCTATATACCGGTTAAATTACAGTAACCCGTATGTTAACAGGCCAGACACAGTGACTGAACTCCTCGACCACATACTGGGGAAGGAGAAGTGTGAGTCGTCAATAGTGGGAGGAATCTCTGTGTTGCTGACACTCTTGGACAGCAGTAAACCTACGTGAGTACAGTATTGTTGGCAACACGACTGTTGTAGTTGTAATGGTTACACTGCTACATCAACATTGTCATATTGCAGTTCTCCTGGCACGGAGCCAGTCATCATATACGGAGGTGGAACAGCACAACAGAACGAGGACAACAATACAACAGAACCTGAACAACCTTCCAAAGTGGTTTTGGGTGTTACAGCCGCCATCTTGCCTCGGTTAAAGGACTTCCACAACCTGTTGCTCGACCCACCTTATGTAAGTGTCCTTCCTTCGTTAACACATATACTTCTCTGTTGCAACAACACGAGTAACGTGAAACATCATTGCTTCAGAAACCACCTGTCAAAACAACGGCTGGTACCTTGGATCCGCCACTGGGGAACACGAGACTTCAAGTCGCAAAACTGCTTGCAGCATTAGTAGCCACCAACAATGAAGAAGTTAACAAAGAGTTGGCCAGACTGGGTACAGTGGAGGTGTTGCTGGTAAGTTGATCCTTCGTTAGAATGAGACTTGATGTAAACAAAACTGCTTGCAGCATTAGTAGCCACCAACAATGAAGAAGTTAACAAGGAGTTGGCCAGACTGGGTACAGTGGAGGTGTTGCTGGTAAGTTGATCCTTCCTTAGAATGAGACTTGAAGTAAACAAAACTGCTTGCAGCATTAGTAGCCACCAAAACTGCAGAAGTTAACAAAGAGTTGGCCAGACTGGGAACGGTGGAGGTGTTGCTGGTAAGTTGATCCTTCCTTAGAATGAGACTTGATGTAAACAAAACTGCTTGCAGCTTTATAACCACCAACAATGAAGAAGTTAACAAAGAGTTGGCCAGACTGGGAACGGTGGAGGTGTTGCTGGTAAGTTGATCCTTCCTTAGAATGAGACTTGATGTAAACAAAACTGCTTGCAGCTTTAGTAGCCACCAACAATGCAGAAGTTAACAAAGAGTTGGCCAGACTGGGAACGGTGGAGGTGTTGCTGGTAAGTTGATCCTTCCTTAGAATGAGACTTGATGTAAACAAAATTGCTTGCAGCTTTAGTAGCCACCAACAATGAAGAAGTTAACAAGGAGTTGGCCAGACTGGGAACGGTGGAGGTGTTGCTGGTAAGTTGATCCTTCCTTAGAATGAGACTTGATGTAAACAAAACTGCTTGCAGCTTTAGTAGCCACCAACAATGCAGAAGTTAACAAAGAGTTGGCCAGACTGGGAACGGTGGAGGTGTTGCTGGTAAGTTGATCCTTCCTTAGAGTGAGACTTGATGTAAACAAAATTGCTTGCAGCTTTAGTAGCCACCAACAATGAAGAAGTTAACAAGGAGTTGGCCAGACTGGGTACAGTGGAGGTGTTGCTGGTAAGTTGATCCTTCCTTAGAATGAGACTTGATGTAAACAAAACTACTTGCAGCTTTAGTAGCCACCAACAATGCAGAAGTTAACAAAGAGTTGGCCAGACTGGGAACGGTGGAGGTGTTGCTGGTAAGTTGATCCTTCCTTAGAGTGAGACTTGATGTAAACAAAATTGCTTGCAGCTTTAGTAGCCACCAACAATGAAGAAGTTAACAAGGAGTTGGCCAGACTGGGTACAGTGGAGGTGTTGCTGGTAAGTTGATCCTTCCTTAAAATGAGACGATGTAAACAAAAGTACTTGCAGCTTTAGTAGCCACCAACAATGCAGAAGTTAACAAAGAGTTGGCCAGACTGGGAACGGTGGAGGTGTTGCTGGTAAGTTGATCCTTCCTTAGAATGAGACTTGATGTAAACAAAACTGCTTGCAGCCTTAGTAGCCACCAACAATGCAGAAGTTAACAAAGAGTTGGCCAGACTGGGAACGGTGAAGGTGTTGCTGGTAAGTTGATCCTTCCTTAGAATGAGACTTGATGTAAACAAAACTGCTTGCAGCTTTAGTAGCCACCAACAATGCAGAAGTTAACAAAGAGTTGGCCAGACTGGGAACGGTGGAGGTGTTGCTGGTAAGTTGATCCTTCCTTAGAATGAGACTTGATGTAAACAAAACTGCTTGCAGCATTAGTAGCCACCAACAATGCAGAAGTTAACAAAGAGTTGGCCAGACTGGGAACGGTGGAGGTGTTGCTGGTAAGTTGATCATTCCTTAGAACCAGACTTGATGTAAACAAAACTGCTTGCAGCATTAGTAGCCACCAACATTGAAGTTAACAAGGAGTTGGCCAGACTGGGTACAGTGGAGGTGTCTCTGGTAAGTTGATCCTTCCTTAGAACCAGACTTGATGTAAACAAAACTGCTTGCAGCATTAGTAGCCACCAACATTGAAGTTAACAAGGAGTTGGCCAGACTGGGTACAGTGGAGGTGTCTCTGGTAAGTTGATCCTTCCTTAGAACCAGACTTGATGTAAACAAAACTGCTTGCAGCATTAGTAGCCACCAACAATGAAGTTAACAAGGAGTTGCCCAGACTGGGTACAGTGGAGGTGTTGCTGGTAAGTTGATCCTTCCTTAGAGTGAGACTTGATATAAACAAAACTGCTTGCAGCATTAGTAGCCACCAACAATGAAGTTAACAAGGAGTTGCCCAGACTGGGTACAGTGGAGGTGTTGCTGGTAAGTTGATCCTTCCTTAGAATGAGACTTGATGTAAACAAAATGTGTGTATCTCTACACATTAAGTTCGTGTTTGCATCAGCTACTAGGAGCAAACAATAAACAAACAAAAGCCACATGGCCTCATATCTCTTGTTTATAGCGACATGGAACTGTATACTATTCAAATAATAATAAGAAACACAAAATAACAGCTGATTTGAAATTAAATACAGGATAATTTTAAAAAATCTGATGTGTTATGTTCACATGCCTTTCTCTACCCTCTATCGTTTATTACTGGGTGTACAAATTATTCTTACAAAAGCTTATTTTCATAGCTACTTCATTTTAATTGACAGAAACCTTTCTAGAAATAGCTGTAACACATATTTCATTATAGTTAGAAAGGGAATAGCGATAGTGAAATATTTTAGCACTGAATGCTATATGCTAACCTTAAAATACCATACACTTTCCATGACATCCCGAGAAACAGCTGAAAATCGACAGGAGTGGCTAAGTATTGAACAATTCAAACCATTAATAACGGGTGTCTTGGAAATGGTTATGCCACAAAGAAAAGTTATTTGAAATTAATTGTGGAATTTTAAGGCAGCGCATAGCATCCAGTTGTTAAACATTTGACTATCGCTGTTCTCTTTGTATCTATAACGAAATGCGTAATGTAGCTATTTCTGGAAAGGTTTATCTCGATTAAAATGAAGATAGGAAAATAAATTTTTGTAACAATAATTTGTATATCCAAAGTGCTAGAGGGTAGAGTAAGTCATGTGAATGTAACAGCAGAATTTTTAGAAAGTAAAAAAATCAGAAATTGTTTATTTAAAAGGTTGTTTGAGGAGGTACATTTTCCCATGTGAGACTTAAATGTGAAGTTTTGATTTTTGAAAGCACATGATGAAAATTCCAGTTCCCTCTTGTTAAAAATGTCGTGTGTATAAATTTTTGTGTTGGAACATTTTTCACCAAATTCAGGAATCATTGAGGTAGTTGATTTACTCTGCCATCTACCTATGGTACATAAGAGGATGTACTGCATTCCACCCAGAAATTCAGTATTGAGATTTTACTGGATATACAACATGTGTATGTAAAAAACAGAAAGTCAGTTAAATATTGAACTTGCAGAGTACTGAAGTTCTGTAACTTCAAAGAATACAATAGAATGATTTTGAAGCTCCCCTTCCCGCAAACAGCCCTTTACATGGAAAAATGTCTATTATTTGTTATCTTCCCAAGAAATGACTAAAAATTTTCATTAAAATGTTACGTGTTTAATATATTGACATGGGAAATAAAATGCATACCTTGAATTTTGTGTGAATTTCCTGTAAACTACCATCTACATTGCGGTCCAAATCTCCTGACATTTCGTGATCACGAGGTTGCCAAACTTCACTTTGCTTTGCCAGAACGTTGCATGTTTGTTATAAATACCATCGCAATATTCACTTAAAAATTACAAGAAGAGACAGAATAATGGAAATATAATTCACAAATAGAGAAATAAAAACCATACCTTTGTTATTCAAGAGGCACAGCTAACGTCATGTCCTCATCATCCTCAATATCACGTTTATCATAAAGTTAAAAGACACTGCACGTATCGATATCATCCAGGTTAGGTAAGCATGTACGCTTTCTCGACAATGTAAATAATTTCACGGCTCCCTCTGCATGTGCCTCTTGTGCTTCGCTACACACACACACACACACATGAAACAGTTGGTGTACTAATGAGCTCACCTCAGCCGTATCTTCTTGACATTTCGTCAAGTTAAGGTTTCTGCAGTTTTCTTCATTGGCATACTTTTTAAAGAAATTATACACACTGAAGACAACAGCCCTAACCTTACTGCTGTACTGGGCTTACTTTCATAAATGAGCCTACCACTGTAAGAACTGAGTACACCACAGTTTAATTTACAACTCGCTTAACCTTCCTGTAAAAAGTACACCAGTAGTATTTTTGCTTTGTGAATGAGCTATCGCATCAATGATGCTTCCTCTAAAAGTGATGACAGTTGCTGGTCTTGTTCTTTATATTACCTTTTTGGGTGCTCTCCAAGTAACGAGATGTTGAATGTTGTAAAAAGCACAACATGCTCTTCTCATGTAATGGATACGTGCTTGGTTCTAGGATTCGACATTGGCATAATAACCATTGTACTTAATCATTGGTTTTCCAATGGTATTATTCTGTGAAACAAAGCCATGTATGACATTATTTATTAAAAAATCTGATGTGTTACACTCACATGACTTTCTCTACTCCTGTACAATCTAATTTTACAAACGCTTATTCTCCATATGCTTTATGTTAATCGAGATATCGAGATGTCAATCTTATTGGTAATATATGGTAGCTTTTAAGCGATAGTCAAATATTTTAACGCTGGTTGCTATGTGGCGCATTCCATTCTCTTTGCATGTCCAGGACATAAAAAAATGAATAACGAATTTGAGAAAAAGTATAAGTATTGGAAAATTTAAGGAAATAACAAGCAATATCTCGAAAACGGTTCACTCAACAAAAGAAATGTATATGACATAAGTTGTGTATTTTAACGTGATCTACATTTTTTGTGTAGTAAAATTTTGTCTATCTCTTATGGTTTACCAGTTATGCAAATGTCGTTCACAATGAAGAATACTTTTGGAGACATTCCCAGAAAATTCGAGATATACATTTCATTTCCCATGACATTATCTTAAACATATGATATTTTCATCAAAATCGTTAGAGCCATTTTTGAGAAAATTAAAATTTTCGAAAAATCTTCCATGTAAAGGGTAGTCTGGGGTGGGGGGATTTTCTTGAAAACCTTCGTGTCGCATCTCTGGAAGATACTGAACCTAAATACCAAGTTTGGTGCTTATCCGACTGTTTGTTTTTGAGTTATGCTGTTCACAGACACACACACAGACACACACACACACACAGACACACACACACACAGACACACACACGGACATGTTTCCAAAAATGCTTTTTTTGGATTCAGGAGGTCTCAAAACATGTATTTCCGGTGAAATCTCGGTATCGAATTTTTGGGTGGAATGCAATACTTCCCCTACTTACTATACGTAGTAGAGAAAGTAAAAATGTTATGTATGGTTTTGTAGAGCACCATCAGAGAGCTTTGAAAGGATTTTCATGACGAGTTTGTAGCTGTATTAGAAAACCGCTTGGGATAACTATAATTAAAAATTTATTTAGGACATTGAGATTTGCACGTTATTAAGTGATAATTATGTCTATGACATAACATTAAAATAATAACTACAACAGCAATGGATTTATTACTATTACAAGCATAACTATAACTAAAAGTATGTGTTTAAACATCACAAAAGATAATTATAAAAAATGGCAAACCAGTGGGGGTAAAAATATGATTCTTCTTTGTACTTGTTCACATTTTATCCTAGCTACTTGTTGCTTTTCTAAATATGAAATATGCATGTGCGCACATGATATTGCAATTAAAGTTTTAGCAGTGGCAAAGTGTACTGTCCATATGAGGCAGCGCCACAATGCTGCTATTTGCTAGCGCCATATTAGTGATAACGCTGCAAACGTCAAGGGATTTGGACCGCATTATAGTCAACTGAATTTTGTATAACAAGAAAATGTTAAAAGATACACAAATACATACCACAGAAAAAATGTAGACCTCATTAAAAATCACAATTTGTGTCATACATTTTTTGTTGCATTTTGGAAATATTTCATGTTGCAAGTTTAGACCTTTCCTAAGCGTCACTTGACAGATATGCTTGAAAGTTTATATTCTTGCTTATTCCCCTCCCTCTTTGTTTTCTTTCGTTTCAAGAGCCTTTTAAGGGAAATAAAGATGCATGTGCTTATGAACATGCGTATCAATTAGCAAAGAAAGGTCCAATACAACAAATAAAACCTGTAGGACAAATAGAAATAAACAAACAATTAAATAACATTGAACAACAATTCAAAAGACAGCAGAAACTTGATGAAGATAAATTAAAGGATAAAGATTATAACAATAATAAAGATAGAGTTGATATACAAAAAATGCCAAGGAAGACTGCAGTGGCCTTATTTAGGATGGCAACTGGCCACGATTGCCTCGCAGAACACCTCTACAAGATACGATGCCTACCTACACCCAAGTGCACTCTCTGTGAAGAAGATGTCATCCTGAACAAACAACATCTTGCCTTAAAAGTGATAACTTACAGACTTTATATTGGGAAGCCAGAGGGAAAATGATGGAGATCACCAGTGTCATTGGTGAACAACAACAGATTTGAATGCTGCTTCTGCACGTTGAAACCTTTTTGCTCAATTTGTAACAATTCCTAGGTAAAAATATATAGTAACGTAGGAAGACAAGAATCACCTTTCATATGAATAGCATAATATGATGGCACAGCCCTGTGCTTCGTTCCCGCATTAGTAGCGTGCACTATGGAGATGTTCCTCCTCATCACGAGGTATTACTACGTACATAGTAAGTATTTTGTGGTTATTACACACAAAAATTCCATACTGACATTTCACTGGAAATACATGTTTTGAGGCATTGTGAATCCAAAAAAAGTACTTTTAGAAAAAGGTTTGTGTATGTGAGTGTGAACAGCATAACTAAAAAATGAAAAATTAGATAAAAGCAAACTTGCTATTTATGTTCAGTACCTTCCAAAGATTTTCAAGAAAATGTTCCCACCCTAAACTAACCTTTGCATGCAACACTTTTTGAAATTTATTTTCTAAAAAATGGCTCTATTTTGATTAGAATTCTATATATTAAAGATATTTATGAGGATCAGCCATTAACTAATGCCTCCTATTTTTTCTCTTGTAATTTGCAAGAAATTTAAGCTTTGATTACACAGCATTGAGGATTAAATTGTCACTTTTCAATGTAATCCCCGTCCCTTTCCACAGTTTTAGTCCCCCTCGTAACGAGAGCAATTATTCCTGTGTGATACACACATGTTTTCACAGCCTCCACATTTGAAACTTGATCCCACGATGAGCTTTCTGGTGATGCTAGTAGGGCTATATGGCGGATGAGGCAAGACTTCCAATGTTATCATTCACTTCAGTGGCGTGACGATTGGCGTGTTGGTTTGCATTCTTATGCAAAAGCCGAACATCCGTCATGGTTTTTGTTGGGTGAACTTGCTGAAGACATGCTTTAAGGTTTTTGAGGGTGCTGACATATTGCACAGAATTTATTGTGCATCCCTGCTCCAAAGCATCAATCAGAAGCACACCCTCTGCATCCCAAAACACGCTTGCCATCACTTTCCCTGCCGATGGCACAGTTTTGAATTTTTTCTTCCTTAGGTTGTGCGATGCATTCCACGGACTGTCTCTTTGATTCTGGTTTTAAAAAATGAACCCATGTTTCATCTCCAATCACAGTTTTGTGCAGGAACTCCTCTCCCTCCAAATGGAAGCGTCCATAAATAAAAAAAAACTCCAAATGGAAGCGCTGCAAGTGTTCAGAGGCTATTGTTTTTCATGTCTCCTTATTCTGGTCTGTTAACATTCAAGGTACCCACCGTGAACAAACTTTTAAGTACCCAAGCTCATGAATGATCATCACCACACTGCCTTTACGGAGCGATGTAATACAATACAATTCATCCGTTGTTACCAGGCGGTCATCTCACTCCCTCAATGTTGCATGCAATCACTGCAGTCATCAGCCATGCTGACATCCACTGTTGTGTCACCATACACCTTTGTGAGCCTTTCATGAATGCAAATGGGCGTTTCACCTCCTGCATTCAAGAATTCAATGACAGAACGTGTGTAATACGAACATCAGGGTCAAGGTTGAAATAGGAAGTTGCTATTGCAGTGGAGTGAAGAAGAAGGTTTGAGGAATTCTGTCAAATTGAAATTGTTCACATAACTTAGTTCAGGAGAAAAAGAAATATGACCCTCATACATGACAAATAAAATATATATGTTGAATTTTTGGGAATAGCCTGTAAAGTCCACTTCATTTGGAAGGAATTTTGTATAACTGGTAGACCTTAAGCAATGGATGAAAACGTACTACACAAAAATGTAAAACACACAATTTATTTCAAATGTTTTTTTGTGCTGTAAGCCATCTCCGAGATATCCCTTATTAATGGTTCGAATTATTCAATACTTAGTCATTCTTTTGAAGTCCTTTCGATGTGTACTTTGTTTCTCGCGATGTTATGGAATTTTAAGGCAGCATACAGCATCCAGTTGTTAAACATTTGACTATCGCTGTTCTGTGTAACGAAATGTGTAATGAAGCTATTTCTGTAAAGGTTCATTTAGATTAAAATGAAGTAGATAGGAAAATAAGCTTTAGTAAGAATAGTTTGTATACCTAGAAATAAACAATAGAAGGTAAAGAAAGTCATGAGCTATCACATCAGAGGCTTGTAAATTGTTGTTGTTGTTCACCAACGGCACTGGGGATTAATTGATCTCTGGCTTCCCAATATAAAGTCTGTAAGTTATCACTTTTAAGGCCTTTGCATTTGGCGAGATGTTGTTTGTTCAGGATGACATCTTCACAGAGAGTGCACCTCTATCTTGCAGAGGTGTTCTGCGAGGCAATCGTGGCCAGTTGCCATCCTAAATAAGGCCACTGCAGTCTTCCTTGCCATTTTTTGTATATCAACTATCTTTAGTATTCTTATAATCTTTATCCTTTAATTTATCTTCTTCATCAAGTCTCTGCTGTCTTTTGAAATGTTGTTTAATGTTATTTAAGTGTTTATTTATTTCTATTTGGCCTAGAAGTTTTATTTGTTGTATTGCACCTTTCTTTGCTAATTGATCTGCATGTTCATTGCCCAAAAGTCCAATATGAGCTGGGATCCATTGTAGAGTGACATGATTTCTAGGTTCAATGCTTTAATTAGGCCTCTTATGTCTTTAATATTTGTAGGCTTGTAAATTTGTGTAATAGGATTTTGCGATATGATAGAGTAATTGACCCAAGCTTATTATTCTTCTCTGACGAAGCATGATTCCATTTATATGGCTATGTTTGGTCGCAAGATAACAGATTTTACACGCAAGATTCCCTTGCATGGCTCAAAAACTGGTGTGCAGCAAATGCATTCAGAATAATAGGACCTATATTTTTTGAACAAACAATAAATGTAGAGATATACAGGACTGACCTACTCGGACCATTTTTTGAACAGGTGACTGATGTTGAATGTCATTCTGGATTTTTCATATACAGCTGTCATTAAATTAATTAAGAAAATTTTTGAAGATAGAGTAATTAGTAAAGAATTATAGCCTTCACAATTCCCTGATTTAACTGCATGTGATTTTTATTGCAACAAATCCCATACATTTGGAAGAACTAAAAGGTAACATCAGGCAAGAAATTCACTAAATTTTGGAATTGAACTCGTGAGTTTGAATGAAAATTTCCTGAGAGAAGATGCTGGAAATATGCAGAAAGAGAAAGAGAATATATCTTATGATACGGTATGTGCTTATCATTGCACTGTAACTATGAGAACGTGAGGCATTTGCAGGGATATTATAACTGTTTTGTGAGGGTATGAGCTGCAGCAGCCCCAATGTGGATGAAAACTCTGTATCTATGTCACCATTTAGCAATTGAGACAAAATTTAACAAAAGAATTGAATCTGTTTACAAGCTCATGTGAGAAAGTTGTGCTTTATCTCCTTTGTAAGCACGGTTTACTCATTCGACTTCATTATGAGGTCATCTCAATAATTGTGCAAAGGGTGAACCAATATTTGTTAATTAACAACTGTGAAGTAGATGGTTTGTTAGCTCCACATTTGGGCGCCAATTTGAAAGTAGATTATTTGTTAGTAGTTGGAAGATGCTTCATGTTTATCTGCACCACGTATGGGAGCCAATTTGTCGCAGTCACTTCGTGTTATCTTATTGCTGAGCACCTGTTATTGTTTTACTATTTTGAATTTGGGTTCTTTGTCCTCCGGCTAGCTATTATTACTACTCAGTCGAGCATATCTCTTGAACAGGGTGTGTAAACGGAAAGGATTTGTTACTGAAAGATAACACTTATAAAAGAATTTGTTTTTACACTTTTATTACCGTCACAATTAATTAATTTCACATATTGACTCTTGATACACGCCAGACTGAAACTGTTATATTTTCTAATATCACTATAATCACTTATTTACTGCACATTATTAATTCGCATATTTCACATTTATAACTAACTTTACAACGCAAGAGATTTTGTAGAATTGCACGACGTATAACGCGTGAACGATTCTCTTAAACTGTGCGATGTATAACCTTTGTATGATTCTATTGGACTGAGCGACGTTTACCTCGGGAATTATTCTGTCAAACTGAACGATGTGTAATGCGTGAACGATCCTGTTGAATTGGACAATACTTGCCTCTGGCTTTGGCTTTTTATACTCCCACACCCCAATATGCCTAAAGATTATAACAGAGCTGCTATTGGTTAATAAAATGCGCCAACATTAGCATCTATATTTATATCCAATCAAAATTACGAACACATATGCTCTAGGGAAGAAATTCCCTCCATTTCTAAGAAAAGCGCGCTAATCTGACGTCATTTGTTTGTCTCTTATAATTGATAACAACTCACCCCCTCGCTCATTGTTACCCGCTCCTATTGTCAGTTTCAGTGAGGCCATGTAAAGTTATTTCCTAACAATGCTTATAATTAACAAACATCTCAAATCAATGTCATACAGTAATGCTTATTTACACTACAATCACTCTGGCATTTACATTGTTGTGATATAAAATACTGCCACAACTGACATGTCTTTTCCAAGAGGCCTGTTTCAGGAAGTCAGACATTCACATGCCTAGGAGATGTGGCATCTGTTATTAGGGATGGCCAGATGCATACAAAATGACAATTATAAGTGGTAAAGTGGAGGATTCACCATAAAGATCTTCTGGATCATTGTACAGTTTCATAAAGAACAAGGGGGAGGTAATGAAATTAATTTGTCGTTCAAGTTTAAAAAGCTACCAGTGCAGCTAATTATACAATAATGTACTTTTGGCCCAATCATACATCTGCTGCACATTATACGATCCTGGAGTTGCTAATATCAGGTTTAAACATTGATGATTTATGTTCTCGGCACAAAATGTAGCCAACTTGGATATGTCGACTGCTTGCTCAGTTAAAAAACAGCTGGAGCAAACAGGACCATAAAGGCAAAGGTGAAGAATGGAGAGAAGGCATTAAGATGACGGCTAGGTCCCAGGACAACACAGCTTCTGTTGGCCCTAGGAGCCTGCCCCTACAGTGAACTACTATGTCACCACAATATAACAATTATATTGCCTTAAGAGGAAAAGGCTATACTTTTCTCAGAAAGTAAATGGTCTCTCCAACAAAGGCAGTAACTGTACACATGGTTACATCATAGATCCCACCATCAGATTTGAGGATAACGAAAACCAGCCTATAGAACTGGACGAAGAGGAGAACCTCTATGCACTAACAGATTTCTTCACCCTGCTAATTGACTTCCTTAAAACGTTTGATATTTAGAGAAATGCATTATGTGCTGTCAGCTCTCAGAGGTTCAATATCTATATTTAGAAATCTTGCGTTTAGCCCATAATTTTGTAAATCTTTGGATTCACTTACATAATTTCATTCTGTGTTTTCCAGTTTTAAGATTCATTTTTGCACAGATATTGATAATATTGTATATTTCAGTTGTTGAATATCTCTCTTAATTTGCTATTGTAACTTTTTAATTTCTGTTATTGTTTTATATATTATGATGCATTGGTATTCTTTGTCTTTGGCAGCCTACGATTGTGTAGGAAGATCTCGGAATAAAAAGCATTAATGAAGACATTTGTACATCTCGTCTTGTTCCAGTTTATCTCTCAAGTCTTCTTTATGAATTTAAACTTACTTGCTGCATTATTTTTATACTCCAAGGATTTCTTGATTTTCTGAACAACTGGTTAATATAAGAACATCAGGGTAGTTCAGTGGTTACATTCACGACTTTGATGCTGAGGATCCGTGGTTCTATTTATGGCTCTGGGGTGCCCTATCCACGCTTTCACCTCTGACTAGCTTATGTGAAGTGTCCTCAAGGCCCAATGTGGTTCGGAGTCCACTTACCATTATCACTCCCTCATCGGAGATAATGGAGTGTTCCCTCTGCGTGCCTCCAGTTAACAAATGGGCCCATACATTGCTTGGTGGAATGGGGTTTCCCTGAACACATGGCCCGACGATGGGTCCTCACTTTGACTTTCGTAAACACATGGTGGAGCTTCCTCACTTCCCTCTCAAGAAATGTCTATTGTTACCTTGCCATTTAACAAGCACTGAGTATTAAACAAATGCATACCCTTACACTTGTTAAACAAACCAAATGTGCTTATTCAAGAATAACATGTTAATTAGAGTCCTTGGTAATGGTGTGTGGTGATGTTCGTTTTGTCATCTTTCAGGTTTATAATCAGCTTGGATGAACCAGCCGCTCTGTCCTAACAGCAAGGGTATCATAATACTCAAACAAAAAGTTGAACATAATCAAAACTGTTGCTTTAATTACAGAGGTCTGACCTGATCGCAACTTGAACAATACTGCATCATTATAGCTCGACTGTTGCTTCCCTCCAATAAATACTGATGTCTGCATGGCCATGATGATAAATAGAACCTATGGCAGATACACAATTTAATGGTGGCTGGTGGTCCCGTGTCGTAGATTTATGACACGTAAAAGAACCTCAAGCCTGATATAGAGACCTCTGAGCAAAATTTCCGGTCTTTCACGCCCAATATAGAATGGGACGCTAAGAGCCACAGCAGTTAAAGAGCGTCCATAAATAATACCCAGTTTACGAAGCACAACATTGCCACACGTTAAAGCGTGGAGCGGAGTTACACATAGTAATGAAAACTGTTTACATGTAGTGTATTCAAGCAAACAAACTTGGTGTGCATTGCTAAGTAATCTGAAAGTTATACAGTATTAAAATTCTTGCACAGACCAAGTAAAAAGATTAAAAAACACATATTGTAAATTATATTCCTGCTTTGGTGGCACAACACTTACTGTTTATGTATTGGTGGACTTTTACTACTCATACTTGTTCGGTAAGTGGCATTTTGATTAAGCACAATAAAATAGTGCAACATAATCACTTTAATTGAACTGAAATTACCACTGCTAACATGAGAGTAAAAATCAACTTTCCTTCCTTATCGCATAGGTACCTCATGTGGTTCTGGTGTCGGCTTTGAATCACATGCTGACATACTAAACAAAGAGGCAACTTAAAGGCTTCTTAGCAGAATCCCTTGCTGAAAGACGATTCAATGCACATCCATATCTCTGCAACCAGCTGACGTAGGAAATTGGTTTTTGGAATGCAAGCTTCAAAATAAAATGCTCTTCATGGAGGTCAAGCAAATTATATTTGTATTGCTGGCTTTACAGCATTATTTGTCTTAACTATACAACACTGCAGGCCTGTCATTGCATTTTGTGATCAACAGCTCCTCCTGCCACCAGCTATTAAATTTTGTGTTCTTCCATAGTTATTTAAGTTATGTTTAAATGAAAATAATATTAAAATACTATCGTTATTTGCCTCTTTATTATTTGAAGTACAAAATACATGTAGGGAGTAAGAAAGTATTTTCATTTGCTTGAAGGGTGTGCATTTGTTTACAGCAGGACCCTTTCCTGACCTGGGCAGTATGAAAAATAATGCCTCATGCATTGGTACATGTTAAAGCCAGTTATTTATCCAAATTTGGAAAATACCAGAGACACAAAGCATAAAGAAAATGGACTTGTACATAACATAGAAACACCAAGTGTGTGAAAGTCAAGTTTTCTGTGGAATGTAAAATATTGCAGTTATCCATTCTGTAACTTCATTTTATGGCTTTCTTCTGAGCAGTAAATTAAGAATGCAAAAATTCTTCATTCAACAGGTGTGATGAATGCCATGGTTAACGTTCTTGCTAGAGTGAGTATCAGACATGCAGGATTTAGAAGTGTCCTAATAATATGTTTTTCTGTTTGTTTCAGGATCTGTTTTTCCAGTACACTTGGAATAACTTTCTACATTCTCAAGTAGAACAGTGTATAGCTTTTGCTTTAAACTCAGAAATAACACTGTCTTCTAGCGACCCATCACATGAAAATCTACTCTTAAAGAATGTAAGTATTATGTCTAGAGTGGGGCTTAATGTTCTGAAGATGGGTGTCATTATACCAAAGGTTAGGACGTAGAGTCAGCTGAAACATTCAATATCATTGTTCTCCTGCTTTCCTTTTGCTCTAACCATTAAGCTACAATGACAACATTAAAAACAATGTGTAGGCCGGATAGGTCTTTAAAAAATGTAATTAATTTTATTAATTATACATATAATAATAAAACATAACAACAATAATAACAGTTGCCTCATGCTTAACTATTTGTGTAACCAGGATTAAAAGTACTTGCAAATTGTAAGCTGCCATTGAGATTGCTATCTCTAAAGTGAGATGCCCTGGTGGTCTACCTGGGTGAAACACTAAAGTTAGTATCCTACTAGCATGTTAACAAAGTGGCTCAGTGGTTAGAGCAACCGCAAGGAAAGCAGGAGAACCGTGTTCAAATCCCGACTATGACAATGAATTTTTCAGCAGACTCTACATAAAAAACAATCCCTAAGCCGAGTAGGTGTTTAAAAAGTATAATTAATTTTGTTAATAACATAATGCTAGCTAATTGACAAATACATTAAACTTACAAATAATTAAGAAGCATTTCATACAGTGAGCATAATCGTAGTAAAATGTTTAAATATTTCTGGTCTTTTTTAAACTTTGACGTGTAAGTGGAGAATTGAATGTATTTTTACTTTCTCTACTACGTATAGTAAGTAGAAGTATTGTATTCCACCCAAAAATTTGATACCGAAATTTCACTGGAAATATATGTTTTGAGATCCCCTGAATCCAAAAAAAGCATTTTTGGAAACATGTCCGTATGTGTGTGTATGTGTGTCTGTCTGTGAACAGCATAACTCAGAAACAAACAGTCGGATAAACACCAAACTTGGTATTTAGGTTCAGTATCTTCCAGAGATGCGACACGAAGATTTTCGAGAAAATCCCCCCACCCCAGACTACCCTTTATATGGAACATTTTTCGAAAATTTTAATTTTCTCAAAAATGGCTCTAACAGTTTTGATTAAAATATCATATGTTTAAGATATTTTCATGACAAATGAAATGTATATCTCGAATTTTCTGGGAATGTCTCCAAAAGTATTCTTCATTGTGAACGACTTTTCATAAATGGTAAACCATAAGAGATAGACAAAATTTTACTACACAGAAAATGTAGATCACGTTAAAATACACAATTTATGTCATATACATTTTTTTTGTTGAGTGAACCATTTTCGAGATATTCCTTGTTATTCCCTTAAATTTTCCAATACTTATACTTTTTCTCAAATGGGAATTCGTTATTCATTTTTTTATGTCCTGGACATACAAAGAGAATGGAATGTGCCACATAGCAACCAGCTCTTAAAATATTTGACTATCGCTTAAAGCCTAGCAATTCCCCTTGCATCTACAAGAAAATTAGCAATAAGATTGACACCTCGATTAACATGAAGCATGTGGAGAATAAGCGTTTGTAAAAATAGTTTGTACAAGAGTAGAGAAAGTCATGTGAGTGTAACACATCAGAATTTTTTTTTTTTAAATGCAACACAAAAAATTGATTTTTGGAGCCCAAATCACTGCCCAGTCCCTTTAAGGAATGGAAAGTGTCAATTAAATTGTGATTGTACACATGAGGTTTGTTATGTCAGAAGTGTTTGTGCTAAGCTGTCACACAACAGAGAGACTTGTTACAGGCTTTGTGGAAGCATTATGTAGGAGAATGGAGCGCTTTTCCTGTATCACCTGCACTCAGTGTTCTGGGGGCAGGAGAATCATTCCCTGAGCTTGTGTTGAACAGTGAATAAAAACAACATTAAAGAGCCAACAGTTTGAGATATTTCTCAAATCGCTATGCATAGCAGGCACATCTCCATTCAAAGTAGTTCTGTAAGAAAACGTAGGAAATAGGTGTCACTGGTGAGGCCTTGGACTGTCAATAGTGGTATTTACGAGGGGTGTTCAAATGAAAAGGTACGAAATGACACTGGGTATAATTGAAGTCTTTATTCAAAGAATCACCAGAGGCCTGAGCACAACTATCCCAGTGTTTAACGAGTCAAAGGATTCCCGTTGGTGTGACGAGAGCCAGTCCTCTACTGCGTCCTTGAGTTCGTCGTTCGACTTGAAGCGCTTCCCTTTGAGATGTTTTTTTAGCGGACCAAACAGATGGAAGTCACAGGGAGACATGTCCGGGCTGTAGGGCGGATGCTCAAGCTGCTCCCACTTGAACTTGGCGGGACAGAATCACTCCCTCCGTGAGCAGCCCAGACCGTTTGCGTAGGCTACGGAATGTCTCACAGTACATGTCACTGTTAATGGTTTTTCCATGCTCAAGGAATTTGATGACATCGAAAAAGATGTTGAGCATCACCTTGCCTGCTGAGGGCAGGGAGGTGACGATGGATGCTTCCATTGCATACTGTCCCACTTTGTCTCTGGCTCAAAGTGATGGCACCAGTTCTTGTCACCGGTGACGATTCGTTCCAGGAATGTAGGGTCTTCATGATACTGGAACAGGTGTTGTAGTACTAGCCCCATACGCAGTTCCTTTTGCGGTTCACTGAGCTTCTTCGGAACACACTGCGCACACACCTTCCGGTAACCCATCCTGTCGTGCATAATTGTCCAATGCTGGCCGCCACCATCACTGCCAACATTCGCATTGTGACTCGCCAGATCGTTCACCTGGTCATGATTACCGTGTTTGCCTGGCCTGGTCTCACTCAAACACTCCCGGCCTTCACGAAAACGGGCACTCCACTTTCTCACTGACTTGTTGGACACACAGTCTCCCCCGTATATGGCCATCATATCGGCCAGTTTAACACCTTCCGCAGTCAGAAATCAGATAACACCTTGCGTTCCTCAATCGTTGAATTTTGCAATCTGAACGCCATGAAGTCCTCACATGCACTGCCACGTCAATTGGACGGAACACACAACTGCCTGCTTCTCTCCTGCATGAGGTGCGGGTGCCCGCGCATGCGCACAACCAGGCCAGACACTACATTTGCGTCCCTAGATGTCACACTATGTTATCCCAAAGCGGCATATTCAAATTTCAACCAGTTTGGTTGTTAAGATGTTTCGTACTTTTTCATTTGAACACACCTCGTAGTTGAACATCTGAGCTTTTGGCCCACCAGTGACCGCTTCAGGTCACCAGGTGCCCTGATTTTTATGGTATTATTATAAATTGAAAAGCAATCTCACATTTTAAGTGAGAAACTTTGTTAGATTTATCAGACTCTTTGTTTGGAAGAAGAAGAATACATTCATCAGTTACTGCAATGCAAGTAGATGTAGAGGAAACAATTTAATGGCAGTTCCCAAGAATTCAAAGTGGTCAACTTTACACTAAAGTACTGCCAACCTTACAAAGGGTTTTGAAAGTGCACAGGTTGCTTAAATCACTCCCCAGCATTAAATATCACATTGCATTGTATTTAATTGGAAATTGTGTTGTAAAGGCAACAATTAAAAAGTGTGGAACTGTATGCAAGCAGTAAAACTATTCAAATGTGTAACACAATTGCCTCTACCCAACCAAGGTTTATTTGTTTTAAACTCAAAAGAGTTGACGTTCTGCAAGATAAAGCCTGTACCGTCAGCATAATTAACACCAACTACGGCCATATCTTTTTTTGCATGTAGACAGAATGTCACCAAAAGTGTCCAGAGAGCACTATATGGGGGAAGTATGTCAGAGTTGGCTTTTGGCGAGTTTCAGAGCTCGCATTCCCTATAAATGTGCACAATATATAATTTTATTTATATTTGAGTTGCATACCAATTCATTCTTCATTTCAAAACAATTTACATTACTTTAGTCAGTTTACTTGGATGCAGGTACGTGTAGTACGCCTGCTGACCAGGAAAACAAAGTGGAGCACACTATTAGATGAAGAAGTGATGTATTAGCTAAATTGTATTTAAACATAGGTGACAACAATGACAAGTTTTCTCCTGCCCCTGACACGTTAGATGGAGAAATTTCAGCCATTCCTGGATAAGCAATTGTCCTTGAGAACTAGTGCAGGAAAGTTTGTGCTTGTGATCACTGTAGTGGACATTTGAAGCCTTCCATGTAACCAGTGGCTCTGGCAAGAAAGTTTCAGCGACATAACATACAGTGCTACCAAACAATTTTTGCAAATAGGATCCGAAATGCCCACGATAACCTGTTTACAAGAATAACTCTGCAATTTATATCAAAGTTACATGCTTCAGTAAAGTACCTCAACAATTTAAAGAAAGAAGCACACTGTTTCAGGGTGCAGCAAACAGTGTTTGTCACATTGAGCTCTGGTTTCAGGGATTTAATACTGAAGTTAATGTCAATTTTGTAGCTGTAACATTGTGTTAAACCTAATGTCAACATGGCTGTACCTTTGTGTTAAGCATTTAACAAATATTTAAAGGAAAATGGCTGCCATTAACCAAACTGTTGATGTGGAATTGCCATTTTTTAATTTTATTCCTAGCTGAAGAGGAGCTGTGCATCATCATTTTGAAAACCTGCAAGAGGAGTAATTTTTAAAGTGATACAGACTGTCTATCACAGTTATGAGCATGGCTGTAGAATAAACAAGAGAGGTTGGAGTACTGCCAGAGTAAAACATGTCCCTTTCTCATATGCTACATGTGTTTATTTAGGAGCGATTTTGCAAAAGTCAATAGATGCAGAAATCAAAATTTTACAGGAATCGCATTTTTATTTTAAACACACAAGCATATACTAATAAAAGTTTTTGGCATGAAGCATTCTCTGTTCAGAGGCAATGAAAGTGGTTAAACAAAAATATGTGCACTTTTTAAATATTGGACTATTTTACTCCCAAAATACTGAGGTTTCTTCAAAACTGGTTCAGTGCAGTCTTTATTCCTGAGAGTGTTATTAGAGCACTAATAAAACTGAACAAAATTAATAGTTTTAGCACTAACTGTAATTATCACAAAAGTGAACAGTTGTGTAGAAGTCCTTTGCCTCATTTGTTACTTCAAAATACTGCACGAGTTTCTTAATGTCATTTATTACTTTCTCTACTACGTATAGTAAGTAGGGGAAGTATTGTATTCCACCCAAAAATTCGATACCGAGATTTCACCGGAAATACATGTTTTGAGACTCCCTAAAACCAAAAAAAGCATTTTTGGAAACATGTCCGTGTGTGTGTGTGTGTGTGTGTCTGTGTCTGTGAACAGCATAACTCAGAAACGAACAGTTGGATAAACACCAAACTTGGTATTTAGGTTCAGTATCTTCCAGAGATGCGACACGAAGGTTTTCAAGAAAATCCCCCCACCCCAGACTACCCTTTACATGGAACATTTTTCGAAAATTTTAATTTTCCCAAAAATGGCACTAACGATTTTATTTAAAATATCATATGTTTAAGGTATTTTCATGACAAATGAAATGTATACCTCGAATTTTCTGGGAATGTCTCCAAAAGTGTTCTTCATTCTGGATGATTTTGGCATAACTGGTAAACCACAAGAGATATACAAAATGTTACTACACAAAAAATGTAGATCGCGTTAAAATACACAGTTTACGTTATATGCATATTTTTTGTTGAGTGAACCGTTTTCGAGATATTGCTTGTTATACCCTTAAATTTTCCAATACTTATACTTTTTCTCAAGTTCGTTAATCATTTTTTTTATGTCCTGGATATGCAAAGAGAATGGAATGCGCCACATAGCAACCAGCGCTTAAAATACTTGACTATCGCTTAAATCCTACCATATTCCCCTTGCATCTACAAGAAAATTAGCAGTAAGATTGACATCTGGATATCTCGATTAACATGAAGCATATGGAGAATAAGCGTTTGTAAAAATAGTTTGTACAAGAGTAGAGAAAGTCATGTGAGTGTAACACATCAGATTTTTTTTTCTTTAGATGCTGAGTTAACTTCTGAAAGAACACTGAAATTTAACATAGCGTCGCATGTTTTAATTCTTGTTTTTAGTACCACTGATATGCTGTATGAGAGTTCTGCGCTTTAAATACATTACAATGCATGGTTGGCTCCTTCCTTACCTTTTTTTTTGGGGAGGGTAAGTGAACACTCGCTGCATCTTGAAGGGCAATGTTGATCATAACACCTTTTGAGCACTGGCATTTAAGTTCAGTATTTTCCAGTCCTTGTTGAGGATCTTCAATGTTCCATGATTTTTCAATATCTTGTTGTAACCACTGGGTGTCAAGATGTCTTCCATTCTTCCATATTCTTTCTCTATTCTTCTGAAAATATGATCTGGAGTCACATAATGTGACCGTGTATCGGAAAAAATGAAGAATGCAATCAAAACATGTGCTTTGATGCAAAAAGGCCACGAGCATTGCCATTATAATGCTGTTCTTGTTCTGACTTTCTCATTAGTTCTTGATTTTGTACCAGCTACTGTTTCCTGAACCATAATAAATTGACCCGCTGTATTCACACACAAGTGAACGTCGGAAACTGTGGTACTGATCTGCAACGAGAAGAGGAATGCAGTAGCTTTGCAGCACCAGATGTGAATGTTACAGTGGAAGACATTAGCTCAAGCTTTAAATATGACTGTTTAAGAAGCCAAGGATTCATATTGCCACCTGAGCACTGCGGAATTGGATAGTTGGAATATTATGACATTGGAGAATGCTCTTACTTAAACCTTATACTATGGTGAAAAACATTTAACTTGGCCTTGTGTGTATTTCAAACAAGGAGTCCAGTTTTGCTTTAACTGAAAGACTGCATCTACCAAGTTTTGGAAAAAGATGGAATGTTTGGTTGTCTCTAATTATGGCATGAATCGAGTTTTGCTAAATCTGATTTCATAGATCAATTCAGATTCTAAAAAATATATATATGCAATATATAACTCATTTCCGGAAATTTTTGCATCTATCGACTTCTGCAAAAATGCTCAATTACTCTTGAGATTTTGTGCTACCAGCACTTTTCATTTAATGGTAGGTGGTAGTGTTGAAATTGTTTGAGGTCCATCTAGAAGGTTCCTGAAGCGAAGAGTAGTTTTGTTTGATCTGCTTGATGCTCAGTCAGTGATAGCATAGTTTCATCTATTTTGAATGTAATGTGCACAACCAGTGTTGAACACATCTCGTCTTTTGGTGCTATGAGGGTAATTCAAGTATAAACGGTAAGCTTTTCTCTATATAGCCTCCTCGAACATTCCTTGTTCAAGAATAGTTTGAGAGCATATTGTCAACCAATTGCACACAGGCTCCTCAACATTATTGTTTTCAAATTGTCCCCCCCCCCTTGATGGGCAGGGGGAGGGGCAAATCTGGACTGTAGGGAGGGTTTACCAGTGCATGTCCTCCAACGTGTTGCGGTGTTGTCATGGATGACATCTCTATGTGCATACGTCTTTTGCTATATTAACAACTGGCAATAGTAAGTCACATTTACCATATGTTGATAGTGAAGAAAATAAATGAGTAAAATTCCTCT
Organism: Deroplatys truncata; assembly: GCA_030765065.1. NCBI lineage: Eukaryota > Metazoa > Arthropoda > Insecta > Mantodea > Mantidae > Deroplatys > Deroplatys truncata. Next base: position 15,261,651 of record CM060981.1, read on the forward strand.
AGTCAAAAAGCGCCGTTGCAAGAACTTTTCAGGCCGAGAAGCAGGTTTCGGCCTTCACTGGGCAGTCTTCATCCTTTCTTTGCCACTCCTTACTGCTTGCAACCTGACCTGGCTTCGCTACTTCGCAACCCATTGAGCACTAATTTTTCTAATGGTATGAGCACTCCCAACGTTGATAACCACTTCTGCCATGATTTCTTCAACAGTGCACCGGTGGTCACCTTCAATAAGCTCTCAAACGGTACGGATATTATCATTTATGAAACTTGGCCTTGGGCGTCGAGCATTACCTTTGTTTTTTAGAATTTCTCAGCTGGCCCAAGCAAATCTTTGTTTCTGGGACAGAGTAGCATCCCCAAACCGTGGCTTAAAACGAGTTAAAAACTTTATAATATGTTGCACAACAGATAGAAAGAAGCTCTTGTTCACTCATGGCTGTATTGAGGCGAGAACAGAGCTAAGGAGCTGGTTCCCCCTCCAGCATCCTGCTTGCTTGAATAATCCTTATCATAATATAAAATTGCCACACTTGCTTACTGGACCAACTAAATTGATTGTGGATTTTCTCTCTCTTAATAATAATAATAATTTCCATATACTTTAGTAAAGCCCTTTTTTGTGCACTTAGATTTTCCAGTTGACATCGTGATTGTAACCAGGTACAATTTGGAAAATGACATGGCAGTTGTCCATGAATGTAACCATTTGTCTTATACTGAAGCAGAGGGTGCTGTGATGCATAGACATAAGTAGTTGAGTCATCACCTTCTCAAAAGCTGTAAACTAACAATTCACTGTAAAAGCTCAATAAATTATGTCCAAAATCAGTTTTCCACTCTTATTGAAGTTATGATCTTGTTTCTTCCCCTCCGTGCAATAGGTAGCACATTTATTGCATGTTAAGAGAGCTACAAATAAGTACATAACTTATAGCTGTTTCTTGCTTCGCTTACAAGTTTGCCTGCATCGACAGCTACTTGTTGACATGGAAATTTCCTGTAAGTTTGAAGGTCTCTGGTGGTTGGTTGCAGAGTGTCTAAATTGTGGTTCATGTCTCTTGTTGTCAACATTCTGACTACATAGGAAAAATAGGAAGACGTAAGGAACACTTTAAACAAAAAAACTTATGTGTTGCATTCACATGACTTTCTCTACTCATTCTTAAATTGTCTATCACCATTCCCTTTGTATCTATAATGAAATGCATAATGTAGCTATTTGTGCAAAGGTTTATCTTGATTAAAATGAAGTAGATGGAAAGATAAGCTTTCATAAGAATAATTTGTATACCCACTAATAAACAATAGAAGCTACAGAAAGTTATGTGAATGTAACACATCAGAACTGGAAGCCATATACTGCCTTAAAATCCCATACTCATCCCTGCAATTGCAAGAAACAACTGAATATCGACAGGACTTGAAAAGAATAACAGTGTTGATCAATTCGAACCATTAATAACAGATATCTTCGAAATGGTTTATGCCACCAAAAAAAAGCTATTTGAAATAAATTGCATATTTTAGAAAGAGATGCATTTTTTTGTCTAGTACTTTTATGTTTAAGGGTTAACATATACCAGTTATACAAGATTATACAAAATTCCTTCCAAATGAAGAGGATTTCACAAGCTATTCCCTGAAAATTTAAGATATGCATGCTATTTTGTGATGTAAATATCTTTAATAATATGTAGTGTTTTAATAAAAATCATTAAAGTCATTTTTAGAAAATCAAAAATCTCAAAAAGTGTTTGCTGTAGATGGTAGTTGGGGTAGGGATGATTTACTTGAAAATCTTCATGTTGCATCTCTGGAAGATACTGAACTATTCAAATACAAAGTTTGGTATTTATCTGACTGTTTGTTTTTGAGTTATGCTGTTCACAAAGACATACATGGACCCTTTTTCTAAAAATGTTTTTTTTAATTATTATTATTGTTGTTGTTGTTAATAATTCATGGTGCCTCAAAACCTGTATTTTCAGTGAAATCTTGGTATTGAACATTTGGGTGGAATGCAATATCTTGTGTACCTACTATGTAAAGTGGAGAAAGTAGTAATAGAAGTTCAGGGAAAACAACCACATCAAATTATTAAGAGCTTTCAAAATCCAAAAGAATATTACCATTTGCAAATGTGTACTACATTGAATATCCTCCCCATCCATGGACCTGTGACTGTAACTGAGAGTCAAAGAGTGTGGAGGAGAGAGTGCTTGATCTGTTCAGGTGACAAACCTGGGCCCTGTTTCACAATAAAAGTTTGAGGAAGTTTACAAACCCAGGTAAACATCATGCACATTTTGTCATATTCGCATTTCAAAAACCAGTAAAGATCTGTGTTAAGTCTCCATATTTCTAGTGCATTCGATAAGTATTGAGTGTTTGTTTAATCTGAAATACATGATATAAAGCTATTTGATTGTGTTTGAAGCCAAATATTGAGAACACACATAATATATTGGCTATGCTGATAAGTTGATTGCTTAGGTCATTTGCTGAATATGCTTTGTTACATTGCGTTGATTTGTCTAAGCGCAAACTTTTGGTTCAACATGACAGTATTTAAGGTGATAAAATTGCTATTTTAGACAAAATGATGGAGGAATGAACTAAGAACATTGTGCTATTACTAATTCCCATCCAGTTTTGAGGTTAGGGCTGCACTTTTGCATGTCGCAGTAGCAAATCCATTGTCACTGTATTAACAACCAGATGTGAAGTGTGAGCATGAACACCATCATTTGAATCACTGCGACTGCAGCTTTACAAGCCTGAAACCATTTGTAGATAAACTGCTACTGTACAAATGTGTGAAACAAACTTGTAAACATTTAAAGTTGTTCCATTGTGAAACAGATTTTTACAACTTACAAGCAAAGTTTACAATTTATAAGGATTGTAAACATTGTGAAAAAGGCTTCTGGTAGAAACCACAATTAGGGTGCTAAGTTCTATTTGGTGTTTGTATGTTTCAGATTTTGATAAAATGTAAACTAATACAGAGGATACTGGAAGCCTGGGACGGCAACGAGACCCAACAGTAAGTAGACTTTTGTTGTTTTGCGAGTAATGCAGAGGCGCACAAGGCAGGAATATCGCTGCATTAATTGTTATTCTGTTCCAGAAGCACAAATGGTGGGTTAAGGAGGGGCTACATGGGGCATCTCATCAAGATAGCAAATCACGTTGTACAGCAGTCAGAGAAGGGTGCCTTGAGTGACTTCATCAAGGAACATGTCTCGGCAGACACAGTTAACGCTTGGGAAGCTTTTGTTGCAAATACTCTGGCTGAAACCAACAAGACTCATCAGATTTGTCTGGTAAGACAGCACTCTTCTTACTACAGCAGGTAGTGGACACTGATGATACGAGAAATGACTTTCCTGTCAGTTATGAAGACTGTATCTGTTCACTTGCCGTAACATCTGAGTAGCCAGGGGAGACTGGGCTACCAAAACAATTATATTAAAAATACTATAGCCCTTATTCACAATGAAAATTAAGCATAAGCATTATGTAACCTTAAACTAAAGGGTTTCACTTTAAGTTCAAAGGCTTGTAAACAGAACCATTTAACAAGGGAGCGCCTCATTGGTGCTACAACTTTTACCACTTCTTGTCCTGTAAAAATTGTTTTTTTATCAGATTTTAACATTTTATGGTTATTCTTAATCAGAGAAGTTTAAGAAATCCATAATCAACTCTTACAGTTGAATTTGTGAAAGAAAATGTGATCGTTCTGACTTGCCTATTACTAACTGAACTGCAGATGGTGTAAGAGGCTATGCACAGGTGCTCTAGTTAATTTCTGGTTAAAGCAACAACAATGCAGTGCATGTGTTTGGAAAATATTTTTAAGGATCTTCTGCTATTCTGGAGAAACACAAATCAGAAAATCATTAAAAAGGGAAGAGAAGGCAATAGTGTTAAATGTTTTTAACAAATTCTGTGAAAAGCATGCACTTTTAATCAACATTGAATGTGGTTAGCTATTGTTTAGTAACAATTCAACTTGGTTGTTAGTGGTGGAGAATTGTTCTTGGATTGTTTGGGTTGCTTTTGCTTTTTGTTGTATTTTCTAAACTGAAGTGCTCATGAGAACTTGAAGCAAAAGTGGTCCACTAATATTAGTTATTAAATGATGAGTTCTAAAATGTAAAGTTAATCAAGGTGGAATAGTAGATAAATGCATGCCTATTCACATACCACTTAGTATTGCCTGCTAGAAGTTTACGATGTAAGGCAAAATACAAAATGTTAAAAAGCTAATGATCCCCAAGCTGGAGAATGTGCTGTCTGGCACAACCTCCATGTGCTTGTCCGAGTGATACATTAATGTTTGTTTACTTCTACTTTGAACTTACAGTGAAACAGGTACAGATGATATGTTTTGTAACGGAACCAATCGCACTGAATCACGTAAATATAAAAATAAGCATTGAAATAGACGCTTTCAAGTTTGTCTTCTTCAGACAAACATGAGCCAATCAGAGAGCAATTCTTATCATGTGATCATTCTGCAGGAGATTACAGACCAGGAATCACTGAGATGTGTATAAAAATTGCAGCAAAACAAATTGTGATGGTAGATGGTGCTTTTTGGTGAGTTTAGCTCTTGTTTATTTTGATACATGTGTCGCTTTGCATACCACCATAATAGCTCAGCTGTTTACTACCGCTCTCTTGTGATTGGCTGTTAATGTGAATGAGAACATAAGCTGTAGAAGTATAGGAGGAGAATGTTCTGTAGAGAAATGCTTGGGTTACCAAGTGTAGCTGTTGGGCAGGTACCTCAAATAGAACTGGGTAGTTTGGCAAGCACTGAAATATTGGTTCAGAACTCTTAGAGATTTGTTAAAACTGTCTAGAATATCAAGAGAAAAGCTTAAACAACAGTTAAATAATGTTTTAAATAGCTTTGAAAGTAATGGATCGGGACGGATATGGAAAAAAGGAAAATAACGTGAATAACTTCCGGAAAATGGCAAGAAAGAGATTTGAGGATGTAGAAATAAAAAAAATATTCAGTGAGGCAGCTGAAAAGAGATCTTTGGTTTTCTATACACAGATGAAAAGAACTTGGGGAAGAGAAAAATATCTAGACACGACCAAGCAAGTTTGCTGCATTGAAACCTTGAGCAATACATAGAACAGCAACCGTGAGTCACTGATGGCACGTTAATCACGTTCTTGTGATTGGTCTGCACACACAAGGTTTGGGGGGTAGTTTGATATGTACAATGTCACACGTAAAGTCTAGTAACAGTTCAACAAAATTTCCTTTTGTCCTGGCTTTAACGCTTGGAATTTCCTATGCCTGGACATAACAAATGAAGAAGACCAAGAAAGTGTTGCATAGGTAAGAGCAACAGTATGGGTGTCCTTCATGCAAGATGTTGAACATATTAATATTTAAATGTAAAGGAACCAAAATTTGGAGAAAATGGTATAGCTGTAATTGAAATGAGGCCAATATTTGATCAAAGTGAAGAATAAATCCATTTGGGTAGGGAATTGAGACAAAATAAATAAATAAATAGAATCTAAATATACTATCCCGGCACCTTGGTTATTACACCGGGACATACATTCAAACTTTACATTTATTCTCACAAATGCATTTACATTTTAGATTACATCAAATTTTTCAGATAAAATAACTACAAACTACACAATGTCTACAAAATAATAATAAAAAATAGAAATTATTAGATTAGAGTAAAGGCGTTAAAACAAAATTACAATTGTAAATACTGAATGATACAAATACAAACTGGAATTAAGAAATAAACTAATTAGTATAAGGATGCTATTGTAAATTTTTTATGACTAGTCATATTCACTTAGAGGTCTGCATGGGCCTGGGCTGGGATTCGCGGCTTAATTTGAAAAAATGTTTGTTGAGCTCGACCTTGAAAATAAAGCAGAAAAAAATTAATTATCACATTCAAGATACACATTTTATTTGTCATGTAAATATTTAAAACATATCGTATTTTAATCAAAATCATCAGCACCAGTTTTGAGGGAAAAAAATAACAAAAATATTTTCATGTAAAGGGAAAATAAAGACCAAAAACATTAATTTATTACATTTTTAAAATGCCTGGAGTAGACATCCATAACAGTAGTAATACTAGTAATAATAAATAAATGTTCACTTCGGCCAATTGCCAACTCTGCTTCCCCCATTCACCCACAACCTGGGCAGAGTGGGTCGGCAACATGAAGTTTCCAGGACCTCAGTCACCTGTAAAGTGGCTCCACAGACATGAGTGTCCCCATCCAGGCAGCAGTGCTTTGGGTACTATTGATAATAATAATAATAATAATAATAATAATCAGAGACCGGAACTTAGGCAGAATGCCTTTATAAATGTGTCAAATCTATCTTGAATTTGAAAGTGAATCTCTATGAATTATACCTTTATGATTGAAATGCCACAGTTTTATGTTTTTTTTCTGCCTTTTTAAATATAAAGGCCTATTTTATGAAATAAATGCTATTTTTTGCCTTTATTTCATTATTCATCTATTATTTATTGATTATTAAACGTTTCCTTCAGGTACATTTTATTTCAATAACTGTTAGTCCATGACAATGAAAGTTATTTCACTGAATGTATATTATTGTCTTTAAGTTGCAGACAACATGGGCGTCCTTCATTCAGTTCATTATTTTCTTTGCAACAATGAGTGCTGCCGCGCAAATAAATGTATAGATAACAGAAGGCTTTTGAATTACTGCTTGTGTTTATTTTAAAAGGCAAAAATGAGTGCGGGGCTAACTTTGTTTTTCTTTCAATTTTCATTGCGACGTTGTTGTAGCTAACAGAAAGATGCCGAAATTCAGTGTTTCTTTACGCAGTAAATTACAAAGTTACGTTAATACATTTGGATCCGACAGTAAAGTACTCGCCTACAAAATATGCGAGCAGTCGGTGAACACAGCATAATCAAACACAAAAATGCACTTTCCTGAGATACTGGGAAGAAGATTTCTTTGCTTCCAGCAATAATTTAACGAAGTCAGCAAAAATTGTGGATAATGCAGTGCAAAGACTGGACAGTGTACCAAGGAAACGCGGTTCATTATTTAGCGAAAAGTGTAAAAGAGTATTATCGAAAAGTTGTGATCTGGATAAACTTGGAAACATTTAAAAAATTCTACAAGGTGACAGTTCTGTTGCAGTTCAAATGGATCCTACAATGATGCTATGATTTAGATTTGCTCCAATAACCTCTGTCGTTGTTGAGAGCTCATTTTCTCATATGAAAATGTGTTATCTGACAGGAGACTCAACATGACCCCAGAGAACTTAAAAAAAACATTTGATTGTCATGTGCAATGAATAAGGCATTGCAATACACAGGCCTTTTTAAAAAAATATTTCATTTTTGTGTCAATTACAACACTAACATTTCGTTTAAAACTTTGAAGTTCTTTAAAATATGACGATAGAGGTATTGAATAGTGTAATCTATTAAATAAATGTGTTTTTCTAATTACCTTTTATTGCCTGTTTTAGTATTTATAATGCCTTTTATTGCCTGTTTTAGTATTTATAATGCCTTTTTCCTGCCTGTTTTAATGATTATAATGCCTAAACTTCCAGTCTCTGATGATAATAATAATAGCCAATGACTGCAAAATAAGACACTCGGGCCCTGACCAGGTGTTACAGTATAACCTATTCTCGGGCCGGGCCTAAGAGTTTTGGCCCATGCAGACCTCTAATTCACTAGTACATTGCTTAGCAATAATAATAATAATAATAAATTTAGAAAAACCTTATAGATGCTTGTTCTAAAATGACAGTATATGAAAAATGCATTTTATTTTTAAAATGGAATTAACATCTTAATTCCCATATGTTCAACACTTGACTTAAAATCAGCATTTTATAAATGTTTATAAACGTTTGTTGTGATATTTGAGTGTCATGATGCCGCCGACAAGGAGAAATGTACAGACCATACTGAAGCTATGTTGTTATTCTGGTGTAACAGACATTTTGCTGTTTCTCAGGCAATGTGATTGATAAGAAATGTGTCAGACAGTGCAGACTAGGAACAAGGTGTTCACTTTCATTCAGTACTGACATTTGTTCATGCAAATTGAGTAGTAGCAATAATGGATTTCATAACACACAAGAAGCTGCCATATGATTTGTATCTAGGGATGGCTATGCATTAATTCACTCTCTTCACTTGGAAAAACAAAACCAAATGTACGAGGTTCGCTGCAAAAGTTTTGGGATACAGGAAAACTAAGGTTGATCCACTTAAGCAGATTGTCATGTTGTTTGTGAGTAAAATGGTGTAGCAGTTGGTATCCCTCACAGTCCTCAGTTTCCAGTATGGAGGTGGAAAGAGAACACTTTTACGATTTTAGAAGTGGTTTAAATGAGACTCAAAGCCTTGAGTGCTTGCAACAGGCTTTTGGGAACATTGCTCCTTTCCATGCCACAGTTTTGCGATGGTTTCAACAATTTAAGAGAGTTCAAGTTTCATTAAAGGAAGAGGTTAGGAGTGATTATCCGTCTACAGCATTGACTGAGGAAAACATAGAGCTGCTGTGGAAACAAAAATGGTTCTCAAAAACAATTGCATGACATGCAAAGAAATTGAGGTAATTATGCAGATCGGGTCTTCAAAATATTGCATGACTATCTTCTCGTGAGGAAGGTGTCATTCCATTGGGTGCCCTACAATTTAACTGATGCACAAAAGTGCACTCGTGTTGAATGGTATGAAGAAATGTTGCCCGGATTTGATGGAGGCAGTTGTCAGCGGTTTCTGACATTGTCACTGGATTTATCAGTTTGACCTGGATGACGATCTTCCAACCAAAGTGAAACATTGAGAAGAAAATGGACACTTTCTTCTGTAAATCTTGTGGTGTGGCTACCATTCCTCTTGTGGAACAAAGGACAGTTACTGCACAGTGGTACTTGACAGTTTGCTTATCACAATTGGAGCCAATGATGGCACTGTGAGGAATTCTGCGCAGTCAACCAATGCAGTGATCCAGTCCACAGAGGTGAAGCTGATGACTCATCCTCCCTACAGTCCTGAATTGGCTCCCCGCAGTGAAAAATTGTATGCATGGAAAGAGGTTTACGAGCCCTGAAGAAGCAGTTGCAGTGTACGAAAGTGAGCTTTCACGCCTACATGAAAATGAGTGGCAGGAGTGCTTTCAAAAGTGGTGGTGAGTACTTTGAAAAACTCTGCCAGTCGTACTGATTCTATCGAGTATAGTTTTTGTGTATCTCAAAACTTTCATAATGATCCTTGTAGATACTTGCAAAGTGGAACTTCTGAAAAATCTGTGAAATTATGTGGAAATTTTGTTATTTTTTTATTTTCTGAAAAATGACTAGCAATTAAAGTACCATATGTGTAAGATTATTTCGTGACAAATGAAATATGTATCCTGAATTTTCTGGGAATAGCCTGTGAAGCCCTCTTCATACTGAACAAATTATGGGTAATCTCTTTAAAACAGCCATTTAGAGAAATTGATGTGAATGTAAAACATTTGAGTTTTTTAAAGCTATGAAACTTGTTGTTATCAGGGTGGGGCACATCCTGTACACTCCAGTTCAGAAGATGAAGATGGCAAGTACAGAGACATTCCATTTCCCCAGGACCCATCCTTGCAACAGGTAGGTCCTTGGTTCAGCCATCACTTTACAACATGCATATGTGAATACTAAACTGGCTGAACTATGATAATTCTTGTAATTCCACGTTTTCCCCTTTTTTGTTTCTTTGTTTTTTACGAGTAGGTATTTTCTGATTACCAGATGCAGCAAATGGCTCCGCAATTCATTGAGAATTATGGTTTCAATGATGATGAATTCACAGACGGCGAGGATACTCTGCAGTATGTATATGTGAAATGTCATTTACTAGCAGTTAAGTACCAACACAATAGCCTTACAAGTATTCTTTAACAGACTGCATGTACTAATAGCGCCCAGTTTCTGCTCAAGTTCACTGCGCCTTGCTGTTAGGAACTTGTCGACCACTCTCTCTACCCATTACAGCTTATGTATTACATTGAAAATGATTTTTCTATTCATTGTAACTTATTGATGATACACTTTTCCTTCCTCTTTTACCTACCTATAGGAAATACAGTGTAACTAGATTAATTGGGACCTAATCCTAACTGGATAAATCATGCAAAAAGGTAACTTCTTTAAAACAAGAACTAAATTTGTGTGCACTGTAATATTAATTTAATGACTACAAAACAATGTTGTTTACATTTCGTACAGTGTCACTTGTTGAAGATATCGTGCAGTCAGGTCTCACATCTGCTTGAAGGTGATCAGCGCTACTCATTCATTGTATGTCTTCCAATACATTCACTGTGGATTGATTTTACCAGTATAAAGAAATGTGCAGTACTTTACAGCTATGTACTGTAACAACTGTCAAACAAAACCAACAACCCATTGGTCCAATAAAGTAATTTTAGTCATACCATTTTTTCCCCTCAAAGCGATTCGGATAATTGTCGATCTGGTGTTCTACTGTGTTGCATTTCACCAAAATATTGATATTCAGATTTCACTGGAAATAAGTGTTTTGAGACTTCCTGGCTCTAAAGGAAGCATTTTTAGAAAAAAGTCTCTGTTTTACATGGAAAATCTTGTTATTGTTTATTTCCTTTAAAATGACAATGGTTTTTATTAAAATACCATATGTCTAAGATATTTGCATGTATGTCTTGATTTTTCTGGGAATAATCTGTGAAACCTTCTTCATTGAGAATTACTTTTGTATAATTGGCAAACCATAAGAAAGAGACAAAAAGTTAATGTATGACAAATGTGTAAACAGAGTGGTTACACAAAAACCACGCAGTGTATGTCAAATCAAATTTTTTGTGACATTAACAATTTCCAGTATACAAGGGTAAGTCAATAAGTATCCGCATACTATTTTTAATGTTTTGTAGGTTGGCTATACCGCCATGTTGACATGTTCCTTTTTCTCCGCTTGTGGAATATTTGATCATTATTACTTCAGTGAATGTTGCACTGTTACATAATATAGATGGCTGCACCAAAGAAGAACAGCATGTGGTTATCCATTTTTTGTTGTCTGAAGGTATACCAGGAACCAAAATCCATTGAAGACTTCCACACAATATGGGAGCAAAGTTTTACCACAGTGGTGAAGTATGTACGAATGGATTGAACTGTTACAAAATGGTCAGAGAACGACGCCCGTCCATATCCACTAGTGACACAACATTGAGCAAGTCCGTACCGAAGAGTGATTGTCCAAGGTTCTGCATATAACATTCATATGGTCCCAAAACAGCACAGGCATAATCATGTGTCCGTATTTGAGACAGTAACTATGGTTATATATGCCATATATATAATAATGTGAATTATAATGTGAAATGGTATTAATAAGAAAAATACTTGTTGTATAAATAGAAGTTAAGGCATAAGTTTTATGTATGTGCAAGTGTAGCTGGAGCTGTGGAACCCTTGTTAAAAGCCTACAAACATATCTTTGTGTTAGAATTAGGGCCCAGGCAAAAAGGACTTGTACGGGAAAGTCATAAAAGCCAGACCTTGTGTCTTTGTGAAATAGAAAATGCGACAAGCGAAAACAACATATGTTTGTAGAGAGGTCACATGTTTACAAACGTAGAACAGTAGCCGGGTAAGTCTTCTGGAAGGTTCCAAGCTGAACGAAGACAGACAATGAAATTTTAAGGAAGAATATGTTTAAAATCTTCAAGGGGAGAAATGTTAGTTCTAGCGTCTCCATCAGCCAGGGCGGTTGAGTATAAAGTGCTGCGATGTGAATAAGATACATGTAAGCTCTCAGAAGCAGGTGATATTATTTACTTCTTATAATGTAGTAGGAACGGTGAAAGGGTATCGATTTAAAGGTCTATAGGAACGTGTGATAAATATTACAATTATTTCTAGAGCACGTAAAAAATACTTGATTGCTCAGCGACCGCAAGTTTGGCTTACGAACATGGTAGGGCTCGACCGTTCTACAGCTCCAACTAACTTAAGCAACTGGGTAGCTTATTACTAAAACAGTAAATGTGTGTGTCATTAAATCATAGTGTTCTTCATGACTTAATCTATTGTTAGAGTTGTTACTTTTTACCTTCCTTCCCATATCACACCCTGCAAAGTTATACAAGCTCTACCAGAAACCCAAATAACAGCAGCCGTGGCAAGAAATAAAGATACACTTTAAGAGTAACAACTAAAACACAAGATAATTATCAGTATCACCAGAGTTCATATATTAATATATCGGACATACTGCGAGTTATGCTCTCCCTCCACGAGTATACCGCAATCTGTCAACACTTACTGGAGATGAAACATCATTTTGAGCCTGAAAGCAAGGAATGGAAACACAGCAGTCAAAAAGAAACTTGAGAATGAGCCCTTTGCAGGAAAAGTGTTGCTCATACTTTTCTGGGCTCAACAATAAACAGTGAGAGGTTGAGTGACGACCTAAAACCTACATTCATACCAAATATCTATTGCTGCATGCCCACATACTAAACTGGGTTTCGAGGTGTTAGAGCATCCTGCATACAGTCCCAGTCTCACCACAGACCAAGAAGTGAAGGAAGCGGTGCTACTCAGAGACTGAGGGCATCAGAAAGCTTGTGAACGATGGACCATGTGCATTGAGAAGCAATGAGGTAATTGTTATAATAAATGTGAAACATTATATTCGGATACTTATTGACTTACCCTTGTATTGTTTGTGAAGGTTTGAATTTTCAAATACCTATAGCTTTTTCTCATGGTCATGCAAACAGCATGGAATTTCAAAGCCATGACATAACGATCCCATTTTTAAAAATCTGACTCTTTTTAGGCTACTGTATTCCTCTTAAATCTATAAGATAGTAGATAGATAACTTTATTTGTACATTTTTTATACACAATCCTTTTTACAATATTCCACTTATAAACTAACTTAACCTATGCACAAATTTTGCTTCTTTTACCTGGCACCCTGGCCTTCTGAGCATCCCTTGCTACCCTTCATCCCTATTGCCCATCCTCTACCTCCTCCGTTTGCCCTTCTACCATACTTATCTCTCTTACTTTTCTAATCCATTTTTCTTTTACTTTCTTTAAGAAGTCCCCCATATTCTTATTTTTCTTTTCTTGTTATAACATTTTAATTGCTACTATTTTTTCTCCCATACTTCCTGTCCCCATTCTGCTAATTCTTCGCATTCTGTCATATAATGCTCTGTGCTTTCACTACCTCCGCATAGTCCACAAATTTCGCTTTTTCTGCCTCTTAGCCCTCTTAGATACATTGATCCTGTTCTCATCCATGCAAACACTTCTTTTTCTGCTCTATTACAATAATCCACATACCCTTCTCCTCCCCATTTCCTTTTTACTAATCTAAAGAACTCTAGTGATTTTTTTATTCTCTACGCTTCCCCAAATCTCTTGTATTTCTCTGTCCTCCACTCTGTTTCTTACTGTTACCTAAAAGCCGTTACTATTTCTTTCTCCTGTTCTCCAAGTATCTCCCATTCCCATCTTCTTCGTAGTTTTTTCTCCCCCTGTTCACCAGCTATTTTTATTTTTCGTACTCTTTTGTTGTTCCATTTCACCTTCATCTTTTCTCAGGCATCTAAACCAAAATTTCAATATCCTTTTGAGTATTGCTCCCTTTCTTGTTCTTCCTAATTCCACTAACACTACTTCCCCTGGTGCTGATCTTGGTAACCCCAATAGCACTTTACAGAACGTTCTGTAGCTCTGGTCTATTTTTCTGCTTAATTCAGATTCCCCCCCTCAAATTTCTACTGCATATAGCATTCTTGCTTCTACCAATGCTTCATACATTCTTTCTACCCATTTAGTTAAATCTACAATAAAACATGTAAATGTAAAATGAAAGTTTATCTCTATTATCAAGAACTAGACAGGTCAAACTTTTGTAAGAAGAGTGTTTGGAGAAAGCCATGTGAATGCATCACATCAGATCTTCTAGTAGAAGTAATATAAAATTAACAATATGATGTTAATTACATGCACAAAGCAGAACAAAAACTGATCTACAAACAGTTGTGTTTTGTTTTCTGTATTGTTATTCTTAACCAACTCCATATTAATTTGAGATTCTTGGTAGTCAGTTATTGTATGAGTACTAGTCAATTTTGGGAAACCTAAGAAGGTATTGGATACTTGGCATTTTGTTAATGGATTTTTCTTTCTTCAAAAGATAGGAAAGAGAATTAATTTCTGTAGCATTTACACATTGCATTGAGATGGTTTTATGGCTGCAAAATGTTTTTGTATGAAATTGGAGCTGATCCACACATCAAACAGCCTGGAGCACATGCTCATAAACAGGAGTTCTCTTGTTAAAGCACAGGGCATCTCCACTCCAGATAGCATTGTCACATTCACAACAGCCCAATAACAGGAATGTACATTGATCACAAAGTGGAAAGTCAATTTTGCACATTGGAATTACATTTGTTTTTAACTGATCAGTGATATTTTTTCACCTGCCTCCAATTCAGCCAACATGAACATTTGATAGAGTAAACATTATCTAAATGTAGATCCATTACATTTCCAACTCCTGTAGTTGTATGTTTATTTAATGGTGTGCATTAGAGTTTTTGGTTCTTTGCTAATTTCTACTGGTTTTTGAGGCAATAGCCAGTTTTGATTTGCAGATGAGGCTTTCAGCAGAAGAAGCTACACTGAATGGATCTGAGGTTAGGAAGCATATATGCTACTAATTTCTTCCAATTTCATGTTTCCAGCTTGGAACTATAGAGAGCACTAGTGGCTGTTTCATGTCACATCCAAAAATTAAGTTAAATTGAGTTTTATTTATGGACACTCTTTAACTGCAGTGGTCCTTAGCGTGCCATTGCATATTGGGAATGAAAGACTGGTAATTTTGCTCAGAGATCTCTTTATCAGGCTTGAGGTTCTTTTACATGCCGTAAATCTATAACACGGTACCACCGGCTTTATTTCCCTTCCGAAGGAAGCCATGCTAAGCATTTTTACACCCGAAAAAATCCATCACTCTCCGCTGGGTTTGAGCCTGCGACCTCGGGAACTAGAGGCTAGCACAGTACGACTACACCATGGAGGACAACTGTCACAGTCACCTAGAATAATCTACAATGAGTTTAATATGCACAATATGGATCTCATATATGCCGTGCCTAGGAACAAGAACAAGAAAGTTAAAACTTGTCCAAGTCTTTCTGGTCCCTGGAAAGCTTCCTGTCAATTGTGAACGCTCCCATTAGAATACATGTATTTCGTTCTGATGACCAACACAATTCCACTTCCTTTTCTTTATTTGCAACTTCATTTGACATTATTTCTGGCCAATGTATCTTTAGTATCCTGTTGAAGCATGCATTTACAAAAGTTTTGTGTTACATTCTAGGATTGCGAGCCGTATAAAAGAACAGACTTTGCATTGTTGTACTTATGACTCACTCTTTCTACTCCTAGATTTTGATAATCAACATATTACACATGATAAGTTTGGCATCATTGGTGGTTGTTGTTGTTGTTGTTGTTGACCAATGGCACTGGGGATTAATTGATCTGCATCATTTTCCCAATATAAAGTCTGTAAGTTAAGGCCTCCAAAATAGCACTAAGAAGTGCTCTTCTTTTAACTCGGAAGCATCCTGTTTAGCGTTATCCAGGGAACACCACGTGGAGTTAAGTTTTGCAGGTTTCAATTTCAGTAAGTTGGCAAGTATGCAAATGTGATGTATTCAGTCCACAACTAGCATGCTTCTTTCCTCAGTTGTTTGTGTATCTTCTCTGTAATATCCATGCCATAATTTTGCTTGCAGCTGAATATTGTAATCTTATTTGCTGATTTCCCTTCTATGATTGTTTTAAACTTCTTTTTGTGTCTGAAATTGTAAGAGTTTTTATTGAGATCACTCAGATAATTTGTCATTCTTTGTTCGCCAACAGATTTCCATGGTTACCTTTAATGTGTGTATTTCTGCATGTAGATTGTAAGCAAGATTTCTGGCCCCCCCCCCCCCAGGTTTTACTTGTATTACTGTTCCAGCTTCTTGTATCATTTTGGAGGATCTTGTCTGTAATAGTCTTTTGTTTTTCCCCTCTATATGTCCTAGAAGTTTTTCACTTGTTTTTAAGAAGTTTGACTTTATTACTTTAGTCCATTTTTCTTCCAAATTTCCCAAAGCTTCAGATCTATTCCATAGTGATATCTTAAGTTCTTGTTTGTTAAACTTAAATTGTTTGTCTCCTTTTTCAAACTTGTTACCAGCAGATGTCATTTGTTCCTAACATCTAGTAATGATGATTTGCCTTGCAACCTAAGCTGAGGAATATCCTGATTGGGAGAGCGTCCCTCTAATGGCTGCACAGGAATCCAGTAGCACTTGTCCATTCCCAATTTTTGGCTTTGCAAAGTGTTGACTTTTATTGCCATCTTTTGGGATTAAGAGTCCTACCCTGGCAATGTTAAACCTCAGAAACCATTTAAGATATCAGACTGAAGTTTTTACAGGAAGTAGATGAATGCCTTCTGACTTCACTGATCCACTTCTATAGAATAAGTTTGTTTATTAAGAAAGATAGCATTATTTTCTTCATTATACCACCTTTAGATTAAAATTTATCAGCAATTATCTTCAATGTTTTCTGAGAAAACAGCTCATTGAGACGAGAGTATATCACTCACAGAAAAAAACTGCTCAAAACAAACACATCTATTTGCAAAGAAAGAGTTCACATGGCTTGAACACACAGAAACTACCATACTTAACTTTAATAGAAAACATCATCTAAAAGATGGGCTGAAATTTACCGCTATCTCTTTTGTAAGGCTTTTTGAGCATACTACTGTGGGTGAGTTTCTTATCCTGGCTTCAAGTCTGGAGCTTCCAGAGTATAGTACTTCATTATTTTAACTGTGTTTCCTGCTTCAGTCCAAACATTAACTTCACTCTGTTTCTTTAATCATTTTAATTTTGGATGTGCAGGTGATTGTTGCCTCAACTTGCTATCACCACTTTAATAATGTTGCCATAATAATTGTTCTGATAGTTTTTATATTCGGATACTCTGTGACATTTGCAGCCACCTTTAACCAAGCTAATATTCATTGCAACATATTTCTTACTGCAGGTAGTTTTCTTTACAGAAAGTGTTCAAAGTGTTCACCTTTGCTTGACTACAGGCTTCACATCGACGTATCATGGCTGTGCAAACACAACCCCAAATTCCAGGAGTATTGTGTATTTCCTCACAATTCGATTCTTAAGGGATTCAATGTCAGGCACCGGTGACAAATACACCAATGCTTTTAAATGGTCCCGCAAGTAGAAATCTACGGGGTTCAATTCAGGTGAGTGTGGTGGCCAAGCAATTGGGCCACCTCTACCTATCCATCAATCAGGAAACCTTCAATCCAAGTACAATTGAACAGTATGACTGAAGCGTGCAGGAATGCCATCATGCCAGAAGTGAGCTTGTTGATGAATGCTCAGTGGAGTGTCTTCATACACATGAGGTATGGTGTTTTCGAGGAAGTTTGTGTGCGCCTGCCCCGTAAGTCTGTATAGAAGTACAACTAACAGATCACCAATGATACCGGCCCACATGTTAAGAGTGATGAGATGGAACAATTGCATGTGGGTTTTCATATACCCATACACGCTATTGTGGATCTCGTGTGAACTGTGCTTCATCTGTAAATAATATCAAGGCAGAAAAGTTCAAATTTGTGGCAGAACATCGTGGAGCAGCACAATCTGCTGGTGACGTTGCAACTGATAAGGGCACAATTGTTGCTCTCGCATCAGTCTCCAGATGAGGAACATTCACTTGCAACGTTAACCTTTGCATACTGATAGAAGTAGTCCTGTACATCTTGGTACAAACAAGAAGTCAGTGCAGTATTGTCATCCGCCTTACTGCACAAGAAGTGCATTTCTGCCACCCCTGATTTGAGTACATGTCGCTCAGTGAAATGCCAAACACACCCTTCCCTCAGAATGAACTGTTAGCTACCTGCGTGAAGAAAACCGTTGCAGTGAATATCACTGTTTTGAAAGCTATAACTAAGCATTTCCAGACACATGTTGTAATTGTGTGCATACCTGAACTTACGCTCTATACGTCCTGTTTCATCATTCAATACAAAACTTGCACAAAGTTTCTTGGCATATACATACATCAAATGTAGCTGCTAAATTAAGTAGAATAAACTTATCAAGAAGATTAATATAGGCAAAGAAACAGTGATGTGTTTTCTAATTTACTTAAGGTGAATTGGAATTAGTTACTTTAACATTGAAGTTATCGACAAAACATTGATGCATTTTGTCTAATTTCTTACTTTAGTTAGATTTAATATAATATTCTATTGTTGCAGAAGACATAATCCTCAAAAAATACAGTCAGAGTAGTATTAGACTTACGTAGACTGGGATTTAGACTACTATTATTACCATCACCACCACCACCACCACTTACATGTATATATGCAATATGTATACATATTATGGGTACTTGTACAAGAAAATACAAAAATTAACGATAATTTAAGCATTATTACACGCAAAACTAGACATTTCAATAAGAATGTAATTTACTTTGGCATTAAGCTGTATAACACATTTTTTGGCTGAACATGTTTTTTCACCAACTTACCATCCATCAAACATGTCTGGAATTCGGTTTTCCTGCATTTGTTGCAGCCAACCTAACTCTGTTAATGTTTTCGTAGCCTACAATTGCCACATATCACAGCCATAAGCTTTAAATACTTTTACTAACATAGTCATGGAATGTAGCCATATTTAAAGTTTAACACTAAAATTTTCTCTACCTTTATTTATGTTTTTGTTTTTTAATATCCATTTAATTTTCACATGTTGATTTTCACATTTGCCATGCTCTTTCAATTTCTAACTTAAAATATTTTCCAGATAACTTTTTAGTATTTTCATAATCAATCCATCTGCCATTTATTTGAGAATTAAGTTGATCAGGAATTTATGTGCAGCATTCATAAGGTTGCTACTGGCCAGGCATTTTAATACTGTGTGACAGAAATATTTATTGAGAATGTTTCACTTACATGTGTATAAATGAAATGGCTGAAAACAAGTTATTTGTTATATACATTTATATGTTGTATTATTCACATGTCAATTATTGTATTGGTTTGATTGTGAATGTATTCTTTATTTATGCATATATATATATCCAGAAATTGAAATTATTTATTAATAAAATAGCAATATGAAGGATATCGTGGCCAATTATAACAACATTTATAAATAAAGAAAATTTATATGCATTACTTCATATGACCATAGAAAACACAAAGTTATTGACTACTTTTGAAGATTTAGAAGCTGGTAACAGTGATGTGTCATAATTTAAAATAGAGAGTTGAGGGTTGTTACACTACATCACTATGATATTCTTACTTGAACGCGTTTCGGGAGACGGCTTGTTCCCATCGTCAGCATTTTCTCTCAACTGATTTTTGCCGGTCATCGTCTGGGGGATGTGTGTGGTTTGTGGTGTTCTCTGGAAACCACAAACCACACAGATCCCCCAGACGATGACCGGCAAAAATCAGTTGAGAGAAAATGCTGACGATGGGAACAAGCCGTCTCCCGAAACGCGTTCAAGTAAGAATATCATAGTGATGTAGTGTAACAACCCTCAACTCTCTATTTTAAACACAAAGTTGTTTATTTCTACAAAGAAAACTAATCAAAACAAATACGATATTGCCTAGGAGAAGTAAAGAACATTGTGTTCTATTATGCAGTACTCATCATGTTTTCCTTCAAAGCACATTTATATAGTGAATTAGTACTAGAACTGCATACAATATTAATATCCTCTGGATATGTATGTGGATTTATCAAAGTAATAAAAATTTGAAAATTATAAATGTTAAAGCGGAATTTTATTGAATAAATAAACGTTTATGTTGGTAAGGTAAATAATTGCATTTCAATCTCGCCTATTTCCATTGCCCTGCAGACATAAAAGAGTTCTCATAACTCAAGTTAAAAAGAAGCCAATTTGAACCAGCTGTTAATGAGAAACTAAGTAAATAAATTACAATGAACATAATTATCGACTGTCCGTATGCAATATACATATGTTAAGTGTTTAACAGAATCTCAGAAGTAGAAAATGCTTAACTTTGTCCATACTGTTATAAACGACTTATCATCCTTACATCATAATACAATAACCCACTGAATAAAAACTGTAACAAATTTATGGGGGTGTGTGTGTTGAAGCTGGGGAAGCATGGTGCTGACCACATCATCTCCCCATAGCAAATGTGAGCAGGTCTCTCATGTTCCAGTTTTAAGTGTTTTGTTGATGTTGCATATACAAGTCTAATGTGACACTTTACCCACAGTGCATCTGTGGATCGACTCACAAGCATGACCTTCAGTTTGAGTGAAGAAGACTTGGATCGTCAGGCTGAGCTGTTCAAGCAAGTCTGTGCTCAAAAGTTGTGTACATTAAATGATGGAGAAGATGACATATGGGAGGACCGTGAGCAGGAGCTTACGTTTCAAACTGTAATTGACAATAGGAACAGGTGAGTGTCTAGCTTCACTTGTGTACCAAACCAAAGTGTCAATATGGAGGGTTGACTTGGCATCGCTGCAGAATGTCGTTTTTAAATGCCAGTTGTGAAAATCAGAGCCACCGTTGATACAGATGTAGTTAAGTCAAAAACAAACCCAGAAACAATCATTTCCCATTAATAGTTGAAAAATAAACTATTAGCTACAACGAGCCATCTCGCCCATGAAGTGTGTGCCATTTGGTTGACAAGAGGTTTTACAATACCTCGGGTAACGTCGCACGACTTTAGGCTTGTTGTGCGGAGAGCGATGCTGTCGTGAGGAGTTAAATTAAAAACTTAAATTGAGTTTTATTTATGGACGCTCTTTAACTACTGTGGTTCTTAGCGTCCCATTTTATATTGGGCGTGAAAGACTGGTAATTTTGCTCGGAGGCCTCTCAATCAGGCTTGAGGTTCTTTTGCATGCCGTAAATCTACGCCACAGGACCACCGGCTTTACTTCCCTTCCGAAGAAAGCCATGCTAAGGATTTTTACGCCCAAAAAAGTCCATCGCCCTCCACTGGGTTTGAACCCGGGACCTCAGGAACTAGCTACACCATGGAGGACGATGACATGAGTAGTGATTAGCTCTCCGTGGAAACAAGCTTAGGGTAGTTAAGGACATTCCGATAAACTGGGTAACTTCCTCTCACGTATCTCGTTGTGAGGAAGTGGCTCGGTTGCGTATTGGCCACTGCAAGTTTACGCACGGTTATCTTTTTAAGGGTGGCCCTGCTCCTATTTGTCTGCTTTGTGGCGAAGATCTGTTTGTCCGTCAGGTTTAGCTAGAGTGTATTGCTCTAGCACATCATCGGGGGCTCTCCGCAACTGCCGGACAGTCTTGCAGAGGTCTTAGTAGATGATAAGCAAGCGGTTGATAGGATTTTTAATTTTGTGTCAAAAGTAAATTTCCAAATGTGGATTTAGTCATCTTAATAGAAGGTGTTTTATACTGATCGGTTTAGTTTTATATATCTATATTTATCTATGAATTGTGCTATAGTTTTATATTGATATTTATCTCTGGCTTTTGCTTTGATTTTATATTTAATTTTTTTTATTCAGCTTTATCTCTGGCCTTTGCCATGGTCTGTTTTAGAAGGGCGCTAATGACTTAGAAGTTGAGTGCCCTTAAACAAAACCAAACAAACAGAGAGAAAATTAGGGACTTGGCAGCAACTTCCAAATCCCTTCCATGTCGTCCACAGAGTCAGTGGCAGATTGGTCCTCTACAATGAGCCAGTCTCCTCAATAAGTGGCAAACCTCATCTGTAAGCCACAGGTAGTGAGTCTAGACTATGATATCCCAGCAAGTTTTGATACAGAAGTGAAACTGGATTAACTATTCATTTTAAGTATATAATATATCAAGAACATCTCTGTGTTTTCCCAAAAGAGAGGAATGGTTTATTGTGAATTAGATTGTCATTCCTGTTCGTAGGCACTGGAGTTAGCAGTGATTTATGTTAGAATCAATGAGATATTACAGCATCCCAATCTACTTTCATATGATTGCAGAGATTGGCAAAGTGAGGATGCTGGAGGCAACAGCAGTTCAGACGAGGAGGAACGAGCAGGTCCTGAAGGACGAGAAGAAGTCCACATGGAAGTTGACTCTACAGATCGTAAGTACATACCACACTGTAGCATTGTTTCATTGCCATTGGAGAGCAGAAGGTGTACTTCTGTTGTCTGTTGTTGTAGCGTGGGCCACTACAGAGACAACTAGTGAGGCTGCTGTAGCACCAGTAGCTGTAGATGCCAGCAACCCATGGGCAAGTAGCGAGAGTGGTGGCACGTTACCCCCAGAAGATGGAGGATGGGCAGACTTCAGCTCTGCTGGATTTGCAGACTTCGAAGCAAACTTTGCATCTAATGGTGCTATTGGAAATGCAGCGGAGACCTCCAAGAACAGTTCTGTAACATCAGATAAAGCAGAGGACGTTGATGCCAAGACATCGACAGATGAAGGTGCAGTTGCTTTATTGTACACACATACCAAGGAAATACAATATTAAGGGTAGAGTCTCTGAATCAAGGTTGGAGCTGGATAATTCTGAATCATAAATAAAGCCTAACAAAATAAATACAGCAAATCGGCAGGAGCAAATAAATACACTGTTCTTATTTAACTTTTATCACCATTAGAAGTGAAATGTAATCATAACAGAATACAAGATAGTGCCGGAAACACTGTTAATTTGTTTATATTTTGACTTTGGCCAGTTTTTTAACTGTCACTTCATTATCATGCTAGCCTCAAGTTCCCGAGGTTGCAGGTTCAAACCTTGCAGAGAGCGATGGATGAAAATCCTTAGAATGGCTTCCTTCCGAAGTGAAGTAAAGTTGATGGTCCCATGTCATAGATTTACGGCATGTAAAAGAACCTCACCCCTGATAAAGAGGCCTCTGAGCAAAATTTCCAATCTTTCAAAGCCAGTATAGAATGGAACGCTAAGGACCACAACCACTGTTTTTATGTAGTTCTACTTTCACTTATACACACTGTCACTTCACTGAAAAGTAGTTCAATTCCCCATCACTTAAAGGGGATAAACACGAAAATTCTGTAAAATATCAATTTTCTGTTTATGATGGGATACTTTATTTGAACATTTAGGTTTTATTTTGTGAAAAAAAAATTCAGAAACAAAAATAGACTAAGTTGTAAGCGATATTGCATTTTCTTTCGATGTCATATTCACAAAGATGTTATTTAAAACTTGTTAAAAGTTGCTTTCTCTTACACTCAGGTAATATATTCAAGCTTTTTATAATTACCTAAGTATATCTTTTCACTTTTGGGTAGTACCTTTACACCAAATTTTGTATTACGGAATAAGTTGATTCTCACGGGCCATTTTTGGACATTTAACTCGCTATGGTCAGCGTGCACCATGTTGGTAAATTCCTTCAGAAGTAATGTTTACTAAAGAAGTCCCCACTACGGAAGTAGGTTACTACGGGAGCAATTTACCCCGGAAGTAACGTTGGAGAGCTCAATTACAATTTACTCTTTTAGTTACGACTACGGAAGTAACAGCTCATTACTCCCGGAGGTATTGTTTTGTTTGCGCGATTTACTTGATGCTATCATGAATAAGGTTATGTGTGATAGGAAAAAGGGAGAAACGTCAACAAAAGAAATAAATGTTTGTTGGTAGAAATAAACAAAATCCATTTAAACAATATGAGTGTAAAAAACGTGTGGTAACATACATTACATTGGTCTTCAAAGTCAGTGAGATACCGCCAACGCTTACAGCGTGCGTTCCTAATTACTTTTTATTTTAGGTTTATTAGTTTTTACGTTTCTGATTTACGGGAGGTTAGGTTAGGATTAGTTATTTTTTATATAAGTTTAGGTTCCTGATTCACGGGAGGTTACTTTTATTAACATTTTCAATGAAAACCAAAGTAATGGAGAAAAGCCAAAACGTGTTAAAAAGATGTTGATAGAGAAATGCTGGAAAGTCGTGATTGACTAGTTTAATAATTTGACTGACAGGAAACATACTGAAAAGCAGCTTAAAATTCTGGAAACAATGTTTGTAATCTTCATTTTGCATCATGCATTACAGACCACTTGCGTGTTGATAGAGAAATACCCTTTCTGATTTTGGAAAAGTTCACCATATTCACGGTTGGGTACAAAATAGTAACTTGTGTGCGGTCAATTCCACACACAATGTGTTGGAAATCTGTAAAAGTGAAGAAGAATTGCCTTTTATTATCTGAACACTCGTGTATATTTATATGTGTAGTACCTTGCTCTTAACCTCAAAAGTGTTCTAACAACGCTGTGAAATACACGGCTAGCAGATGAGTGGTGAACGTTTATTTATAAGATCACCTGTAATACTGGGATTACGATGAACTTTACTTAACGTGACATGAAAATGCTGGTAAACTAAAGGTATAATTGGCATGCGCTTAATATAATGGGAATGACACTTGATTCATAGTTCTTTTATTACTTTGAGCTAGTACCGATTGGTTGTAAATACCATGTGAAATCAAACTTGACGTAACGGGAAGGAAATGTTTGACATTGCCAAACTTTTTAAGTTTCATCATGTTAAGTCAGTTTTAAATATCTCTGTTTAATACAGTGTAAAACTGTCACATTACATTAAATTCACCGTAATGCCGGCTCAAGCTTCTGAAATATTCCAGTACGAAACACTCATAGGACGCATAACAATAATAATTGCAGTTTGGATTATAGAGCTGAATTTGTGTCTTGAGTTTTGTTGAAATGTTCTCCAAGCAGGTTCACAAGCCATGTATAAGATTCTTTCCTAATACCGAAATGTTCATTGAACTTTCTCTCTCTGTATAAGTATCATATGGTTCTCGCATTCCCATTGTTTTTTCCATTGAGATCATCAATACAACCTAAGTAATCGCTGTTTTCTTCATCAAGATTATCAATGTAATGTAAATAATCCATGAAGCACATCAAAAATATCTTCCTCCGAATACGATATGGTATTCTAGTTCAATCGACAGGTTAGTTACTCCAACCTGGTCGCAAGGGTAAATTCTAATCTATGTTTGTGTTCTATTTAATTTTGTAGTAACATACTACATGACGGTGCTCTCCAACATTTACTTCTGTAGTAATTTAACCTGGGAGTATCTGAAAGGAGTAAAATTCTTCGGAAGTAGTTTACTCTTGCATGGAAATCGCAGAATGTTGACTTGAATAGTAGTTTACTACGAAGGTTGGTGCATGCCGCCCTATATATATATAACTGCCACTCACGGCTGCTGGATGGTACAAGCACTCTGCCATCAGATAGCCTCTATTTCACAGACAGAAGTATACTATTGGTAGGGTGTGCCTAGGCCTGCTGGGTGCTCTATCTCACCTGTGGATTTGGACAGGGAGGGCCCAGGTTAAATAATTGGTGATATGGCACACCTGGATGATGACGGGGCAGGTAGAAGCACCCAATGAGAGACCTGTTTTGTAAATTTTGTAAACATTTTACTTCAAATAGCTTTTCATCTATACTATTTTACACAATTGCATGAAATTTTTTCCTAGTGTATCTACATGCGTCTTGTTAATGTGAACTTTTACATAACATTCAAATATCTTTTTTGTAAAAAAGTTTAAATATGCTAAAATATTTTGAATTTTTATACATAAAACTTTTTAATTTAAAGGCAACTGACTCCACAAAAGAAATTGGTGCTTCAAATTAAATTGGAGGGTGTTTTTAATACGTTGTAAAAGTATGAAATCCTTAACATGACAGCATTAACTGAGAAAAGTAATTAAAATCACGAACATATATAATTATAACAAGAATTAATATAGGTGGTAATAGAAAAAAATGTGAAATTTAAACTGTAATTTTTTTCTGATTAATAGATAGCTCCATATTATGTCAATTAATTTTAATGAAGATTGCTTGAATAAATCGGAGGCTGGAAATGGGAAAGCAATTACTCCAACCGTTAACCACCCCTAATTTCCTTCATAATGTAGCTTTTTCACTCACTGGAATTGAACACAAGACTTATACAATCTCTCGCTTTGCAGTAGCACTGGCTGCCCATCACAAACGGCACTTTTTGTCACACTTGCTAACTCGGTCGCTTACAAAGCCAGTGGAAACTTGCAGAAAATGTTTGTCGCAGTGTTTACGCTGGCAAGTGCTTGTTTATCTCCAGCTGGGCCACAGTAACTTTCACACCGGAGGCCAAGTTTCCATTCTACATTGTAATCTAGCATATGTCAGGTCCATCAGCATGCATAGACATCCCCACAAATTAAAACAATATAACAGTTAACATTAAAAGTAAATAAAAGCTTGAGAATCTGAAGGATTTCCAAACCAGCATATCACACTATTAACAACATCATTCGGCACAGTGTTACAAAACAATGTGCAGTGACAAAGAAAATTGTTCACCTGTAATTGAAGTTAGTGGTGTTCACTCATAATGTTAGTAATGCTATTCCTAAACTAAGACAGAAAATTTCTGAGGGAGGAAGCAAACAGCATGAGTTTTTAAAGTGTTGGAAACAACTCATGATGCTGTTCCATTTATGCCACGCAGTGGTATACAGTTGTCATTTAGATTTCTGGTTTTGTCTTTGGATTTCATCTATTAGATCAGACTCTGGGGAAGATAGGGAATAATCTTGGCTAGAGAAAAAATTCCCACCCCCCAGCCAGGAATCAAACCCAGGACCCTTGCAGAGTAAACTAAAGTATTTATTCACCCATAGACATTGTTATTACATATTTCAGGCTTCGTCATAGTATTAGCATATTATCTAATATACAATTTGACATATCACTTATACAATCACTATTTATTATTTGACGTGTCACTATATAACACTAATAGTAATTTTCAATCAAATCACATATATTATCAGATACTATTTACAATTTAGGCCTATCATTTATACAATACCACCAAAAAACAGTTTAGTTCAAGCACAAAATATTGTTTACAATTCAATCTATACTTATACTGTAACATACAAAACAGATTTTTAGAAGATTACAATTCATCTTTTGTTTAGTAGATAATTTTTTAACAATGTTTTAAAAGAGTTACCCTGTGCAGCTTTTATATATTGTGGTAATTTATTAAAGAGTATGGCTCCTCTGATGTGTGGATCTTTGTTTGTCGCAGCTTTAGTTGTACACACCCTATGGTAGTTATTTATTCCCCTTGTCTTATAGGTATAATATTCTTTATTTAAAGGTGAGTCGGAATTGTTACACTAAAATCACTTAAGTTTACTCACTTAACATGTTTCGGGAAACGGTTGTTCCCATCCTCAGAAGTTAATTCGACTGGCCCGTGTTGTTGGTGTTTCCGTTTTTTGGACTGGATCCTGTGGTGGCATCTTGTGGTGGAGAAATGTACTTCCAGAGAGGATTTGGTGGCGGCAAATCAAAATTCATTAGATGTGTGTTGTGTTTTACAATGGTGATCTTCTCCCATGCATCTAATTCGGCTGCAAATTTGGCTGGTTTGACTAATGTAATATTGGGTTTGATGTTGTGATTAGTGATCCAAAAATGGTGTGAAACTGCAGATTTGTCCATTTGTTTGTATTTAATACATCTCATGTGCTCCTTTAGCCTAGTTTCTAGGTTTCTTTTTGTCTTACCTATGTATACTTTATTGCAATCTGAACAATTGATTTTATAGATTCCAGCTTTTTTGTCTTGTGGAATGGGGTCTTTTAACTTGTTACAAAGTAATTTCTCTATGTTAAATTTGTTCTGTGGAGCTAGGCTGATGTTATGTTTCATGAAAATCTTCTTAAATTTGTGAAATGTTCGTTTTTTAAACCTATGCATACAAAGCAAAGTCACACCAAAGTTTGTAAGGAGAATTGTAAAATATGACAAAAACAGCAAACACCAAACATCAGCCGATAAAAAAGTAATAATAATTGAGAGAAACAACCACTATGCAAAATTACAAAAATTGGAACTGGAATTATATGCTCTTCACCCTAAATTAACGGACACACTCGGTTACCCACTTTGGCAAAACATGCAATCAAAATTCCTCACTATTCTTAGCTACAGGATGAAAACAAAAACGCTGAAATTAAAGAAAAAACTAGACATACTACGCCGGAAGCAACATTCATATAAACCTAACCTAAAAAATGAAAAAACGACGTCATACCCAGACGTAATTAATCTTTCAAATGTAACTTTCACCAAAGCAGAATTATCGGTATTAAACCTTGGCCTAAAAGCATGTGTTGGCTACACAAAAACAACCGATGAAATAGTCGCAGACATTGAGATTGCTACTTACAACCTAAATGAAAATAGTAAAACCACTATAAAAAAAGAATGTGAAATGGTTCTCCAAGAAATACAAGCAGATAAACATAACAATTTCCCAACCAAACATGTGATCAAAACATTAAAATCAAAACCAGTAGTATACACAAAAGCTGACAAGGGAAATAAACTAGTTGTACTGCAAAAAGATGATTATATTGCCAGAGTAGAAAATATGCTGCAACAAGAAAATTACATACAAATTCAAGAAGACCCATTAAAATTACATTTAAAAGCCTTCAATCAAACCATCCAGGAAAGCAAAACTATAACAGACACTGATAAATCTAGATTAAAGCCAGACCACCCCACTTTACCAAGAATGTATGCTCTACCTAAAATACACAAACCGGGTAATAAGATGAGACCAATCGTCAGCAATATTGATTCTCCTACCTACAAACTGGCAAAATGGTTAGTACAGAGATTCTCTTCACTACCAAAATTCAATAGCAAAAACATAATGAATTCAGAAGATTTAATACAGAAGATAAAATCCCTGGAACTCGAACCAGAAGACAGATTAGTTTCCTTTGATGTCACTGCACTATTTCCAAGTGTCCCTACAGATCAACTCTTGCGTCAATTAAAGAAATGGCTACAGCAGACTAACCTACTTGAAGAAGAAATAGAAGACCTCATACAACTTACCAATTTATGCATTGCACAAAATTGTTTTAGTTTCAATAAGAAGTTCTATCAACAACCAACTGGTCTAACCATGGGCAACCCACTTTCACCCTTCTTGGCAGATTTATTTATGAGCTACTTAGAAACACACATAACAACTTCCTTTCCATACATGTTTAAAGTTTGGCACAGATATGTTGATGACATCTTCGCTGTTGTCCCTAACAGGTTCATACAAGACTCCTTAGCCTTACTAAACCTACAGAACCAATCAATAAAATTCACCATAGAAATAGAAAAAGAAGGCATGCTACCATTTTTAGACCTAAAAATCATCAGAGAACAAAAGAACCTAACCTTTGGCATATACAGGAAGCCAACACACTCTACTAATTACATAAAAAATAAGAGTTTCAATCCAACCATACACAAACATGCAGTACTAAACAGCCTAACACATAGACTGGTATATACCCCCTTAAATAAAAAAGAATACCAGTTAGAATACCAGCATATAGTAGACACAGCAATACATAATGGGTACAACAAAACAACTATTGACAAAAAAATTGCAAAATTCAAACGACAGATGCACATCAAACACAACAAATCTCAGCCAGCAAGATAAAGAGCTAAAGTTCAAGAAATTCACATACCACCCAGGAACATTTCACAAATTTAAGAAGATTTTCATGAAACATAACATCAGCCTAGCTCCACAGAACAAATTTAACATAGAGAAATTACTTTGTAACAAGTTAAAAGACCCCATTCCACAAGACAAAAAAGCTGGAATCTATAAAATCAATTGTTCAGATTGCAATAAAGTATACATAGGTAAGACAAAAAGAAACCTAGAAACTAGGCTAAAGGAGCACATGAGATGTATTAAATACAAACAAATGGACAAATCTGCAGTTTCACACCATTTTTGGATCACTAATCACAACATTAAACCCAATATTACATTAGTCAAACCAGCCAAATTTGCAGCCGAATTAGATGCATGGGAGAAGATCACCATTCTAAAACACAACACACATCTAATGAATTTTGATTTGCCGCCACCAAATCCTCTCTGGAAGTACATTTCTCCACCACAAGATGCCACCACAGGATCCAGTCCAAAAAACGGAAACACCAACAACACGGGCCAGTCGAATTAACCTTCTGAGGATGGGAACAACTGTTTCCCGAAACATGTTAAATGAGTAAACTTAAGTGATGTTAGTGTAACAATTCCGACTCACCTTTAAATAAATTCAATACACATCACTGTTTCTAGCTTCTTTTCATTATAATATCAACGTAATATTCTTTGTTGATATTCTTGATATGTTGATTCCTTCTAACAAAATAATTTTGTAGACATATAGAGATACTACTGTTAGAATGTTTGCATTTTTAAATGCTTCTTTTACAGTGTGGCAACGTTTTAAGTTAAGTATACATCTTAGACTTTTCTTTTGGATCACCAATACTCTATTTAGATTGGTTATGGATGCTCCCCCCCCCCCAAATTTCTATCCCGTATTCAGTAAGTGAGTAGATCATTCCATAGTACACTGGTGTTAGTATGTCGTTATCTAGTTGATTAGCTAATTTCTTTTGTAAATATAACCAAGAGTTTAGTTTCTTGCAGAGATCATCTATATGTTCATTGAAATTCAGGTTCTTGTCTATGGTAATTCCCAAAAATTTGGTGCTGTTTACCTGACGATTTGTATATTATCGTACTCTATCTTACATACTTGTTTCTGATACCTAAGTTGGAATAGAATGCATTTTGTTTTATCAACATTGAGTTTGAGTTGACCTGCTTTCAGATAGCCTGTCAATTTTATTAGAGATGATGTAGCCTTAGCTCCTAGTTGTTTTAATTCTTTACCTGTACATGTAAATGAACTGTCATCAGCATAAGAAATTAGATTATAGTCTGGAGAAATAGGCATATCGTTTACATAGATTAGGGATAGCAGAGGACCCAAAACCGATTCTTGTGGTACTCCTGATTTCACCATTTCATATTTGGATTTATATTTGTTTAAGCAATTTGAATTTTTCCAGTATATTTGAGTACATTGAGTTCGATTTTGTAAATAGGAAGAAAAGAGATCATGCATTTTACCTCTAATGCCATAGCGAGTAAGAGATCATGAGACACACTGTCGAAAGCTTTAGATAGGTCTAGGAAAATACCAACTGTTTTTTCACTTTGCTCCAGATTTGTAAACACGTTATGTATAAGTTCAGATACAGCGGTTACAGTTGATAATCCCTTACGAAACCCATGTTGATAGTTTTTTAATACACTTTTTGCCTCAAAAAAATCTATTAGCTTCTTGTATGTAATGTTTTCAAGCAGTTTTGCAAATACTGAATTTAGTGTTATTGGCCTATAGTTTACTGTTAACTTCCCTTTTCCTTTTTGAAATATTGGTCCAACAATGCTGTTTTTTAATAAGGCAGGGAACGTTACACTTTCCATTGAGTAGTTTATTAGGTACACTAGAATGTTCAGGAGCGGTTTTTTGCAAGCTTTAAGAATTTTTGGTGTAATATCATCCCAACCAGATGCACTGTTTTTGAATTGACTTATTATATTATCTACTTCAGCTTCATCAGAGCAGGTGATGTTTAGGCCAATATGTACAAACTACAAAAAATAAAATAACCACTATTTAAAATTACAAAATCTAAATTGTATGTAAATAGCCTAGTAAAATGTAAAAATTGAAGAAAAACTTTGTGGAAACTAATACAATAAAAATCTGATGTGTTACACTCACATTACTTTCTCTACTCATGTACAAACTATTTTTACAAACGCTTATTCTCCATATGCTTCATGTTAATGGAGATATCGAGATGTCAATCTTATTGATAATTTTCTTGTAGATGCAAGGGGAATATGGTAGGTTTTAAGCGATAGTCAAATATTTTAACGCTGGTTGCTATGTGGCGCATTACATTCTCTTTGCATATCCAGGACAAAAAAAAATGAATAACGAATTTGAGAAAAAGTATAAGTATTGGAAAATTCAAGGGAATAACAAACAATATCTCGCAAACGGTTCACTCAACAAAAGAAATGTATATGACATAAATTGTGTATTTTAACGCGATCTATATTTTTCATGTAGTAAAATTTTGTCTATCTCTTATGGTTTACCAGTTATGAAAAAGTCATTCATAATGAAGAATACTTTTGGAGACATTCCCAGAAAATTCGAGATATACATTTTATTTGTCATGACAATATCTTAAACATATGATATTTTAATCATAATCGTTAGAGCCGTTTTTGAGAAAATTAAAATTTTCGAAAAATGTTCCATGTAAAGGGTAGTCTGGGGTGGGGGGATTTTCTTGAAAACCTTCGTGTTGCATCTCTGAAAGATACTGAACCTAAATACCAAGTTTGGTGTTTATCCGACTCTTCGTTTTTGAGTTATGCTGTTCACAGTCACAGACAGACAGACACACACACGGACATGTTTCCAAAAATGCTTTTTTTGGATTCAATGAGTCTCAAAACATGTATTTCCGGTGAAATCTCAGTATCGAAATTTTGGGTGGAATACAATACTTCCCCTACTTACTATACGTAGTAGCGAAAGTAAAAAAGGAGTCGCTGCCGAGAAGCGAGAGGAGGCGGACGTGCGTGACGAGCTCTAGCGCGGATAAAAAATGGGAGTACAGTTGGAAGCTTATAGAGCCAGAATAGCCTTATTTAATGGTGGAGGACGTACTTTGGGAAGAAAGTGTTTGGGAGAGTTAAATGCAACGGTGGAGTGGTATGTTATATTAGTGATTGGAGGAGTGGAACTAAACCCAGGACTGGAAGTGTGTGACGAGATGGGAGTACAGTTGGAAGCTTATAGAGCCAGAATAGGCTTATTTAATGGTGGAGGACGTACTTTGGGAAGAAAGTGTTTGGGAGAGTTAAATGCAACGGTGGAGTGGTATGTTATATTAGTGATTGGAGGAGTGGAACTAAACCCAGGACTGGAAGTGTGTGACGAGATGGGAGTACAGTTGGAAGCCTATAGAGCCAGAATAGCCTTATTTAATGGTGGAGGACGTACTTTGGGAAGAAAGTGTTTGGGAGAGTTAAATGCAGTGGTATGTTATATTAGTGATTGGAGGAGTGGAACTAAACCCAGGACCGGAAATGGAACAAATTATGGAAATGTTGAAAGGTATCGCAGAAGAAATATCAAACCTCAAAGGAATGGAGAAGAGAATTGAGGAGGATAAAATAATAAAGCAATTCGACGCGATAAAAATCAACATGGGCGAGTTTCGAGCACGAGGTGAATAAGGAATTTATAGAATGTAATAGACGAATGTTACGGTTGGAGAGAGCCGAAGAAAGGAGGAGTAGAATGAATGTTATAATATTTGGAATTGAGGGAACAAGAGGAAAAAGAATCAGGAAGCAAGTGGAGGAAATTTTTCAAGATAAATTAGAAATAAAGTTGGGCGGCTGGGAAATAATAGACGTTTTTAGAGTGGGAAGAACAGGCACGAACCCAAGACCGGTAATGGTCAAGTTGGCAACGATGAAAATAAAATGGACAATTTTAAGTAGTGCTAAAAAACTAAAAGTGACAAGATTATTTGTGGAACAAGATTATGGAAAAAAAGAGAGAGAATTAAGAAGTGTATTAATAAGAGATGAAAAAGGCTAGAGCTAGAGGAGACAAGGCATATGTACAAGGATTAGACCTTTGGATCAATGATAGAAAACAGGATATCCACCAAATAAGTTGGAGTGATTCTTCAGAAAATTCACGAACCAGAGGACAGGAAGAAGAAGCCAGGGAAAAGAAAAGGAGCGGGGAAAGTAGCTTTAATGGAGAGACAAGGCGAAGGGAGTTGATGACGTCACCAGGCAAGCAAGATGGACTGGAAAAACAGCTGAGAGAGGATTCACAAAGGTTGCCAGTGGAGATAGTCACGGGACCAAGCGAAATGGACGAGACGGAGCTCAACATATTCTCTTCACCAGCAGGAAGCATCATACAGGTGGAAAAGGGAACGCAAGGCCAAAAACTTGTGGACAGATTTCCATTGACAAGAAGCAAGGCCAAATTACAGCAATTCAGGTTTGAGAGGAAGAGTTCAGTATAGCAAAAGGCATTGGGGGTTATATTCGGCATGTACAAGGATTGTTTGAAAAGTTAAAGAATAGATAAATAATGCAGATCTTAAGATCAGGTGATGTGATAGAGGTGGTAGAGACTTGGTTGGCAAACGACTTTCATGTAGAAATAAGCGACTTTGAGTTCTACGGGAAAAGTGGAACAAAGAAGAGCATAAGAGGACGAATGTCACGTGGGTTAGGGATATTTGTTAGGAAAGATTTGAAGTGCAAAGTGAAAGTGTGTAAAGATTTGGGAGAAAATTCGGTGTTGTGGTGCATATTAAATGTAACAGGGGAGAAGAAACAGATATGTCTTGCAGTGGTATATAACCCGCCAAGTGCCTCGGATTTTTATAATCCAAACTTATTTAATTTAATTGGACAGGATATTGAGGAGTTATCAAACAGATATTTGGACAGTAGCTTTATGATAATGGGTGATTTCAATGCCAGAGTAGGAGTAAATCAAATAAAGCTAATAGATCCTGAGTATGAATTAATGGGGGGAGAAAAAGAGATGGTAAGAAGAATGAGTAAAGATAAAGTAATGAATGGTGAAGGAAAAAAGCTGGTGGAATTTTGTGAGGAGTTCCATATGGAGATGTGTAATGGGGTAAAAGGAAAAGATGAAATGGGTGAATTTACCTGTGTCAATTATAATGGTCAGAGTGTGGTTGACTATATGTTATACTCAATAGTCTTAGATATAAATATTGCAGATTTTGAAGTCTTGAATACAGTATGTTCTAGTAATCATTTCCCATTGAGGCTAAGTTTTATAAGTACATATAAGAATTAACTAAAAGAGAACATAAAGGAGGAGTTAAAATTGATAAATATAAATGGAGGGGTGAGGGGGCAGAAGTTTTTATGAAGGAATTAGGGTCAGACATAGGGGTAATAAGGGAGAAAGAGGTAGAAGAACTGCTGAAAGAAAAAACAGACGAAGCAGTTTTAAAGGTAGAAATGTTAATAAAATATGCAGGTGTAAGGATGAAAGTGAAAGATTGTATAAATAGGAAACAGAAGGGATGGTATGATGAAGAATGTAGGAGGGTAAAACAAAGAGTTTTAGGGGAATTAAGAAGGTGGAGGCAGGAAGAAGGGCAAAAGGAAAGAGAGGAGTTTTTGATTGCAAGATGGGGATACAGAAACTTGTTGGAAGTAAAGAGGAGAGAATGGGCCGAGAAGATGAGTATAAAGTTACATGAGGCAGCAAAAGCAAATGATAGCAAAACAATATGGATGTTGGTGAAAAGAATGTATAAGGTTAGATCAAGAGAAAATAATATAAGTGCGGAAGAATGGTTCAAGTATTTTAAAAATTTGCTAGGAGGGCAACATGATAACCAAACAATTTGGGTAATGGAAAATAACAATTATGTTGAGCAATTGGATAAGTCGATAGATGTAGGGGAAGTGAGGGAACAAATTAATAGATTGAAAAGGGACAAAGCATGCAGTATTGATGGCATACCAGGGGAGTTTTGGAAAGCTTGGAGTCTAAATGAAAATCGATTAGAATTGCTGGTTAGGATATTAAATGCAATCTTTGAAGGGGGGGAAGGTCCCTAGGAGTTGGAAAACTGCAATAGTGGTGCCAATATTTAAGAATAAATGGGAGGTGGATAACCCAGAAAATTATAGGAGGATTAGTTTGTTATCAGTGTTAGGTAAAGTTTATACAGGGATTTTGGCTAAAAGAGTGCAAAGTTGGGCGGAGCAAGAGGGAAAAGTATCTGATCTATAGGTGGGATTTCGGAAAAACAAGAGAGCAATAGACAATATTTTTATAATATCTTCAATGGTAAATAAATATTTATCAAACAAAAGGGGAAGATTGTATATCTTATTTGTTGATTTAGAAAAAGCTTTCGACACAATAAATAGGGAAGCCTTATGGACTAAATTGGATATGAAAAAAATGAGTAACAAGTGTATAAGAGCAATACAAACAATATATGAAAAT
Source organism: Deroplatys truncata (assembly GCA_030765065.1). Classification (NCBI taxonomy): domain Eukaryota; kingdom Metazoa; phylum Arthropoda; class Insecta; order Mantodea; family Mantidae; genus Deroplatys; species Deroplatys truncata. Next base: position 15,297,925 of record CM060981.1, read on the forward strand.
AATGATTTTTGTATAAGATTTGATAAAAATGTAAGGACGAACGAGATTAAAACTTGTATAAGTTTAAGGCAAGGCTGCAAGTTAAGCCCTATATTATTTAATTTGTTCATTGACGATATTAGAGATAATTACATTTGAAAATAGCCACTCTGCAATAATTGGGAATGAGGAGATACCAGGGTTACTATTCGCAGATGATTTGGTTGCAGGATCAATAACTACTGTGGGATTAAACAAAGTAATTGGAGCAATAGAGAGTTTTTGTAACAAGTGGAGTCTTAGGGTTAATACAAGCAAAACAAAAATAATGGTATTTAAAAAGGGTAATAAGTTGAGAAAGGATGAAAAATGGAGTTGGAAAGGTAAGGAAATTGAGGTTGTCAGAAATTTTGATTATCTGGGAGTAAGACTAAGTAGCAATGGTAGATGGGGAGAACAAAAGAAACAGGCTTTAACAAAAGGAAAAGTGTCAGTGAAAGTTATTAGAGCATGTTTAGATAAAATACCTGGGATGCACGTAAAATGGATAGAAAGAGTATATGGCGCAGTAGTAATGCTGTATAGTGCAGAGATTTGGTGTATTGAGGAGGGGTGGGAACAGGTAAATAAAGTGCATAGGAGCTTTTGTAAAATAATTCTGGGTCTACCAAATGGAGTTAGGGAGATTTGGTAGTAAGGCGAAAATTATTGAAAGAATAGTGAAATATTGGTTGAGAATTGAGGAATCAGAGAATAATAATATTTTAAAACAATGTTTGGAGGTTCAGCGCAAGTTAAATAAAGAGGATACTTGGTATAAGCGCCTGGAAGCAATTCTCAATGAAATAGGATGTTGGGATATTTGGAAATATAGACAATCATGTGAGAAGGGATGTTGGAAAAGAGTTAGATTGAAGATATGGAAAGACAGGAAATAATTGGTAGTTTTAATTCAAAAAGATCATTACATGTATATACAGAGATTAAAAGGACATGGGAAAGAGAAAACTATGTTGATGTTTGTAATAAAATAGCAAGAGAGGGCTTTGCATGGGCTAGGTCAGGGGTGGTGAGGTTAAAAGGCATAGGAGAAGGAGAAAATGAAGGCAAATGCCCATTATGTAATAGCAAATTTAACAATTACTGCCATTTAATGTTAGAATGTGAAGGAACAATGAATATGAGGAAAAAATTACAAAGAAACAATTGGTCTAGATTACCAAATGAAATTATAGGTAAAAGCTTGTTAAGAGTTAAATCCAAGGAAAGTTTATTTGAAATAGGAAAATATTTAGGTGTAGTGAGAAATAAATGGTTGAAAAAAATTAGAAATAGGGAATAGAAAAAAAATGTAGATTGTTGAATCATAAATTAAATAGGACCCAATGACTCGACAACCATGGTGTTGGATGTTTGCGGGCCCTTAGTAATGCAGCAACTTAGTGAAAATGATATGTAAAGGGTAATGTGTAGAGATAAAATTATGTATTATAGAGAATTAATTTATGTAACTAACGAAGTGAAATAAAATATCTATCTATCTACAATAATAAAAGAAACAATGGAATAAAACTATTAGCAAGCCAAATGTAACTGCTAATATATTTAATCATTTGAATAATGTTAAGGAAAATATGTATGTGATGGAATCGCACACAGTGTCCAAGTTGTATAGCTACAGGTCTAATACAGTGAAACCTTTATAATGGAGGGAGTGGGGTTAACGGTAATCTATCTTACATGATGGTATTCCTCAAGACTCTGTCCTAGGTCCAAATTTATTTGAAATACAGTAGAATCTGGTTAGTACTTTTTTGCAGGGACCTAAGGATTGGACGTCATAAGCGGGAAAACGTGTTAACGAAAATGCAAAATCTGCAATTTAAGAACATAGGTAATAAAAATCTAATAATTACTACGTCTCCATGGGCAATTTAAATCAATTTTGAGTACAATTTCATACTGAATACGATCCGCGTTTCCATGTTAAATTCAATATGTTTAAATGGATTTTGGATACACAAAGCCTGAGAATAAATAATTCAAGCTTTTATTTTGGTCAACTTGGATTTTTTAGGTTATGAATGTTTTTGAGAAAATAAATTGCGAATTGTGGAAGCGGCAATAGTGGTTTTGCTGTGTGTTTTATTACACACGTGATAACAATTTCTGCTAAAAAAGAAAAAATTATGAGCGTGCATCGTGTTACGAGTACAATAGACGATATTATCTTCGGTGTATACAAGACGATTGGAATACGGAGGTGTTCCATGCAACAAATTTCGTTCCGGTCCTCTTCTGATACTATTTTCCAAGAGAAAAGTTTTGTTTCAGTATTTTTCCCTTCTTTAAAAGCAGTTTCAATCAATTTAGGTTTGCTAACAATCATGTTTAAGGTTGACGGAGGAATGTTTAACTTCCGCACTATATCGACATGTTTTATATTTGGATTGTGATTACATCAAGCATTTTCAGTTTTTCACTGTTGATTATTTACCTACTACACTTTCTTTTTTTCATTGTAAATGAAAAGTTAAAATACAATCTACGGTTGTTTGGTCATCACTCAACATTAGAAACTATCGTTAGCATTTACCGCGTTTACCACGCCAAGGTAAAGCATTCTCTATCCCGCCCACAGAAATCGTGTCACACAAATATTTAAATGCATGTATGTGATTGGCTGCCGATATCCACCCCGTGACCAAGGATTGACCAAAGTAGCAAATGAGGATGTCAAACTATGAACATGTTAAACATACAATCTACGGTTGTTTGGTCATCACTCAACATTAGAAACTATCGTTAGCATTTACCACGTTTACCACGCCAAGGTAAAGCATTCTCTATCCCGCCCACAGAAATCGTGTCACACAAATATTTAAATGCATGTATGTGATTGGCTGCCGATATCCACCCCATGACCAAGGATTGACCAAAGTAGCAAATGAGGATGTCAAACTATGAACATGTTAAACGCCTACTCCCACTGTACCGATCAAGGATTGGCCAAAACAGCGAATGAGGATGTCAAACTTCAAACGTAGTAAGCGGGACCGGGAAAACGCCCTAAGCAAACATTATTTATTATATTTGGTGATTTGGTACCGGGACTTTTATAATTCAACGTAATACACGGGAAAACATGTTAATGAGGAACGTGCTAACGAGATTCCACTGTATAAATAAATGACATAGGAAAGACGAAACATATTTCTATTTGCACACAACAATTTCCTGTTGTATGTAAACAAGTGTGAGATGTAGGTTTAGGACAATAGGAAACATAAGATATTCTGTTAATCTAGTCCTGTGTACTAAAAATAAATGATAATGTTATGTCTCACTGTGGATCCAAGCGTAATGTGCAAATATCATAAAGAGAATTGTTTTCTATACAGACTAAAGGATTTTGCGATCTTGCAATAAAGATTACGTATAGTTTTAGTTATTATAAATCCTCAGTAGAAGTATTATCAGGAAAAAAATATTCTGGCAATCTTTATGCTTCATCTATAAAGCAAATGTTTCCTCCGTATAAGATAGAAAAATATCTCTTATTCACTAAGACAGCTATTACACACAAGATGTCCATTTGTATAATACCAAATTTCAATAGATTCAGTAAACTCCACAAAACTGACCTAAAATGTCAGAACATACAAACACCTCTCCATAAGCTAAACAACTCTTCAAAACTCTGTCACTTCAAAGTACCTGATGAAGTAACTCAAAATAAATACTAGCATTAGGAAGAAAATAATTGTATAAATTGAGCAAATACTGAACACACAAGTTAGTATGTGTACGGCACCAATTTCTTACTTAGTTTTTTATTGCCCAGTTAAGTCTTGAGCTTTCTGTAGAAGGGGAAAGAGGAAAGAATCAATACACATAATGAAGAAATTCTATGCATTAAGATGTAGATAATTAATAGTATTAAGCTAGTGGTTAGTTACCCTGTATGTTATAACGAATGTGAAACCTTGGTTCATAGTAAGTTAATCTAGTTTTGTAGCTTAGCCATCATACTCCATTGTAAAGCACAGCTCCTCTTGAGAGCTGTCAACTTACGAGAGTTAGTCAGAAAGTAATGCCCCCTACTTTATTTTCTCTTTCAATTTTGAATAAAATTAAGTAAAAATTACATAGCGTGATACCCACATTATTCAGACTTAATTTTCAGTGTAATCTCCACTGTGTTGGTCCATCTGGAAACAAGGATGTGTATTCCAGCGCAGTCTTTCTTCCTCAGCCATTGATTCACACATTTTCAAGGTCTCCTCATCTTCAAAGTGAATACCATGATGAGCTTCCTTTAGTGGCGCGAATAGATGGAGCTAGGTCAGGGCTGTATTGTGGATGGGGCAAGACTGACCATTCAATTTGCGTAATCTGTTGAGTGATGCAAAGACTGGTGTGTGGTCGTGCAAAAGAAGAACATCTGCCATAACTTGTTGAAGGGGTGCATTAAGCTTCTTAAGGGTGCTGATGTACTGGACAGAATGACACCCTGCTCATCCCAAAACACTGTTGCCATAACTTTCCCTGCTGATCGGCGAGGATGGTGATGCCATTCCATTGACTGCCTCTTTGATTCAGCATCAAAAAATGAACCCAAGTCTCGTGTCCAGTCACAATTGTCGCCAAGAATGCCTCTCCCTCCACATTGAAGCGCTGCAAGAGATTGTCTCTCTATTGTGGTCGGTTAACATTCTTGGTACCCATCGTGCACAAAGTTTTGAGTACCCCAGTTTTCCAACAAACTTCATCATGAGAGAGAATTCATCTGTTGTTACCCTCAACTGACTGAATGTTGCTGGCCTGCCACTCCTCGTTTCATCAACCCATGATGTTTGCTCTACACCAACAAACCATTATCTAGCAGTACTAACATCTGTTGTTACCCAGAATGATTGTTGCTGGCCTGCCACTCCTCGTTTCATCAACCCATCATCTAGCAGTACTAACATCTGCTGTTGCATCCCCATAAACATTTTTCAGTCTTTGATGAATGTGAATGTGTGTTTGACCTTCTGCATTCAAGAATTCTGTCACATAAGAAGATTGCATAAGATTTGAAAATCATGCCAAATTCAAATTTTTTACGTAACTAATTATTTAGATATTAAAAAAAAGGAGGCATTATTTTTTACTTTTTAACTAGCCCATGAATATGCATAAATAAATACATTTTAATTCTTATAATATAAATAAAAATAACTTCACAGTTTATTTATTTATTTATTTATTTATTTATTTATTTATTTGTGCTAGCAATCTTCCTTAGAATATGGCTATACATCAGCCCAAGCTGTTATCTTGCCATATTCTACCCATATTACACTCTTATTATAACATAAAAAATGATGATAATAATACAAATAGTAGTAAAAATAATAGTAATGATACCAATAATAATCTTATAGTACTAATATATATATATATATATATATATATATATATATATATATATTATAATAATAATAATAATAATAATAATAATATAATTACATAACTTAACATCACTTGATGAAATTAATTTACATCTCTTTTTATTGTCCATAACCATTTCTTTTTAACTTTGGACAAGTATTCTCCTACCTTTTTACTATCCTTGTTAAAAATCTTGCTTAAAGCTACTTTCCTGTCCCGTTTTAACCATTTCCCATTTATAGCTTCCTTTCTCCAATGCTGTGTACCTTTACAGTCAAAAACGATATGTTCTAAATCTTCTCTTTCCCCACATATTGGACACTGGTTCTGTGGGAACCCATTTCTCATTCCTATTAATCTCCATACACCTGCTCGTGCCCAGGCTATACTTTCTCTTTGTTTCTTATTTGAGTTATCCACATACTGTTCTCTAGCCCATACATTTTCACAGTTAATAGTGCTTCTGTTTTTAATATTTAAAATGAATAAATACTTAATATAAGCAAACATTAGGTTTAATAAACAGTTACAGAAATAACTCACTAATCACACAAGTTCTATGTTACATTTCTTGTTTATTTAGAAAAATAGCAATAAAGGTGATTGTTGTCAATGGGGCAGGGCTGCATGGTAAGAGGTAACAGACTTTTGTTCTGTAAAGCTAATACAAGTTTGTGTGCTTACTCGCATCTATTTTTCGTCAGTTTTGTAGGTAATCACTAGGTGACAACAGTATTATTGCCTGATTGCATGACTAATTTGTGATTTGAAACTAAAACTTCAGTAATACACAGCTGAAGACATCAGAACAACAGAGTCCATTCTATATTCAAGTCATAACATTTCCATTGAGGATTGAAATTCCATGTTGAATACTGCAGCGGACTCGGATCAAACTGAATCTTAGATCCAATCTTCTTAGAAAATAGGATTGGATTGAATTTTTGTAACATGCAAACATCTAGCATATTGAATATGCCAAAGAGTACCAGTTCTACTGTAATATGCTGATTGCTCATCCTTTCTACAGAGATTGAAGCTCATAAAAACTTTTTGCTATGCTATCAATAGAATAGAATTTAAAAGAGGCATGCTCCTCCTTTGTTTAACCCTACAGACCTACATATCCTCAGTTTCTTCTGATGCAGTGTTGTGTTTTCTTTGATTCTACAACTTTTCGTGAAGGAGCACTAAACCTGTCAGAAGAGGGTCACTTTTACCATTTTTATATTAATGTCCCATATTCTTTACAAAATCATAGTATACTTAACCTCAAAGCCGTGTCTACACTGATTAACATGTTAAGCAAAAGTGTTGCACTTGACACTTTTAACATGGTCGGTGTTTTCCACTTTTGATGGAAAACTTAAATCAATTTGCTTTGTGTATGTGATCTGGCGAGCTTCAGATGTTTCCAGACTGTAACCATGCTTCCAATTCCTTAGTGGTTCCATTGTTATTGTATTCTTCTGTGCTTGCATCCCTGATTTGGTTTGTTCTATCTGAAAATATGGAATGGATAAAAGAAAAGACACTTTAATTAATTAATGATATGTTGAGGCTATCATTATGGGACATTTTGTGTAAAGTACAGGGACAAGATATTGTGACTGTCCAGTTTTCAGCTGTCCCTGTTTTGTTGTTTTATCTAGTTCAGCATCACTTCACCAAGGTGAACTAGTTATATTCTCTGTCACTTCACTTCCTTCATGACGTAGCTTCCTTTTCTGGACGCTCGCTCGCTCACTGATATAGGCAGTGGAATCTTCTACAACTGTTTCGACACATGTTCTGGGGGAGGGGGTTCGCCTGGTGTTTATGCTGCCCAGCGCTGACCTCCCAATAAACTGGGCTATAGCAGCTGCGTCAATTACACCAAACTATGTATGTGCAATTTATTGTTTTTCCATAAGCAATATTGAAAAAAACATGCCCACTCCACTCAGAATACAGTAGAGAACTCGCTGGAATGGCTGCGCTAAGATGTGTGTCATTTTTATGAATTATAGGTTCTACCTTGCTCAAAACAAAGTTGAAGTCACTTTCATTCGTGAAAGACAAAGCTGTCTTCAATTTTAAGCTAATTTAAAATGTATTCAGTGCTGTACCAATTGACCAGATACAGCCTGCACAAACAAATATCAGTAGCCAAATCCTCACCACTGGGTGGAATGTAAAAGTTCGCAGTAACGTCTTGTGGACTCACTTTAACACATAGAACTCCAAACTAACAGTTTCACTGTTTGCCAACTTGCGTCTCAATATGTATTGAATTCTCCATGGAAACATAGTAATTGTTGTTCTGCTCGCATGGGAGTGGTGTAACCTAGACTTTTGTTCCAAAATAACTTAAACGAGTTTTCACTCCAGAATCTAACAATCTATTTGCCTTAGCTTCTAGAGATCCTGAAACTGAAAAATATACTTAAAGTCTCTGAAGATAATTCACATTCGTACTCAAAAACTACCAATTTTAAAAATGTTCATAATGACCCCCCCCAAAAAAAATCCTCGAGTTAGGAGAAAATGAACTTGTTTCTTGGTGTTCGCTCCCTAAAAATATAGCCTGAATATAAGCTGTGCCACAATGGTGCTCATATTGAGATTCATTGGAAAGCAAAGAGTTTGTCTTTCTGCCTGTAAAAACTGGGATAGAATAAATGCAATAGTTTGTGAAATATAATTAATTCTGTTTTACTGGGTTATTGCTGGACAGCCTGTATATTTCAGTGAAATATTGACTTGTGTTAGTTTGGTTGAAAAACTTAAACAATTATGTTTAAGAGGTGTAGCATTGAATCTAGGTATAATAGGAAACAGTATGTAGGTATCAAAGGAAGAAATGGCAATTATACAAGATCCAAGGATTTGGACGTCATAGACAGGAAAATTGTTAACAAAAAGACACTATACATATGTCAATCCCTTCAAACAGTGTATGAATTGGCTTAGTTGATTGTCACTGTCCCTTCTTGTGTCATCTGTTGAAGTACTTCGTCTATCGGCACTGTTCCATACGCTGAATTAAGAAATGCTGTGTACTATTTGGAGTCATTCTTCACACCTGGAAAACTCATCTCATAGCATGATGTATTCAACAGGAACCTGATAAAAGCTAACTTTAATGAAGCAGTTCCAAATTGTATTTTCGTCACAAAATCCCAGGCAGCCTTAATGAAATATCATCTAAGATGTTGATTTTTCTTGTCGATTCCAGTGTAGCCAACCTTCTTTGTACAGCCTCTTAGGATACGTTTGCTTTATGCACCGTATTATACCTTGATCTAAAGATTCTACCTCACTTGTACAGTCTGCTGGAATGAAAATCACCTTTATTATTCTTAAATTTCAAATAGTTGGTGGATGAGCAACACACAAAGTTGCAAATTTCCTGTTTGTTATCCCCATTCTTGTGTCCCATGTGCATAAAAAATGTTCAAATACTGCAGAAGTTATTCAGCCTTTTGTGTTGAGCTGTCATATATTATTGAAGCATTGCAGACTGTGCTTTTCCAGTATGCTTGTACTTGTTAAGGTTCCCACCATGACACTTAATACTCTTAAAATCCAGGACTTTATTAGGCAGAAGATGGGAAAATAATCCTGCTTAATCTGCATTATAAACATTCACAGGGCTATAGTTTTTCATAATTGATGGCAGAGTTGCATTTTTCCACATTTTTATATTTTCACACGGTGTAGCATCGTTATATAGGGTAGTAGCCCTAGGTAGTACAGTACAAGGTTGCAAAGGTAAAAGATCTACCTTTCCAACTAGCAACTATCATCGGCATTTACCATACTATCAGCCCACATTGTTGTATGCTTGTCATTGGCTGCTAGTTCCCACGTCAAGTGTCAAGTTAAAGCATTCTCAATCTCAGTCACGTACATGTATGTCATTGCCTGCCGGTCCCCTCACTAAGTTAAAGCATTCTCTATCTCAGTCACATACATGTATGTCATTGCCTGCCGGTCCCCTCACTAAGTTAAAGCATTCTCTATCTCAGTCACACACATGTATGTCATTGCCTGCCGGTCCCCTCACTAAGTTACAGCATTCTCTATCTCAGTCACACATATGTATGTCATTGCCTGCCAGTCCCCTCACTAAGTTAAAGCATTCTCTATCTCAGTCACGTACATGTATGTCATTGCCTGCCGGTCCCCTCACTAAGTTAAAGCATTCTCTATCTCAGTCACGTACATGTATGTCATTGCCTGCCGGTCCCCTCACTAAGTTAAAGCATTCTCTATCTCAGTCACATACATGTATGTCATTGCCTGCCGGTCCCCTCACTAAGTTAAAGCATTCTCTATCTCAGTCACATACATGTATGTCATTGCCTGCCGGTCCCCTCACTAAGTTAAAGCATTCTCTATCTCAGTCACGTACATGTATGTCATTGCCTGCCGGTCCCCTCACTAAGTTAAAGCATGCTCTATCTCACCCACACTAGTGCCATCATCAGTTGCATGTATGTCATTGCCTGCCGGTCCCCTCACTAAGTTAAAGCATTCTCTATCTCAGTCACACACATGTATGTCATTGCCTGCCGGTCCCCTCACTAAGTTAAAGCATGCTCTATCTCACCCACACTAGTGCCATCATCAGTTGCATGTATGTCATTGCCTGCCGGTCCCCTCACTAAGTTAAAGCATTCTCTATCTCAGTCACACACATGTATGTCATTGCCTGCCGGTCCCCTCACTAAGTTAAAGCATTCTCTATCTCAGTCACATACATGTATGTCATTGCCTGCCGGTCCCCTCACTAAGTTAAAGCATTCTCTATCTCAGTCACGTACATGTATGTCATTGCCTGCCGGTCCCCTCACTAAGTTAAAGCATTCTCTATCTCAGTCACATACATGTATGTCATTGCCTGCCGGTCCCCTCACTAAGTTAAAGCATGCTCTATCTCACCCACACTAGTGCCATCATTAGTTGCATGTATGTCATTGCCTGCCGGTCCCCTCACTAAGTTAAAGCATTCTCTATCTCAGTCACATACATGTATGTCAATGCCTGCCGGTCCCCTCACTAAGTTAAAGCATTCTCTATCTCAGTCACACACATGTATGTCATTGCCTGCTGGTCCCCTCACTAAGTTAAAGCATTCTCTATCTCAGTCACACACATGTATGTCATTGCCTGCCAGTCCCCTCACTAAGTTAAAGCATTCTCTATCTCAGTCACGTACATGTATGTCATTGCCTGCCGGTCCCCTCACTAAGTTAAAGCATTCTCTATCTCAGTCACGTACATGTATGTCATTGCCTGCCGGTCCCCTCACTAAGTTAAAGCATTCTCTATCTCAGTCACATACATGTATGTCATTGCCTGCCGGTCCCCTCACTAAGTTAAAGCATTCTCTATCTCAGTCACATACATGTATGTCATTGCCTGCCGGTCCCCTCACTAAGTTAAAGCATTCTCTATCTCAGTCACGTACATGTATGTCATTGCCTGCCGGTCCCCTCACTAAGTTAAAGCATGCTCTATCTCACCCACACTAGTGCCATCATCAGTTGCATGTATGTCATTGCCTGCCGGTCCCCTCACTAAGTTAAAGCATTCTCTATCTCAGTCACACACATGTATGTCATTGCCTGCCGGTCCCCTCACTAAGTTAAAGCATGCTCTATCTCACCCACACTAGTGCCATCATCAGTTGCATGTATGTCATTGCCTGCCGGTCCCCTCACTAAGTTAAAGCATTCTCTATCTCAGTCACACACATGTATGTCATTGCCTGCCGGTCCCCTCACTAAGTTAAAGCATTCTCTATCTCAGTCACATACATGTATGTCATTGCCTGCCGGTCCCCTCACTAAGTTAAAGCATTCTCTATCTCAGTCACGTACATGTATGTCATTGCCTGCCGGTCCCCTCACTAAGTTAAAGCATTCTCTATCTCAGTCACATACATGTATGTCATTGCCTGCCGGTCCCCTCACTAAGTTAAAGCATGCTCTATCTCACCCACACTAGTGCCATCATCAGTTGCATGTATGTCATTGCCTGCCGGTCCCCTCACTAAGTTAAAGCATTCTCTATCTCAGTCACACACATGTATGTCATTGCCTGCCGGTCCCCTCACTAAGTTAAAGCATTCTCTATCTCAGTCACATACATGTATGTCATTGCCTGCCGGTCCCCTCACTAAGTTAAAGCATTCTCTATCTCAGTCACGTACATGTATGTCATTGCCTGCCGGTCCCCTCACTAAGTTAAAGCATTCTCTATCTCAGTCACATACATGTATGTCATTGCCTGCCGGTCCCCTCACTAAGTTAAAGCATGCTCTATCTCACCCACACTAGTGCCATCATTAGTTGCATGTATGTCATTGCCTGCCGGTCCCCTCACTAAGTTAAAGCATTCTCTATCTCAGTCACATACATGTATGTCATTGCCTGCCGGTCCCCTCACTAAGTTAAAGCATTCTCTATCTCAGTCACACACATGTATGTCATTGCCTGCCGGTCCCCTCACTAAGTTAAAGCATTCTCTATCTCAGTCACACACATGTATGTCATTGCCTGCCAGTCCCCTCACTAAGTTAAAGCATTCTCTATCTCAGTCACGTACATGTATGTCATTGCCTGCCGGTCCCCTCACTAAGTTAAAGCATTCTCTATCTCAGTCACGTACATGTATGTCATTGCCTGCCGGTCCCCTCACTAAGTTAAAGCATTCTCTATCTCAGTCACATACATGTATGTCATTGCCTGCCGGTCCCCTCACTAAGTTAAAGCATTCTCTATCTCAGTCACATACATGTATGTCATTGCCTGCCGGTCCCCTCACTAAGTTAAAGCATTCTCTATCTCAGTCACGTACATGTATGTCATTGCCTGCCGGTCCCCTCACTAAGTTAAAGCATGCTCTATCTCACACACACTAGTGCCATCATTAGTTGCATGTATGTCATTGCCTGCCGGTCCCCTCACTAAGTTAAAGCATTCTCTATCTCAGTCACACACATGTATGTCATTGCCTGCCGGTCCCCTCACTAAGTTAAAGCACGCTCTATCTCAGTCACACTAGTGCCATCATTAGTTGCATGTATGTCATTGCCTGCCGGTCCCCTCACTAAGTTAAAGCATGCTCTATCTCAGTCACACTAGTGCCATCATCAGTTGCATGTATGTCATTGCCTGCCGGTCCCCTCACTAAGTTAAAGCATTCTCTATCTCACCCACACTAGTGCCATCATCAGTTGCATGTATGTCATTGCCTGCCGGTCCCCTCACTAAGTTAAAGCATGCTCTATCTCAGTCACACTAGTGCCATCATCAGTTGCATGTGTGTCATTGCCTGCCGGTCCCCTCACTAAGTTAAAGCATTCTCTATCTCAGTCACATACATGTATGTCATTGCCTGCCGGTCCCCTCACTAAGTTAAAGCATTCTCTATCTCAGTCACACACATGTATGTCATTGCCTGCCGGTCCCCTCACTAAGTTAAAGCATTCTCTATCTCAGTCACGTACATGTATGTCATTGCCTGCCGGTCCCCTCACTAAGTTAAAGCATTCTCTATCTCAGTCACATACATGTATGTCATTGCCTGCCGGTCCCCTCACTAAGTTAAAGCATTCTCTATCTCAGTCACACACATGTATGTCATTGCCTGCCGGTCCCCTCACTAAGTTAAAGCATTCTCTATCTCAGTCACGTACATGTATGTCATTGCCTGCCGGTCCCCTCACTAAGTTAAAGCATTCTCTATCTCAGTCACATACATGTATGTCATTGCCTGCCGGTCCCCTCACTAAGTTAAAGCATTCTCCATCTCAGTCACATACATGTATGTCATTGCCTGCCGGTCCCCTCACTAAGTTAAAGCATTCTCTATCTCAGTCACGTACATGTATGTCATTGCCTGCCGGTCCCCTCACTAATTTAAGGCATTCTCTATCTCAGTCACATACATGTATGTCATTGCCTGCCGGTCCCCTCACTAAGTTAAAGCATGCTCTATCTCACCCACACTAGTGCCATCATCAGTTGCATGTATGTCATTGCCTGCCGGTCCCCTCACTAAGTTAAAGCATTCTCTATCTCAGTCACACACATGTATGTCATTGCCTGCCGGTCCCCTCACTAAGTTAAAGCATGCTCTATCTCACCCACACTAGTGCCATCATTAGTTGCATGTATGTCATTGCCTGCCGGTCCCCTCACTAAGTTAAAGCACGCTCTATCTCAGTCACACTAGTGCCATCATTAGTTGCATGTATGTCATTGCCTGCCGGTCCCCTCACTAAGTTAAAGCATGCTCTATCTCAGTCACACTAGTGCCATCATCAGTTGCATGTATGTCATTGCCTGCCGGTCCCCTCACTAAGTTAAAGCATTCTCTATCTCACCCACACTAGTGCCATCATCAGTTGCATGTATGTCATTGCCTGCCGGTCCCCTCACTAAGTTAAAGCATGCTCTATCTCAGTCACACTAGTGCCATCATCAGTTGCATGTGTGTCATTGCCTGCCGGTCCCCTCACTAAGTTAAAGCATTCTCTATCTCAGTCACATACATGTATGTCATTGCCTGCCGGTCCCCTCACTAAGTTAAAGCATTCTCTATCTCAGTCACACACATGTATGTCATTGCCTGCCGGTCCCCTCACTAAGTTAAAGCATTCTCTATCTCAGTCACGTACATGTATGTCATTGCCTGCCGGTCCCCTCACTAAGTTAAAGCATTCTCTATCTCAGTCACATACATGTACGTCATTGCCTGCCGGTCCCCTCACTAAGTTAAAGCATTCTCTATCTCAGTCACACACATGTATGTCATTGCCTGCCGGTCCCCTCACTAAGTTAAAGCATTCTCTATCTCAGTCACATACATGTATGTCATTGCCTGCCGGTCCCCTCACTAAGTTAAAGCATTCTCCATCTCAGTCACATACATGTATGTCATTGCCTGCCAGTCCCCTCACTAAGTTAAAGCATTCTCTATCTCAGTCACGTACATGTATGTCATTGCCTGCCGGTCCCCTCACTAAGTTAAGGCATTCTCTATCTCAGTCACATACATGTATGTCATTGCCTGCCGGTCCCCTCACTAAGTTAAAGCATGCTCTATCTCACCCACACTAGTGCCATCATCAGTTGCATGTATGTCATTGCCTGCCGGTCCCCTCACTAAGTTAAAGCATTCTCTATCTCAGTCACACACATGTATGTCATTGCCTGCCGGTCCCCTCACTAAGTTAAAACATTCTCTATCTCAGTCACATACATGTATGTCATTGCCTGCCGGTCCCCTCACTAAGTTAAAGCATTCTCTATCTCAGTCATGTACATGTATGTCATTGCCTGCCGGTCCCCTCACTAAGTTAAAGCATTCTCTATCTCAGTCACATACATGTATGTCATTGCCTGCCGGTCCCCTCACTAAGTTAAAGCATGCTCTATCTCACCCACACTAGTGCCATTATTAGTTGCATGTATGTCATTGCCTGCCGGTCCCCTCACTAAGTTAAAGCATTCTCTATCTCAGTCACACACATGTATGTCATTGCCTGCCGGTCCCCTCACTAAGTTAAAGCATTCTCTATCTCAGTCACATACATGTATGTCATTGCCTGCCGGTCCCCTCACTAAGTTAAAGCATGCTCTATCTCACCCACACTAGTGCCATCATTAGTTGCATGTATGTCATTGCCTGCCAGTCCCCTCACTAAGTTAAAGCATTCTCTATCTCACCCACACTAGTGCCATTATTAGTTGCATGTATGTCATTGCCTGCCGGTCCCCTCACTAAGTTAAAGCATTCTCTATCTCAGTCACACACATGTATGTCATTGCCTGCCGGTCCCCTCACTAAGTTAAAGCATTCTCTATCTCAGTCACACACATGTATGTCATTGCCTGCCGGTCCCCTCACTAAGTTAAAGCATGCTCTATCTCAGTCACACTAGTGCCATCATCAGTTGCATGTATGTCATTGCCTGCCGGTCCCCTCACTAAGTTAAAGCATGCTCTATCTCACCCACACTAGTGCCATCATCAGTTGCATGTATGTCATTGCCTGCCGGTCCCCTCACTAAGTTAAAGCATGCTCTATCTCAGTCACACTAGTGCCTACATCAGTTGCATGTATGTCATTGCCTGCCGGTCCCCTCACTAAGTTAAAGCATTCTCTATCTCAGTCACATACATGTATGTGATTGCCTGCCGGTCCCCTCACTAAGTTAAAGCATTCTCTATCTCAGTCACATACATGTATGTCATTGCCTGCCGGTCCCCTCACTAAGTTAAAGCATTCTCTATCTCAGTCACATACATGTATGTCATTGCCTGCCGGTCCCCTCACTAAGTTAAAGCATTCTCTATCTCAGTCACACACATGTATGTCATTGCCTGCCGGTCCCCTCACTAAGTTAAAGCATTCTCTATCTCAGTCACACACATGTATGTCATTGCCTGCCGGTCCCCTCACTAAGTTAAAGCATTCTCTATCTCAGTCACATACATGTATGTCATTGCCTGCCGGTCCCCTCACTAAGTTAAAGCATTCTCTATCTCAGTCACACACATGTATGTCATTGCCTGCCGGTCCCCTCACTAAGTTAAAGCATTCTCTATCTCAGTCACACACATGTATGTCATTGCCTGCCGGTCCCCTCACTAAGTTAAAGCACGCTTTATCTCAGTCACACACATGTATGTCATTGCCTGCCGGTCCCCTCACTAAGTTAAAGCATGCTCTATCTCACCCACACTAGTGCCATCATTAGTTGCATGTATGTCATTGCCTGCCGGTCCCCTCACTAAGTTAAAGCATTCTCTATCTCAGTCACACACATGTATGTCATTGCCTGCCGGTCCCCTCACTAAGTTAAAGCACGCTCTATCTCAGTCACACACATGTATGTCATTGCCTGCCGGTCCCCTCACTAAGTTAAAGCATGCTCTATCTCAGTCACATACATGTCTGTCATTGCCTGCCGGTCCCCTCACTAAGTTAAAGCATGCTCTATCTCAGTCACACACATGTATGTCATTGCCTGCCAGTCCCCTCACTAAGTTAAAGCACGCTCTATCTCAGTCACACACATGTATGTCATTGCCTGCCGGTCCCCTCACTAAGTTAAAGCATGCTCTATCTCAGTCACATACATGTATGTCATTGCCTGACGGTCCCCTCACTAAGTTAAAGCATGCTCTATCTCAGTCACATACATGTATGTCATTGCCTGCCGGTCCCCTCACTAAGTTAAAGCATTCTCTATCTCACCCACACTAGTGCCATCATTAGTTGCATGTATGTCATTGCCTGCCGGTCCCCTCACTAAGTTAAAGCATGCTCTATCTCACCCACACTAGTGCCATCATTAGTTGCATGTATGTCATTGCCTGCCGGTCCCCTCACTAAGTTAAAGCATGCTCTATCTCATCCACACTAGTGCCATCATCAGTTGCATGTATGTCATTGCCTGCCGGTCCCCTCACTAAGTTAAAGCATTCTCTATCTCACCCACACTAGTGCCATCATCAGTTGCATGTATGTCATTGCCTGCCGGTTCTCTCACTAAGTTAAAGCATTCTCTATCTCACCCACACTAGTGCCATCATTAGTTGCATGTATGTCATTGCCTGCCGGTCCCCTCACTAAGTTAAAGCATGCTCTATCTCAGTCACATACATGTATGTCATTGCCTGTCGGTCCCCTCACTAAGTTAAAGCATTCTCTATATCAGTCACACACATGTATGTCATTGCCTGCCGGTCCCCTCACTAAGTTAAAGCACGCTCTATCTCAGTCACATACATGTATGTCATTGCCTGCCGGTCCCCTCACTAAGTTAAAGCACGCTCTATCTCAGTCACATACATGTATGTCATTGCCTGCCGGTCCCCTCACTAAGTTAAAGCACGCTCTATCTCAGTCACACTAGTGCCATCAGTTACATGTATGTCATTGCCTGCCGGTGCCCTCACTAAGTTAAAGCACGCTCTATCGCAGTCACACTAGTGCCATCATCAGTTGCATGTATGTCATTGGCTGAAGAAATGTTGATAGTTAATGTCTTCATGCTCGAATTGGAGAGCTGTAGGTTGCCATAATAAATGTGATGTTTCAGCATTGGCAGTAATAAAGTCCTGTGGGTGACTTCATGGTGCTTTCAATTCTGCCATCCAGCCATTTAGTACGGTAGGGCAGGCATTTAACCATATACTATTTCCCTCAAGTTCTTATTTTATACTTGTCTTAAAAATAATGCACTTAAGGCAACAATGTCGAATCTTTCAAGAATTATGATGCTCATTTTAGGTTAAGTAATGCATTTCTTTCAAATTGAATATCTCTGGGGTTGAAAGCAGTACTTACTAAAAGTAGGCTAACTGAACACACAAACGGCAACTGTCAGGTTACCAATAGGGCAATTACTAATCTGAGAAGTTCATGTCACCAATTTAAGCAAATAATCGAAAGCCGTGACTTGAAACGCAATGTTACATATCACTATAAACGTGATGTTTATTGTTGAACACAGGACGCTTTGACAAGATCAATGAGGATCACATACAAATCACTCATGAGCTTCATTTGTCACCGGTTCAAAAACAAAAAGCTCCAGAAAGTCGTTAGATTATAAGCATTATTTGTAAATCTATCATATTTTTGTATATGTTTTAAGATTTTGGCACAGCTCAACCACACCCCCCCTCCCCTTAGCCGACCCTGGATACAGTTCTACACAAGTAACAACAAAATAAACTCTGAAAACCAGAACTATAACTACAAATAAGATTAATTATATTGTAACATCCTACCGGGGGTGATTATGCCTGTAGTTGCTTACACTAGGGGGATGCTTCGGCACTGGTTATTAGGCCAGTGTGATGGTCCAGGATAGGGGTAGCTAATTAACTTACAGGGGATGCAGAATGTGTATTTGCCTATGACATACATAAGGTCTGCAGTCGGGCAACTGAGACGTGGCGAAAGCCCGTGCAAGAGAACTTAAGGTTGAGGCATTCTTACCTAGATAACTGCTGTCGAGACAGAAGCACTGGTAAGCTGGTGGCTCGTTAGAGCGGGGGTGTACGAGGCACCCCGTGTCAGCTATAGCCTTCATCGAGGGTGGACATCAGAGGCGGGTCACACCTCGTGACGGTAGGTCAGACAGACGACGCTCGTGACAAGACCACACATGGCCTAACCTCCCATGGTATAAATACTTTGGCAATGTTGACTTCGCATTCCTTAGTAAGTCCGTGTTGAGGTAACCGTGTTTCAACACTTTAAGCTCGGTTACCACATCTGACATAATCCCCAGAACTCAAATTGATCTGCTACAATATTTAGTATAATAAATAAACAATTTTTGAAAGGAGAACAAATTATAAGGGAATTATATTGTACAATAAACTTCCTATAGATATAAACTAAATTACAAATGTGCATATATTTAAGAAACAAATCTTGTGTGTTGCATTCACATGACTTTCTCTACCTTATATAATTTATTGGTGAGTATACAAACTATTCTCAGAAAGGCTTATTTTTCTATCTACTTCATTTTAATCGAGATAAACCTTTACAGAAACAGCTACATTACACATTTCGTTATAGATACAAAGAGAACAGTGACAGTCAAATGTTTAGCAACTGGACGCTATATGCTGGTCTTAAAATTCCATACTGTTTCCATGACATCGCGAGAAACAAACAGGATTTTAAAAGAATCACAAAGGATTCAAGAATTCGTACTTAATCATGGATATCTCGGGAATGGTTTATGCCACAAAAAAAATTATTTGAAATAAATTGTGTGTTTTAAAGAGATGTGCATTTTTTGTATAGTACTGTTTGATGTATGAGTTAATGTTCCATGTAAAAGGTAGTTTGGGTTTGGGGGATTTTCTTGAAAATCTTAAATGTTGCATCTTTGGAAGAAACTGAAACTTAAATAGCAAGTTTATCGGACGTTTTGTTTTTCAGTTATGTTGTTCACAGACACACACACGCGCATTTTTCTAAAAATGCTTTTTTTGGATTGATGGAGCCTTAAAACGTGTATTTGCGGTAAAATCTTGGTGTGAAATTTTGGGTAGATTGCAATACATTATGTATGTGGTACAGAAAGTAAAAAGCTAACCTTTACAATCAATAAATTGGTTACTTTTGTCTGTGCCAGGAGCTGAAATGACCAGTACCAAGGAACAGGACTCCCAGCCTGCAGAAGCAGCATCGACAGCTGCAGACCCAGAGAAGAGGTCAGTTAACCTGTGCAAAGCAATGAATGTGTGCTGTAGTTACAAACGTTTTGTTTGGCTAATGCTCTTTTGTGTATTTACAGCCCAGTTCTAGAATCTGACGACAACGCCAACCCGACAAAGGATGATGAACAACAGAAACAGTTGATAGATAACTACAGGTATTATTGTTATGCCTTAAACCAGTTGGCAAAGCTTACTTGCTGCCGTTGCTTTGTTTAGGTGGAGCCCATTAAATACTCAAGTTTTCCCTTATTTCACTCAGCAAGTTTAGTCAAGCGTGCACAAGAAATAGATATATGGACATGTTTACTCATCATGGCGATGGCACGTCATTGGTGATTAATATGTAGTTTGTTGCAATAAGAGTAAAGTTATTCAAAGATGGTTAAAATTGTTTGAGTTTTACATACGAGGTGTGATCAAAAAGTTTCCGGAATGACATCATAAATACTACACAATAGTTTGTTTTGTCTAATCTGCACTGTCACCCTCGAAGTAGTCTCCTTGGGAGTTGACACACTTGTCCCAGCGCTTCTGCCACCGCTGGAAGTTCTCTCCTTTCAACATGTTGAGAGCCTTCTGCGATCAATGTCCTCAAAACAGTGTCCTCGAAGCTGCATTTTAAGTCGCGGGAAAAGAAAAAAGTCCGCTGGTGTCAAATCTGGAGAATAGGCGGGATGGAGAACAGTATTCATCTTATTTTTATCCAAAAATTGGCGAACAGAAAGAGCTTTGTGCGTGGGCACATTGTCATGATGCAGGAACCAGTCACCACTCCTTCATTTCTCTGGCCTTTTGCGTCGCACATTCTCCCTTAATCTTTGCAGCACTTGTTTGTAGAACACTTGATTCAGTGTTTGACCCTGTGGCACAAATTCCTTATGTACAATGTCTTTAATGTCAAAAAACACAATCATCATTGACTTCACTTTGGATCGAACTTGTCTGGCCTTTTTTGGCCGTCGAGATGAAGGACTCTTCCATTGTGAAGATTGTTGCTTCGTTTCTGGATTGTACCCATAAATCCATGTTTCATCACCAGTAATAATTTTCTCCATAAACTGTGGGTCTTTTGTAGCTGTTCTTTAAGATCTGTGCAGGCAATCACATGGCTTTCCTTTTGGTCATTTGAAATCAGGCAGGGCACGAACTTGGTGGCAATTCTTCGCATGTCCAAATTGTCTTTCAAAATGCTTTGAACACTTCCAAAGGAGAGTCCTAATAAGTCAGAAAGTTCTCGTGTTGTAATGCGCCTATCATTTAAGACCATTTCCCTCACCTGATTGATATTTTCATCAGTTTTGCTGGAACAGGGTTGCCCCAAATGATCTGCATCTGTAAGTGGTGTCACACCACTTTTAAATTTCGAAAACCACTCAAATGCTTGAGTTTTGCCCATAACTTCCTCCCCATAAGCTGTTCTTAAAATTTCATAGGCTTCTGTTGCAGTATTACTGAGTTTAAAGCAAAATTTGATGTTCGTTCTTTGTTATTCGTAATCTGACATTTTTGCTACGCGGAAAAATCACAGCACATGCAAAACATGTGTTCACTTCAGAGCATCTACCTCGTCACTACATGGTCACAGGAAGTCATGTGACCTCTCATTTTAATCGGAAAGGAATGCTGCATGTACAATCTGGGTAAGAATTAAAGAAATCTCAGTGTGAGCATTGTTGTGAAGCCATTCCGGAAACTTTTTGATCATACCTCGTATATCATGTGTAGTTACACATTAACTTACTGTTTCGTGTTATCTTGTATTTTACATTGCTATATAAAAGGTCTATTTCATGTAGCTTTGCCCCATATCTTTTAATGGTCATGGAATAGGTTGTTATGTGATACCAAATACATAGTTCGTTATTTAAAATGATCATTTACCTTAATGCATGTAAATTGTTATGAACAAATAGATGGGAGGATCCTGCCTCCCAGGATGACTAAAGCATGAGCAGCTATCATGACAATGTGCTTATATTGCCTATGCTTGCACTGCAAGTGTACATTACCAACCAGGGCAAGGAAATGCAGTGCAGAAGAATAAGATGTCTGTGGTACAAGGTTATAAGAATCTGCAGATACAAGCAGTAGGAATGCTGCACTTGGCAGATGTCAAACAGTATAAATAGCAGTGTGAAGTGAAAGTTGAGATGACTCATAACACGCTTGTACCTTAGTACATGCCTCACAGACACAATGGAAACAGAAGCACCTCAAGATCATTAGGAATGCATACACACATTGCAAAAACTGTATCAAAGCTTATGGTTTCAACAGCTTTCACCATATGATCCGGAAACCTTCAGAATATGAGCATGAAGAACCAATACACATCCTCCATGCACCTGAGTGCAATGGCTTCAACATAAGAACCATTAACCAGCCACCTCGTGAACAAGGACAAGACATACCGCCCTTGGGCAGTGAATGAATTCCAGAACATCATACAATAGATGTAGCTTAAAAAGGACTGATATGTTACATTCACATGACTTTCTCTATAATTTTTAGTGGGTATACGAATTATTAATCCAGATAAAGCTTTGCAGAAACAGCTACATTACACATTTCATTATAGATACAAAGAGAACAGCGATAGTCAAATTTTTAACAACTGGACGCTATATGCTGGCCTTAAAATTCCATACTGTTTTCCTTACATTGTGACAAACAATTCAAAATTGATAGGCCATTAAAAGAATGGTTAAATATTGAACAATTCAAACCATTAATAACAAATATCTCATGGTTGATACCACAAAAATGTTACTGGAAATAAGTTGTGTGTTTTAAAGAGAGGTGCATTTTTTGTGTAGTATGTTTTCGTCTATTACTTAATGTTTACCAGTTGTACAAGATTATACAGAATTCCTTCCGAATGAAGTGGACTTCACAGTCATACCCAGAAAACTCAATGTATACATTTTATTTGCCATGTATGTATGTTCAATATCTATATTTCAATCAAAATTGCTAGACCCATGAAAATCAAACATTTTGAACAATATTTAATGTAAAGGGTAGTTGGGTTGGGGGAATTAACTTGAAAACCTTTGATCGTATGTTTGGAAGATACTGAACTTAAATACCAATTTCGGTATTTATCCGACTCTTTATTTTTGAATAATGCTGTTCACAGGCACATACATGGACCTTCTTCTAAAAATTCTTTTTTTGAATTTAAGGGGTTTCAAAACATGTATTTCTGTTGAAATCTCGGTATCAGATTTTTAGTGGAGTGCAATACCTTCTCTATTTAAACATATTAATGAAGGTCTATTACGGATTAGTATTCCCACATTTATCATATGGAATTGCAGTCTGGGGACAATGCAATGAAGTATACTAAAAGGCTTTTTATATTACAGAGAAGAGCAATTAGAGTGATGTTAGGACTAAAATCCTGTAGAAATCATTTCAGGATATTAAATGTTATTACTCTGTACTCGCTATATATGAGGGCAGTCCAGAAAGTCCCAGACGTTTTGGCCTATCGTGGCGATGAGTAGGGCCAGAGTTGCCATCTTGGTGTCAGAACGTTCCTACATTCAGTACACATCCAGCTGTGGTAGCGTGAGGACTGTGCCTTCTTTACTGTGCTCTCTGTGAGTTGTTAAAAATGTGTGCTGCAATAGAAAACCCCGCCACTTGTGAAGTGTGGTTGGCTAAAAAGAACAAACTAATTGAATTGATATTGTAATGAAAAGAAGCTAGAAACAGTGATGTGTATTGAATTAACTTCTGAGGATGGGAACAACCGTTTCCCGAAACATGTTAAGTGAGTAAACTTAAGTGATGTTAGTGTAACAATTCCGACTCACCTTTAAATAAAAACTAATTGAAATTTATCATCAACTTTGTGATGTTTACGGGCAGGGAATAATGAATGAAAGCCGAGTCAGGCAATGGTGCATTGATTTTAAAAATGGCTGTAGCAATGTTCACGATGAGGATCGCAGTGGTAGACCTAGTCTTATGACTGATGAACTGTCAATGCAAATCAATGTTTAGGGCGCTAATAACCTTAGCAGTTGAGCGCCCCTAAGCCCCATTTCATCATCAGTGACAAAATTTGTGAAAATCGTTGTTTCATGATTACAGAACTTTCGGAACATTTTTCCCAAATTTCACGGAGTTTGGTGCATCAAATTGATGCTTTGATATTGACGCTCTGCATGCCGGTGTAAACCAGTGGTTGAAGTCGCAGGCAGCAGATTTTTACAGAGGGTATTGAAAAACTTGTGCCACAGTATGATAAATGCCTCAATTTGAATGGCGATTATAAGAGTGTACCTTTCAAATTTAGATAATAAACGTTGATATTTGTATTTTGTTAATTGTTTATTTCAAAACGTCTGGGACTTTCTGGATTACCCTCATATATATGAAGTAATAATGTATTTGAAATATAACGAAAATAATACAAAAATTAATAGCCAAATCCATGATCATTATACTAGAGGCGGTGCACAGTTTCACACAGATTACAATTGTTTAAAATGAAACCTACTCTTGCTGTTTGTATGTATTATAATAAACTACCAATTCACTTACAACAAATACATAGTGTAAATAAATTTAAAATTGAACTGAAAATATTCATGGTGCAAGGATGTTCTTATTCAACTGAAGAATTTATGAACTGAATTTTCTCTGTATATATATTTTTTATCTGTAAACCGTACTTAGTACTTTTTATTATATTGTACTATTTGACAATGTCATGAATTCTTGTAATTTTAATCGGCAGCTACAAAAAGAATAAAAGAATGTGGTAGAGAAAGTAAAAACCTGTTAAAGATTAACAAACTTGATTGTTTTTTAAAATAAAGAGAGTTGAGGGTTGTTACACTACATCACTAAAATATTCTTACTTGAACGCGTTTCGGGGGACGGTTTGTTCCCATCGTCAGCATTTCCTCAACTGATTTTGCCGATCATCGTCTGGGGGATGCGTGTGGCTAGTGGTGTTCTCTGGTGCTGGGCTGATGAACCTCCAAAGGCTGCTGGGTATACATATTGTCAAACACAGGAATCATCTAATGAATTTCGAACTGCCGCCACCCAGCAGCCTTTGGAGGTTCATCAGCCCAGCACCAGAGAACACCACTAGCCACACACATCCCCCAGACGATGACCGGCAAAATCAGTTGAGGAAATGCTGACGATGGGAACAAACCGTCTCCCGAAACGCGTTCAAGTAAGAATATTTTAGTGATGTAGTGTAACAACCCTCAACTCTCTTTTATTTTAAATTATGACACATCACTGTTACTAGCTTCTAAATCTTCAAAATTAGTCAAAAACTTGATTGTGATTTAGTTTGAGTCACACTTTTTACAGTCACCTTCACTAATTAAAGTTACATAAAACAGGAAACGTTTTCGAGGGCATTCGTCCTCAACGTCAGCGACTGGGTGACGATGAGGACGAATGCCCTCGAAAACGTTTCCTGTTTTATGTAACTTTAATTAGTGAAGGTGAGTGTAAAAAAGTGTGACTCAAACTAAATCATGATGAATACTTCACTGTTAATAACGCTTCTGTTTTTAATCTTTAAACTTGATTGTGTTTCTCTGGAAAAAGATTTTGAATTTATAAAATAGATTGCTTGAATTGTGATAATGTTTATGTTGGCAAGATGAAGAAGGAACGTGGAAACTTGTCTCAAGGAACATTTTCGACACATCGTAAACAAACAAATTGATTGATCTGCAGTTGCAGCACATTTTTGGTACAAGAACCACAAAATCAGCAGGGATAACTCAAACCGTTAACTGGACCATTGACTTTGGTACTTGGTAGAAGATTTTTATTAAGAAGTAAAGCGAGAACCTTATGAATTTTGACATTTCTGAAGACAATGTGATCAAGCCACCACCATAACGACTGACGATATGCAGACACAAGTGTCTGTACTCAAGAATTGAGTATACGTGAAGGTATAAGAGTGTAATAAGTGATCTCAACTTTCATTATTTTAACATCCGGTGTCACCTTGTTGCTTAAGGTAATGCAACATTTGCTTTAACCAATCAGAGATAAGGATTCCAAGACAAGCTTGTAATTGCATGTTTTAAATACATAAGCAGGGTTTTACACACTTGTGCAATGTGTTGTCAGGTTCCTGTCAGTACAAGGCTTAATGTCAAGCGAAGGCGACTGTAAGGCAACGACATCACACAAGTTGGAGACTGAATCATTACCACAGGAAAACAGCGCGGCAGTGCAACCTTCTGCAGTGTGAGTAACATAACCATTTGAAAATCTCAGAATTGATTAATACTATAAAAAGTTCACATAAGATTGATTAGTTTGTCATGTAAATATGTTCAACAGTTTTAAAAAATAAAGGATATTTTGGGGTGAGAGAGGGATATTTATTGAAAATCATGCAGCATCCTTGGAAGATGCTGAATGAAAATACCAAATTTGGTATTTATCCAACATTTCGTTTTTAAGTTATGTTGTTCACATTCACAAAACATGTATTTGCAGTGAAATCTGAATACTGTATTCCACTCAAAAGTTTGATACCAATATTGATTAATCCCTAAATCTGAAAAAGGTAATTTTGGAGAAAGGTTTGTATGTGGCTTCCAAGGATGTGACGCAATTTTCAAGAGAATCCCCACACCAAACCACCCTTCACATGTAATTTTGCTGACGGTTTTGATTTACTCAAGTATGTCATAGGGGAATTTACAATTGAGTTGACTAACATCCCTAGGTTGCTGTCGACTGATTCAAACATGTTCCTGAAGTAAATGTTAGTTGATCAATTCTAAATTCCTGTGGAAGTTCCTTAAAAAATTAAAACACCATATGGTGATATTTACATAACTAATGAAATCTAAACCTTGACTCTTCATTTGTTGAGTTTTAGTGTAACATGCAAACTATAAGAGATAGGTACATTTTAAACTGCACAATTACTGTTTATAAAGTTGTTTGTGAAGTAATCATTTCGATCTATGCATTGCTGTTAATTGGTTTGAATTTTTTTAATTCTCACATTTTTTGGAGTGCAAGTGGCCATTACTTTGTTTCTTGTGATGTCATACAAAGAGAATAGAATTTCAAAGCTACTCTTTATAGATGTGACTATTCCTTCAGTCTCCCCTTAATGAAACAATTTGTGTAGATATTTATGTTGATTAACATGAAGTAGTAACATAAGGTTTTGTAAGAAGAGGTATAAAAGTAAACAATAGTGGCTAGAGAAAGTCATGTAATCTCGTGTGTATATGAAGTGTAATGGGTAGCAAAGAGCAGAGCAAATAATTTTATTTGGGGGGTGGGCTCCTTGAAGTTAAACATCTTCTAACGATCATATCAGATGGTGAATGAATGAAATAGGTGAAATGATCATAAGCACTATTAACTGTGAAGTTATTTTATTTTTTAAAATATCAATGAGTAGATGTTGACACTTAACACTTCATTTACATCAAGTTGTGAATTGTTGGAACGTTTTTGGAGACATTCACAATATTGGAAAAGTAATTAACTTAATAAAACCTTTGATGACCATACTATAGCTCATCACGTGGGAAAACATTTTTATTTTTCAAAATTGCAAGATGCTGTCAGTAAGCAACATCATTAAGTTGACCTTCAGATGGCAGCAGTGGATGCCCAGGGGGAGAGAATAACCATCAGTTGCCACCATGCTGAGATGGAGATGAATGTGTCCGAAAACATTTCAAGTTGACGTAACTGAAGTGCGAACATCGACTCATTCTTAGAAGAAGAATAATAATGTAAAAAAAAGTGAAATGAGCCTGGGATCCATAGAGCTTGGTTACCCCACATCTCCTTTCAGGATAAGGGAAAACACTGTATGTGGTAAGTCACCTTGAATGTGAGTCAGAAATAATGCTCTTGTCTTAAGACCCAAGAATGTGCTTGGGAATGCATGGTTTCTTCCCAGTGTTGTGTTGCACCTGTACTTGATAGTTCAAGAGTGAAGAAATATACTTTATTACTGCAGAGGGCACCTTGAAACATATGGCACTTTTCACAAGATCGTACAGCTTTTCCTTCGTTGCATTGGAAACAGAACTCGCACACAATACCAGCTTAATTTAATGACCTTTAACAGCAAGGGTATGATAGCGCTTTGCTGCTCTGATCTGCTACACACTCGGCCATGATGATAAAGAAAAGTTGGTTACTGAAACTATATTTAAATGAACCCATTATTAAATACTATGGTTATAGTCATTATTTGAAGTACTAAAGGGGTGATAATACAAAGTATTTTTATTCGCTTGAAAGGTGTGCTGTGGTGAAGGCATGTGCAGGACCTGGACATAAACCATTTGATTGTACCCCTCTACTCGAACAAATGTTGGGAAGATGATGATAACAATTCTATTAATTATTTGCAGGGAAACGTGTGGGAACCAAACAACCCCTAATGGTCCTGTCTGAGTTGGGCTGTTACCAGCTGTGGCTGTCAAAGGATGAATCACCATATCATGAATTGCTGACGACGCTCTGCGTGCTGCAAGTTGTGATGATAATGTGCTCCAAGAGTACAAGAGTGCCTCCAGCGCGAACATGATGGACGGCACACAGTCGTTGTAGTTGGATGTGATATTGTTCTCATTTCAGAAGTGCTTTTGTACAGCATAAGTTATTTTAAGACATTTTGCAGTGAACCCCTTTTATATCTATTTTTAGTTTTGAAAAAAAAAATCAGATACTTGAGTGGGTTTTCTAAATGAAAAAGAAATTGCAATATTATTTAGGCATTTCTCTGTGGCTTAGAGAGTTACCTTTGTACTAGTGCAATATAGCAGTATTATTATTTGAAGAAGAAGAAAAAGAAGAAGAGGAGGAAGAAGAACCAGTCTGTGATGTGTCTGCCTAGTTTGTTCACATTGCCACTGTTAACGTTGTAGAGTAACGCTGGAGGCGTGGTGCATACTGACGTCCCATCACATGGCATCATCGTACCTCTACCAGAAATTATATACATATATTATATATATATATATATATTCACACATATGTTTATATGATTAAGCACATAGTTGTAATATAGAATTGTTGCAGATGGAGCAATATAATTATTAGCATTGTTGATGATCTACATTTTATGCTTCCATTAAACAGACAGACAGACGACAGACAGACGTAGATGTTACATCTTCACTTATTTTCTGTCCCTCAACAAGTGGTTTTATTGGAATGTGTACATTTTACGATGAGAGACAGTCTGGGTAACTTTCACACCTCCAGGTGTGTTGTTACTTATTTTAGTACAAAGGTAGCCATGAGTTTAAATTGAATGTTGACCATCATGACCAAGCTTCTAAGTTTTCAGGATATAGGTGAAAAAATAAATCTTGTTAAAATTGGTTTACTCTTGTTTTCAATTTGTACCTGTTTCATTTGGGTTCTTCTAGTGCTGTAAACTAAACATGTTGAGGCTTCTTCCAATCAAATGTCTTAAGGTGATAAATGATATTAAAAGGAATTGGGCTCCACTTTGGAAGATTCTTCACCATAATGTTTTATTTATAAGAAATAGGCTGCAGAGATTAATGTGGGGTGAGTTTTTAGTAGTGGCAACAATGCTGCAACGGAGCCTGGCAATGTTGTTTTTATCACATCCATGTTGGCAAGGATAATGTGAGCAAGATACAGTTGCAGTGTTTTCAAAGCATGAACAGAGAAGCTGGTTAAAGAAGTCACACGGCACAACACTGTCATCAAGGACTGCAAGAGCTCACGGTAGCAAGGTGAGTTGCAGCCTTCCAACAAGCACACGAAAGTGTGTTGGACATGTCTCAATCTGGTCACCCACCGGTAAGTGACGAGGATATACAGACTGTATCCATGTTAGTGGCTCTGGTTCCATTGTTCTGCTGACAATGCTAAGGCACATACAGTAGGACTTGTGTCTGAATTGTTAAATCACTGGGGCTGGGAGGTGTGCGTCACGTCGATACTCTCCAGATGTAAGGCCTTGCGACTTTGTTCTCACCTGTAAGATGAAGGCGCCACTTGCGGGATTCGCTTCCATATAGTTGCAGATGTTTTACAGGCAACCAACCGCTCTCTTTGCATCATCAAGAAATTAGGTAGCGCCGACGGCTTCCACATCACTGGGAACAGGTTGTACACAATGCTGGTGACTACATTGAAGGCCTATAAACGTTGAACTACGTACATCTGCTACTTACGGAGAAATAAAATAGTTGCCAGAACTAAAATCACCCTTTGTATATATGACGACGAACTCCAGTTACCACTATGAATGAAAAAACATGCAAAAATCTAAGGTATGTAAGCTTGCTGACTTGCCATTATGTATGGAAGATTTCGCAAAATTGTAAAAAAAAAAGTATAGTGTGTAAATTTTTTATATTTCCATTCTGTATCCTATCTCCTATTTTCCTTAAAGTAGCAATTTGTGCCAACCTCTTTTGTTTCTTATTACATTCAATCATTTTGGCTATGAAAGCAGGATTGAAACCATTTAATTTTGCAATCTCGAGTATGACGAAATTCATTCAAATCTTGTTTTAATGGAATACTATTAAGTTGATGAATTAAACTGCATATTACAGTTTGATGTGAGTGACAATCATTTATATTATAAAAATGAAAATAACCTTACAGTTAATAGTGTTGGAGTTGACATCACAGAAGCCTTCTTGCGTAGTCATTGGACCATCACAAGATGAGGGAGTGGTGACTTGTCTAGTGCAGATCAAGGAACAAAAGGCTGTTCATTATGTGTGATGAAACTATTGACAAGTCCATATTTAACATTTTCTAGAGGCTACAGACCAACAAAGTATACTGGACGTTTTAAGCAAATATGAAGTGAAGTATGAGAATGCACCAGCCTCCTTTATGTCCGGTGCTAAGCCCACAAAATCAACTTGTCATTGTGAAAACACAGTATTCATATTTAGATTTTCTTCGCATAAAACATAATGACTTTTGAAAATTAAAAACTTTCCCGTACCAATACAAACAAGGTGGAACGTGGTTTGAAGCTACAAAGTACTGTCAGAATATCTTGGAATTTATGGTGCAACTTGACAAACACAGTGGCATTAAAGGCTGATTCACAACAAGCTCAAATACACATATTTTAATGGGAAGCTTTCTCAGGCACGGCAGATTAAAAGCTTGGTGTGACTAGAGGAATCAGAAACGTAATGGATCTGCATTTAGATAATGTTTACTGTATCCAATTTTATCATTGGTCAGTTAAAAACAAATCAACTTTCCACTTTGTAATCAATATACATTCCCGTTCTCATTACTGAGCTGTTGTGAACGAAAATCCTGATGCTGCATTGCCTGATTCTCATTTGTGTTTTGGTTATGTTCTCGGGCTATTGTGAAACAGCGTTAAACTTGTCCTGACTTCTGGGTATTGTTAAAGTCCAAGCTAATTTGTTTCTGAGAGCTGCAGCCGCTTTGCCACTAACGTTCCTAAAGGGCAACAGTTATTTAAAAGCTCATTCACTTCATTCCAAATTGAAAATTTTGCAGAACATGCTCGAATAAAGAGGTGTTCATTAGAGTTCACTAGCAGTCAAAAAGGCTGAGGTAGTGAACCAACCAAAGGACATTGCACAAGAGCCAACAAAGTTGGTATTTGAGCAACTATTTCATCCCAACTGTTGCTGGAATTGAAAAAAATGTATCATATGTAAGCGCAATAGATTCTGTTACTTTTGTTGAAGAGTGTACCTATGTAGACACTTGCAAGATTATCTGCTCCTTGAGAGAAGAAATTCAGAGTTTGCCAAAGCCGACATCAAATGTGGTCCATCTTAGGTGTAGCATGAGATAGTTGCCAAGGTTGCTTTCTCCTTAAAGGTAAATTTTATTGAAAAAGTCTAACTTGTATTCAGAAGCATGCATTACAATTTATGGAACATTGCAAATTGCATTTATATACCTTTATAAAAATAATGCTGCCAAATTGACAATAACATCGAAATCAAGATATTTTAAAACAAATTTTCTTAAAAATAAAACCATTTTGACAAACCCCCAACTATATATTTTTGCTGGAGCAGTGGAAGGATCTATGAAGACCAAACATCCACATTTGTTAAAGAAGAAAGTGCTTTTCCACCAAGACAGTGGACTTGAACTGTGATCACAAAGTTGCATGACCGTATTTGGCTCCCAGTTATACTGCAGCTATAAACAAGGTGACAGAAAAATTTGTTTTCTTTCTCTTTACAAACCACTCTCATTAGAGATGTTACTATAGTTATTTTCAGATAACGGCTGCGCTTACAGTAGTTACATGTAACAGTTACCACTGTCAAATACAGAACCCAAATAAAAGTATAGTATTACGTGGATTCCCACACACTGCACTGTTTCTGGAAATCAAATGGCAGATATTTTAGCAAAGAAAGCAACTAAAATCAACTTTGTGATACAACAGAACTTTTCATATTATGAATCAAACAAATTATAAAAATAAAAATCTTTTGTAATTATTACCAACAAATAACACTTCAAAATGAAGTCAAAATGGACTGTTGCTGCATTCTGACTTATCACAGGACATGATTGTTTGAATAAACATCTTTACAAAACTGGAATAGTTACACCTCCAAATTGTTTATTGTGCTCCAAGGAAGAAGAAATGGACATGGAACATCTAAAAGATTGTGATTCTCTTGTGCCTTTTGAAAATCTAACATCAAAGTATTGGGAAGCAAGGAGGAGAATGATTTTACACACACAAAAATTTCAATATGAATGATATGATATTACAGATGCAACCTAAAAGGAATTTTGTCTGTGTGTGTGTGTGTGTGTGTGTGTCAACATTTAAATGTATTCACACGTGCTGCTTCATTCCTGCACAAATACACACACACTCCAAACGTATTCTTCCACATTGTCTTCTCCCTATTGGCTAAGCCATCTGCGCATGAAGATGGGGACAACTGCAAGTAAATGAAAAAATCATTACTTACATGCAAGTTGAGGTCAGAAACATGACATTTTGTTATTGGATGAAAGTGGAGCTCGAGCACATGAAACATGCCAATTTCTCTGTTTCTATAAAAATGTTGGAAAACATACAACAAATTTTGACGGTGAAATAGAAGCAATTTATACTCCCCTTTAGAACATTTTTAACTGGCTACATCATTATAAAAATATTATCATTTTAACAGGTTGTAAAGCTGTAATCCAACTACTTTTCCAAAAATGGAAAAACGTATAAAATATGATTCAAAGATTTAATAGCACAGTGATGTCATAATGGATCCCAGCTCATTGTGGTGTATAAGAAAATGAAAGAGCAGATATGTTACCAAAAAAGGTTTGTAAAATTAAGCAAAGAGCTATCTTATAAATCAATAAAAAGAATAATAAAGCACAAATTGGATGCCAACTGTTACTCCAAGTTAATTGCAACAATTGGAAAATAGAAAATCAAAAATACTTTTGGATGATTCCTGAATTACCACACAAAACTGCAGTTCCTATGTTTAGGTGTATTACTGGGCATCTATCAACATATGACTTCACTGCTAATTCCAGTGCATTGGCTACATATTAACACTGATATTGTAAAACGTGGAAGGTTTTTTTTATTTTTTAACTATGCATAGAGAATGGCTTCTAAGCTACTATAATAAAGTAAACACAAACAAAACTAGCTTAAATTATTAATTAATTTTGAGAATTGAGAAGCTAGTAACAGTGATGTCATAATTTAAAATAGAGAGAGTTGAAGGTTGTTACACTACATCACTAAAATGTTCTTACTTGAACGCATTTCGGGAGAACGGTTTGCTCCCATCGTCAGCATGTTTTCAACTGATTTTGCCGGTCATCGTCTGGGGGATGTGTGTGGTTTGTGGTGTTCTCTGGTGCTGGGTGGCGGCAGTTCGAAATTCATTAGGTGATTCCTGTGTTTGATGATATGTATTTTATGTCCAATTCATTGCTTCTGTTGATTGGTTTTAAGAGCTTTATGTTTGAGTGATTTCATGGTTTGAAGACCAGAAATGATATGCTACTGCTGATTTATCTGTTCTGTTTTTGGTAAATGCATCTCATATGCTCTTTAAGTCTTATTTCAAGATTTCTTTTGGTTCGTCCTATGTATACCAGGTTACAGTCATTACAAACTCATATATACCAGCTGATTTATGGTTGGGGATAGGATCTTTTGTTCTGTTGCATAGTAGTTTCTTTATATTATGATTATTCTGTGGAGACAGGGTGATGTATTTCTTGAAAATCCTTTGAAATTTGTGATGTGTCCAAGGGTGGTAAGTGAATTTCCTATATGCTTGTGGTTTTTGTTGTCTGAGTAAAGTAGTTGTTTGTTGGATGTATGTGGCTTTCTCCAATGGTATATGTACTAACCTGTTTGTAATGCTATTTAAAATTGCGTGTTTGTGACTTGTAGGATTGTACCTATTGTTTTTAATATAATTTTCTGTGTGAGTTGGTTTCCTGTAAATGCTAAACGTTAGTTTGTTGTGTGCATTATTTCTGATGATCCTGATGTCTAGGTAAGGATCCATATACATATACCATTGGAGAAAGAGGAACACCAGAAAGAATACCAACACATTATCAACATAGCCACTATGAATGGATACCAGAAAAAAACAATAGATAAGAAGATTAAAAAGTTTGAAAGACAGAAATACATCCAACAAACGACTACTTTACTCAGACAACAAAAACCACAAGCATATAGGAAATTCACTCATCACCCTTGGACACATCACAAATTTCAAAGGATTTTCAAGAAATACATCACTCTGTCTCCACAGAATAACCAATATACAGAAACTACTATGCAACAGAACAAAAGATTCTATCCCCAACGATAAATCAGCTGGTATATATCAAATTGTTTGTAATGACTGTAACCTGGTATACATAGGACGAACCAAAAGAAATCTTGAAATAAGACTTAAAGAG
Organism: Deroplatys truncata; assembly: GCA_030765065.1. Taxonomy (NCBI): domain Eukaryota; kingdom Metazoa; phylum Arthropoda; class Insecta; order Mantodea; family Mantidae; genus Deroplatys; species Deroplatys truncata. Next base: position 15,332,541 of record CM060981.1, read on the forward strand.
CATATGAGATGCATTTACCAAAAGCAGCCAGATAAATCAGCAGTAGCACATCATTTCTGATCTTCAAACCATGGTATCACTCCGAACATAAAACTCTTAAAACCAATCAACAGCAGCAATGATTTGGACATCTGGGAAGAAATACATATCGTCAAACACAGGAATCACCTAATGAATTTCAAACTGCCACCACCCAGCAGCCTTTGGAGGTCCATCAGCCCAGCATCAGAGAACACCACTAGCCAGATACATTCCCCAGACAATAACCGGCAAAATCAGTTGAGGACATGCTGACAATGGAAGCAAACCGTTCTCCCGAAGCACGTTCAAGTAAGAACATTTTAGTGATGTAGTGTAACAACCTTCAACTCTCTTTATTTTAGCTTTAATTACTATAAATGTAAGTATGCCACACTAGACAAACATTGGTTATAGTATGCAGGTTAACTACTTTAACACATGTTTATGCTCGATCATGCCAAAATGTAGCAGTACTTCAATGGGCCTCATTAAAATATTGGTGTTCAACCAATCAGAAGTGGCCATGTAACATTCTGAAACATTGTTTATTCTCGTTTCGATCGACAATGGTACTTAGGCGAGTTTAGAAAAAAGTCAAAATGTCTGACACTAGTAGCAGTGACATTCAACTTACACCCCCAGAAATTACGACAAAAGCACTCAATCTTACCAATAATTTGTTGCCACAGAAGTCAAGAAAGATGTATGAGAAATTCTATTCACAATTCATGGATTGGAGAAAATCAAAAAGTATAAATTTGTTCTCAGAAAATGTCAGGTGCTACAAAGTCATTGTATTGTAACACATCACTCAAACCATAAACGTATACTTATGAAACCTTTAATTTGATACATGGTCGAGCATAAACAGTCGTATGAAACTTGACTATAATGGTGATTAAAACGCTCGTATGATAATTATTAACCTCGCTTTTTTAATTACTACCATTATAGTCTCGTTGCATAATATACTATTTTGATCTTCTTTTTTCCTCTCCCCCCCCCCTTCCAGAGAATTACAGAAAACATAACTTAGACCAGAGGTGACAAAAATGGGACTTGTGAGTCATTTTGACTCGCAGGTGCCATTCCCTCTCTGCCACATTCCACATGCTGCTGAGTGATGCAGTGCGTGTTGCATATTTGGTGACTCATGGAAGTAGGTATTTTCGCCACCCTTGACTTAGACTATGTAAAAAGTAAAGAAATTTTAGTTCCCTTTGCTGAAGAATTCAGCAGTGCAAATAGCTGGCTCGGTGAGGCGCTACCACTTGTCTGCACTGCTCCAAGTTTGCCCACATTGTAATGGCAAATTTGGATGACAAATTCACATTACAATGACCAAGAACATGCAGAAACCACAAACTTTCAAGCATGTCCAATGCTTTGGAAAGAACTAAACTTGCAGAATGGAATATTATTAAGATGTACATTTTATTTCTTAATCACTATCTTTAAGATATAATATTTTAATCAAAATTGTTAGTTGTTTTTGAGAAAATAAATGCAATTGCATGCAATTTTAGCTCGAAATGTTGATAATGAATATGGCGCTTATCATAGAGAAACTAAATTTGGACAAATAACTGTACTGCATTAAAGCTGATGTGTTTTTTTTTTTTTTTTTTTTTTTTTTTTTTGTGCACTCGTCTAATTTACATATCTCAACGTATAAACTTTTCTTTTTAGTACGATGTATTTTCCAAAAGCAAGTGTTGGCTGAATGCATCACACCTTCATCAGATACCTGCTACATACGTAATACAAACTCTTTATTGTATTCCACCAGAAAGACATGTTTTCAGGCTTCCTGAATCCAAAAAGGTTCATGTGTGTCTGTGAACAGCAAAATTCAAAAATAAAAAAAGTTGGTTTTGGTATTTAACTTGAACATTTTCTATTTTCAAGAAAATTCCCCCTCTCCAAACTACCCTTTACAAGGAAAATATTGCATTATTTTTTTATTCTCCCAAAAATGTTTCTCACAGCTTTGATTTAAATGCCATTTCTTTAAGATAGTTGCTTAACAAATAAAATGTATATCTTGAATTTTCTGAGAATAACCTGTAAAGTCCTCTTCATTCAGAAGGAATTTTGTATAATCTTTGTATAACTGGTAAATGTAAGTCCTCTCAACATACACTTGTTTCTTGCGATGTCATGGAAACAGTATGGAATTTTAAGGCCAGCATATAGCGTCCAGTTGTTAAACATTTGACTAGCGCTGTTCTCTTTGTGTCTATAATGAAATTTGTAATGTAGCTGTTTCTGGAAACGTTTATCTCAAAATTAAGTAAATCGGAAAATATAAACTTTCATAAGAATAATTGTTTACCACTAATAAGACACAGGGTAAGATTTTACTATGATAAAATATGGACTTCACTGCGGTGAACAGTCATTTATGGTGCATCAACGCGAGGATTTTACCACGGTTAAATCTGAACAGCTGATTTTCCCAACTTGTGTAGAAATGTTAAAATGGCAGATTGATGTAGGTTAGAATTCCCAACAAATAAATACACTCCATTTTCACCAATGAATACATCCTGATAAAGTTACTTTAATGTAGGTAGTTTATAATTTTTAATGTTTTAAGGCCTTTTTGTGCAACAGGTGCTTTAATTGTCGTGTCCCAAGACGTAAAGAAAATGCATACAATCACAGCGTTACATATCAGTTGAAGCATAGTTCCAAGAGCAAGGCAGAAATGAGTGCAGTTAGTACATTTTCAGTAATATTAGGTACATTAATTGCACAGATATAGGAAACTGGCAGCGTTTGTGCCTCCTATTCAACAGGCTTCAGGTTCAAATCTTGTTTGGGAGTAATATATTTTTTTCTGCCTGTCTTTCAGTAAGTGAATATTAGCTAAGCTAACTGGAATTTAGTCAGTGTGAAAAGAAAGGAAGAAGTGTATAACAGTTCAATTGTAAGGCCAGCTTCTCCCACGTGTCCATCTTAAAGTTACTGCTTCTATCTCTGTACTGTCCGTCTTTTCCTAAGAATTGTATGTTAAACTTAATAACGTATTTCCTCCATTGCATGCACTTCAGCAAAGAGGTAGAACAAGTGAAAAACAGATATGATGCACATCGAATGCATTCAGTAGAGTTTACCTGCAATGAACCAAGGTGAGGGCCTGCCAGGTAACCACGATCACAAACTATGGTGCACTGCTGTGTAATGATTGCTCCCAGTAAGCTGAAGGGTTTGTTTAACGAGGTCATAAACTTGTAATAATGGATAAAAGAGTGGGTAGGGAAAGTCATGCGAATATAACACAATTAGATTTATTTTTACTTTCTCTCCCAGTCAGATAATAATTCGCCATTAGATTGCAATGGAAATACATGTTTGGAGAACCTCTGAACTTTTTTTTTTAGAAAAACAGTTATGCTGGCCGGCCGGATGGCTGTTTGTGAACAGCATAACTGAAAAATCTGATGTGTTATATTCACATGACTTTGACTGACTGACTACCTTCTATCATTTATGAGTGGGTGGTATACTACCTGTCCGAGGAAAGAGCTCAGTTTTCAGGCAAGAGAGAGATCAACAACACAGAATAGTTGGACCACTTTGTAAGCATATGACTTCATCACATTTTCCAAATACTGCAGACCTGTACATGCAACACACCGAGAAGGCTGACAATGTTTCTGCGCAAGCTTCCTCAGACAGGTAACACATATTATTCTTGCAAAAGTATATTTTTCTGTCTACATCATTTTAATTGTGAGAAACAACTGAATATCAACAGGATTTTAAAAGATTGACAAAGTGCTGTACAATTCTGTTAACAACGGATATCTCGGAAATTGCTAATGCACAAAAAGGTGTTTTAAAGAGATCTACATTTTTGTTTTGTGCATAATGTTTACCAGCTATACAAGATTACATAAAATTTACAGGATACTTCCTGAAAATTAAGATATGCATTTTATATTTCATGTGAATGTCTTTAATACATGGTATTTTAATCAAAATCATTAGCTGTTTTTCAGAGAATAAAAAATTTTGAAAATTGTCGGATATAAAGGGTAGTTTGGTACTAGGGGATTTTCTTGAAAACCTTTATGTCGCATTTTTGGAATATACTGAACTTAAATACCAAGTTTGGTGTTTATCAGACAACTCGTTTTTGAGTTATGATGCTTCTAGACACACACATGTGGATCTTTTTCTAAAAACATATTTTTTTTATTCAGAGGGCCTCAAAACATGTATTTCTGCTGAAATGTCGATATCAAATTTTTGGGTGGAATGCTATACAAAGCCATGTTGCTTCGCAATATTTTGAAGTCGAGTCTGCATACAAAGAATTAATGATCCATATTCATTTCTTCCTTATTGCACAATTTGGAGACGGCAGCAATGACCAGTGGTAAGTCTGAAAATGCAACAGCTATTTTTCAAGGTAGTTCAGGTATTAGTTTCAGCCTTTTTATGAATTTTTCTCCTTTGGAATTTAATATATTTGTAATTAACTTAGAGGTATAATCATTGATTTTCTTCTGAATGACATGTTTAACTAATTCCAGTGTTTTGAATTTTAGTTCCTTTTTTTAATAAGATGTCTGCTTTCTCATCGTTATTCAATCCACAATGCACAGGAATCCATTGGAAGACCGTTCTTTTTTAAATTTTGTATCTGTTTAACCAAACAGTGAATTTCTCTTATTTTTTGGATCCTGAAAATTCTGAAAGTAAAATGTAGTGCAAGTTTTCAGCTGCAGCTTTTTAATTGTTCCTCTTCCTTATCAGATCCTTTTTTTACTTTTCCTTGACCGACCTGTATTGTGTTTACCCTGATGGTATTTGATCATTTCACCTCTTGTACTTTCTATATTTCTTTACATATTCTGGACCTGCCACAGAAAAATTATTAACTCACAAATGGCAATTGTGGTCCCAACTGGTCCGAGGGATCCGATGATCAGTGGCAGGAGCATTTGTTTATCTTAATATATAAAAGTCAGTATATGTATGTATGTTATAGGCTTCTACTCCATTGCACTGATTTCGACCAAACTTGGCAAAGATAACCTTAGACACAGAGCAAATATTACTGTTCAGCTTGGAATTTCAAATTCCACCCCATTTCACAAAATTAGTTATTTAATTTTATGTGATGCCTACAAAAGCTTCCCAAGACCATCTAACAATAATCATAATAGGTCGAACATTGTCAAAATAAGAATAATAATTTCATGGCCTCACAAAGTAACAGTACATTCACATAGTCAATCGCCTCTCTGACATTGATCATGAAGTATTAACACAAGCAAATAAATAATTAGCCATCTGAGGCGTTGTAATCGTTTGGTTGAAAAATTAAACAAAATTTGGAACTGTATTATATTAGGCATCAAATTAGATCAAATGCCACTTCTTCCTCTTATTTATCTTCATATGATTATTTAGTGAGTACTGATACAAAATAACACGAAAGGATTCAACACAAAAATAATAGGCAAGTCAAAGTTAATATCCATAGATTCTGTGAAATTAAATTGAAGTTGAGTTTTATTTATGATGGTTCTTAGCATCCCTTCTACATTGGGCGTAAAAGACCAGAAATTTTTCCCAAAGGCCTCTTCATCAGGCTGGAGGTTCTTTTAAGCACCTTAAATCTACGACACAGGACCATTGGTTTTACTTCCCTTCCAAAAGAAGCCATGGTAAGGATTTTGCTAAAATAAAATTCATCACCCTCCGCTAGGTTTGAACTTGCAACCTCACAAACTAGAGGCTAGCGTGGTACCCCTACGCCACAGAGGATGACATAGATTCTGTGAGAATACTCCGATGTTTGGATATTCTTTTTATTTTAATCGTAGTTACTCATTTTTTCTATAGGAAGTTTGTGATGTTTTTATAAGCAGAAAAACGAGAACTGAGTGACATAAAAATTATAGTGGGCATGGATAACTACAAGAGCATCAAACCAGATGAAGTACCACTTCTTTGTTTGTTGTGTTTTCTCAGTAGTTTTATGTATACTTATTATTACTGAGAATAGACAAGATTAAACTGCTATTATTTCTTCCCTACTGAGATTGTCCCCAGACCAAAGTCGCTCAGCTATTGGCAATAGAAATCATCATAAGGGTGCTTCTTTGTTGTCTTGTAGTTTCACAAAGAATGGCAGGGGGTAAACAACATTAATTATATTGTTATTAGACTTTAAAAAGCTACCCATACAGCATTAGTGCTTAATAAAGGTTGAAAAAGAATAAAGCAATTTCCATATCATTAATAAAAAACAAAATCTGATGTGTTACACTCACATGACTTTCTCTACTCTTGTACAAACTATTTTTACAAATGCTTATTCTTCATATGCTCCATGTTAATCTTATTGCTAATTTTCTTGTAGATGCAAGGGGAATTGGTAGGCTTTAAGCGATAGTCTAATCTTTTAAGAGGTGGTTGCTATGTGGCACATTCCATTCTCTTTGTATGCCCAGGGCATAAAAAAAATGAATAACGAATTCCCATTTGAGAAAAAGTATTGGAAAATTTAAGGGAATAACAAGCAATATCTCGAAAATGGTTCACTCAAAAAAAAAGTATGACATAAATTGTGTATTTTAAAGCGATCTACATTTTTTGTGTAGTAAAGTTTTGTCTATCTCTTATGGTTTAGCAGTTATGCAAAAGTCGTTCACATTGAAGAATACTTTTGGAGAAATTCCCAGAAAATTAGAGATATACATTTCATTTGTCATGAAAATATCTTAAACATATGATATTTTAATCAAAATTGTTAGAGCCATTTTTGAGAAAATTAAAATTTTCGAAAAATGTTCCATGTAAAGGGTAATCTGGGGTGCGGGGATTTTCTTGAAAACCTTTGTGTTGCATCTCTGGAAGATACTGAACCTAAATACCAAGTTTGGTGTTTATCCGACTGTTTGTTTCTGAGTTATCCTGTTCACAGACACACAGACCTGTTTCCAAAAATGCTTTTTATGTATTCAGGGGGTCTCAAAACATGTATTTCCGGTGAAATCTCGGTATCAAATTTTTGGGTGGAATGCAATACTTCCCCTACTTACTATACGTAGTGGAGAAAGTAAAAATGGTGTCTATTAGCTGAAATAATGTAGGAATTCCAATGGAAATGTAGTGAAGGTTTACAGTTGCAGTAGTATGTTAAAGAATTCTATGTTGTCAGCATTGTGGAAAGTGATCAACACTCCCAAGTAGTGCAGCATCTCCTACTACAAAGTAGGTGAAACAAGGCTCTCCAGTTCACATTGACGGCCTTGCAAGTTCTGTTCAGAGTGAAAGGCCATCACTGAGAGTGCAAGAGTGACAGAATGCTTCATGACAATTGGCACTTACTCTATCACGTACATAGTAGGTAAAGAAGGTATTGCATTCCTCCCAAAAATCTGATATCGAGATTTCATCAGAAACACATGTTTTAAGGTACCTTGAATTCAAGAAAAGCATTTTTAGAAAAAGGGTGTCTGTGTGAAGAGCATAACTCAAAAACTAACAGTCAGAGAAACACCAAATGACTATTACTTAGACCTATTTGCAAATGTTTATCTCAATTAACGTGAAGGACAGTGGTTAGGGAAAATGAGATTTGTAAAACAAACACAGACAGCGTATAATATCACAATTTAATGAAATGAGGAATGTACTTCTTCTGAACATTAATTACAGCGTAATAAGAAGACAAATCAACATTCTCCATATTTCTGTAGAAAAACACTTTAATCTCAGGTCCATTTCTCTGCATCGTTAACTCGCCAAACAACTGAATTGGCGTGTGCGCCAGCGGCACAGGAACCCCACAAAGTGAAGCAAAATTGAGAGAAACTGTGTAAGGTCCACCAGGCTCGAGGACACTTGTGAGTCTGTCCTCTTCGTAGATTATACCGACTACTCTAATGTACGTGTTGGTCCACTGCATCATTGTTGTAACTTTGCTTATTTCTTCCACACTCATGGGCACATACACACCTGCAGCCATATCCTGCAACAAAAGCAGACAAATATGTTAAACTTTGTATTTCAATTCAGCATCTTTCAAGAAAATCCCCCATCCAAGTGTCCTTTACATTATTTTGACTGAAATACCAAATGTTTAGGATATTTGTATTGTAAGAGCCAGGAGTTGCATCAGACTTCATAATGCTGAGCTAGCTATTGTAGCATATTAATTGATCAAATGGCTCTCTCAATCGTCTCACTACTACACACCCCAAACTTGATGTTTAATTTGCTTTTAAAGCTGGGCACGCATTGAGCCCTGCCAGAACTCTCCAGGTAAGTGTATGTAAACCCTCTTGGGATCCCACCACTAAGAATAAAATGGCCTGTTAGTCTTTTATAAACCCTGTTGTTTTATTTGCCACCTCCCCCCCCCCTAGTTCTCCATAACATCCTCTTGCTCTATCTTAGGGTACCTGTTAGTGGTCTTAGGATTAACATCCTGGGGTTTGTTACAGTATGAATACCCTGTGAAGTCTTCTTCATTCTGAAGGAATTTGTAATACATAGGCAGAAACTTAGTATATAGAAAATGTTTTTAGACAGCATAGCCTAAAAGTAGAACTTCTAACACAGTGTACATGAGCTAAAAGCTTTGGATCATTGTGACCATACTCTCATATGCCAATTACCCTTTGTATTTGCACATGTTTAAATACTCGACTTGGTCTGATTACATTATTAATTTCTCATGGTACTCACAATACAAATCATCATTCTTTAATTTATTGCAATTGGTTGTAGAGTTAACCTTCCCGCTATATCGGTAGCCTTCTGTTTTCTTTTATCTAGTATAACCTACAGAAAGATCAAATGGCAGAAATTGTGAATTCGAAAAAACTGAAATGGAGGAGCCAGGTTAAATTGAGGAAGAAATACTTATCAAATAAAACCCAGAAAGCAATATGATATAGCATTTATTCACTTCATTGCCTGGTGTAAGGCAAAACATGCTGAAAATGACTAATAGCAAATCAACAAAACATCTCACTTTTTAATGTCATTTTTCTGGTTTAAAGAACCGCGTTCTAAACGTAATCTCTATTAGTTTTAGGAATTAATATAATATTATTTTACAAAACTTGAGCACTATCAAAAAACAGTATATGCTACATGTGTTAAAAGTGATTTTATTTTGTTTGTAGGATTGCGAAACAAAGGCCATATCCTACTCTCAAAATAAAACCCTTATATTATAATCTACTATTATTTCTCTGAAATGCAGTATTTCAAATAATCTTTATTATGGCATCATCCAATTCAAAGATATTCATTCTTCTTCACTTGAACTTTTCAATAGTTTAATCATTTTTTTTACTTTCTCTACTACGTATAGTAAGTAGGGGAAGTATTGTATTCCACCCAAAAATTTGATACCGAGATTTCACCGGAAATATATGTTTTGGGACCCCCTGAATCCAAAAAAAGCATTTTTGGAAACATGTCCATGTGTGTGTGTCTGTGAACAGCATAACTCAGAAACGAACAGTCGGATAAACACCAAACTTGGTATTTAGGTTCAGTATCTTCCAGAGATGCGACACGAAGGTTTTCAAGAAAATCCCTCACCCCAGATTACCCTTTACATGGAACATTTTTCGAAAATTTTAGTTTTCTCAAAAATGGCTCTTAATGATTTTGATTAAAATATCATATGTTTAAGATATTTTCATGACAAATAAAATGTATATCTTGAATTTTCTGGGAATGTCTCCAAAAGTATTCTTCATTGTGAACGACTTTTGCATAACTGGTACACCATAAGAGATAGACAAAATTTTACTACACAAAAAATGTAGATTGCTTTAAAATACACAATTTATGTCATATACATTTTTTTTGTTCAGTGAATCATTTTCGAGATATTGCTTGTTATTCCCTTAAATTTTTCAATACTTATATTCTCAAATGGGAATTCGTTATTCATTTTTTTGTCTTGGATATGCAAAGAGTATTAATCTGTGACAAAGAGAATGGTGCTGCATCTAGCAAGCAGCTATTAAGAGATATGTATGTGCTTAAAGGCTACTGTATTTGTATATTGCCCTTACATCTACAAGAAAATTAGCAATAAGATAGAGTCTGCAAATGTTTATCTCGACTAATATGAAGCATATGGAGAATAAGCGTTAGTAAAAATAGTTTGTACAAGAGTAGAGAAAGTATGTGAGTGTAACACCAGATTTTTTTAAGTGTTATCACCATTGAGTTGTTTCTTGCAATGTCAATCAAAGAGTATAGAATTCAAAGTCATCATATAGCAACCAGCTTTTTAAATATTTGACCATCGCTTCAGTTTCGTCTTGTACTTATAATGAAATGTGTAATGGAACTATTTGCATAAATGTTCATAAAGATAAGCTTCAATGTAGAAAAATAAACAATACTTGCAGAAGAGGCTAGAACCCTCCCTTGCTAATGTTTCTAGGTTGGTGGGAACAAGATACTTCACTGGTGGCGCAATATTGCCAAAGGTGGCATTGACACAACCATGTTAAGATATCAGGTGCATGTGCAACATCTCCCAGTTCAGAACATAACAGAAACCGTATTTTGTAGTGAAATAAAATTCCTGCAACAGTAATATAGAATAGTTCACAGTGGTCATTTATTCTCATATCACAACAATTTGCTACAGAAAGCATCCATCCTAATTCAAAAATTCCAATTGGTTCACCTTAATCTGTGAATATAAAACTGATACAAGATGTTCCCCCCCCCCCACAATATTTTTGTGGCCATGCCACTGCTTGGTAGAGAAAGTGATGTTACTACATTAGTTACAATATTAAACAAAACAATTCTCCTCAACCATTAACTTCTTAGTTGATAGTTTGTTTCCTTTGAACTTCTTTTTCATTCTTCATATTTTTCCCAATAATGTTGCATGGTAAATTGCACCATTTTTTTCATTTTTAGGTTCTTAGCATTGTAACAATATATGCTAATTGTTGTTCTTTAGCTGTAAAGTGGTCATTTTTCTAAATCTCCTCTTTCAATTTCAAACCTTCCTCCATATTTGTCCTGCATCTCTTTATACAGGGGGAGGTCAATTTAACCCCTAAATACAATAAAATCTCTACTTTTGGTAGGAAAAAATCAAGTAAACACAATTTGCTGCTGTGAATTTTATTCATTTTATGTGCTCACAACACTCGCCAAAAATGAATTGTTTTCTGACATTCAGTTGTAAGCTACAATGGCATGGAGGGCTCCCATTTGTGCAAGACAATGCCTTGCACCATTCCTCATCCAACTACTTGTAACTAGGAAGTTGTATTGAAAAGGAGTAAAAACTTGTAGAATGATAAGAAACGGGCCATACAGCAGAATGCATGTTCTTGATGATAACCAGCTTGGAACAAAGTGAGTGTAATATTCAAATACTGTAGTTTATTGTCATTCAGGCATTCTACTCACCTCCCATTGGCTGCTGTCGTCGAGAAACTTCTTCTATGATACAAAATAGTTCCTTATTTATTTTATATGGTAATTTAAGAGAACTGTAAATCTACATTTCCATAACCGTAAAAACCAAATATATTATGTAACAGAGTTAAAGCATGTACATCCTTTTCACCAATAAATAGATCCTTCAGTTTAAATTTGTGTCTCAGAATGACGTGCATCTATCATGACAGTGTGTTTATATTGCCTGAGCTTGTGTATCGCATTTAAAGGTGTACGTTAGCCAATCAGGGGAAAGGGAGTTGGAACTGTGCATGTAAGTGGGGCAAGGTTACTATTACATTTTTTTATTTAAACTCCATTTATTTTAACAATAAATGTGTGTATAAGGTTAAAGGTTCATGATTGAAAGCTTTAATAGCAAATAATTTATTTTAAACTTGTGAAAGTCAGCAATTTGTAACAAATCAATTATTATTAAAATATTATAAGTTTAAGATGCTGCCATAATAAAATGTAACCTGGAAGTTTACATAACAGTCGGCAAATACTCGTTATTTAATTTTATACAACTGAGAAACTAAAAGGTACACACAAACTTAATACAGAAAAATTTAAGAGTTTATATACTTATGAGCAGGAAGTACACAGAAAACTCTGCACATTAGAGTAGAAAAGTGCAGTAGCTTTGGAGGATTTTAATCTTGTTATTATACCGGCCCCCAACTTTATTTCAAGAACTCTTCTTTCAATTAAACTAACAACTTTAATACCCTGATATGAACTTATTGCCGATCATTTGGGTGTACTGTTGAAGTTAAAATGTAAGAAAGAGATGTTGAAACCAGGGCTTTTCAACTTTTAATAGAACTGTGACAAATGTAAACTGGTCAAGTTTATTCGTGGTGATAATACTTATTTTCCTGTTAGATACGAGTCATTCCACATCAAACCGAACACACATAAAACATCACTTTCTCTGAATTTTAGTTTGTGTCTTCCACACATAAAATAAATTGACACGTATTTTATATTTTGCAGAAAATCAAATTTTAGGATTTACAGCTTACTTAACATTTTTCTTATATGTGCACAACACTACATAAAAAATGTATTCTCAGAATACAGAATGGTCAGGGATAAGAACAATACATCGTTTTGTAGATAAAATAATTGTGGTTTTCCTAATATAAAAAACAATTACTTTTTTGAGTATGAATATTTTAAACTGCAATATTATGTTTAACCCCCTAATATTACTATCTGGAAAACATACAGGAGGAATTAGTGATATATTTTATTTTAAATCTGTTAACATAAGGATGGGATCTTACTTAGAGGTACGCTTTTAGCATGTAGGGTTCTAGAGCAAGACTGCTGACTAAGAGCTGATGCATTACACAGTAGGAACGTGATAGGCTATGACTTTTGGTGTTGTGATGATGATGATGATGATGATGAGATGCGGTTTAAGGGCGCTAAACAGCTAAGGTCTGCAATAGCAAATTTGTATATATGTTTATAGCACCACGTTGTGCGCCAATTTGCGGCGGTATTAATGTTGTATTTGTGTATTTGTAGCCCCATGTTGTGGAAGCCAATTTGCGGCGGTATTAATGTTGTATTTAATTGTAACATTATTTTAGCTCCACGTTTGGGAGCCAATTTGCAATGGAATTAGTTACCATGTTTGTTTACCTCGGTGTTGGTGGAAGCCATTCTTGTGACGTCATTCGTTGGTCTGGTCCATAGTTCCCTCTGGCGTAGCAATTTGTATCTGTTTTAAATGTCCACCAGCTAGCTATCATCTGATCTTGGTAGGCATGTATTTCTTACAGGTTGTGAAGCGGAAAGGAATCTTTTATCCAAAAATTACTAGTGAAGAAATGTGTTTTATAATGTTTTATTGTCGAACACGTGCACTAACACATTTACATATTAATCTGAATACTCGCCCAAACTGAAACTGTTTATAATAACTTCTCACTTTTAAATCACGTACTTCGACTTTGTGTGTATTTAACTGTATAATATTTTAGATTCTCGTAATTCTGCTGCGTGTAACTTATGACGAAATGAAGGACTGATTGGCGACATGTAGTGTACTGAGAATCTTGTTGAACTGCGGGTTGACGTGTAGTGTACTAAGAATCTTGTTGAACTGCGGACGATGTATAATGTTTTGAGAATCTTGCCGAACTGGGGGACACGTTACCTTGACCTGGCTTATTTATAGGCTTGCCTTAAGATACGCCTAAAGATTATAAATGAAATGCTATTGGCTAATAAAACGCGCCAACATTAGCGTCTGTTTTACTATCCAATGAAAACTACTAATACATTTTTCTTTTAAGGAACATTCTGGAAGCTTTTTTTACCGAAAAGGCGCGAAACATTACGTAACTTCCTGGTTCCCGGTAACGATAAACAACTCACCCCTTGCTGCATTATTGCGTTATTGTTAACAGTTTCAGTAAAGCCATATATTATTATTTACCAATAATAATTACAATTATTAAACCTCTGAAATCAATGTTACATAAAAATACATATTCATATTAAAATAATTATTTACATTTGAGTAATTTGTGATACAAATTACCGTATCAGGTCATCAGCGCCCTTACAAAGTATAAAAGTTACAGTCCAAAAATAAAACTCCGATAAAAAACCGCATAATTATAAAACGGGACATAAACCCGCGATGTCCAAAGTTAAAAAACAAAACACCAAATTCCAAAAACGAACACATAAAAGCATGGTCAATAAAAGAGTAAAACAACGTGTCACGAATTGTAGAATGCGAGGGACACGAGCGCCAGATGTCCATTGGGGAGGAGATGCCCCATTAAAAAGACAATATAAAATCACACAGTCAAAAGATGCTCAGCGCATCAAATGCGTCGGCTAAAGCCAATGACACTGATAAAATGTAAAAGACATTCTACAGCACGCGCGTCGTCTGCCAAAACGTTGGCTAGGCCAACAGGCAGACCAACACGAACGCGCAACGGAGCTAAAACTTGACACTCTGCTAAAATGTGACGCACCGTTAAGGGCGCATCACACTGCTCACAGAGTGGTGCGGGGTCACCACTGAGCAGGTATCTATGGCTAAAAAGACAATGTCCGATTCGTAAACGAGCTAAAAGTACCTCTTCCCGACGAGAAGAACGAGAAGAGGTACCCCAGACTAACGGAAGAGGTTTAACCTCCCGCAACTTGTTCCCCTAAGAGCCGCCCACTCATCGCGCCAGCGCGAGAGGATACGGTAACGTAAGAGAACATAAAAATCTGAGGAAGGAACAACACAGGTAAAACATCTGGGTGATAAAATGGCCGATTTCGCAGCGGCGTCGGCAGACTCGTTGCCTGAGATGCCCACATGACCTGGAATCCACACGAAGGAGACGCTGATGCCAGAAGCACCAAGCGAGTGGAGCAGGTCATGGATGAGCTGTACGAGCGGGTGGTAACTATACAGCGCGTGAATACCCTGAAGGGCACTCAGAGAGTCTGTACAAACAACACAGCGCCAAAAGACGCTGAATGTATAAAACACATTGATATATACTAAAACGTTCGGCGGTATAAATCGAACATTGTCCAGGTAAACGAAAAGTAAAACTCTGTGCACCAAAACCAAAGGCACAGCCTACTCCAACATCGTCTTAGACCCATCGGTATATATAAAATGACAGTCCCCGAACTGCGCCTGTAGTTCTAAAAAAGCGGATCTAAAGACGGAAGCAGGGGTCTCATTTTTCGGCATCGACGTTAACCCAAGGTGACAGTGGGCCTCAGCGCGCGACCATGGAGGAAAACGCGTTTCCCCCCGTGAAAGGGCCGTCGCTGGCGTAACGTCCAAATGCCGAAGTAGCGGTCGAAATCGAACCCCTGGAGGGAGCAATGCAGAGGAGCTAACTAAATATTGTCGATCAAGCGAATCCTCGTAAAATATCGCGAAGGACGGGTGGTCAGGCAAGCTGGAGAGTCGACAGGCATAGCTGCACAAGAGCATCTCACGCCTGAAGGACAGCGGAGGCTCTGAGCTTCAGCATATAGGCTAGGTACAGGGCTGGTTGGAAAGGCCCCTGTAGCGACTCTTATGCCACGATGGTGAATGGCATTCAATCGACGTAATACAAATGGACGCGCCGACGAATAAACAATACACCCGTAATCAAGCTTGGATCGGACCAAAGAGCGATTAAGGCGAAGAAGGACGGTCCGATCAGCTCCCCAGGATGTGCCACTTAAAACACGTAAAAGATTAAGAGAACGGTCACACTTAGCTTTTAAAAAGGAAATGTGCGAAGTCCAACACAACTTCCTATCAAAAATCAACCCCAAAAATTTCACCTCGTCCACAAACGGAAGTATCTCCGGCCCAAGATGGAGAGAGGGCGGAGGCGCCAGAAGTTGATGCAGACGGATTTCTCAGCGGAGAAATTAAAGCCGTTGGCGTTACTCCAGGCATAGAGACGGTCGATACAGCTCTGGAGACGGCGTTCGAGTAGACATGTCCGCCGTGAACTGCAATAAATGGCAAAATCCTCAACAAAAAGGGACGATGAAATGCCAGGTGGAATACAATCAACAATGGGGTTGATAGCAATTGCAAAAAGTGTGACACTAAGTACAGAGCCCTGCGGTGCTCCGTTCTCTTGAATAAAACGACTAGATAAAACCGAGGCCACACGTACACGAAAGACGCGGTCCGTCATAAATTCCCGAAGAAATATGGGAAGACGACCGCGGATATTCCATGCGTGAAGTGTACGTAAAATGCCGCCCCTCCAACAAGTGTCATAAGCTTTCTCCAGGTCAAAAAACACAGCCACGGTTTGACACTTTCTCAGAAATCCATTCATAATATGCGTCGACAGGGACACCAGATGGTCGACGGTAGAGCGATAGCGACGAAATCCGCACTGAGCGTTCGCTAGAAGTTTTTGATACTCAAGCCACCATGTCAACCGCCCGTTGATCATGCGCTCCATCACCTTGCAAACGCAACTGGTGAGGGTGATAGGGCGGTAGCTGGAAGGTAGTTGGCGATCCTTCCCAGGCTTAAGTATAGGGACAATGGTGGCTTCGCGCCAAACGGAAGGAAAAAGGCCGTCCTGCCAAATACGATTATAGACCCGTAAGAGAAAGCGCTTACTGTCGGCTGAAAGGTTCTTTAACAGCAGAACATTAATGCCATTCGGCCCAGGAGCGGAGTGCCTAGAGCAATGAAGAGCGTGCTCTAGCTCCCTCATTGTAAAAAGGGCATTATAACATTCCGTATTATCAGAGCGAAAATTATAGGTTGCGGAATCCAGCCGGTCTTTGATAGAGCGAAAGCCGGCGGAATAATGGTCTGAACTGGAAACCGCCTCAAAGGCAGCACCCAGAGTGTTAGCGATGACAGCCGGATCCACTATGGTGGCATTGGAAACCTGAAGGCCAGAAACAGTACAATGCGACACTTTACCTGAGAAGCGACGAAGTTTATCCCAAACAACAGATGAAGGCGTAAAGCGATTAAAAGACTCGACAAAACGAGTCCACGACGCCTTCTTGCTATCCTGAATAATGCGACGAGCCCTGGCGCGCAATTGTTTAAAAGTCACCAAATTATCAAGTGTAGAGTGTCGCCGAAACACCCTAAGGGCAGTTCTACGGGCACGAACGGCGTCCCGACAATCCTCGTTCCACCACGGAACAGGCAGTCGCCGAGGTTGAGGATGAACGGGGAATTGCGCGTTCGGCGGCAGAGAAAATCGTAGACGTAAGGTGCTGCACTAGTTGGTTAATGTCGGTGAAGGGCTGGTCGTCAAAATGCACGATGCTGGAATACAAGCTCCAGTCGCTTTTGTGAATATCCAGGTAGGTACTCTGGAATGCAGTACGTGGTGTGACAAGAGAAACGATGCAGGGGCAGTGGTCGCTGGAGTAGGTGTCAGCGACGACGTTCCACTGCAGACGACTAGCAAGCTGGAGTGAGCAAACGGCAAGGTCCAAGTGAGAAAATGTACCGGAAGAATCAGAAGAAACGTAGGCTCACCTGTATTGAGAAGAGAGAGATTGAACTGATCAAAAATGTTAGAAAGAAGAGTTCCCCTCGCACAAGCCCTTGGCGAACTCCACAGGGGGTGATGGGCATTAAAATCTCCCAACAGAAGAAATGGTGTTGGGAGAGCGGACAAGAGATCTCGAATGTCCGCGTTTGCGAGGGGAGACGATGGAGGTGAATATACAGAGCGAAAAGAAAAAACCGGGTAAGTGAAGTCTAATGGCAACAGCTTGCAAGTCGGACGTAAGAGCGAGAGTTTGAAAATGAACGTCGCTACGCACTAGAATCATGACACCTCCATGGGCAGGAGTACCCTCCTCCGGCTCAAGATCGTAGCGAACCGGAGTATACCCTCGGAGATCAAAAGGATCGTGAGGGCGAAGCTTAGTCTCCTGCAAACACACGACCATAGGTGAATGGGAACGCAATAAAAGTTGCAGTTCCGCCCTATGCGATCGAACACCACGTAAATTGCAGCTCAGGATAGCCATTAAGAAAAAGGGATAAACTGTCTACTTAGAAGGGCGGCTTAAAATAATATTTTGCTTAACCTTTGGGCTCGGCCTTCTGGTATGGAGTTGGTCAGACTCCATAGCTTCCTCGAAGGGAGGGCCCACGCGCTCAGTGCCAGAAACCGAATCAAGCACCGTGAATCGGTTCTGGGTGGCAACGGGTGAAAGGGGTCGCTGAGCGCGGCTTGTCCCAGGAGGATCCTGGGACAGCGACCTTCGAGGAGGAGGAGAAGGTGAACTTTTCTTCCCGCGCGCACGCGGAGGGTCTTTTAAAAAATCTTCCCTACGAAATTTCTGCTTCGATTTCTTCTCGGTGACTTGTGACTTTATAACCTTTGGACCAGCTTTAGGTGGCTTTATCACAGTGGCTTGAGTGGACGGCCGGATGGTGGTGGCGGTTAGTGCAGTCATGGTCCAGGTTTGAGTCTCTGCATCCTTTGTGGGTACTCGCGAGGCAACAACAGAGCTGAATGTTCCTAATCGCAGGAGCGAAGGTTGGCGCGCATGGTAACGCCTCCGGGCTTCGGCGAAGGAGAGTTTCTCCTTTACCCGGATCTCCTGTATCGCCTTCTCGTCCAAATACCGCGGACAGTCGGCAAACAAAGCAGAATGAGACCTTCTGCAATTAACGCAGTGGGGCTGTTGAACCTTCATGTGAGGGCTGGCTACATGTTGCAGAGATGTTAACGGCACTCTTACAGGAGACTTGCGTATGCCCAAAACGTTGGCATTTGAAACAACGCAGAGGTCTAGGAATATAGGGCCTCACCACAATACGTTCGTACCCTGCTGTAATGCTCGTGGGCAGATCGACGCCATCAAATGTGATAAAAAGGGTACGAGTGGGTACCAATACTCCGTCGCGTTTGGCCTGCACCCGATGCACTGCTGTCACCTTTTGATCTGATAGATATTCGACTAGGTCCTCGTCCGATATACCGTCGAGGCTATGGGTGGTAACGACGCCTCGACAGGAATTCAAGGTGCGGTACTTTTAAACACGGATGGGATAACCGTGGAGAAGCGTAGCGCTCAACAAGGTCTTAGTTTGTTGATCGGACTTGCTGTGTACTAATAATGACCCGTTTCGAAGGCGAGTGCAGGACTGAACCGAACCAGCAATAGAGTCAATGCCTTTCTGTACTATAAAAGGATTCACCTTCTCAAACGATTGTCTTTCCTCAGTTCGTGTAATAACTAAGTAACAACCAGATGTTGGCGGTGCTACTTCTGTTGCAAATACTTTTCGGCGCTTGTTAGTAATAATGGAGAAAGGGTGCTCCATAGCGAAATAAATCCTCCACCATTGCAACCGTCTCCGACCTCGGGCTCTGACTTCCCGGGCGTTACCCCGGCTTGGGTGAGAGGCCTATCTATACCTAGCTCACCCCAGGGTCACACCTCCCAGAACATAGACAGAGGGACCCAATCGCCGTCAGAGGTCAGCAGCTCATGCAATGGCGCCCCCCCGCGGGACTGCAGTTGAACAGTGGATACGAACACATACTCTACATGATGATCCCGGGTGGTGGGGATGATGCCATTACCCACTCACCCAGCTGCACACCCAGTGCGCGGGTATCCGTCAGGCTGTGTCCACGGAGGATATAAATAAAAAGATAAAAGGAACTAAAAGTGCGTGGGCGTTTCACACGAAAGGTAGGCCGGCGAAGAAGTAAAAGAGATGTGTAAATGAATGGGCGTGGGGCGAAATGTGCATAAGTAGGAGAGAAGAAAGAAACGATGACGAGAGGTGACATGGAGTGAAATGAACAGAACACACAAGAGCCTAACTTGAGTCCCCCGGTCACGAGAACGAACCCACCTTGACCGGATGGCGATGAGTGGCTCGGGAACCCACGGGTACGCCAACACCCGTACTCACATAAGGTGAGCCCCTGGGGGGACTTTTGGTGTTCGGTGTAATTTAGCAACTGGGATCTGATATTCTATAAAGCTTCTCCCCGCTATTTCACTTTAAATGTTACATTGTGTCCATCTTTTTGCGTTAGAAGTTCATTCTTACCTCTGTGATTTCTGAAACTGCATACTGAGTGAACTGAAGAAACACAGCTATGACTATTGCTTCAGTCCATTCAATGTTTCCAAGTGTAACAACACATGACAGAAATCATTAAGAGTGAACTGAAGAAACACAGCTATAACTATTGCTGCAGTCCATTTAATGTTTCCAAGTGTAACAACACAATACAGAAATCATTAAGAGTGAACTGAAGAAACACAGCTATAACTATTGCTGCAGTCCATTTAATGTTTCCAAGTGTAACAACACATGACAGAAATCATTAAGAGTGAACTGAAGAAACACAGTTATAACTATTGCTTCAGTCCATTCAATGTTTCCAAGTGTAACAACACATGACAGAAATCGTTAAGAGTGAACTGAAGAAACACAGCTATAACTATTGCTGCAGTCCATTTAATGTTTCCAAGTGTAACAACACATGACAGAAATCATTAAGAGTGAACTGAAGAAACACAGCTATGACTATTGCTTCAGTCCATTCAATGTTTCCAAGTGTAACAACACAATACAGAAATCATTAAGAGTGAACTGAAGAAACACAGCTATGACTATTGCTGCAGTCCATTTAATGTTTCCAAGTGTAACAACACAAGACAGAAATCATTAAGAGTGAACTGAAGAAACACAGCTATGACTATTGCTTCAGTCCATTCAATGTTTCCAAGTGTAACAACACAATACAGAAATCATTAAGAGTGAACTGAAGAAACACAGCTATAACTATTGCTTCAGTCCATTTAATGTTTCCAAGTGTAACACCCACAATACAGAAATCATTAAGAGTGAACTGAAGAAACACAGCTATAACTATTGCTGTAGTCCATTCAATGTTTCCAAGTGTAACAACACAATACAGAAATCATTAAGAGTGAACTGAAGAAACACAGCTATAACTATTGCTGCAGTCCATTTAATGTTTCCAAGTGTAACAACACAATACAGAAATCATTAAGAGTGAACTGAAGAAACACAGCTATAACTATTGCTGCAGTCCATTTAATGTTTCCAAGTGTAACAACACAATACAGAAATCATTAAGAGTGAACTGAAGAAACACAGCTATAACTATTGCTGCAGTCCATTCAATGTTTCCAAGTGTAACAACACAATACAGAAATCATTAAGAGTGAACTGAAGAAACACAGCTATAACTATTGCTGCAGTCCATTCAATGTTTCCAAGTGTAACAACACAATACAGAAATCATTAAGAGTGAACTGAAGAAACACAGCTATAACTATTGCTTCAGTCCATTTAATGTTTCCAAGTGTAACAACACAATACAGAAATCATTAAGAGTGAACTGAAGAAACACAGCTATAACTATTGCTTCAGTCCATTTAATGTTTCCAAGTGTAACAACACAATACAGAAATCATTAAGAGTGAACTGAAGAAACACAGGTATAACTATTGCTGCAGTCCATTCAATGTTTCCAAGTGTAACAACACAATACAGAAATCATTAAGAGTGAACTGAAGAAACACAGCTATAACTATTGCTTCAGTCCATTTAATGTTTCCAAGTGTAACAACACAATACAGAAATCATTAAGAGTGAACTGAAGAAACACAGCTATAACTATTGCTTCAGTCCATTTAATGTTTCCAAGTGTAACAACACAATACAGAAATCATTAAGAGTGAACTGAAGAAACACAGCTATGACTATTGCTTCAGTCCATTCAATGTTTCCAAGTGTAACAACACAATACAGAAATCATTAAGAGTGAACTGAAGAAACACAGCTATAACTATTGCTTCAGTCCATTTAATGTTTCCAAGTGTAACAACACAATACAGAAATCATTAAGAGTGAACTGAAGAAACACAGCTATGACTATTGCTTCAGTCCATTCAATGTTTCCAAGTGTAACAACACAATACAGAAATCATTAAGAGTGAACTGAAGAAACACAGCTATGACTATTGCTTCAGTCCATTCAATGTTTCCAAGTGTAACAACACAATACAGAAATCATTAAGAGTGAACTGAAGAAACACAGCTATGACTATTGCTGCAGTCCATTCAATGTTTCCAAGTGTAACAACACAAGACAGAAATCATTAAGAGTGAACTGAAGAAATGTAGCTATGACTATTGCTGCAGTCCATTCAATGTTTACAAGTGTAACACAAGACAGAAATCATTAAGAGTGAACTGAAGAAATGTAGCTATGACTATTGCTGCAGTCCATTCAATGTTTACAAGTGTAACACAAGACAGAAATCATTAAGAGTGAACTGAAGAAATGTAGCTATGACTATTGCTGCAGTCCATTCAATGTTTACAAGTGTAACACAAGACAGAAATCATTAAGAGTGAGCTGAAGAAACACAGCTATAACTCAGGGGGGTCTCTTCCCGCACTGTTTTCGCTTGTACTGGTTTCGGTCCGCCTGCTGCATGACGTCATCGAGAGTGAAGTTTTAGCTAGCCATTCTGCACCGTATTTTTCGGCATGAAAGTTCGTATAATATTATCGTTATACGATCTGTTTCGACCCTATACTACTTGAAACAAAATCGCATCTATAACTAGACTTAGTCTTGGAAATAATAAACACAAACCTGTCTTTTTACAGCTAAATACGCAACTGGCGCCCATTTCATTTCTCCTTGAAATATTCACTAAAACGCTGTCGATATATGAAATTTGGTCTTGAGGGATGACTTACAGCATACATGTTATTCAAAGAAACAGAGATATGTAGATATAAAGCAGATATTTGTTATATTAAAGTTGTTCAGAAGCTCTAAGTTTTGCAAGCATTAAAACCATTTTCTTAGTTTATGCTATTGCTTGACTTTAATTATATTATGTTAAAGAAAACCAATAACACATTATTCGGCAATTTTAGCAACGAAAATAAAATACGTTATACGCTATATAAAATTCAACATTATACGCTATCGGGTCTTAAACTTTGATTCGAAATTAAATTGTATTGTTTGTTTATGGATTGTGAAAAATGCAGCTTAATGAGAGAAACTGTATGTTGATCATGCTATTATGTAATATGGCTTAAACATAGCAGTTTTAAAAGTCATGATAGCTGAAAACTTGATATATGTGCATGTTTTCCAAGACTTTTTTTTTCGCGTCTACGTAAAAGCATGAATAATCGACATGCAAATTTAAAATAATTTTTTTAAAAAGAATTTTATTAATATAACTATTTTGGCAGAAGAGAGTAACTCCACAAAACGAATTAAATTCACATAACATTCGACTACTTGAAGTAGATAATGGACACATGCTGAAAAACAGTTATCTGCACAGCAAGTCTTGCAAATATCCTCCAATTTTCAAATAAACCGAATTTACAGAGTAGTGTACATTCGAATGATGTGTTCAAAATTTGGATATTTTGGCTTCATTATTTAGGCTGAGAATGTGCTTATATAAACCTAGTTTCTTAATTATCACTAGTATAAAGTTGTTTTAATTTTTTAATTAATGAATAATTAATTGTACATAGTTCCCATTTGATCCTTCCTACTTGAAAGAGTAAGAACAAGGATGCATCTAGCCTTAATATTTTCGAGATATTAATTTTAGAACCTTTCCTGTATGCTTTAGTGTACGCTCGCAACCAATACCCTTAAAAGCACACAAATGTAATGCTTTCACCCACGGGAAAGTGGGTGTTGTTAAAAGAAGGTGTATTAGTGTATTGCACTGGCGATCATTGAAACATATTACACTGATCTTTTTAAAATGAGGTAGATTTAAGGAACTTGCCAATTGTAATTAGGTGCCTATATTATTTAGTATTTATGCAAGGAAAGTGCAATAACTTACTCGTATCTTAGTTTTCGTTATTTTGTATAAAACATGGACACATTTCATGCCAAACTGGCAGGAGAGGCTTTACGAAACAAATCAATATTTTGTGAGCAAATACAGGGGAGATGACCGTAAATACATGAGAGAAAATGTCAGAGCAGTGTTTTATAAGCAGGGCGCGGATTTTGATGACTAATTTTTTTTTAAAATGACTACATTTGTTTCAAAATGACTTTGTAATTACAAAAAATTATCTAAAATGAGATTTATTTGATTTACTAAAATTAGTGTACAGAAAGTTATAAATTAATTCATATATTGATATAACTCCTATACAAGAAGAAAAAGTAAGTAAAAGAGCAGTGAAAATGTTCTTGTTCAAAGAATCTGAAAAGAAAAGAAATTTTCTTACTTTGCTTTTCAGATTCTTCAAACAAGTAAGAACATTATATTCTTTGCTTTTCAGATTCTCCAAACAAGAACATAGAACAAATATATTTTCAATTAATTTTCTAACTTATTGTGTTTTTAAACAGGTCTTACAAAAGTGTAGCATTAACTCTTTTGAGAACTCAGAATATGCAATGTTTATTGCAAATGAAGAGGATTTCACAGTCCATGTCATACATAAATAAGAGCAATACGCACTTATTAAGCAAAAAAGGGAAAACTGACCTCCTCATCCCTAATTTTGGACATGAATTCATAACAGTAGTTATACCTGTTTCCCTGACAATAACCATCTCTCCACCCACAAGCAACTCTTTCCAGACCAACCAATAATCTTTATATACTCTATACTTATGCAAGGAAGTTACCAAATAAAGCCGCAAAGAACAAAGAAATTACAAATTAATGATGTAATATCGAAAAAAACATTATCCAAAATAGAAAACTTGAAACCACCAAAATGACCTAATATATATATATTTCTTAATATGGGACCCATGATAAGGATTTATGTACACTTAAGCAATACCTTTATTGCAAGAATTAAAAGATGGCATGTCATCAGAATCCGGATCATGCTTATATGATACTTGGTCTTCAAATAGCTTCTGCTCACAATAATATACTGTTTAATACGCATTCCTGAGGAATATAAAGAACTTACTTTTTGGCAGGTAGGCCGAATCTCATAACATGAAAACAGATGTAATGCGGGCCAAATGTTCCCTGAAAATGGCAAGCTTTTCCAGATATATAATCCTTTACAGAACCACAGCGAACGGAAAAAGGTTGTTAAACGTTGGCCGTAAGAGCAAACAGCATTTCCTTTGAAATAATTATGCCGCTCAACTGCGTAAAAGGCAACAGATATTAATCTGAGCTTCTCTTCGCTTTAAAAGTCACGTACAATTATCCTATTTTATCTCGCTATGTTGGCGGAAACTTCACAACTTAACAACAGATGTACGAAAGTACATTGTTCCTTATCACTCAGTCATATACCCCCCCCCCCACTTTAACAAATAAGTTGC
This sequence comes from Deroplatys truncata, assembly GCA_030765065.1. Classification (NCBI taxonomy): domain Eukaryota; kingdom Metazoa; phylum Arthropoda; class Insecta; order Mantodea; family Mantidae; genus Deroplatys; species Deroplatys truncata. The sequence goes on from CM060981.1 coordinate 15,357,872, forward strand.
ACACACATATTTAAACTAGAATCTTGAGTATATATTCAGTTTTCTCTGCTTTGGTGAAGTGTTTAAGTCGGTGTGCAATGAGTAAGAACGTTAAGAGTAGAATGTATTGTGCTGTAGCACAATACCGTAATTACGGTTTTAAAACGGTTGGTGTGAATTATCACACATTTCCAAAAAAAAATGAGCAATTAAAGCGCGTGTGGGTGTCTCGCTGTAAGCGTACTGACAAATTTAACGCTGATAATTCACGTGTATGTTCAGTGCACTTTCTTCCTAGTAACTATAAACGGGATTTGAAGAGTGAACTTTTAGGTTTGCCGGTTAAGAAAATTCTGCTCCCAGATGCAGTTCCGTAGCAGTTCATTCCCAATTGGCATGGATATGCACTTAGTGAAGGTCCAAGTACAAGTGGAATGTTGCAGGTATGTCTTTTTCATTTTTACGTCCAGTAACAGAATAATGCATTCTGGAATTATTGTTTTCATTTCTTACGGTAAAAAAAATACACCAGCATATCCATTTAGCGATTCCTTTAGAGTAGTTGTAAATTTTCCTTTAGTACTAAAGTAATGTATGTTTGAATCTCTTGTAGCGCCTACAGTTTACGTTGAAGTCCTGGATGTGTTCCAGTAGTTTTGATACGTAAATATATTACTAATGTAATGCAGTTTCCATTCATTTTGCATTATGTTTAGCCCACAATGTATGTAGAATCCTCTGAAATAGTATACCTTTTAAAAAAAACTGGAAGAAGTGCTAATAATAAACAATTGGGAGCTAATCGGGAGGTATTTAGTGTGTTCACTGCGCTGTGTTTCTATTCCACGCGCTCGTCTTCACTCTCACTTACGTCACAGGCGGGCAGCCAATGGCAGCTCCCACCCCGGAGTGGCTCACCTTAGTTATCTAGCCACATTGGCAATAACTATTGCTTCAATCCATTTAATTATTCCAAGTGTAACAACACAAGACAGAAGTCATTAAGAGTGAACTGAAGAAACACAGCTATGACCTTTGCTTCAGTCCATTTAATGTTTCCAAGTGTAACAACACAAGACAGAAATCATTAAGAGTGAACTGAAGAAACACAGCTATAACTATTGCTTCAGTCCATTTAATGTTTCCAAGTTTAACAACACACGACAGAAATCATTAAGAGTGAACTGAAGAAACACAGCTATAACTATTGCTTCAGTCCATTTAATGTTTCCAAGTGTAACAACACCAGACAGAAATCATTAAGAGTGAACTGAAGAAACACAGCTATAACTATTGCTTCAATCCATTTAATGTTTACAAGTGTAACACAAGACAAAAATCATTAAGAGTGAACTGAAGAAACACAGCTATAACTATTGCTTCAATCCATTTAATGTTTCTAAGTGTAACACAAGACACAAGTCATTAAGAGTGAACAGAAGAAACTCAGCTATGACTATTGCTTCAATCCATTTAATGTTTCCAAGTATAACAACACAAGACAGAAATCATTAAGAGTGAACTGAAGAAACGTAGCTATAACTATTGCTTCAATCCATTTAATGTTTCCAAGTGTAACACAAGACAGAAGTCATTAAGAGTGAACTGAAGAAACACAGCTATAACTATTGCTTCAATCCATTTAATGTTTCCAAGTGTAACAACACAAGACAGAAGTCATTAAGAGTGAACTGAAGAAACACAGCTATAACTATTGCTTCAATCCATTTAATGTTTCCAAGTGTAACACAAGACAGAAGTCATTAAGAGTGAACTGAAGAAACACAGCTATAACTATTGCTTCAATCCATTTAATGTTTCCAAGTGTAACAACACAAGACAGAAGTCATTAAGAGTGAACTGAAGAAACACAGCTATAACTATTGCTTCAATCCATTTAATGTTTCCAAGTGTAACACAAGTCAGAAGTCATTAAGAGTGAACTGAAGAAACGTAGCTATAACTATTGCTTCAATCCATTTAATGTTTCCAAGTGTAACAAAACAAAACAGAAGTCATTAAGAGTGAACTGAAGAAACACAGCTATAACTATTGCTTCAATCCATTTAATGTTTCCAAGTGTAACACAAGTCAGAAGTCATTAAGAGTGAACTGAAGAAACGTAGCTATAACTATTGCTTCAATCCATTTAATGTTTCCAAGTGTAACACAAGACAGAAGTCATTAAGAGTGAACTGAAGAAACGTAGCTATAACTATTGCTTCAATCCATTTAATGTTTCCAAGTGTAACAACACAAGACAGAAGTCATTAAGAGTGAACTGAAGAAACGTAGCTATAACTATTGCTTCAATCCATTTAATGTTTCCAAGTGTAACACAAGACAGAAGTCATTAAGAGTGAACTGAAGAAACACAGCTATAACTATTGCTTCAATCCATTTAATGTTTCCAAGTGTAACAACACAAGACAGAAGTCATTAAGAGTGAACTGAAGAAACACAGCTATAACTATTGCTTCAATCCATTTAATGTTTCCAAGTATAACAACACAAGACAGAAGTCATTAAGAGTGAACTGAAGAAACACAGCTATGACTATTGCATCAATCCATTTAATGTTTCCAAGTATAACAACACAAGACAGAAATCATTAAGAGTGAACTGAAGAAACACAGCTATGACTATTGCATCAATCCATTTAATGTTTCCAAGTATAACAACACAAGACAGAAATCATTAAGAGTGAACTGAAGAAACACAGCTATGACTATTGCATCAATCCATTTAATGTTTCCAAGTATAACAACACAAGACAGAAATCATTAAGAGTGAACTGAAGAAACACAGCTATGACTATTGCATCAATCCATTTAATGTTTCCAAGTATAACAACACAAGACAGAAATCATTAAGAGTGAACTGAAGAAACACAGCTTGACTATTGCATCAATCCATTTAATGTTTCCAAGTGTAACAACACAAGACAGAAATCATTAAGAGTGAACTGAAGAAACACAGCTATGACTATTGCATCAATCCATTTAATGTTTCCAAGTGTAACAACACAATACAGAAATCATTAAGAGTGAACTGAAGAAACACAGCTATGACTATTGCATCAATCCATTTAATGTTTCCAAGTATAACAACACAAGACAGAAATCATTAAGAGTGAACTGAAGAAACACAGCTATGACTATTGCATCAATCCATTTAATGTTTCCAAGTATAACAACACAAGACAGAAATCATTAAGAGTGAACTGAAGAAACACAGCTATGACTATTGCTTCAATCCATTTAATGTTTCCAAGTGTAACAACACAAGACAGAAGTCATTAAGAGTGAACTGAAGAAATGTAGCTATGACTATTGCTTCAATCCATTTAATGTTTCCAAGTGTAACAACACAAGACAGAAGTCATTAAGAGTGAACTGAAGAAACACAGCTATGACTATTGCTTCAATCCATTTAATGTTTCCAAGTGTAGCAACACAATACAGAAGTCATTAAGAGTGAACTGAAGAAACACAGCTATGACTATTGCTTCAATCCATTTAATGTTTCCAAGTGTAACAACACAAGACAGAAGTCATTAAGAGTGAACTGAAGAAACACAGCTATGACTATTGCTTCAATCCATTTAATGTTTCCAAGTGTAACAACACAAGACAGAAATCATTAAGAGTGAACTGAAGAAACACAGCTATAACTATTGCTTCAATCCATTTAATGTTTCCAAGTGTAACAACACAAGACAGAAATCATTAAGAGTGAACTGAAGAAACACAGCTATAACTATTGCTTCAGTCCATTTAATGTTTCCAAGTGTAACAACACACGACAGAAATCCTTAAGAGTGAACTGAAGAAACACAGCTATAACTATTGCTTCAGTCCATTTAATGTTTCCAAGTGTAACAACACAAGACAGAAATCATTAAGAGTGAACTGAAGAAACACAGCTATAACTATTGCTTCAATCCATTTAATGTTTACAAGTGTAACACAAGACAAAAATCATTAAGAGTGAACTGAAGAAACACAGCTATAACTATTGCTTCAATCCATTTAATGTTTCTAAGTGTAACACAAGACACAAGTCATTAAGAGTGAACAGAAGAAACTCAGCTATGACTATTGCTTCAATCCATTTAATGTTTCCAAGTATAACAACACAAGACAGAAATCATTAAGAGTGAACTGAAAAAACACAGCTATGACTATTGCTTCAATCCATTTAATGTTTCCAAGTGTAACAACACAAGACAGAAATCATTAAGAGTGAACTGAAGAAACGTAGCTATAACTATTGCTTCAATCCATTTAATGTTTCCAAGTGTAACACAAGACAGAAGTCATTAAGAGTGAACTGAAGAAACACAGCTATAACTATTGCTTCAATCCATTTAATGTTTCCAAGTGTAACAACACAAGACAGAAGTCATTAAGAGTGAACTGAAGAAACACAGCTATAACTATTGCTTCAATCCATTTAATGTTTCCAAGTGTAACAACACAAGACAGAAGTCATTAAGAGTGAACTGAAGAAACACAGCTATAACTATTGCTTCAATCCATTTAATGTTTCCAAGTGTAACACAAGTCAGAAGTCATTAAGAGTGAACTGAAGAAACGTAGCTATAACTATTGCTTCAATCCATTTAATGTTTCCAAGTGTAACAACACAAGACAGAAGTCATTAAGAGTGAACTGAAGAAACACAGCTATAACTATTGCTTCAATCCATTTAATGTTTCCAAGTGTAACACAAGTCAGAAGTCATTAAGAGTGAACTGAAGAAACGTAGCTATAACTATTGCTTCAATCCATTTAATGTTTCCAAGTGTAACACAAGACAGAAGTCATTAAGAGTGAACTGAAGAAACGTAGCTATAACTATTGCTTCAATCCATTTAATGTTTCCAAGTGTAACAACACAAGACAGAAGTCATTAAGAGTGAACTGAAGAAACGTAGCTATAACTATTGCTTCAATCCATTTAATGTTTCCAAGTGTAACACAAGACAGAAGTCATTAAGAGTGAACTGAAGAAACACAGCTATAACTATTGCTTCAATCCATTTAATGTTTCCAAGTGTAACAACACAAGACAGAAGTCATTAAGAGTGAACTGAAGAAACACAGCTATAACTATTGCTTCAATCCATTTAATGTTTCCAAGTATAACAACACAAGACAGAAGTCATTAAGAGTGAACTGAAGAAACACAGCTATGACTATTGCATCAATCCATTTAATGTTTCCAAGTATAACAACACAAGACAGAAATCATTAAGAGTGAACTGAAGAAACACAGCTATGACTATTGCATCAATCCATTTAATGTTTCCAAGTATAACAACACAAGACAGAAATCATTAAGAGTGAACTGAAGAAACACAGCTATGACTATTGCATCAATCCATTTAATGTTTCCAAGTATAACAACACAAGACAGAAATCATTAAGAGTGAACTGAAGAAACACAGCTATGACTATTGCATCAATCCATTTAATGTTTCCAAGTATAACAACACAAGACAGAAATCATTAAGAGTGAACTGAAGAAACACAGCTTGACTATTGCATCAATCCATTTAATGTTTCCAAGTGTAACAACACAAGACAGAAATCATTAAGAGTGAACTGAAGAAACACAGCTATGACTATTGCATCAATCCATTTAATGTTTCCAAGTGTAACAACACAATACAGAAATCATTAAGAGTGAACTGAAGAAACACAGCTATGACTATTGCATCAATCCATTTAATGTTTCCAAGTATAACAACACAAGACAGAAATCATTAAGAGTGAACTGAAGAAACACAGCTATGACTATTGCATCAATCCATTTAATGTTTCCAAGTATAACAACACAAGACAGAAATCATTAAGAGTGAACTGAAGAAACACAGCTATGACTATTGCTTCAATCCATTTAATGTTTCCAAGTGTAACAACACAAGACAGAAGTCATTAAGAGTGAACTGAAGAAATGTAGCTATGACTATTGCTTCAATCCATTTAATGTTTCCAAGTGTAACAACACAAGACAGAAGTCATTAAGAGTGAACTGAAGAAACACAGCTATGACTATTGCTTCAATCCATTTAATGTTTCCAAGTGTAGCAACACAATACAGAAGTCATTAAGAGTGAACTGAAGAAACACAGCTATGACTATTGCTTCAATCCATTTAATGTTTCCAAGTGTAACAACACAAGACAGAAGTCATTAAGAGTGAACTGAAGAAACACAGCTATGACTATTGCTTCAATCCATTTAATGTTTCCAAGTGTAACAACACAAGACAGAAATCATTAAGAGTGAACTGAAGAAACACAGCTATAACTATTGCTTCAATCCATTTAATGTTTCCAAGTGTAACAACACAAGACAGAAATCATTAAGAGTGAACTGAAGAAACACAGCTATGACTATTGCTTCAATCCATTTAATGTTTCCAAGTGTAACAACACAAGACAGAAATCATTAAGAGTGAACTGAAGAAACACAGCTATAACTATTGCTTCAATCCATTTAATGTTTCCAAGTGTAACAACACAAGACAGAAGTCATTAAGAGTGAACTGAAGAAACACAGCTATGACTATTGCTTCAGTCCATTCAATGTTTCCAAGTGTAACAACACAATACAGAAATCATTAAGAGTGAACTGAAGAAACACAGCTATAACTATTGCATCAATCCATTTAATGTTTACAAGTGTAACAACACAATACAGAAATCATTAAGAGTGAACTGAAGAAACACAGCTATGACTATTGCATCAATCCATTTAATGTTTCCAAGTGTAACAACACAATACAGAAATCATTAAGAGTGAACAGAAGAAACGTAGCTATAACCATTGCATCAATCCATTTAATGTTTCCAAGTGTAACAACACAAGACAGAAATCATTAAGAGTGAACAGAAGAAACGTAGCTATAACCATTGCATCAATCCATTTAATGTTTCCAAGTGTAACAACACAAGACAGAAGTCATTAAGAGTGAACTGAAGAAACACAGCTATAACTATTGCTTCAATCCATTTCATGTTTCCAAGTGTAACAACACAAGACAGAAGTCATTAAGAGTGAACTGAAGAAACACAGCTATAACTATTGCATCAATCCATTTAATGTTTACAAGTGTAACAACACAATACAGAAATCATTAAGAGTGAACAGAAGAAACGTAGCTATAACTATTGCTTCAGTCCATTTAATGTTTACAAGTGTAACACAAGTCAGAAATCATTAAGAGTGAATTGGAGAAACACAGCTATGACTATTGCTTCAGTCCATTTAATGTTTACAAGTGTAACACAAGTCAGAAATCATTAAGAGTGAACTGAAAAAACACAGCTATAACTATTGCTTCAGTCCATTTAATGTTTACAAGTGTAACACAAGTCAGAAATCATTAAGAGTGAATTGGAGAAACACAGCTATGACTATTGCTTCAGTCCATTTAATGTTTACAAGTGTAACAACACAATACAGAAATCATTAAGAGTGAATTGGAGAAACACAGCTATGACTATTGCTTCAGTCCATTTAATGTTTACAAGTGTAACAACACAAGACAGAAATCATTAAGAGTGAATTGGAGAAACACAGCTATGACTATTGCTTCAGTCCATTTAATGTTTACAAGTGTAACACAAGTCAGAAATCATTAAGAGTGAATTGGAGAAACACAGCTATGACTATTGCTTCAGTCCATTTAATGTTTCCAAGTGTAACAACACAAGACAGAAATCATTAAGAGTGAACTGAAGAAACACAGCTATAACTATTGCTTCAGTCCATTTAATGTTTACAAGTGTAACAACACAAGACAGAAATCATTAAGAGTGAATTGGAGAAACACAGCTATGACTATTGCTTCAGTCCATTTAATGGTTACAAGTGTAACAACACAATACAGAAATCATTAAGAGTGAATTGGAGAAACACAGCTATGACTATTGCTTCAGTCCATTTAATGTTTCCAAGTGTAACAACATAAGACAGAAGTCATTAAGAGTGAACTGAAGAAACACAGCTATGACTATTGCTTCAGTCCATTTAATGTTTCCAAGTGTAACAACACAAGACAGAAATCATTAAGAGTGAACTGAAGAAACACAGCTATGACTATTGCTTCAGTCCATTTAATGTTTCCAAGTGTAACAACACAATACAGAAATCATTAAGAGTGAACTGAAAAAACGTAGCTATGACTATTGCTTCAGTCCATTTAATGTTTCCAAGTGTAACAACACAATACAGAAATCATTAAGAGTGAACTGAAGAAACACAGCTATGACTATTGCTTCAGTCCATTTAATGTTTCCAAGTGTAACAACACAATACAGAAATCATTAAGAGTGAACTGAAGAAACACAGCTATGACTATTGCTTCAGTCCATTTAATGTTTCCAAGTGTAACAACACATGACAGAAATCATTAAGAGTGAACAGAAGAAACGTAGCTATAACTATTGCTTCAGTCCATTTAATGTTTCCAAGTGTAACAACACATGACAGAAATCATTAAGAGTGAACTGAAGAAACACAGCTATAACTATTGCTTCAGTCCATTTAATGTTTCCAAGTGTAACAACACATGACAGAAATCATTAAGAGTGAACTGAAGAAACACAGCTATAACTATTGCATCAATCCATTTAATGTTTCCAAGTGTAACAACACATGACAGAAATCATTAAGAGTGAACTGAAGAAACACAGCTATAACTATTGCATCAATCCATTTAATGTTTCCAAGTGTAACAACACATGACAGAAATCATTAAGAGTGAACTGAAGAAACGTAGCTATAACTATTGCTTCAATCCATTTAATGTTTCCAAGTGTAACAACACATGACAGAAATCATTAAGAGTGAACAGAAGAAACGTAGCTATAACCATTGCATCAATCCATTTAATGTTTCCAAGTGTAACAACACATGACAGAAATCATTAAGAGTGAACAGAAGAAACGTAGCTATAACCATTGCATCAATCCATTTAATGTTTCCAAGTGTAACAACACAAGACAGAAATCATTAAGAGTGAACAGAAGAAACACAGCTATAACTATTGCATCAATCCATTTAATGTTTCCAAGTGTAACAACACAAGACAGAAATCATTAAGAGTGAACAGAAGAAACACAGCTATAACTATTGCATCAATCCATTTAATGTTTCCAAGTGTAACAACACAAGACAGAAATCATTAAGAGTGAACAGAAGAAACACAGCTATAACTATTGCATCAATCCATTTAATGTTTCCAAGTGTAACAACACAAGACAGAAATCATTAAGAGTGAACTGAAGAAACGTAGCTATAACCATTGCATCAATCCATTTAATGTTTCCAAGTGTAACAACACATGACAGAAATCATTAAGAGTGAACAGAAGAAACGTAGCTATAACTATTGCTTCAGTCCATTTAATCTTTACAAGTGTAACAACACAAGACAGAAATCATTAAGAGTGAACAGAAGAAACGTAGCTATAACTATTGCTTCAGTCCATTTAATCTTTACAAGTGTAACAACACATGACAGAAATCATTAAGAGTGAACAGAAGAAACGTAGCTATAACTATTGCTTCAGTCCATTCAATCTTTACAAGTGTAACAACACAAGACAGAAATCATTAAGCGTGATCTGAAGAAACACAGCTATGACCTTTGCTTCAGTCCATTTAATGTTTACAAGTATAACACAAGACAGAAGTCATTAAGAGTGAACTGAAGAAACACAGCTATAACCATTGCATCAATCCATTTAATGTTTCCAAGTATAACAACGAAGACAGAAATCATTAAGAGTCAACTGAAAAAACACAGCTATAACTATTGCTTCAGTCCATTTAATGTTTCCAAGTGTAACAACACATGACAGAAATCATTAAGAGTGAACAGAAGAAACGTAGCTATAACTATTGCTTCAGTCCATTCAATCTTTACAAGTGTAACAACACAAGACAGAAATCATTAAGCGTGATCTGAAGAAACACAGCTATGACCTTTGCTTCAGTCCATTTAATGTTTACAAGTATAACAACACAAGACAGAAATCATTAAGAGTGAACTGAAGAAACACAGCTATGACTATTGCTTCAATCCATTTAATGTTTACAAGTGTAACACAAGACAGAAATCATTAAGAGTGAAGTGAAGAAACGTTGCTATAACTATTGCTTCAATCCATTTAATGTTTACAAGTATAATAACACAAGACAGAAATCATTAAGAGTGAACTGAAGAAATGTAGCTATGACTATTGCTTCAATCCATTTAATGTTTACAAGTATAATAACACAAGACAGAAATCATTAAGAGTGAACTGAAGAAACACAGCTATGACTATTGCTTCAATCCATTTAATGTTTACAAGTGTAACACAAGACAGAAATCATTAAGAGTGAAGTGAAGAAACGTAGCTATAACTATTGCTTCAATCCATTTAATGTTTACAAGTGTAACACAAGACAGAAATCATTAAGAGTGAACTGAAGAAACACAGCTATAACTATTGCTTCAATCCATTTAATGTTTCCAAGTGTAACACAAGACAGAAATCATTAAGAGTGAACTGAAGAAACACAGCTATGACTATTGCTTCAGTCCATTTAATGTTTCCAAGTGTAACAACACAAGACAGAAATCATTAAGAGTGAACTGAAGAAACACAGCTATGACTATTGCTTCAGTCCATTTAATGTTTACAAGTGTAACAACACAAGACAGAAATCATTAAGAGTGAACTGAAGAAACACAGCTATAACTATTGCTTCAGTCCATTTAATGTTTACAAGTGTAACAACACAAGAGAGAAATCATTAAGAGTGAACTGAAGAAACACAGCTATAACTATTGCTTCAATCCATTTAATGTTTACAAGTGTAACAACACAAGACAGAAATCATTAAGAGTGAACTGAAGAAACACAGCTATAACTATTGCTTCAGTCCATTTAATATTTCCAAGTGTAACAACAGAAGACAGAAATCATTAAGAGTGAACTGAAGAAACACAGCTATGACTATTGCTTCAGTCCATTTAATGTTTACAAGTGTAACAACACATGACAGAAATCATTAAGAGTGAACTGAAGAAACACAGCTATAACTATTGCATCAACCCATTTAATGTTTACAAGTGTAACAACACAAGACAGAAATCATTAAGAGTGAACTGAAGAAATGTAGCTGTGACTATTGCAACAATCCATTTAATGTTTACAAGTGTAACAACACAAGACAGAAATCATTAAGAGTGAACTGAAGAAACACAGCTATAACTATTGCATCAATCCATTTAATGTTTACAAGTGTAACAACTCAAGACAGAAATCATTAAGAGTGAACTGAAGAAACACAGCTATAACTATTGCATCAATCCATTTAATGTTTACAAGTGTAACAACACAAGACAGAAATCATTAAGAGTGAACTGAAGAAACACAGCTATGACTATTGCTTCAATCCATTTAATGTTTACAAGTGTAACACAAGACAGAAATCATTAAGAGTGAACTGAAGAAATGTAGCTATGACTATTGCTTCAGTCCATTTAATGTTTCCAAGTGTAACAACACAATACAGAAATCATTAAGAGTGAACTGAAGAAACGTAGCTATAACTATTGCTTCAATCCATTTAATGTTTCCAAGTGTAACAACACAAGACAGAAGTCATTAAGAGTGAACTGAAGAAACGTAGCTATAACTATTGCTTCAATCCATTTAATGTTTCCAAGTGTAACACAAGACAGAAGTCATTAAGAGTGAACTGAAGAAACACAGCTATAACTATTGCTTCAATCCATTTAATGTTTCCAAGTGTAACAACACAAGACAGAAGTCATTAAGAGTGAACTGAAGAAACACAGCTATAACTATTGCTTCAATCCATTTAATGTTTCCAAGTATAACAACACAAGACAGAAGTCATTAAGAGTGAACTGAAGAAACACAGCTATGACTATTGCATCAATCCATTTAATGTTTCCAAGTATAACAACACAAGACAGAAATCATTAAGAGTGAACTGAAGAAACACAGCTATGACTATTGCATCAATCCATTTAATGTTTCCAAGTATAACAACACAAGACAGAAATCATTAAGAGTGAACTGAAGAAACACAGCTATGACTATTGCATCAATCCATTTAATGTTTCCAAGTATAACAACACAAGACAGAAATCATTAAGAGTGAACTGAAGAAACACAGCTATGACTATTGCATCAATCCATTTAATGTTTCCAAGTATAACAACACAAGACAGAAATCATTAAGAGTGAACTGAAGAAACACAGCTTGACTATTGCATCAATCCATTTAATGTTTCCAAGTGTAACAACACAAGACAGAAATCATTAAGAGTGAACTGAAGAAACACAGCTATGACTATTGCATCAATCCATTTAATGTTTCCAAGTGTAACAACACAATACAGAAATCATTAAGAGTGAACTGAAGAAACACAGCTATGACTATTGCATCAATCCATTTAATGTTTCCAAGTATAACAACACAAGACAGAAATCATTAAGAGTGAACTGAAGAAACACAGCTATGACTATTGCATCAATCCATTTAATGTTTCCAAGTATAACAACACAAGACAGAAATCATTAAGAGTGAACTGAAGAAACACAGCTATGACTATTGCTTCAATCCATTTAATGTTTCCAAGTGTAACAACACAAGACAGAAGTCATTAAGAGTGAACTGAAGAAATGTAGCTATGACTATTGCTTCAATCCATTTAATGTTTCCAAGTGTAACAACACAAGACAGAAGTCATTAAGAGTGAACTGAAGAAACACAGCTATGACTATTGCTTCAATCCATTTAATGTTTCCAAGTGTAGCAACACAATACAGAAGTCATTAAGAGTGAACTGAAGAAACACAGCTATGACTATTGCTTCAATCCATTTAATGTTTCCAAGTGTAACAACACAAGACAGAAGTCATTAAGAGTGAACTGAAGAAACACAGCTATGACTATTGCTTCAATCCATTTAATGTTTCCAAGTGTAACAACACAAGACAGAAATCATTAAGAGTGAACTGAAGAAACACAGCTATAACTATTGCTTCAATCCATTTAATGTTTCCAAGTGTAACAACACAAGACAGAAATCATTAAGAGTGAACTGAAGAAACACAGCTATGACTATTGCTTCAATCCATTTAATGTTTCCAAGTGTAACAACACAAGACAGAAATCATTAAGAGTGAACTGAAGAAACACAGCTATAACTATTGCTTCAATCCATTTAATGTTTCCAAGTGTAACAACACAAGACAGAAGTCATTAAGAGTGAACTGAAGAAACACAGCTATGACTATTGCTTCAGTCCATTCAATGTTTCCAAGTGTAACAACACAATACAGAAATCATTAAGAGTGAACTGAAGAAACACAGCTATAACTATTGCATCAATCCATTTAATGTTTACAAGTGTAACAACACAATACAGAAATCATTAAGAGTGAACTGAAGAAACACAGCTATGACTATTGCATCAATCCATTTAATGTTTCCAAGTGTAACAACACAATACAGAAATCATTAAGAGTGAACAGAAGAAACGTAGCTATAACCATTGCATCAATCCATTTAATGTTTCCAAGTGTAACAACACAAGACAGAAATCATTAAGAGTGAACAGAAGAAACGTAGCTATAACCATTGCATCAATCCATTTAATGTTTCCAAGTGTAACAACACAAGACAGAAGTCATTAAGAGTGAACTGAAGAAACACAGCTATAACTATTGCTTCAATCCATTTCATGTTTCCAAGTGTAACAACACAAGACAGAAGTCATTAAGAGTGAACTGAAGAAACACAGCTATAACTATTGCATCAATCCATTTAATGTTTACAAGTGTAACAACACAATACAGAAATCATTAAGAGTGAACAGAAGAAACGTAGCTATAACTATTGCTTCAGTCCATTTAATGTTTACAAGTGTAACACAAGTCAGAAATCATTAAGAGTGAATTGGAGAAACACAGCTATGACTATTGCTTCAGTCCATTTAATGTTTACAAGTGTAACACAAGTCAGAAATCATTAAGAGTGAACTGAAAAAACACAGCTATAACTATTGCTTCAGTCCATTTAATGTTTACAAGTGTAACACAAGTCAGAAATCATTAAGAGTGAATTGGAGAAACACAGCTATGACTATTGCTTCAGTCCATTTAATGTTTACAAGTGTAACAACACAATACAGAAATCATTAAGAGTGAATTGGAGAAACACAGCTATGACTATTGCTTCAGTCCATTTAATGTTTACAAGTGTAACAACACAAGACAGAAATCATTAAGAGTGAATTGGAGAAACACAGCTATGACTATTGCTTCAGTCCATTTAATGTTTACAAGTGTAACACAAGTCAGAAATCATTAAGAGTGAATTGGAGAAACACAGCTATGACTATTGCTTCAGTCCATTTAATGTTTCCAAGTGTAACAACACAAGACAGAAATCATTAAGAGTGAACTGAAGAAACACAGCTATAACTATTGCTTCAGTCCATTTAATGTTTACAAGTGTAACAACACAAGACAGAAATCATTAAGAGTGAATTGGAGAAACACAGCTATGACTATTGCTTCAGTCCATTTAATGGTTACAAGTGTAACAACACAATACAGAAATCATTAAAAGTGAATTGGAGAAACACAGCTATGACTATTGCTTCAGTCCATTTAATGTTTCCAAGTGTAACAACATAAGACAGAAGTCATTAAGAGTGAACTGAAGAAACACAGCTATGACTATTGCTTCAGTCCATTTAATGTTTCCAAGTGTAACAACACAAGACAGAAATCATTAAGAGTGAACTGAAGAAACACAGCTATGACTATTGCTTCAGTCCATTTAATGTTTCCAAGTGTAACAACACAATACAGAAATCATTAAGAGTGAACTGAAAAAACGTAGCTATGACTATTGCTTCAGTCCATTTAATGTTTCCAAGTGTAACAACACAATACAGAAATCATTAAGAGTGAACTGAAGAAACACAGCTATGACTATTGCTTCAGTCCATTTAATGTTTCCAAGTGTAACAACACAATACAGAAATCATTAAGAGTGAACTGAAGAAACACAGCTATGACTATTGCTTCAGTCCATTTAATGTTTCCAAGTGTAACAACACATGACAGAAATCATTAAGAGTGAACAGAAGAAACGTAGCTATAACTATTGCTTCAGTCCATTTAATGTTTCCAAGTGTAACAACACATGACAGAAATCATTAAGAGTGAACTGAAGAAACACAGCTATAACTATTGCTTCAGTCCATTTAATGTTTCCAAGTGTAACAACACATGACAGAAATCATTAAGAGTGAACTGAAGAAACACAGCTATAACTATTGCATCAATCCATTTAATGTTTCCAAGTGTAACAACACATGACAGAAATCATTAAGAGTGAACTGAAGAAACACAGCTATAACTATTGCATCAATCCATTTAATGTTTCCAAGTGTAACAACACATGACAGAAATCATTAAGAGTGAACTGAAGAAACGTAGCTATAACTATTGCTTCAATCCATTTAATGTTTCCAAGTGTAACAACACATGACAGAAATCATTAAGAGTGAACAGAAGAAACGTAGCTATAACCATTGCATCAATCCATTTAATGTTTCCAAGTGTAACAACACATGACAGAAATCATTAAGAGTGAACAGAAGAAACGTAGCTATAACCATTGCATCAATCCATTTAATGTTTCCAAGTGTAACAACACAAGACAGAAATCATTAAGAGTGAACAGAAGAAACACAGCTATAACTATTGCATCAATCCATTTAATGTTTCCAAGTGTAACAACACAAGACAGAAATCATTAAGAGTGAACAGAAGAAACACAGCTATAACTATTGCATCAATCCATTTAATGTTTCCAAGTGTAACAACACAAGACAGAAATCATTAAGAGTGAACAGAAGAAACACAGCTATAACTATTGCTTCAATCCATTTAATGTTTCCAAGTGTAACAACACAAGACAGAAATCATTAAGAGTGAACTGAAGAAACGTAGCTATAACCATTGCATCAATCCATTTAATGTTTCCAAGTGTAACAACACATGACAGAAATCATTAAGAGTGAACAGAAGAAACGTAGCTATAACTATTGCTTCAGTCCATTTAATCTTTACAAGTGTAACAACACAAGACAGAAATCATTAAGAGTGAACAGAAGAAACGTAGCTATAACTATTGCTTCAGTCCATTTAATCTTTACAAGTGTAACAACACATGACAGAAATCATTAAGAGTGAACAGAAGAAACGTAGCTATAACTATTGCTTCAGTCCATTCAATCTTTACAAGTGTAACAACACAAGACAGAAATCATTAAGCGTGATCTGAAGAAACACAGCTATGACCTTTGCTTCAGTCCATTTAATGTTTACAAGTATAACACAAGACAGAAGTCATTAAGAGTGAACTGAAGAAACACAGCTATAACTATTGCATCAATCCATTTAATGTTTACAAGTGTAACAACTCAAGACAGAAATCATTAAGAGTGAACTGAAGAAACACAGCTATAACTATTGCATCAATCCATTTAATGTTTACAAGTGTAACAACACAAGACAGAAATCATTAAGAGTGAACTGAAGAAACACAGCTATGACTATTGCTTCAATCCATTTAATGTTTACAAGTGTAACACAAGACAGAAATCATTAAGAGTGAACTGAAGAAATGTAGCTATGACTATTGCTTCAGTCCATTTAATGTTTCCAAGTGTAACAACACAATACAGAAATCATTAAGAGTGAACTGAAGAAACGTAGCTATAACTATTGCTTCAATCCATTTAATGTTTCCAAGTGTAACAACACAAGACAGAAGTCATTAAGAGTGAACTGAAGAAACGTAGCTATAACTATTGCTTCAATCCATTTAATGTTTCCAAGTGTAACACAAGACAGAAGTCATTAAGAGTGAACTGAAGAAACACAGCTATAACTATTGCTTCAATCCATTTAATGTTTCCAAGTGTAACAACACAAGACAGAAGTCATTAAGAGTGAACTGAAGAAACACAGCTATAACTATTGCTTCAATCCATTTAATGTTTCCAAGTATAACAACACAAGACAGAAGTCATTAAGAGTGAACTGAAGAAACACAGCTATGACTATTGCATCAATCCATTTAATGTTTCCAAGTATAACAACACAAGACAGAAATCATTAAGAGTGAACTGAAGAAACACAGCTATGACTATTGCATCAATCCATTTAATGTTTCCAAGTATAACAACACAAGACAGAAATCATTAAGAGTGAACTGAAGAAACACAGCTATGACTATTGCATCAATCCATTTAATGTTTCCAAGTATAACAACACAAGACAGAAATCATTAAGAGTGAACTGAAGAAACACAGCTATGACTATTGCATCAATCCATTTAATGTTTCCAAGTATAACAACACAAGACAGAAATCATTAAGAGTGAACTGAAGAAACACAGCTTGACTATTGCATCAATCCATTTAATGTTTCCAAGTGTAACAACACAAGACAGAAATCATTAAGAGTGAACTGAAGAAACACAGCTATGACTATTGCATCAATCCATTTAATGTTTCCAAGTGTAACAACACAATACAGAAATCATTAAGAGTGAACTGAAGAAACACAGCTATGACTATTGCATCAATCCATTTAATGTTTCCAAGTATAACAACACAAGACAGAAATCATTAAGAGTGAACTGAAGAAACACAGCTATGACTATTGCATCAATCCATTTAATGTTTCCAAGTATAACAACACAAGACAGAAATCATTAAGAGTGAACTGAAGAAACACAGCTATGACTATTGCTTCAATCCATTTAATGTTTCCAAGTGTAACAACACAAGACAGAAGTCATTAAGAGTGAACTGAAGAAATGTAGCTATGACTATTGCTTCAATCCATTTAATGTTTCCAAGTGTAACAACACAAGACAGAAGTCATTAAGAGTGAACTGAAGAAACACAGCTATGACTATTGCTTCAATCCATTTAATGTTTCCAAGTGTAGCAACACAATACAGAAGTCATTAAGAGTGAACTGAAGAAACACAGCTATGACTATTGCTTCAATCCATTTAATGTTTCCAAGTGTAACAACACAAGACAGAAGTCATTAAGAGTGAACTGAAGAAACACAGCTATGACTATTGCTTCAATCCATTTAATGTTTCCAAGTGTAACAACACAAGACAGAAATCATTAAGAGTGAACTGAAGAAACACAGCTATAACTATTGCTTCAATCCATTTAATGTTTCCAAGTGTAACAACACAAGACAGAAATCATTAAGAGTGAACTGAAGAAACACAGCTATGACTATTGCTTCAATCCATTTAATGTTTCCAAGTGTAACAACACAAGACAGAAATCATTAAGAGTGAACTGAAGAAACACAGCTATAACTATTGCTTCAATCCATTTAATGTTTCCAAGTGTAACAACACAAGACAGAAGTCATTAAGAGTGAACTGAAGAAACACAGCTATGACTATTGCTTCAGTCCATTCAATGTTTCCAAGTGTAACAACACAATACAGAAATCATTAAGAGTGAACTGAAGAAACACAGCTATAACTATTGCATCAATCCATTTAATGTTTACAAGTGTAACAACACAATACAGAAATCATTAAGAGTGAACTGAAGAAACACAGCTATGACTATTGCATCAATCCATTTAATGTTTCCAAGTGTAACAACACAATACAGAAATCATTAAGAGTGAACAGAAGAAACGTAGCTATAACCATTGCATCAATCCATTTAATGTTTCCAAGTGTAACAACACAAGACAGAAATCATTAAGAGTGAACAGAAGAAACGTAGCTATAACCATTGCATCAATCCATTTAATGTTTCCAAGTGTAACAACACAAGACAGAAGTCATTAAGAGTGAACTGAAGAAACACAGCTATAACTATTGCTTCAATCCATTTCATGTTTCCAAGTGTAACAACACAAGACAGAAGTCATTAAGAGTGAACTGAAGAAACACAGCTATAACTATTGCATCAATCCATTTAATGTTTACAAGTGTAACAACACAATACAGAAATCATTAAGAGTGAACAGAAGAAACGTAGCTATAACTATTGCTTCAGTCCATTTAATGTTTACAAGTGTAACACAAGTCAGAAATCATTAAGAGTGAATTGGAGAAACACAGCTATGACTATTGCTTCAGTCCATTTAATGTTTACAAGTGTAACACAAGTCAGAAATCATTAAGAGTGAACTGAAAAAACACAGCTATAACTATTGCTTCAGTCCATTTAATGTTTACAAGTGTAACACAAGTCAGAAATCATTAAGAGTGAATTGGAGAAACACAGCTATGACTATTGCTTCAGTCCATTTAATGTTTACAAGTGTAACAACACAATACAGAAATCATTAAGAGTGAATTGGAGAAACACAGCTATGACTATTGCTTCAGTCCATTTAATGTTTACAAGTGTAACAACACAAGACAGAAATCATTAAGAGTGAATTGGAGAAACACAGCTATGACTATTGCTTCAGTCCATTTAATGTTTACAAGTGTAACACAAGTCAGAAATCATTAAGAGTGAATTGGAGAAACACAGCTATGACTATTGCTTCAGTCCATTTAATGTTTCCAAGTGTAACAACACAAGACAGAAATCATTAAGAGTGAACTGAAGAAACACAGCTATAACTATTGCTTCAGTCCATTTAATGTTTACAAGTGTAACAACACAAGACAGAAATCATTAAGAGTGAATTGGAGAAACACAGCTATGACTATTGCTTCAGTCCATTTAATGGTTACAAGTGTAACAACACAATACAGAAATCATTAAGAGTGAATTGGAGAAACACAGCTATGACTATTGCTTCAGTCCATTTAATGTTTCCAAGTGTAACAACATAAGACAGAAGTCATTAAGAGTGAACTGAAGAAACACAGCTATGACTATTGCTTCAGTCCATTTAATGTTTCCAAGTGTAACAACACAAGACAGAAATCATTAAGAGTGAACTGAAGAAACACAGCTATGACTATTGCTTCAGTCCATTTAATGTTTCCAAGTGTAACAACACAATACAGAAATCATTAAGAGTGAACTGAAAAAACGTAGCTATGACTATTGCTTCAGTCCATTTAATGTTTCCAAGTGTAACAACACAATACAGAAATCATTAAGAGTGAACTGAAGAAACACAGCTATGACTATTGCTTCAGTCCATTTAATGTTTCCAAGTGTAACAACACAATACAGAAATCATTAAGAGTGAACTGAAGAAACACAGCTATGACTATTGCTTCAGTCCATTTAATGTTTCCAAGTGTAACAACACATGACAGAAATCATTAAGAGTGAACAGAAGAAACGTAGCTATAACTATTGCTTCAGTCCATTTAATGTTTCCAAGTGTAACAACACATGACAGAAATCATTAAGAGTGAACTGAAGAAACACAGCTATAACTATTGCTTCAGTCCATTTAATGTTTCCAAGTGTAACAACACATGACAGAAATCATTAAGAGTGAACTGAAGAAACACAGCTATAACTATTGCATCAATCCATTTAATGTTTCCAAGTGTAACAACACATGACAGAAATCATTAAGAGTGAACTGAAGAAACACAGCTATAACTATTGCATCAATCCATTTAATGTTTCCAAGTGTAACAACACATGACAGAAATCATTAAGAGTGAACTGAAGAAACGTAGCTATAACTATTGCTTCAATCCATTTAATGTTTCCAAGTGTAACAACACATGACAGAAATCATTAAGAGTGAACAGAAGAAACGTAGCTATAACCATTGCATCAATCCATTTAATGTTTCCAAGTGTAACAACACATGACAGAAATCATTAAGAGTGAACAGAAGAAACGTAGCTATAACCATTGCATCAATCCATTTAATGTTTCCAAGTGTAACAACACAAGACAGAAATCATTAAGAGTGAACAGAAGAAACACAGCTATAACTATTGCATCAATCCATTTAATGTTTCCAAGTGTAACAACACAAGACAGAAATCATTAAGAGTGAACAGAAGAAACACAGCTATAACTATTGCATCAATCCATTTAATGTTTCCAAGTGTAACAACACAAGACAGAAATCATTAAGAGTGAACAGAAGAAACACAGCTATAACTATTGCATCAATCCATTTAATGTTTCCAAGTGTAACAACACAAGACAGAAATCATTAAGAGTGAACTGAAGAAACGTAGCTATAACCATTGCATCAATCCATTTAATGTTTCCAAGTGTAACAACACATGACAGAAATCATTAAGAGTGAACAGAAGAAACGTAGCTATAACTATTGCTTCAGTCCATTTAATCTTTACAAGTGTAACAACACAAGACAGAAATCATTAAGAGTGAACAGAAGAAACGTAGCTATAACTATTGCTTCAGTCCATTTAATCTTTACAAGTGTAACAACACATGACAGAAATCATTAAGAGTGAACAGAAGAAACGTAGCTATAACTATTGCTTCAGTCCATTCAATCTTTACAAGTGTAACAACACAAGACAGAAATCATTAAGCGTGATCTGAAGAAACACAGCTATGACCTTTGCTTCAGTCCATTTAATGTTTACAAGTATAACACAAGACAGAAGTCATTAAGAGTGAACTGAAGAAACACAGCTATAACCATTGCATCAATCCATTTAATGTTTCCAAGTATAACAACGAAGACAGAAATCATTAAGAGTCAACTGAAAAAACACAGCTATAACTATTGCTTCAGTCCATTTAATGTTTCCAAGTGTAACAACACATGACAGAAATCATTAAGAGTGAACAGAAGAAACGTAGCTATAACTATTGCTTCAGTCCATTCAATCTTTACAAGTGTAACAACACAAGACAGAAATCATTAAGCGTGATCTGAAGAAACACAGCTATGACCTTTGCTTCAGTCCATTTAATGTTTACAAGTATAACAACACAAGACAGAAATCATTAAGAGTGAACTGAAGAAACACAGCTATGACTATTGCTTCAATCCATTTAATGTTTACAAGTGTAACACAAGACAGAAATCATTAAGAGTGAAGTGAAGAAACGTTGCTATAACTATTGCTTCAATCCATTTAATGTTTACAAGTATAATAACACAAGACAGAAATCATTAAGAGTGAACTGAAGAAATGTAGCTATGACTATTGCTTCAATCCATTTAATGTTTACAAGTATAATAACACAAGACAGAAATCATTAAGAGTGAACTGAAGAAACACAGCTATGACTATTGCTTCAATCCATTTAATGTTTACAAGTGTAACACAAGACAGAAATCATTAAGAGTGAAGTGAAGAAACGTAGCTATAACTATTGCTTCAATCCATTTAATGTTTACAAGTGTAACACAAGACAGAAATCATTAAGAGTGAACTGAAGAAACACAGCTATAACTATTGCTTCAATCCATTTAATGTTTCCAAGTGTAACACAAGACAGAAATCATTAAGAGTGAACTGAAGAAACACAGCTATGACTATTGCTTCAGTCCATTTAATGTTTCCAAGTGTAACAACACAAGACAGAAATCATTAAGAGTGAACTGAAGAAACACAGCTATGACTATTGCTTCAGTCCATTTAATGTTTACAAGTGTAACAACACAAGACAGAAATCATTAAGAGTGAACTGAAGAAACACAGCTATAACTATTGCTTCAGTCCATTTAATGTTTACAAGTGTAACAACACAAGAGAGAAATCATTAAGAGTGAACTGAAGAAACACAGCTATAACTATTGCTTCAATCCATTTAATATTTACAAGTGTAACAACACAAGACAGAAATCATTAAGAGTGAACTGAAGAAACACAGCTATAACTATTGCTTCAGTCCATTTAATATTTCCAAGTGTAACAACAGAAGACAGAAATCATTAAGAGTGAACTGAAGAAACACAGCTATGACTATTGCTTCAGTCCATTTAATGTTTACAAGTGTAACAACACATGACAGAAATCATTAAGAGTGAACTGAAGAAACACAGCTATAACTATTGCATCAACCCATTTAATGTTTACAAGTGTAACAACACAAGACAGAAATCATTAAGAGTGAACTGAAGAAATGTAGCTGTGACTATTGCAACAATCCATTTAATGTTTACAAGTGTAACAACACAAGACAGAAATCATTAAGAGTGAACTGAAGAAACACAGCTATAACTATTGCATCAATCCATTTAATGTTTACAAGTGTAACAACTCAAGACAGAAATCATTAAGAGTGAACTGAAGAAACACAGCTATAACTATTGCATCAATCCATTTAATGTTTACAAGTGTAACAACACAAGACAGAAATCATTAAGAGTGAACTGAAGAAACACAGCTATGACTATTGCTTCAATCCATTTAATGTTTACAAGTGTAACACAAGACAGAAATCATTAAGAGTGAACTGAAGAAATGTAGCTATGACTATTGCTTCAGTCCATTTAATGTTTCCAAGTGTAACAACACAATACAGAAATCATTAAGAGAGAACTGAAGAAACACAGCTATGACTATTGCTTCAGTCCATTCAATGTTTCCAAGTGTAACAACACAATACAGAAATCATTAAGAGTGAACTGAAGAAACACAGCTATGACTATTGCATCAATCCATTTAATGTTTCCAAGTGTAACAACACAATACAGAAATCATTAAGAGTGAACAGAAGAAACGTAGCTATAACCATTGCATCAATCCATTTAATGTTTCCAAGTGTAACAACACAAGACAGAAATCATTAAGAGTGAACAGAAGAAACGTAGCTATAACCATTGCATCAATCCATTTAATGTTTCCAAGTGTAACAACACAAGACAGAAGTCATTAAGAGTGAACTGAAGAAACACAGCTATAACTATTGCTTCAATCCATTTCATGTTTCCAAGTGTAACAACACAAGACAGAAGTCATTAAGAGTGAACTGAAGAAACACAGCTATAACTATTGCATCAATCCATTTAATGTTTACAAGTGTAACAACACAATACAGAAATCATTAAGAGTGAACAGAAGAAACGTAGCTATAACTATTGCTTCAGTCCATTTAATGTTTACAAGTGTAACACAAGTCAGAAATCATTAAGAGTGAATTGGAGAAACACAGCTATGACTATTGCTTCAGTCCATTTAATGTTTACAAGTGTAACACAAGTCAGAAATCATTAAGAGTGAACTGAAAAAACACAGCTATAACTATTGCTTCAGTCCATTTAATGTTTACAAGTGTAACACAAGTCAGAAATCATTAAGAGTGAATTGGAGAAACACAGCTATGACTATTGCTTCAGTCCATTTAATGTTTACAAGTGTAACAACACAATACAGAAATCATTAAGAGTGAATTGGAGAAACACAGCTATGACTATTGCTTCAGTCCATTTAATGTTTACAAGTGTAACAACACAAGACAGAAATCATTAAGAGTGAATTGGAGAAACACAGCTATGACTATTGCTTCAGTCCATTTAATGTTTACAAGTGTAACACAAGTCAGAAATCATTAAGAGTGAATTGGAGAAACACAGCTATGACTATTGCTTCAGTCCATTTAATGTTTCCAAGTGTAACAACACAAGACAGAAATCATTAAGAGTGAACTGAAGAAACACAGCTATAACTATTGCTTCAGTCCATTTAATGTTTACAAGTGTAACAACACAAGACAGAAATCATTAAGAGTGAATTGGAGAAACACAGCTATGACTATTGCTTCAGTCCATTTAATGGTTACAAGTGTAACAACACAATACAGAAATCATTAAGAGTGAATTGGAGAAACACAGCTATGACTATTGCTTCAGTCCATTTAATGTTTCCAAGTGTAACAACATAAGACAGAAGTCATTAAGAGTGAACTGAAGAAACACAGCTATGACTATTGCTTCAGTCCATTTAATGTTTCCAAGTGTAACAACACAAGACAGAAATCATTAAGAGTGAACTGAAGAAACACAGCTATGACTATTGCTTCAGTCCATTTAATGTTTCCAAGTGTAACAACACAATACAGAAATCATTAAGAGTGAACTGAAAAAACGTAGCTATGACTATTGCTTCAGTCCATTTAATGTTTCCAAGTGTAACAACACAATACAGAAATCATTAAGAGTGAACTGAAGAAACACAGCTATGACTATTGCTTCAGTCCATTTAATGTTTCCAAGTGTAACAACACAATACAGAAATCATTAAGAGTGAACTGAAGAAACACAGCTATGACTATTGCTTCAGTCCATTTAATGTTTCCAAGTGTAACAACACATGACAGAAATCATTAAGAGTGAACAGAAGAAACGTAGCTATAACTATTGCTTCAGTCCATTTAATGTTTCCAAGTGTAACAACACATGACAGAAATCATTAAGAGTGAACTGAAGAAACACAGCTATAACTATTGCTTCAGTCCATTTAATGTTTCCAAGTGTAACAACACATGACAGAAATCATTAAGAGTGAACTGAAGAAACACAGCTATAACTATTGCATCAATCCATTTAATGTTTCCAAGTGTAACAACACATGACAGAAATCATTAAGAGTGAACTGAAGAAACACAGCTATAACTATTGCATCAATCCATTTAATGTTTCCAAGTGTAACAACACATGACAGAAATCATTAAGAGTGAACTGAAGAAACGTAGCTATAACTATTGCTTCAATCCATTTAATGTTTCCAAGTGTAACAACACATGACAGAAATCATTAAGAGTGAACAGAAGAAACGTAGCTATAACCATTGCATCAATCCATTTAATGTTTCCAAGTGTAACAACACATGACAGAAATCATTAAGAGTGAACAGAAGAAACGTAGCTATAACCATTGCATCAATCCATTTAATGTTTCCAAGTGTAACAACACAAGACAGAAATCATTAAGAGTGAACAGAAGAAACACAGCTATAACTATTGCATCAATCCATTTAATGTTTCCAAGTGTAACAACACAAGACAGAAATCATTAAGAGTGAACAGAAGAAACACAGCTATAACTATTGCATCAATCCATTTAATGTTTCCAAGTGTAACAACACAAGACAGAAATCATTAAGAGTGAACAGAAGAAACACAGCTATAACTATTGCATCAATCCATTTAATGTTTCCAAGTGTAACAACACAAGACAGAAATCATTAAGAGTGAACTGAAGAAACGTAGCTATAACCATTGCATCAATCCATTTAATGTTTCCAAGTGTAACAACACATGACAGAAATCATTAAGAGTGAACAGAAGAAACGTAGCTATAACTATTGCTTCAGTCCATTTAATCTTTACAAGTGTAACAACACAAGACAGAAATCATTAAGAGTGAACAGAAGAAACGTAGCTATAACTATTGCTTCAGTCCATTTAATCTTTACAAGTGTAACAACACATGACAGAAATCATTAAGAGTGAACAGAAGAAACGTAGCTATAACTATTGCTTCAGTCCATTCAATCTTTACAAGTGTAACAACACAAGACAGAAATCATTAAGCGTGATCTGAAGAAACACAGCTATGACCTTTGCTTCAGTCCATTTAATGTTTACAAGTATAACACAAGACAGAAGTCATTAAGAGTGAACTGAAGAAACACAGCTATAACCATTGCATCAATCCATTTAATGTTTCCAAGTATAACAACGAAGACAGAAATCATTAAGAGTCAACTGAAAAAACACAGCTATAACTATTGCTTCAGTCCATTTAATGTTTCCAAGTGTAACAACACATGACAGAAATCATTAAGAGTGAACAGAAGAAACGTAGCTATAACTATTGCTTCAGTCCATTCAATCTTTACAAGTGTAACAACACAAGACAGAAATCATTAAGCGTGATCTGAAGAAACACAGCTATGACCTTTGCTTCAGTCCATTTAATGTTTACAAGTATAACAACACAAGACAGAAATCATTAAGAGTGAACTGAAGAAACACAGCTATGACTATTGCTTCAATCCATTTAATGTTTACAAGTGTAACACAAGACAGAAATCATTAAGAGTGAAGTGAAGAAACGTTGCTATAACTATTGCTTCAATCCATTTAATGTTTACAAGTATAATAACACAAGACAGAAATCATTAAGAGTGAACTGAAGAAATGTAGCTATGACTATTGCTTCAATCCATTTAATGTTTACAAGTATAATAACACAAGACAGAAATCATTAAGAGTGAACTGAAGAAACACAGCTATGACTATTGCTTCAATCCATTTAATGTTTACAAGTGTAACACAAGACAGAAATCATTAAGAGTGAAGTGAAGAAACGTAGCTATAACTATTGCTTCAATCCATTTAATGTTTACAAGTGTAACACAAGACAGAAATCATTAAGAGTGAACTGAAGAAACACAGCTATAACTATTGCTTCAATCCATTTAATGTTTCCAAGTGTAACACAAGACAGAAATCATTAAGAGTGAACTGAAGAAACACAGCTATGACTATTGCTTCAGTCCATTTAATGTTTCCAAGTGTAACAACACAAGACAGAAATCATTAAGAGTGAACTGAAGAAACACAGCTATGACTATTGCTTCAGTCCATTTAATGTTTACAAGTGTAACAACACAAGACAGAAATCATTAAGAGTGAACTGAAGAAACACAGCTATAACTATTGCTTCAGTCCATTTAATGTTTACAAGTGTAACAACACAAGAGAGAAATCATTAAGAGTGAACTGAAGAAACACAGCTATAACTATTGCTTCAATCCATTTAATGTTTACAAGTGTAACAACACAAGACAGAAATCATTAAGAGTGAACTGAAGAAACACAGCTATAACTATTGCTTCAGTCCATTTAATATTTCCAAGTGTAACAACAGAAGACAGAAATCATTAAGAGTGAACTGAAGAAACACAGCTATGACTATTGCTTCAGTCCATTTAATGTTTACAAGTGTAACAACACATGACAGAAATCATTAAGAGTGAACTGAAGAAACACAGCTATAACTATTGCATCAACCCATTTAATGTTTACAAGTGTAACAACACAAGACAGAAATCATTAAGAGTGAACTGAAGAAATGTAGCTGTGACTATTGCAACAATCCATTTAATGTTTACAAGTGTAACAACACAAGACAGAAATCATTAAGAGTGAACTGAAGAAACACAGCTATAACTATTGCATCAATCCATTTAATGTTTACAAGTGTAACAACTCAAGACAGAAATCATTAAGAGTGAACTGAAGAAACACAGCTATAACTATTGCATCAATCCATTTAATGTTTACAAGTGTAACAACACAAGACAGAAATCATTAAGAGTGAACTGAAGAAACACAGCTATGACTATTGCTTCAATCCATTTAATGTTTACAAGTGTAACACAAGACAGAAATCATTAAGAGTGAACTGAAGAAATGTAGCTATGACTATTGCTTCAGTCCATTTAATGTTTCCAAGTGTAACAACACAATACAGAAATCATTAAGAGAGAACTGAAGAAACACAGCTATGACTATTGCTTCAGTCCATTCAATGTTTCCAAGTGTAACAACACAATACAGAAATCATTAAGAGTGAACTGAAGAAATGTAGCTATTACTGTTGCTGCAGTCCATTTAATGTTTCCAAGTGTAACAACACAATACAGAAATCATTAAGAGTAAACTGAAGAAACACAGCTATAACTATTGCATCAATCCATTTAATGTTTCCAAGTGTAACAACACAATACAGAAATCATTAAGAGTGAAATGAAGAAACACAGCTATAACTATTGCATCAATCCATTTAATGTTTCCAAGTGTAACAACACAAGACAGAAATCATTAAGAGTGAACTGAAGAAACACAGCTATAACTATTGCATCAATCCATTTAATGTTTCCAAGTGTAACAACACAAGACAGAAGTCATTAAGAGTGAACCGAAAAAACATAGCTATAACTATTGCTTCAGTCCATTTAATGTTTCCAAGTGTAACAACACATATCAGAAATCATTAAGAGTGAACAGAAGAAACGTAGCTATAACTATTGCTTCAGTCCATTCAATCTTTACATGTGTAACAACACAAGACAGAAATCATTAAGCGTGATCTGAAGAAACACAGCTATGACCTTTGCTTCAGTCCATTTAATGTTTACAAGTGTAACAACACAAGACAGAAATCATTAAGAGTGAACTGAAGAAACACAGCTATGACTATTGCTTCAATCCATTTAATGTTTACAAGTGTAACACAAGTCAGAAATCATTAAGAGTGAACTGAAGAAACGTAGCTATAACTATTGCTTCAATCCATTTAATGTTTACAAGTGTAACAACACATGACAGAAATCATTAAGAGTGAACTGAAGAAACACAGCTATAACTATTGCATCAACCCATTTAATGTTTACAAATGTAACAACACAAGACAGAAATCATTAAGAGTGAACTGAAGAAATGTAGCTATGACTATTGCAACAATCCATTTAATGTTTACAAGTGTAACAACACAAGACAGAAATCATTAAGAGTGAACTGAAGAAACACAGCTATAACTATTGCATCAATCCATTTAATGTTTACAAGTGTAACAACTCAAGACAGAAATCATTAAGACTGAACTGAAGAAACACAGCTATAACTATTGCTTCAGTCCATTTAATGTTTCCAAGTGTAACAACACAAGACAGAAATCATTAAGAGTGAACTGAAAAAACACAGCTATAACTATTGCTTCAGTCCATTTAATGTTTCCAAGTGTAACAACACAAGACAGAAATCATTAAGAGTGAATTGGAGAAACACAGCTATGACTATTGCTTCAGTCCATTTAATGTTTACAAGTGTAACACAAGTCAGAAATCATTAAGAGTGAATTGGAGAAACACAGCTATGACTATTGCTTCAGTCCATTTAATGTTTCCAAGTGTAACAACACAAGACAGAAATCATTAAGAGTGAACTGAAGAAACACAGCTATAACTATTGCTTCAGTCCATTTAATGTTTACAAGTGTAACAACACAAGACAGAAATCATTAAGAGTGAATTGGAGAAACACAGCTATGACTATTGCTTCAGTCCATTTAATGTTTACAAGTGTAACAACACAATACAGAAATCATTAAGAGTGAATTGGAGAAACACAGCTATGACTATTGCTTCAGTCCATTTAATGTTTCCAAGTGTAACAACACAAGACAGAAGTCATTAAGAGTGAACTGAAGAAACACAGCTATGACTATTGCTTCAGTCCATTTAATGTTTCCAAGTGTAACAACACAAGACAGAAATCATTAAGAGTGAACTGAAGAAACACAGCTCTGACTATTGCTTCAGTCCATTTAATGTTTCCAAGTGTAACAACACAATACAGAAATCATTAAGAGTGAACTGAAGAAACGTAGCTATGACTATTGCTTCAGTCCATTTAATGTTTCCAAGTGTAACAACACAATACAGAAATCATTAAGAGTGAACTGAAGAAACACAGCTATGACTATTGCTTCAGTCCATTTAATGTTTCCAAGTGTAACAACACAATACAGAAATCATTAAGAGTGAACTGAAGAAACACAGCTATGACTATTGCTTCAGTCCATTTAATGTTTCCAAGTGTAACAACACATGACAGAAATCATTAAGAGTGAACAGAAGAAACGTAGCTATAACTATTGCTTCAGTCCATTTAATGTTTCCAAGTGTAACAACACATGACAGAAATCATTAAGAGTGAACTGAAGAAACACAGCTAAAACTATTGCTTCAGTCCATTTAATGTTTCCAAGTGTAACAACACATGACAGAAATCATTAAGAGTGAACTGAAGAAACACAGCTATAACTATTGCATCAATCCATTTAATGTTTCCAAGTGTAACAACACATGACAGAAATCATTAAGAGTGAACTGAAGAAACACAGCTATAACTATTGCATCAATCCATTTAATGTTTCCAAGTGTAACAACACATGACAGAAATCATTAAGAGTGAACTGAAGAAACGTAGCTATAACTATTGCTTCAATCCATTTAATGTTTCCAAGTGTAACAACACATGACAGAAATCATTAAGAGTGAACAGAAGAAACGTAGCTATAACCATTGCATCAATCCATTTAATGTTTCCAAGTGTAACAACACATGACAGAAATCATTAAGAGTGAACAGAAGAAACGTAGCTATAACCATTGCATCAATCCATTTAATGTTTCCAAGTGTAACAACACATGACAGAAATCATTAAGAGTGAACAGAAGAAATGTAGCTATAACCATTGCATCAATCCATTTAATGTTTCCAAGTGTAACAACACATGACAGAAATCATTAAGAGTGAACAGAAGAAACGTAGCTATAACCATTGCATCAATCCATTTAATGTTTCCAAGTGTAACAACACAAGACAGAAATCATTAAGAGTGAACAGAAGAAACACAGCTATAACTATTGCATCAATCCATTTAATGTTTCCAAGTGTAACAACACAAGACAGAAATCATTAAGAGTGAACAGAAGAAACACAGCTATAACTATTGCATCAATCCATTTAATGTTTCCAAGTGTAACAACACAAGACAGAAATCATTAAGAGTGAACTGAAGAAACGTAGCTATAACCATTGCATCAATCCATTTAATGTTTCCAAGTGTAACAACACATGACAGAAATCATTAAGAGTGAACAGAAGAAACGTAGCTATAACTATTGCTTCAGTCCATTTAATCTTTACAAGTGTAACAACACAAGACAGAAATCATTAAGAGTGAACAGAAGAAACGTAGCTATAACTATTGCTTCAGTCCATTTAATCTTTACAAGTGTAACAACACATGACAGAAATCATTAAGAGTGAACAGAAGAAACGTAGCTATAACTATTGCTTCAGTCCATTCAATCTTTACAAGTGTAACAACACAAGACAGAAATCATTAAGCGTGATCTGAATAAATACAGCTATGACCTTTGCTTCAGTCCATTTAATGTTTACAAGTATAACAACACAAGACAGAAATCATTAAGAGTGAACTGAAGAAACACAGCTATGACTATTGCTTCAATCCATTTAATGTTTACAAGTGTAACACAAGACAGAAATCATTAAGAGTGAAGTGAAGAAACGTAGCTATAACTATTGCTTCAATCCATTTAATGTTTACAAGTATAACAACACAAGACAGAAATCATTAAGAGTGAACTGAAGAAATGTAGCTATGACTATTGCTTCAATCCATTTAATGTTTACAAGTATAACAACACAAGACAGAAATCATTAAGAGTGAACTGAAGAAACACAGCTATGACTATTGCTTCAATCCATTTAATGTTTACAAGTGTAACACAAGACAGAAATCATTAAGAGTGAAGTGAAGAAACGTAGCTATAACTATTGCTTCAATCCATTTAATGTTTACAAGTGTAACACAAGACAGAAATCATTAAGAGTGAACTGAAGAAACACAGCTATAACTATTGCTTCAATCCATTTAATGTTTCCAAGTGTAACACAAGACAGAAATCATTAAGAGTGAACTGAAGAAACACAGCTATGACTATTGCTTCAGTCCATTTAATGTATCCAAGTGTAACAACACAAGACAGAAATCATTAAGAGTGAACTGAAGAAACACAGCTATGACTATTGCTTCAGTCCATTTAATGTTTCCAAGTGTAACAACACAATACAGAAATCATTAAGAGTGAACTGAAGAAACGTAGCTATGACTATTGCTTCAGTCCATTTAATGTTTCCAAGTGTAACAACACAATACAGAAATCATTAAGAGTGAACTGAAGAAACACAGCTATGACTATTGCTTCAGTCCATTTAATATTTCCAAGTGTAACAACACAATACAGAAATCATTAAGAGTGAACTGAAGAAACACAGCTATGACTATTGCTTCAGTCCATTTAATGTTTCCAAGTGTAACAACACATGACAGAAATCATTAAGAGTGAACAGAAGAAACGTAGCTATAACTATTGCTTCAGTCCATTTAATGTTTCCAAGTGTAACAACACATGACAGAAATCATTAAGAGTGAACTGAAGAAACACAGCTATAACTATTGCTTCAGTCCATTTAATGTTTCCAAGTGTAACAACACATGACAGAAATCATTAAGAGTGAACTGAAGAAACACAGCTATAACTATTGCATCAATCCATTTAATGTTTCCAAGTGTAACAACACATGACAGAAATCATTAAGAGTGAACTGAAGAAACACAGCTATAACTATTGCATCAATCCATTTAATGTTTCCAAGTGTAACAACACATGACAGAAATCATTAAGAGTGAACTGAAGAAACGTAGCTATAACTATTGCTTCAATCCATTTAATGTTTCCAAGTGTAACAACACATGACAGAAATCATTAAGAGTGAACAGAAGAAACGTAGCTATAACAATTGCATCAATCCATTTAATGTTTCCAAGTGTAACAACACATGACAGAAATCATTAAGAGTGAACAGAAGAAACGTAGCTATAACCATTGCATCAATCCATTTAATGTTTCCAAGTGTAACAACACATGACAGAAATCATTAAGAGTGAACAGAAGAAACGTACCTATAACCATTGCATCAATCCATTTAACGTTTCCAAGTGTAACAACACAAGACAGAAATCATTAAGAGTGAACAGAAGAAACACAGCTATAACTATTGCATCAATCCATTTAATGTTTCCAAGTGTAACAACACAAGACAGAAATCATTAAGAGTGAACAGAAGAAACACAGCTATAACTATTGCATCAATCCATTTAATGTTTCCAAGTGTAACAACACAAGACAGAAATCATTAAGAGTGAACTGAAGAAACGTAGCTATAACCATTGCATCAATCCATTTAATGTTTCCAAGTGTAACAACACATGACAGAAATCATTAAGAGTGAACAGAAGAAACGTAGCTATAACTATTGCTTCAGTCCATTTAATCTTTACAAGTGTAACAACACAAGACAGAAATCATTAAGAGTGAACAGAAGAAACGTAGCTATAACTATTGCTTCAGTCCATTTAATCTTTACAAGTGTAACAACACATGACAGAAATCATTAAGAGTGAACAGAAGAAACGTAGCTATAACTATTGCTTCAGTCCATTCAATCTTTACAAGTGTAACAACACAAGACAGAAATCATTAAGCGTGATCTGAAGAAACACAGCTATGACCTTTGCTTCAGTCCATTTAATGTTTACAAGTATAACAACACAAGACAGAAGTCATTAAGAGTGAACTGAAGAAACACAGCTATAACCATTGCATCAATCCATTTAATGTTTCCAAGTATAACAACGAAGACAGAAATCATTAAGAGTCAACTGAAAAAACACAGCTATAACTATTGCTTCAGTCCATTTAATGTTTCCAAGTGTAACAACACATGACAGAAATCATTAAGAGTGAACAGAAGAAACGTAGCTATAACTATTGCTTCAGTCCATTCAATCTTTACAAGTGTAACAACACAAGACAGAAATCATTAAGCGTGATCTGAAGAAACACAGCTATGACCTTTGCTTCAGTCCATTTAATGTTTACAAGTATAACAACACAAGACAGAAATCATTAAGAGTGAACTGAAGAAACACAGCTATGACTATTGCTTCAATCCATTTAATGTTTACAAGTGTAACACAAGACAGAAATCATTAAGAGTGAAGTGAAGAAACGTAGCTATAACTATTGCTTCAATCCATTTAATGTTTACAAGTATAACAACACAAGACAGAAATCATTAAGAGTGAACTGAAGAAATGTAGCTATGACTATTGCTTCAATCCATTTAATGTTTACAAGTATAACAACACAAGACAGAAATCATTAAGAGTGAACTGAAGAAACACAGCTATGACTATTGCTTCAATCCATTTAATGTTTACAAGTGTAACACAAGACAGAAATCATTAAGAGTGAACTGAAGAAACACAGCTATAACTATTGCTTCAATCCATTTAATGTTTACAAGTGTAACAACACAAGACAGAAATCATTAAGAGTGAACTGAAGAAACACAGCTATAACTATTGCTTCAGTCCATTTAATATTTCCAAGTGTAACAACAGAAGACAGAAATCATTAAGAGTGAACTGAAGAAACACAGCTATGACTATTGCTTCAGTCCATTTAATGTTTACAAGTGTAACAACACATGACAGAAATCATTAAGAGTGAACTGAAGAAACACAGCTATAACTATTGCATCAACCCATTTAATGTTTACAAGTGTAACAACACAAGACAGAAATCATTAAGAGTGAACTGAAGAAATGTAGCTATGACTATTGCAACAATCCATTTAATGTTTACAAGTGTAACAACACAAGACAGAATTCATTAAGAGTGAACTGAAGAAACACAGCTATAACTATTGCATCAATCCATTTAATGTTTACAAGTGTAACAACTCAAGACAGAAATCATTAAGAGTGAACTGAAGAAACACAGCTATAACTATTGCATCAATCCATTTAATGTTTACAAGTGTAACAACACAAGACAGAAATCATTAAGAGTGAACTGAAGAAACACAGCTATGACTATTGCTTCAATCCATTTAATGTTTACAAGTGTAACACAAGACAGAAATCATTAAGAGTGAACTGAAGAAATGCAGCTATGACTATTGCTTCAGTCCATTTAATGTTTCCAAGTGTAACAACACAATACAGAAATCATTAAGAGAAAACTGAAGAAACACAGCTATCACTATTGCTTCAGTCCATTCAATGTTTCCAAGTGTAACAACACAATACAGAAATCATTAAGAGTGAACTGAAGAAATGTAGCTATTACTGTTGCTGCAGTCCATTTAATGTTTCCAAGTGTAACAACACAATACAGAAATCATTAAGAGTGAAATGAAGAAACACAGCTATAACTATTGCATCAATCCATTTAATGTTTCCAAGTGTAACAACACAAGACAGAAATCATTAAGAGTGAACTGAAGAAACACAGCTATAACTATTGCATCAATCCATTTAATGTTTCCAAGTGTAACAACACAATACAGAAATCATTAAGAGTGAACTGAAGAAACACAGCTATGACTATTGCTTCAGTCCATTTAATGTTTCCAAGTGTAACAACACAATACAGAAATCATTAAGAGTGAACTGAAGAAACACAGCTATGACTATTGCTTCAGTCCATTTAATGTTTCCAAGTGTAACAACACATGACAGAAATCATTAAGAGTGAACAGAAGAAACGTAGCTATAACTATTGCTTCAGTCCATTTAATGTTTCCAAGTGTAACAACACATGACAGAAATCATTAAGAGTGAACTGAAGAAACACAGCTATAACTATTGCTTCAGTCCATTTAATGTTTCCAAGTGTAACAACACATGACAGAAATCATTAAGAGTGAACTGAAGAAACACAGCTATAACTATTGCATCAATCCATTTAATGTTTCCAAGTGTAACAACACATGACAGAAATCATTAAGAGTGAACTGAAGAAACACAGCTATAACTATTGCATCAATCCATTTAATGTTTCCAAGTGTAACAACACATGACAGAAATCATTAAGAGTGAACTGAAGAAACGTAGCTATAACTATTGCTTCAATCCATTTAATGTTTCCAAGTGTAACAACACATGACAGAAATCATTAAGAGTGAACAGAAGAAACGTAGCTATAACCATTGCATCAATCCATTTAATGTTTCCAAGTGTAACAACACATGACAGAAATCATTAAGAGTGAACAGAAGAAACGTAGCTATAACCATTGCATCAATCCATTTAATGTTTCCAAGTGTAACAACACATGACAGAAATCATTAAGAGTGAACAGAAGAAACGTAGCTATAACCATTGCATCAATCCATTTAACGTTTCCAAGTGTAACAACACAAGACAGAAATCATTAAGAGTGAACAGAAGAAACACAGCTATAACTATTGCATCAATCCATTTAATGTTTCCAAGTGTAACAACACAAGACAGAAATCATTAAGAGTGAACAGAAGAAACACAGCTATAACTATTGCATCAATCCATTTAATGTTTCCAAGTGTAACAACACAAGACAGAAATCATTAAGAGTGAACTGAAGAAACGTAGCTATAACCATTGCATCAATCCATTTAATGTTTCCAAGTGTAACAACACAGACAGAAATCATTAAGAGTGAACAGAAGAAACGTAGCTATAACTATTGCTTCAGTCCATTTAATCTTTACAAGTGTAACAACACAAGACAGAAATCATTAAGAGTGAACAGAAGAAACGTAGCTATAACTATTGCTTCAGTCCATTTAATCTTTACAAGTGTAACAACACATGACAGAAATCATTAAGAGTGAACAGAAGAAACGTAGCTATAACTATTGCTTCAGTCCATTCAATCTTTACAAGTGTAACAACACAAGACAGAAATCATTAAGCGTGATCTGAAGAAACACAGCTATGACCTTTGCTTCAGTCCATTTAATGTTTACAAGTATAACAACACAAGACAGAAGTCATTAAGAGTGAACTGAAGAAACACAGCTATAACCATTGCATCAATCCATTTAATGTTTCCAAGTATAACAACGAAGACAGAAATCATTAAGAGTCAAGTGAAAAAACACAGCTATAACTATTGCTTCAGTCCATTTAATGTTTCCAAGTGTAACAACACATGACAGAAATCATTAAGAGTGAACAGAAGAAACGTAGCTATAACTATTGCTTCAGTCCATTCAATCTTTACAAGTGTAACAACACAAGACAGAAATCATTAAGCGTGATCTGAAGAAACACAGCTATGACCTTTGCTTCAGTCCATTTAATGTTTACAAGTATAACAACACAAGACAGAAATCATTAAGAGTGAACTGAAGAAACACAGCTATGACTATTGCTTCAATCCATTTAATGTTTACAAGTGTAACACAAGACAGAAATCATTAAGAGTGAAGTGAAGAAACGTAGCTATAACTATTGCTTCAATCCATTTAATGTTTACAAGTATAACAACACAAGACAGAAATCATTAAGAGTGAACTGAAGAAATGTAGCTATGACTATTGCTTCAATCCATTTAATGTTTACAAGTATAACAACACAAGACAGAAATCATTAAGAGTGAACTGAAGAAACACAGCTATGACTATTGCTTCAATCCATTTAATGTTTACAAGTGTAACACAAGACAGAAATCATTAAGAGTGAACTGAAGAAACACAGCTATAACTATTGCTTCAATCCAATTAATGTTTACAAGTGTAACAACACAAGACAGAAATCATTAAGAGTGAACTGAAGAAACACAGCTATAACTATTGCTTCAGTCCATTTAATATTTCCAAGTGTAACAACAGAAGACAGAAATCATTAAGAGTGAACTGAAGAAACACAGCTATGACTATTGCTTCAGTCCATTTAATGTTTACAAGTGTAACAACACATGACAGAAATCATTAAGAGTGAACTGAAGAAACACAGCTATAACTATTGCATCAACCCATTTAATGTTTACAAGTGTAACAACACAAGACAGAAATCATTAAGAGTGAACTGAAGAAATGTAGCTATGACTATTGCAACAATCCATTTAATGTTTACAAGTGTAACAACACAAGACAGAAATCATTAAGAGTGAACTGAAGAAACACAGCTATAACTATTGCATCAATCCATTTAATGTTTACAAGTGTAACAACTCAAGACAGAAATCATTAAGAGTGAACTGAAGAAACACAGCTATAACTATTGCATCAATCCATTTAATGTTTACAAGTGTAACAACACAAGACAGAAATCATTAAGAGTGAACTGAAGAAACACAGCTATGACTATTGCTTCAATCCATTTAATGTTTACAAGTGTAACACAAGACAGAAATCATTAAGAGTGAACTGAAGAAATGCAGCTATGACTATTGCTTCAGTCCATTTAATGTTTCCAAGTGTAACAACACAATACAGAAATCATTAAGAGAGAACTGAAGAAACACAGCTATGACTATTGCTTCAGTCCATTCAATGTTTCCAAGTGTAACAACACAATACAGAAATCATTAAGAGTGAACTGAAGAAATGTAGCTATTACTGTTGCTGCAGTCCATTTAATGTTTCCAAGTGTAACAACACAATACAGAAATCATTAAGAGTGAACTGAAGAAACACAGCTATAACTATTGCATCAATCCATTTAATGTTTCCAAGTGTAACAACACAATACAGAAATCATTAAGAGTGAAATGAAGAAACACAGCTATAACTATTGCATCAATCCATTTAATGTTTCCAAGTGTAACAACACAAGACAGAAATCATTAAGAGTGAACTGAAGAAACACAGCTATAACTATTGCATCAATCCATTTAATGTTTCCAAGTGTAACAACACAAGACAGAAGTCATTAAGAGTGAACTGAAAAAACATAGCTATAACTATTGCTTCAGTCCATTTAATGTTTCCAAGTGTAACAACACAATACAGAAATCATTAAGAGTGAACTGAAGAAATGTAGCTATTACTGTTGCTGCAGTCCATTTAATGTTTCCAAGTGTAACAACACAATACAGAAATCATTAAGAGTGAACTGAAGAAACACAGCTATAACTATTGCATCAATCCATTTAATGTTTCCAAGTGTAACAACACAATACAGAAATCATTAAGAGTGAAATGAAGAAACACAGCTATAACTATTGCATCAATCCATTTAATGTTTACAAGTGTAACACAAGTCAGAAATCATTAAGAGTGAACTGAAGAAACGTAGCTATAACTATTGCTTCAATCCATTTAATGTTTACAAGTGTAACAACACATGACAGAAATCATTAAGAGTGAACTGAAGAAACACAGCTATAACTATTGCATCAACCCATTTAATGTTTACAAATGTAACAACACAAGACAGAAATCATTAAGAGTGAACTGAAGAAATGTAGCTATGACTATTGCAACAATCCATTTAATGTTTACAAGTGTAACAACACAAGACAGAAATCATTAAGAGTGAACTGAAGAAACACAGCTATAACTATTGCATCAATCCATTTAATGTTTACAAGTGTAACAACTCAAGACAGAAATCATTAAGAGTGAACTGAAGAAACACAGCTATAACTATTGCTTCAGTCCATTTAATGTTTCCAAGTGTAACAACACAAGACAGAAATCATTAAGAGTGAACTGAAGAAACGTAGCTATAACTATTGCTTCAATCCATTTAATGTTTCCAAGTGTAACAACACAAGACAGAAATCATTAAGAGTGAACTGAAGAAACACAGCTATGACTATTGCTTCAGTCCATTTAATGTTTCCAAGTGTAACAACACATGACAGAAATCATTAAGAGTGAACTGAAAAAACACAGCTACAACTATTGCTTCAGTCCATTTAATGTTTCCAAGTGTAACAACACATGACAGAAATCATTAAGAGTGAACTGAAAAAACACAGCTATAACTATTGCTTCAGTCCATTTAATGTTTACAAGTGTAACAACACAAGACAGAAGTCATTAAGAGTGAACTGAAAAAACACAGCTACAACTATTGCTTCAATCCATTTAATGTTTACAAGTGTAACACAAGACAGAAGTCATTAAGAGTGAACTGAAGAAACGTAGCTATAACTATTGCGTCAGTCCATTCAATCTTTACAAGTGTAACAACACAAGACAGAAATCATTAAGAGTGAACTGAAGAAATGTAGCTATGACTACTGCTTCAATCCATTTAATGTTTACAAGTATAACAACACAAGACAGAAATCATTAAGAGTGAACTGAAGAAATGTAGCTATG
This sequence comes from Deroplatys truncata, assembly GCA_030765065.1. Classification (NCBI taxonomy): domain Eukaryota; kingdom Metazoa; phylum Arthropoda; class Insecta; order Mantodea; family Mantidae; genus Deroplatys; species Deroplatys truncata. The sequence continues at coordinate 15,398,661 of CM060981.1, forward strand.
ACTATTGCTTCAATCCATTTAATGTTTACAAGTATAACAACACAAGACAGAAATCATTAAGAGTGAACTGAAGAAATGTAGCTATGACTATTGCTTCAATCCATTTAATGTTTACAAGTATAACAACACAATACAGAAATCATTAAGACTGAACTGAAGAAATGTAGCTATGACTATTGCTTCAATCCATTTAATGTTTACAAGTGTAACAACACAAGACAGAAATCATTAAGAGTGAACTGAAGAAATGTAGCTATGACTATTGCTTCAATCCATTTAATGTTTCCAAGTGTAACAACACAAGACAGAAATCATTAAGAGTGAACTGAAGAAATGTAGCTATGACTATTGCTTCAATCCATTTAATGTTTACAAGTATAACAACACAAGACAGAAATCATTAAGAGTGAACTGAAGAAATGTAGCTATGACTATTGCTTCAGTCCATTTAATGTTTACAAGTGTAACAACACAAGACAGGAATCATTAAGAGTGAACTGAAGAAATGTAGGTATGACTATTGCTTCAATCCATTTAATGTTTACAAGTGTAACAACACATGACAGAAATCATTACGAGTGAACTGAAGAAATGTAGCTATGACTATTGCTTCAATCCATTTAATGTTTACAAGTATAACAACACAAGACAGAAATCATTAAGAGTGAACTGAAGAAACACAGCTATGACTATTGCTTCAATCCATTTAATGTTTCCAAGTGTAACAACACAAGACAGAAATCATTAAGAGTGAACTGAAGAAATGTAGCTATGACTATTGCTTCAAACCATTTAATGTTTACAAGTATAACAACACAAGACAGATATCATTAAGAGTGAACTGTAGAAACACAGCTATGACTATTGCTTCAATCCATTTAATGTTTACAAGTATAACAACACATGACAGAAATCATTAAGAGTGAACTGAAGAAACACAGCTATGACTATTGCTTCAATCCATTTAATGTTTACAAGTATAACAACACAAGACAGAAATCATTAAGAGTGAACTGAAGAAATGTAGCTATGACTATTGCTTCAATCCATTTAATGTTTCCAAGTGTAACAACACAAGACAGAAATCATTAAGAGTGAACTGAAGAAACACAGCTATAACTATTGCTTTAATCCATTTAATGTTTCCAAGTGTAACACAAGACAGAAATCATTAAGAGTGAACTGAAGAAACGTAGCTATAACTATTGCTTCAATCCATTTAATATTTCCAAGTGTAACAACGCAAGACAGAAATCATTAAGACTGAACTGAAGAAATGTAGCTATGACTATTGCTTCAATCCATTTAATGTTTACAAGTGTAACAACACAAGACAGAAATCATTAAGAGTGAACTGAAGAAACACAGCTATGACTATTGCTTCAATCCATTTAATGTTTACAAGTATAACAACACAAGACAGAAATCATTAAGAGAGAACTGAAGAAACACAGCTATGACTATTGCTTCAATCCATTTAATGTTTCCAGGTATAACAACACAAGACAGAAATCATTAAGAGTGAACTGAAGAAATGTAGTTATGACTATTGCTTCAATCCATTTAATGTTTACAAGTGTAACAACCCAAGACAGGAATCATTAAGAGTGAACTGAAGAAACACAGCTATGACTATTGCTTCAATCCATTTAATGTTTCCAGGTATAAAAACACAAGACAGAAATCATTAAGAGTGAACTGAAGAAATGTAGCTATGACTATTGCTTCAATCCATTTAATGTTTACAAGTGTAACAACACAAGACAGGAATCATTAAGAGTGAACTGAAGAAATGTAGGTATGACTATTGCTTCAATCCATTTAATGTTTACAAGTATAACAACACAAGACAGAAATCATTAAGAGTGAACTGAAGAAACACAGCTATGACTATTGCTTCAATCCATTTAATGTTTCCAAGTGTAACAACACAAGACAGAAATCATTAAGAGTGAACTGAAGAAATGTAGCTATGACTATTGCTTCAAACCATTTAATGTTTACAAGTATAACAACACAAGACAGATATCATTAAGAGTGAACTGTAGAAACACAGCTATGACTATTGCTTCAATCCATTTAATGTTTCCAAGTGTAACAACACAAGACAGAAATCATTAAGAGTGAACTGAAGAAATGTAGCTATGACTATTGCTTCAATCCATTTAATGTTTCCAAGTGTAACAACACAAGACAGAAATCATTAAGAGTGAACTGAAGAAACACACCTATAACTATTGCTTTAATCCATTTAATGTTTCCAAGTGTAACACAAGACAGAAATCATTAAGAGTGAACTGAAGAAACGTAGCTATAACTATTGCTTCAATCCATTTAATGTTTCCAAGTGTAACAACACAAGACAGAAATCATTAAGACTGAACTGAAGAAATGTAGCTATGACTATTGCTTCAATCCATTTAATGTTTACAAGTGTAACAACACAAGACAGAAATCATTAAGAGTGAACTGAAGAAACACAGCTATGACTATTGCTTCAATCCATTTAATGTTTACAAGTATAACAACACAAGACAGAAATCATTAAGAGAGAACTGAAGAAACACAGCTATGACTATTGCTTCAATCCATTTAATGTTTCCAGGTATAACAACACAAGACAGAAATCATTAAGAGTGAACTGAAGAAATGTAGCTATGACTATTGCTTCAATCCATTTAATGTTTACAAGTGTAACAACCCAAGACAGGAATCATTAAGAGTGAACTGAAGAAACACAGCTATGACTATTGCTTCAATCCATTTAATGTTTCCAGGTATAACAACACAAGACAGAAATCATTAAGAGTGAACTGAAGAAATGTAGCTATGACTATTGCTTCAATCCATTTAATGTTTACAAATGTAACAACACAAGACAGGAATCATTAAGAGTGAACTGAAGAAATGTAGGTATGACTATTGCTTCAATCCATTTAATGTTTACAAGTATAACAACACAAGACAGAAATCATTAAGAGTGAACTGAAGAAACACAGCTATAACTATTGCTTCAGTCCATTTAATGTTTACAAGTGTAACAACACAAGACAGAAATCATTAAGAGTGAACTGGAGAAACACAGCTATGACTATTGCTTCAGTCCATTTAATGTTTACAAGTGTAACAACACAAGACAGAAATCATTAAGAGTGAACTGGAGAAACACAGCTATGACTACTGCTTCAGTCCATTTAATGTTTCCAAGTGTAACAACACAAGACAGAAATCATTAAGAGTGAACTGAAGAAACACAGCTATGACTATTGCTTCAATCCATTTAATGTTTACAAGTGTAACAACACAAGACAGATATCATTAAGAGTGAACTGAAGAAACACAGCTATGACTATTGCTTCAGTCCATTTAATGTTTACAAGTGTAACAACACAAGACAGAAATCATTAAGAGTGAACTGAAGAAACACAGCTATGACTATTGCTTCAATCCATTTAATGTTTCCAAGTGTAACAACACAAGACAGAAATCATTAAGAGTGAACTGAAGAAACACAGCTATGACTATTGCTTCAATCCATTTAATGTTTACAAGTGTAACACAAGACAGAAATCATTACGAGTGAACTGAAGAAACACAGCTATAACTATTGCTTCAATCCATTTAATGTTTACAAGTGTAACACAAGACAGAAATCATTAAGAGTGAACTGAAGAAACACAGCTATAACTATTGCTTCAATCCATTTAATGTTTCCAATTGTAACAACACAAGACAGAAATCATTAAGAGTGAACTGAAGAAACACAGCTATGACTATTGCTTCAATCCATTTAATGTTTCCAAGTGTAACAACACAAGACAGAAATCATTAAGAGTGAACTGAAGAAACACAGCTATGACTATTGCTTCAATCCATTTAATGTTTACAAGTGTAACACAAGACAGAAATCATTAAGAGTGAACTGAAGAAACGTAGCTATAACTATTGCTTCAATCCATTTAATGTTTACAAGTGTAACACAAGACAGAAATCATTAAGAGTGAACTGAAGAAACACAGCTATAACTATTGCTTCAGTCCATTTAATGTTTCCAAGTGTAACACAAGACAGAAATCATTAAGAGTGAACTGAAGAAACACAGCTATAACTATTGCTTCAGTCCATTTAATGTTTCCAGGTGTAACACTAGACAAAGTCATTAAGAGTGAACTGAAGAAACACAGCTATGACTATTGCTTCAGTCCATTTAATGTTTCCAAGTGTAACACAAGACAAAGTCATTAAGAGTGAACTGAAGAAACGCAGCTATAACTATTGCTTCAGTCCATTTAATGTTTCCAAGTGTATCACAAGACTAAGTCATTAAGAGTGAACTGAAGAAACGCAGCTATAACTATTGCTTCAATCCATTTAATGTTTCCAAGTGTAAAACAAGACAGAAATCATTAAGAGTGAACTGAAGAAACACAGCTATGACTATTGCTTCAGTCCATTTAATGTTTCCAAGTGTAACAACACAAGACAGAAATCATTAAGAGTGAGCTGAAGAAATGTAGCTATGACTATTGCTTCAGTCCAATTAATGTTTACAAGTGTAACACAAGACAGAAATCATTAAGAGTGAACTGAAGAAACACAGCTATAACTATTGCTTCAGTCCATTTAATGTTTCCAAGTGTAACAACACATGACAGAAATCATTAAGAGTGATCTGAAGAAACATAGCTATGACTATTGCTTCAATCCATTTAATGTTTCCACGTATAACAACACAAGACAGAAATCATTAAGAGTGAACTGAAGAAATGTAGCTATGACTATTGCTTCAGTCCATTTAATGTTTCCAAGTGTAACAACACAAGACAGAAGTCATTAAGAGTGAACTGAAGAAACGTAGCTATAACTATTGCTTCAATCCATTTAATGTTTTCAAGTGTAACAACACATGACAGAAATCATTAAGAGTGAACTGAAGAAACACAGCTATGACTATTGCTTCAATCCATTTAATGTTTCCAAGTGTAACAACACAAGACAGAAATCATTAAGAGTGAACTGAAGAAACACAGCTATGACTATTGCTTCAATCCATTTAATGTTTCCAAGTGTAACAACACATGACAGAAATCATTAAAAGTGAACTGAAGAAACACAGCTATAACTATTGCTTCAATCCATTTAATGTTTCCATGTGTAACAACACAAGACAGAAATCATTAAGAGTGAACTGGAGAAACACAGCTATGACTATTGCTTCAATCCATTTAATGTTTCCAAGTGTAACAACACATGACAGAAATCATTAAGAGTGAACTGGAGAAACACAGCTTGACTATTGCTTCAATCCATTTAATGTTTCCAAGTGTAACAACATAAGACAGAAATCATTAAGAGTGAACTGAAGAAACACAGCTATAACTATTGCTGCAGTCCATTTAATGTTTCCAAGTGTAACAACACATGACTGAAATCATTAAGAGTGAACTGAAGAAACACAGCTATGACTATTGCTTCAATCCATTTAATGTTTCCAAGTGTAACAACACAATACAGAAATTATTAAGAGTGAACTGGAGAAACACAGCTATGACTATTGCTTCAATCCATTTAATGTTTCCAAGTGTAACAACACATGACAGAAATTATTAAGAGTGAACTGAAGAAACACAGCTATGACTATTGCTTCAATCCATTTAATGTTTCCAAGTGTAACAACACAATACAGAAATTATTAAGAGTGAACTGGAGAAACACAGCTATGACTATTGCTTCAATCCATTTAATGTTTCCAAGTGTAACAACACATGACAGAAATTATTAAGAGTGAACTGAAGAAACACAGCTATGACTATTGCTTCAATCCATTTAATGTTTCCAAGTGTAACAACACAATACAGAAATTATTAAGAGTGAACTGGAGAAACACAGCTATAACTATTGCTTCAGTCCATTTAATGTTTCCAAGTGTAACAACACATGACAGAAATCATTAAGAGTGAATTGGAGAAACACAGCTATGACTATTGCTTCAATCCATTTAATGTTTCCAAGTGTAACAACACAATACAGAAATCATTAAGAGTGAACTGAAGAAACACAGCTACGACTATTGCTTCAATCCATTTAATGTTTCCAAGTGTAACAACACATGACGGAAGTCATTAAGAGTGAACTGGAGAAACACAGCTATGACTATTGCTTCAGTCCATTCAATGTTTCCAAGTGTAACAACACATGACAGAAATTATTAAGAGTGAACTGGAGAAACACAGCTATAACTATTGCTTCAGTCCATTTAATGTTTCCAAGTGTAACAACACATGACAGAAATCATTAAGAGTGAATTGGAGAAACACAGCTATGACTATTGCTTCAATCCATTTAATGTTTCCAAGTGTAACAACACAATACAGAAGTCATTAAGAGTGAACTGAAGAAACACAGCTACGACTATTGCTTCAATCCATTTAATGTTTCCAAGTGTAACAACACATGACGGAAGTCATTAAGAGTGAACTGAAGAAACACAGCTATGACTATTGCTTCAGTCCATTCAATGTTTCCAAGTGTAACAACACATGACAGAAATTATTAAGAGTGAACTGGAGAAACACAGCTATAACTATTGCTTCAGTCCATTTAATGTTTCCAAGTGTAACAACACATGACAGAAATCATTAAGAGTGAATTGGAGAAACACAGCTATGACTATTGCTTCAATCCATTTAATGTTTCCAAGTGTAACAACACAATACAGAAATCATTAAGAGTGAACTGAAGAAACACAGCTATGACTATTGCTTCAGTCCATTCAATGTTTCCAAGTGTAACAACACATGACGGAAGTCATTAAGAGTGAACTGAAGAAACACAGCTATGACTATTGCTTCAGTCCATTCAATGTTTCCAAGTGTAACAACACATGACAGAAATTATTAAGAGTGAACTGGAGAAACACAGCTATAACTATTGCTTCAGTCCATTTAATGTTTCCAAGTGTAACAACACATGACAGAAATTATTAAGAGTGAATTGGAGAAACACAGCTATGACTATTGCTTCAATCCATTTAATGTTTCCAAGTGTAACAACACAATACAGAAATCATTAAGAGTGAACTGAAGAAACACAGCTATGACTATTGCTTCAGTCCATTCAATGTTTCCAAGTGTAACAACACATGACGGAAGTCATTAAGAGTGAACTGAAGAAACACAGCTATGACTATTGCTTCAGTCCATTCAATGTTTCCAAGTGTAACAACACATGACAGAAATCATTAAGAGTGAACTGGAGAAACACAGCTATGACTATTGCTTCAGTCCATTTAATGTTTCCAAGTGTAACAACACATGACAGAAATCATTAAGAGTGAACTGGAGAAACACAGCTATAACTATTGCTTCAGTCCATTTAATGTTTCCAAGTGTAACAACACATGACAGAAATCATTAAGAGTGAACTGGAGAAACACAGCTATGACTATTGCTTCAATCCATTTAATGTTTCCAAGTGTAACAACACAAGACAGAAATCATTAAGAGTGAACTGGAGAAACACAGCTTGACTATTGCTTCAATCCATTTAATGTTTACAAGTGTCACACAAGACAGAAATCATTAAGAGTGAACTGAAGAAACACAGCTATGACTATTGCTTCAATCCATTTAATGTTTCCAAGTGTAACAACACAAGACAGAAATCATTAAGCTTAGTTACCCGCAATATGCTTACAAACCCTGGTACCTTAGAGGTAAATTCATTTTACTGTATGGTGCATGCAATAATAACCAGATGGTATTCACTTCAGCCGGAAGGGAAAAGTGCACATTTAAACTGTAGTTAAGTTGCCTCCCATGGGATGAGATGTTAAGTTTGAATGTTACTCAACTGTATGCCAAATTTAACTTACATGAGAACAAACTCGTGCAAAATGAACAATTGACAAGGCATCCAATGACAGATGCTGCTGCTACTCTCCAGCTGTGCTGCCCTGGAATCCCGTTATGCACTGCCTTCTACGTTATTTTATTTAAAATTAACTATATAGAATCCCATGTTTGTTTTATGTTAATAAATACAAAAAAACTACAGGAATTTATTTATAATTTTTAAAGAAATTTAAACTTGGGGGATAATAGGGATATATAGTTTTTAAATGTTTGGATCTTAAAAATTGATGTAAATAGTTAATTATATCAATTATAATATATATTAAGTAAAAGATTGCATATTAAGCTTTGCATTGCACTTTATAACATAATTTTATCACTTATCGCCTGTGAGATATTCTAACTTAAACATAGAGATGTGTGCCACTTTTCACAAGTTGGATTGCGCAATAGTTTAAAAAACATTGTGATTTAAAAAAAATAAAAATTTAAAACATAATTCAATTTGTTTTTTTAATCCATAGACAAAATTTGAAATGAATCGGAGACATGATGGTCAGATTTTGTGAAAATTTGTGCGACTTGACATGGAATGTCTCATATATGTGAAATGAAAAATTAAAGTAAATAATAAAAGTGTATACACTTATGAGCTTAAAATTCATAAGAATAAGTTTTAAAATATTATAATTTATATAAACAAACTACAAGTGATTGTGCAAAACAGATATATTTGCAAAAAAAAATAGTGTGTGTAAGAAGAGGTTGATGTTAGCAAATATATTAACCGATTGTTAAACATAGAAAGCGCTGATGCTGGTAGCATACCTGTTGACATTAATTCTGATTGTGCACAAGGTGTTAATGATATTGTCTCCTCTGTAACATTTATGGTGCAATGGAATTTGTTTTTTTTTCACTAAAGGTTTATTTAAGGTCATTTTGACTACATGGTCTTATCACGAAGGTATTGAAGGTGTATGGGGTTACTTAAAGAAATGGTTACTGGTGAGTGGTTCGTAAACTTCAGGTGTACAAGAATGTCCAGGGTCAAGTAGCAAACAGTCACAGTGAGTGATATCGAACCTGTAAATAACTTATCTTTATCACGAAGCTCTCACATATTTGGCTTATTCAATTATGTTGTTAAATTATTCATGTGATTGCTGCTACCCTTGTCTTTTTAATTAATTTAACTTTGATGAATGGTATTTTTCCACGATGCCTTAAAATATTTAAAGTTGTAGCTCTTCATAAAAATGTTGATTACTCCAATTTGGGTAATTATCGACTGATTAGTTAGTATTTAGTACATAAAAATAATTGAGTCCATAAGGTATAAACAAGTTTCATCTCTTTAATTTTTTAACATGAGTGAGTTGATGTTCACAATTAAAACTTCACTTACTTCAAGTTGTAAAAGCTTGGAATGTTTTTGAAGACATTTGTTTCCATCCTCAGCATGGTGGCGACCATCACCACCAATGACTCTTTATCAAATTACTGGCTTGCTTTTAGATCAAAAATTATAATGGAAGCCACACACTGAATCTGTATGCCTAGGGTTACATTTCTTCTTCGTAAACTAACAAGTTGCATTCTACTCTCTACTTTAAGAAATACTTATTTTGCATTATTACATAGCCATATAGATTTGTGGAGTCACTCTTCGATTGCACTGATATACTAAAACAGCAAAAAGGTCTGTAAGCCGAATTATGCTTAATAAGAAATTTATTGAATCTTCAAGGACTTTATTTGGCAAAATTGCTTTAGTTGTGGCCCGTCGAAGTAGCTGAACGTGAATGATTCGAGTTTGAGACGCGCAGATCCCTCGGCTACGCCCTATCGGCCGCAACTTGCTACACTCCTCTCCTTCTAAAAAACATCCCTCGGCTACGCTTTGAGGCTGAGGGCCCTCAATCTCTCGGCTACGCCTTGAGGCTGATACTGGAGTAGATGTGCGGGCCACAAGTAGAGCAAAATGTCGCTTTATTTATTCGATTGAAAATAAAGTTTATAATCTTTTCATTTACACCAGTTTGGTTAATATACATAAGAATGTTAATTATGATTCGAGATCAGGAGTAACAAAAATACAATAAATGATCTTAAATTGGATCTTCCCAGATATAGAATGCAGATGATCAAAGATATTAGCCTTTATATGGGGTACAATTATTAAAAGCTTCCAGCTTCAATCTCAACCGGTCTCAACCCTATTAGAACTTCTATTTTACAACCTCAAAATTCACCATCGATTTAATTATAAAAATTTAACAAACTGGGTCCCTGTTGCCTTCAAATGGGTTTTTAAACTGCAACTCGTGTATATAGGATTCGAAAGTAAGTTCACTAATTGTACTAATTCACTTGTTTTAAATACTAACCTGTAAATACTCAAATCATTATTTGCCGCGCATCGTTGGTTGAGTTTCGATCATATGTTTTACGATACGAGCGCCTCTATCGGCAGTGTGCGAGTTCAGTAGCAGACGATTGTCGTTGCAGCAGACGACGTTTGCGCAGTAGTTGACAGTCCAGGTTGGAGAAAAAATGGTTTCCGTGAGTTACGTTAGGATTGTCAGAGTGGTGAACAGCTGTTTTGTTGAATAGTATTGCGAAATGTTCTCGTTCTGATGTCACTGCGTGAGTTGGTTGTGTGATTATGAACTCGCCCAAATTCGGCGATAAAGTGCAAAGAGCTCAGGGAAAACGATCGACCACCAAATCACAACCCCCACCGTCACAAATCGAACACAGCGAAGGAGAAAGCGAGCTATCACCGGTAAGTTCGTAGTCTTGTCTTACAGTAGGATTACAATAAAATGCATCTATAATGTACATTCATCCAATATTATAATAATTTACAACTTGTTGTTGTCCTTCTTGGAACATACGTTCTAGAGTGGTTTATTAAACAAATCTGCCATAGCTACTTGTTATTCGTAAAATAATGCAAGTGTTTAAAACCTTATTAGGTAACAGTTTCATAGTTCTGATATTAGGAAGGTTAATCAGCTGCCCTGCCTTGAAAATAACTCCAGGATAAAAGGAACGGTAAGTCCTTCTTGGTCACATGTTTAAATATTGGCCAAGGACATAAGGCAACTTGGATAATATGACTGGTTGGATTTCCCCATACATCAAACGAGTAACAAGTTTTCTTTTTATATAAACTACCGTGAATTGTGCAAGGTTTTAGATAGCATCTTCAACCAATAATCATACTGGTAATAATTGGTGCTTTACGTAAGCCTTTGTTTTTTCCTGCTTCGTAAACTTTTTATTTCGTGTTACTGAGATAGATATTGGCTATCCCGTTTGTCAATAATGCTAGCAAACAGTTGCCGCTCTACACATTCTACTTCGGTAGTGCGTAATAACAGTTAAACAACATATCAAATACAAGACAGGAAGTAGGTTTTGTGTAATGAGGAAAACTTTTTAAAAAATGAACGTAAGCAAGTCTTGTTTTATTGCCGAGATTTTTCTAAAGCAATATGTAAAAACGCATTTTTGTATGATAATTGGTATATTTTGAAAAGCTTGAATACGATCCAAGCTGGCCTCTGGGAACAGCTGATTGTGTAGTGGGCGGAATATTGAGCACGTCACGCGATACCAGCCGCAGCCCTGTACGTTGTTAAATGTGACAGAACGTCACGCTGTGTTGTTGTCACCATGTTTAAAACTGATACATTACATTCACATGACTTTCTCCATCTGTCCTTTTGCTAACTACTCTTACTAAAATGTAGTCTTCTCATGAGTAATGTAAGTAAAATTTGAATTAACTTTTTTTAGAAAATGTTCGGTCGCGTCAAATTTAATATTTTGAAAGGAAAACTTTACAAAAATTAAAAAACTGTTTCAGTCATTATTGTGCAGTGTCCGACATCGACAAACATTTTGACTGGCAATATATGATTTTTTAATTTTTTTCCAAAAGATAGTTATCTTATTTATTTGCACGAACTCGTACAAAAGGTTTTATTGCTATGGAAGTATTTCAGTTTAATAATTTTTCTCCACAATTTACACAGGTACTGTAAAAAAGAAATTCTAATTATTTAATAAGGTGTTCCGAATGTTCCCCATTTACAATCTGGCAGTGGCTAAGTCGAAGCGTGAATTCTTCTTGAGCATTTTCAATCATTGCTGGTGGTCTTTAGCTCTTCCATATTAGCAGGCCTCGTAACAAAGTCTCCACATTTCAAATATCCTCATAAACAGTATTCAAGTGGAAAGAAATCTGTACCCAAAATATGTTGTGTGTTGATGCAGCTGACCTTTCAGGGGGTGGGGGAGAACGGTGTTGTAATTTGTACACTAATGGCTGAAAATTTGGTTTCTTTTTTCTAAGATTTTCTTTCATAATATTGAATTTGACGTCTCCTAGCATTTTTACTTTCTCTACTACGTATAGTAAGTAGGGGAAGTATTGTACTCCACCCAAAAATTCGGTACCGAGATTTCACCGGAAATGCGTGTTTTGAGACCCCCTGAATAAAAAAAAGCATTTTTGGAAACATGTCCGTGTGTGTGTGTGTGTGTGTGTGTCTGTGTCTGTGAACAGCACAACTCAGAAACTAACAGTCGGATAAACACCAAACTTGGTATTTAGGTTCAGTATCTTCCAGAGATGCGACACGAAAGTTTTCAAGAAAATCCCCCACCCCAGATTACCCTTTACATGGAACATTTTTCGAAAATTTTAATTTTCTCAAAAGTGCCTATAACGATTTTGATTAAAATATCATATGTTTAAGATATTTTCATGACAAATGAAATGTATATCTCGAATTTTCTGGGAATGTCTCCAAAAGTATTCTTCATTGTGAACGACTTTTGCATAACTGGTAAACCATAAGAGATAGACAAAATTTTACTACACAAAAAATGTAGATCGCATTAAAATACACAATTTGTCATAAAGATTTTTTTTTTTTTGTTAAGTGAACCATTTTCGAGATATCGCTTAAAGCCTACCATATTCCCCTTGCATCTACAACAAAATTAGCAATAAGATTAACATCTCGATTAACTTGAAGCATATGGAGAATAAGCGTTTGTAAAACTATTTTGTACAAGAGTAGAGAAAGTCATGCGAGTGTAACACATCAGATTTTTTAAAATAGGTTTAATTTTAGTTTTATTTGCATTATTCCTTACTTATGAAAGATTCTCTATATAATTTAAATTAACGAAATAAACGTTGACAAATAGTTTCATTACACATTTCGTTGTAGGTGCAAGAGATTCAGGAGACAGAAGTGATAGTCAAATGTTTATAAAGCTAGCCAATGTATGCTGGCTTTGAAATTAATGTACTGTTGTATGACATTACGAAAAACACAGGGGCAAGTGACTTAGCACTTCAAAAAATGTATGAAGTATTAAAAAAATTCAAACCGACCACGAATATCTTGAACATGGTTAATGCCACAAAAATAGTACATACATTGTGTTTTAAAGAGTTCTACACGTTTTTGTTTATCACTTACGTTTACCTATTATACGAAATTGTTCAAAATGAAGAGGACTTCACAGGCTAATCCCAGAAAATTCAAGATTTTCTTCTATTATTTATGTAGATATGTTAAACATAATCAATATCATTAGAGCCAGAATATTATTCCATTTAGGGATTGTTTGGAGTAGGAATGCCACGCATAAACAGTTACCTCATATTATTTATAATTTACTGTTACTACTCTTTACCTATACCAAGTAGTAGTGGTGGTCGTACAGCCGTCCTCCGTGGTCTAGGCGTACCATGCTAGCCTCTGGTTCCCGGGATCGCAGGTTAAAACCGGGCGGAAGGCGATGGACTCGTGTCGCACGTAAAAGAACTTCAAGCATGATAAAGAGGAGGCCTCTTAGCGACACACCCAATATAGAATGGGACGCGTTAAAAGAGCGTCCATAAAGCTGCTGAAGCTAGAGAGTTGTCACCAATATTTGATGCTAATTGTAAAACCTTCCACTGTACAGTGAAGACAGAAACCGCTGTCTCCTGGTGATTGTCCACCATCGCTCCAGTGGACTGTGACGGATCTGCTGGATACCTGACCGTGCCAACATGCCACCGAGCCATCATATAATGTGTGGGGATATCCCTCTACGTGGAGCGGCTCCAAACTCTCTGTGGACTGTGACGGATCTGCTGGATACCTGGCCGTGCCAACATGCCACCGAGCCATCATATAATGTGTGGGGATATCCCTCTACGTGGAGCGGCTCCAAACTCTCTGTGGACTGTGACGGATCTGCTGGATACCTGGCCGTGCCAACATGCCACCGAGCCATCATATAATGTGTGAGGATATCCCTCTACGTGGAGCGGCTCCAAACTCTCTGTGGACTGTGACGGATCTGCTGGATACCTGGCCGTGCCAACATGCCACCGAGCCATCATATAATGTGTGGGGATATCCCTCTACGTGGAGCGGCTCCATAAGCTCAGTGGACTGCGATTGATCTGCTGGATACCTGGCCGTGCCAACACACCACCGAGCCATCACATAATGTGTGGGGATATCCCTCTACGTGGAGCGGCTCCAAACTCTCAGTGGACTGCGATGGATCTGCTACATACCTGACCGTGCCAACATCCAACACACCACCGAGCCATCACATAATGTGTGGGGATATCCCTCTACGTGGAGCGGCTCCATAAGCTCAGTGGACTGTGACGGATCTGCTGGATACCTGGTCGTGCCAACATCCAACACACCACCGAGCCATCACATAATGTGTGGGGATATCCCTCTACGTGGAGCGGCTCCATAAGCTCAGTGGACTGTGACGGATCTGCTGGATACCTGGTCGTGCCAACATCCAACACACCACCGAGCCATCACATAATGTGTGGGGATATCCCTCTACGTGGAGCGGCTCCATAAGCTCAGTGGACTGTGACGGATCTGCTGGATACCTGGCCGTGCCAACATCCAACACACCACCGAGCCATCACATAATGTGTGGGGATATCCCTCTACGTGGAGCGGCTCCAAACTCTCAGTGGACTGTGACGGATCTGCTGGATACCTGGCCGTGCCAACATCCAACACACCACCGAGCCATCACATAATGTGTGGGGATATCCCTCTACGTGGAGCGGCTCCATAAGCTCAGTGGACTGTGACGGATCTGCTGGATACCTGGTCGTGCCAACATCCAACACACCACCGAGCCATCACATAATGTGTGGGGATATCCCTCTACGTGGAGCGGCTCCAAACTCTCAGTGGACTGTGACGGATCTGCTGGATACCTGGCCGTGCCAACATCCAACACACCACCGAGCCATCACATAATGTTGGGGATATCCCTCTACGTGGAGCGGCTCCAAACTCTCAGTGGACTGCGATGGATCTGCTACATACCTGACCGTGCCAACACACCACCGAGCCATCACATAATGTTGGGGATATCCCTCTACGTGGAGCGGCTCCATAAGCTCAGTGGACTGTGACGGATCTGCTGGATACCTGGCCGTGCCAACATCCAACACACCACCGAGCCATCACATAATGTTGGGGATATCCCTCTACGTGGAGCGGCTCCAAACTCTCAGTGGACTGCGATGGATCTGCTACATACCTGACCGTGCCAACACACCACCGAGCCATCACATAATGTTGGGGATATCCCTCTACGTGGAGCGGCTCCATAAGCTCAGTGGACTGTGACGGATCTGCTGGATACCTGGCCGTGCCAACATCCAACACACCACCGAGCCATCATATAATGTGTGGGGATATCCCTCTACGTGGAGCGGCTCCAAACTCTCAGTGGACTGTGACGGATCTACTACATACCTGGCCGTGCCAACATGCCACCGAGCCATCATATAATATGTGGGGATATCCCTCTATGTGGAGCGGCTCCAAACTCTCAGAGGACTGTGACGGATCTACTACATACCTGACCGTGCCAACATCCAACACACCACCGAGCCATCATATAATGTGTGGGGATATCCCTCTACGTGGAGCGGCTCCAAACTCTCAGTGGACTGTGACGGATCTACTACATACCTGACCGTGCCAACATCCAACACACCACCGAGCCATCATATAATGTGTGGGGATATCCCTCTACGTGGAGCGGCTCCAAACTCTCAGTGGACTGTGACGGATCTACTACATACCTGACCGTGCCAACATCCAACACACCACCGAGCCATCATATAATGTGTGGGGATATCCCTCTACGTGGAGCGGCTCCAAACTCTCAGTGGACTGTGACGGATCTACTACATACCTGACCGTGCCAACACACCACCGAGCCATCACATAATGTTGGGGATATCCCTCTACATGGAGCGGCTCCAAACTCTCAGTGGACTGCGATGGATCTGCTGGATACCTGGTCGTGCCAACATCCAACACACCACCGAGCCATCACATAATGTTGGGGATATCCCTCTACATGGAGCGGCTCCAAACTCTCAGTGGACTGCGATGGATCTGCTGGATACCTGGTCGTGCCAACATCCAACACACCACCGAGCCATCACATAATGTTGGGGATATCCCTCTACATGGAGCGGCTCCAAACTCTCAGTGGACTGCGATGGATCTGCTACATACCTGACCGTGCCAACATCCAACACACCACCGAGCCATCACATAATGTTGGGGATATCCCTCTACATGGAGCGGCTCCAAACTCTCAGTGGACTGCGATGGATCTGCTGGATACCTGGTCGTGCCAACATCCAACACACCACCGAGCCATCACATAATGTTGGGGATATCCCTCTACATGGAGCGGCTCCAAACTCTCAGTGGACTGCGATGGATCTGCTACATACCTGACCGTGCCAACATCTAACATGCCACCGAGCCATCACATAATGTGTGGGGATATCCCTCTACGTGGAGCGGCTCCAAACTCTCAGTGGACTGTGATGGATCTGCTGGATACCTGGCCGTGCCAACATCCAACACACCACCGAGCCATCATATAATGTGTGAAGATATCCCTCTACGTGGAGCGGCTCCAAACTCTCAGTGGACTGTGACGGATCTGCTGAATACCTGGCCGTGCCAACATCCAACACACCACCGAGCCATCACATAATGTGTGGGGATATCCCTCTACGTGGAGCGGCTCCAAACTCTCAGTGGACTGTGATGGATCTACTACATACCTGGTCGTGCCAACACCCAACACACCACCGAGCCATCACATAATGTTGGGGATATCCCTCTACGTGGAGCGGCTCCAAACTCTCAGTGGACTGTGACGGATCTGCTGGATACCTGGTCGTGCCAACACCCAACACACCACCGAGCCATCACATGATGTTGGGGATATCCCTCTACGTGGAGCGGCTCCAAACTCTCTGTGGACTGTGACGGATCTGCTGGATACCTGGTCGTGCCAACACCCAACACACCACCGAGCCATCACATGATGTTGGGGATATCCCTCTACGTGGAGCGGCTCCAAACTCTCAGTGGACTGTGATGGATCTGCTGGATACCTGGCCGTGCCAACATCCAACACACCACCGAGCCATCACATAATGTGTGGGGATATCCCTCTACGTGGAGCGGCTCCAAACTCTCAGTGGACTGTGACGGATCTGCTGGATACCTGGCCGTGCCAACACCCAACACACCACCGAGCCATCACATGATGTTGGGGATATCCCTCTACGTGGAGCGGCTCCAAACTCTCTGTGGACTGTGACGGATCTGCTGGATACCTGGTCGTGCCAACACCCAACACACCACCGAGCCATCACATAATGTGTGGGGATATCCCTCTACGTGGAGCGGCTCCAAACTCTCAGTGGACTGTGATGGATCTACTACATACCTGGTCGTGCCAACACCCAACACACCACCTAGCCTCTTTACTGCTGTGGGCCTTAGCGTCACATTTTATATTGGCCGTGAAAGACCGGTAATTTTGTTCAGAGGCCTCTTTATCAGGCTTGAGGTTCTTTTACGTGCTGTAAATGTACGACACGGAACTACCGGCTTTACTTCCCTTCCGAAGGAAGCCATGCTAAGGATTTTTTCGCCCGAAAATGTCCATGGCCCCCCAAGAACTTACTGCTGGACGCAGTGGCGTATATTGAGGAGGGGTTATGTGTAGGGATCCATTTTAAACAATATGCATCATTTTATTGATCCTGAGGTGAAGTATTTAATAAATAAGTGGAGTTGATGTTCTCAGATTAAGGTGCAGAGTTAGGATAGGATGTTTTACGGATTATAAGCGGCAAATGTGTTGTGACATGATAATTAATGACCACTGTGAAGTATTGTACAGCTGCAGGCTTTCTAGTTCTAAACCGGTAGATATTGTACCGGATCGAATACATGGCCCCGATATCTGGCTGTACCTTCGCCATACAAAGTGCACCTTTCGTCACATTGTCCAAGACAGCTACCATTAGCAAGTATCTCGTTCCCGCCAACATATTAAGGTGCTGTTGTTTTAACGAAGCTTTTTTGCTATTTATTTTTATATCTTTTTAGCAAGGGGGCTTCCAATCCCCCTCCCTCCGGCTAGCTTCTGCCTCGGAAGTGACAAAGTGCGAACTGCCTTTTACGGCATTAACCGTTTCCGAGGTGTCTACTCGTTGCTATTGGCTTGAAAGTGGTAAGTCTTCACAATAGCGTTTTTACTTTCTCTAGTATATATGTCGTCCTCCGTGGTGGAGTGGTTACCATGCTAGCCTCTGGTTCCCGAAGTCGCGGGTTCAAACCCGGCGGAGGGCAATGGTATTTTTTTCGGGCGTAAAAACCCTTCGCATGGCTTCCTTCGAAAGGAAAGTAAAGCTGGTGATCCCGTGTCGTAGTTTTACGGCACGTAAAAGAACCTCAAGCCTAATAAAGGGGCCTCTGAGCAAAATTACCGGTCTTTTACGCCCAATGTAGAATGGGAAGTTAACAACCATGATAATTAAAGGGCGTCCATTAATAAAACTCAAATTAATTTTATTTTTACTATGTATAGTAAGTAGGGGAAGTATTGCATTCCACCAAAAAAAATCGATATCGAGATTTCGCCGGAAATACATGTTTTGATGTGCCCTGAATCCAAATAAAGCATGTGTGTCTGTCCGTCAGTCTGTGAACAGCATAACTCAAAAACGAAAACTCGGATAAATACCAAACTTGGTGCTTGAGTTTACAAGGATGCGACGCGAAGATTTTCAAGAAAATCCCCCACCACAGACTTCTTGTTACATGGAACATTGTTAGAAAATGTTGATTTTCTCAAACATGGCTAACGATTTTAATTAAAAATCATATGTTTAAGATATTCTTATGGCAAATGATATGTATATCGAGTTTTGTGCGAATGTTGCCAAAAGCCCCCTTCATTGAATGAGCTTTCGCATAACGATACACCGTAAGAGATAGACAAACTTTTAATGTAGATCTCGTTAAAACACACAATTTAGTCATATACGTTTTTTTATATTCTGGACATACAAAGAATACTCGACATAGCAACCAGCTCTTAAAACATTTGACTATCGCTTAAAGTCTACCAATTCCCCTTGCAGCATCTACAAGAACATTAGCAATAAGATTAACATGAAGTAGATGGAGAATAAGCGTTTGTACAAGAGTAGAGAAAGTCATGTGAGTGTAACACATCAGATTCAGCGTTTCTCTTGTACTCATAATGAAACTCTTTCAGCAAACGTTTATCCCGATTCATATAGCAGATAAAAAATAAGTTTTTTTAAAGGATGTTTTGGAAACGATGTGTATAGAAAGTCAGTCGAATATGAGACATTGGAGGTTTTGACATAAATTTTAACGAGATCAAAATATAACGTAATTTTTTTTTGTCTTTAGTGGTTTCGTTCACGGCTCCTGTGGTGAGGGTTCGTAGGTTCAATTCCCGATTCTGGGGGGGATTTTATGTCGGCCGTATCCAAGTCTTCGCCTATGATTAATTCATGTAAACCCAACGTGGTTGAGTGTGTACGGTACGAGCTGTAGGTCCTTTCGTTCCATTACCCTACGGACCTGTTTTGGCTGCATCCTGTAATGGTAAATTTATAATGTTATATTTATTTTGTTGTTGAGCCCCACGTTGTGGTAGCCAATTTGAAGTAATATTTGTGCTTACGTAATATGTTTTTACGTAAATTATTAGAACTTGAAGATCTTATATTGTGCTGCTTTTGTTTTGTTTGGTTACATAATTTTAACTGCCCCACGTATGGGCGCCAATTTGTAACGGTAAATTTATAATGTTATTTGTGTATGTGTTTACTCAACATGGTGAAGCCATCTTGTGATGTGATTCATTTGTTAGGCTTGTTAGCTCCATCTGGTGTTAGCAATTTGCGGCAGTATTAGTGTTCGTTTGAAAGAATGCTACTGTTATTTTATTTAATTTTGGTTCTCTGTCCTCCGGCTAGCTATGATCTTTTGGTCAAGCACTTCTCTTTATACAGGTTGTGTAAACGGAAAGGAATCTTTTATCCAAAGATAACACTGATGAAGAAATTTGTTTTACACTTTTATTGTCGAACACATTAACTATCACATTTACACATTGATCTTGACACTCGCCAAACTGAAACTTATAATAACTTCATTACTGATAATTCTTAATTCGCGTACTTCAACTTTTTTGTATAATTAACTTTATAACACTTGAGATTTTTCATAACTCTGTTACGCGTAACCTGCAAATTGATATCCGACGTGTGCCGTACAAATACTTTCGACGAACTGACTGACTGAAGGCGACGTGTACTTTACAAATTTTTTCGATGAACTGACGGGAATGCGACGTGTAGTGTACAAAGAATTTTGATGAACTGACGGACTCTACCTCTAACCTACCTTTTATACTCCTACACCCAGATATGCCTAAAGATTATAACTGAGCTGCAATTGGCTAATAAAACGCGCCAACATTAGCGTCTATTTTTATATCCAATGAAAATTATGAATACATATGCTCTAGGGAAATGTTCCAGAAGATTCTAAAGGAAAACGCGCCAACATTACGTAACTTCTCGTTTCCAATAATGATAAACAGCTCACCCCCTCGCTGCATTATTGCACGCTATTATTGTCAGTTTCAGTAAGGCCGTATAAACTTACTTCTCAACAATAATTACAATCAATAAACATCTCAAATCAATGTCACATAAAAATGCATATTCATACTATAATCATTCTTTACATTTAAATAATTTGTGATACAAATTACTGCATCAATCCAGACATCGCTTGATGGAAGGCGGTTTCTCAGGAGCCTTGACATTCAATGATAATGAAATGAACGTAAAACGCCATCTACGAACTCAGTTTAGTGTTCATGTCAGTATCTGAAACGTTTTGTTTTAATCACTGTTAGAATAAAATATCAGGAAGTACCGTGAGGTGGCGAGCGGCAATTGTCGGTGCGACGTTCGGCTCACAGCGATTCGTGTTACAACGAAGAGTATTTCTTTGTTTAAAGTGTCTCATTAAAGGGACAGGTTTCAAAAATACGAATCAGCTGCTCGAAAAACCAAGAAAAAGTTATTAAATCGTGAACAGGTTTTGAACACTCAAAAAGTTCTTTGTCCTAAAACTTTAAAAAGCGAGAATGAAAGTGAAGGACGAGTTCTCATGTGGTGGTTTAACTGAAAAAGACTGTGACCCACATTAAGGTAGTGACAGATCCAGGTACTTGCCCCAACACATGACGAAATTGTGCAAAAAGCTATACAGTTTCATTATCGTTTATGTTCTGTTTATAATTTTATTTGAACATTTAGGTTTTATATTGTGGAAGGATTGTTCAACAACAAAGGGCTAAGTTGTGAACCATGCGATGTCATGTTCACAAAGATGTTGTTTAAAACTTGTTAATAAGGGCGTATCTGTCCTAAACAATAATTTTGAACTTTATCTCGCTTGAATTTTAATAAAATTTGAAAAAAACTCAATAATAAGTGGTTTGTTGTTATCATTAGCATGTGTTAATTTCGTACCACATCAGTGGCCTGGGTGTTCATTAAAAATCTTGCCACAATAAGGACTCCAGCAAATAAACCAGTAACATTAATTACTATAAATAAAAAAAACATTGTGTTACGTTCACATGACTTTCTACCCTCTATCGTTTATACAAACTATGTTTCCATCTGGTTAATTTTAATCGGGATAAACCTTTCCGGAAATTGCTACATTTCGTTATAGATACAAAGAGAACAGCGATAGTCAAATGTTTAACAACTGGACGCTATATGCTGGTCTTAAAATTCCATACTGTTTCCATGACATCGTGAGAAACAAGTGAATATCTACGGCTCTTTAATGTTGAACAATTGGAAGCATTAATAACTGATATCTCGAAAATGGCTTATGCGACAAAAGTGTTATTTGAAATACTTGTGTGCTTATAAGAGATCTACAATTTTTGTGTAGTACGTTTTCATCTATCGTTAACGTTTACCAGTTATACAAGACTATACAAAACTCCTTCCGAATGACGACTTCACAAGCTATTCCCAGAAAATGCAAGATATGCCTTTTATTTGCCATGTAAATATCTTTAATATATGGTATTTTAATCAAAATCGTTAGCGACTTTTGCCGAATGTTGCATGTAAAGGGTGCTTGGAAATTTTCTTGAAAATCTTGGTGTCGCATGTTTGCAAAATAGTGAACTTAAATACCGATTTTTTGTTTTTGAGTTATGCTGCTCGCGCTGTGTGGATCTGTTTTAGAGTCCCCTGCCTGCTTGTGGAATTAAACAACACTACACTGCTGGGTATTAACATTGATGTGCTGGTCAACACCGACGTTAAGTCACGTGCGTTACCAAATTTGGTACGTTCACTTCCGGCAGCGCATCACCTGGTGACGTCGCTAATCGCACTGGAAACTTGGCGTTGCCATAGAAACGTGCAACCAATTCGTGAACAATGAGCAATTTTATTAACACTCTGAACGGATAGCATTCACACGAGTTTCCCTAGCCATATATTTTCTTAGCTGTTCCGATAGACGTAGCTTTGCAACCTTACAACGTGTTAAAAACATACGATTGTATGTTAATATTTACATATTTTATACAGTAGTTTTCAGGTAGGATAGGTATGTGGTGATTATGAGCACATGACTAGTATAATCGTATTCATTTGCTGTTTAACTGCGAATAAAAGCTGTACACTAACTGTGAAAATAAATGTATTGAGAATACTGATTAACAGAAATGAAATCGAATGTATGCAATTGAACCACATTTATTACAAACATGGAAATTCATGAGATAAACACTAGACAAAAGGGTAACATCCATCATCCCAGTACAAAGCTTTCTTGCTTCCAGAAAGGTGTATATTATGAGACCATAAAAATATTTAATACTCTCCCTAATGATCTTAAGAGAAAAGTTGACAATTTCAATGTCCTTAAAACTGCTGTTAAAGAGTACCTGTGCTCAAAACCATATTATTCTGTACAAGATTATCTGATTGACAAATTATCCTGATGATAATACATATATAGCTCTGTAAGTAGTATTAGTAAATATTAATGACAATTGCCAGTTATATTTGATGCCTGCTCTAGAATTAATAAAGCTATTTAAATGTTTGTATATTAAGAACTGACAGTAAATGCTATGCATTACAAATCAAATAGAACAAAATGATGAGACGAACAAAGGTACAAGCCTAGTGAAAGTTAAAATAAGTGTTCTTGTCTATAAATATAATGTTAACCTTATAACAGTAGGGAGGTATTCGATTTTGTACAAAATTACACCTGATTTGTTTAATTTTGTATATAATGTGTTTATTTTATTTTAAATGTTCTGTATTCTATGTAATATTTATATATATATATATATGTATATATATATGTGTGTGTAACTATATTGTACATTTCCTTGACACGCATATAGTATGTCTCTATTTTACTTCAAATGTTCTATATTCTATGTAATATTTATATATATGAACTATATTGTACATTTCCTTGATACGCATATAGTATGTCTCTATTTTACTTCAAATGTTCTATATTCTGTGTAATATTTATGTTTATACGTAATTTTTGTACATTTCCTTGACATGTTCTATGTTCACAAGTCTTTGGCTGCTGGTGAACTCGCAGAATGCAATCCAATCCAAAATGAAAGTTTGATAATCGAACTTAACATGGTTTGTTTCCCTGAAAACCACGTTTAAACTTGTTTTATATTGCATTTAACTTTTAGTTACTTACTTGCCACCCAAGTAATATATTTCTATCCACTGCCTGCTAATAATAGACGTTCGCCAACACACAGGAGACTGAGACGACAATCAACAGTTAACAAACGTGATATACATGTACATATTCTTGAAATTAATGAGAAATATTTTAAAGACATATTTGAAAACCTGATGTGTTATATTCACATGGCCTTCTCTACCCTTTATCGTTTATTAGTGGGTATAGTTACAAACTATACTTAAGATAGCTTATTTTTCTGGTACTTCATTTTAATGGAGATAAACCTTTACAGAAACAGCTACATTACACATTTCGTTATAGATACACAGAGAACAGCGATAGTCAAATGTTTAACAACTGGACGCTATATGCTGGCCTTAAAATTCCATACTGTTTCCATGACATCGCGAGAAACAACTGAATATCGACAGGTCCTGAAAAGAATTGCAAGTACTGAACAATTCCAACTATTAATAACGGATATCTCGGATACCACAAAGAAAAGTTATTTGAAGTAAATCGTGTTTTTTAAAGAGATCTACATTTCGTGCAGTACGTTTTCGGCTATCACTTAACCCAGTTATACAAGGTTATACAAAATTCCTTCCGAATGAAAAGGACTTCACAAGCTATTCCTAGAGAATTCAAGGTATAATTTTACTTGTCGTGTAAATATCTTTAATATATAGTATTTTAAACAAAATCGTTAGTCATTTTTGAGAAATAAATTTCGAAAAAATGTTCCATGTAAAGGATAGTTGGGGATTTTGTTGAAAATCTTCGTGTCGCATCTTTGGAAAATATTGAACTTATATACCAAGTTTGGCATTTATCCGATGTTTCGTTATTGAGTTATGCTGTTCCCACACACACGGACATTTTTCTAAAAATGCTTTTTTTTGAATACAAAGTGTCTATAAAGATGTATTTCCGGTGAAATCTCGGTATTGGATTTTTGGGTGGAATGCAATGCCTGCCATGTATGTGGTACACTGAACAGGTTCCAAAACGCAATATCGTTTGTGTTCGTCAGTTTGGCATGGCTGACCTCGTCCCTCGCTTACGTAAGTGCACGGTTCACATTACACTGCAAGGCACCTACATGTTAACAATTGAATTTTAGAAAAAACATTTCAAAAAAATCTGATGACTTTCACATGACTTTCTCTACCCTTTATCGTTTATTAGTGGGTATACAAACTATTCTTACTAAAGCTCATTTTTCTACCTATTACATTTAAATCCAAAAGAAAACAGCTGAAAATCTACGGGACTTGAAAAGAATAAGTATTAATAATTCGATCCATTAATAACAAATATGTCGGAAATGGGTGATGTCACAAAAAAGTTATTTGAAATAGAATGCTTTAAAGAGATCTAAATTTGTTGTGTAGTACACTTTCGTCTATCGCTTAACGTTTATCTAGTATACAATACAAAGCAAACTTCCTTCCGAATGTAGAGGACCTCTACATATTTGCCACGTAAATGTCTTTAATATATGTATTTTAACCAAAACCGTTAGCCATTTCTTAGAAAATAAAAACATTTCGAAAAATGTTCCATGTAAAGAGTAGTTTGGAGTGGGGGATTTTCTTGAAAATGTTCTTGTCGCATCTTTGGGAGATATTGAAATTAAATACCGAATTTGATATTTATCCGACTTTTGTTTTTTGAGTTGTGTAGGTACACACACACACACACACACACACACACACACACACAAACTTTTTTCCTAAAAATGTCTTTCTTGGATTCAAGAGACCTCAAAACATGTAATTCCACTAATATCTCGGTATAGAATTATTGGGTGGAATGCAATACCTTCTCTACCTACTACCTATGTACGTGGTAGAGAAACTAAAAATGTAGATCGCTTTGAAACACAATTTATTTCAAATGGCATCAGTCATTTCTAAGATATCCGTTATTAATGGTTCGAATTTTTCAATACTTGGGCATTCTATTCACTTGTTTCTCGCGATGTCATGGAAACAGTATGGAATTTTAAGGCCAGCATATAGCGTCCAGTTGTTAAACATTTGACTATCGCTGTCCTCTTTGTATCTATAATGTAGCCATTTCTGGTAAGGTTTATCTCTTATTAAAATGAAGTAGATAGGAAAATAAACTTCCTAATAATGATAATTTGTATACCTACTAATAAACGATAGAGGCTAGAGAAAGTCATGTGAATGTAATACATATTTGTTTTTAATGGCGGCGGTTTTGTGAAAAGATAAGCTTTTAAATAGATGGAGATCATTACACTTTTAACGTGGCAACATTAATTATGATAAACAAGCTGCCATTAACTTTGTACCTATAGAAGTTACTAGCAAATAAGGTTTTATATTGCGTGAAGACCTTGCGTGAAACGCGATTTTCACTACACACAGCATTGGAACTATTCCAGTGGCTTTCTCTACTGCCTGTGTTCGATACAAGTGCAGTTGTTTGAGGTCTTTCTTTTACTTTTATATACACTGACTCCACAACGTTTAAAATATTATAGGAGTCAAACTCGTCTATATTCATGTTACGAAGAGAGAAAAATTGTTTTTGTTTATTGACGTAGCAGTCGATTTTTATAATTGTTTGTGGCGGACTTGGGGCTATAAAACGCCTAATTTCATTTCATAAATTGCTAAAATATTGGAGGAATTAACAAAGCCTGTGTGCTTGAATAAGAACATACTTGCCTTGACTTTTAGTTGAGAATGCTATGGAGTAGGAAATAGTTCTAGAGAGTATAAAAACAAAAGCCGGTTACAATTTATTGCAAGGAATATAGACAGTTAGCCACGATGTAACAAGAGTTTAAAAAGTGACAATCGACCCTCTGTTATATTTCTTTCTTTAATTACCAATTGTCAAATACTGCAGATGTGTACATAATGAAACAGCGAAAAAACCTCTGAATTCCAATTGTATAGATGTATGCACCGAAGTTTCTGGATGCCGAAACCTTCTGATAGCTGTCATGCAAGAAAGTCTTGTTTTATTTTCATTGTATCTACGTTGTAATCAATTCGTTAGCAGGAAATGCTAAATAATTGTATAAAGAGAGAAAAAGTGGAGTTTTATTTATGGACGCTCTTTAACTGCTGTGATCCTTGGCGTCCCATTCTATATTGGGCGCGAAAGACCGGTAACTTTGCTCAGAGGCATCTTTATCAGGCTTGAGGTTCTTTTACGTGCCGTAAATCTGCGACACGGGACCACCTAATTTACTTCCCTTCAGAAGGAAGCCATGCTATGGATTTTTACGCCCGAAAATAATCTATTGCCCTCCTTCGGGTTTGAACCGCGACCTCGGAAACTAGAGGCTAGCATGGTACTCCTAGATCACGGAGGACAAGTGAATTCTGACGATGATTGTTCCACACCGAAGGGCACTTATAGGTAGAAGTTGGAAGACTGTCGGGGGAGGTTAAGGAAGTGAGACGTTCCGCTGATGTTTCACGTCCTTTTGTGTGAATATCGAGGCCTTTTCATCTCTTAGTCGGGACTGTGCAAAATTACAATTATAAGGTGTAAAGCCCTCTAAATCATTGTGCAATTTCTTAAAAAAAAACGGGGGAGGTAAATGACATTAACTTTGGAACGTCGGGTAAGACAAGTACAAACAATATTACAGTTCTAACATTCATGTGCGCTGTTTACAACATCCGTTTTCATTTTGTAGCACAATTGTTGTGGTATAAAACCTGGAATGGAATTTTATTTGACGGGAAAAATGCCAAAGTCGTTTAAATTTCATGTCCGTAATTTTGTTATAGGAAATTGCTCTACTTAATGCAATTTTCAAAATTGTTTGTTCTCTCTGCATATTAAAATGATTTCATTCGCCAGGCGTTCCATACTGAAGCAATCACGGCCGACTATCACAAGTGTTGAGCTTTAGACTGAAATTAAATTACAAAGCACAAGTAGGTATCTAGTGCGAGTGAAATTCGGTTAAATACGTAATATAACAAGAATCCGACATGATTTGCTGTAAAACCAGAGATTATATATTGTGCATAATCGCCATCTACGAGTAGTCAATGGAGACGAGCTTGATGAAGACAGATGATACCAAATGTTATTGCTCATATTTTCGACATATTTGTTACTATTGAGAATTTTCTCTGTTAATTTGGCTGCTAGGATTATTTAAAGTGGAGATCGCTATTGCTCGAGTTTCTATCACTGCAAACCCTACCTCCTAAATTATTCCTTCTTTTCTCTTTGTCCCACATATCTTGAGTTATTGCACCTTCAGCTTTATCATTCTCTATTGGATCTCATCTTTCAGCAAGCAGTTTCTTCATACTTGATCAATCTGCCAGTCCATCTCACGCGCACTATTCTCCATACCTATACGTAGTTGAAGTAGTTACCTCACTTCGTCGCAACCTCCGCACAATGTTTTCAAGGTCAGACAGGTGGTGTTTGTTTTGGCATTACTATTTTCTGTTTGACAAAAGTTCGTGGTACATAATCTTTGTTTTGTCAAGGCTGATTAAGGTATTGATCCCCTTCAAGCGAATATTTTCCCACAAAACATATTTAGTCACATAACACTAATAAAACTAAAATGAACTCGCTTTTTAAAGGAAGCTTGGACGTGTTTGTTCTGCTGAAACTGCACACACTCCATGCAGTGCTAGCTTTCACTTTCTGGTTTAATATACACAAGTCAAGAATTGAACTGTTTCCATACCTTCTGTGTTAAATAAAGTTTGCTTGCAATGAAAGAAAATAACCTTTCAGGGAAAAAAAAACAAACAAAACTTCTGATGCGTTACATTCTCACGACTTTCGCTGTCCATTCTTCAACAAACTGTTGTCTACTTGATGCCACATTACACGTTTCCTTGTAGGTGCAATGGAATTGTGGGAATAAGCGACAGTCAATTCTTTAACAATGTCTCTCTTTGCGAGATCAAGAAAAGAAACACGGATGGCGATTTTGCGGTTTAAAAAGTATAAAGTATTCGAAATTCAAACCTATAATACAGAATATCTCTGAAATGGTTAACGTCATACAAAATTGTTTATTTGTGCAATTTAACAAGATCAGCATGTTTTGTGCTTTTGTCTGCCTTTTACAGTTTACAAGTTATAAACGATTCTTTCAAAATGAAGAGGACTGACTTCACCGGACATTCCTAGAAAATTTAAGACATACATTTTGTCATCCAAATATTTAAATATATGATATTTTAATAAAAATCGTTAAAGCTATTTTTTAGAAAATAAAAAAAAATGTCGAAAATGTTGATGTAAAGGATAGTTTGGGATGGGAGGGATTTTCTTGAAAATAGTTGTGTCGCATCTTTGGAAGGTGCTTATTGCTATTTAACCGACTTTTCGTTTTTGGGTTATGCTGTTCACATACACAAGGACCTTTTTCTAAAAGGGATTTTTTAATTCATGGGACCTCGAAACGTGTATTTGCACTGATATCGATGTTTTGGGTGAAATGGAGTGATTCCTCTACATACTATAGGTAAGCATCATAACTCAAAAAGTCAGGTAAATTAAGTCAGTATCCTCCAAAGATGCGAGACGAAGATTTTCAAGAAAGTTCCCTTAACATGGAACATTTTTGGTTATTTTTACTTTCTCAAAATGGCTCTAAAGATTTTGTTTAAAGTACCATATATTAAATATATTTACATGGCAAATAAAATGTATACCTTGAATTTTCTAGGAATAACCTGCGAAGTCATCTTTATTCTGAAGGAATTTTGTATAATCTTGTGTAACTGATATACGAAAGCGTACTACTCAAGAACTTTAGATCTCTTTAAAACACAATTTATGTCGAAAAACACTTTTTGTGGCACGAATCATTTGCGGGATATCGCTATTAATGGTTCGATTTTTTGTTTTTGTTTTAATTCCTTTTATACTCTACCTTAACTGCAATAGTATTATCGGCGACCTTTTAACTTTGGAACATATTCCTATCAGCAATAACGTTAGCTGTTATTGGATTTCTGGTTTTATACATCACACACACTTCCAGACTCTGGGGAGGATAACAAAAGGCTAGAGAAAGTTTCCCACCCCCAGCCGAGAGTCGAACAGAAGCCAGGTGCTGTATCGACAGTGGTTCGAATCGTTCAATACTTCGTTATTCTTTTAAAGTCTTGTCGATATTCAGTTGTTTCTCGTGATGACGTGGAAAGATCATGGAGTTTTAAGGCAGCATATAGCGTGCAGTTGTTAAACATTTGACTATCGCTGTTCTCTTTGTATCTATAACGAAATGTGTAATGTAGCTGTTTCTGTAAAGGTTTATCTCGATTAAATTGAAGTAGATAGGAAAATAAGCTTTCATAAGAAT
This sequence comes from Deroplatys truncata, assembly GCA_030765065.1. Taxonomy (NCBI): domain Eukaryota; kingdom Metazoa; phylum Arthropoda; class Insecta; order Mantodea; family Mantidae; genus Deroplatys; species Deroplatys truncata. The sequence goes on from CM060981.1 coordinate 15,429,071, forward strand.
AATTTGTATACCCACTAATAAGCCATAGGGGATACAGAAAACCGTGTGAATGTAACACAGATCCTTATTATAGACACATACATACTTGCAAACTGTGGAGAGTAGGGAATGATTATAATTAAAGAAAATTCCGCAGACCCAGTCGGGAATTCAACCCGGAACCGCTGGATTAGGAAGCCAGAACGCTGACAAGACAGTCAACTACCATTGTTGCCCAGTGACCGTATAGAGAAAGGTGGCTACCCCACTTTCTGTACGCAGAAATGATTCTCTTTGTAATTGAAAACAAAAAGTTTGTCTTAACAAAATAAAGACCATTAGGACAATATGGAGATGTAATTAAGTGATATTTCTCACGACGGACGGAGAAAGTCCGGTCCGCCTGTGAACTGGGTAACCAGAACGGCATGCCATGCGATACCTCGGCTCGCATTCTCTGTAGCGACTTTGTCAAGTGAATCATGAATCTGCTTAGGAGAGTGGTAAGTGCATTTTACCTATGAGAAATAGTAGCATTTTTGTCATAACCAAGTCTACCGTGAATTGAGTGAAGTGCAATGGCTAATGTTTGCGCATGCGCGATTTTCCCACAAGTTTACAACAGAGAAACTGTACGCGAGAATTTGCGTTTTAATGTAAATGGATGTAGCATTGTGACGGGAACGACAATTTGCCCCTCCCTCATTTTATATATCTTAAAAACAAACGGGTAGTGATTTTTCATGTAAAACATTGAAGGTGTTTTCAACAAATGAAATATTGGGAAACACGTAAGTAGTTTTAGGTTAAGTGATTATTTACAAACGTAGAGACCATCGCCCATACCTAAGTGTAACCACTGCATTACGAGAGTAGGTAAGTACATTGAAATTAAATTGAGTTTTATTTACGGACGCTCTTTAACTGCTGTGGTCCTTAGCGTCCCGTTCTATATTGGACATGAAAGACCGGTAATTTTGCTCAGAGGCCTCTTTATCAGGCTTGAGGTTCTTTTACGTGCCGTAAATCTACGACACGGGACCACCGGCTTTACTTCCCTTCCGAAAGAAACCATGCTAAGGATTTTTACGCCCAAAAAAATCCATCGCCCTCCGCCGTGTTTGAACCCGCGACCTTGGTAAGTGCATTGCATAGTATAGAGCAACCGCACGGAGAGCGGAAGAGCCATGATTCAAATCCTGGCAATGACATTGAGTTTTTCAGTCTGATTCTAACTTTCCAACCTTGTGCTACACTCGTTTGTCTGAAAGAAGAATCATCATTGATTGACGTAATAGTGATTAACCATGAAGCCCGGGACTTATGACATTGTAAGTCGCTATTGGAGATGAACTTGATCTCCTTGTGGTTACCGGAAAAACACGCGTCAGTTGGGCAATATAATGTCGTGCCGGTCCCACTGATAATTGATCCCGGATTTCCTCCATTGTGGCTTTAAATCCCACTCCTGACACCAGTTTGACTTCCTGTCTCTTTTCGTCTCTTCTGTGTTTGCTTGTGTGTAGCACTGCAATTAACGACGCGAAAATAGCCTCTTCCCTCTTCCGCTCGTTCACTAAAAGGACTCGCCTTCTAATCTCTTTTCGCTCGCTGACGCGTCAAACACACGACTCGTCATGTAAACACTGCGACTTTATTTCTCTCTTTCTATACTCGCACAAGATCGCTTAGAAAGTTATGTATAGGGCGAGGTAAGGGAAGGTCTAGAAGCTTCTAGTGACTTCCCGATTCGTTGCGTATCTTTCGTTACCTCAGGGTGCCTCTTCAACTAATCATATGCCGGGGAACACTAGACACACGATTGGGAGGCCCCCCCGCCGTCTCTCTTCAACTAATCATGCGCCGGCGAACACTAGACAAACGGCTCGGCGCCTCCCCTGTCTCTCTCCAACCAATCATTAGCCGGCGCGCACTTGAACACGGCAGGACGCTTCGCCCTGTCTCTCTTTCCAACTAGTCATGCGCTGGCGAACACTACACACATGGCTCAACGCCTCACCTCTCTCGCTACTACCAATCATACGCTGGCTAACACTTACACAAACGGCTCGGCGCCTCCCTGTGTCCCTCTCTTCAATCAATCTACTCGGCGTGCATTGGACATGGCCGAACGTCTCGCCCTGTCTTTCGTTGCAACCAAATCATTAGCCGGCGAGCACTGGACATAAGGTTGGACGTCTCGCCATCTCTCTCCAACCAAATCATTAAGCCGGCGAGCACTGGACACAAGGTTGGACGTCTCGCCATCTCTCTCCAACCAAATCATTAAGCCGGCGAGCACTGGACACAAGGTTGGACGTCTCGCCATCTCTCTCCAACCAATCATTAGTCGGCGCGCACTGGACATGGCTGGACGCCTCGCCCTGTCTTTCGTTGCAACCAATCATTAGCCGGCGCGCACTGGACACAAGGTTGGACGTCTCGTCATCTCTCTCCAACCAAATCATTAGCCGGCGCGCACTGGACACAAGGTTGGACGTCTCGCCATCTCTCTCCAACCAAATCATTAGCCGGCGAGCACTGGACATGGCTGGATGCCTCGCCATCTCTCTCCAACCAAATCATTAGCCGGCGCGCACTGGACACAAGGTTGGACGTCTCGCCATCTCTCTCCAACCAATCATTAGCCGGCGCGCACTGGACATGGCTGGACGCCTCGCCCTGTCTTTCGTTGCAACCAATCATTAGCCGGCGCGCACTGGACACAAGGTTGGACGTCTCGCCATCTCTCTCCAACCAAATCATTAAGCCGGCGAGCACTGGACACAAGGTTGGACGTCTCGCCATCTCTCTCCAACCAATCATTAGCCGGCGCGCATTGGACATGGCTGGACGCCTCGCCCTGTCTTTCGTTGCAACCAATCATTAGCCGGCGAGCACTGGACACAAGGTTGGACGTCTCGCCATCTCTCTCCAACCAATCATTAGCCGGCGCGCACTGGACACAAGGTTGGACGTCTCGCCATCTCTCTCCAACCAAATCATTAGCCGGCGCGCACTGGACACAAGGTTGGACGTCTCGCCATCTCTCTCCAACCAAATCATTAGCCGGCGCGCACTGGACACAAGGTTGGACGTCTCGCCATCTTTCTCCAACCACTCATTAGCCGGCGCGCACTGGACACAAGGTTGGACGTCTCGCCATCTCTCTCCAACCACATTAGCCGGCGCGCACTGGACACAAGGTTGGACGTCTCGCCATCTCTCTCCAACCAAACCATTTGCCGGCGCGCACTGGACACAAGGTTGGACGTCTCGCCATCTCTCTCCAACCAATCATTAGCCGGGGCGCACTGGACACAAGGTTGGACGTCTCGCCATCTTTCTCCAACCAAATCATTAGCCGGCGCGCACTGGACACAAGGTTGGACGTCTCGCCATCTTTCTCCAACCACTCATTAGCCGGCGCGCACTGGACACACGGTTGGACGTCTCGCCATCTTTCTCCAACCAAATCATTAGCCAGGGAGCATGAACACATGGTGGACGCCTCCTCCTGTCTCTCACAGTGTGGTTTCTTTTTAGCTTTAAAAAGTACTTTTTTGATTTCACATGCACTCTTTTGTTTCTCGCAAGGTATCTAGGCCAGCATATAGCAAGCCGCTCTTTAAACATTTGACCATTGTGGTAGTCTCCTTTATGTTCCGCGGGTGCTGATGACCTTAGCTGTTTTGCGCCCTTAAACCGCATCTCATCATCATCATCATCATCATCATCATCATCCCTTTATGTTCCGGGACAACTACAGCCAAGTATGTATGGCAACCATCATTCATCAACATTAGTAAGAAGTAAACACTAACCATAGCTGATCAGAATATCAAATATCCATATCTTGAGGCTTGTCTTACTGTTTGATCTTGAGTTCATAGCTCAGTTGACTGAAACATTAAATGTAACTGATCAGAATATCAAGTATCCATATCTTGAGACTTCTCTTACTGTTTGATCTTGAGTTCATAGCTCAGTTGACTGAAACATTAAATGTAGCTGGTCAGAATATGAAGTCCCCATAGATCAATAGTAATGTACATACATATGACCCCCCCCCAGGGGCTCACCTTATGCGAGTACGGGTTTTGGCGTATCATCCTTCCACCCTCGTCTGGTCGAGGTGGGTTCGTCCTCGTGATCGGGGGACTCAAGGTAGGCTCTCGTGCGTTCTGTGCATTTCATTACATGACGCTCCTCGCCATCGTTTCTTCCTTCTCTTCTATTTATGCACATTTCGCCCCACGCCCATTCATTTACACCTCTCTTTTACTTTTTCGCCGGCCTAGCTTGCGTGCGAAACGCCCACACATTTTTAGTTTCTTTTATCCTTTTATTTTAATCCTCCGTGGACACAGTCTGACGGATACCCGCGCACTGGTTGCGCAGCTGTGTGAGTGGGTAATGGCGTCATCTCCACCACTCGGGTCGTCATGTAGGGTATGTGTTCGTATTCGCTGTTCAACTGCAGTCCCGCGGGGGGGGGGCCATTGCATGAGCTGCTGACTTCTGACGGCGATTGGGTCCCTCTGTCTATGTTCTGGGAGGTGTGACCCTGGGGTGAGTTTGGTATTGATAGGCCAATCACCCAAGCTGGGTTAACGCCCGGGAAGTCCGAGCCCGAGGTCGGAGACGGTTGCAATGGTGGAGGATTTATTTCGCTATGGAGCACCCTTTCTCCATTGTAAGTAACAAGCGCCGTAAAGTATTTGCAACAGAAGTAGCACCACCAACAACTGGTTGTTACTTAGTGATTTCGCGAACTGAGGAAGGTCAAACTTTTGAGAAGGTGAACCCTTTTATTGTTCAGAAGGGCATTGACGCAATTGCAGGTGCGGTTCAGTCCTGCACTCGTCTTAGGATTAGTTCATTGTTGGTTCAAACCAAATCCGAACAGCAGACTAAGTCCTTGTTGCGTGCCACGCTTCTCCACGGCTATCCTATCCGTGTTGAGAAGCAGCGCACCTTGAATTCCTGTCGAGGCGTTGTCACCACGCATAGCCTCGATGGTATATCGGACGAGGAACTGGTAGAATATCTTGCAGACCAGAAGGTGACAGCGGTTCATCGAGTGCAGGCCAAACGCGACAGAGTATTGGTACCCACTCGTACCCTGTTTATAACATTTGATGGCGTCGATCTACCCACGAGCATTTCAGCAGGGTACGAACGCATTGCGGTGAGGCTCTATATTCCTGGACCTCTGCGTTGTTTTAAATGCCAACGTTTTAGGCATACGCAAGTCTCTTGCAAGAGTGCCGTTTCCATCTGTGCCTCTTGTAGTGAGCCCTCACACGATGGTACCTGTTTATCTGCCCTCGTCTCCGTAAATTGCAAAGGGTCACATTCTGATTCATTTGCCAACTGTCAGTGGTATTTGGACGAGAAGGCGATCCAGGAGATCCGGGTAAAGGAGAAACTCTCCTTCGCCGAAGACCGGAGGCGTACAATGCGCGCCAACCTTCTCTCCTGCGATCTGGTACATTTAGTTCTGTTGTTGCCTCGCCAGTACCCCGACAGGATGCCGAAACACAGACCTGGACCTTGACTGCATTAACCGCCACTACCATCCGGCCGTCCGTCCGTTTCTAGTACTGTTATCAAGCCATCCAAAGCTGGTCCTAAGGTTCTGAAGTCTCAAGGCACTGCAAAGAAGCCAAAGCAGAAACTTCGTAAAGAAGATTTTCTGAAACGCCCTCCGCGTGCGCGCGGTAAGAAATGTTCACCTTCTCCTCCTCGAAAGTCGCAGTCCCAGGATGCTCCTGGGACAACCCGCGCTCAGCGGCCACCTTCACCCATTGCCACCCAGAACCGATTCACGGCGCTTGAATCGGTTTCTGGCACTGAGCGCGTGGGCCCTCCCTTCGAGGAGCCTATGGAGTCTGACCAACTCCATACCAAAAGCCCGAGCCCAAAGGTTAAGCAAAATATTATTTTAAGTCGCCCTTCTAAGTAGACAGTTTATCCCTTTTATTCATGGCTATCCTGACCTGGAATTTACGTGGTGTTCGATTACATAGAGGCGGAACTGCAACTTTTATTGCGATCCCATTCACCTATGGTCGTGTGTTTGTAGGAGACCAAGCTTCGCTCTCACGACCCTTTTGATCTCCGAGGGTACACTCCAGTTCGCTACGATCTTGAACCGGATGAGGGTGCTCCCGCTCATGGAGGTGTCATGTTGTTAGTGCGTAACGACGTTCATTTTCAAACTCTAGCTCTTACGTCCGACTTGTAAGCTGTTGCCGTTTGGCTTCAATTGCCCGGCTTTTTCTTTTCTGTTTGCTCTGTCTATTCGCCTCCATCGTCTCCCCTCGCTATCGCGGACATTCGAGATCTCCTGTCCGCTCCCCAACGCCATTTCTTCTGTTGGGAAATTTTAATGCCCATCACCCCCTGTGGGGTTCGCCAAGGGCTTGCGCGAGGGGAACTCTTCTTTCCGACATTTTTTATCAGTTCAACCTCTCCATCCTCAATACAGGTGAACCTATTTTCTTTCTGAATCTTCTGGTACTTTCTCTCACTTAGACCTTGCCGTTTGCTCACTCCAGCTTGCTAGTCGTCTGCAGTGGAACGTCGTCGCTGACACCTACTCCAGCGACCATTACCCCTGCATCGTTTCTCTTTTGTCTCACCACGTCCAGCATTCCAGAGTACCTACCTGTATATTCAGAAAAGCGGACTGGAGATTGTATTCCAGCCTAGTGTGTTTTGAGGACCAGCCCTTGACTGCCGTTAACCAAATGGTACAGCACCTTACGTCTACGATTCTATCTGCCGCCGCACGCACAATTCCCCGATCATCTTCTCGCCCTCGGCGTATTCCTGTTCCGTGGTGGAACGAGGATTGTCGGGACGCCGTTCGTGCTCGTAGGACTGCGCTTAGGGTGTTTCGGCGACACCCTACACTTGATGATTTGGTTACTTTTAAACAATCGTGCGCCAGGGCTCGTCGCATTATTCAGGATAGCAAGAAGGCGTCTTGGACTCCTTTTGTCGAGTCTTTTAATCGCTTTACGCCCTCATCTGTTGTTTGGGATAAACTTTGTCGCTTCTCAGGTAAAGTGTCGCATTGTACTGTTTCTGGCCTTCAGGCTCCCAATGCCACCACAGTGGATCCGGCTGCCATTGTGATACGGTAATTTGTATCACAAATTACTCAGATGTAATTAATGATTGTAATATGAATATGTATTTTTATGTGACATTGATTTCAGAGGTTTATTAATTGTAATTATTATTGGTAAATAATAATATATGGCTTTACTGAAACTGTCAACAATAACGCAATAATGCAGCAATGGGGTGAGTTGTTTATCATTACCGGGAACCAGGAAGTTACGTAATGTTTCGCGCGTTTCTTCCGTTGAGAAGCTTCTAAAACATTTCCTAAAGCAATATGTATTCGTGGTTTTCATTGGATATTGAAATAGACGCTAATGTTGGCGCGTTTTATTAGCCAATAGCAGTTCATTTATAATCTTTAGGCATATCTTGATGCAGGCCTATAAATAAGCCAGGTCCGAGGTAGCTATACCCCCAGTTCAACAGAATTCTCAATACTATACACATCGGTCTCTCAGTTCGTCAAGTTACACGCAGCGGAATTACGAGAATTATTATAAAGTATTATACATTTAAAAAATTACATAAAGTTGAAGTATGCGAGTTGAAAGTGATAAATAAGAAGTTATTACAAACAGTTTCAGTTTGGCGAGTATCCAGATTAATATGTAAATAGTGTTTGTGAACGTGTTCGAAAATAAAAGTTATAAAACCAATTTCTTAATCAGTATCATTTCTGGATGAAAGATTCCTTTCCGATTCACACCCTGCAAGAGTTAAATGTCTACCTAAATAGCTAGCCGGAGAACATTTAAAGTGAATTATTTCAAAACTGATGCAAATTGCTACGCCAGAGGGAGCTACGAACCAACCAACGAATGACGTCACAAGATGGCAACGCGTGAAGAAAACACACAACATTTGTAACATTATTTGTAATACCGTTACAAATAAATATGCCCCACTAGAAACATAATTATAAATATTTATAATTTGTTTAGAAATTTTAAAATTGTGTTTTTAGTCTCCTAAATCTTGGAACACACGTTATCACTTTCACTAAACACTTCACACGCATTTAACACACGACATGTTTTTCCCCTATCTCGCCACTACTTACTGGCTCTGGTTGAATTAATTTAGATATTAATCTGACATCACAAAATTTTTTTTATAGCAAATACTTTACCCTAAATTATTTAATCACTGTTTCAAAATTGTTTACCCTCTTACATTGTTGACAAAAATTTATACATTTAAGATTTTTGTAATTATTACACATATTTACCAAAATATTCACCCTCTACACAAATATTTACATCTCTTAAATCTAGGCATTGTTTTACATGTTCTATTTGCTACATAAATATTTGCTTTTAATTATATTTACCAATTTTTTTGTTATTCTGAATTTTATTTTAACAATACTCTTGGAATAGTATTTATATACTTTACTTTAGTATCATATTAAGTTTCAATCTTTGCATTCTTAATTTTCAAATACTGTTATAGTTACAAAAAATTTAATTTATTTATTTATTTTTTTTTTTTTTTTTTAAACATTTCTCTTTTTTTTCTTTATAACTTATTTCTCTTTTCAAATGACATATATAAATAGTTAACCCTCTTACGTTCCAATACATTTCTCTGCAAGTCATCTTTAACTATCCAGCATTTACTTTACATCACATTGCTATTTACCCTCCTGGATCAAATTGTGTGTGGCTAAACATTACTCGTAGCCGTAACCTAACCTTCAAATTGTGGTTCATGAATAACCTCTTGTATTCATTTGAAATTTCATCACATGATAACATTTGACAACCATCTAAAGTTTCTTGAACGACACATCTTTTAACAACATTCATTTTCAATTCATCTGCTATCTTTTTACTTTGAAAGTACTCTGACAAATCTGTACTAAATTGTACTGGACTGGAGTTTTCATTTTGAACATCTTGGTATAATTTATTTCTTTGCATTATTGACTCATTCTGTATTTCTGATATTTCCCCTCTGAAATTAATTTGCGCCTTATTTACATCTACATTTCTAACCTCTTTTATCTCTCTTAGCTCACTTGTAATACTACTCATTTGACTTCCTAACTCTGTACATTCTACATTAACCTCACTTTTAGTATTAACCTCACTTTCTTTGTTACCTATTTCCTTGCTCATGTCTAGCATTTTCTTTGCAATTTCTCCTATCTCACTTACTATTACTTCCTCATTTTTATCTCTCATTTCTGGCATACTACTATCTAGCTTCATAACTTTCTTTTCAATTTCTCCACTGCTTTGATCTACCTTTTGCTCTAATATCTCATTACTCCTACCAATATTTTCAATTGATTTCCTGTTTTGTTCTAAAATCCTATCAAAATCTTCCCTTAATTCTTCCCTCAATTCTCTCTTATTTTTTTCCATATTCTCATTCATCTTTTTTATATCTTCTCTCATATTTCTCAGCAATTCCATCATTTCCTTCATCATACCTGCATCAATAGTAATATTTCCTGCTATTCTATTCTTACTTTCTGCACTAACATTTCCTCCCTCAAATTCTACATTGTTTGAGCTTTTTTTTGTAACCTGTATTGAATTACAGCTAACTGTTACACTATCCCCTTCCATCATTGTTTCTTCTGTATTACTAGCAGCCATTGTTTTTGTTTTCTAAAAAAAAATTACGATACCTTTGTGATGCTTTTCTGTTGATGTAGCTTTGATGTCCAGCGTTCTGCCCCATTCTCCTATGTTTGTATGTCGCTTCTGCGTTGTGTTGTGATGAATCTACGTCGTCTCGATGTTTTTGTTGTTGAATTACCCTGTTGCCTTGTAGTCTCGGAATTACGATGTCCAATCATCCGTATAGTCTGTCATTCCTTTTGTTTCTGGAATCTGCGTCTTGTAGATCATTTTACTGCTGCTTTCGTTCCACGTCCTGATTATGCTGATCCTTTCCTGGTCACTTCGCCTTCCTTTCCTGGTCACTTCGCCTTCCTTTCCTGGTCACTTCGCCCCACGTTATGGGTGCCAATTTGCGAGAGCAAATATTAACTTACGTAATATGTTTTTACGTAATTTGTTGTTGAGCCCCACGTTTGGAAGCCAATTTGTAACGGTATTACAAATAATGTTACAAATGTTGTGTGTTTTCTTCACGCGTTGCCATCTTGTGACGTCATTCGTTGGTTGGTTCGTAGCTCCCTCTGGCGTAGCAATTTGCATCAGTTTTGAAATAATTCACTTTAAATGTTCTCCGGCTAGCTATTTAGGTAGACATTTAACTCTTGCAGGGTGTGAATCGGAAAGGAATCTTTCATCCAGAAATGATACTGATTAAGAAATTGGTTTTATAACTTTTATTTTCGAACACGTTCACAAACACTATTTACATATTAATCTGGATACTCGCCAAACTGAAACTGTTTGTAATAACTTCTTATTTATCACTTTCAACTCGCATACTTCAACTTTATGTAATTTTTTAAATGTATAATACTTTATAATAATTCTCGTAATTCCGCTGCGTGTAACTTGACGAACTGAGAGACCGATGTGTATAGTATTGAGAATTCTGTTGAACTGGGGGTATAGCTACCTCGGACCTGGCTTATTTATAGGCCTGCATCAAGATATGCCTAAAGATTATAAATGAACTGCTATTGGCTAATAAAACGCGCCAACATTAGCGTCTATTTCAATATCCAATGAAAACCACGAATACATATTGCTTTAGGAAATGTTTTAGAAGCTTCTCAACGGAAGAAACGCGCGAAACATTACGTAACTTCCTGGTTCCCGGTAATGATAAACAACTCACCCCATTGCTGCATTATTGCGTTATTGTTGACAGTTTCAGTAAAGCCATATATTATTATTTACCAATAATAATTACAATTAATAAACCTCTGAAATCAATGTCACATAAAAATACATATTCATATTACAATCATTAATTACATCTGAGTAATTTGTGATACAAATTACCGTATCAATTGCTAACACTCTGGGTGCTGCCTTTGAGGCGGTTTCCAGTTCAGACTATTATTCCACCGGCTTTCGCACACTCAAAGACCGGCTGGATACCGAGACCTTTAATTTTCGGTCTGCTAATAGGGAGTGTTATAATGAACCTTTCACAATGCGGGAGCTGGAGCACGCTCTCCATTGCTCTAGGCACTCCGCTCCTGGGCCGGACGGCATTCATGTCCTGATGTTAAAGAACCTTTAGGCCGACAGTAAACTCTTTCTCTTACAGGACTATAACCGTATTTAGCAAGACTGACATTTTCCTTCCGTTTGGCGCGAAGCCACCATTGTCCCTATACTTAAGCCTGGGAAGGATCGCCAACTACCTTGCAGCTACCGCCCTATCTCCCTCACCAGTTGCATTTGCAAGGTGATGGAGCGCATGATCAACGGGCGGTTGACATGGTGGCTTGAGTCTCAGAAACTTCTAGCGAACGCTCAGTGCGGATTTCGTCGCCATCCCCCTACCGTCGACCATCTGGAGTCTCTGTAGACGCATATTATGAACGCATTTCTGAGAAATTGTCAAACAGTGGCTGTGTTTTTTTGACCTAGAGAAAGCTTATGACACTTGTTGGAGGGGCGGCATTTTACGTACACTTCACGCATGGAATTTACGCGGTCGTCTTCCCATATTTATTCGGGAATTTATGACGGATCGCGTCTTTCGTGTACGTGTGGGCTCGGTTTTATCTAGTCGTTTTATTCAAGAGAACGGTGTACCGCAGGGCTCTGTACTCAATGTCACACTTTTTGCGATTGCTATCAACCCCATTGTTGATTTATTCTACCTGGCATTTCATCGTCCCTTTTTGTTGATTTTGCCATTTATTGTAGTTCACGGCGGACCTGTCTACTCGAACGCCGTCTCCAGAGCTGTATCGACGTCTCTACGCCTGAAGTAACGCCAACGGCTTTAATTTCTCCGTCGAGAAATCCGTCTGTATTAATTTCTGGCGCCGGAAGGCTTTCCCTCCGTCCTCTCTCCATCTTGGGCCGGAGGGCCTTCCATTTGCAGACGAGGTGAAATTTTTGGGGTTGATCTTTGATCGAAAGCTGAGCTGGACTTCTCACGTTTCCTTTTTAAAAGCAAAGTGTGACCGCTCTCTTAATCTTTTACGTGTTTTAAGTGGCACATCCTAGGGAGCTGATCGGACCGTCCTTCTGCGTCTTTATCGCTCTTTGGTCCGATCCAAACTTGATTACGGGTGCATTGTCTATTCATCGGCACGTCCATCTGTGTTACGTCTCGCTTGAATCCCATTCATCATCGTGGTATCAGAGTCGCTACAGGGGCCTTTCCAACTAACCCGTACCCACTCTTTACGCTGAAGCTGCAGAGCCTCCGCTGTCTTCCAGGCGTGAGATGCTTTTGTGCAGCTATGCCTGTCGACTCTCAAGCTTGCCTGGCCACCCGTCCTTCGACTTATTTTTTCGCGGAGTCATTTGATCGGCAATATTTAATTAGCTCCTCTGCATTGCTCCCTCCAGGGGTACGATTTCGACAGCCCCTTCGGCATTTGGACGTTACGCCAGCGCCGGCCCTTCCCAGGGGGGAAACGCTTTTTCCTCCATGGTTGCGCGCTGAGGCCCACTGTCACCTTGGGCTAACGTGGATGCCGAAGACTGAGACCCCTTCTTCAGTGTTTAGATCGGCTTTTTTAGAAGTACAGGGGCAATTCGGGGACTTTCATTTTATCTTTACCGATGGATCTAAGACTGATGCTGGAGTTGGATGTGCCTTTGTTTTTTGGTCAATATAGTTTTACGGAATTAATTGTTCTTTCACACAAGCCGTGTGTTGGACAGGGTTGGAAAGGTAGAATCAGATGACTGAAAAATTCAATGCCATAGCCGGGATTTGAACCACGGATCTCCCGGTCTCCGTCCGGTTGCTCTAACCACTGAGCTACCATGGCAACATGCCGACACGACATTAAATTCTCCAGCTGATTCGCATATTTCCCGGTAAACCACAAGGAGATCTCAAATTATATTGAGATGTCATACCCCAATGGCGACTTACAAACATTGTAAGTACTTAAGTCCCGGGCTTTATAGTTGCAACCACTATTAGGTCAATTAATGGAATTAATTGTTCTTTCACACAAGCCGTGTGTTGGACAGGGTTGGAAAGGTAGAATCAGATGACTGAAAAATTCAATGATCCGTGGTTCAAATCCCGGCTATGGCATTAATTGACCTAATAGTGGTTGCAACTATAAAGCCCGGGACTTAAGTACTTACAATGTTTGTAAGTCGCCATTGGGGTATGACATCTCAATATAATTTGAGATCTCCTTGTGGTTTACCGGGAAATATGCGAATCAGCTGGAGAATTTAATGTCGTGTCGGCATGTTGCCATGGTAGCTCAGTGGTTAGAGCAACCGGACGGAGACCGGGGGATCCGTGGTTCAAATCCCGGCTATGGCATTGAATTTTTCAGTCATCTGATTCTACCTTTCCAATATAGTTTTACGTTTCGTTTACCTGGGCAATGTTGAATTTTTACTGCCGAACATTTTAGTATTTATCAATCTGTTTTATACATTCAGCGGCATGATTTACGGCACGTTGTTGTTTGTACGGACACTCTGAGTGTCCTTCAGAGTATTAACGCGCTGTACCATTACCAGCCACTCGTACAGCGCATACATGACCTGCTCCACTCGCTTGGTGTCTCTGGCATCAGCGTCTCCTTCATGTGGATTCCAGGTCATGTGGGCATCTCAGGTAATGAGTCTGCCGACGCCGCTGCCAGATCGGCGATTTTATTACCCAGTTATTTTACCTCTGTTGTTCCCTCCACAGATTTGTTTGTTATTTTACGTAGCCGCATCCTCTCGCTTTGGAGGGATGAGTGGACGGCCCTCCGGGGGAACAAGTTGCGGGAGGTTAAGCCTCTCTCGTTAGTCTGGGGGTACCTCTTCTCTTACGTGTCGTCGGGAAGAGGTAATTTTAGCTTGTTTACGAATTGGACATTGCCTTTTTAGTCATAGATATCTGCTCAGTGGTGACCCCGTTCCACTCTGTGAGCAGTGTGATGTGCCCTTAACGGTGCGTCACATTTTAGAAGAGTGTCAGGTTTTAGCTCCATTGTGCTCATGTGGGTCTGCCTGTTGGCATAGCCAATGTTTTGGCTGACGACACGCATGCTGTAGAATGTGTTTTACGTTTTATTAGTGACAGTGATGTTAATCGGCGCATTTGATGCGCTGAGCGTCCTTTGGCTTTGTAATTTTATGTCTGTTTTAATGGGGAATCTACACCCCAGTGGACATATGGCGCTCATGTCCTATGCGTTCTACAGCTCTTGACACGTTGTTTTACTCTCTTTGACAATGATTTTAGTGTGGTAGGTTTTAGAATTTGGTCTGTTGGTTTTACTGTTTTCGACCAAGCGGGTTTGTGTGTGATATTTTAATTTTTGACTTTTAAGTTTTATATTTTATACACTGTAAGGGCGCTAATAACCTTAGATGTTGAGCGCCCTTAAACTCCATCTCATCATCATCATACATATGACACAAGAACAAAAAATGACATATATAGAGAAGGGAAAAGTAAGACATTTTTTGAAAAAATCCTTATGTGATTGGTAAAGTATTATACAATAAATTTCCTTCCTCAATTATAGAAATAACAGTCCAAATTCAATAAAGAGTTAAAGAATTACCTCATAAATTGTGCATTTTATGACATAGATGAATATTTACAAGTCATTCTTAATTTTAATTTTTAATGTTAAATGACAATGCCAGAAACTATGCAAATATTCTATTGGTTGCAATAAATGAATTGAATTGAATCTGAGGCTTCTGTTACTGTTTGATTTTGGGTTCTTAGCTCAGTTGAAGTCAGGATTGTAATCCTGATGCGGCGATAAGTCTGTATCTAATGTGTTTCTATAAAAATTTGCTTTGTTGCCACTGTGATGAAACAACAATAACAAATCTGGGAAAGTGTAAACATGCAAAATAAAATATGTCAAAAATGGGTAATACTGTGAAAAAGGTTGGCAAATCCTTTTGTTTTTTGGTTAGTTTAGCATCCTTACCAGTTAGGTCGTATCGTGACGAATGAGTGAAATGATGCTCAAATGAACTGCGGATCCATAGAATTAAAAATTACTTTACATTTAGCTTTACAAGATAAGGGAAGCCCCGGAAAAAAAAGCTTATTCAGGTAGCCCACCGTAACTGTGATTGGAAGTGAGGACTTGTTGAATTTGAGGTGGACACAGAGGTACAAGTATTATATTCCAATAAGCTGTACAACAGTAAGATTCTGTGTATCTGTAGCAGTCTGCCAGTTTTACAGAATTCACAGAAAATGTAATGTGTACTTTGTGAATATCTTAAACATAATACCATATTTTAATAAAAGTCGTTAGAGCCACTTTTGAGAAAATAAAGAAAAGGTGTTCCATGTGAAAGATAGTTTGAGTGGAGAGGTTTTAAATAATGAACTTAAATATGAAGTTTGGTATTTAAGCAGTTTTCTTTTTTCAGTTATAATACACATGAAGGTCTGCACACACAACACACATTTTTTTCTTATAAAATGTAGTATTTTTTAAATTTATTTATTTAGAATCCCTAAAATATATTTTTGGTGATATCGATAATAATTACTATGTAAGTACTGAGTGGTTGTTTTCTGGCCCGGCCTGGATCGCATGTATGCATGCTCCATGTGCTGTATACTACACCGGGGATATTTCCATTCTGAAACTGCCAGTTACAGTGAGTAATAGTGGTGTGCACTATAATTAGTAACCTTGTTATAAGTGCTGTCCATCTGCAGTGAGACATTCCTCATTATCACGAGGTTGTAACAATAGTTACTCGCTGAATGAACAGAGTTTTTGAAACACCCACTTCTCATGCTTTCTTTGGAGCAGAGAGCATTCAAATGATGCACCAATTTTGTGAATGCTTTCCTCATTAGAATATGTCTTGTTAGCTTTAGTGCTTAGCAATCTTGTTGTCCTGAAGTTATTAACAGAACATGTGACAGTATTCCTGTTTGGAACTGGAATCCCAGGCAATAGCTCCTGAAACTGTCTACATGATTTGGTTTGTATCATACATAAAAATTCTTTGTTCAAGCATGAATGAGTGCAGGCATTTCAGTGGACAAGAATAGGAATACCACAGATGTTTGAATGAGCTCTCACTTTTGAGATGCACGATGAACAAACTCTAGTCTTCACATTAGCAACTGACAGTTGACACGCAGGATGTAGTCATCATCGATAATGGGGCATACAGAGGTCGCTGCATAAATGTGATCGTGACCATGCCCGAACACCACCACAAGTTACAAGCAGCCGGATAATACATTAGAAGTTTACACAAATATTGCCAGTGTTAAAGCTTCATTTTTTTTAATTTAGTTTTTGGTAATGAAAAGCTGAGTTCTGTCGTTTATTGATCCTTGATGTTAAATTCAGTATAATGGAGACATCATGATTTGCACTTAAAGTTCATCACCAGTCATATGTGTATGTGTGCAACACAGAAGCTATTTTAAAAACTGTGGTCAATATTGCTAGCATAATATCTTGCTAAACAAAAAAACTCAAAATATTTTAAAGCCAGAAACAAACAAACAAGAAAGAACATGTAGTCTAATGCAGTATTGTTTCTCTTTAGCAGAATCAAATTCTGGAGCGTGTAAAGCCAGACAGAGTGACGGTGAGCAAGCCTGAGGAGGACCGAAGACGTCGTACTATCATTGTAGAGAAAAAAAATGGATCCTTTGGATTCACCTTACAAGTAAGTGTAAGAAATCAGAATATATCTTAAACTTTGAGGTTGTCTTACAAGTAAGTGTAAGAAATCAGAATATATCTTAAACTTTGAGGTTGTCTTACAAGTAAGTGTAAGAAATCAGAATATATCTTAAACTTTGAGGTT
The DNA here is from genome assembly GCA_030765065.1 of Deroplatys truncata. Lineage (NCBI taxonomy): Eukaryota > Metazoa > Arthropoda > Insecta > Mantodea > Mantidae > Deroplatys > Deroplatys truncata. The sequence goes on from CM060981.1 coordinate 15,446,086, forward strand.
GTCTTACAAGTAAGTGTAAGCAATCAGAATATATCTTAAGCTTTGAGGTTGTCTTACAAGTAAGTGTAAGAAATCAGAATATATCTTAAACTTTGAGGTTGTCTTACAAGTAAGTGTAAGAAATCAGAATATATCTTAAACTTTGAGGTTGTCTTACAAGTAAGTATAAGACATCAGAATGTATCTTAATCTTTGAGGTTGTCTTTCAAGTAAGTATAAGACATCAGAATGTATCTTAATCTTTGAGGTTGTCTTACAAGTAAGTATAAGACATCAGAATGTATCTTAATCTTTGAGGTTGTCTTACAAGTAAGTATAAGACATCAGAATGTATCTTAATCTTTGAGGTTGTCTTACAAGTAAGTATAAGACATCAGAATGTATCTTAATCTTTGAGGTTTTCTTACAAGTAAGTATAAGACATCAGAATGTATCTTAAGCTTTGGTGTGGTGTTCCAAGTAAGTATAAGACATCACAATGTATCTTAAGCTTTGAGGTGGTGTTACAAGTAAGTATAAGACATCAGAATGTATCTTAATCTTTGAGGTTGTCTTACAAGTAAGTATAAGACATCAGAATGTATCTTAATCTTTGAGGTTGTCTTACAAGTAAGTATAAGACATCAGAATGTATCTTAATCTTTTGAGGTGGTGTTACAAGTAAGTATAAGACATCAGAATGTATCTTAATCTTTGAGGTTGTCTTACAAGTAAGTATAAGACATCAGAATGTATCTTAATTTTTGAGGTTGTCTTAAAAGTATAAGACATCAGAATGTATCTTAATTTTTGAGGTTGTCTTACAAGTAAGTATAAGACATCAGAATGTATCTTAATCTTTGAGGTTGTCTTAAAAGTAAGTATAAGACATCAGAATGTATCTTAATCTTTGAGGTTGTCTTACAAGTAAGTATAAGACATCAGAATGTATCTTAATCTTTGAGGTTGTCTTACAAGTAAGCATAAGACATCAGAATGTATCTTAAGCTTTGAGGTTGTCTTACAAGTAAGTATAAGACATCAGAATGTATCTTAATCTTTGAGGTTGTCTTACAACTAAGTATAAGACATCAGAATGTATCTTAAGCTTTGAGGTGGTGTTTCAAGTAAGTATAAGACATCAGAATGTATCTTAATCTTTGAAGTGGTGTTTCGAGTAAGTATAAGACATCAGAATGTATCTTAATCTTTGAGGTGGTGTTACAAGTAAGTACAAGACATCAGAATGTATCTTAATCTTTGAGGTTGTCTTACAAGTAAGTATAAGACATCAGAATGTATCTTAATCTTTGAGGTGGTGTTTCAAGTAAGTATAAGAGATGAGAATGTATCTTAAGCTTTGAGGTTGTCTTACAAGTAAGTATAAGACATCAGAATGTATCTTAATCTTTGAGGTTGTCTTACAAGTAAGTATAAGACATCAGAATGTATCTTAATCTTTGAGGTTGTCTTACAAGCAAGTATAAGACATCAGAATGTATCTTAATCTTTGAGGTTGTCTTACAAGTAAGTATAAGACATCAGAATGTATCTTAAGGTTTGAGGTGGTGTTCCAAGTAAGTATAAGACATCAGAATGTATCTTAATCTTTGAGGTGGTGTTCCAAGTAAGTATAAGACATCAGAATGTATCTTAATCTTTGAGGTTGTCTTACAAGTAAGTATAAGACATCAGAATGTATCTTAAGCTTTGAGGTGGTGTTCCAAGTAAGTAAAAGACTTCAGAATGTATCTTAATCTTTGAGGTTGTCTTACAAGTAAGTATAAGACATCAGAATGTATCTTAATCTTTGAGGTTGTCTTACAAGTAAGTATAAGAATCAGAATGTATCTTAATCTTTAAGGTTGTCTTACAAGTAAGTATAAGACATCAGAATGTATCTTAAGCTTTGAGGTGGTGTTCCAAGTAAGTATAAGACATCAGAATGTACCTTAAGATTTCAGGTGGTGTTCCAAGTAAGTATAAGACATCAGAATGTATCTTAATCTTGGAGGTTGTCTTACAAGTAAGTATAAGACATCATAATGTATCTTAAGCTTTGAGGTGGTGTTTCAAGTACGTATAAGACATCAGAATGTATCTTAATCTTTGAGGTTGTCCTACAAGTAAGTATAAGACATCAGAATGTATCTTAATCTTTGAGGTTGTCTTACAAGTAAGTATAAGACATCAGAATGTATCTTAATCTTTGAGGTTGTCTTACAAGTAAGTATAAGACATCAGAATGTATCTTAAGCTTTGAGGTGGTGTTCCAAGTAAGTATAAGACATCAGAATGTATCTTAAGCTTTGAGGTGGTGTTTCAAGTAAGTATAAGACATCAGAATGTATCTTAATCTTTGAGGTTGTCTTACAAGTAAATATAAGACATCAGAATGTATCTTAATCTTTGAGGTTGTCTTACAAGTAAGTATAAGACATCAGAATGTATCTTAAGCTTTGAGGTGGTGTTCCAAGTAAGTATAAGACATCACAATGTATCTTAAGCTTTGAGGTGGTGTTTCAAGTAAGTATAAGACATCAGAATGTATCTTAATCTTTGAGGTTGTCTTACAAGTAAGTATAACACATCAGAATGTATCTTAATCTTTGAGGTTGACTTACAAGTAAGTATAAGACATCAGAATGTATCTTAAGCTTTGAGGTGGTGTTCCAAGTAAGTATAAGACATCAGAATGTATCTTAATCTTTGAGGTTGTCCTACAAGTAAGTATAAGACATCAGAATGTATCTTAAGCTTTGAGGTGGTGTTCCAAGTAAGTATAAGACATCAGAATGTATCTTAATCTTTGAGGTTGTCTTACAAGTAAGTATAAGCATCAGAATGTATATTAATCTTTGAGGTGGTGTTACAAGTAAGTATAACACATCAGAATGTATCTTAATCTTTGAGGTTGTCTTACAAGTAAGTATAAGACATCAGAATGTATCTTAATCTTTGAGGTGGTGTTACAAGTAAGTATAAGACATCAGAATGTATCTTAATCTTTGAGGTTGTCTTACAAGTAAGTATAAGACATCAGAATGTATCTTAATCTTTGAGGTTGTCTTACAAGTAAGTATAAGACATCAGAATGTATCTTAATCTTTGAGGTTGTATTACAAGTAAGTATAACACATCAGAATGTATCTTAATCTTTGAGGTTGTCTTACAAGTAAGTATAAGACATCAGAATGTATCTTAATCTTTGAGGTTGTCTTACAAGTAAGTATAACACATCAGAATGTATCTTAATCTTTGAGGTTGTCTTACAAGTAAGTATAAGACATCAGAATGTATCTTAATCTTTGAGGTGGTGTTACAAGTAAGTATAAGACATCAGAATGTATCTTAATCTTTGAGGTTGTCTTACAAGTAAGTATAAGACATCAGAATGTATCTTAATCTTTGAGGTTGTCTTACAAGTAAGTATAACACATCAGAATGTACCTTAAGCTTTGAGGTTGTATTACAAGTAAGTATAAGAATCAGAATGTATCTTAAGCTTTGAGGTTGTCTTACAAGTAAGTGTAAGAAATCAGAGTGTATCTTAATCTTTGAGGTTGTCTTACAAGTAAGTATAAGACATCAGAATGTATCTTAATCTTTGATGTTGTCTTACAAGGAAGTATAAGACATCAGAATGTATCTTAATCTTTGAGGTTGTCTTACAAGTAAGTATAAGACATCAGAATGTATCTTAATCTTTGAGGTTGTCTTACAAGTAAGTATAAGACATCAGAATGTATCTTAATCTTTGAGGTTGTCTTACAAGTAAGTATAAGACATCAGAATGTATCTTAAGCTTTGAGGTGGTGTTCCAAGTAAGTATAAGACATCAGAATGTATCTTAATCTTTGAGGTTGTCTTACAAGTAAGTATAAGACATCAGAATGTATCTTAATCTTAGAGGTTGTGTTACAAGTAAGTATAAGACATCAGAATGTATCTTAAGCTTTGAGGTGGTGTTCCAAGTAAGTATAAGACATCACAATGTATCTTAAGCTTTGAGGTGGTGTTTCAAGTAAGTATAAGACATCAGAATGTATCTTAATCTTTGAGGTTGTCTTACAAGTAAGTATAACACATCAGAATGTATCTTAATCTTTGAGGTTGACTTACAAGTAAGTATAAGACATCAGAATGTATCTTAAGCTTTGAGGTGGTGTTCCAAGTAAGTATAAGACATCAGAATGTATCTTAATCTTTGAGGTTGTCCTACAAGTAAGTATAAGACATCAGAATGTATCTTAAGCTTTGAGGTTGTCTTACAAGTAAGTATAAGCATCAGAATGTATATTAATCTTTGAGGTGGTGTTACAAGTAAGTATAACACATCAGAATGTATCTTAATCTTTGAGGTTGTCTTACAAGTAAGTATAAGACATCAGAATGTATCTTAATCTTTGAGGTTGTCTTACAAGTAAGTATAAGACATCAGAATGTACCTTAAGCTTTGAGGTTGTATTACAAGTAAGTATAAGAATCAGAATGTATCTTAAGCTTTGAGGTTGTCTTACAAGTAAGTGTAAGAAATCAGAGTGTATCTTAATCTTTGAGGTTGTCTTACAAGTAAGTATAAGACATCAGAATGTATCTTAATCTTTGATGTTGTCTTACAAGGAAGTATAAGACATCAGAATGTATCTTAATCTTTGAGGTTGTCTTACAAGTAAGTATAAGACATCAGAATGTATCTTAATCTTTGAGGTTGTCTTACAAGTAAGTATAAGACATCAGAATGTATCTTAATCTTTGAGGTTGTCTTACAAGTAAGTATAAGACATCAGAATGTATCTTAAGCTTTGAGGTGGTGTTCCAAGTAAGTATAAGACATCAGAATGTATCTTAATCTTTGAGGTTGTCTTACAAGTAAGTATAAGACATCAGAATGTATCTTAATCTTAGAGGTTGTGTTACAAGTAAGTATAAGACATCAGAATGTATCTTAAGCTTTGAGGTGGTGTTCCAAGTAAGTATAAGACATCAGAATGTATCTTAATCTTTGAGGTTGTCTTACAAGTAAGTATAAGACATCAGAATGTATCTTAATCTTTGAGGTGGTGTTCCAAGTAAGTATAAAACATCACAATGTATCTTAAGCTTTGAGGTGGTGTTTCAAGTAAGTATAAGACATCAGAATGTATCTTAATCTTTGAGGTTGTCTTACAAGCAAGTATAAGACATCAGAATGTATCTTAATCTTTGAGGTTGTCTTACAAGTAAGTATAAGACATCAGAATGTATCTTAAGGTTTGAGGTGGTGTTCCAAGTAAGTATAAGACATCAGAATGTATCTTAATCTTTGAGGTGGTGTTCCAAGTAAGTATAAGACATCAGAATGTACTTAATCTTTGAGGTTGTCTTACAAGTAAGTATAAGACATCAGAATGTATCTTAAGCTTTGAGGTGGTGTTCCAAGTAAGTAAAAGACTTCAGAATGTATCTTAATCTTTGAGGTTGTCTTACAAGTAAGTATAAGACATCAGAATGTATCTTAATCTTTGAGGTTGTCTTACAAGTAAGTATAAGAATCAGAATGTATCTTAATCTTTAAGGTTGTCTTACAAGTAAGTATAAGACATCAGAATGTATCTTAAGCTTTGAGGTGGTGTTCCAAGTAAGTATAAGACATCAGAATGTACCTTAAGATTTCAGGTGGTGTTCCAAGTAAGTATAAGACATCAGAATGTATCTTAATCTTGGAGGTTGTCTTACAAGTAAGTATAAGACATCATAATGTATCTTAAGCTTTGAGGTGGTGTTTCAAGTACGTATAAGACATCAGAATGTATCTTAATCTTTGAGGTTGTCCTACAAGTAAGTATAAGACATCAGAATGTATCTTAATCTTTGAGGTTGTCTTACAAGTAAGTATAAGACATCAGAATGTATCTTAATCTTTGAGGTTGTCTTACAAGTAAGTATAAGACATCAGAATGTATCTTAAGCTTTGAGGTGGTGTTCCAAGTAAGTATAAGACATCAGAATGTATCTTAAGCTTTGAGGTGGTGTTTCAAGTAAGTATAAGACATCAGAATGTATCTTAATCTTTGAGGTTGTCTTACAAGTAAATATAAGACATCAGAATGTATCTTAATCTTTGAGGTTGTCTTACAAGTAAGTATAAGACATCAGAATGTATCTTAAGCTTTGAGGTGGTGTTCCAAGTAAGTATAAGACATCACAATGTATCTTAAGCTTTGAGGTGGTGTTTCAAGTAAGTATAAGACATCAGAATGTATCTTAATCTTTGAGGTTGTCTTACAAGTAAGTATAACACATCAGAATGTATCTTAATCTTTGAGGTTGACTTACAAGTAAGTATAAGACATCAGAATGTATCTTAAGCTTTGAGGTGGTGTTCCAAGTAAGTATAAGACATCAGAATGTATCTTAATCTTTGAGGTTGTCCTACAAGTAAGTATAAGACATCAGAATGTATCTTAAGCTTTGAGGTGGTGTTCCAAGTAAGTATAAGACATCAGAATGTATCTTAATCTTTGAGGTTGTCTTACAAGTAAGTATAAGCATCAGAATGTATATTAATCTTTGAGGTGGTGTTACAAGTAAGTATAACACATCAGAATGTATCTTAATCTTTGAGGTTGTCTTACAAGTAAGTATAAGACATCAGAATGTATCTTAATCTTTGAGGTTGTCTTACAAGTAAGTATAAGACATCAGAATGTACCTTAAGCTTTGAGGTTGTATTACAAGTAAGTATAAGAATCAGAATGTATCTTAAGCTTTGAGGTTGTCTTACAAGTAAGTGTAAGAAATCAGAGTGTATCTTAATCTTTGAGGTTGTCTTACAAGTAAGTATAAGACATCAGAATGTATCTTAATCTTTGATGTTGTCTTACAAGGAAGTATAAGACATCAGAATGTATCTTAATCTTTGAGGTTGTCTTACAAGTAAGTATAAGACATCAGAATGTATCTTAATCTTTGAGGTTGTCTTACAAGTAAGTATAAGACATCAGAATGTATCTTAATCTTTGAGGTTGTCTTACAAGTAAGTATAAGACATCAGAATGTATCTTAAGCTTTGAGGTGGTGTTCCAAGTAAGTATAAGACATCAGAATGTATCTTAATCTTTGAGGTTGTCTTACAAGTAAGTATAAGACATCAGAATGTATCTTAATCTTAGAGGTTGTGTTACAAGTAAGTATAAGACATCAGAATGTATCTTAAGCTTTGAGGTGGTGTTCCAAGTAAGTATAAGACATCAGAATGTATCTTAATCTTTGAGGTTGTCTTACAAGTAAGTATAAGACATCAGAATGTATCTTAATCTTTGAGGTGGTGTTCCAAGTAAGTATAAGACATGAGAATGTATCTTAAGCTTTGTGGTGGTGTTCCAAGTAAGTATAAGACATCAGAATGTATCTTAATCTTTGAGGTTGTCTTACAAGTAAGTATAAGACATCAGAATGTATCTTAATCTTTGAGGTTGTCTTACAAGTAAGTATAAGACATCAGAATGTATCTTAATCTTTGAGGTTGTCTTAAAAGTAAGTATAAGAATCAGAATGTATCTTAATCTTTGAGGTTGTCTTACAAGTAAGTATAAGAATCAGAATGTATCTTAAGCTTTGAGGTGGTGTTCCAAGTAAGTATAAGACATCAGAATGTATCTTAAGCTTTGAGGTGGTGTTCCAAGTAAGTATAAGACATCAGAATGTATCTTAATCTTTGAGGTTGTCTTACAAGTAAGTATAAGACATCAGAATGTATCTTAATCTTTGAGGTTGTCTTACAAGTAAGTATAAGACATCAGAATGTATATTAATCTTTGAGGTGGTGTTTCAAGAAAGTATAAGACATCAGAATGTATCTTAATGTTTGAGGTTGTCTTACAAGTAAGTATAAGACATCAGAAAGTATCTTAATCTTTGAGGTTGTCTTACAAGTAAGTATAAGACATCAAAATGTATCTTAAGCTTTGAGGTTGTCTTACAAGTAAGGTTAAGAATCAGAATGTATCTTAAGCTTGGAGGTTGTCGTACAAGTAACTATAACACATCAGAATGTATCTTAATCTTTGAGGTTGTCTTACAAGTAAGTATAAGACATCAGAATGTATCTTAATCTTTGAGGTTGTCTTACAAGTAAGTATAAGACATCAGAATGTATCTTAAGCTTTGAGGTGGTGTTCCAAGTAAGTATAAGACATCAGAATGTATCTTAAGCTTTGAGGTGGTGTTTCAAGTAAGTATAAGACATCAGAATGTATCTTAATCTTTGAGGTTGTCTTACAAGTAAATATAAGACATCAGAATGTATCTTAATCTTTGAGGTTTTCTTACAAGTAAGTATAAGACATCAGAATGTATCTTAAGCTTTGGTGTGGTGTTCCAAGTAAGTATAAGACATCACAATGTATCTTAAGCTTTGAGGTGGTGTTTCAAGTAAGTATAAGACATCAGAATGTATCTTAATCTTTGAGGTTGTCTTACAAGTAAGTATAACACATCAGAATGTATCTTAATCTATGAGGTTGTCTTACAAGTAAGTATAAGACATCAGAAAGTATCTTAAGCTTTGAGGTTGTCTTACAAGTAAGTATAAGACATCAGAATGTATCTTAATCTTTGAGGTGGTGTTCCAAGTAAGTATAAGACATCAGAATGTATCTTAATCTTTGAGGTTGTCTTACAAGTAAGTATAAGACATCAGAATGTATCTTAAGCTTTGAGGTGGTGTTCCAAGTAAGTATAAGACATCAAAATGGATCTTAATCTTTGAGGTTGTCTTACAAGTAAGTATAAGACATCAGAATGTATATTAATCTTTGAGGTGGTGTTACAAGTAAGTATAAGACATCAGAATGTATCTTAATCTTTGAGGTTGTATTACAAGTAAGTATAAGACATCAGAATGTATCTTAATCTTTGAGGTTGTCTTACAAGTAAGTATAAGACATCAGAATGTATCTTAATCTTTGAGGTGGTGTTCCAAGTAAGTATAAGACATCAGAATGTATCTTAATCTTTGAGGTGGTGTTCCAAGTAAGTATAAGACATCAGAATGTATCTTAATCTTTGAGGTTGTCTTACAAGTACGTATAAGACATCAGAATGTATCTGAATCTTTGAGGTTGTCTTACAAGTAAGTATAAGACATCAGAATGTATCTTAAGCTTTGAGGTGGTGTTCCAAGTAAGTATAAGACATCAGAATGTATCTTAATCTTTGAGGTTGTCTTACAAGTAGGTATAAGACATCAGAATGTATCTTAATCTTTGAGGTTGTCTTACAAGTAAGTATAAGACATCAGAATGTATCTTAAGCTTTGAGGTTGTCTTAAAAGTAAGTATAAGAATCAGAATGTATCTTAATCTTTGAGGTTGTCTTACAAGTAAGTATAAGAATCAGAATGTATCTTAAGCTTTGAGGTGGTGTTCCAAGTAAGTATAAGACATCAGAATGTATCTTAAGCTTTGAGGTGGTGTTCCAAGTAAGTATAAGACATCAGAATGTATCTTAATCTTTGAGGTTGTCTTACAAGTAAGTATAAGACATCAGAATGTATCTTAATCTTTGAGGTTGTCTTACAAGTAAGTATAAGACATCAGAATGTATATTAATCTTTGAGGTGGTGTTTCAAGAAAGTATAAGACATCAGAATGTATCTTAATGTTTGAGGTTGTCTTACAAGTAAGTATAAGACATCAGAATGTATCTTAATCTTTGAGGTTGTCTAACAAGTAAGTATAAGACATCAGAATGTATCTTAAGCTTTGAGGTTGTCTTACAAGTAAGTATAAGAATCAGAATGTATCTTAAGCTTGGAGGTTGTCGTACAAGTAAGTATAAGACATCAGAATGTATCTTAATCTTTGAGGTTGTCTTACACGTAAGTATAACACATCAGAATGTATCTTAATCTTTGAGGTTGTCTTACAAGTAAGTATAAGACATCAGAATGTATCTTAAGCTTTGAGGTTGTCTTACAAGTAAGTATAAGACATCAGAATGTATCTTAATCTTTGAGGTGGTGTTCCAAGTAAGTATAAGACATCAGAATGTATCTTAATCTTTGAGGTTGTCTTACAAGTAAGTATAAGACATCAGAATGTATCTTAAGCTTTGAGGTGGTGTTCCAAGTAAGTATAAGACATCAGAATGGATCTTACTCTTTGAGGTTGTCTTACAAGTAAGTATAAGACATCAGAATGCATATTAATCTTTGAGGTGGTGTTACAAGTAAGTATAAGACATCAGAATGTATCTTAATCTTTAAGGTTGTATTACAAGTAAGTATAAGACATCAGAATGTATCTTAATCTTTGAGGTTGTCTTACAAGTAAGTATAAGACATCAGAATGTATCTTAATCTTTGAGGTTGTCTTACAAGTAAGTATAAGGCATCAGAATGTATCTTAATCTTTGAGGTTGTATTACAAGTAAGTATAAGACATCAGAATGTATCTTAATCTTTGAGGTTGTCTTACAAGTAAGTATAAGACATCAGAATGTATCTTAATCTTTGAGGTGGTGTTCCAAGTAAGTATAAGACATCAGAATGTATCTTAAGCTTTGAGGTTGTCTTACAAGTACGTATAAGACATCAGAATGTATCTTAATCTTTGAGGTTGTCTTAAAAGTAAGTATAAGAATCAGAATGTATCTTAATCTTTGAGGTTGTCTTACAAGTAAGTATAAGAATCAGAATGTATCGTAAGCTTTGAGGTGGTGTTCCAAGTAAGTATAAGACATCAGAATGTATCTTAAGCTTTGAGGTGGTGTTCCAAGTAAGTATAAGAATCAGAATGTATCTTAATCTTTGAGGTTGTCTTACAAGTAAGTATAAGACATCAGAATGTATCTTAAGCTTTGAGGTGGTGTTACAAGTATGTATAAGACATCAGAATGTATCTTAATCTTTGAGGTTGTCTTACAAGTAAGTATAAGACATCAGAATGTATCTTAATCTTTGAGGTTGTCTTACAAGTAAGTATAAGAATCAGAATGTATCTTAATCTTTAAGGTTGTCTTACAGGTAAGTATAAGACATCAGAATGTATCTGAAGCTTTAAGGTTGTCTTACAAGTAAGTATAAGACATCAGAATGTATCTTAATCTTTGAGGTGGTGTTCCAAGTAAGTATAAGACATCAGAATGTATCTTAAGCTTTGAGGTGGTGTTTCAAGTAAGTATAAGACATCAGAATGTATCTTAAGCTTTGAGGTGGTGTTTCAAGTAAGTATAAGACATCAGAATATATCTTAAGCTTTGAGGTGGTGTTTCAAGTAAGTATAAGACATCAGAATGTATCTTAATCTTTGAGCTTGTCTTACAAGTAAGTATAAGACATCAGAATGTATCTTAAGCTTTGAGGTGGTGTTCCAAGTAAGTATAAGACATCAGAATGTATCTTAAGCTTTGAGGTTGTCTTACAAGTAAGTATAAGACATCAGAATGTATCTTAATCTTTGAGGTTGTCTTACAAGTAAGTATAAGACATCAGAATGTATCTTAATCTTTGAGGTTGTCTTACAAGTAAGCATAAGACATCAGAATGTATCTTAATCTTTGAGGTTGTCTTACAAGTAAGTATAAGACATCAGAATGTATCTTAATCTTAGAGGTTGTGTTACAAGTAAGTATAAGACATCAGAATGTATCTTAAGCTTTGAGGTGGTGTTCCAAGTAAGTATAAGACATCAGAATGTATCTTAATCTTTGAGGTTGTCTTACAAGTAAGTATAAGACATCAGAATGTATCTTAATCTTTGAGGTGGTGTTCCAAGTAAGTATAAGACATGAGAATGTATCTTAAGCTTTGTGGTGGTGTTCCAAGTAAGTATAAGACATCAGAATGTATCTTAATCTTTGAGGTTGTCTTACAAGTAAGTATAAGACATCAGAATGTATCTTAATCTTTGAGGTTGTCTTACAAGTAAGTATAAGACATCAGAATGTATCTTAATCTTTGAGGTTGTCTTAAAAGTAAGTATAAGAATCAGAATGTATCTTAATCTTTGAGGTTGTCTTACAAGTAAGTATAAGAATCAGAATGTATCTTAAGCTTTGAGGTGGTGTTCCAAGTAAGTATAAGACATCAGAATGTATCTTAAGCTTTGAGGTGGTGTTCCAAGTAAGTATAAGACATCAGAATGTATCTTAATCTTTGAGGTTGTCTTACAAGTAAGTATAAGACTTCAGAATGTATCTTAATCTTTGAGGTTGTCTTACAAGTAAGTATAAGACATCAGAATGTATATTAATCTTTGAGGTGGTGTTTCAAGAAAGTATAAGACATCAGAATGTATCTTAATGTTTGAGGTTGTCTTACAAGTAAGTATAAGACATCAGAAAGTATCTTAATCTTTGAGGTTGTCTTACAAGTAAGTATAAGACATCAAAATGTATCTTAAGCTTTGAGGTTGTCTTACAAGTAAGGTTAAGAATCAGAATGTATCTTAAGCTTGGAGGTTGTCGTACAAGTAACTATAACACATCAGAATGTATCTTAATCTTTGAGGTTGTCTTACAAGTAAGTATAAGACATCAGAATGTATCTTAATCTTTGAGGTTGTCTTACAAGTAAGTATAAGACATCAGAATGTATCTTAAGCTTTGAGGTGGTGTTCCAAGTAAGTATAAGACATCAGAATGTATCTTAAGCTTTGAGGTGGTGTTTCAAGTAAGTATAAGACATCAGAATGTATCTTAATCTTTGAGGTTGTCTTACAAGTAAATATAAGACATCAGAATGTATCTTAATCTTTGAGGTTTTCTTACAAGTAAGTATAAGACATCAGAATGTATCTTAAGCTTTGGTGTGGTGTTCCAAGTAAGTATAAGACATCACAATGTATCTTAAGCTTTGAGGTGGTGTTTCAAGTAAGTATAAGACATCAGAATGTATCTTAATCTTTGAGGTTGTCTTACAAGTAAGTATAACACATCAGAATGTATCTTAATCTATGAGGTTGTCTTACAAGTAAGTATAAGACATCAGAAAGTATCTTAAGCTTTGAGGTTGTCTTACAAGTAAGTATAAGACATCAGAATGTATCTTAATCTTTGAGGTGGTGTTCCAAGTAAGTATAAGACATCAGAATGTATCTTAATCTTTGAGGTTGTCTTACAAGTAAGTATAAGACATCAGAATGTATCTTAAGCTTTGAGGTGGTGTTCCAAGTAAGTATAAGACATCAAAATGGATCTTAATCTTTGAGGTTGTCTTACAAGTAAGTATAAGACATCAGAATGTATATTAATCTTTGAGGTGGTGTTACAAGTAAGTATAAGACATCAGAATGTATCTTAATCTTTGAGGTTGTATTACAAGTAAGTATAAGACATCAGAATGTATCTTAATCTTTGAGGTTGTCTTACAAGTAAGTATAAGACATCAGAATGTATCTTAATCTTTGAGGTGGTGTTCCAAGTAAGTATAAGACATCAGAATGTATCTTAATCTTTGAGGTGGTGTTCCAAGTAAGTATAAGACATCAGAATGTATCTTAATCTTTGAGGTTGTCTTACAAGTACGTATAAGACATCAGAATGTATCTGAATCTTTGAGGTTGTCTTACAAGTAAGTATAAGACATCAGAATGTATCTTAAGCTTTGAGGTGGTGTTCCAAGTAAGTATAAGACATCAGAATGTATCTTAATCTTTGAGGTTGTCTTACAAGTAGGTATAAGACATCAGAATGTATCTTAATCTTTGAGGTTGTCTTACAAGTAAGTATAAGACATCAGAATGTATCTTAAGCTTTGAGGTTGTCTTAAAAGTAAGTATAAGAATCAGAATGTATCTTAATCTTTGAGGTTGTCTTACAAGTAAGTATAAGAATCAGAATGTATCTTAAGCTTTGAGGTGGTGTTCCAAGTAAGTATAAGACATCAGAATGTATCTTAAGCTTTGAGGTGGTGTTCCAAGTAAGTATAAGACATCAGAATGTATCTTAATCTTTGAGGTTGTCTTACAAGTAAGTATAAGACATCAGAATGTATCTTAATCTTTGAGGTTGTCTTACAAGTAAGTATAAGACATCAGAATGTATATTAATCTTTGAGGTGGTGTTTCAAGAAAGTATAAGACATCAGAATGTATCTTAATGTTTGAGGTTGTCTTACAAGTAAGTATAAGACATCAGAATGTATCTTAATCTTTGAGGTTTTCTTACAAGTAAGTATAAGACATCAGAATGTATCTTAAGCTTTGAGGTTGTCTTACAAGTAAGTATAAGAATCAGAATGTATCTTAAGCTTGGAGGTTGTCGTACAAGTAAGTATAAGACATCAGAATGTATCTTAATCTTTGAGGTTGTCTTACACGTAAGTATAACACATCAGAATGTATCTTAATCTTTGAGGTTGTCTTACAAGTAAGTATAAGACATCAGAATGTATCTTAAGCTTTGAGGTTGTCTTACAAGTAAGTATAAGACATCAGAATGTATCTTAATCTTTGAGGTGGTGTTCCAAGTAAGTATAAGACATCAGAATGTATCTTAATCTTTGAGGTTGTCTTACAAGTAAGTATAAGACATCAGAATGTATCTTAAGCTTTGAGGTGGTGTTCCAAGTAAGTATAAGACATCAGAATGGATCTTACTTTTTGAGGTTGTCTTACAAGTAAGTATAAGACATCAGAATGCATATTAATCTTTGAGGTGGTGTTACAAGTAAGTATAAGACATCAGAATGTATCTTAATCTTTAAGGTTGTATTACAAGTAAGTATAAGACATCAGAATGTATCTTAATCTTTGAGGTTGTCTTACAAGTAAGTATAAGACATCAGAATGTATCTTAATCTTTGAGGTTGTCTTACAAGTAAGTATAAGGCATCAGAATGTATCTTAATCTTTGAGGTTGTCTTACAAGTAAGTATAAGACATCAGAATGTATCTTAATCTTTGAGGTTGTCTTACAAGTAAGTATAAGACATCAGAATGTATCTTAATCTTTGAGGTGGTGTTCCAAGTAAGTATAAGACATCAGAATGTATCTTAAGCTTTGAGGTTGTCTTACAAGTACGTATAAGACATCAGAATGTATCTTAATCTTTGAGGTTGTCTTACAAGTAAGTATAAGACATCAGAATGTATCTTAATCTTTGAGGTGGTGTTCCAAGTAAGTATAAGACATCAGAATGTATCTTAATCTTTGAGGTTGTCTTACAAGTACGTATAAGACATCAGAATGTATCTTAATCTTTGAGGTTGTCTTACAAGTAAGTATAAGACATCAGAATGTATCTTAAGCTTTGAGGTGGTGTTCCAAGTAAGTATAAGACATCAGAATGTATCTTAATCTTTGAGGTTGTCTTACAAGTAAGTATAAGACATCAGAATGTATCTTAATCTTTGAGGTTGTCTTACAAGTAAGTATAAGACATCAGAATGTATCTTAATCTTTGAGGTTGTCTTAAAAGTAAGTATAAGAATCAGAATGTATCTTAATCTTTGAGGTTGTCTTACAAGTAAGTATAAGAATCAGAATGTATCGTAAGCTTTGAGGTGGTGTTCCAAGTAAGTATAAGACATCAGAATGTATCTTAAGCTTTGAGGTGGTGTTCCAAGTAAGTATAAGAATCAGAATGTATCTTAATCTTTGAGGTTGTCTTACAAGTAAGTATAAGACATCAGAATGTATCTTAAGCTTTGAGGTGGTGTTACAAGTAAGTATAAGACATCAGAATGTATCTTAATCTTTGAGGTTGTCTTACAAGTAAGTATAAGACATCAGAATGTATCTTAATCTTTGAGGTTGTCTTACAAGTAAGTATAAGAATCAGAATGTATCTTAATCTTTAAGGTTGTCTTACAGGTAAGTATAAGACATCAGAATGTATCTGAAGCTTTAAGGTTGTCTTACAAGTAAGTATAAGACATCAGAATGTATCTTAATCTTTGAGGTGGTGTTCCAAGTAAGTATAAGACATCAGAATGTATCTTAAGCTTTGAGGTGGTGTTTCAAGTAAGTATAAGACATCAGAATGTATCTTAAGCTTTGAGGTGGTGTTTCAAGTAAGTATAAGACATCAGAATATATCTTAAGCTTTGAGGTGGTGTTTCAAGTAAGTATAAGACATCAGAATGTATCTTAATCTTTGAGGTTGTCTTACAAGTAAGTATAAGACATCAGAATGTATCTTAAGCTTTGAGGTGGTGTTCCAAGTAAGTATAAGACATCAGAATGTATCTTAAGCTTTGAGGTTGTCTTACAAGTAAGTATAAGACATCAGAATGTATCTTAATCTTTGAGGTTGTCTTACAAGTAAGTATAAGACATCAGAATGTATCTTAATCTTTGAGGTTGTCTTACAAGTAAGCATAAGACATCAGAATGTATCTTAATCTTTGAGGTTGTCTTACAAGTAAGTATAAGACATCAGAATGTATCTTAAGCTTGATGAAAAGAATTTCATTGGTCAGTTAAATACAAATGAAATCCCAATGCGCAAAATCGACATTCACTTTGTTATCGATATGCATTCCTGTAATCGTTCCCGGGCCGTTGTGAACCAATATCTTGCATTGTGCATTGCTTCCTATTCTCGTTTACGTTCTGGTTACCGCTCTCGGGCAGTTGTGAACCAGCCTTAAGACATCAGAATGTATCTTAAGTTTTGAGATTATCTTACTAGTAACCGTTAGACATCCGGAATACCTTAAGCTCCTCCCACTATTAAATTTTGGTGTTCCATAAATTTATACCTACTATGAAGCAGCTGCATGCTGAGCTATCAATTGGCAGAAATGAGCTAGTAACATAAAGGGAGAGATAACTAGCACTCTTTATCAATGTAAACACTAGAAACAACACTGAAAGATAGTCAAAATGAACTGGAAGTTTCCCTTCTCCCTAACTGTTGAACATTGTGGAAAATTCCATCTACTATATAAGTTAGCATTCTCACCAGTGATAAAGTGACTAGTGCAACAAACATAAGTGACATAAGTTTGTATACATAAACCAGTTTCCATTAGAAACAGTATAGCTTCTATCACATGACAAGAAACCCAAATTTGTGTACATAAACCAGTTACCATGAGAAACAGTATAATTACTATCACATGACAAGAGACACAAATTTGCATACATAAACCAGTTACGATGAGAAACAATATAGTTACTATCACATGACAAGAGACACACATTTGTATACATAAACCAGTTACTAAGAGAAACAGTATAGTTACTATCACATGATAAGAGACACAAATTTGTATACATAAACCAGTTACCAAGAGAAACAGTGTAGTTGCTATCACATGACAAGAGACACAAATTTGTATACATAAACCAGTTACCAAGAGAAACAGTGTAGTTGCTATCACATGATAAGAGACACAAATTTGTATACATAAACCAGTTACCAAGAGAAACAGTGTAGTTGCTATCACATGACAAGAGACACAAATTTGTATACATAAACCAGTTACTAAGAGAAACAGTATAGTTGCTATCACATGATAAGAGACACAAATTTGTATACATAAACTAGTTACTAAGAGAAACAGTATAGTTGCTATCACATGACAAGAGACACAAATTTGTGTACATGAACCAGTTACCATGAGAAACAGTATAATTACTATCACATGACAAGAGACACAAATTTGTATACATAAACCAGTTACGATGAGAAACAATACAGTTACTATCACATGACAAGAGACAAATTTGTATACATAAACCACTTACTAAGAGAAACAGTATAGTTACTATCACATGACAAGAGAAAATTTGTATACATAAACCAGTTACGATGAGAAACAATATAGTTACTATCACATGACAACAGACACAAAGTTGTATACATAAACCAGTTACGATGAGAAACAATATAGTTAATATCACATGACAAGAGACACAAATTTGTATACATAAACCAGTTACGATGAGACACAATATAGTTAATATCACATGACAACAGACACAAAGTTGTATACATAAACAAGTTACGATGAGAAACAATATAGTTAATATCACATGACAACAGACACAAGTTTGTATACATAAACCAGTTACGATGAGACACAATATAGTTACTATCACATGACAACAGACACAAATTTGTATACATAAACCAGTTACGATGAGAAACAATATAGTTAATATCACATGACAAGAGACACAAATTTGTATACATAAACAAGTTACGATGAGAAACAATATAGTTACTATCACATGACAACAGACACAAATTTGTATACATAAACCAGTTACCAAGAGAAACAATATAGTTGCTATCACATAACAAGAGAGACACATTTGTATACATAAACCAGTTACCAAGAGAAACAGTGAAGTTACTATCACATGACAATAGACACAAATTTGTATACATAAACCAGTTACCAAGAGAAACTGTATAGTTACTATCACATGACAATAGACACAAATTTGTATACATAAACCAGTTACGATGAGCAACAGTATAGTTACTATCACATGACAATAGACACAAATTTGTATACATAAACCAGTTACCAAGAGAAACAGTATAGTTCCTATCACATAACAGACACAAGTTTGTATACATAAAGCAGTTACCATGAGAAACAGTATAGTTCCTGTCACCTAACAGACACAAGTTTGTATACATAAAGCAGTTACCATGAGAAACAGTATAGTTCCTGTCACCTAACAGACACAAGTTTGTATACATAAACCAGTTTATTTCCTATCACATAACAGACACAAGTTTGTATACATAAACCAGTTACCATGAGAAACAGTAAAGTTCCTATCACATAACAGACACAAGTCTGTGTAAATAAACCAGTTACTATGAGAAACAGTGTAGTTCCTATCACATAACAGACACAAGTTTATATACATAAACCAGTTACCATGAGAAACAGTAAAGTTCCTATCACATAACAGACACAAGTTTGTGTACATAAACCAGTTACCATGATACACACTATAGTTCCTCTGACATAACTAGAGACACAAGTTTCATATACATAAATCAGTTACCATGAGAAACAGTATAGTTGCTATCACATATCAAGAGACAGAAATTTGTATACATAAACCGGTTACCATGAGAAACAGTATAGTTCCTATCACATAACAGACAAAGTTTGTATACATAAACCAGTTACCATTAGAAACAGTATAGTTCCTATCACATAACAGACACAGGTTTGTATACATGAACCGGATTCCATTAGAAACATTATAGTTCCTATCACATGACAAACACAAGTTTGTATACATAAACCAGTTACCATTAGAAACAGTATAGTTCCTATTACATAACAGACACAAGTTTGTATACATAAACCAGTTACCATTAGAAACAAAATATTTCCTATGACATAACAGACAAAGTTTGTATACATAAACCAGTTACCTTTAGAAACAGTATAGTTCCTATGACATTACAGACACAGGTTTGTATACATAAACCAGTTACCGTTAGAAACAGTATAGTTTCTGTCATATGACAGACACAAGTTTGGATACATAAACCAGTTACCATGAGAAACAGTATAGTTCCTATGACATAACAGACACAAGTTTGTGTACATAAACCAGTAACCATTAGAAACAGTATAGTTCCTATGACATAACAGACACAAGTTTGTATACATAAACCAGTAACCATTAGAAACAGTATAGTTCCTATCACATAACAGACACAAGTTTGGATACATAAACCAGTTACCATGAGAAACAGTATAGTTCCTATGACATAACAGACACAAGTTTGGATACATAAACCAGTTACCATTAGAAACAGTATAGTTCCTATCACATAACAGACACAAATTTGTATACATAAACCAGTTACCATGAGAAACAGTATAGTTCCTATGACATAACAGACACAAGTTTGTGTACATAAACCAGTAACCATTAGAAACAGTATAGTTCCTATGACATAACAGACACAAGTTTGTGTACATAAACCAGTTACCATGAGAAACAGTATAGTTCCTATGACATAACAGACACAAGTTTGTGTACATAAACCAGTAACCATTAGAAACAGTATAGTTCCTATCACATAACAGACACAAGTTTGGATACATAAACCAGTTACCATGAGAAACAGTATAGTTCCTATCACATAACAGACACAAGTTTGGATACATAAACCAGTAACCATTAGAAACAGTATAGTTCCTATGACATAACAGACACAAGTTTGTATACATAAACCAGTAACCATTAGAAACAGTATAGTTCCTATCACATAACAGACACAAGTTTGGATACATAAACCAGTTACCATGAGAAACAGTATAGTTCCTATGACATAACAGACACAAGTTTGTGTACATAAACCAGTAACCATTAGAAACAGTATAGTTCCTATGACATAACAGACACAAGTTTGTATACATAAACCAGTAACCATTAGAAACAGTATAGTTCCTATCACATAACAGACACAAGTCTGTGTAAATAAACCAGTTACTATGAGAAACAGTATAGTTCCTATGACATAACAGACACAAGTTTCTATACATAAACCAGTTACCATGAGAAACAGTAAAGTTCCTATCACATAACAGACACAAGTTTGTGTACATAAACAAGTTACCATGATACACACTATAGTTCCTCTGACATAACTAGAGACACAAGTTTCATATACATAAATCAGTTACCATGAGAAACAGTATAGTTCCTATCACATAACAGACACAAGTTTGTGTACATAAACCAGTTACCATGATACACACTATAGTTCCTCTGACATAACTAGAGACACAAGTTTCATATACATAAACCAGTTACCATGAGAAACAGTATAGTTGCTATCACATAACAAGAGACAGAAATTTGTATACATAAACCGGTTACCATGAGAAACAGTATAGTTCCTATCACATAACAGACAAAGTTTGTATACATAAACCAGTTACCATTAGAAACAGTATAGTTCCTATCACATAACAGACACAGGTTTGTATACATGAACCAGATTCCATTAGAAACATTATAGTTCCTATCACATGACAAACACAAGTTTGTATACATAAACCAGTTACCATTAGAAACAGTATAGTTCCTATTACATAACAGACACAAGTTTGTATACATAAACCAGTTACCATTAGAAACAGTATAGTTCCTATTACATAACAGACACAAGTTTGTATACATAAACCAGTTACCATTAGAAACAGTATAGTTCCTATCACATGACAGACACAAGTTTGTATACATAAACCAGTTACCATGAGAAACAGTATAGTTTCTATCACATGACAGACACAAGTTTGTATACATAAACCAGTTACCAAGAGAAACAGTATAGTTCCTATCACATGACAGACACAAGTTTGTATACATAAACCAGTTACCATTAGAAACAGTATAGTTCCTATCACATGACAGACACAAGTTTGTATACATAAACCAGTTACCATGAGAAACAGTATAGTTTGTATGACATGAGAGACACAAGTTTGTATACATATACCAGTTACCAAGAGAAACATTATAGTTCCTATGACATAACAAGAGACACAAGTTTGTATACATAAACCAGTTACCATGAGAAACAGTATAGTTTCTATGACATATGCAAGAGATCAAATTGTATATGTGTTTATAGCACCACGTTGTGGAAGCCAATTTGCGGCGGTTTTAATGTTACTTTGTGTTTAACATTAATATGGCACCACGTTTGGAGCCAACTTGCAAGAGAGCAAATATTTGTGTTTACTTCACGTGTGTTCCCATCTTGTGTGACGTCATTCGTTAGTCTGGCTCGTAGTTCCCTCTGACGTAGCAGTTTGCATGAATTAGTTTCTAAAAGAAATTAAGGTTATGTATTTTGTCCTCCGGCTAGCTATTTAGGTAGACATTTAACTCTTGCAGGGTGTGAAGCAGAAAGGAATCTTTTGTCTATAAATGATACTGACGAAGAAATTGGTTTTATAATCTTTATTGCAGAACACGTTCACGAACACTTTCACAGATTTATCTTGATAATCGCCATACTGAAACTGTTTATAATAACTTCATATCACTTTTAACTCACGTACTTCAACTTTGTATATTTAACTGTAGAATACTTTATAAGATTTCTCGTACTTCTGCTGCGCGTAACTTTACGAATTGAGAGACCAACATGAGAATCTTGTTGAACTGGGAGCTGACGTGTTATGTGTTGAGAATCTTGTTGAACACTGGGGACCGCTCTCTTGAATTTACACTATTTATAGGCTTACCTCAAGATACGCCTAAAGATTATAAATGAACTGCCATTGGCTAATAAAACGCGCCAACATTAGCGTCTATTTTACTATCCAATGAAAACCACTAATACATATTTCTTTTAGAGAACATTCTGGAAGCTTTTTTTTTTTTTTACCGAAAACCCGCGAAACATTACGTAACTTCCTGGTTCCCGGTAACGGTAAACAACTTACTCCACCGCTGTATTCTTGCGTTATTGTTAACAGTTTCAGTAAAGCCGTATATTATTATTTACCAATAATAATTACAATTATTAAACCTCTGAAATCAATGTTACATAAAAATACATATTTATATTACAATTATTATTTACCTTTAAGTAATTTGTGATACAAATTACCGTATCACATAACAGACACAAGTTTGTATACATAAACCGGTTACCATGAGAAACAGTATAGTTCCTCTCACCTAACAGACACAAGTTTGTATACATAAAGCAGTTACCATGAGAAACAGTATAGTTCTTACCTATCAGATAA
The DNA here is from genome assembly GCA_030765065.1 of Deroplatys truncata. NCBI lineage: Eukaryota > Metazoa > Arthropoda > Insecta > Mantodea > Mantidae > Deroplatys > Deroplatys truncata. Next base: position 15,468,750 of record CM060981.1, read on the forward strand.
CAGACACAAGTTTGTGTACATAAACCAGTTACCATGAGAAACAGTATAGTTCTTATCACATAACCGACACAAGTTTGTATACATAAACCAGTTACCATGAGTAACAGTATGGTTCTTATCACATGACAGACTCAAGTTTGTATACATAAACAGTTACCATGAGAAACAAAATATTTCCTATGACATAACAGACACAGGTTTGTATACATAAACCAGTTACCGTTAGAAACAGTATAGTTTCTATCACATGACAGACACAAGTTTGGATACATAAACCAGTTACCATGAGAAACAGTATAGTTCCTATGACATAACAGACACAAGTTTGTGTACATAAACCAGTAACCATTAGAAACAGTATAGTTCCTATGACATAACAGACACAAGTTTGTATACATAATCCAGTAACCATTAGAAACAGTATAGTTCCTATCACATGACAGACACAAGTTTGTATACATAAACCAGTTACCATGAGAAACAGTGTAGTTTCTATGACATAACAGACACAAGTTTGTATACATTAATCAGTCACCATTAGAAACAGTATAATTCCTATGACATGACAGACACAAGTTTGTATACATAAACCAGTTACCATGAGAAACAGTATAGTTCCTATGACATAACAGACACAAGTTTGTATTCATAAACCAGTTACCATGAGAAACAATATAGTTTCTATCACATGACACACACAAGTTTGTATACATAAACCAGTTACCATGAGAAACAGTATAGTTTCTATCACATGACAGACTCAAGTTTGTATACATAAACCAGTTACCATGAGAAACAAAATAGTTCCTATCACATAACAGACACAAATTTGTATACATAAACCAGTTACCATGAGAAACAGTATAGTTCCTATCACATAACAGACACAAGTCTGTGTAAATAAACCAGTTACTATGAGAAACAGTATAGTTCCTATCACATAACAGACACAAGTTTGTGTACATAAACCAGTTACCATGATACACACTATAGTTCCTCTGACATAACTAGAGACACAAGTTTCATATACATAAACCAGTTACCATGAGAAACAGTATAGTTGCTATCACATAACAAGAGACAGAAATTTGTATACATAAACCGGTTACCATGAGAAACAGTATAGTTCCTATCACATTACAGACAAAGTTTGTATACATAAACCAGTTACCATTAGAAACAGTATAGTTCCTATCACATGACAAACACAAGTTTGTATACATAAACCAGTTACCATTAGAAACAGTATAGTTCCTATTACATAACAGACACAAGTTTGTATACATAAACCAGTTACCATTAGAAACAGTATAGTTCCTATTACATAACAGACACAAGTTTGTATACATAAACCAGTTACCATTAGAAACAGTATAGTTCCTATCACATGACAGACACAAGTTTGTATACATAAACCAGTTACCATGAGAAACAGTATAGTTTGTATGACATGAGAGACACAAGTTTGTATACATATACCAGTTACCAAGAGAAACATTATAGTTCCTATGACATAACTAGAGACACATGTTTGTAAACATAAACCAGTTACCATGAGAAACAGTATAGTTTCTATGACATAACAGACACAAGTTTGTATACATAAACCGGTTACCATGAGAAACAGTATAGTTCCTCTCACCTAACAGACACAATTTTGTATACATAAACCAGTTACCATGAGAAACAGTATAGTTCCTACCTATCAGATAACAGACACAAGTTTGTGTACATAAACCAGTTACCATGAGAAACAGTATAGTTCTTATCACATAACCGACACAAGTTTGTATACATAAACCAGTTACCATGAGTAACAGTATGGTTCTTATCACATGACAGACTCAAGTTTGTATACATAAACCAGTTACCATGAGAAACAAAATATTTCCTATGACATAACAGACAAAGTTTGTATACATAAACCAGTTACCCTTAGAAACAGTATAGTTCCTATGACATAACAGACACAGGTTTGTATACATAAACCAGTTACCGTTAGAAACAGTATAGTTCCTATGACATAACAGACACAAGTTTGTGTACATAAACCAGTAACCATTAGAAACAGTATAGTTCCTATCACATGACAGACACAAGTTTGTATACATAAACCAGTTACCATGAGAAACAGTATAGTTTCTATGACATAACAGACACAAGTTTGTATACATAAACCAGTTACCATCAGAAACAGTATAGTTCCTATGACATAACAGACACAAGTTTTTATACGTAAACCAGTTACCATGAGAAACAGTATAGTTCCTATCACATGACAGACACAAGTTTGTATGCATAAACCAGTTACCATTAGAAACAGTATAGTTCCTATCACATGACGGACACAAGTTTGTATACATAAACCAGTTACCATCAGAAACAGTATAGTTCCTATGACATAACAGACACAAGTTTGTATACATAAACCAGTTACCATGAGAAACAGCATGGTTCCTATCACATGACAGACACAAGTTTGTATACATAAACCAGTTACCAAGAGAAACATTATAGTTCCTATGACATAACAGACACAAGTTTGTGTACATAAACCAGTTACCATGAGAAACAGTATAGTTCCTCTGACATAACTAGAGACACAAGTTTCATATACATAAACCAGTTACCATGAGAAACAGTATAGTTCCTATCACATAACAGACACAAGTTTGTGTACATAAACCAGTTACCATGAGAAACAGTATAGTTCCTATCACATAACAGACACAAGTTGGTATACCTTAACCAGTTACCTTGAGAAACAGTATAGTTCCTATCACATAACAGACACAAGTTTGTGTATATAAACCAGTTACCATGAGAAACAGTATAGTTCCTATCACATAACTGACACAAGTTTGTGTACATAAACCAGTTACCATGAGAAACAGTATAGTTCCTATCACATAACAGACACAATTTTGTGTACATAAACCAGTTACCATGAGAAGCAGTATAGTTCCTATCACATGACAGACACAAGTTTGTATACATAAACCAGTTACCATGAGAAACAGTATAGTTCCTATCACATAACAGACACAATTTTGTGTACATAAACCAGTTACCATGAGAAACAGTATAGTTCCTATCACATAACTGACACAAGTTTGTGTACATAAACCAGTTACCATGAGAAACAGTATAGTTCCTATCACATAACAGACACAATTTTGTGTACATAAACCATTTACCATGAGAAACAGTATAGTTCCTATCACATGACAGACACAAGTTTGTATACATAAACCAGTTACCATGAGAAACAGTATAGTTCCTATCACATAACAGACACAGGTTTGTATACATAAACCAGTTACCATGAGAAACAGTATAGTTCCTATCACATAAGACACAGGTTTGTATACATAAACCAGTTACCATGAGAAACAGTATAGTTCCTATCACATAACAGACACAGGTTTGTATACATAAACCAGTTACCATGAGAAACAGTATAGTTCCTATCACATAACAGACACAATTTTGTGTACATAAACCAGTTACCATGAGAAACAGTATAGTTCCTATCACATGACAAGAGACACAAGTTTGTATACATAAACCAGTTACCATGAGAAACAGTATAGTTCCTATCACATAACAGACACAATTTTGTGTACATAAAGCAGTTACCATGAGAAACAGTATATTTGCTATCACATGACAAGAGACACAAGTTTGTATACATAAACCAGTTACCATGAGAAACAGTATAGTTCCTATCACATAACAGACACAGGTTTGTATACATAAACCAGTTACCATGAGAAACAGTATAGTTCCTATCACATGACAGACACAAGTTTGTATACATAAGCCAGTTACCATGAGAAACAGTATAGTTCCTATCACATAACAGACACAGGTTTGTATACATAAACCAGTTACCATGAGAAACAGTATAGTTCCTATCACATGACAGACACAAGTTTGTATACATAAGCCAGTTACCATGAGAAACAGTATAGTTCCTATCACATGACAGACACAGGTTTGTATACATAAACCAGTTACCATGAGAAACAGTATAGTTCCTATCACATAACAGACACAAGTTTGTATACATAAACCGGTTACCTTGAGAAACAGTATAGTTCCTATCACATAACAGACACAAGTTTGTATACATAAACCAGTTACCTTGAGAAACAGTATAGTTCCTATCACATAACAGACACAAGTTTGTATACATAAACCAGTTACCTTGAGAAAAAGTATAGTTCCTATCACATAACAGACACAAGTTTGTATACATAAAGCAGTTACCATGAGAAACAGTATAGTTCCTACCACATAACAGACACAAGTTTGTATACATAAAGCAGTTACCTTGAGAAACAGTGTAGTTCCTATCACATAACAGACACAAGTTTGTATACATAAACCTGTTTAGTTCCTATCACATAACAGACACAAGTTTGTATACATAAACCTGTTTAGTTCCTATCACATAACAGACACAAGTTTGTATACATAAACCAGTTACCATGAGAAACAGTATAGTTCCTTATCAAATATAAGGAAGAGAGACGTTTTTGTACTGTTGACTGTTTTAGTGTTTATTAATGACCTACAAAAAGCAGTTTTATTACGGGTTTTCAAATCTTCATATGAGATATGCATTGCATAGAGAGATGGTGATTGAAAATAAATTAAATTAGGTGAAAATGGGGGGGGGGAGTTTTACCAACCTCCCAAATGTTAATGTAAGAATCCTCTTAGATGTTTCCCCCTAACTGTGGAAATGCTCAATCACTAGTGCTTCAAATCATAGATGGCTTGACTCAAGACCCAGATGTCATAAAGTAAAGAGTAATGAATGATCAAAATATCCACTATTTCTTACATCTAATCAATAAAGAAGCTTGGTAAAAAATTTACAAAGCACTGCCTGTTACAAATTTGACTCGTTCATCCAAACACTCAATTCTACTTAAATGTAGCCTTCCTACTGAAAAAAGTTAGGAAACAGTATGATTATGATGATGGTGATGATGATGATGATAATAATCATTGGATTACTTCTGGCATAAAAAAGTCATGCGAAAAGAAACGCTAGTTACATAGTTTATTAAAATCCCACTCCTTAAGCCCCACATTAAAAAATTATTATAATAACTATAAAGAATACTAACTAGGGTTATAAGAGAAGCCAAACGTCAAGCAAATGACAAAATAATCATAACAGCGAATAATAAATCAAAGGCAGGTAATTAAAAAAGAAACTACAGGTATTCTACCTCAGCCCAGTAACATTACCTTAAAAGAAAACTCTAATTATATCACAGACCCTACGATATAGCTAACTCCTTCAACACTTATTTCACTAGTATAGCAAAAAAACCTAACAGAACATAGTAAACAAACTACAAATGCACCTATAACTGTCAAAACGTGCGGTCTAATGAAAGATTCACTGTTCCTTGCCCCTACAACCGAATCAGAAGTTCTGCAAATAATAAAGGACCTAAAACCAAAACATTCAGCTGTAATAGACGAGATACCAGATTTCCTTATTAAACAATGTGTTCATCTAATCGTCCAGCCATTAACATGCTTATGCAATGAATCCTTTAGCAGTGGAGTTTTTCCCACCTGTCTAAAAACAGCTATCGTTAAACCGCTATACAAAAAAAGGAGAACGAAATAATATGGAAAACTACATTTACCTTATAGAAACAAATAACCTGTTATCTAGCAACCAACATGGCTTTAGAAGTAACTGTTCTACTGAAACAGCTATATTCTCTTTTATGTGCGAGTCCCTCAGGACCATTGATGTAAGAGACCATATCTCGGCAATATTCTTAGACCTGTCAAAAGCCTTTGATACAATAGACCACAAAAAGCTACTAGCAAAACTAGAAAATTATGGAATTAGAGGGTTACCCCACAAGTGGATCAATTCATATTTATGCCACAGGAAACAGCTTGTACATATCAAACGCAGAAGAAACTCTGAGCTAAAAAACTATAGATAAAGTTCCCTTGCGATTACTTATGGAGTACCACAAGGTTCCATATTAGGTCCAATACTATTTCTGCTCTTTATAAATGACTTTGCTTTAGACGACCCTCACGCCCTCTCTTTGCTGATGATACAAATATTCTTATTAGGTCAAACAAGAAAGATAACTTTTTAAAGTCGGTTCATCATACATCAGACAAAATAGCTAAATATTTCACGCAAAACAACCTTATAATAAACATCAATAAGACAGTTGCAATGGACATTCATACAAAAGGAAATAAGGAATATCTAGCTCCCCAAATCCAACTTTTTAACAGACTATCGAGAAAGTGGTCTTTGGGTCCAAAACAATTTAAAATGGGAAAACCACATAAGTGATATAAATAAAAAGCTAGGCACCGCATGTTACATGATGCGGATATTAGCAGGAAGCACAAGGATAGAGACCACCAGAATGGCTTATTTTGCATATGTCCATTCTTTATTACGAAATGGCATACTATTCTGGGGTGAGTCAGCAGCAAGCAAAACATGCTTTATAATGCAAAAGAAAATAATTCGAGCCATGACTGGGGCAAGTTCAAGATCATCATGTAAACCACTGTTTAAATCATTAAACATACTTCCACTCCCTTGCATCTATATATTTGAAACAATAATGTTCACCCACAAAACTACAAACAATACAGATTCCCCCTTCATGAGGAATGAAACAGTGCACCAGCATAATACAAGGCAAACCAATAATCTACATATTTCTCAACGTAATACATCTCTGTGCCAAAAAAGTATATTACATTCTGGGCTAAAGATATACATCTATCTACCAAAATCTATGAAAGGAATTAAGCAAGAAAATACTCTCAAATACTTTTTAAAGGCGTATCTGATTAACCACTGCTTTTACTCTATTCAAGAATTCTTAACTAAAGAGAATTTACAAGTACTTTAACATGTAATTATAATTTATTCTTGGAAACTTATACATATTTCGGTTTGATAAATTTTGTAATATTTTGTAATCTTACCTTGACGTCTCCAGCATTGATTGCACCTTTTGTACATATGTAATAATAATTTATTATTTTGTAAACTTATACATATTTTTATTTATTAATTTTTTTAATATCTCGTAAATATTTTGTTATCTTACTTTGACATGTCCAACATTGACTGTACTTCTGTACGTGACAATTAACTGGATAAATAAAATTGAAATGAAATGGTAAATCTCTTTGTGAGACAGTTTACTTCAAATTCTGCAGGTGCGTAGATGTTTCCTGTCTGGTAATTAGTTAAGAGAGAGAGTTGTAACAATTCTTATCTTGTTGAAATAGATAACAATATGTTTGTTTGTTTGCAGAGTTATGGTATCCATTATAAAAAAGAACAAGAGATAGAGATGATCACATACGTAGATTACGTTGATTATGATGGCGCGGCATTCAGAGCTGGCATGCGTGAAGGTAACGTATCTGACAGCACTTGATGTGATGTGAAGTGAAATGGATAATCACTTGGCAGTTACAAAAGAATAGTGAACACAGGTTTGCTTTAGAATCAAGTGAATTGAGATGGGGGAGTTGTTCATGTCCATCTCTCCCTGGTTTAAGTTCAGCATCTTTTAAAAATGAAACACAAAATCCGCTCCCCTCCAGCCCAGATTACGTTACACATAGAGAAATGTGATTAGTTATTATTTTCTGTAACAGTAGAATGTAGTGTCTGGGCTTGTACAGTAGCTGACGTTTCACCTGTAACTTCATCGGGCATCTTCAGGGGTTAGTGACTCCTGGCAGGTCACAATTAGCTTCACAGTGCTGTCTAGGACTTCAGTCTTATCAAAATTGATGTCGTGGCCCATCAGCAATGCATGATCTTGTTGACTTATCGATGTGTCATAGTCTGCAGTTGCTTTGATGCTGTGTTGCTAATGTAGACTTGGCACCATAAAGCTTCTACCACAAGACCATTGAGGCATAAAAACAATTTTAAGAGAAATACACAAAGTTTGGAAGCCATTGCTACTTAGCACAAAAATAAAAGCTCAGAAAATTAGCTGGACAAATCATTTGGTAGTGTCCTCAGCCACACAGCAAGTGGTGGATAAGTGACCAAACAAAGCAGGAGTCACTAACATCTGAGGATGCCTCATGGAGATATGTCGGGTGATATTTCATCTACTGGACCACGGCCTACAAGCCTAGAAACTATGTTCTATTGGATGAATGCTGGCCAGGTAAGCCTAAGAATGTAACAACTTTGATTAAAATGTTCTTATGGCAAATAAAATGTGTATCTGGAATTTTGTATAAATAAATGAATTTTATATAACTATTAAAGTATAAGTAGAACTAGATCTCATATTTATGTAGAATATGCAGTTTCTATGATATTGGAGCATTTAAAGGCTTATCTTTCTCTGAACTTGCCTCAACGTTGTTTCTGCATGTCATGAACACCATGTTGAAAGGTTGAATTACACTTTAAAAATTTCAGAACCCAAACCATGGAGCCAACATCTGGTCATGGCATTGAATTTTTAAACTCCCATTCAGATTTGCAACTCATGGCCCATCAGTGTTGCCAACTTCTATGATCTGGATGATAATAATTTAAGTTTGAATACGATAATTAGAACCCTGCAGAGTAATAAAATACTTTTATAACAATCCACAGTATATTTTCTCTCAATTTATTTTTTATGCATAATATTATTTGTAGCTGATAATTTTATTTTTACTTTCTGTACCATGCAGGGGACTTACTGTATTCTTCCCAAAAATTTGATGTCAAAGTTTCACCAGAAATGTATGTTTTGAGGTCACCTGAACCCCAAAAAAAACGGTTTTTAGAAAAAGGTCTGTGTGTGTTTGTGATCAGCATAACTCCTAAACAAAAAGTCGGATAAATACCAAATTTGACATTTAGGTACAGCATCTTCCAAAGATGTGACACTAAAGATTTTCAAAAAAAATCTTCCTATCCCAGCTACCCTTTATGTGGAACAGTGTTTGAAAGTTTTCATTCCCTAAAAAAATGGCTCTAAGGATTTTGATTAAAATACCATATATTAAAGATATTTACATGACAAATAAAATGTATATCTTGAATTTTCTGACAATAGTCTGTGAAGTCCTCTTCATTTGCAAGGAATTTTGAGTAATCTTGTTTAACTGATATAAGCGACAAACGAAAATATACTACACAACAAATATAGATCTCTTTAAGACAATTTATTTCAAGTAGCTTTTTTGTGGTATCGGCCATTTCTGCGATATCTGTTATTAATGCTTTGAATTTCTCAGTACCTTTATCATTGTTTTAAAGTCTTGTCGATTTTCAGTTCTTTCTCGCGATGTCATGGAAACAGTATGGAATTTTAAGGCCAGCATATAGCGTCCAGTTGTTAAACATTTGATTATTGTTATTCCCTTTGTATCTGTAAAGAAATGTGTAATGTGGCTATTTGTGCAAAGGTTTATTTGGATTAAAATAAAGTAGATAAAAAAAATAAGCCTTAGTAAAAATAGTTTGCATATCCACTAATTAATGATAGAGGGTAGACAACGACCACCACATAAGCTGTATATAGGAGAAGGTTGGGAACGCAAAGTCAAGGTAAAAAATTGAATGCCATAGCCGGTTGCTTTAACAAATTGATGAGGTATGACACTAAATTCCCCAACATTTGTCTCAGTAAATCACAAGATGATCTGAAATTCAGTTGTGGTTTAAAAATGGAAATACAAAATACTGTGAAGCAGATTTTTTACAACACATGTAGAATTATTATGAATAAGGGTCATTCAAATGAAACCCGGTCACTTGCGTAAAGTGACGGTAACAATTTTATTAACTCAAATAGTTGCCAAAACTGTTGGTACATTTATCCCATTGTGACACTAGCTGGTCGATTCCATCTTTGAAGAAGCTAGTAGGCTGCTGTCAGATCCATTCAGGATCTGGCTCCATTCACACACTTCATCGTCCATTGTGAATCGATGCCCGTGAATAGCTTGTTTTAGAGGTCCATAAACATGAAAGTCACACGGTGAAAGGTCTGGACTGTACAGTGGATATTCCAGCATTTCCCATCGAAAATGCTGCAATGTCGTCTTCACCGCATTGGCAGTGTGTGGGCAGGCATTATCATGTAGGAGAATAATGCCATTGGATAACATGCCTGGGCATTTCGACTTGATGGCTCGTCTAAGGTTCTGTAAAGTGGCTTGATAACGCTGGGTGGTTCCCCGTTCCAGGAACTCGACAAGCAGTGGGCCCTTGTGGTCAAAAAAGGACATCATGACCTTACCAGAACTGGTGTGCATGTCTCTGGAGGTGGTGAAGTCGGATGTTTCCACTGCTTGCTCTGACTCACTCCTCATTGTTCCTGCTTACTCGCCTTCATGTTCAGTAGTGGACGATAACTTGTGTGACCAACTTCTCTTCGACTGTCGCTATGCAATGTCGCACACGCTGCAGTCACTCTACCAATAGATGGTGCCACCTTACGTGTAGTGCAAAGTTAGACACACTGACCAGGTTTCATTTGAATGCCCCTCATACACAGTCTTGGCTTTAAGTTTCATTTAATTATGAGGCAACAACAATAACAGCAGGTCTTTAAAAACTTTTTATATAGCTTGCAGTTTGAAAACATGTATCAAATGCCATGTTGCTTAGCTTGAAACTATTTCTAGGCAGAGATTTATTAAATTGTGTATCTGTTTGCAGGTGACGTGATATTGTCAATCAATGGCCATGATATGGAGAAAGCGGACCACAAGACCCTTGTTAATTTTATAAAGAACTGTGATTCTAGGATGAGGATGGTGGTGCTGTTCGAAGATTGTGTTAGAAAGGTACTGCTTGTGTTATGAATCATATTATTAGTAGAACAGCCAGTAATAATGGAGGGGGTGAGGTTTACTTAATATAAACAGTCACTTTAATAAGCAATTTCACAAAACACTTGAGGAGCCCTATGTTACTTTCTTGTACATTTAGAAAAATTGAAATCAAAGTGATTGTTTTACACGCAGTAGGACACTTTTGTTCCATAAAACCAATAAAAGTGTGTGCGCTTAACAGCATGGGTATTTTTATTAGTTTTGTAGGTACTTGCTAGGTGACAACAGTACATCATCTTGTCAGTGTACTTGTACCAGTTTCTGACATTGTCATAGATTTACAAATCATCTACTTTAAAGAAACAATTTTCTATTAAGAAATATTTTAATTTGCTTTAAAATTGGTTTTACCATTTAGTGCCTTTACTGCTGTAAGTAAAATCTGTCCCATTACAAAAACATGCTTGGTACTCCGTTCCCTAAATATTGTAGTCCTGCATATCAGCATTCTTCAGATTTAGCTTATTTACAGTAAATAAAGTGTCAACATTTCATTTTGTTTGAATATATGTACACAAGACACAGTATTTTTTAAATTAAAAGTAATCCTAACACACACTTTGTGTTCAGATGAACCATTGGACAACTTCCCCATATTTGAATTCCATGTGATAGACAACCCCATAATAGAGCAGTTTTGGTAGGCTGGAGTCACCAATAGCCTTAAAATGTCTAATTACAGAAATTGTTTACATAGATGAGAACACCACATGAGGCAGTATTTTAATGCCTAAATGATATTAATAGTATGTTTTATTAATTAAATTCAATAACAGCCCACCTTGAAAACAGTATGTATATAATTATTATTTATATTGTAGGTAAAGTCATTGTAAATACTTATTTTTATTGTAAATGTATTTATTAATGTCATGTAAATGTTTATGTACTCTAATAGTGCAAAAACTGTGAGAATACTATGTTTTGGGATGTTAGTAATCAGGCAATAATGTAATTTTGGTGACAATGTGTTTGGAGTTTTTAAAGTACTGGTTATGAAAAAGATCGGTAATAACGTAATTTCGCTTACAGTTTGGAATTAGCCAATCAAAAGTAAAGAAAGATTTTTAGTTTGAATACTTAAATTCTATTGGACTAGAATTAGCCAATAAGAGAATGGCATTACCGACACTAAAGGTTTGTACCGTTGAATCTAGTCAGTCTCGGGCAAGATGTAGTGAACAGCAGACGTAATGGTCTCGAGCAAGATGTAGTGAACAGCAGATGTAATGGTCTCGGGCAAGATATTAGACAGAGCAGATGTGAAAGTCATGGGTAAAAATATTGTAAGGTATAAAAGTGATAAAATTTGTGTTCTCCGCCAAAAATGTATTAAGTGCTCACAGTTTTATTTTATAAAGTGTTGTGTTTATAAAAATGTGCAAATATAAAGTGAAATAAAAAGAAGTAAAAATTAAAAAGTAAATTGTGTGGCGTCTTATAATTTGAGTCTTATCACAACCCTGCAAGAAATCGTGTTTCTATAGTGCGACTGAAAGCAGCCGAGGCAAAATAACTTTAATAATATTACGTAAAAACAAGCATCATCTTCACTATAAAGTTTGGCATCCTAAAAATCAAACAACATCAAAGTGTATCTTTTACGTAACCAAAAACCTACCGCAAATTGACGCAAAAACGTGAGGCTTACAAGAAACATCTCACATCAAAAACATCGCTAAATTGCCTTCTTCAAATTGGCGTACAACTGTGGGGCAAACTCCTCCAAATAATTATGTAACCTACAAACTGCAAGTTAAAGAACAATACTTCTTCAAATTAGCTCCCATACTTGGGGCAGATAAACATAAAGCACCTCCATAACCCACAAATTTGAAGCTAAATACATTCTTCACACATCAATTTGTTTGTTGTTGATATGTAGCCCCAGAAATTTCTGTACGCTTATGTCTGGTACAATTATTTATCTGTAGATTAATATTGGTCAGGCTAATTTGCATGCTGCATCATGATCTATACTAGTATGTGACTTGGCTAATACACATCAGAGCAGCTGCTTGACTGGAGTACATTTCAGTTAGTAACATAGACTTCTGTTAAAGTGCAGTTTGCCTGAGAATTCTCAGAATACTGAAGACATCTATTCATATACAACATGCACAAACATATCGTAGATATTTTTTGTTTTGTTTTGTTTTGTGAATAACTCAGCTTTTGCAAAATGTAACATAGGCATTAAAATCACAAAAGTTAATGAGCAGAATGGTTAACCAAACGGATAGTCGAGGCTCACAAATAACGGCTGTGACTAGGGAATGTAGCTTATAGGGAAAATACAGGAGGAGTAGCAGCTCTATAGTTACAGGATTGATGTGTTACATGGCCCTACTGCACATCCCAAAGCAATGGATCTAGTCTTGCAGAAATGAACAACTGATCATTTACATAGAATAAGTTTCTTACCTTGCGAGAGATGTTTTATAGCGTCATGTCAGACCCTCCCTCCCTCCCAACTCAGTTCTGAGGTGGTTTATATAGTTAATCTGTTCTTACAATCATGTCGTAAGCTTTACCAAAACCCTAGGCTTGAGTTGTAACAACCAATATTGTTCCACAAGTGCAAGTTTGCACGTAGTCCTGAGAAAGCTGATGTCATTGTAAAATCCATTGGGATTATCATAGGAAGTGGTTATCCACATTGTTGTTGTTACAATCCATAAGTTCAAGAAAGACTATGAAACACAAAAATATATAATTTATATAAGAATGTGTGTCCTTGGCTGAAATAAGCAGGTCTCCATGCCTTAACATGTTCCCTTGCACCTCTCAACAGCTTACGTTTGTCAGACTTAGTCAAGGTGAGAGCAGGAACTAGATATACATATGAGTTTTTGTTAAAATGGGCTCGACATAATTAGTAATATAGCACTGTTTCATAATTAAATAAAATTGCAACCAACTGTAAAATGGCCAGGGCCATTAAAGCAATCGCCCCCAATTTCATTGCAAGTATCAAACATTTATATAAATCCCACTGATTTGTGATGCACGTCTTCCGCAAGGAGGTAAAAATGGAACTGTATAATGATAATAAGTGCTTTATGTTAACACTCCTGTTTCAATAACAGCAGAACTTAAATCAAAATCTCCTCATTTAAAGAATTGATTAACTATACTCCTGCCATTGAAACGTTGCACATGACAGCTAGCAATTAAGTTGGCACACTCACAAAAAACAGATGAAAAGCTTTAACCGTTAAACTTCCTAAACCAATCACAAGGCAGCATTTCGGGTGGTCTGTGACAAAGTGGAAGCGGCTTGCTGGATCCATTTCCAACCACGTGTTTCAGTTTGTTAATCTCTAGCATGTGTGTCAAGTTGTTCTTTGCTAGCTAATATTGTTCATTGTTATTTATATTTTTGGCTATTGTTGGTGTTCGTTTATACACACACACACACATATTTCATTCATATTATTTATAAAAGATTTGAAGTGCGACAATGTCTCAAAAACGATGGCAATCATGAAGTGAAAATCCTTTGCTTCGAGGTGTGCCAGTTACTAGTCAGACATCAGAACTGTTGAAGAGGACTGGGAATTCTTGGAACAGCAGGGGGCATCGCTCTATTCCTGCTGATAAAGCCGTACAATGAACTGCAGCAGCTCTTGAACTATTCACGAGAACTGTTATTTACAAGGGAGTGAAACTCCAAGAGAAAGAGGACAAAATTCCTGAACCATCTGGAAGTGGAATAACGTTATTGCAGCTTATAATTTATTTTATTTCTCCTCATTGTAGCAGGCACATTTGCATTGTTCTGTTTCTATATTGTCAAAAGTACGTAAATTATTCCATATACGTTGCAATGTTTATGCTGAGTTATTTCCAATTAAAAGGGGGAAGAACTACACTCTGATAACTATAAACCTATCACTCTAACATTGGAAATAGCGAAATTATTTCAAAGAGTCATTAATAAGACTAAATTTAAATTTAAATAAATACAACATGCTAAAAGACTTTCAACATGGCTTTAGAAAAGGACAATCCACTATCTCTGCCATCAGTCAATACATACACGAAGTAATTTGGAAACTAGAAAATCACGAGAAGGTAAGCACTTTATTCCTCGATTTATCTGAAGAATTTGACTGTGTGGACCAAAATATTTTAATTAACAAGCTTGAAAATTATGGCATTAAGGGAATTCCACTAGAATTAATTCAAAGTTAAGGCAGTATACAGAAATACCATATAAAAAAGGGATAAGAATCTACAAGGTAAAATAAAAATTGTGAAGTATGGAGTGCCGCAGGGATCAATATTAGGCCCTGTATTATTCATTATGTATACCAATGATATTAAACACATGCAAAATACATCTACAGTGACTTATGCGGATGACACTACAGCTGTGTGCTGGAATAAAAACTTAGACAAACTAAACAAAATGCTCCATAAAACCACTAATGTGTTGTTAAATTATTTTCAATCCATAAATTTACAATGTAATTTGCAGAAACTAACATAATGCACTACAGCTCATGGAAGAACAGTAGCATGCTAAATCTGAAGGTTAATAACATAAATCTACAAGAAGTAAAAACATTAACATTTTTAGGTATATAGTAGATAACCAGTTTATTTGGGTGGAACATATTGACCACATATGTGGAAGGATCAGCAAGTTGTTCTACCTGTTGAGATATTTTAGCTATTATAAGAACCCCAATGTCATAAAGCTCATTTATTATGGGTGTATTTATCCTTGTTTGCTCTATGGGGGTTGCAGCAAAGATGCACATGGACAGGCTACTTATACATCAAAAGAACAGCATTAGAATCATGTTCAACTTAAAAGTTAGAGAATCGTGTAGGGAGGCATTTACCATCTACTCTCTGTATGTCTATAGAGCAGTAATGTTTTTAATAGTAAAGTATGAACCTATAAAAACTAAACAAGAAGCAACATGAATTATTACAAATGTAATGTAAATAAAAATGTCCCAATGAAGGATGTTCTATATCAAGGGATTAAGCATTTTAATAAATTACCTCCAGAAATTAAAGCTCTTGCAGATGTGTCTAAGCGACAATTCCAAATGAAATTGAAAATACTTTTATTAAATAAATGTTTGTACAATCTAGATGAATTATAAATAATTGCAACTATAATTATGTACATAAATTTGTAATGACATGTTCAAAATCAATGTAGTGATAGACTGGATGAAATAAATGTTATTATTAACAATAATACGAAATAGTTATTATTCATTGACATTTGCTACTTTTGTATGCGGCTTAGACACGATAGAAAGGAGAACAATTAGCTGTTGTTTACTAACTGCTGTGGCAACATCGCAACCACAATATAGCCAGCGTTACGCGAAGCCACACAAACTGTCAAGCACAAAGATTCAACAGCGGGGGTATAGCAATGGATTAAAAGTAAACGCCTCCAAAACATCCATTAGGCAGCTCAGTGCTCAAGGAAAATAATTCTGAAAGAAATTCAATAAATAATAAAGAAACTCTGTTTAGCGTACAATTATTAAAATGGAATTGTCACATGTGTTACTTGCCTAAAGCATGTGCTTTAATATGAACTGTGCTGCAAAAATAACAAACCTTGAAATTAGGAAAATTGTCTCTTCAGTAGCTTTCAATGTGGTGGGAACTTTACTGGATGTGAAATAATGTTTAAAAATTAAAATAAAAAATAATCCATGAGTGGGACCAAAAGTGCTGTGCAGAAATCTGTTCAAAAGCTTGAAAATACTAACTTACATCCCAATTCCTAGATGAAATAAGTAAATAACTTTCAAAGCAACATAATCATGGAATGAGAAGTAAGAGTAACCTGAAACTACCCATACAAGTCCTTTATACGCTAGTATTAAACTGCTGTTAAAATGAGGAACTTGAAATATTTCAACAAAACCTATCAATAGACAATAATAACCTACTGCTGAGTTGCACAACTTATGAGTCAGATTTAAAATTGTGATAAAGTTGTGTTTTCGAGATAACATTGTTCCACTTGTTGTAATTGTGAGAACTCGCCCAACAATAAAGCATCACTATGAATGTTGTTGCTTGTAGGTCGAGCTCCACATGCGATACATTCAGTTGCAGCAACTTCTGCAGGGCAAGATGGTAGAGCTGGAGCGCTTGTGTCTAAGGGAGCGAGAGTTACTGCAGGGCAAGTGGAAAACTCACAGTCTTCCAGCTCGCAAGAAAGCTGCCTCCAATGCTTCTGCTGATGCCACAACCCCCACTCAGTCTGACGGCAACGAGTACAGTTACTGCAGACCAACAGTTTCAACAGAGGACGTGGCGAGGGTAAGATTACTTCCGTCACTTTGCATGATGTCATTCATTTGTTTACTATAGGACATTGAAGGGCAATTTGCTAATAACACAGTATTCTAATATCATTATCATGCAACACACCAGCATCGCTAGGGACACCAAGAAACAAAGTTGATGTGATCTCTTATCCAGCAAGCAGTTGCATGATGCCATTCATTTGTTTACTATAGGACATTGAAGGGCAATTTGCTAATAACACAGTATTCTAATATCTTTACTAGAACACACCAGCATCGCTAGGGACACCAAGAAACAAACTTGATGTGATCTCTTATCCAGCAAGCAGCGAGTCTATGCTCTCCCAGCAAGTTCTCTTACTAGAACACACCAGCATCGCTAGGGACACCAAGAAACAAACTTGATGTGATCTCTTATCCAGCAAGCAGCGAGTCTATGCTCTCCCAGCAAGTTCTCTTACTAGAACACACCAGCATTACTAGGGACACCAAGAAACAAAGTTGATGTGATCTCTTATCCAGCAAGCAGCGAGTCTATGCTCTCCCAGCAAGTTCTCTTACTGGAACACACCAGCAAGCAGTGAGTCTATGCTCTCCCAGCAAGTTCTCTTACTGGAACACACCAGCATCGCTAGGGACACCAAGAAACAAAGTTGATGTGATCTCTTATCCAGCAAGCAGTTGCATGATGCCATTCATTTGTTTACTATAGGACATTGAAGGGCAATTTGCTAATAACACAGTATTCTAATATCATTATCATGGAACACACCAGCATTGCTAGGGACACCAAGAAACAAAGTTGATGTGATCTCTTATCCAGCAAGCAGCGAGTCTATGCTCTCCCAGCAAGTTCTCTTACTGGAACACACCAGCAAGCAGCGAGTCTATGCTCTCCCAGCAAGTTCTCTTACTGGAACACACCAGCAAGCAGCGAGTCTATGCTCTCCCAGCAAGTTCTCTTACTGGAACACACCAGCAAGCAGCGAGTCTATGCTCTCCCAGCAAGTTCTCTTACTAGAACACACCAGCAAGCAGCGAGTCTATGCTCTCCCAGCAAGTTCTCTTACTAGAACACACCAGCAAGCAGCGAGTCTATGCTCTCCCAGCAAGTTCTCTTACTGGAACACACCAGCAAGCAGCGAGTCTATGCTCTCCCAGCAAGTTCTCTTACTGGACAAACTATTGGATTGCAGGAAAAAAAATCCAATATCCAGATTTTACTGACGATTCATGTTTTGAGATGCTGGATTAAAAAAGAAAGTTTTTTCTCTCATAAGGGGCAGAAGAGGATTTAAGCACTATGGCCAGTGGCATATGCAACCTCCAGCAGGAAGAGATGAGATGAAAGATCCGAAGGGTTGTCACCTGGACCAGGTACAGACATTGTGGCGTCCCTAACGTTCACTCCTGCAGGTGCTCCTCTTCATGAATAGATCCGTACTGCTCTGGTTCTGTACAGGAGGAGGAAGAAGCACATGGCCTGTAACCCAAAACAGGATATGGTGGGACTGGAAAAATCTGTCGTATTAGAAAAACCACCCCAGCATTCACCTCGCAACAAGGCAAAATCATGAAAAAATTCCAAGTCAGAGTGGATGGACATTGGAGATCAAAGTGAGTCTCGCCCATTAGCACAGCGCACCTTGCTTGGTAAACATTATGTATGTCTGTCTGTCTGTCTCCAGAAATTAGGTGTCAGTTGGAATTTAAGTTCAGTACCTTTCAAACATATGATATGAAGATGTTAAAGAAAATCCCCCAGCCCTAAGGTGCTTTTTACATACGCTTACTAAATACCATATGGTTGAGAGATTTTCAATATTAATAAACTAAACTCCTCATTCTGCATGAATTTCGTATAACTGGTAAACAAATATGTACATCTCTTCAAAACATAAACAATATCTCATATTATTATTATTATTTTGAGATGTTCATTGTTATTAGTTTATATTTTTCAATACATTTTACAGTTTCTGAAATACTAAGGCAAGATTCATATGTTCCCTGTGAAGGCATACAAAGAGTGTGGAATTGCATACAGTGTCCCACTTTTTAAACATTTGACTATCACTACAGTCTCCTGTATAGCTACAAGAAATGTGAAACAAAACCATTTTTGTAAACATTTGTCTTGGTTTACACCAGCCGTCGATGACCTCCTGGGAAACCTTATCTACTAAGCCATGTATGGTTCCCATTTATTAACTGGAGGCATCCAGGGAGTGGATGATGGGGTGATAATGGTAAACGGCAATGGAGCAAGAGGACCTAAAACTTTTACCATGGACTCCGAACCCATTGGGCATTATAGATACTTCACATGAGGTAGGAGTCATCCTCCATGGTCTGTGGGTCTCAGGTTCTCAAGGTTGTGAGTTCAAACTCTGTGGAGAGCAATGGATTTTTTTCAGGCGTAAAATCCTTAGCGTGTTCTCCTTCGGAAGGGAAGTAAAGCCGGTGGTCCCATGTCATACATTTATGGCACATAAAAGAACCTCAAGCCTGATAAAGAGGCCTCCAAGCAAAATCTCCAGTCCTTCACACCCAATGTAGAATGGGACACTAACAACCACAGCAGTCAATAAATAAAACTCATTTAAATTTTACATGAGGGTGAAGGCTTGGGAGGGCCACAAGAGCCGTGAACTGTGGCATCCTGATTAACATGCAGTAGATAGAAGAGTAAGGTTTTGTGAGAAAGTGATGTGAATGTAAGACGTTTTCACAGGTGCAGCAACAGCCTCAGACTCAGCAGTTACTCCTGGCATACCAGTACTTGGATCCTCGATATCGTGCGTACATGTTACAACCCTCTACAAGCAGCAGTGGGGAGTACTTCTCCCACGCTCAACACAGCGACTCTGGCAGTCAGCAGCAGCACCACCACCATCACCACCACCACCACCATGCAGTGAAGAACACGTGTGACGCTGCACCTTCTCGTCACGGCTCATCGAAGGGATACCATCAGACTAACGGAGTCGCAGCTGCAGGTACGGTTACTTTTTATATATCAGCTACGTCATGACCACCCAAAAACTTGATATCGAGATTTCACTGGAAATACATGTTTGGAGGACCGCTAGGAATTTTAGAGAAACGTCAGCATAACTCTAAAAAGAAAAAGTCGTAAAAAATACCAAACTTAGTATTTAAATTCAATTCCTTCCAAAGATGCAACATAAAGGTTTCCAACAAAATCCTCCCCCCTATAACTACCTGTTGTATAGAAAATTTATTTGTCCTGTGAAGTCTGTTCCTTCAAAAGCAATTTTCTAACCATAACAGATAAACAAAAACTTAAACATACAGTGTATTTGAAATAGCTTTTGGGGCATCAGCAATCTGTTATACTAGTTTGAATTTTTCAATAGTTTTGTAATCATTTGGTTGCTTTTCACAATGTTGTACAAATGGTACAGAATTTCAAAGTGACCACCCACTTTTAAAATATCTAACTATTGCTTCAGTTTCTTGTATTCCCCTTTGATTTACAACAATGTGTAACAAGAAAACCTGCAAATGTTTTTCAATTATCATGAAACATATAGAAAAATAAAGTTTTATAACAATTATTTGCACAAACTTTAGAATGATAATCAATAATGTGAATGTAACACATCACATTTTGTATGCATGATTGATGTTAATAGGCTGTCTGAAGCAAAAAAGAATATATTTGAGACTAGAATGGTGGTGGTGGTGGTGGTGGTGGTGGTGGTGGTGGTGGTGGTGGTGGTGGTGGTGGTGGTGGTGGTGGTGGTGGTGGTGGTGGTGGTGGTGGTGGTGGTGGTGGTGGTGGTGGTGGTGGTGGTGGTGGTGGTGGTGGTGGTGGTGGTGGTGGTGGTGGTGGTGGTGGTGGTGGTGGTGGTGGTGGTGGTGGTGGTGGTGGTGGTGGTGGTGGTGGTGGTGGTGGTGGTGGTGGTGGTGGTGGTGGTGGTGGTGGTGGTGGTGGTGGTGGTGGTGGTGGTGGTGGTGGTGGTGGTGGTGGTGGTGGTGGTGGTGGTGGTGGTGGTGGTGGTGGTGGTGGTGGTGGTGGTGGTGGTGGTGGTGGTGGTGGTGGTGGTGGTGGTGGTGGTGGTGGTGGTGGTGGTGGTGGTGGTGGTGGTGGTGGTGGTGGTGGTGGTGGTGGTGGTGGTGGTGGTGGTGGTGGTGGTGGTGGTGGTGGTGGTGGTGGTGGTGGTGGTGGTGGTGGTGGTGGTGGTGGTGGTGGTGGTGGTGGTGGTGGTGGTGGTGGTGGTGGTGGTGGTGGTGGTGGTGGTGGTGGTGGTGGTGGTGGTGGTGGTGGTGGTGGTGGTGGTGGTGGTGGTGGTGGTGGTGGTGGTGGTGGTGGTGGTGGTGGTGGTGGTGGTGGTGGTGGTGGTGGTGGTGGTGGTGGTGGTGGTGGTGGTGGTGGTGGTGGTGGTGGTGGTGGTGGTGGTGGTGGTGGTGGTGGTGGTGGTGGTGGTGGTGGTGGTGGTGGTGGTGGTGGTGGTGGTGGTGGTGGTGGTGGTGGTGGTGGTGGTGGTGGTGGTGGTGGTGGTGGTGGTGGTGGTGGTGGTGGTGGTGGTGGTGGTGGTGGTGGTGGTGGTGGTGGTGGTGGTGGTGGTGGTGGTGGTGGTGGTGGTGGTGGTGGTGGTGGTGGTGGTGGTGGTGGTGGTGGTGGTGGTGGTGGTGGTGGTGGTGGTGGTGGTGGTGGTGGTGGTGGTGGTGGTGGTGGTGGTGGTGGTGGTGGTGGTGGTGGTGGTGGTGGTGGTGGTGGTGGTGGTGGTGGTGGTGGTGGTGGTGGTGGTGGTGGTGGTGGTGGTGGTGGTGGTGGTGGTGGTGGTGGTGGTGGTGGTGGTGGTGGTGGTGGTGGTGGTGGTGGTGGTGGTGGTGGTGGTGGTGGTGGTGGTGGTGGTGGTGGTGGTGGTGGTGGTGGTGGTGGTGGTGGTGGTGGTGGTGGTGGTGGTGGTGGTGGTGGTGGTGGTGGTGGTGGTGGTGGTGGTGGTGGTGGTGGTGGTGGTGGTGGTGGTGGTGGTGGTGGTGGTGGTGGTGGTGGTGGTGGTGGTGGTGGTGGTGGTGGTGGTGGTGGTGGTGGTGGTGGTGGTGGTGGTGGTGGTGGTGGTGGTGGTGGTGGTGGTGGTGGTGGTGGTGGTGGTGGTGGTGGTGGTGGTGGTGGTGGTGGTGGTGGTGGTGGTGGTGGTGGTGGTGGTGGTGGTGGTGGTGGTGGTGGTGGTGGTGGTGGTGGTGGTGGTGGTGGTGGTGGTGGTGGTGGTGGTGGTGGTGGTGGTGGTGGTGGTGGTGGTGGTGGTGGTGGTGGTGGTGGTGGTGGTGGTGGTGGTGGTGGTGGTGGTGGTGGTGGTGGTGGTGGTGGTGGTGGTGGTGGTGGTGGTGGTGGTGGTGGTGGTGGTGGTGGTGGTGGTGGTGGTGGTGGTGGTGGTGGTGGTGGTGGTGGTGGTGGTGGTGGTGGTGGTGGTGGTGGTGGTGGTGGTGGTGGTGGTGGTGGTGGTGGTGGTGGTGGTGGTGGTGGTGGTGGTGGTGGTGGTGGTGGTGGTGGTGGTGGTGGTGGTGGTGGTGGTGGTGGTGGTGGTGGTGGTGGTGGTGGTGGTGGTGGTGGTGGTGGTGGTGGTGGTGGTGGTGGTGGTGGTGGTGGTGGTGGTGGTGGTGGTGGTGGTGGTGGTGGTGGTGGTGGTGGTGGTGGTGGTGGTGGTGGTGGTGGTGGTGGTGGTGGTGGTGGTGGTGGTGGTGGTGGTGGTGGTGGTGGTGGTGGTGGTGGTGGTGGTGGTGGTGGTGGTGGTGGTGGTGGTGGTGGTGGTGGTGGTGGTGGTGGTGGTGGTGGTGGTGGTGGTGGTGGTGGTTGTTCACCAATGGCACTGGGGATTAATTGATCTGCATCATTTTCCCTCTGGCTTCTTCCCAATATAAAGTCTGTAAGTTATCACTTTTAAGGCCTTTACATTTGGTGAGATGTTGTTTGTTCAGGATGACATCTTCTTCACCAAGAGTGCACTTGGGTGTAGGTAGGCATCATATCTTGTAGAGGTGTTCTGTGAGCAATCGTGGCCAGTTGCCATCCTAAATAAGGCCACTGCAGCCTTCCTTGGCATTTTTTGTATATCAACTCTTATCTTCAATATTCTTATAATCTTTATCTTTTAATTTATCTTCTTCATCAAGTGTATGCTGTCTTTTGAAATGTTGTTTAATGTTATTTAATAGTTTATTTATTTATTTTTATTAGTCTACAGGTTTTATTTGTTGTATTGCACCTTTGTTTGCTAATTGATCCGCATGTTCATTACCCAAAAGTCCAACATGAGCTGGGATCCATTGTAGAGTGACATGATTTCTAGTTTCAACTGCTTTAATTAGGCTTCTTATTTCTTTAATATTTCTTGTTGTTTTATTATTGTAATTTACTATTCCATCTATGGCTGATTTTCAGTCTGATAAGATGACTATTTTTTGTTTTATGTATGGTCTATATAAAATGTTCTATAATGCTGCTTTTATAGCTGTTAATTCTCCATCATAGTGGTTTGACGTTTCATCTAATGTTAGATACTGTGCAAAATGTTTACAGTATACTCTTGCACCAGCATTTTTTTATGATGAGGGATCCATCTGTATATATTTGGAGCCATTCTTTTTCTGGGTATCTTTCATTTTCCATAGCTATTGCTATGGCTCTCATTTCATCTGGTATATATCAGGTCATTCTGATATTGTATATCAATATATTCTATTGGACTCATTACCTTTGTTGGAATTATATTCTTGTATTTTAAGTTATTAATATATATGTTCTGAAGCTTGAGTTTTTAAATTACTTACACTATCTGCTGTGTGGTACTATTTGTATCTGTTTCTATTGACTTGCAGTTTTTGTGCTAGAGTAATTGTTTTCAACTCTTGTTCCAATTCTATAGCCATGTTTTTTGTGAAGTTTTGTAGTACTGTGATTGGTGTTGTTTTTACAGCTGCTGTTATTATTCTTAGTGAATTATTTTGTGAAATTTCTAGTTTACTTTTAAGTCTCTTGTTTACTGTTGCTAGTAGTTCTCCTCCATACAATAGGTTAGGTTTTATATGTATTATTAAGGAGGTTCATGTTTCCATCCCATTTTATTCCTGCTAAACGTTTTAAAATGTTGTTCTTTTTGTTGATTTTATTTGTTACATTGTTTACATGTTCTTTCACTGATAGTTTTTTATGTAATTCTATCCCTAGATACATTGATGTATTTGCTTCTTGAAGTTTTTTGTTGTTGATTTGCAGGCATATATTTTCTGTTTTATGCTGCATTGTGAATAGTTGATATTGAGTTTTTCCTGTATTTATTTCCATATTGTTATTATTAGTGCACTGTTCTAGGGTTATGATTGATTCTCCATTGTTGTTTGTAGTTTTTTGTAATGTTTCCTAGATCTTATGCTCTTTTCTGAAGTCTATATTACCACGTCGTCAGCAAACATTCCTACTTGTATGTTACCTATTTTCTTTAGTACATCTACCAGGTCGTTTATATATACTGAACAGAATAGCACTTGTAACAGACCCTCTTTGGGATAGGAAGGTTAGAAACCAGTTTTCCCAAGCCAACAGAGAGAATGGTATTGGAATAATTTGGTTTTCCTGTCACACCATCTTGTAAAAATATGAGTTTGAGACAAATATCATCCCTTACTCTGTGAAACAAACCAAATTAATATTTTACTTTCTCTACCACCTAGTATTCCACCCAGAAATTTAATGTGAACATTTCACCAGAAATATGTTTTGAGGTCCCTTGAGCGAAACAAGGCATTTTTAGATAAAGGTATGTGGGTATGGGTAGGTGCGTGCAACAGCAAAGCTCAAAAATTAAATGTCTTTGTAACCCATTACCTTCTAAGGGTGAGACATGAAGATTTTTAAGAAAACCCAAACTACCCTTTACTTGGAAAACTTTTCAAAAATTATGATTGTCTCAAAAATGGGCTGAAATGATTTTGATTAAAATAGCATGTGTTTAAGATATTTTGATGACAAATGGAAATATATATCTTGAATTTTATGTGAGTAGCCTGTGAAGTGATCTTCATTCTGAATGACCTTTCCATAACTGATACACTGTAAAAGGGAGAGAAAATCTTGCTACACAAAAAATGTAGAGCTCATTAAAGCGTGCAATTATGTCTTTTTGTTGAGTTAACCATTTCTGAGATGTTGCTTATTATTCAATTTAATTTTTAAATACGTTTACTTTTCTCAAAATGTGTAATAATTTGTTTTTTTTCTCCTGGTTGTGCAAAGAGAATTGAATTTCAAAGTCATTACACAACGCTTTTGACTATCACTGTATCCACAGGGAAATGTGCAGTAAAACCATTTCTATAAATGTTTACATGCAGTTAATAGTTTCTTAAAGAATGGGTAGAGACAGTCGTGTGAGACTGAGTTCTGGTGTAGACTGCCGGGGTCGCACTGCTTGCA
The DNA here is from genome assembly GCA_030765065.1 of Deroplatys truncata. Classification (NCBI taxonomy): domain Eukaryota; kingdom Metazoa; phylum Arthropoda; class Insecta; order Mantodea; family Mantidae; genus Deroplatys; species Deroplatys truncata. Next base: position 15,494,379 of record CM060981.1, read on the forward strand.
TTGTTGTACCGGATGGGCAGAGTGGCTTTGAATGTTATTCCATTTGAGGAATATAATCTTTGCTGCTTTTGAGGTTGTCACCCCTCCCCTGGGGGATTTGTAACCCCACACATATAATATAATGAGAACATAGCACGGGAATTTCAGGGATGTTGAGTCTTATTTATTGAAGGAGAGGATGAAATTGTTTCAACAGTTCTAGCAACATATTGCTGCTGAACAACTATATCTGTCACTTAGACGCTCGGCGTAGCCCAGCTTGTTTGCTGCTCTCATCTGTCAACTAATCCCCTTATAAAGCCTGCAACAAAGCAGAAATGTTCTCTTACCAAAAAAGGAAGTCGGGGGGGGGGGGGGCAGGGTTTGTTGCTTGGGCCATTTGTTCTGAAGGGGTAACAATCCAGTGGCTAGGTAAAGGGTCTGGCATGCTCACAATAATATCCAGTGTATAGAATTACACAGATAATAATGTCTTTTGAAATTTCCATGTGATTTAGTTTTCAGTTCAGCAGTTGGTCTGCTTTTGTCACTAAATGTACGTGATCCTAAAGAAGGGTTTAAAAGGTTCTCTATAATGCAATCTTAGCAGAATACTTCACCAATAAACTTAGAAGCCATACTAGGGGAGTGGAGGGGGGAAGGAAGAAAAACACCTGTGTTTGTCGTTGTGTCTAACTGGCATATAATTTGTGGTATTAAGATCACTGACACCCACTTTTAGCGACTTTGCCTTTGAAGCGCTGCAGGTAATATGTGGAGTTGCATGCAATTCTTCGGTGTTAATGTCAAACGTATCTTTTCCGGCCTGTGGGGGATTGTTGAGAGAAAATATTACATAATAAGAAATATACTTATAACGGACATTTTTAAGTTGGTGATCGAAATTTTGCAGCCACGTGGTAATGAGCTGCAGAAACCAAGAGAAGGGATAAATATGTTATTGACATGTCATTACAGTCGCCTAGTAACCTACCAATCAAAAGCAAATTGTTGTCATAGCAATCGGGTATGCTATAGCTAGGTAGTCAAGCTCTGCGCTTTGTGCTACCGCTGCTGGCATTTGGTGTAGGCAGTTACTGCTGTTACTCTGCTTTGCTTATAATGCAGTGGTAGCAGAACGTCATTTGTTTAGTGAATGTGTAACAGCATTCATATCTCACTTAGAAACATTTACAATAGCATATCACAATTAAATTCTTGTGTTTCAGAGTGTACATTTGTGATATGTAACTTTTATATTTAGCAATTGTTACATCACTCGTGGCTGTGATAAACCTCGTGTTACAAAAAGAAACTATCCTGAGGGCCATAAAAACTGTTTTTGGGCATTGAATACCATTAAGGGACAAGCAAGAGAGATTATATGCTCCGTAAGATGTATTTTCAAGACAAAAGAGGAATTGTGTCCTGCAATTTCCACTCTTCTTGTTAATAAAGTTTAAAATTTGAAGTAGCTGTGTATTTATTTTGGTTTGTTGCACAAATTTCATCTTGAGAGTGTGTAGAGTCTTTTGATTACATGCAATATGCAAATAATTTCAAGGAATATGTGTTCATTACCACAAACTTCAAGGTGGCTACCCTAGTAGGGAGACTCTCAGGAGTTCATAAAAGTAAACAGACATTCCTGCGCATTTAACAATGTTCAGACATCCAACATATAGCACTGCATCTCCTTAGATTTCTCCGCAAATGTAAAAGAAACTATAATCCCCAAGTAGAACTTGCATTCTTGGAGATACAATACCTACCACATTTTTGTACTTTTCTCGCTCTCTGTGATGTGCTGGGCATTGCCAGATAAATAAACCAACAACAACAAGTATGTTCAGATCACGATATATCCTCCGCAGTCCCTGCTATGTTCTTTGCTGAAGTGGCAACATTGGAATCCCCATTCCTTCACCAACTTAGGATGTGCCCATTATAATTTGTATATTTGATATGTGGTAACATCGGCAATGTGTGTGTTGCAGGAGGAAACAGCAAAAGTGGCAACATTGGAATCCCCACTCCTTCACCAACTTAGGATGTGCCCATTATAATTTGTATATTTGATATGTGGTAACATCGGCAATGTGTGTGTTGCAGGAGGAAACAGCAAAAGTGGCAACATTGGAATCCCCACTCCTTCACCAACTTAGGATGTGCCCATTATAATTTATATATTTGATATGTGGTAACATCGGCAATGTGTGTGTTGCAGGAGGAAACAGCAAAAGTGGCAACATTGGAATCCCCACTCCTTCACCAACTTAGGATGTGCCCATTATAATTTATATATTTGATATGTGGTAACATCGGCAATGTGTGTGTTGCAGGAGGAAACAGCAAAAGTGGCAACATTGGAATCCCCACTCCTTCACCAACTTAGGATGTGCCCATTATAATTTATATATTTGATATGTGGTAACATCGGCAATGTGTGTGTTGCAGGAGGAAACAGCAAAAGTGGCAACATTGGAATCCCCACTCCTTCACCAACTTAGGATGTGCCCATTATAATTTATATATTTGATATGTGGTAACATCGGCAATGTGTGTGTTGCAGGAGGAAACAGCAAAAGTGGCAAGAGTAGCAGCAAGAACAGCCATCAACAGCATCCTCTTTGTAACCCTTGTGTTCAGTCAAGTAACCAAGATAGTTCTAGTCTGGAGGCCTACGACTTGGCCAGTCCTTGTTGTGATCCTCACTGTGTTCCGTCAGCGAGGCGGAGATCACGTCACCACAAGGAGCACCGCAAGAACTCTTCCAAGAACTCCTCAGATTCCAAAGGTAAGTTTATATTGTAAAGGTACCTTGATACGGTAATTTGTATCACAAATTACTCAGATGTAATTAATGATAGTAATATGAATATGTATTTTTATGTGACATTGATTTCAGAGGTTTATTAATTGTAATTATTATTGGTAAATAATAATATACGGCTTTACTGAAACTGTCAACAATAACGCAATAATGCAGCAATGGGGTGAGTTGTTTATCATTACCGGGAACCAGGAAGTTACGTAATGTTTCGCGCGTTTTTTCCGTTGAGAAGCTTCTAGAACATTTCCTAAAGCAATATGTATTCGTGGTTTTCATTGGATAGTAAAATAGACGCTAATGTTGGCGCGTTTTATTAGCCAATGGCAGTTCATTTATAATCTTTAGGCGTATCTTGATGCAGGCCTATAAATAGTGTAGGTTCGAGGTAGCTTGTCCCTCAGTTCATCAAAATTTCGTGTACACTACACATCGTCAGCCAGTCCTTCATTTCGTCAAGTTACGCGCAGCAGAATTACGAGAATTATTATAAAGTATCATACATTTAAAAAATTACATAAAGTTGAAGTATGCGAGTTAAAAGTGATAAATAAGAAGTTATTACAAACAGTTTCAGTTTGGCGAGTATCCAGATCCATATGTAAAAGTGTTTGTGAACGTGTTCGACAATAAAAGTTATAAAACCAATTCCTTCATCAGTATCATTTCTGGATAAAGGATTCCTTTCCGATTCACACCCTGCAAGAGTTAAATGTCGACCTAAATAGCTAGCCGGAGAACATTTTAAAGTGAATTATTTCAAAACTGATACAAATTGCTACGCCAGAGGGAGCTACGAACCAGACAAAGGAGTGACGTCACAAGATGGCAACGCGTGAAGTAAACACACATGCATAAACATCACAAGCATCAACATTATTTGTAATACCGTTGCAAATTGGCTTCCAAAAGTGGTGCTATAATAATGTTAAACACATTGTAACATTAATACCGTCGAAAATTGGCTCCACAACGTGGGGCTCGACAACAAAAAGACATTACGTAAAGCAAGTTCTCTCGCAAATACGCGTGAAGTAAAAACATATATATGAAAATTTGCTATCGCAAATTGGCGCCCAGGACGTGGGGCGAAGATGACCAGGAAAGGATCAAAATAACCAGGAAGTAGCAGAATTAACCAGGAATGAATCAACATAATCAGGATGTGGAACGAAAGCAGCAGTAAAATGATCTACAAGACGCAGATTCCAGAAACAAAAGGAACGACAGACTACATGGATAATTGGACATCGTAATTCCGAGACTACAAGGCAACAGGGTAATTCAATAACAAAAACATCGAGACGACGTAGATTCATCACAACACAACGCAGAAGCGACATACAAATCTAGGAGAATGGGGCAGAACGCTGGATATCAAAGTAACAGCAACGGAGAGCATCAGTAAGGTTAGAGTATCTTAATTTTTTTTTAGAAAAAAAAAAAAGGGTAAATAAATGTTAATGAGGAGTGGTAGGATAAAAAAAAACAATGGCTACCAATAATACAGAAGAAATAATGATGGAAGGGGATAGTGTAACAGTTAGCTGTAATTCAATACAGGTTACAAAAAAAAGCTCAAACGATGTAGTATTGGAGGGAGAAAATGTTAGTGCAGAAAGTAAGAATAGAATAGCAGGAAATATTACTATTGATGCTGGTATGATGAAGGAAATGATGGAAATGCTGAAAGATATTGTTAAGAGTAAGGAGAAATTAGAACAAAAACTAATTCAGAAAATGGAAATGAATAAGAAAGAATTGAGGGAAGATCTTAGTAAGAAAATAGATCAAAACAGGGAAGATATGCAAAAGAATAATAGGGAATTAAGAGAAGATATTGATAGGAGTTTAGAACAAAAACTAGATCAGAATAAGAGAGAATTGAGGGAAAATATTGGTAAGAGCTTAGAACAAAACAGGAAATCAATTGAAAGTATTGGTAGGAGGAATGAGAAATTAGAGCAAAAAGTAGATCAAAGCAGTGGAGAAATTGAAAAGAAAGTTATGAAGTTAGATAGTAGTATGCCAGAAATGAGAGATGAAAATGAGGAAGTAATAGCAAGTGAGATAGGAGAAATTTCAAAGAAAATGCTAGACATGAGTAGGGAAAGAGATAACAAAGAAAGTGAGGTTAATACTAAAAGTGAGGTTAATGTAGAATGTACAGAGTTAGGAAGTCAAATGAGTAGTATTACAAGTGAGCTAAGAGAGATAAAAGAGGTTAGGAATGTAGATGTAAATGAGGTGCAAGTTAATTTCAGAGCGGAGATATCAGAAATACAAAAAGAATCAGAAATGCAAAGAAATAAATTGTACCAAGATGTTCAAATTGAAAACTCCAGTCCAGTACAGTTTAGTACAGATTTGTCAGAGTATTCTCAAATTAAAGAGATAGTTGAAGAGTTGAAAATGAAAGTTGTTAAAAGATGTATTGTTCAAGAAACTGTAGATTGTTTTCAAATATTATCATGTGAGGAAATTTCAAATGAATACAAGAGGTTATTCATGAACAACAATTTGAAGGTTAGGTTACGGCTACGAGTAATATTTAGCCACACACAATTTGATCCAGGAGGGTAAATAGCAATGTGATGTAAAGTAAATGCTGGATAGTTAAAGACGACTTGCAGAGAAATGTATTGGAACGTAAGAGGGTTAATTATTTATGTGTCATTTGAAAAGAGAAATAAATTATAAAAAAAAAAAAAAGAGAGAAATGTTTAAAAAAATAAATAAATAAATAAATAAAATTTTTAGTAACTGTAACAACATTTGAAAATTAAGAATGCAAAGATTGAAACTTAATATGATATTAAATTAAAAGTACGTAAATACCATTCCAAAAGTGTTGTTAAAATAAAGTACAAAATAACAAAAATGAGTAAATATAATTAAAAACATATACAATTTGTTCCGCTACAAAGGAATTAAAACAAATATTTATGTAGCAAACAGAACATGTGAAACAGTGCCTAGATTTTGTAGTGGTATTAATGTTGTTACATTATTATAGCACCACGTTTGGATGCCAATTTGGAACGGTATTACAAATAATGTTGATGCTTGTAATGTTTATGCATGTGTGTTTACTTTACGCGTTGCCATCCTGTGACGTCACTCCTTGTTTGGTTCGTAGCTCCCTCTGGCATAGCAATTTGTATCAATTAGTTTCTGAAAGAATTTAAGGTTATGTATATTGTCCTCCGGCTAGCTATCATCTTATCTTGGTAGAACTTGTATCTCTTGCAGGGTGTGAATCGGAAAGGAATCTTTTATCCAGAAATGATACTGATGAAGAAATTGGTTTTATAACTTTTATTGTCGAACACGTTCACTAACACTTTTTACATATGAATCAGGATACTCGCCAAACTGAAACTGTTTGTAATAACTTCTTACTTATTACTTTTAACTCGAGTACTTCAACTTTGTGTATTTTTTTAAATGTATAATACTTTATAATAATTCTCGTAATTCTGCTGCGTGTAACTTGACGAAATGAAGGACTGGCTGACGATGTGTAGTGTACACGAAATTTTGATGAACTGAGGTACCAACGTGTAGTGTGTTGAGAATTCTGTTAAACTGGGGGAATGCTACCTCGGACCTACACTATTTATAGGCTTGCCTCAAGATACGCCTAAAGATTATAAATGAACTGCTATTGGCTAATAAAACGCGCCAACATTAGCGTCTATTTTAATATCCAATGAAAACCACGAATACATATTGCTTTAGGAACTATTCTAGAAGCTTCTACCGAAAAGGCGCGAAACATTACGTAACTTCCTGGTTCCCGGTAATGATAAACAACTCACCCCATTGCTGCATTATTGCGCCACTACTAACAGTTTCAGTAAAGCCGTATATTATTATTTACCAATAATAATTACAATTAATAAACCTCTGAAATCAATGTCACATAAAAATACATATTCATATTACAATCGTTATTTACATTTGAGTAATTTGTGATACAAATTACCGTATCATATGCCCCACTAGAAACATAATTATAAATATTTATAACTTGTTTGGAAATTTGATAATTGTGTTTTTAGTCTCCTAAATCTTGGAACACACGCTATCACTTTCACTTAACACTTCACACGCATTTAACACACGACATATGTTTTCTTTATTATCTCGCCACTACTTACTGGCTTTGGTTTAATTAATTTAGATATCAATCTGACATCACAAACTTTTTTTATAGCAAATACTGTACCCTGAATTATTGAATGACTGTTTCAAAATTGCTTACTTTCTTAAGTTGTTAACAAAAATTTATACATTTAAGATTTTTGTAATTATTACACATATTTACCAAAATATTCACCCTCTACACAAATATTTACATCTCTTAAATCTAGACAATGTTTCACATGTTCTATTTACTACATAAATATTTGTTTTTTTTTTTTTTTAATTATATTTACCAATTTTTGTTATTTTGTACTTTATCTTAACAATACTCTTGTAATAGTATTTATGTACTTTACTTTAATATCCTATTAAGTTTCAATCTTTGCATTCTTAATTTTCAAATGTTGTTACAGTTACTAAAAATTTATTTATTTATTTATTTTTTTTTGTTAAACATTTATCCTTTTTTTTATATAATTTATTTCTCTTTTCAAATGACATATAAATAATTAACCCTCTTACGTCCCAATACATTTCTCTGCAAGTCATCTTTACCTATCCAGCATTTACTTTACATCTCATTGCTATTTATCCTCCTGGATCAAATTGTGTGTGGCTAAACATTACTCGTAGCCGTAACCTAACCTTCAAATTTTTGTTCATGAATAACCTCTTGTATTCATATGAAATTTCATCCCATGATACCATTTGAAAACAATCTATAGTTTCCTGAACAACACATCTTTTAACAACTTTCATTTTCAATTCTTCTGCTATCTCTTTACTTTGAGAATACTCTGACAAATCTGTACTAAACTGTACTGGACTGGAGTTTTCATTTTGAACATCTTGGTACAATTTATTTCTTTGCATTACTGTCTCACTCTGTATTTCTGATATTTCCCCTCTGAAATTAACTTGCGCCTCATTTACATCTACATTCCTAACCTCTTTCATCTCTCTTAGCTCACTTGAAATATTACTCACTTGACTGCCTAACTCTGTACATTCTACATTAACATGTTCTATTTTATTCTTAACCTCACTTTTTTGGTTAGATATTTCCCTGCTCATGTCTAACATTTTCTTTGAGACTTCACCTATTTCATTTGCTATCATTTCTTGATTTTCATTTTTCATTCTAATCATACTACTATCTAGCTCCATGAACTTCTTTTCAATCTCTTCCCTGTTTTGTTCTAAGCTTTTACCAATATTTTCCCTTAATTCCCTATGACTCTTTTGCATATCTTCCCTGTTTTGATCTATTTTCTTTTCTAATTTCTCATTATTCATTTCCATGTTCTGAGTTAGTTTTTGTTCTAATTTTTCATTATTCTGAGTTAGTTTTTGTTCTAAACTCCTATCAATATCTTCTCTCAATTCCCTATGACTCTTTTGCATATCTTCCCTGTTTTTATCTATTTTCTCATTAGTCTTTTTCATATCTGCTCTCATATTTCTCAGCATTTCCATAATCATAATAGTATCAAGATTAACATTTCCTGCTATTCTATTCTCACTTTCTACACTAACATTTTCATCTTCAAATCCTAAAAATTCTGGGCTATTTCCTGTAACCTGTATTGAATTACAACTAACTGTTACATTATCTCCCTCCATAATTATTTCTTCTGTATTATTGGTAGCCATTGTTTTTTTTATCCTACCACTCCTAAGGTACATTTATTTACCCTTTTTTTTTTTTTTAAAAAAAATTAAGATACTCTAACCTTATTGATGCTGTCCATTGCTGTTACTTTGATGTCCAGCGTTCTGCCCCATTCTCCTAGATTTGTATGTCGCTTCTGCGTTGTGTTGTGATGAATCTACGTCGTCTCGATGTTTTTGTTGTTGAATTACCCTGTTGCCTTGTAGTCTCGGAATTACGATGTCCAATCATCCATGTAGTCTGTCGTTCCTTTTGTTTCTGGAATCTGCGTCTTGTAGATCATTTTACTGCTGCTTTCGTCCCTTCCTGGTTATGTTGATTCATTCCTGGTCATCGTTTTCCTTTCCTGGTCACTTCGCTTCGCCCCACGTTCTGGGTGCCAATATGTAGTAGTATTAATGTTGTTACATTATTATAGCACCACGTTTGGATGCCAATTTGCAACGGTATTACAAATAATGTTGATGCTTGTAATGTTTATGCATGTGTGTTTACTTTACGCGTTGCCATCCTGTGACGTCACTCCTTGTTTGGTTCGTAGCTCCCTCTGGCATAGCAATTTGTATCAATTAGTTTCTGAAAGAATTTAAGGTTATGTATATTGTCCTCCGGCTAGCTATCATCTTATCTTGGTAGAACTTGTATCTCTTGCAGGGTGTGAATCGGAAAGGAATCTTTTATCCAGAAATGATACTGATGAAGAAATTGGTTTTATAACTTTTATTGTCGAACACGTTCACTAACACTTTTTACATATGAATCAGGATACTCGCCAAACTGAAACTGTTTGTAATAACTTCTTACTTATTACTTTTAACTCGAGTACTTCAACTTTGTGTATTTTTTTAAATGTATAAAACTTTATAATAATTCTCGTAATTCTGCTGCGTGTAACTTGACGAAATGAAGGACTGGCTGACAATGTGTAGTGTACACGAAATTTTGATGAACTGAGGTACCGACGTGTAGTGTGTTGAGAATTCTGTTAAACTGGGGGAATGCTACCTCGGACCTACACTATTTATAGGCTTGCCTCAAGATACGCCTAAAGATTATAAATGAACTGCTATTGGCTAATAAAACGCGCCAACATTAGCGTCTATTTTAATATCCAATGAAAACCACGAATACATATTGCTTTAGGAACTATTCTAGAAGCTTCTACCGAAAAGGCGCGAAACATTACGTAACTTCCTGGTTCCCGGTAATGATAAACAACTCACCCCATTGCTGCATTATTGCGCCACTACTAACAGTTTCAGTAAAGCCGTATATTATTATTTACCAATAATAATTACAATTAATAAACCTCTGAAATCAATGTCACATAAAAATACATATTCATATTACAATCGTTATTTACATTTGAGTAATTTGTGATACAAATTACCGTATCAATTTAAGTGATGTAAATATTTGTGTAGAGGGTAAATATTTTGGTAAATATGTATAATGATTACAAAAATCTTAAATGTATGAATTTTTGTCAACAATGTAAGAGAGTAAACAATTTTGAAACAGTGATTAAATAATTTAGGGTAAAGTATTTGCTATAAAAAAAAAAAATTTTTTTTTGTGATGTCAGATTAATATCTAAATTAATTAAACCAAAGCCAGTAAGTAGTGGCGAGATAATAAAGAAAACATATGTCGTGTATTAAATGCGTGTGAAGTGTTAAGTGAAAGTGATAGCGTGTGTTCCAAGATTTAGGAGACTAAAAACACAATTATAAAATTTCTAAAACAAGTTATAAATATTTATAATTATGTTTCTAGTGGGGCATATGATACGGTAATTTGTATCACAAATTACTCAGATGTAATTAATGATAGTAATATGAATATGTATTTTTATGTGACATTGATTTCAGAGGTTTATTAATTGTAATTATTATTGGTAAATAATAATATACGGCTTTACTGAAACTGTCAACAATAACGCAATAATGCAGCAATGGGGTGAGTTGTTTATCATTACTGGGAACAAGGAAGTTACGTAATGTTTCGCGCGTTTTTTCCGTTGAGAAGCTTCTAGAACATTTCCTAAAGCAATATGTATTCGTGGTTTTCATTGGATAGTAAAATAGACGCTAATGTTGGCGCGTTTTATTAGCCAATGGCAGTTCATTTATAATCTTTAGGCGTATCTTGATGCAGGCCTATAAATAGTGTAGGTTCGAGGTAGCTTGTCCCTCAGTTCATCAAAATTTCGTGTACACTACACATCGTCAGCCAGTCCTTCATTTCGTCAAGTTACGCGCAGCAGAATTACGAGAATTATTATAAAGTATCATACATTTAAAAAATTACATAAAGTTGAAGTATGCGAGTTAAAAGTGATAAATAAGAAGTTATTACAAACAGTTTCAGTTTGGCGAGTATCCAGATCCATATGTAAAAGTGTTTGTGAACGTGTTCGACAATAAAAGTTATAAAACCAATTTCGTCATCAGTATCATTTCTGGATAAAGGATTCCTTTCCGATTCACACCCTGCAAGAGTTAAATGTCGACCTAAATAGCTAGCCGGAGAACATTTTAAAGTGAATTATTTCAAAACTGATACAAATTGCTACGCCAGAGGGAGCTACGAACCAGACAAAGGAGTGACGTCACAAGATGGCAACGCGTGAAGTAAACACACATGCATAAACATCACAAGCATCAACATTATTTGTAATACCGTTGCAAATTGGCTTCCAAAAGTGGTGCTATAATAATGTTAAACACATTGTAACATTAATACCGTCGAAAATTGGCTCCACAACGTGGGGCTCGACAACAAAAAGACATTACGTAAAGCAAGTTCTCTCGCAAATACGCGTGAAGTAAAAACATATATATGAAAATTTGCTATCGCAACCTTTCTCATTTTACTTGCTTCTATACGAAATGATGATCTTAAAGTGAGTCCTCGCCTTTATAACTCTTCATGTGTATGTTGCTGTATTTCAAATTTCCTTTACCTCCCCCATCTTTTAGCTCTGAAACAATTCTCAGAATATTCTAGTAAGTTTAGATAATGATAAACATGAAATTTTAGAATTTTTCTGCCTTCCAGTTGGTCCCATATTTATTTAATAACCTAAAACTACATTGTTTTCACATAATACCCAGCATAGTATTCAACAAAATGGGTGGAAACTCATGACACTCCCGTTTATTTTAGAAATGACACACAGTCCAGTCTTCTCAGTTGTTAATTGTAAACATTTTTGATGCTACACTGGACACAATTTTCTCTCTTTGTATAATTATTTAGCATATGCTGATAATAAATAACATACAGATTTTGGCATTCAGAAACTTCGCTATGTCACCTGTAGAATTAAATAAAGGTTACTTTTAGTATAATATGCAGTTTTTTTGTTTTTTGTTCCATTTACACCTCAGTGGTCATATTGGCAGCCTTTTACCTTTGGAACATAGTTGGTCGCATACACCATGTTGGAGTAAAACGGAAGAACGTTTACAATGGAAGTAGGTTACTTGTAACATTAGAGAACTCACAATTTCCTCTTTTAGTTACGACTATTTGCTCAATTTACTTGAAACAATCATGGATAAGGTTATATGTGACAGGAAAATGCCAGTGAAAGAGATAAATGTTTGTTAGCAGAGATAATGAAAATCCTTTAACAATAGAGTGCAAAAAACATAATGTATAGATGCTGAAAGAGAAATGCCTGGAAATTTGTGAAGGATGAGTTTAATGCTTTGAACAACAGGAAATGCACTAAAAGCAGCTTATGCTTATAAATATTTGGAAACAATGTTCCTAATCTCCATATTTGCATTGCAGACCACTTGCATGTTGATGATATTCACCAGATGGGCACAAAATAGGAACATGCATGCGTCAATTCTACCCACAATGTGTGAGAAACCTGCAAAAGTGAAGAAAAACTGCCTTCTATTTTCTGATCACTCATGTTTGTTTATGTGCCTTGCTCTTAACCTCAAAAGTGATGAAAGATACGACCAGTCTGTACTTATCTGAAATATGAAACACTCGCAGGATCCATAACAATTGCAGTTTGGGTGATACAGCCAAATTCATGGTCTGAGTTGTTTGTAAACGCTCTCCAAGCAGGTTCAAAAGCAATGTAAAAGATTTTTTCTAATACCAAAATGTTCCATGAACTCTCTCTCTCTCTGTATAAATATATGGATCTCACATTACCTGTGCTATACACACTATCGCATTTCCATTGCTTTCTTAATCGAAATCATCAGTGTAATCTAAGTAATCCATATCTTCCTGTAAATACGATATGGTGTTGTAGTTCAATCAACAGGTGGGTTACTCTATCCAAATCGTGAGATTAAATTCTAACCTATATTTGTGCTCTATATACTTCTGTAGTAACATACCATGAGACGGTACTCTCTGGAATTTACATGTATATAATCTGCTCTGGAAGTATCTGAAAGGAGTAAAATGCTTCGGAAGTAATGTACTCTCGAATGGAAGTTGCTGGCTTACTCTAGGTATGCACGTCGCCATGGCCATTGGTAATGGTGTTGATTCATATACCGTTGTCATTGGATTTCTGGTATTTCTTTGGGTTTTATACATTAGACCACACACACATTCACACTCTGAATAATACTTCCAGACTCTGGGGAGGTAAGGGAATAATCTTTCACCCCCAGCCAGGAATTGAGCTGGGACCTCTTGAACACGTGCTCTACCAACTGAACTATATCTGCAGTAGTTGAATAAAATAAATTTCCATTACAAACAGTATCCAAATATTGTTTGTTTTTCTGTAGAATTCTTAAATCATGACCATCTATGTTTATTCCTTAGAATGAATTATCTGCAGCTTTTGTGAATTTTCTGAGGAGTAACAACCATGTTAATGGAAAGTCAAAGCTTGTTCTTTATAATGTAAACATGTTCTTAATCTAATATCTAGGCCTTATAAATCATTTAGGAGTTGAAATTAGAAGCTTTCTTCCACACAAAAGGCTTTTATTTAGCAGCAGTGTTGGTTGGTAAACTTGTTATTAACAGCAAGCTTGTACATTTACTTTTCTGTTACACCATGATGTTTTGCTTGAAATTATTTCTTAATTTATTGGTTATGAAATGCTATCTATAACTTTATAATGTTTCCATTATCACTGTGGTAGAAATGGCTGGCACACTGCCAGTGTTTACTCCAAACTGTCCTCTTGCCAGGGCTTGTGGCACATGACAATTAGACAAATGCTTGTAGATGGACCAAAAGTTAATTAGGAATTTGTTCTTCTTGGCAAGCTGTATTTGTGATTTAAATGTGAAGGAAATATCTGTCCCTTCCACCCAGTACAAGGATTCACTGTACAGTATGTGGTGATGGCTTAGTGGAAGAGCACTGGCTTTGAATCTTGACAGTGATTCAACTATCTATGAAATTGTTTATATAATTTTTACTTTGTCTACTTCATACATAGTAGTTAGAAAAGGTATTGCATTCCACCCAAAAATTTGATATCTAGAGTTCACCCTGAATCCAAAAAACAAAAAAGCATTTTTAAAAAAGTGTGCGTGTGCGTGAGAGAGAGGGAGAGGGGGAGGCATAACTTAAAAACAAAAAGTTGGATGAATACCAAACTTGATATAATATATAGAAGTGGTTGCAAATATACAATTTCACTAAAATAGGTTAAATACCTCAACTAGTTTCGAGGAATCACTTCCTCATCGTCAGCTGAGGAACCACTTCTATATATTGTATTTAATCTTTTCACTATGTCTTCCAATTTAAAAGTAACCAAACTTGATATTTAGGTTCAGTGCTTTCTAAAGATGCAACATAAAGATTTTCAAGAAAATCACCCCCCCCCACTACTGAATAATACTACGTTATACATGGAACATGTTTCAATATTTTTTTATTTTCTAAAAAAATGGCTTTAATGATTTTGATTAAATTACTATGCATTAAATATATTTACATAACAAATAAAATGCTTATCTTGAATTTTCTGAGAATAGCCTGTGAAGTCCTCTTCATTCAGAAGGAATTTTGTATAATCTTGTATAACTGGTAAATGTTAAGTGATAGATGAAAACACACAATTTATTTCAAATAACTTTTTTGTGGCATCAGCCATTTCCGAGATATCCGTTGTTAATGGTCTGAATTGTTCATTACTTCTTAAAGCCCTGTCAACATTCAGTAGTTACTTACAATTGCATGGAAGTAGTATGGAAGTTTAACCCGCTCTTCCTGTAATCCCCAAACTGGCTTTTATATCCCTTTCACTGGTACCACAGCCGAAGTGATTTGAATAGCCGTAATCGTTAGTGTGATACAAAATGGAGTAGCCATCCATTCAAAGCCAAACATCACGAGTTCAATTCCCAGTGACTGCCTGTGCTACAGGAGGGGAGGGTCCAAGTAAAATAACTGGTGTCTTACATTTGACTGCAGTTGCATGGGTTTTGCTATTTATTATTCTTTTAAAAAAAATGCTACAGTTTTATATTGCAAAAATATTAAAAATGTTAATATTTTTGTAACATAAAACAGCTATAAACAGCCTTATTTTGTTGTTTAAGGTTAGTATAATATGAAATTAGAAAAAAAAGCAAAAAAAAAAGCCCATTAAAAATCTTAAAGCCTAAAAAAAAAACACCTTTGTAACATACGTGTTACACCAGGCTATAAAGGGTTAAGGCCAGTATATAGCGTCCAGTTGTTAAACATTTGACTATCGCTGTTCTCTTTGTATCTATAACGAAATGTGTAATGTAGCTGTTTCTGTAAAGGTTTATTTGGATTAAAATGTAGTAGATAGAAAAATAAGCTTTAGTAAGAATAGTTTGTACACTCACTAGTAAATAATAGAGAACAGAGAAAGTCATGTGAATGTACCACATCAGTTTTTTTGTCTTTGACTTACACTCTCTGAGACTTTTGTTGGAGTTGCCTTTTCTGAAACCAGTAGAGTTGAAAATATGTATTTCTGGTGAAATGTTTGAATACATTGTTTTCTGTAACATATATAGAAGAGAACCCCAAAATGGAATAAAATTATTTAAAATACAAATATTTTAAGAAATGTAGTATTGCTATGAAAGAGTTGAGTTAAACATGAAAAATAACACTAGGATGAATTGTTTCCAAACAAAATGCACCATTAACTGTGCCACAGCTGGGACTTGAACCGTGGATGCAGATGCCTCAGTCCGTGTTTCTGCTGTCACTTCTTCCTGCCCACAAAGGAGATCTGCTAATATAACTCCACCATAGCTTTACTTAGCCCTTTCAGTCTTAACTTATACCATATTATTCTATCGTACATTTTCTCAAAATCTATAAATATTGCATATATCCTGCCTCTTTTCACCTGCACTTTGTCAAGTAAAGTTTTAATGATCACTGTCCTCCTCCCCTTTCTGGTGGACAGTCTTTGCTTCTCTTCTGCCCAGTTTTGTTTTCTTTCTGTGGCAATTCCACTAAATATTTTCCCCAAATTTGACAGCAATGCTATCACCTACACTCCCTTACTTTATGAATAGGCTCAATTATTACCACTCTCCAACTCTTAGGGATAGATCTCTTATTCTTCATTCCAAAAGGCTATCCCTATCCTTGAATAAATTCTGCCGGTAGGCCATCAGTACCCACTGCTCTGTCCTTTTTAAAAACCCCCCCCCCCACCTGTTTCAGCAGAATTTTGTCATTTGAGAAAGGTCCATCCAACTCCTCTATATAACTGCAGACCAACTCCCTACAACCCTGTCCTCCATTTCAAACAACTGCTAAAAATATTGGAGCCATTCTGCTGGTTTAATCGAGGTGCTTTTAGCCCATTTTCTAACTGTCCCTCATAAGATAAGTTTAGCTTTGATTTTACATGCTCTTTCTCCTCCCAAGTTATCTCGTTTCATCTCTCACATCATGTAAATGCCTCTTTTATTTGGATCATATTCTGTCTTGCTTCACTTCCATTACTCTCCCCCATAGGATCAGTGCCCCTCTTACCAAATTATGCATATTCCTACAGTCATGAACCGTCTTCCTGACCACTTTAATACAAATGCATGTATCTCTAATGCTATACTTTCTTCAAGTTTATTCACCATAGAATTGATGCCATGCACACACAATTTTGACATTTCAGAAACTACTATTCTATAGAATTTTTCAGCTTTCTCTTGAACCATTCTATTTTCACTGCATAATTGTTTCACTCTGCACTAATCACTTCGTCTGCGCTTATATTAATTGTTGGTGCAATACTCAAAGTAAAATAAATACTGCTATCAGTGGTAATAACACAACACACTGTGACCTACCCAGCGATACATATAAATTCACCTTCCCCATCAGTTTTAAGCCTTCTTCACTCACAAAAACCTTCGTCATCTTCTCTAATCTCATACCCCCTACTTCAATTAGGGCATATTCACTCCTTGTTTCCTTCATTTCATTTTCCATTCCGCGGAGGATTATAAAAGTCCGAGAGTTTTTGGGTGGGTTGTATGCTATTTCCCAGTCTTGAAGTACCAATGACATCGCACCTTCTAGCTTAGATTTTCTCTTGTTAACTTTATTTATTGTAAATACTCCCAGTCCCCCTCTTGCCCGGCTCCTCCTTCCTGTTTTGTGAAACCTATCATATCTATTTGATTGTCTTCTTCCAACCATGTTTCAGCTACAACTAAAATGTGGGTTTCCTTCGAAATGCTTCTGACATGACTATGACTAAGCCGTCTTACAGTTCCAAAAAGATCCACCCTGAATCTGAATTCTTCTTATTTCCTCTGACTTCTAAAGATGACACCCTCAGATTGTCTTTCTTGCTCTAAACCTCACATTGCCCCTGGACTGCCCGTTCAGTTTTGAATAAACTCCCTTGATCTGCCGAGTCATTGGCCTCTCCATGTGCCAGCTATCTCACTTGCTGCATTAGCCTTCCATCCACCGGAATTCTTGGTGGCATCATTAGCTCGCTGGTAGCACGCACTCACTTGACAGGTCTGTTATGTCATTTCTTGAACTGACCCTTGTGTTAGCCTTAAACTTTGCCGATTCATCACTTCTCTGCCGCTATTGTTCCATAACTCTCTCTCTCGTGCTCTTCTGTCTATCCAAAGCTAGAAATTTTGTGTCTTCCTTTCGCTCGGCCTTGTTGACTTGTAGCGCTAATTGGGATGTTACTTGCTCAACTCAAAAATCCCTGTTAATGAATATATGCGTCGCCTTAACAATTGTAGGTCATTTGTGATGCTATAAATCTCGCAGTGATTATCCTTCTTCCTATCCTTTAAGTGTCTGCAATCTCTCATTCATGTAATTTCATCTGCAGCTTTCTTCCACTTCTTGAATAGGCCAAATCCATCTTCCTTCTTCTATACCCAAACATACCAGATTTAATTTTCAAAATCTCCATTCCATTTTGCATATCCTTATCTTGACATATTCAATTTATCTATTCATTCTTTGAATTTGTTCCTTAATTTCCTTTATAACTCCATTTCATTTCTTCATCCCTTCCATCTTGCTGGCAGTCTGCTCTAAAATTGCATGTTCCTCAACTGGCCTGGGATTCATGTCTATACCTCCAATCACAGATAACCACTCTCATGACAAATATATTGATTATTGCTCCTTTTTCTGATATTCTCTGGTCCCTTAATTTCTTGTCTCCAAAAGAGCTAATTCTAGCTCTATATGTAGTAATGTCCACTCCCATTGTTCCTTAATTCCTTTTGCTCTAAAAAACCAGAGCTCTCACCACACACAACCTTCATCAACAGCTTACCACTCCTCACACGACTATACTAGTTTTGAAAGCTGAGGATAGTGTTAATGAAACAGTATGTGGTGACTGACTCTGTATTTAATAAAGAAAGCTCACTGGTAATTAAAGTTAAAGATGTTGCAGTCAGTGACACGAGTATACTAGTTTTGAAAGCTGAGGATAGTGTTAATGAAACAGTATCTAGTGACTGACTCTGTATGTAATAAAGAAAGTTCGCTGGTAATTAAAGTTAAAGATGTTGCAGTCAGTGACACGAGTATGCTAGTTTTGAAAGCTGAGGATAGTGTTAATGAAACAGTATGTGGTGACTGACTCTGTATTTAATAAAGAAAGTTCGCTGGTAATTAAAGTTAAAGATGTTGCAGTCAGTGACACGAGTATGCTAGTTTTGAAAGCTGAGGATAGTGTTAATGAAACAGTATGTGGTGACTGACTCTGTATTTAATAAAGAAAGTTCGCTGGTAATTAAAGTTAAAGATGTTGCAGTCAGTGACACGAGTATACTAGTTTTGAAAGCTGAGGATAGTGTTAATGAAACAGTATGTGGTGACTGACTCTGTATTTAATAAAGAAAGTTCGCTGGTAATTAAAGTTAAAGATGTTGCAGTCAGTGACACGAGTATACTAGTTTTGAAAGCTGAGGATAGTGTTAATGAAACAGTATCTAGTGACTGACTCTGTATTTAATAAAGAAAGTTTGCTGGTAATTAAAGTTAAAGATGTTGCAGTCAGTGACACGAGTATACTAGTTTTGAAAGCTGAGGATAGTGTTAATGAAACAGTATCTAGTGACTGACTCTGTATTTAATAAAGAAAGTTTGCTGGTAATTAAAGTTAAAGATGTTGCAGTCAGTGACACGAGTATACTAGTTTTGAAAGCTGAGGATAGTGTTAATGAAACAGTATCTAGTGACTGACTCTGTATTTAATAAAGAAAGTTTGCTGGTAATTAAAGTTAAAGATGTTGCAGTCAGTGACACGAGTATACTAGTTTTGAAAGCTGAGGATAGTGTTAATGAAACAGTATGTGGTGACTGACTCTGTATTTAATAAAGAAAGTTCGCTGGTAATTAAAGTTAAAGATGTTGCAGTCAGTGACACGAGTATACTAGTTTTGAAAGCTGAGGATAGTGTTAATGAAACAGTATCTAGTGACTGACTCTGTATTTAATAAAGAAAGTTTGCTGGTAATTAAAGTTAAAGATGTTGCAGTCAGTGACACGAGTATACTAGTTTTGAAAGCTGAGGATAGTGTTAATGAAATAATACTCTTGGCCTACCTCAGGCCAGGCAACTGGATAGAACATTTTCTCCTGTGAACACGTTCCTTGGGTTTACCAGCAGAGAGGAGTCAATTGGGAAATTCAGTGTCATGCCAGTATTTTGGCATGGTGGCTCAATTGGTTAGAGGAGCAGCATAGTAAGCTAAAGATTTGCAGTTCAAATCCCAGCTAAGACATTAAATTCTTCTGTCTCATTCTACATTTCCAACTTAAGCCTACACATGCTATGGCTGAAAGCAGAATTATCATAGAGTTATAAAAATCCATGTTGAGTATGTAATTTTTCATTAATCTTCACTGTGTTTTCACAAAAGAGAAGAATTAAAACTTATGTGTTATTGTCTCTCAACAATTCAAATTAACACCAGCGCCATAAGTTTAAGCTGGGGGTCTCGGCCCAGTGGGTGAAGGTGGAGGTTGGCTGTAGTATTTTTATTTATTGTGCTAAGAGATTTACAATTTGATTGTCTACTGAACTTTGACCCTGGCCACTCATTCTGTAGACAATGGCTACAGTTTATCTACATTTTACATTTTCCTGTCAATAAATTATCTTGCTTCAGTTTTTCATGTCCCATTTCCACTTTTTTTTTCACTTATTGATTACTTTAGCATCACACATTCACCATAGTTTTCCATTCAAAGTAAGATACGCTACCTCTTACTTTACTCTATACACTGTCCAAAGACATTTATTTTTGACTTACACAAAAACTGTTCAATGCTCCTAGCATCCTTGCACATCATTTCGATTATAAGTGTATTTCTATCCCCCTTCAACCACTTCTTTTTAATAAATTCTCTTCTCCAATTTTCTGTTCCTTGGCACTTAAATACTATGTGTTCAATGTCTTCATTACCACCACATATCGGACATTGGTTCCGAGGAATACCCTGTCTTAACCCTCTTAGCCCCCATGCTCCAGTTCTTACCCATGCAATAGATTCTCTGTCCTTTATTTACTATGTCTATATATTTTTCCCTACCCCATGTATTTTTCATTGGCCTATAACAAACCAATGAGCTCTTTTCGGCAATCTCACTAAACATGTTTTGTATTTCTACATCTTCCAGTCTTTTCCTCGCCTTTTTCCAAAACATTTTCACGTTATTTTCTTTCCTCCTCCACATGTCTCCTAACCCATTTTTCTCCAAAATGTTCCATAAATTACTTACCCATCCAACATTCATTAAGCTATTCTCTTGGTATTCTATACATTGTCTTAACACATTACCTTTTCCTAGATTTAAAGTTCTGAACCAAAATTTCAAAGCTCTTTCCATTATCTTCCCCTTAGTTGCCACCCTGCCCATCTCTAATTGCGCTACCTGTCTTACAGTTGCCTTCGGTAATGCTAGTATTTCTCTACAAAACATCCTGTGCACCTCATCTATACTTTCCCATCTTCTATCTAATCCCCATATTTCTATACCATACATAATTTTTGCCTCCACAACCATCTCATAAACTTTTTCCAGCCATTTAACATTTATATTAGGTACTCTATATTTGCAGCTTCTAATTGCTGCCATCGCCCCTTTACCTTTTGCCAATGCAAACTCTGAAGTAGTTCTGGGGTATCAGACAAGGTCCGGTGAACCAGTATGGTTGTGATGTATAACAAGGCTGTACAACGATTGCCGGAGTAGGAAGTCTTTCCCGGATTTAAACGAGTGCAGACATATTTGTAAGTTCTTTAGACAGGACTTGAATATCAGCAACTGCTCACTGATTAATGACCACACTCTGATATAAATTATTGTGAAAATCTTCATAAAGCTGAAGCGGCTCTCTGGATCCTAGTCCATGCAACAAATTGAATAAGAAATCTGTTAAAATATTAGTATAGGTAACACCATTAAAACTCACCTTGGACCCTATATTGTCTCAGAAGGAATAATACTTACAGGTCTGTTATTTCAATCCCAGATGTAAAACTTATAGCACAGGTGTAACAAAACAAAAGAAGAAAAATTATACAAAAAACTGAGTGGAAGTACAAAGTTTAGCTGCTAAGGATCCTCACCAGTGGGTGAATCTAAATGTGGTGTAGAAAAAAGTAAAAGTCTTGATCACATGACTTTCTCTACCCTCTATTGCTTATTAGCGGGTTTATTTTCCTATCTACTTCATTTTAATGAAGATAAACCTTGACAGAAATAGCTGTTTTACACATTTTGTTATAGATACAAAGTAAATAGCACAGTCAAATGTTTAAAAACTGGATGCTATATACTGGCCTTAAAATTCTATACTCTTTCCATAATACCACGAGAAACAGCTGACCTTTAAAAGAAAAGTTAAGTATTGAACAATTCAAACCATTAACAATGAATATCTCGGAATAGATTGTGTATTTTAGAGATACCTACATTTTTTTGTGTAGTATGTTTTCATTTATTAGTTAATTATACAAGATCACACAAAATTCCTTCCAAATAACGAGGGCTTCACAGGCTATTCCAAGAAAATTCAAGATATACATTTTATTTGTCATGTTAATATCTTTAACATTACATTTTAATCAAAATCATTAAGAGCTTTTTTTAGGAAATCAAACATTTTGAAAAATTTTCCATGTAAAAGGTGGTTTGGGGTGGAAGATTTTCTTGAAAATGTTTGTATCACATCTTTATAAGACACTGAACTT
Organism: Deroplatys truncata; assembly: GCA_030765065.1. NCBI lineage: Eukaryota > Metazoa > Arthropoda > Insecta > Mantodea > Mantidae > Deroplatys > Deroplatys truncata. Next base: position 15,516,708 of record CM060981.1, read on the forward strand.
AAATACCAAGTTTAGTTTTTGTCCGACTTCATTTTGAGTTATGCTGCACACAGACCTTTTCCTAAAAATGCTTGTTTTGGGTTTGGTAGGGGGATCTAAACATTTATTTCTGGTGAAATCTGGACATTGAATTTTTGGATGGAATACAATACTTCCCCTACTTACTATATGTAGTAGAGAAAGTAAAAAAAACAAAAAAACAAGATTACTCTACAGACGGGGATGGGATCAAACCATATCACTAGCAAAAACAAAAAGAAGCAGGAACTGGCATCTCCTTCACTTTTGTGATGGTAGCTTCACTGGTTATATCATTCGTTCATTATCTGTTTACCCTCCTCTTATGTAGGACTTACACCCCCCAGGACTTACAAGCGGGTGCCTGGGGTCAGAGGCCCGTCGAGGAGCAGACACTCATGGATCAGACAGAGCATCCAGGATGGGTGATCAGCCCGATGCCTGGTACGTGATGAAGGAAGTAGATGAAACGAAATGATGGTGAAATGGATGAAAGGAAAGGTGATTATGGAGCAGTTGGTGGAATGAATGGCGGGGGAAACCGGAGAACCCGGAGAAAACCCGCCCAGACGCCGCTTCATCCACCACAAATCCCACATGCAGGTCCCTGGGATTGAACCCGGGCCACCTCGGTGGGAGGCGAGCGGTCTAACCACTCGGCCACGGCGCCGCCGTGGTTATATCATGACAGTTTAAATTAGCACCAGCAACACCCCCATGGGGTCTAAGGTAGGCTTAGCATGGTTCCAAATGTAATTTAATTATATGTACTCTACACTCTAGACATGCTGCATCAGAAGAGCAGATCCTTACTTCTGTAAGCTGGGTGGTGTTACACCAGCACTGAAGCAAACATTAACTAGCACCTTCTTAAACAACTAGAACAACTCGGCAGCCATTTCCCTTGAATCACGCAATTCTTCCTTTATGACATACATTTCTGGGAAATGCCATGTCATAATTTGTTTGCAGTAAAACCCGAAGCCTTTTAAACTTACAACTGTCACATTATTACTGCTGTATGTGTACTTGTTTTGTTTGCAGGTTGGAAAGAGAAAAGCACAAGGGCATCTTCTCAGCCAGCTGCGCCGCATGCGCCAATAGCTCAAATGCCACCTGCCAGGGCACAACGGTACTTTAACTTTGGGGCAGGACTAGTCAGTCAGTGCAGTCTGCACTCTTGCACATCGAGCGAGTTGAGTTGCAACGTTCCTGGGGGCACCGGAGGGGAGAGTAGTGCTGCGTCATACACCACGTCGTTAAGCACGGACACACTTTACTGGGATGCTCCTTGTGAGGTAATGTGCTTATAGGGGAATTGTTATTTAAGTGGCTTCTATGTTGTGATTCTTCTTAAAACATATTTTAAGGATTTCCCAAATATTCTCCTTGCAAATAAATTTTTTGTCCTGAAGATTCATTTTTGAGCTGTGATTAACATTAGATTAGATTGTATCCTGCAAGCTCAAAGGTAGCATAATATAGTCAAGGATGTGTAAAATTGAGCAATGATAAAAACAACTTATTCCAATAAACAAAAATGAATTTTACCAAGCGGGATGACTCAGGCGGTAAAGTCTGTGGCCCACATTCAGGAAGTCCCGGGTTCAAATCCCATGGGCTTGACCAATCTGGCTGAGGTTTTTACATGGTTTTCCTCAGTCCCAAAGTAAATACTGGATTGGATATTTAATACCACAACCCAAAAGTTCCAACCTTAAGTCTAAAACAATAGTAAAATGAAAAACAAGTGGTAATAGTGAATGCTATGCCATCTATCTACAGACGATGTAAGCAGTTAGACTGCATTGCACCCTAATGCCATCTGCACGGCACGAAGCAGGATGACATTTCCAGGGATGAGACCTACAAGGCTAACTGTCTGCATTTCTGAGTGGGGGCGGCGGTTGGACTGCATGGCACCCTAATGCCATCTGCACGGCACGAAGCAGGATGACATTTCCAGGGGTGAGACCTACAAGGCTAACTGTCTGCATTTCTGAGTGGGGGCGGCGGTTGGACTACATGGCACCCTAATGCCATCTGCACGGCATAAAACAGGATGACATTTCCAGGGATGAGACCTACAAGGCTAACTGTCTGCATTTCTGAGTGGGGGCGGCGGTTGGACTGCATGGCACCCTAATGCCATCTGCACGGCATAAAGCAGGATGACATTTCCAGGGATGAGACCTACAAGGCTAACTGTCTGCATTTCTGAGTGGGGGCGGCGGTTGGACTGCATGGCACCCTAATGCCATCTGCACGGCATAAAGCAGGATGACATTTCCAGGGATGAGACCTACAAGGCTAACTGTCTGCATTTCTGAGTGGGGGCGGCGGTTGGACTGCATGGCACCCTAATGCCATCTGCACGGCATAAAGCAGGATGACATTTCCAGGGATGAGACCTACAAGGCTAACTGTCTGCATTTCTGAGTGGGGGCGGCGGTTGGACTGCATGGCACCCTAATGCCATCTGCACGGCATAAAGCAGGATGACATTTCCAGGGATGAGACCTAGAAAGCTAACTGTCTGCATTTCTGAGTGGGGGCGGCGGTTGGACTGCATGGCACCCTAATGCCATCTGCACGGCACGAAGCAGGATGACATTTCCAGGGATGAGACCTACAAGGCTAACTGTCTGCATTTCTGAGTGGGGGCGGCGGTTGGACTGCATTGCGCCCTAATGCCATCTGCACGGCATGAAGCAGATGGTTACAGGGATGAGACCTACAAGGCTAACTGTCTGCATTTCTGAGTGGGGGCGGCGGTTGGACTGCATGGCACCCTAATGCCATCTGCACGGCATAAAGCAGGATGACATTTCCAGGGATGAGACCTAGAAAGCTAACTGTCTGCATTTCTGAGTGGGGGCGGCGGTTGGACTGCATGGCACCCTAATGCCATCTGCACGGCATAAAGCAGGATGACATTTCCAGGGATGAGACCTACAAGGCTAACTGTCTGCATTTCTGAGTGGGGGCGGCGGTTGGACTGCATTGCGCCCTAATGCCATCTGCACGGCATGAAGCAGATGGTTACAGGGATGAGACCTACAAGGCTAACTGTCTGCATTTCTGAGTGGGGGCGGCGGTTGGACTGCATGGCACCCTAATGCCATCTGCACGGCATAAAGCAGGATGACATTTCCAGGGATGAGACCTACAAGGCTAACTGTCTGCATTTCTGAGTGGGGGCGGCGGTTGGACTGCATTGCGCCCTAATGCCATCTGCACGGCATAAAGCAGGATGACATTTCCAGGGATGAGACCTACAAGGCTAACTGTCTGCATTTCTGAGTGGGGGCGGCGGTTGGACTGCATGGCACCCTAATGCCATCTGCACGGCACGAAGCAGGATGACATTTCCAGGGATGAGACCTAGAAGGCTTTTCTGTGTGAGGGTGGCAGTTAGACTGGACGGCAGCCTAATGCCATCTGCACGGCATGAAGCAGATGGTTACAGGGATGAGACCTAGAAGGCTAACTGTCCGCCTTTATATGGGGACAGCGGTTGGACTGTACGGCATCCTGATGCTGTCTGCACGGCACGGGCAGAAGATTTAGTAGCTATGCACTAGGATCTCTGTGACACGTGACGGAGCAGGTGGTTACAGGGATGAGACCTAGAAGGCTAACTGTCCATCACATATCATTCTAAGAGTTAGCCACCAAGAGATCCGTCGTGATATGTCCAAGGAGTTAAAGCGACATAAAATAGAGAGAAAAAAAAAGAATTTTGATTCTAACATTTATCAATTTCTATTTACTGATGAATTTTCCTTGAGTTAGACTTCACTACAGTCAAGTTCAGTAATAATAATGATGTTGATAATTGATTTTATTGTCATTAAGCTTGGTTAGCAATAGACAACATCTGATAACTACAATGCTATGGAATAATAAGGGTTAGCAAGCAATCTTTCGTAAAGACTACATTTAAAACTTGTATATGGTAATTGAATTAAATAGTTGGTAATACGTTGTACAATCTTATACCTAACACTTCAAAACTATTGAATGATTTAGACAATCTATACATGGTATATCAATTTGGTTGTTATTCCTTGTATTATAACCATGTATGTCCTGTCTTTGATGGTAGTCGGATAACTTATTCTTTAAATACATAAGGACGGTATAAACATACAGATTTGTTACTGTCATTACTCTTAATCTAATAAAAAGTGGCTTACAGTGTGCCAACTTGTGTGAATCTGATATAATACGAATAATCTTTTTCTGTAATAGTAGTATATTATTAATATGCCTGCTGTTACCCCAAATTAACATACTGTATGCAGTGATGTTGTGAAAGAACGTAAAATACACTGATGTGATATAAGTTTCAGGTCCAGAGTGTTTTAAGTTCCTTATAAGAAATATAACTCTTGAGAGCTTAGCAGTAATATACTTGAAGTGTGGCTCCCATGAAAGTTTGTTGTCCACCACTACACCCGAGAACTTGACATCCTTAAAAGTATTTAATTCTGGGATATCCCTTAAACTAAATAGTAGTTGCTGTGTTTTCTTTACATTTAACAAGAAACCATATATTTGCTTGCAGCAAAGTATCTTCTATGTTGCTTTGAGGTTTTCACAGTTAGGGCTGGTACTGAGAAAAGTGGTATCGTCTGCCTATAATACTGTGTGTGTGTGTTTACAAAGAAAGGCAAATCATTAATGCAAACAATAAAGGCCCAAGAATAGAACCTTGAGGAACCCCACATTTTAGCTCAGCCATTCTAGATCTCTCGCTACCAACACAGACAATTTGTTTGCGATTTGCTAAACATGATTGAAAAAGTTTTAAGGCAGTGTCCCTTACACCTGGCTATAAGATGTGTATGATTCATGCAATCAAATGCTTTGCTCAAATCACAAAAGGTGGCCTGAGCTACGTTCTTTGTTTCGAAAACAATGAGGATCTTTATAAGTAGAGACTATGTCATCTACTGTTGACCTGCCTTTTCTAAAACCAAACTGTGATAGTGTTACTAGACTCAAATAGAGTGAGTTCTGTTAATGGCCTTGAACACAGAAAACATGTCAAAATCATACGTTACATATTCAAGCTCTCAGGTTCTGGTTTTAAAATACATATTGTAAACATAATATCTGAAAATTAATAGATATCACTGCATGCAAGGAGTTAATGTGAAGATATACCTACGTATTCTACACTTGCACTTACTACATTAGACTCTTAGCTAAATTGGCGACGTGATTAAGAGAAGTTGAGCAGAAAGCTTGTCATACCTGGTTGAAGTTTGCTCTTAGAGAAACAAAGCCTGCAGAGATATTGCAAGAACAAGCATTTGCAACCTGCGTTTTACTGCCAGTCATGACGATCTGATGTATTATATTCACATGATTTTCTCTACCCACTCTTCTGCAGACTGTTGTTTCAAAGCTTATTCTTCTATTTGATTGACACTAAATGAAATAAACAGCTACAGAGTAGTTTTAATACACATATTCTGTAACTTCTGGTTAAGAGGATTGTTAGCGTTACTCTTCAAAATCAGCAGTATTGCTAGCACAAACAACATAAACAATGTTGTTGCATGTAGCAGATATTACAGAATAAGCGTGATTAAAGAAATATAGTAGCTTTAAGCTATAGTCAGTTGTTTGAAAGTGGTGGCTCTGAGATTCCATTCTGTTGGCGTGACCATAACAAGAAAAGTAATAGTGACTTAGCAGTTGGAACAAGTATAAACTATTTCAGAGCAGAATTCAAAGCAATAGTTAAGAACCTCTTGGGGATAAAAATCGAACACAGATAGTTGAAATAAATTATAAAAATATAAGTGGAAAAATGGAAAAGATACAGTCAAAATTGGGAATTGTGAGACAAGGAGTACCACAAGGATCAAAATTGGGACCATGATCTTTTTGAGTTAATACAGAGAAATGGTACTGCAGTAGGATATACTGATGATATTACAGTTTTAATTAAAGGATCTTCCGAAAATGACGAACACAAAACAAACAAAATACTAAAAATAGTAAAAGTATATTTCATGGCTTTAGGACCTGAGCATAAATGTTAATGAGGTTTGAGCTTAAAAATTGTTCAAATTGATATTGATGATGAAAGTATCCTGAGACAGCTCAAACAAATTTTCTTGGGGTGGTAATTGATAAACATCTTAGCTGGAAGCAACATATAGAACACATACCTAAACAAAGGTCTATATGTAATGAGGCAGGCTAAAAGAATTATGGATAGGGAAGATGTATATTATGCTCTGGTCTATTCTCACTATGGGGAAACACAAATGAAACAAATGGTATAAAAATGTTCAAATTACAGAAGAAGGCCATTAGAATTTTTGCAAATGTCAATGAAACAACTAGTTGTAGATCTTTATTTAAGAATCTGAATATTGTAACTGTTCCATGCATATATATTTATGAAAGTATAAAATATATAATAGAAGGAAATGTATACAAAAAAATTGTAATGTACATTCATATGATGTGAGAAGCAAAGCAGATTATTTTAGGACCACACTTAATAATAGGGCTATTGAAAATATTGGGAAAGATATGTATAATATCTACCTAAAGAAATAAAACAATGCAATATTAAGTGTATAAAAAGATACCTAACAGAGCAAGCTTTTTATAGCATCGATGAGTATAAAAATGTAAATCATATATAACATGTTTGACCTCTAAGTTATGTAAATATAAAGCTTTATGTATATTTTTATCAGATGACATATCCTAAGTATGTAAACTTAAAGGATGAGTAATGACATTTGAAAGGCAGCAGGTTGTGACTTTCTCTTCACTTTGTGCTTTGCAATAAAACACATGCAGAGCAGCCCCTGGTTCTCTTGCTGAGTGAATCACTTCAACAACAACAACAACAACAACAACAACTAGCGGTGGCAGTCTACCCACAAAAGCTTTGAGAAACATCTTACACTGCCGAGGGTTGTAGGTGATTGTTTAATGTAGGACATGCCCTCACCTTAGCAGGGCTTCAGTATCTCTCTTGTAATATGTACAACAAAATGTCTAATAAAGATATTTCTGTATATCTTTATCTTGATCATCATGAACTAGATAGAAAGCTTTCGTAGGAGTAAAGTATTTATTCGCCCATAGACATTGTTATTGCATGTTTCAGGCTTCGTCATAGTATTAACATATTATCTAATATACAATTTGATATATCACTTATACAATCACTATTTATTATTTCACTTGTCACTATATAATACAAATAGTAATTTTCAATTGAATCACATATATTATCAGATACTATTTACAATTTTGGCCTATCATTTATACAACGCCACAAAAAACAGATTACAAAGTACTTGATATTGTAATGAAAAGAAGCTAGAAACAGTGATGTGTATTGAATTTATTTAAAGGTGAGTCGGAATTGTTACACTAACATCACTTAAGTTTACTCACTTAACAGTTTCCCGAAACATGTTAAGTGAGTAAACTTAAGTGATGTTAGTGTAACAATTCCGACTCACCTTTAAATAAAAAATTACAAGGTACTATTTACAATCAACTATACTTACTCTCTCACAAACATACATTTGTTATAGAAGGATTAGTATATTATCGATTCACAATTTGGCATATCACTTACACAATCCCTATTTAGAATTTAATTTGTCCCTTATATAACATTAATAAAAATTTTCAATCAAATCACATATATTATCAGATACTATTTACAATTTAGGCCTATCATTTATACAATACCACCAAAAAACAGTTTAATTCAAGCACAAAATATTATTTACAATTTAATCTATACTTATACTGTAACATACAAAACAGATTTTAGAAGATTACAATTCATGTATTCTGTATAGGCTTTTATTTAGTAGATAATTTTTTAACAATGTTTTAAAAGAGTTACCCTGTGCAGCTTTTATATATTGTGGTAATTTATTAAAGAGTATGGCTCCTCTGATGTGTGGATCTTTGTTTGTCGCAGCTTTAGTTGTACACACCGTATGGTAGTTATTTATTCCCCTTGTCTTATAGGTATAATATTCTTTGTTGATATTCTTGATATTTTGATTCCTTCTAACTAACAAAATAATTTTGTAGACATATAGAGATACTACTGTTAGAATTTTTGCATTTTTAAATGCTTCTTTTACAGTGTGGCAACATTTTAAGTTAAATATACATCTTAGACTTTTCTTTTGGATCATCAATAATCTATTTAGATTGGAAGTACTTTGTATAACTAGTGCATAGAGAAAGTCATGCGAGTGTAATTACTTTTTATATTGCAGGGCACAAGAAACCACTCCACCAAGTCTGCGTCGAGTAAACAAGGCAGCTCATACCAGCAGCATCACTACCCCTCTACATCGCAGCAACAGGCCTCTTACAACCCCACAAAGCCAGCAAAGTCCTGGGACAATCTCACTACCAAAGCTTTTGGTGGTTACGGTTTTGGCTATGGATATCTGGATACGACCGCTGCAAAGTCTGCCACTACAGGAAAGACTGGGCATAGCCGCGCACACAGCACAAAGGTAATTTCTGCTGAAATAACATCAGAGTGGCAATTTATTTAACAAGTGGTGAAACAGCATTCTGGTGAAACAGTATTTTTTCTTGTTGGTTCACAAAATTCTGTTTTACGCTGTGCGAAGGTCCTTCATGAACCGTGCATCATGAGAAAAAAATAAACGGTCAAGATGAAGGAACAGATTGGACCTATTCTGGGGTAAGACCTTATAATATCATATCATCGCTTCCTGTCTAATGCTTTTAACACACTTACTCTCTTTAGCAGCTTTAGCTATTTTGTTTCAAACTCTCCGAGAACTGAGAGCGCAGATATGTTTCTCATCCACTTGACAATCTCACAGAGTCAGCGCACACACATTTAACCGCTCAGTGAAAAGGGTTGCTCAATATCTTTTAGAGTATCAGGTTTGTTTACTTTGAATTTTATTATTTTAAGTGAGGGTCATAAAGTAATTGTTCTGTAGTACTTGCTTACTCTAGAAGAGGAAGGAACAACAGTGCTAAAGTTTGTTATAAGGGTGTAACTTGGGGGAGGGGCAACACAATTGCTTTAAACAACAAAAATGTTTTAAATTAGTTACCAACATTTTTGTACTTGCATACTGACCAGTTGATGAAACAAGAAGCAAATGAAAGTCCTGTGAATATTTTAAAACTTAACTTAGGAGAAAGATGACCTATTAAAATTGTGCACCTTCACTTACACTTTCGTCACTGAAGTTGTGAGTGTAAACAACCTGACCACAAAACTAAAACTCTGCTATTTAGTTAACTGTGCATTCTAATTTTTAAGTAAAGAAAACACATACTTTAAAAGATATTCAGGACGTGTTGCTTTTAACAAGGTTGAGGTGATATTAATTATTTAAAACAACAGCCAGTGTGTCCAACTTAAAATGAATACATATATCCTGTAACTGGACCTTGGATTTTAGGGCAAACAACCGTTTACTCATTTAGGGAAACATGAAAATAATAATTGCATGTGTTTATATTATGAAACGTATATATCCTGTGGTGGGCTTGAGCCCATGTATAGGACCACTGTCCCTTCAGCATTGCGAGCAATATGTTCAGAGTTTCACAATGAAATGTATATATCCTGTGGTGGGCTTGAGCCCATGTATAGGACCACTGTCCCTTCAGCATTGCGAGCAATATGTTCAGAGTTTCACAATGAAATGTATATATCCTGTGGTGTGGTGGGCTTGAGCCCATGTATAGGACCACTGTCCCTTCAGCATTGCGAGCAATATGTTCACAGTTTCACAATGAAATGTGAGCGATGATTTTAATGCAATAAAATAACACTACTACGTATCTTAGATCATTAATTTTTTATTCAATTGAAAAGTTCACCACCATGTACTCTTTCTGACATGCATTTTTCTGTATTTAAGATGTCATGGCAGAAGAAAATGTGTTATTAGTTTCAGGGGTGACTGAAACCGGAGGAGCGGAAGTCAGATCTTCATCACAATTCAGAAAACAATTGTTAATCTGACATTTGCCATAACAGGCGGCTGATTATTTGGTCTTTCAAGAAGTTTCCATAAATATGTGCAAATATCGCCTAACAGATTATCAAACATTTTAACTCTGGAAACAGCTACACATTTCCAAAATGGACTGGTGGCAGAAGTCTATAACAAGGTTCTAAAACACTTGTGCTATGCTAAGACATTCATTAGCTGTTTACCCTCCTCTTATGTAGGACTTACACCCCCCAGGACTTACAGGCGGGTGCCTGGGGTCAGAGGCCCGTCGAGGAGCAGACACTCGTGGATCAGACAGAACATCCAGGATGGGTGATCAGCCCGATGCCTGGTATGGGATGAAGGAAGTAGATGAAACGAAATGTGGGTGAAATGGATGAAAGGAAAGGTGATCATGGAGCAGTTGGTGGAATGATTGGCGGGGGAAACCGGAGAACCCGGAGAAAACCCACCCAGACGCCGCTTCGTCCACCACAAATCCCACATGCAGGTCCCTGGGATTGAACCCAGGCCTCCTCGGTGGGAGGCGAGTGGTCTAACCACTTGGCCATGGCGCCGCCTATGCTAAGACAAGCATTTGAAAAACACCGATAACTGGTAGAAAAGGTTTGAAGAATTGCTTAAAAATAAACTCTGAAAAATATTTAGCAGTTCGTATTTTATTGTAAGACGGACCTGACTAAATAAGCCTCATAATTAGTGTTCTTGCTTCCCAATATTTGGAGATGAGGTTGTTGAATTATGATAGTGATATTTCTTCCTCTTCAAGACATAGAGGGCACTTGCCGCTAACTGGTCTGAATGTTGCTAGGTTTTGTTATGATCACTTAGCGTTTTAACTGTGAGAAGTACGAGAGTCTGTGGTTGCTAGCACGTTATTGTGGCATACGCTATAAAGGCTGAGAACGATGACAAAGTTAAAATACACAGTGTCATGTGAGCATTCACAATTAATGGGTCAAGTAATGTTGTCCATTGTTGTCCTCAGCTGAAGCTGCAAGCATAGGTAGGTGTGAGATGATGAATCGGCTGAAACTATCCAAATTCACGCAGCTAGTTGTAATGGATGACTGGCTTGTATTTCATGATTGAAGTGTGTTTATTTATATGGCACAAGTGTTCATTAGTGCGCATTTTGAGGTTCCCTTTTGTTTTGCCTATATATACTGTTATTGCAACCTGTTGTTCTGATGATGTGTAGGCATGGGTGGTAGGTGAATTTTCACAGTGATAACTTTCTTGTTCTTGTTGTACGGTATATTGTACATATAGGTGGCCATGACTGACATGAAACAGCCACTAGTGCTGTCTGTAGTCACAACTTCGGAAAATGAAACCATGTGCATCCTGACCCATTGAGTATTGCTTCTTATACCAAAGCTGTCATTTGTAGTTTGTTTACTTGCAACTCAAAATTGGCAGTTGCCTCAAAAACTACAAAGAAAAACAACTTTAATGTATGCTGTTAATAAATGAATGGCTAGAGAAATCAGAAATAGTAATGGAACTGCAATTAGAAAATGTTTACTCTATCAAGTTTTGAAGTTGGCTAAACTGCATTGTGTTGGTTGAATTGGAATGAGGTGAAAAACTATCGCAACACACGTATATGGTCATGGATGTACATTAACAAGATATTGCTTCCCGGGTGTGCATTCGAGTCAACAATGAGAACAACACATTGGGGTTTGCTGGTCATGAACTGCAGTAACCCAAAATATACATTCTTGAAAGTTTCTTTAAATTGTTCTTCGCTGCTGGCTTATTTTCCCCAAGATCCTATAGTGTAACTGCACTCTTATTTATAAGGGGTTGCAAATAAAGAAAGGGTAAGCTTCTATAGTACTATTATGTAGATAGGTTAAACAGTGTGCAGTTGTAACCTAAGGATTGAAGATGCAGTGAAAACTCTCTTAATGACCTCTATTTAGAGACTACCTCTCTCTCCAAGCCTTTGGTGAGCCATTTTCTACATTTGCACCCCCTTTTTATTTAATTGAAAATTTCAGCATTTTTAAAGTGTTTTTTTCAAGGCATGCCTATCCCAATACACGTAGATGTATGGGATGCTTTTCTTTCCAATTGTACAAATTGCCTTCAGATGTATAGTTTGACCACATCTCAAGGGGTTGTTTTCTCTCCCAGGTACAACAGAATTAAGATGGGATGGATACCTGGTATGAACCCATTGCATAACTAAACATACGTTTATTGGGGTAGGGGTTGACTTTCGACAAAAGTCTGTGGCTGTGAAGCATCTTGTATATCAGAAAGAAGGTGACTATCTCTCTCTCTAAAACCAGACTTCACGATGTCTGACAACATTGCAACTGTACTTAGGGTAATCCTCAAGGAATTGAGAAGGAGGAATGCTATTGTTCAAGGGATCTGATCACTTGCGTTCTGCCCAAGCGTTCCTGGATATACAAACAGTTTCATTTCAGGTCCTTTATGTTGCCTGCCTAATTAGTTTAATATACTACATGCACTTCACCCCTATTAAGCAACCACTCTTCTAAAAGACCAATTTTCAATGGAACCATTGGTGATCGCTTCATACAGTTTTCACTAGGATCTGAAGTGTGTGTGTCCAAACTGCTCAGATGGTTTTAGGCGTAACTTTTGAAAGTTGTACCTCAAGTGTCATGATTAGTGTAATTTTTAACATTTTAAAAGAAACACATTTTAGTCTAATCATTAGTATGGTCACAAAAGAGCTGATAAGTTGTGTGTGGCATTTGTCAGTGTAATTGTTTTGGCATTTTGTGAAATCTTTAAATTTCTGGTAGAGTCTGTGCTATCGTTGCAGATGAAAGTTCAACTTTACATGGAGGGAATGATGAAAGAAATTGAACGTTTTTAAAAAACAACATTTCTGGCTTGTACTTGAGGTTAAGCTTTCCCGTCCCATTACAGTGCAAGTTGTAACCAGCATGGCCAGCGCAGTTTGTCTTCAGAAACTAATAAAACTTCACAGTGAATGTTTTGTTCCTCAGCGTGCAGCTTTGAATGTACTCACTGTATTTTAATTTTGTGCATGGATGAAAGACAAGAGGTGATGTTGCTAATCGTTCCTGTCTGTACCACTTGCTCAAACCCAAGATGTCTCCCTTCTCTACAGCTGCAGGGGAAACTAGCATCCCAATAAGAGTTCTGGGCATTCAAAAGCTCAGATGTCCTGCTCCATGGTGTCTGCTGGCACCATAGCATTTAAAAGTATTTGGTTCACAAGAAAGTTCTAAAAGAAGTGGACATGAGAAATGTGGAGATGTTTTACATAAATCTTAGTAATACTGTATTGCTAATTACATATAACATGTAAGGGTCCTTACTGCATAATTAAAGATTGTGTCTAATTTAATAATTTTGTGATCTGCATTAAAAAGCATGCCTAAAATTCAGAGGTCTAATTACAACACCTCAGATTGAGACCTTGTCATGGACATTTTGGATGTGTTTGGTTTCAGGTTATTGTTTGAACATAGAGCGAGAAGACTTGCTCATTGTAGCAGGACTCTATGGCCGTTGTAAATAATATCACCTGAACAAATATTTACATTAGGAGTTCGAGAGAGCAAATGTATACTCTGCAGTTTAAGATTTTTATTCTTCTGCTGTGCCGAGATTGTATGTTTGATTTCTCTGCTAATGTTTTACTAATTTGCTAATGCCATTCTTGTTTAATGCCGTAATGTGTGGCCAGCAGAAGCATAAAAATATTTATTATAAAGATGATCAAATCATTCCTGCAGTTTCCAGGTCTCAAACTTCCTCAATAAGTTTGATTAATTCTGTTTTAATCAGTGTGGGATTTTATTTATCCTATTTTTTTAAAAAAAAATATTTTGAATTCATCTTTTTTGAGAAAAAACCTACACAACTTGAAATGTTTCTTACTGTAGCTTCAGTTTGTACACCGCAGCTTACTGGAACATGTTTCAGAGACTGCATTATCAGTCTAGGTTGTGGCTTCTAGTGGTGTTTCCTATCTTGACATACAGTTTTTAGATGAGAAGACATAACTTGTGTTCAATTTAATGTTTAAATAGTTTTTCCCAGATGGAGAGTTTTGCTGGTTTTCGAATGTCTTTTAAAAGGTTAGGTTTCTCTTTCCTCTGATGATCTGTGCAACTCCTGATTTATCAGTTTGTTCATGTGTTCATGTTCCTACTTGTATTTGTTTACATCCAGTTTCATAAATATCTGAGGTTTCTCGCACTGGAATATTGTCCTGGGGAGATATAACATGATGTAGTGAACTTCTGGAACGCCTAAGGGTAAAAGCTTTTATGTTTAGTGCGGCGAGATCTTCCTGTCCTCAATCTCTTTATGTACAGTTTCAATGATCTTGTTGCACTCAAGGATATGTTTACCAATCTGAAAGTGAGGCAGGAGAAAAAGGAATTTAAAAAGAAGAAATCATCACACTAAACAACATACAAGAAACCAAAAAGTTAAAAAAAATGTTAGCTTTCCTGTTGGGTCTTGCAGAAATTCACTAACTGTTGAAAGAACATGGTTAACTCTGGTTACAGTTAACAAGCATTGCTTAAAAATCTTACTAACGACCAACAGAAAAGACAAAACTTGAGATATTTATGAAATTGAATGTGGGAAAATATACATAAAAAAGACAAAAAGGAACATGGACACAGAAGAAACACGAAATGTAAAAAAATGTATACATCAGCAGCTGCAGAACATCAGAGAAAAGAGAAACGTAAGCTTTTAAAAGTCCTTCAAAAACGAGCAAACTTTTAATTTGGGAAAAAGTACTCGTACATAAAAATAAACACAATTTATTAAATTTTGATGTCTCGTATGAAAACAGTACGTCCAGCAAGGAAGCAGCATCTCTGGGCTGACAATATGTCCCACAAAATTTTGGTAAAGTTTCACTTTGTGTATGCGAACAAAAACACGGAAAACAAAATTTACTTTTTTATAGAATGTATTGGTCTGGCTCTTTAAGGATTTGTCAGTGTTAAATAGAGTAGTGCTATATATTTCATTGAACAGTATATTGTGTAGTGCAAAAGCTCTATTGCAGCACTTAAGTACCTACATGCTACAGGGAGAAATTATGTCATAAACCAAGAGTTGAGCGAAATCCCCTGGACCCAAAAGAAAGCACAACCACATAAACAATCTGGCTTTCTAAATTTGAAGACACAATGAAATGATTACATAAAAGTTTTAGATGTGGTCGCACATATACTAATTTCACTGAACTCAGCTTGAAAGTTCTGACATAAATACCTAATTCAGGTGTGCAACCACATCTAAAACTAACTAAATTTTGTGCCTCACTTTCAGGTCAATTGGCAAATATGAGACATATATTTAAAGTACAGTCTGTTTTGCGATAAAGTATGAACTACTAAATATTTTTCACTGTTCCTAGCCAATTCTTCAAACCTCATCACAGACTTCTGCCGCCAGTCCATTTTGGAAATGTATAGCTGTTTCTGTATTCAAAATGAGCTTAGATAATATCTTAGGAGATATTCATGCATGTGTGCGGAAGCTTGTTGAAAGACAAATAATGAGCTGCCTGTTTTGCAAACATCAGATTTTCTGTTGATATTGTAATGAAAAGAAGCTAGAAACAGTGATGTGTATTGAATTTATTTAAAGGTGAGTCGGAATTGTTACACTAACATCACTTAAGTTTACTCACTCAATTCTGACTCACCTTTAAATAAAATCAGATTTTCTGATTTGTGATGAAGATCGGACTTCCACGCCGCCAGTTTCAATCCCCCTGAAACTGATAATACCAATAATGCATGTCAGAAACAGTACACAAGCATTATATGGGCTGGCGGCATACTTCACTCTACACTACAATGAGAATTTAAATGATCGTGAAAACTGTGTAGAAAGAAATTTTAATGTATGCAGAATGAAATAAAAAATGAATTATCCAAAATTTTTAGTGATTCTTATTTTATTGCAAAATGGACGCTACTTTAAAAACATCACTTCTATTTTCAAGAGAATTTCTCCACACTAAACTACCCTTAATTGGCAAATGTGTAGAATCAGGACCAGATTGCGACGTTGCCAATTTGGCCAGTTAAGTGATTGTAACCATGCTTTCTTACATTCCTGCCACTTTGAAAATTTCCTGGTGTTACAATTTTTGTTAATCTTTTAAGATTTTTGGTGTAGTTTCTTTGAAGGTTGATGAGATCTAAAGAGGGTTTTTTTTGTTGATATCTAGTATAGTTTTGGATTTAGGGTTTTCATAATTGAATGATTTTAGACTATTAAAGCATTACATTCTCTCTATTATTATTATTATTTTTCGGGAGAAAATTGTAATCTTGTTGTTCAGCTTCTGACCCTTGGCCTGTTTCCAAATCAAGAAAAGTTTTAATGCTAACCTCTGGCATCCCCATTTATCATAGATGATACATCAAATTTTGTATTCTTTTTTTTCTTTCTTTGTTCCTCTGTAAACAAGTGAAAGTCATGACAGCTGATTGCATTATATTTGATGCATTCTGCACTTTACACTCATTTTCCCCCCTATATGTTGTGTATCAATAATAGAATTGAAAATACCCCAGAAACTTGATATAGATCCGATGTATCATATATGTTACAAGTCTTAGAACCTCCCTCAAAATTAAAACAAAATTTTATATCTTGAATGTTCATGTTATTTTGGTCCAGAATAAAGTTTATAGATGTCTAAATCTCATTTTAGACTCATCAAAAGCCCCCTCCCAAAATTTTCAAAAAACATTTTTTAGGCGGGGAGCAAATTTGTTATATTTTGCCCCAGAGAAACTCGGTAAGTACACACACTGTCTGAATTTGATCTCGAGATCTCTAGAGGTTAAACAAAATTGAATCTTTGATTGTATTCAAGAAATAATACACAGAATTTAAAAGATCATGAACAGCAGTTCACATGTGGCTGGATTTTCATTCTTTGAAAATTATTTTGTTGCACAGTTAGATAATTAGGACCACAAAAATTAATTTTATGATGGGGATATTTGAAATGTAGAGCATTTGTTATGAGGCCTGCTAAAATGGAAGTGTTAAAACTGAGGACGAGAGGTATACCATTAGCAGTGATTGAAAATGTTCAACTTAGCCATTCCACATTGCACCTTAATAAATAGTTAAAATTTCATTTGTTACAATAGTTATATAGCCAGCAATTAAACTGTTCCCGTAGCAACCAGCCTTTTGTACAAAACAAACAAAATTGTTAACGAAATAATGATATGTTGGCATTTAAAATCTTTGTTGATGTGACATCCTGTACATCAATGGCTGAAAATGTTGTACAATTTTCCTTTCAAAATATTACATTTAACATATCCAAGCATTTTAAAAAATGGGTTAATTT
The DNA here is from genome assembly GCA_030765065.1 of Deroplatys truncata. NCBI lineage: Eukaryota > Metazoa > Arthropoda > Insecta > Mantodea > Mantidae > Deroplatys > Deroplatys truncata. Next base: position 15,534,123 of record CM060981.1, read on the forward strand.
TAGTTTTATTTGCACGATTCCTTACTTATGAAAGATCCTGTGTATGTCTTGAATTTTGTATAACTGGGAAACAATAAGAGATGAGTAACAATTTTACAGCTTTTGTGAAATAATTCTTCTGTAGCATTAGCAATTTTCTAAATATTGGTGGCTACATGTTTAGGTTTTTCCCACATGGGTTCATTAGTAACAAAAACTGATGTGTTTTGTTTTCCATATTGGGCATGTAACTCAGATTTTGAAACACTTACGTCACTCAGTATTTAAAAAAGGAAGACATGTTCTTATTACAGTCTAGTAACATTTTAACGAATATCTCGGTTCAATGAAAAAAACTGGTTCTGTATCTTCGTAAGCGTCTATGTTAAATTATTTCAATTGTATGAACATAGTACAATCAAAGTCCCCATACTGAATATATGACCAATTGAATGAATTTTTAAAATGGTTTCCTGACTTACTGAACACTTACAGCATCGTTTCCTTATTCAGAAAGTGGTTTGTTCATCCCTGACCATAGCTTTTGTCATAAAAGGTCTTTTCTCTAATCGAATTCCATAGTCCAACAGTCTCTTTAAAAGATACAAGATATTTCAGAGCAAGTCTAGTTTAAACACTGTCAACCAACGGAGTAAGTAAAAGAAATTCACTTTCCTGTAAAAGAAAATGTTAAGAATCTTACAATGTGACAAAAAGTGTAAGTTCCGTTGTAAACTTCTTGAATCAATTATGAAATGTTTTGTTCAGAAAAAAATTAGAGTTTTTCTCCAAATAAAACATTTGCAATGTATATTACATAGTATATAAGTTTACTACATATTAATTATGTGTTAATGTTTTAAATATGAAATGACTTCAGTAGCAAATTTTACAATACATATACATATATTAAATTTAAAAAAAGTACATACAGTATCATATTAGATTCAAAACTTCCAATTTTGGTCCTTTTAAGATACAAATGTTAAATAGCCAACTTAACAACATTTTGGTACAATGAAATGAATTTCAAAGACCACAGAAATTCATTATAAATACATTTGACTCTATCGAATCCATGTGGGGGTCTGAATTCCACACTGAGATATCCAAAACCATAATATCGAAGCACTGCAGTCTTATTTTTGCTTTCTGTAACACTAACAGGTTTAATATATCACATTGTAACTGTTAACAAAAATGGTGCAGTAGAACCATCATTATCTTTGTGTTTTTAATGTCTATGTTACATTTTGCAAACTTACATGTGACGTTTCTTATCCTACATAAATTGAGCTAGCTGATATCTGCATCTATTTTGGGTTTTTTCATTTGTACTATCATACCCTCTCTTTTTACTTTCATCCTTCTTTCCTTGAGTTGCCCAATTTCCTTTAAAAGCTTTCCTCTTTCAGTTTATTTTCTCTGCTCTTCTCTTCTGCTCAAGGTTAGGTTCTTTCTGGTTCTAATTTAAAGCAACACATTATGAAATTTGGTAAAATGTTCAATTTTTTGTTTTTTGCACTTTTATTATACATACAACTTCTACTTTCCATGCGGCATAATTGGATTTTTAATATCATAGACCACAGTTTGTAATTTATTAGCTTGAAATTTTTAGGAATTACAGATTTAAAAATCTGACGTGATACATTCATATGACTTTCCCTACCCTTTATTGTGGGTTACAAACTATTCTTACTAAGCTTATTTTTCTATCTGCTACATTTTAATCGAGACAAACTTTTGCATAAACAGCTACATTACACATTTCGTTATAGATACAAAGAGAACAGCGATAGTCAAATGTTTAACAACTGGACGCTATATGCTGGCCTTAAAATTCCATACTGTTTCCATGACATCGCGAGAAACAGCTGAATGTTGATAGGACTTAAAGACAATGAGCAAGAAATGAACAATTTGAACGTTTAATAATGGACATCCCAGAAATGGGTTATGCTACAGAAAACCTTATTTGAAATAAATTGTGTTTTTTAAAGAGATTTACATTTCTTGTGTGATATGTTTTTGTCTATTACTACACATTTACCAGTTATACAAAATTCCTTCCGAATTAAGTGGAGTTCACACGTTATTCCCAGAAAATTCAGGATGTACATTTTATTTGTCATGTAAATATCTTTAATAAATAGTATTTTAACCAAAATGATTAGCTATTTTTTAGAAAATCAAAAATTTTCAAAAAATGTTCCATGTAAGGGGTAGATGGGGTGGAGGATTTTGTTGAAGCTCTTTGTGTCGCATCGTTAAAAGATACTTAACTTAAATATCAAGTTTGGCATTTATCTGACTTTTTGTTTTTGAGTTATGCTATTTACAGACACAGACATGTTTTCAAAAATGCTTTTTTTTTATTCCGGGACCTCAAAACATGTATTTCTGGTGAAATCTTGGTATATATTTTTAGATGAAATGCAATATCTTCTCTACCTACTATGTACATGGTAGAGAAAGTAAAAATATTCATTTGAAATTAATTCTTTCGCATAACTCACGGTATACTAAGCTCAAATTAAATATTTGGAAGTGATAAAATAAACTGCAGGACATAAAATAGTGATTAATTATGAACCCAAAATGAATGTGTTAACAAATATTTGACAGTGTGCGCACTAATGCTTTGTTCTGCGTATATGGTAAAAACGTCGAAGGAATCATGATAATAGTGTATTGCCTTAAATCAAATTTGAAATGTTACGAAGTTAGTAATTTCTACAACAGATTTGTTCAACATGATTACAATATTTTGCCTATATATAGCTAACTTCACAAGAAAATAGTTTTCAAAAAATGAAAATTGTGCTCACATGTGATGCAATTAAATGTCGCGTATTGTTTCTCAAATATACTTCTTTACAAATGATGATGATTCCATTTTGTATAACATAACCTGGAGAAGAATGTAAAATGCCAACAATCAATCTTGTACTGAATTATTAAAGCTGTTAATCTAAAACTATACTTGAAGCACCTTCTTCAAAGTGAGCTGGTCAGCAATCATCCATTTAAATGCCCACAAGTGCTTTGGGCAAAGTTTGAACAGTTTTTCTATAAAAGTTTCATGAATATTATGAAGTGCCCTTAAAACATATTTTTAATTGAAGATTTAGCCGAGGTTTACGAGAAGACCATGGCACACCTGTATTGAGACGTGGTACCCTTCTCCTGAAGCTCAGCACTCTGTGCACCACATTACTTTTTTATAAAATCAAGTTTTCTGGGTTCACGTGACTTCAAAACACACATTTTTGTTATAAAATTGTTGGGTGAATACAATGTATGTAACCAGAAGGGAAGGCTCTCTGAGGGGTTGGCAGTCAGGGAGAGTGTCCAGTAATATAGGCAACGCATTCAAATAAAATAAGTAGGAAAATCTGAGTTCTTTTGCATACCTAAAATTAAATTGTAATTCCTCTGTCTTCACTTTGCACACCAAAATTTAGTGAAACAAGTTTGAGAGACTGTTGTCTCCACATCAGCCTAGACTGTGGCTTGTAGGTGGTGTCTCCTGTACTTCTTCATATGGGACATTTGTTTGTGTACAAGTAAATGTTCCCACACTGAGAGTTCAACTGCTGATTTATCCCAGTACAGATCCTAAACTTGTACATAAAAGGGGTTTATGAAAGAAAGTGTAGGCGGCATGCCCTTACCCAGAAAGAAATTTCAGGGAGGGTTTTCTATAACTAGATCTAAACTTAACGTTAGCCCACACAGTTACTCTGTAGTATATAGACATTATGTGCGTAAGAAAATTGCTTGGAGACATTATACAGACAGCAAAAGCTCACCAGAATGAAGATATTCTACAGGATGAGCCAAAAGACTCCGAACCGCCTGCTTGGTGTTTTTCCTGTCCGCATCCTCGGCGCTCGTTGCCGTCTGTTGCTCTCGTAGAAAGGCATGAATGAAACCATACAATATTTTTAAAACTACTTTTAAAGGTTTACTTACCAACTTTACAAAAGGAGATGCTGAAACTGGCCACCGTCGTCCATACATTTTTGGTGCCTCTTTAGGAAACTATCCATCATGAAATTTTTGGGGGGAATTTTCCAAACGATGACCAATGTCGTCTAATGTTTCTTCGGTAAGAACCGAACGCTGTCTTTTAGATTTCTTAGCCTGAACACTTCCTATAGCCTGAAATTTACTGTAAAGTTCATGGATTGTTATACGACCTGGAACTTTTACACCTGGAAATCTTTCTGCAAATTGCACTTTCACTTAGCAAGCTGACCGAGTTAACACATACAAATCATAAATAAATATATGCTGTGCAGTAGAAAACATATACTGAGCCATAATATACTTTGTGACTAAGTACAGGACAAAATAATAAATAACTCGTAATAACTGAACTACATCAATCACTGTCAACTCAATACTGCACTTCACACTGCACAGAAAACCACAACAGCGTGACTTTGTTTATAGCAGCAGCACGTTATCATGTTTTTATCATATTTCCAAACGCCCAGTAGAAAAACACCGCCCAGTAGAAAAACACCGCACAGCTGGTAATATTGTTCATAAAATACCAATCTGGGGTAACTTAAAACATAAAGTGTACAAGACAAACCCACACACCCTGGAAGAATTAAAACAACATATCCGCCAGGAAATTTCTCAACGTAAACTACGGCGAGTGATGGATAGTTTCCTAAAGAGGTGTCAAAAATGTATGGACAACAACGGTGGCCAGTTTCAGTATCTCCTTTCTTAAAGTTGGTAAGTAAAGCCTTTAAAAGTAGTTTTAAAAATGTTGTATGGTTTCATCTGCGCCTTTCTATGATAGCGGCAAACGCAACAAGCACCGAGGATACAGACAGGAAAAACACAGCGCAGGCGGTTCAGAGTCTTTTGGTTCACTCTGTACCTTACAGCACAATACATCGAGACTGCTTCAAAAGCCGGGATGTATAGTCATCTTGTATATGTAAGGCGACAAATAAAGTTTCCTTTTTTCTTGTAAATGTGCTATTAGCAGTAGACCTAATGTTATCTAACAACTTTTCCCATATCGTTTTAATATGAATATAAATAAATAAAACTGTCAGAAGTTTGGGGGGGGGGGGTTTGAACCCTAAACCTCCCCTCAAATACGGTCCTGGTAGACGGGAAGATACATCTGAAAAGAACAAATAAATAAAAAAATCGCTACACCATGCAACTTGAAGAATTCGTCTTCCACCAGTAGCAGTTCGTGAGAACATTTTGGGTGTTCAAAAAATTTTAGATTTAGAAAATGTGAAAGAGCATCTGCTGCGTAATACTTCATGAACAAATTAACACAACTGCAGCCACAATAACTAATAATTATAATAATGCATAACTTGTCTGACGAAACAAAACATCTTTTTGTGGATGTTTGTTTGTTGTGTGCATAATTAGGTACACCCGTGGACAAAAAAAATTAGTCATGTCTTGAATGCCAAATTTTGGTAAGTCTATGTGGCACAGTGTCTTGTTTACACCATACAGTTGTATGTCTTCTCCGTAGCAAAGTGCAGGGTGCTTTTGTGGTTAAGACCGCAGGTTCGCTTCTCGCATGAAGCAAACACTTTTTTTTCTGTTAATAATGTTTAATCAACACATACAGGCTACTTATTTTTGATATACTGCATTTCATACACGGCATTTGGTAAACTTGATTATAGGGGTGCAAAATACGTGGTGTGACAATTTCATCATGGTGACATATCTGGCTGGATATTAAGGGATGGTGTATTGTGGCAGCTTGACGATACACAGTAATACTTGAGAATATTTTTATTCTCTCTGCGAGGATGAGATATCCTGATGAAATTGTTGAATTCGAACACGATTCTGGTTACAAATTTAAGAAACCTGGGATGTTGTAGCTTCTCGTATTTCATTTATAACCCGAAAATGAGGGCACTTATATGTGCTCAGAGTTCATACGTCTAATATTAATTTTAATTATTTTTTATGCATTTTAGTTTTAGAAGATAATAGTTTACTTGCATTCACTTCTTTAGCTATTTAAAATGAGTGTTTTAGTAAAATTGTGTTTTTGTGTGCATAGATATGCCCAAAACTTCAAATTTATATTAATGCAGTATTATGTTCCATCAGTCATAAAAGTAACAATATAAAAAATACAATAACTAGTGCGAGATTTGAACCAAGGAGCTTATGAGCACAAGTGGTACCTTAACCTCTTAGCCAATGAAACATTTTTCCAGGTTCTGTTTTAAGTAGCATATAAGCGTCACCACTGAGAAACACCATTGTGCTCACAGGCCATTCTATAGCTCTGGGTTGCGAACACAACTGTTACGAAGGTACACAAAGCCCTCCAATCTGGGGATGACAATTTTCTTTCGGGTGCACATCGTGTTAATGTGTAATTACATTGCACCATTGCACATCACCAAAGCATCTTGAAATGTGTACAAGGTCAAGCTGTGCTGGGACCAAGTTTCATAGAGTTTAGAGGAGTAGCGCGCTAGATTTTAAATTACTGCACATATAATTGAGTTTTTTATTTATGCGCACTCTTTAATTACTGTAGTCCTTAGCGTCCCATTGTATATTGGGCGTGAAAGACCATTAAATTTGCTCACAGGCCTCTCTATTAGGCTTGAGGTTGTTTTACGTGCTGTACATCTACGACACAGACCACCGGCTTTACTTCCCTTCTGAAAGAAGCCATGGTAAGGATTTTTATACCCGAAAAAATCCTTTGCCCTCCGCCGTGTTTGAACCCACGACTTCGGGGAACTAGAGGCTAGAATGGTAACTACTACACCACGGAGGACAACTACTGCCAGTAGTATATATAAGTTAATAATAAAGAACAGCATTAAAAACAGAGCATGGTGATCGAATTGTTAAAAATTTGGATACTGCATGCATGTTAAGTTCAAGGAAAGAATAGCCAATAAATCTGCAAGGTGTCGAAATTTAGTGTGTTCATGTGCTCTTGTGCAGTAGTCACCACTGTCTTCCACTCTTGGGCTTTCCAGAAGTTCAGTAAAATATTCAAGGAACATGGTATAATGCCAGCCAGTCAACAAGCTTTGCTTAAAAAAGCATTCCCAGAACCAACACAAACGACAAAATTCCAGTGGGAAAAACTTGAGGTGTTTATGAAATTGGATGTGGATAGAAGACGAAAAGTAACATGGAAACAAACTTTAAGGAATACAAGAGAAACGCGAAATATAAATCAGCAGTTACAGAGCATTTTTGGTTCATGAAACAGTACGTCCAGTCAGAAAACACCATGTACAAGCCACAGTCTATGCTGATGATGGAGACAACAGTGTCTGAAACACGTTCTGGTGTAGAAAGTGAAGCTAGAGTGATTTAAAATGAATTTAAAGTAGAAACAATAGCAAGTAAAGCAGACATATGAGTGTTGGCTCAGTGTGTATTTCTTCACAGAAACAAATGAGCAGATGAGGAGTTATCTACCCAAGAAACTTCTACTTTGCATGAATAGTTAGGTTTGGGACATGGGAACTGCCACAGCATTTCTAACAGTTGTGTGTAGAGCATTTGAAGTCCCACAGTTGGCTGAATGTTTGATTGTTACATTGTCAGACAGGGCCAACTTAACAACCCACAAGGCTGCACCACCGAGGCCAGCTGCTGAGCACACAGCATAGTTGCTCATGAATTAAACATTTGCTAAATCCATGCAGTATATGGTCAGTAAAGAGGAATGGTTACCATGGACATCTCTGGCAGGATTATTTGTCTAGTTTATAATTTATCTTGTTAGATTTCAGTGCTAGGATCAAACTTGTTAGTTTCTAAAGACATTTTGTCTGATCTTAGAAAGAAATAGCAAAGCAGACATGAGCAACGTAATCTCATGTACATTCATACAGATTTTTAAAACTTAAATGCCGGTCTTCTATTTTAACTTGAGCTCGTTTTTAATATAAGTTTATGCATAATATGAGAATGTAGTTGCAGATTCCTTTCAGTATAGTCATTAGTAATCCCCCCCCCCAATTTTAATATGCCAGAAATGTAGATGCATTTTTCACTTAAAATGATGAATAAGAACAACTGTTTCCAAGAACAGTATGTCCTTTAATACCAAACAAATAATAATAATAAAATTCAGGTTTTACATCATGAATGTGGTTATTTAGTAAACAGAAGAAATATTTTTTTATAAAACATATTTAATGTATCATCAACATCTGAATCAAGCTGTTATGATATCGCCAACCATATGGGGTTCAAAATACCTTTTGCTGATATGTTGAGCCCTTGGTAATGATAAATGGCATTAGTTCACAATAAATTCATAATTAGTTGATATTCTTTCAACTGCTTAGTGAAAAACTGTTTTCATTCCATTTGCTTTGTTCATTACTCCTTTGTAGAGCTTATTCTGTACTTGTACTGCTTTCAGTGGGGTAGTAGATTGTTTCTAACTGGTCCCAAATGTGAAGAGGTTTAACCTACTCTGGCATTGCCAGTATAACACGAAATTTAACATGCTGCAGAAATTTTGATAGCAAAATTTGCAACTCATTAACTAAGCATAAACAGTTAGTTGACAGTTGTATTACAGATTCATTTAAGCTAATTATTAAATAAAATTTAATTTTGATCCAATGTAATTAACTTAACAGCATAGTAATTTTAAAAAATGAAATTCTAGCGATAAAAATTTTAAACTTTTTAATTTTTCTATAATTTTATGAATTTCTTCCAGCCAAAGATTACATTTTTTATGACATTTAAACTTCTCCTGGTAATAGATAGTAAAAATATTGTGGTTTTGTCTATTTCTCACTGTCACTTCTAGATCATATTTTCTTTACTTCACTTAGTTCTGTCACTTTACTAATGTGATCTACTTCAACTTTCCTTGTCACTTCTTTTACTTCTGTCACTTCACTGATGTGAACTATTTCAACTTTTGTCATTTCACTAATCTGATCTACTTCAACTTTCCTTGTCACTTCTTTTAGTTGTTACTTCACTGATCTGATCTACTTCAACTTCCCTTGTCTCTTCTTTTAGTTGTTACTTCACTGATCTGATCTACTTCAACTTTCCTTGTCACTTCTTTTAGTTGTAACTTCACTGATCTGATCTACTTCAACTTTCCTTGTCACTTCTTTTAGTTGTAACTTCACTGATCTGATCTACTTCAACTTTCCTTGTCACTTCTTTTAGTTGTTACTTCACTGATCTGATCTACTTCAACTTTCCTTGTCACTTCTTTTAGTTGTAACTTCACTGATGTGATCTACTTCAACTTTCCTTGTCACTTCTTTTAGTTGTAACTTCACTGATCTGATCTACTTCAACTTTCCTTGTCACTTCTTTTAGTTGTAACTTCACTGATGTGATCTACTTCAACTTTCCTTGTCACTTCTTTTAGTTGTAACTTCACTGATGTGATCTACTTCAACTTTCCTTGTCACTTCTTTTAGTTGTAACTTCACTGATGTGATCTACTTCAACTTTCCTTGTCACTTCTTTTAGTTGTAACTTCACTGATGTGATCTACTTCAACTTTCCTTGTCACTTCTTTTAGTTGTAACTTCACTGATGTGATCTACTTCAACTTTCCTTGTCACTTCTTTTAGTTGTAACTTCACTGATGTGATCTACTTCAACTTTCCTTGTCACTTCTTTTAGTTGTAACTTCACTGATGTGATCTACTTCAACTTTCCTTGTCACTTCTTTTAGTTGTAACTTCACTGATGTGATCTACTTCAACTTTCCTTGTCACTTCTTTTAGTTGTAACTTCACTGATGTGATCTACTTCAACTTTCCTTGTCACTTCTTTTAGTTGTAACTTCACTGATGTGATCTACTTCAACTTTCCTTGTCACTTCTTTTAGTTGTAACTTCACTGATGTGATCTACTTCAACTTTCCTTGTCACTTCTTTTAGTTGTTACTTCACTGATGTGATCTACTTCAACTTTCCTTGTCACTTCTTTTAGTTGTAACTTCACTGATGTGATCTACTTCAACTTTCCTTGTCACTTCTTTTAGTTGTAACTTCACTGATCTGATCTACTTCAACTTTCCTTGTCACTTCTTTTAGTTGTAACTTCACTGATGTGATCTACTTCAACTTTCCTTGTCACTTCTTTTAGTTGTAACTTCACTGATGTGATCTACTTCAACTTTCCTTGTCACTTCTTTTAGTTGTTACTTCACTGATCTGATCTACTTCAACTTTCCTTGTCACTTCTTTTAGTTGTAACTTCACTGATGTGATCTACTTCAACTTTCCTTGTCACTTCTTTTAGTTGTAACTTCACTGATGTGATCTACTTCAACTTTCCTTGTCACTTCTTTTAGTTGTAACTTCACTGATGTGATCTACTTCAACTTTCCTTGTCTCTTCTTTTAGTTGTTACTTCACTGATGTGATCTACTTCAACTTTCCTTGTCACTTCTTTTAGTTGTAACTTCACTGATGTGATCTACTTCAACTTTCCTTGTCTCTTCTTTTAGTTGTTACTTCACTGATCTGATCTACTTCAACTTCCCTTGTCTCTTCTTTTAGTTGTAACTTCACTGATGTGATCTACTTCAACTTTCCTTGTCACTTCTTTTAGTTGTAACTTCACTGATGTGATCTACTTCAACTTTCCTTGTCACTTCTTTTAGTTGTTACTTCACTGATCTGATCTACTTCAACTTTCCTTGTCACTTCTTTTAGTTGTAACTTCACTGATGTGATCTACTTCAACTTTCCTTGTCACTTCTTTTAGTTGTTACTTCACTGATGTGATCTACTTCAACTTTCCTTGTCACTTCACTTAGTTGTAACTTCACTGATCTGATCTACTTCAACTTTCCTTGTCACTTCACTTAGTTGTTACTTCACTGATCTGATCTACTTCAACTTTCCTTGTCACTTCACTTAGTTGTTACTTCACTGATCTGATCTACTTCAACTTTCCTTGTCACTTCTTTTAGTTGTTACTTCACTGATGTGATCTACTTCAACTTTCCTTGTCACTTCACTTAGTTGTAACTTCACTGATCTGATCTACTTCAACTTTCCTTGTCACTTCACTTAGTTGTAACTTCACTGATCTGATCTACTTCAACTTTCCTTGTCACTTCACTTAGTTGTTACTTCACTGATGTGATCTACTTCAACTTTCCTTGTCACTTCTTTTAGTTGTAACTTCACTGATGTGATCTACTTCAACTTTCCTTGTCACTTCACTTAGTTGTAACTTCACTGATCTGATCTACTTCAACTTTCCTTGTCACTTCTTTTAGTTGTAACTTCACTGATGTGATCTACTTCAACTTTCCTTGTCACTTCTTTTAGTTGTTACTTCACTGATGTGATCTACTTCAACTTTCCTTGTCACTTCTTTTAGTTGTTACTTCACTGATGTGATCTACTTCAACTTTCCTTGTCACTTCACTTAGTTGTAACTTCACTGATCTGATCTACTTCAACTTTCCTTGTCACTTCTTTTAGTTGTAACTTCACTGATGTGATCTACTTCAACTTTCCTTGTCACTTCTTTTAGTTGTAACTTCACTGATGTGATCTACTTCAACTTTCCTTGTCACTTCTTTTAGTTGTTACTTCACTGATGTGATCTACTTCAACTTTCCTTGTCACTTCTTTTAGTTGTTACTTCACTGATGTGATCTACTTCAACTTTCCTTGTCACTTCTTTTAGTTGTAACTTCACTGATGTGATCTACTTCAACTTTCCTTGTCACTTCTTTTAGTTGTTACTTCACTGATGTGATCTACTTCAACTTTCCTTGTCACTTCTTTTAGTTGTAACTTCACTGATGTGATCTACTTCAACTTTCCTTGTCACTTCACTTAGTTGTTACTGTGATGCAATGAAATACATGTACAGCATTCCTTGTGTTCCTTGCGCTTAACTCGCTGTGAGGCAAACATAGGATGTCCGTAAACTCTCGCACTAGCAGAACTCGCCCGGAGAACACACTGAATAACCAGTAGTAGCTTATAAACCGCTTGTGTTTTTAAGAGTTCTAGAACGTTTAGGAGTTGGGAAGAAATAACATTCCAGAACAATCCTGTTGTTTCTCAATAGTGCTGCTGGTGTTTACACTGAACGACAGTTATCTCTTCACCCAGCATCTTCTATACGACAACTGAGTCATAATATGTAAGGTTTAAAACCCTAAATCCAAAACTATACTTGATATTAATAAAACACCCTTTAGATATCATCATCAGTGTTTAAAGAACATTTAAAGTTGAATTATATGGAGCATTTGAAAGTGGCAAAAATGTAAGACAAGAAGACTGCATTTTAAAATTTCACACACGTCCATGTTTATTATATAGCTAGAAGAGATTTATTTTTGTGATCAAACTGAGTTTGAAGTACCAATGTACTTATGCAGCAATTTTATAAGATCATTTCTAGGTCATTGTTACATCTGTTGTTCTTTCACCCTGAACATATAGCTGACTCATAGCTAAGGAAATATTATTGCATCCCCTTGAATTACCAGAAATTTAACACTTGTCCAATCATGCATTATACTATATGCCTTAGTTAGAAAGTGGGAACCTGTCTACCAGATCCAACTCTGCTAAGTTACAGTTCTCCTTGTAGCTACTTTTGTTTAACTACAGTGGGCATGACTTAAGCACAAAAATATTGATAATTATGAAGCAGGTATTGCACACCACCTTCACTTCCAACCAATCTACAAAAATGCTTACCTTGCATTAATCTGCTCAGAATTAATGTTAATATTGGGTTTTTTTAAACAGCTCTTATAAGTGGTAATTTATATTGCTACACATTGCATAATTGTATCACTCCAGGACACGAGTGTACAACATTAATGCTCCCACACTAAAACTAGCAAGCTTTCCTGTAGATCAGCTCAATTTTCATATATTTCTTAGCAATAAATACATTCATAAGAAATGTGTGTGTCTACAATAGGCAGGGGAAAATACAACGTATTCAGCTATAGAGTTCCAAAATAACAGTGTCACCATAGACAGCATGTTGTGTTACAATACAACAGTTACAAGTGTGTATATGATGTGAGATCTTGAACTGTCCCTGCTTCCATGTTACAAGTGTGTATATGATGTGAGAGCTTGGAACTGTCCCTGCTTCCATGTTACAAGTGTGTATATGATGTGAGATCTTGAACTGTCCCTGCTTCATGTTACAAGTGTGTATATGATGTGAGATCTTGAACTGTCCCTGCTTCATGTTACAAGTGTGTGTATGATGTGAGATCTTGAACTGTCCCTGCTTCATGTTACAAGTGTGTGTATGATGTGAGATCTTGAACTGTCCCTGCTTCATGTTACAAGTGTGTGTATGATGTGAGATCTTGAACTGTCCCTGCTTCATGTTACAAGTGTGTGTATGATGTGAGATCTTGAACTGTCCCTGCTTCATGTTACAAGTGTGTATATGATGTGAGATCTTGAACTGTCCCTGCTTCATGTTACAAGTGTGTATATGATGTGAGATCTTGAACTGTCCCTGCTTCATGTTACAAGTGTGTGTATGATGTGAGATCTTGAACTGTCCCTGCTTCATGTTACAAGAGTGTGTATGATGTGAGATCTTGAACTGTCCCTGCTTCATGTTACAAGTGTGTGTATGATGTGAGATCTTGAACTGTCCCTGCTTCATGTTACAAGTGTGTATATGATGCGAGATCTTGGAACTGTCCCTGCTTCATGTTACAAGTGTGTATATGATGTGAGATCTTGAACTGTCCCTGCTTCATGTTACAAGTGTGTATATGATGTGAGATCTTGGAACTGTCCCTGCTTCATGTTACAAGTGTGTATATGATGTGAGATCTTGGAACTGTCCCTGCTTCATGTTACAAGTGTGTATATGATGTGAGATCTTGGAACTGTCCCTGCTTCATGTTACAAGTGTGTATATGATGTGAGATCTTGGAACTGTCCCTGCTTCATGTTACAAGTGTGTATATGATGTGAGATCTTGGAACTGTCCCTGCTTCATGTTACAAGTGTGTATATGATGTGAGATCTTGGAACTGTCCCTGCTTCATGTTACAAGTGTGTATATGATGTGAGATCTTGGAACTGTCCCTGCTTCATGTTACAAGTGTGTATATGATGTGAGATCTTGAACTGTCCCTGCTTCATGTTACAAGTGTGTATATGATGTGAGATCTTGGAACTGTCCCTGCTTCATGTTACAAGTGTGTATATGATGTGAGAGCTTGGAACTGTCCCTGCTTCATGTTACAAGTGTGTATATGATGTGAGATCTTGAACTGTCCCTGCTTCATGTTACAAGTGTGTGTATGATGTGAGATCTTGGAACTGTCCCTGCTTCCATGTTACAAGTGTGTATATGATGCGAGATCTTGGAACTGTCCCTGCTTCCATGTTACAAGTGTGTATATGATGTGAGAGCTTGGAACTGTCCCTGCTTCATGTTACAAGTGTGTGTATGATGTGAGATCTTGGAACTGTCCCTGCTTCATGTTACAAGTGTGTATATGATGTGAGAGCTTGGAACTGTCCCTGCTTCCATGTTACAAGTGTGTATATGATGTGAGAGCTTGGAACTGTCCCTGCTTCATGTTACAAGTGTGTGTATGATGTGAGATCTTGGAACTGTCCCTGCTTCATGTTACAAGTGTGTGTATGATGTGAGATCTTGGAACTGTCCCTGCTTCATGTTACAAGTGTGTGTATGATGCGAGATCTTGGAACTGTCCCTGCTTCCATGTTACAAGTGTGTATATGATGCGAGATCTTGGAACTGTCCCTGCTTCCATGTTACAAGTGTGTATATGATGCGAGATCTTGGAACTGTCCCTGCTTCCATGTTACAAGTGTGTATATGATGTGAGAGCTTGGAACTGTCCCTGCTTCATGTTACAATAAAACAGTTACAAGTGTGTATATGATGTGAGACCTTGGAACTGTCCCTGCTTCATGTTACAAGTGTGTATATGATGTGAGATCTTGGAACTGTCCCTGCTTCCATGTTACAAGTGTGTATATGATGTGAGATCTTCGAACTGTCCCTGCTTCATGTTACAAGTGTGTATATGATGTGAGATCTTGGAACTGTCCCTGCTTCCATGTTACAAGTGTGTATATGATGTGAGATCTTGGAACTGTCCCTGCTTCATGTTACAAGTGTGTATATGATGTGAGATCTTGAACTGTCCCTGCTTCATGTTACAAGTGTGTATATGATGTGAGATCTTGGAACTGTCCCTGCTTCCATGTTACAAGTGTGTATATGATGTGAGATCTTCGAACTGTCCCTGCTTCATGTTACAAGTGTGTATATGATGTGAGATCTTGGAACTGTCCCTGCTTCCATGTTACAAGTGTGTGTATGATGTGAGATCTTGAACTGTCCCTGCTTCATGTTACAAGTGTGTATATGATGTGAGATCTTGGAACTGTCCCTGCTTCCATGTTACAAGTGTGTATATGATGTGAGATCTTGGAACTGTCCCTGCTTCCATGTTACCATACAACAGTTACAAGTACGTATATGATGTGAGATCTTGGAACTGTCCCTGCTTCCATGTTACCATACAACAGTTACAAGTACGTATATGATGTGAGATCTTGGAACTGTCCCTGCTTCATGTTACAAGTGTGTATATGATGTGAGATCTTGGAACTGTCCCTGCTTCCATGTTACAAGTGTGTATATGATGTGAGATCTTGGAACTGTCCCTGCTTCCATGTTACCATACAACAGTTACAAGTACGTATATGATGTGAGATCTTGGAACTGTCCCTGCTTCATGTTACAAGTGTGTGTATGATGTGAGATCTTGGAACTGTCCCTGCTTCATGTTACAAGTGTGTGTATGATGTGAGATCTTGGAACTGTCCCTGCTTCCATGTTACAAGTGTGTGTATGATGTGAGATCTTGGAACTGTCCCTGCTTCCATGTTACAAGTGTACGTATATGATGTGAGATCTTGGAACTGTCCCTGCTTCATGTTACAAGTGTGTGTATGATGTGAGATCTTGGAACTGTCCCTGCTTCCATGTTACAAGTGTGTATATGATGTGAGATCTTGGAACTGTCCCTGCTTCCATGTTACCATACAACAGTTACAAGTGTGTATATGATGTGAGATCTTGGAACTGTCCCTGCTTCATGTTACAAGTGTGTATATGATGTGAGATCTTGGAACTGTCCCTGCTTCCATGTTACAAGTGTGTATATGATGTGAGATCTTGGAACTGTCCCTGCTTGCATGTTACCATACAACAGTTACAAGTGTGTGTATGATGTGAGATCTTGGAACTGTCCCTGCTTCCATGTTACCATACAACAGTTACAAGTGTGTGTATATGATGTGAGATCTTGGAACTGTCCCTGCTTCCATGTTACCATACAACAGTTACAAGTGTGTATATGATGTGAGATCTTGGAACTGTCCCTGCTTCCATGTTACCATACAACAGTTAAAAGTACGTATATGATGTGAGATCTTGGAACTGTCCCTGCTTCCATGTTACCATACAACAGTTACAAGTGTGTATATGATGTGAGATCTTGGAACTGTCCCTGCTTCATGTTACAAGTGTGTGTATGATGTGAGATCTTGGAACTGTCCCTGCTTCCATGTTACCATACAACAGTTACAAGTGTGTATATGATGTGAGATCTTGGAACTGTCCCTGCTTCATGTTACAAGTGTGTATATGATGTGAGATCTTGGAACTGTCCCTGCTTCCATGTTACCATACAACAGTTACAAGTGTGTATATGATGTGAGATCTTGGAACTGTCCCTGCTTCATGTTACAAGTGTGTATATGATGTGAGACTTTGGAACTGTCCCTGCTTCATGTTACAAGTGTGTATATGATGTGAGATCTTGGAACTGTCCCTGCTTCATGTTACAAGTGTGTATATGATGTGAGATCTTGGAACTGTCCCTGCTTCATGTTACCATACAACAGTTACAAGTGTGTATATGATGTGAGATCTTGGAACTGTCCCTGCTTCATGTTACAAGTGTGTATATGATGTGAGATCTTGGAACTGTCCCTGCTTCCATGTTACCATACAACAGTTACAAGTGTGTATATGATGTGAGACTTTGGAACTGTCCCTGCTTCATGTTACAAGTGTGTATATGATGTGAGATCTTGGAACTGTCCCTGCTTCCATGTTACCATACAACAGTTACAAGTGTGTATATGATGTGAGATCTTGGAACTGTCCCTGCTTCCATGTTACCATGCAACAGTTACAAGTGTGTGTATATGATGTGAGATCTTGGAACTGTCCCTGCTTCCATGTTACCATGCAACAGTTACAAGTGTGTATATGATGTGATATCTTGGAACTGTCCCTGCTTCCATGTTACCATACAACAGTTACAAGTGTGTGTATATGATGTGATATCTTGGAACTGTCCCTGCTTCCATGTTACCATACAACAGTTACAAGTGTGTGTATATGATGTGAGATCTTGGAACTGTCGCTGCTTCCATGTTACCATGCAACAGTTACAAGTGTGTGTATATGATGTGAGATCTTGGAACTGTCGCTGCTTCCATGTTACCATGCAACAGTTACAAGTGTGTATATGATGTGATATCTTGGAACTGTCCCTGCTTCCATGTTACCATACAACAGTTACAAGTGTGTGTATATGATGTGAGATCTTGGAACTGTCCCTGCTTCCATGTTACCATGCAACAGTTACAAGTGTGTATATGATGTGATATCTTGGAACTGTCCCTGCTTCCATGTTACCATACAACAGTTACAAGTGTGTGTATATGATGTGAGATCTTGGAACTGTCGCTGCTTCCATGTTACCATACAACAGTTACAAGTGTGTGTATATGATGTGAGACCTTGGAACTGTCCCTGCTTCCATGTTACCATCTAACAGTTACAAGTGTGTATATGATGTGAGATCTTGGATCTGTCGCTGCTTCCATGTTACCATACAACAGTTACAAGTGTGTGTATATGATGTGAGACCTTGGAACTGTCCCTGCTTCCATGTTACCATCTAACAGTTACAAGTGTGTATATGATGTGAGATCTTGGAACTGTCCCTGCTTCCATGTTACAAGTGTGTATATGATGTGAGACCTTGGAACTGTCCCTGCTTCCATGTTACAAGTGTGTATATGATGCGAGATCTTGGAACTGTCCCTGCTTCCATGTTACAAGTGTGTATATGATGTGAGACCTTGGAACTGTCCCTGCTTCCATGTTACAAGTGTGTATATGATGTGAGATCTTGGAACTGTCCCTGCTTCCATGTTACAAGTGTGTATATGATGTGAGACCTTGGAACTGTCCCTGCTTCCATGTTACAAGTGTGTATATGTGAGATCTTGGAATTGTCCCTGCTTCCATGTTACAAGTGTGTATATGATGCGAGATCTTGGAACTGTCCCTGCTTCCATGTTACAAGTGTGTATATGATGTGAGATCTTGGAACTGTCCCTGCTTCCATGTTACCATACAACAGTTACAAGTACGTATATGATGTGAGATCTTGGAACTGTCCCTGCTTCCATGTTACCATACAACAGTTACAAGTACGTATATGATGTGAGATCTTGGAACTGTCCCTGCTTCCATGTTACCATACAACAGTTACAAGTACGTATATGATGTGAGATCTTGGAACTGTCCCTGCTTCATGTTACAAGTGTGTATATGATGTGAGATCTTGGAACTGTCCCTGCTTCCATGTTACAAGTGTGTATATGATGTGAGATCTTGGAACTGTCCCTGCTTCCATGTTACCATACAACAGTTACAAGTACGTATATGATGTGAGATCTTGGAACTGTCCCTGCTTCATGTTACAAGTGTGTGTATGATGTGAGATCTTGGAACTGTCCCTGCTTCATGTTACAAGTGTGTGTATGATGTGAGATCTTGGAACTGTCCCTGCTTCCATGTTACAAGTGTGTGTATGATGTGAGAACTTGGAACTGTCCCTGCTTCCATGTTACAAGTGTACGTATATGATGTGAGATCTTGGAACTGTCCCTGCTTCATGTTACAAGTGTGTGTATGATGTGAGATCTTGGAACTGTCCCTGCTTCCATGTTACAAGTGTGTATATGATGTGAGATCTTGGAACTGTCCCTGCTTCCATGTTACCATACAACAGTTACAAGTGTGTATATGATGTGAGATCTTGGAACTGTCCCTGCTTCATGTTACAAGTGTGTATATGATGTGAGATCTTGGAACTGTCCCTGCTTCCATGTTACAAGTGTGTATATGATGTGAGATCTTGGAACTGTCCCTGCTTGCATGTTACCATACAACAGTTACAAGTGTGTGTATGATGTGAGATCTTGGAACTGTCCCTGCTTCCATGTTACCATACAACAGTTACAAGTGTGTGTATATGATGTGAGATCTTGGAACTGTCCCTGCTTCCATGTTACCATACAACAGTTACAAGTGTGTATATGATGTGAGATCTTGGAACTGTCCCTGCTTCCATGTTACCATACAACAGTTAAAAGTACGTATATGATGTGAGATCTTGGAACTGTCCCTGCTTCCATGTTACCATACAACAGTTACAAGTGTGTATATGATGTGAGATCTTGGAACTGTCCCTGCTTCATGTTACAAGTGTGTGTATGATGTGAGATCTTGGAACTGTCCCTGCTTCCATGTTACCATACAACAGTTACAAGTGTGTATATGATGTGAGATCTTGGAACTGTCCCTGCTTCATGTTACAAGTGTGTATATGATGTGAGATCTTGGAACTGTCCCTGCTTCCATGTTACCATACAACAGTTACAAGTGTGTATATGATGTGAGATCTTGGAACTGTCCCTGCTTCATGTTACAAGTGTGTATATGATGTGAGACTTTGGAACTGTCCCTGCTTCATGTTACAAGTGTGTATATGATGTGAGATCTTGGAACTGTCCCTGCTTCATGTTACAAGTGTGTATATGATGTGAGATCTTGGAACTGTCCCTGCTTCATGTTACCATACAACAGTTACAAGTGTGTATATGATGTGAGATCTTGGAACTGTCCCTGCTTCATGTTACAAGTGTGTATATGATGTGAGATCTTGGAACTGTCCCTGCTTCCATGTTACCATACAACAGTTACAAGTGTGTATATGATGTGAGACTTTGGAACTGTCCCTGCTTCATGTTACAAGTGTGTATATGATGTGAGATCTTGGAACTGTCCCTGCTTCCATGTTACCATACAACAGTTACAAGTGTGTATATGATGTGAGATCTTGGAACTGTCCCTGCTTCCATGTTACCATGCAACAGTTACAAGTGTGTGTATATGATGTGAGATCTTGGAACTGTCCCTGCTTCCATGTTACCATGCAACAGTTACAAGTGTGTATATGATGTGATATCTTGGAACTGTCCCTGCTTCCATGTTACCATACAACAGTTACAAGTGTGTGTATATGATGTGATATCTTGGAACTGTCCCTGCTTCCATGTTACCATACAACAGTTACAAGTGTGTGTATATGATGTGAGATCTTGGAACTGTCGCTGCTTCCATGTTACCATGCAACAGTTACAAGTGTGTGTATATGATGTGAGATCTTGGAACTGTCGCTGCTTCCATGTTACCATGCAACAGTTACAAGTGTGTATATGATGTGATATCTTGGAACTGTCCCTGCTTCCATGTTACCATACAACAGTTACAAGTGTGTGTATATGATGTGAGATCTTGGAACTGTCCCTGCTTCCATGTTACCATGCAACAGTTACAAGTGTGTATATGATGTGATATCTTGGAACTGTCCCTGCTTCCATGTTACCATACAACAGTTACAAGTGTGTGTATATGATGTGAGATCTTGGAACTGTCGCTGCTTCCATGTTACCATACAACAGTTACAAGTGTGTGTATATGATGTGAGACCTTGGAACTGTCCCTGCTTCCATGTTACCATCTAACAGTTACAAGTGTGTATATGATGTGAGATCTTGGATCTGTCGCTGCTTCCATGTTACCATACAACAGTTACAAGTGTGTGTATATGATGTGAGACCTTGGAACTGTCCCTGCTTCCATGTTACCATCTAACAGTTACAAGTGTGTATATGATGTGAGATCTTGGAACTGTCCCTGCTTCCATGTTACAAGTGTGTATATGATGTGAGACCTTGGAACTGTCCCTGCTTCCATGTTACAAGTGTGTATATGATGCGAGATCTTGGAACTGTCCCTGCTTCCATGTTACAAGTGTGTATATGATGTGAGACCTTGGAACTGTCCCTGCTTCCATGTTACAAGTGTGTATATGATGTGAGATCTTGGAACTGTCCCTGCTTCCATGTTACAAGTGTGTATATGATGTGAGACCTTGGAACTGTCCCTGCTTCCATGTTACAAGTGTGTATATGTGAGATCTTGGAATTGTCCCTGCTTCCATGTTACAAGTGTGTATATGATGCGAGATCTTGGAACTGTCCCTGCTTCCATGTTACAAGTGTGTATATGATGTGAGATCTTGGAACTGTCCCTGCTTCCATGTTACCATGCAACAGTTACAAGTGTGTGTATATGATGTGAGATCTTGGAACTGTCCCTGCTTCCATGTTACCATACAACAGTTACAAGTGTGTATATGATGTGAGATCTTGGATCTGTCGCTGCTTCCATGTTACCATACAACAGTTACAAGTGTGTGTATATGATGTGAGACCTTGGAACTGTCCCTGCTTCCATGTTACCATCTAACAGTTACAAGTGTGTATATGATGTGAGATCTTGGAGCTGTCCCTGCTTCCATGTTACAAGTGTGTATATGATGTGAGACCTTGGAACTGTCCCTGCTTCCATGTTACAAGTGTGTATATGATGCGAGATCTTGGAACTGTCCCTGCTTCCATGTTACAAGTGTGTATATGATGCGAGATCTTGGAACTGTCCCTGCTTCCATGTTACAAGTGTGTATATGATGCGAGATCTTGGAACTGTCCCTGCTTCCATGTTACCATCTAACAGTTACAAGTGTGTATATGATGTGAGATCTTGGAACTGTCCCTGCTTCCATGTTACCATCTAACAGTTACAAGTGTGTATATGATGCGAGATCTTGGAACTGTCCCTGCTTCCATGTTACCATCTAACAGTTACAAGTGTGTATATGATGTGAGACCTTGGAACTGTCCCTGCTTCCATGTTACCATCTAACAGTTACAAGTGTGTATATGATGCGAGATCTTGGAACTGTCCCTGCTTCCATGTTACCATCTAACAGTTACAAGTGTGTATATGATGTGAGACCTTGGAACTGTCCCTGCTTCCATGTTACCATCTAACAGTTACAAGTGTGTATATGATGCGAGATCTTGGAACTGTCCCTGCTTCCATGTTACCATCTAACAGTTACAAGTGTGTATATGATGTGAGACCTTGGAACTGTCCCTGCTTCCATGTTACCATCTAACAGTTACAAGTGTGTATATGATGCGAGATCTTGGAACTGTCCCTGCTTCCATGTTACCATCTAACAGTTACAAGTGTGTATATGATGCGAGATCTTGGAACTGTCCCTGCTTCCATGTTACCATCTAACAGTTACAAGTGTGTATATGATGTGAGACCTTGGAACTGTCCCTGCTTCCATGTTACAAGTGTGTATATGATGCGAGATCTTGGAACTGTCCCTGCTTCCATGTTACAAGTGTGTATATGATGTGAGATCTTGGAACTGTCCCTGCTTCCATGTTACAAGTGTGTATATGATGTGAGACCTTGGAACTGTCCCTGCTTCCATGTTACAAGTGTGTATATGATGCGAGATCTTGGAACTGTCCCTGCTTCCATGTTACCATGCAACAGTTACAAGTGTGTGTATATGATGTGAGATCTTGGAACTGTCCCTGCTTCCATGTTACCATACAACAGTTACAAGTGTGTATATGATGTGAGATCTTGGATCTGTCGCTGCTTCCATGTTACCATACAACAGTTACAAGTGTGTGTATATGATGTGAGACCTTGGAAATGTCCCTGCTTCCATGTTACCATCTAACAGTTACAAGTGTGTATATGATGTGAGATCTTGGAACTGTCCCTGCTTCCATGTTACAAGTGTGTATATGATGTGAGACCTTGGAACTGTCCCTGCTTCCATGTTACAAGTGTGTATATGATGTGAGACCTTGGAACTGTCCCTGCTTCCATGTTACAAGTGTGTATATGATGCGAGATCTTGGAACTGTCCCTGCTTCCATGTTACAAGTGTGTATATGATGTGAGACCTTGGAACTGTCCCTGCTTCCATGTTACAAGTGTGTATATGATGTGAGATCTTGGAACTGTCCCTGCTTCCATGTTACAAGTGTGTATATGATGTGAGACCTTGGAACTGTCCCTGCTTCCATGTTACAAGTGTGTATATGTGAGATCTTGGAATTGTCCCTGCTTCCATGTTACAAGTGTGTATATGATGCGAGATCTTGGAATTGTCCCTGCTTCCATGTTACAAGTGTGTATATGATGTGAGATCTTGGAACTGTCCCTGCTTCCATGTTACCATACAACAGTTACAAGTGTGTATATGATGTGAGACTTTGGAACTGTCCCTGCTTCATGTTACAAATGTGTATATGATGTGAGATCTTGGAACTGTCCCTGCTTCCATGTTACCATACAACAGTTACAAGTACGTATATGATGTGAGACCTTCGAACTGTCCCTGCTTCCATGTTACCATACAACAGTTACAAGTGTGTATATGATGTGAGACCTTCGAACTGTCCCTGCTTCCATGTTACCATACAACAGTTACAAGTGTGTATATGATGTGAGACTTCGGAACTGTCCCTGCTTCATGTTACAAATGTGTATATGATGTGAGATCTTGGAACTGTCCCTGCTTCCATGTTACCATGCAACAGTTACAAGTACGTATATAATATGAGATCTTGGAACTGTCCCTGCTTCCATGTTACCATACAACAGTTACAAGTGTGTATATGATGTGAGAGCTCGGAACTGTCCCTGCTTCCATGTTACCATACAACAGTTACAAGTGTGTATATGATGTGAGACCTTCGAACTGTCCCTGCTTCCATGTTACCATACAACAGTTACAAGTGTGTATATGATGTGAGACTTTGGAACTGTCCCTGCTTCCATGTTACCATACAACAGTTACAAGTGTGTGTATATGATGTGAGACTTTGGAACTGTCCCTGCTTCATGTTACAAATGTGTATATGATGTGAGATCTTGGAACTGTCCCTGCTTCCATGTTACCATGCAACAGTTACAAGTACGTATATAATATGAGATCTTGGAACTGTCCCTGCTTCCATGTTACCATGCAACAGTTACAAGTACGTATATAATATGAGATCTTGGAACTGTCCCTGCTTCCATGTTACCATACAACAGTTACAAGTGTGTATATGATGTGAGAGATCGGAACTGTCCCTGCTTCCATGTTACCATACAACAGTTACAAGTGTGTATATAATGTGAGACCTTCGAACTGTCCCTGCTTCCATGTTACCATACAACAGTTACAAGTGTGTATATGATGTGAGACCTTCGAACTGTCCCTGCTTCCATGTTACCATGCAACAGTTACAAGTGTGTATATGATGTGAGAGCTCGGAACTGTCCCTGCTTCCATGTTACCATACAACAGTTAAGGTGTGTATATGATGTGAGACCTTCGAACTGTCCCTGCTTCCATGTTACCATACAACAGTTACAAGTGTGTATATGATGTGAGAGCTCGGAACTGTCCCTGCTTCCATGTTACCATACAACAGTTACAAGTGTGTATATGATGTGAGAGCTCGGAACTGTCCCTGCTTCCATGTTACCATACAACAGTTACAAGTGTGTATATGATGTGAGACCTTGGAACTGTCCCTGCTTCCATACAACAGTTACAAGTGTGTATATGATGTGAGACCTTCGAACTGTCCCTGCTTCCATGTTACCATACAACAGTTACAAGTGTGTATATGATGTGAGAGCTCGGAACTGTCCCTGCTTCCATGTTACCATACAACAGTTACAAGTGTGTATATGATGTGAGAGCTCGGAACTGTCCCTGCTTCCATGTTACCATGCAACAGTTACAAGTGTGTATATGATGTGAGACCTTCGAACTGTCCCTGCTTCCATGTTACCATACAACAGTTACAAGTGTGTGTATATGATGTGAGATCTTGGAACTGTCCCTGCTTCCATGTTACCATACAACAGTTACAAGTGTGTATATGATGTGAGACTTTGGAACTGTCCCTGCTTCCATGTTACAAGTGTGTATATGATGTGAGATCTTGGAACTGTCCCTGCTTCCATGTTACAAGTGTGTATATGATGTGAGATCTTGGAACTGTCCGTGCTTCCATGTTACAAGTGTGTATATGATGTGAGATCTTGGAACTGTCCCTGCTTCCATGTTACCATACAACAGTTACAAGTGTACGTATATGATGTGAGATCTTGGAACTGTCCCTGCTTCCATGTTACCATACAACAGTTACAAGTGTGTATATGATGTGAGATCTTGGAACTGTCCCTGCTTCCATGTTACCATACAACAGTTACAAGTGTACGTATATGATGTGAGATCTTGGAACTGTCCCTGCTTCCATGTTACAAGTGTGTATATGATGTGAGATCTTGGAACTGTCCCTGCTTCCATGTTACCATGCAACAGTTACAAGTGTGTATATGATGTGAGATCTTGGAACTGTCCCTGCTTCCATGTTACCATACAACAGTTACAAGTGTGTATATGATGTGAGATCTTGGAACTGTCCCTGCTTCCATGTTACCATACAACAGTTACAAGTGTGTATATGATGTGAGATCTTGGAACTGTCCCTGCTTCCATGTTACAAGTGTGTATATGATGTGAGATCTTGGAACTGTCCCTGCTTCCATGTTACCATGCAACAGTTACAAGTGTGTATATGATGTGAGATCTTGGAACTGTCCCTGCTTCCATGTTACCATGCAACAGTTACAAGTGTGTATATGATGTGAGACTTTGGAACTGTCCCTGCTTCCATGTTACAAGTGTGTATATGATATGAGACCTTGGAACTGTCCCCGCTTTCAAGTTACAATAGAGGAGAACATCCAGCAGAAATATTCCTGTTGACCAGATTTAATTATGTTGTTGAACTTTTAACAAGATCAATGATGTTATTAGAGTGCACATTTGTATCGAGATGGAAACAAGATGATTGCGTTTTGACGACTGGCATTGTGCCTTTGCAATAGATAAATAAACGAGCACAATTGACCAGAAAACATTTTTGAGAAGCCACATATTGGTAATAAAAAATGCGAAAGGCAAATTACAAATAAACTCTAAAGAAAAGGTATATATGAAATGGAGCTAACACCAAAGTAGATATTCCTGTTAACATTATTGTATTTGTAGGTAGCTATATATCTTTAACACTGTCATTAAACTGCTAAAACAGAATCAGCATATACGTAAGATTGCCAAAGTGTTCTTCTTGAATGTTTGAGCTGCCTTCTCTGACCTCCTATCAGGTACTTAAGAACGGGATAGCTTTACAGTGTTGATTCCCAGCAGTTCAGCTAACTTCTCTCACCTCATATCAGGTACTTAAGTATGGGATAGCTTTACAGTGTTGATTCCCAGCAGTACAGCTAACTTCTCTCACCTCATATCAGGTACTTAAGTATGGGATAGCTTTACAATGTTGATTCCCAGCAGCACAGCTAACTTCTCTGACCTCCTATCAGGTAGTTATGTATGGGATAGCTTTACAATGTTGATTCCCAACACTACAACTGCCTTCTCTTACCTCATATCAGGTACTTAAGTATGGGATAGCTTTACAATGTTAATTCCCAACACTACAGCTGCCTTCTCTTACCTCATATCAGGTACTTAAGTATGGGATAGCTTTACAATGTTAATTCCCAACACTACAGCTGCCTTCTCTTACCTCATATCAGGTACTTAAGTATGGGATAGCTTTACAATGTTGATTCCCAGCAGCACAGCTAACTTCTCTCACCTCATATCAGGTACTTAAGTATGGGATAACTTTACAATGTGATTCCCAGCAGTACAACTAACTTCTCTCATCTCATATCAGGTACTTAAGTATGGGATAACTTTACAATGTTGATTCCTAGCAGTACAGCTAACTTCTCTCACCTCATATCAAGTACTTAAGTATGGGATAACTTTACAGTGTTGATTCCTAGCAGTACAGCTAACTTCTCTGACCTCCTATCAGGTACTTAAGTATGGGATAACTTTACAATGTTGATTCCTAGCAATACAGCTAACTTCTCTCACCTCATATCAAGTACTTAAGTATGGGATAGCTTTACAATGTTGATTCCCAGCAGCACAGCTAACTTCTCTGACCTCCTATCAGGTACTTAAGTATGGGATAGCTTTACAGTGTTGATTCCCAGCAGTACAGCTAACTTCTCTCATCTCATATCAGGTACTTAAGTATGGGATAACTTTACAATGTTGATTCCTAGCAGTACAGCTAACTTCTCTCACCTCATATCAAGTACTTAAGTATGGGATAACTTTACAGTGTTGATTCCTAGCAGTACAGCTAACTTCTCTCATCTCATATCAAGTACTTAAGTATGGGATAGCTTTACAGTGTTGATTCCCAGCAGTACAGCTAACTTCTCTCATCTCATATCAGGTACGTAAGTATGGGATAGCTTTACAATGTTGATTCCCAGCAGTACAGCTAACTTCTCTTACCTCATATCAGGTACTTAAGTATGGGATAGCTTTACAATGTTGATTCCCAGCAGTACAGCTAACTTCTCTCATCTCATATCAGGTACTTAAGTATGGGATAGCTTTACAATGTTGATTCCCAGCAGTACAGCTAACTTCTCTCACCTCATATCAGGTACTTAAGTATGGGATAACTTTACAATGTTAATTCCCAGCAGTACAGCTAACTTCTCTCACCTCATATCAAGTACTTAAGTATGGGATAACTTTACAGTGTTGATTCCTAGCAGTACAGCTAACTTCTCTCACCTCATATCAAGTACTTAAGTATGGGATAACTTTACAGTGTTGATTCCTAGCAGTACAACTAACTTCTCTCACCTCATATCAAGTACTTAAGTATGGGATAGCTTTACAGTGTTGGTTCCCAGCAGTACAGCTAACTTCTCTCACCTCATATCAAGTACTTAAGTATGGGATAACTTTACAATGTTAATTCCCAGCAGTACAGCTAACTTCTCTCACCTCATATCAGGTACTTAAGTATGGGATAGCTTTACAGTGTTGATTCCCAGCAGTACAGCTAACTTCTCTCACCTGATATCAGGTACTTAAGTATGGGATAGCTTTACAGTGTTGATTCCCAGCAGTACAGCTAACTTCTCTTACCTCATATCAGGTACTTAAGTATGGGATAGCTTTACAATGTTGATTCCCAGCAGTACAGCTAACTTCTCTTACCTCATATCAGGTACTTAAGTATGGGATAGCTTTACAGTGTTGATTCCCAGCAGTACAGCTAACTTCTCTCATCTCATATCAGGTACTTAAGTATGGAATAACTTTACAGTGTTGATTCCCAGCAGTACAGCTGCCTTCTCTTACCTCATATCAGGTACTTAAGTATGGGATAGCTTTACAGTGTGATTCCCAGCAGTACAGCTAACTTCTCTCACCTCATATCAAGTACTTAAGTATGGGATAGCTTTACAGTGTTGATTCCCACCAGTACAGCTAACTTCTCTCATCTCATATCAGGTACTTAAGTATGGGATAGCTTTACAGTGTTGATTCCCAGCAGTACAGCTAACTTCTCTCATCTCATATCAGGTACTTAAGTATGGGATAGCTTTACAGTGTTGATTCCCAGCAGTACAGCTAACTTCTCTCACCTCATATCAAAACCTGAACGTGAATGACTCGTGGAAAAAAAAGTGGACTTTGTTATCTTGAATTGTAATAAGGACTTCACCAAACTGATGGATTTAGATAAGCCATTTTAACTTACTGTGAAAAGCTGAGAATCCACAACTATGCTCAGTGGTTATAGTCAGTTTTCTTAGTAATACATTTGAAATTTGGTAATATATCTGAAACATTTATTTATTGTTTTTAAAGTTACATTTAAATGCCTGCTTTAATATCTAGGGTTGTCGGCTGCATTTTGCATCAGCAAGGATGGTTTTAATCTTGGTCTCAGTTTTACTTTTGGTTATTACATACATACTTCCTGACTAATGGGCGTGGGGAATAATCCTGGCTAAAGAATTGAACCCAGGTACAGTTGGTTCATTAATAGCGAGCATTTTGAAAGCTCTGATTGGCCATTTAATTGGTTCTAAAGATATTATTGTAGTGTGTACAAATAAGTCAATAAATGTAGATCTTGTACATCAAGCTCTTATAGCTTATCATCATTTTATATTTATATATATATATTAAAAACCCAAAAATCATTTGTGCAGAAAGTAAAAATGCTAAAAGAAAATCTCCACATAGGTACCTATTACAAAATAGAATGAAATAAAGTAAACTCAATCATGAAAAACCTCAGTAACTCGTTTACAACAAATGAACTAACCATAATCAAAGAAAAATCTATTGCAATGTAAAAGTAGTGATAAACTGCAAATTACATAATATGTTGTGAAAATATTGAGTATACAAAGGAGAATCAAAATTCGTGGGTATATTTCTGTGAATGAAGGTCTGAAATAGGACACCGTTAGATCAGTCTGTTACATGCTCAAATGTCTAAAACGTAAGCTGAATTTACAAGGACTGAAAAATGTTTGTTTTGCTCATTTTTAAAGTTGTTTAAAACGTGGAATAAAATATTAGGTACAAAAATGTGAGAAGAGAGCTATAAGAATACTAAGTGGAATAGATGGCAGGGAAATCCTGCAGACCTTATTTAGGGAACATAATATATTACCATTAGTATCTCTCTTTATAGCAGAGGTCTATGTGCTATCCATTCTCAAAGCACCTTCATGTTCAGGTATGCAGGAAGAATATCCTAAAAAGTAGCCTCACAAACCGAGGTACTGAATTACAGAATAAACTGCCAGCAAGTATTAAGCTTTGTGAAATGTTGCGAAAGTGATAGCATTAGAAAAACCCTGAAGAAGAATGTATACAGTGATGGCTCATTTTTAAATCAGGTGCTGGAGCAGTGGTACAGGTCGTGAGTTTTTCTTCTTTTACTAAAACGTTGGAAAAAACACTACAAATTTTGATGGAGAAATTGGTGCAATTTACACTGCACTTAAATATCTGTTTGTCTGGCTACAAGAATACAAAAACATTGTTATTGTCAGATTCTAGAGTTGCATCCAAGCAATGGCATTAACTCAGGTTCCGAAAATAAGTGAAATTCAGTCTTTGGTTAAACAGATACAAAATTTAAAAAAGAACGCAGTCTTCCAATGGATTCCTGCACATTGATTAACAATGAGAAAGCAGACATCTTTGCAAAAACGTGTAAAAAAATTCAAGATGAAGCACAACTGGAATCCGTTAAACATGTCACTAAGAAGGAAATAATAACAATTATAACTAAATTAAGTACAAATGTGTTAAATTCCAAAGGAGAAAAGTTCTTTAAAAGCTTGAAACTAATACCTCAACGCCATGTTGAGACTTAGACTGTCTCAGCAAACTCGTACACAAAATTGTCTGCAATGTAATACGGAGGATTTATTAAACTGTGAATCATATCCAGACTTGACCTCAAAATACTGGCAAGCAACAACGAGAATTGCTTTGTTGCTAAACCCTGCACATTAGACACACACATGGACCATTTCCTAAAAATGCTTTTTTTTTATTCAGGTAGTCCTCTCAAAACAAGCATTTGCAGTGAAATCTTGGTATCAGATTACAATACCTGCTACAGGATGGTTTCCTGGGATGCAAGTGGGCACAAAACTTGAGTTAGGAGTGAGGTTTGGCTGCAACATCAGCATGACGAGCAAACATACTACATATAAACATTCAAATTATCATATGCCCCCCTGTACTTGACTCTTGTCTTGGAAAAGTTGGCATGTGGTAGCCTATTGGTCCCAAAATTGACCAGTGAGGACATAACTAAACGATACTAGGTGTTAATAGTTTGACCATGTGGTAGAAAAGCCCATAAGTTTAAAATTACCGAGAGAATGTATGGATCCTGTAGACAATTCTTGAGAGGATGAATTAGTTAGACTGGCATTTTGAAAAAGCAGCTCTAACATCGAAGAATGTTACATGCACAAGATTGCTCATAAGAATATTGTATCATTTCAAATACCAACATATAATAATAAAAGTTTTGTTTTATTGCCATAGAGTTACCTACAGTGCAACTTTTTTGTAGGAAAGGAATGAAATAACAATTGCATTAATACAATTATTTGTGGTATTTCAACAGGGTGTGTACTGATACTGGATTACACCTGGAAAAACTTGATCAATATAACATTAATTTGTTTCAGATTAAAGGTTCAGTGATTGGTTCTTGTTAATGAAATAAGTATTTTTTGAATGTGTATTGTTTCATAATTTTTCATTGTATGTAAAATGACAAACTTTTGGATGATATCCATTATTATAAGAGAAGAATGCTGGCAGTAGACACCCTGTTCAAGGAGTATAGTTGGAAGCATGCTAATCTCTGAAATGATAGAAGGTTACAGCTAGATTCTCTGTACTTGCATGACTTTACTGCATGAGTTTTGTTCATTACATAGTGCAATCAGACAAATGAACTCTACTGCTTTCTAATTTATGTAAGGGTACTCAAAGCTCAAGTTTTGACCATACATTGTAGAATCAGTATGTAAATACACAAGTTTACATCATGACTAGAAGCATGAACATTAGTTTACTATAGTTCGGTTAAAAGCATTGAGTACTCTTCAAGTGCTTCTGCTAACATCTTTTAACTGGGCTAAGGTTTTTCTTAAGTTTTTGGTTCCCCCAAAATGATAACTTTAAATGTTTACAGCCATAAGTAAAATGAAATGCTAGTTTCATTGTTTTTGGTAATTTTTAAACTTGCCATTTAATACTATGTATGGAATTTCTGTATCATGAAGGTAACAACTGCAGGTTCTAATGGTTTCTGCCCCCTTACTTTCTGTAAAGGCTGGTTCACAACCAATGAGAACAGTAACGAGAAAGTTGAAATATATGTATTCAAATGGGAGCGTTCATAATCGACGGAAGCCTTTCCAGGCCCCGGGAACGAGAAAGAAGAGTTGCCCAACTTTTAACTTTCTCATTCTCCATGTTGTGCATCACTCTAGAGATTATTCTAGGCGGCCCTGACATGAAACAGCCGCTACTATGAGGTCCAAATTCTTGACGATTCAGGCGTGTCCACTAATACGGCACTAGCGAATAGCAGCAATGCGACGTTGCCTCATACGGACCAGCACACTTTGCCGCTGGTAAAACTCTTAATTGTAATATGTGCGCGCATGCGTATTTTATATTTCAGAAAAGCAACAAGTAGCTAGGATAAAACGGGACATTTTCCTGAACAAGTACAAAACATAATCATATTTTTACACCCAGTGGTTCACCATTAATTTATTAGTTATCTTTTGTGACGTTTAAATGGATACTTTTAGTTATAGTTATGCTTGTAATGGTAATAAATCCATTGCTGTCGTAGTTATATTGTTATATCATAGACAATTATCAGTTAATAATGTGCAATTCTCCATGTTCCAAGTAAATTTAGAAATAGTTATCCCACAAGGTTTTGTAATACAGCCACAAACTCGTCATGAAAATCCTTTCAAAGCCCTCTGACGCAGCTCTACAAAACCATACATAAGTTTGTTTTTTTTAAAAAATAAACAGCGTCATATATGGTTTTGTTTCACAGAATAATACCATTGGGAAACCAATGATTAAGTGCATTTAAACGGTCATTATGCATAATATCGAATCCTAGAACCAAGCACGTATCCTCACACGAGAAGAGCATGTGTGGTTTACAACACCTCGTTACTTGGAATTCACTACAAAATAATAAAAAAGTCATAAATAATAAGTCAATTGAGAATTTTAAGCAAAGAATGAACAACCGTCATGCCATTCTCGAGCAAACATCAACAATGGAATTCATTGCACCATTGATGCGATAGCTTAAGGTTAAAACATTGACAATCAAAAATACTGCTGGCGTACTTTTTACAGGAAGGTTAAGTGACTCAGTTCTTGCAGTGATAGGCTTTGTTCTAGCGTTTATTAAGTTAACTCTTTCATGAAAATGTCGCTTTGTAAGCCCAGTAGCACCAGTGGATAGGTCTGCTGTCTTCGGTGTGTATAATTTCTTTAAAAAGTATGCCAATGAAGAAAACTGCAGAAACCTTAACTTGACAAAATGTCAAGAACTTATGGCTGAGGCGTGCACGTGTAACGTTCTGATGAAGCGATGTAAAGTTTGGCAACGGTGCAGTCACTCCGTATTGGTTGTCACTAAATGTCAAGACATTTGGATCGTACAGTAGTAATCTCTATAGTCGCAAGCTGCAAACATGAAACTGGAAGGAATTAGTAGTAAATGTGCTTCCTAACCTCATCCCGACACCCACAAATCCAATGAGCATTGGTTCCTGTGGTGAAAGGGTCATTTGTAGTTTGTTTATATGCCACTCAAAACTGGCTATTCCTAAAAAACAATGCCAAACGCTACAAAGAACAGCAAAACCCGGTGGAAATTAAAAAAGAACAATAAACAAGTTTAATGTATGCCATTAAATAAAGGAATGAAAGCTTGGCACAACTAGAGAGATCGGAAATGTAATGGATATGCATTTAGATAATGTTTACTTTATCAAATTTTGACGTTGGCTAAATTCAAAGTAGGTGAAAAAATATCATTGGTCAGTTAAAAACAAATGAAATCCCAATGCACAAAATGGACTTTTACTTTGTGGTTGATATGATCATCGATATGCATTCCTGTTCTCGTTACCAGGTTATTGTGAATCAATATTTTGTATGGTGTATTGCTTGCCGTTCTGGTTACATTCTCGGACGGTTGTGAACCAGCCTTAAGGCTTGTTATAACAAGCACTTTTTCCTTTCACTACCACATACCTAGTACAGAAGTTATTGCATTTCACCCAAAAAAACCGATGTCAAGGTTTTAGAAGAAATATATGTTTTGAAGCCTCCCCGAATAAAACAAAGTTTTTAGAAAACGGCTTGTATGTGTGTGAACTAGTATAACTCAAAAACGAAATGTTGGATAGATATGAAAAATGGTATTTAAGTTCACTACCTTTCAAAGATGCGATACAAAGATTTTCAAGAAAATCCCCCACACCAAACTACTCTACATGGAATATTTTAGGAATTTTTGATTTTCTGAAAAAATACTAATGGTTTTCATTAAAATACCATATATTCAAGATATTTACATGACAAATAAAATGTATATCTTGAATTTTCTGCAAATAGCCTGTGAAGTGCTCTTTGTTCAGAAAGAATTTTGTATAATCTTGTATAACTGGTAAATGTTAAGCAATAGACAAAAACAATGTATACAGAAAATGTAACTCTCTTTAAAGTACATAATTAATTGTAAATAACTTTTGTGACATATCTGTTCAATACTTTCTTTAAAGTCCTGTTGATTTTCAATTGTTTCTCCTGATCCATGGAAACAGTATGAAATTTTAAGGCCAGTTCTTAAACATTTGACTATCACTGTTCTGTTTGTATCTGTAACAAAATGTGTAATGTAGGCATTTTTCAAAAGGTTTATCTCAATTAAAATGAAATACATAGGAAAACAAACTTTAGTAAGAATAATTTGTATACCCACTAATAAGCGACAGAGGGTACAGAAAGTTATGTGAATATAAGATAGATGTTTCTGCATGTTTCCCACACATGGGAGAGGTTACAAGCATGAAGGTTATATATGACAGTTTGAAGATATTTGAAATTTGGTTCAGAGCGCTACAAAATTAAGTGTAGTTTATAAAGCGTATAAAAATGCAGAATCACATCAGCCGAGATTTGCAATATTATACACATAATAAGAAAGTAGTCACCCTTGCTTTAAAAATGTCTAGCAATCAAAATGACAAAGAAAGAAGTGTAAAGAGTGGAATAAGGTGATATCAACAGAATTGCAATTGTGAAAGTGCTGATCATATGTTATTTGCTCGTAAAGATCATGAATATGAAAATAATTCTTTATTAAAGAAATTGTGCAGTCACAAATATCGACACTTGCTGTTAATAGAGATATCGTTTACAGAAATAGGCACATGAAGAAGTGGGTCTGTGTATCACATCACGAGAAACAACTCAAACCAATAACAATAAATAGCTCCAAAATGGGTGGTACGCCATTTAAAGTGATTTCAGGAGATGTATATTTTTGAGTATCCCTTATCATTTATAACTATACAAAATTCATTCCAAATGAAGTGGACTCTACAGGCTATTCCCATTGTATTATGTATTGAGAGGAATATTTTAATGAAAGTCTTGATAACAATTATTTTCATGTAAAGTGTAGTGTCGGGTCAAGGTATTTTCTTGAAAATCTTTGAGTCATATCCTTGCACGATGCTGACGTTAGGTTTTGAGTTATGCTGGTATACATGTGCGCAAGATCTTTTTGTAAAAAATGCTATTTTTTTATGCAGTAGGTTCTCAAAACTGGAATTTCTTGAATGTAACAAAATTTTGGGTGGGTAAACCTCCTTGTATAGCATGTCAAAGAAACAAAACTTAAATACTAAGTTTGAAGTGTCCTTTTATAAAGTGATTTAAACATTTTCAAGAATTGCAAACATGTAATGTTAAGTGGGAGAGTTTTTATTTACATTTACATCTAGCTGGATAGTTAAAGAGTCAAGTATTGAACTCTGGTTGAATACCGTACAAACACTCTAATGGCGGAACAGCAATTCCCCTACATAATGTACCATAACTTAATAACATCCATAGCACATTGTTATGATGTAACCAGGGAAAGAAGGGGAAACCTCACACCTCAACCCATGGCAGATTGCTTATTACCCCCAGGAGGCTATAGGCTGGCAAGAGATCCAAGCCTGAGACCTGGTTGCACTGGCAAGATGTTCACAGAAGGCTTCCCTCTTGTGGAACTGGGAATATTCAACCCAAGGTGGCTCACAGAAGGCTTCCCTCTTGTGGAACTGGGGAGATTCAACCCAAGGTGGTTCACAGAAGGCTTCCCTCTGGTGGAACTGGGAATATTCAACCCAAGGTGGCTCACAGAAGGCTTCCCTCTTGTGGAACTGGGAATATTCAACCCAAGGTGGCTCACAGAAGGCTTCCCTCTTGTGGAACTGGGGAGATTCAACCCAAGGTGGTTCACAGAAGGCTTCCCTCTGGTGGAACTGGGAATATTCAACCCAAGGTGGCTCACAGAAGGCTTCCCTCTAGTGGAACTGGGAATATTCAACCCAAGGTGGCTCACAGAAGGCTTCCCTCTGGTGGAACTGGGAATATTCAACCCAAGGTGGCTCACAGAAGGCTTCCCTCTAGTGGAACTGGGGATATTCAACCCAAGGTAGCTCACAGAAGGCTTCCCTCTGGTGTAACTGGGGGTATTCAACCCAAGGTGGCTCACAGAAGGCTTCCCTCTGGTGTAACTGGGGATATTCAACCCAAGGTGGCTCACAGAAGGCTTCCCTCTGGTGTAACTGGGGATATTCAACCCAATGTGCCTCACAGAAGGCTTCCCTCTGGTGTAACTGGGGATATTCAACCCAAGGTGGCTCACAGAAGGCTTCCATCTGGTGGCACTGGGAATATTCAACCCAAGGTGGCTCACAGAAGGCTTCCCTCTGGTGTAACTGGGGATATTCAACCCAAGGTGGCTCACAGAAGGCTTCCCTCTGGTGGAACTGGGGATATTGAACTCAAGATGGCTCACAGAAGGTTTCCCTCTGATGGAATGGGGGATATTCGACCCAAAGTGGCTCACAGAAGGCTTCCCTCTTGTGGAACTGGGGATATTCGACCCAAAGTGGCTCACAAAAGGCTTCCCTCTGATGGAACTGGGGATATTCGACCCAAAGTGGCTCACAAAAGGCTTCCCTCTTGTGGAACTGGGGATATTCGACCCAAATGGCTCCCAAAGGCTTCCCTCTGATGGAACTGGGGATATTCGACCCAAAGTGGCTCACAGAAGGCTTCCCTCTGATGGAACTGGGGATATTCGACCCAAAGTGGCTCACAGAAGGCTTCCCTGTGGTGGAACTGGGGATATTCAACCCACTGAGGTGGCTGCTCTCTGGTAGGGCCAAGAAGAAGTTTCCAATGAGCAAGCATCTGCCTTATCTGTCTGACAATGTACAGCATGTAAGCCTACCTGAAACTTAACAGGGGAAAGGAAGTTCGTGGTATAATCTTGTGTAACTGGTAAACATTAAGCAATAGACAAAAATGTACTACACAAATTGCCTTGCCAACCAGGGAAAACCACAAAAAAACCAAGAGTGAGCGGCCCCAGGACCTCCCGAATGCGAGCCTAGTATGTTAGCATGAAGCCGTCTCACTTGGTCGGTGAGTTTACCTTTGTTATGCCAAGCAGCTTGGCTGAGGGTGCCATCATATTGGAAGTTAAGTCAGTGTTTTGTTAAAATTAAGATTAATGCTATTTCATATTTACTCTATTAATTACCTCATAAAACTTCAAGTTTACATTAGAATTGTTATCCAACAACGGTATATACAATACTTATGGATGCTCTTTAACTACTATATCCTTAGTGTTCCATTCTATTGGATGAGAAACTTGTTGCTCAGAAGCCTCTTTATCAGGCTTGAAGTTCTACGACATGGAACCACTGGCTTTACTTCCCTATGCTAATGATTTTTATGCCTGAAAAGATTCATCACCCGGGTTTGAACCTGCGACCTTGGGAACTAGATCTAGCAACGTGGTAACCACTACATATACATCTGCCTACTCCAGCAGGTAGAGAGAGTGAAACTAGCAAGGGACGGCAGTCTAAACAAATGTATGCACTTAAATAAATTTGCTCTCACAAACACACACCTCTCTTTAAAACTCTGATGTGTCACATTCACATCTATCTTTATTAGTGGGTATACAAATTATTCTTAGGAAGGTTTATTTGTTATCTACTTCATTTAGTTAAGATAAACTTTGCAGAAATACACATTTCGTTATAGATACAAAGATAATAGCAATAGTTAAATGATTAACAACTGGACGCTATATGCTCACCTTAAAATTCATTACTGTTTCCATGTAATTGCAAGAAACAACTGAATGTTGACAGGACTTAAGAATGGTTACATTGAACAATTCAAGTTATTAATAACAGATATCTCTGAAATGGGTGATACCATAAAAAAAGTTGTTTGAAACATATTGTGTCTTTTAAAGATATCTGTATTTTTTGTGTAGTACATTTTTGTCTTTCACTTCAAAGGCTATTCCCAGAAAATGCAATATATACATTTATTTGTCATGTAAATGGCTTTAATATGTGGTATTTTAATCAAAATAATTAGAGGCATTTTTTTAATAAATCAAACATTTCTATATAAAAGGTAGTTTGGGGTTGGAGGGTTTTCTTGAAAATGTTTGTTACACTTAGAAGATGCTAAATGTAATTCCCAAGTTTTTGTTTTTCAGGGTGTCTCAACATATTTCTTGAAATCTTGGTATTGATTTTTTTGGATGGAATTCAATACCTTCTACGTACTGGTAGAGAAAGTAAAAATGCCTTTTTAATCGGGGACCTCAGAGCATGCATTTCTGATGGAACTTCAATATTGAACTGTTTGGACAAAGTAAACCTGTCACATACTTTGAGAAGAGTCCAGAAACACTCTCAAAGCCTTAACCTTTGTAACTTTGTAGGCAGGGAGTTCGTCGTCGTCACAACAAGGCCGTGGCAACAGACAACTTGCTGGCACAGTGGTGAACCTGTATGGTCACAGCCAACATCACCACCACCACCACCATCGCTACGTACAACCAACCAAATCTACAGAAAGCCTTCTATTGCTGCCTAAGTACGCTGTAGATGCCATGCTGTCCGACTCGAGCCTGAGCTGTGACTGCCTGGACGTGACTTCGCCTGTCGCTGATGGTTCTGCAGCCCATTTCTTTCCTTTATCAAACTCCATTGTGTTGGACCACCAGCAGAACAAAGCTAGTCAGACAGACAACACTAAGGAGGTCATGTCTTACTGCAGCGTCACTCAGGAAGGCGGAGCAGAAATAACTCGTCTGTGACGCTCACTTTTAATCATACATTATTAAACTAGTCAGACTTAAGTTGTGGTGTTTGAAATGCACAGTGATATTAGAAAATAGATAATATAATCATTGTACCCTTATTTATGAAGTTTTTGATAATGTGTGTATCGCATTAGCATGAAGCCATGGCTTCAGTGTAGCATTAGATCCTTTAAACTTTGTCGAATACCATTTATTTTGATACCCACTCAAAAATTAAATGAGATTTTTGAGTTATTAAAATAATATATATACATATATATGTATAGAACATTATCTTATAGTGGAGCACAAAATATAAATTCGCTCAAATGGTTAATCTTGAAGCTATGTTTGTTTAAGAACTTCTATGTACTCCAGTGTCTTGTAGTTCTCAAATCTCAGGCCACAACACAAGAATGTATCGTCTCTGGCACAATAAACAGGAAATACCAAAGATGTTATGCATATCAGGATAAAAATGGCTTATGTGATTTTATAATGAAATCTCCTTTACTGAAAATGTAGATAGAATGTCGTTGGATGTAATCTTGCAAGTGTATATTCATATAACGTGTTTCTAAGTATATTTGTTACAAATAAAAACATTGAAGGCGCCAAGCATATTCCTGTCTCATTCAAATGCCCTTTGTGTTACCCAGTGGTTTTGTTTTTGTATGTTCATTGCAGCAGGAGCTTGTGCTTTAAAAGGTAGGTGAAGGGCTTTAGTACAGATAAATAACAGTATTTTAAAAACTTTCTCCACCCTCTACCGTTTATTAGTGGTTTTACAAACTATTCTTACAAAAGTTTATTTTTCTATCTATTACACTTTAGTGCAAATAAACCTTTACAGAAATAGCTACATTACACATTTCATTATGGATACAAAGAGAACAGCGACAGTCAAATGTTTAACAACTGGACGCTATATGCTGGCCTTAAATTCCATGACATCTGAAGACGACAATACTTTAAAGGAATGGCTAAGTATTGTAACAAAGAGAACACCACTTTATCAATCTAGCACAATCATCACACACTCGGGATACAAGACCACAACTGAACTGCACTTTTCACTTTATAATTGCTTAACTTAACTCATAGGCTCCCTCAGTGCAATGTTCTGGAACAGGGAGGTTAAAGGTAGTACAGTCCTTGCACGGTTGTTGAATGTTAGGGTAACGCCACTTGGTCGGGTGATACAAGCACATCTGCTGGAAACCTTGGCCGGTCGCTCGCTACCTGGATGTATTGATGATGGGCCAGCACCACCCCTAGCCTCAACCATTTGGTGGTTGAGTGCAAGATGTCGTCCTAAAGTCCCCACATGTACTTCTGTACAGCACACCTTGAGCGAGTCCCATTGTCCAGTAGGGGTGCAATGCTTTCCCAGTTGCTGCCTCTACTTCTCTCAGGCACTGCCCAACTGCTCCTTCTAAAACTCCTCTGGCAGGGTCTTGTTGACATGGCATCCACATTGGACTGACTCCTGCCTCTGGCTTCTTGAAGCTCAATAGCCAGGTGATGGCAGAAACTGTCCTCAGCTGGAATGGCTGACCGTACAGGGACTGCGTCAAGTAACAGTAGTTCTTTTCTGCCTTGGAGAGTGTCTTGCTGTAGTACACTATTATGCGCTCCTGCCCATCCTGGGATAGTACGCCTTGAATACCACTGTCACTGGCATCTGTGTTTACAATAAAATCGCTATCTGGTTGTGGAAAACCTGAAATAGGTGCACTGCAAACTTAAGTGCCTGGAATGTGTCCTCGGTCTCTTCTGTCAGACAAGTGAGGGGCTTCGCAATGTTGGAGAAGCCTCTGACGAACCAGCGGTAGTAGCTGCATAGGCCACCATGTGAAATGTTACTAACAAGGGACGCCTCTAGGAAGAACCGCAATGGTCCCAGCAGGCTGCCATCTGGCAGAGAAAGAAGAGTTTTCTAACGAGCAAACATCTGTCTGACATTGCACAGCCCCTGAAAAGAAACAAAAGCAAAGGAAATTTGTGGTAGGGGACCCAAACAGGGAAACCCATGATGAGAGTGCCCTATGAATGTAAGCTTGGTGGGAGTGCTTGCGCTAGCCTCTCTGCTTGTTGTGAGAGCTGTACTAGCACTTTACCACGTATGTACATAGTAGCTAGAGAAGGTACTGCATTCCCCCAAAATTTCTGTACCTGCAAATTCATGCTTTGAGACCGCTGAATAATGCCCAATGTTTCTACAACTCAAAAACAAAAAGTCGTATAAATACCAAACTTTATATTTAAGCGTAATGTCTTTCAAAGATGCAACAGAAACATTTTCAAAAAATCCCCCCCACTCCAACTACCCTTTACATGGAACATTTTTCAAATTTTTTAGAAATGCCTAACAATTTTGACTAAAATACCATATATTAAAGATATTTTCATGACAAACAAAACATGTATCTTAAATTTTATGGGAATAGCCTGTGAAATCCTCTTCATTCAGAACTTTGTATAATCTTGCATAGCTAGTAAACATTAAGCAATAGATCTCTCTAAAGCATACAGTCTATTTCAAATAACTTCTTTTGTACCATCAGCCATTTCTGAGATATCTGTTATTAATGGTTTCAATTGTGCAATTGGCATTCTTTTAAAGTCCTGTCAACATTCAGTTGTTTCTGGCAATGTCATGGAAACAGTATGGAAGGCCAGCATATAGCGTCCAGTTGTTAAACATTTGACTATCGCTGTTCTCTTTGTATCTATAACGAAATGTGTAATGGAGCTGTTTCTGTGAAGATTTATCTCAATTAAAATGACATAAATAGAAAAATAAACCCACTAAGAAACAATAGAGGGTGGAGAAAGTCATATGAATGTAAAGCTTCAGATTTTTCAGTAACGTATCAAGATGAATGAACCAAACTGGTGATACATACAGTTTCAGTATAAATTGCTTCCTAAGCTAATACTTTTTCCATCTAAAACATACCGTGTTTTATTCACATGACTTTCTCTACAGAAGCTTATCCTCCTTGTTAATACAGAATAGCCTTGATATAGTCAAATTTTTTTTTAAAGCCAGCTGCTATGCGACAGCTTTGAAATTCTCTTCTCTTTGTATGAGCACAAATAGCAATTTGCAGTTGATAAAAGTGTTATGTTAAAATTCACACCAATAACAAAAAGATTAATGCCACAACAAATTTTATTTGATGTAAATTTTCCATGTAGTAAGGTTCTGTGTCTGCAAGTCATTCAGAATGAAGACAACTTCCATAAAGTTCATCTCTCATGTAAATATCTTAAACACATGATGTTTTAATCCAAATCATTAGTCATTTTTGAAGAAATAAAACATTTTTCATGTAAAGCGAGTTAGGGGAGTTTCTTTAAAATGTTTGTGTCGCATCCTTGGTACGTCCTCAACTTAGATACCAAGTTTTATATTTAACTGTCCTTTTATTTTTGAGTTATGCTGTTCACACCTTTTTCTAAAAATCCTTTTATAGGGTTTATGGGATCTCAAACATGTATTTCTGGTGGAATACAATATTTCCACTACTTACTGTAAGCATGTAGTAGAGAAAATAAAAATGTACGTCTAGGAATGATTTGAGTGAAAATTCTTAGTCTGTCCACTGCAAGAATTCAAAAGGAGCTATGTCTCCACAGACGATGCATGCCTGTTCTTGTGACAGTGGAGGTTCTTTACTCATATTTAATAAAGTGGCAAGTTTCGTTCACATAAGTGTATACCTGCTTGCAATTCAGCCAACATAATGCAGGTTAACCAACTTGCAAGAAACATTTCCTAAAAGCTATGCCATTAATATCTCTGATTCTTGTTGTGAAAGTTGGACTGGACAGCCAGACTCAAACCAACGGATCTTTGCCTCTCCATGGTGATGCTCCTACCACTTGAGCTACCACGACAAGATTATTGTACATGCATTAAATCTTCTCTTCAGATTCAAGTATCCCAGTAAACCTCAAAGGCAACTTACAATGTAGTTTTAAACTTCCCGGCTGTATCGTTAAGCATTATTAATGTTAATGGCTAGTGTGAAAAAAAATTATTAAAAACACAATTAACTCTAAGGTACGGTTTCACCAATCGATGTTAAATTTTAAGTGTTAAAGTGATTTAACATTAAGTTAACGCAAATTCTGTTTCATCGAGCATTATTAATTTTGACATAGTATTAAATTCGGTGTAAAGTTAACATCACTGTGCCCTTGCGTTAAGGTGTTTTAACAAATTTTAGGAGTTGGAGTAAACCGAACTGTTGATGCGACTTTGTTGTTTTTTTAATGCTATTCCTAACCAAAGAAGAGCTGTACACCATATTAAATTTGAAAACCTACAAAAGGAGGAATGTTTAAAGTGAAACAGACTGTCCAGTGGTCATGACTGTGATTCTATAGGAAATACAAGAGGTTAGAATACTACCAATATAAACACGCGTCTTTCCCTTTTGCTGCAAGTGTTTGACTTTTTATTTCATGGAAGGTGATAATGTTGGTATTTCCAAAGGTAGTATTTGTGGGCTTATCTGGAAGGTTTATAAAGGAATGCTTCAAGAAGCAAACAGTATTTTGTTGGTGTCTACTTGATCCTTAATCACTGATAGCGCACTTTATCGCACTTTGGTTTCAATGTGTTCTAAACGCTCTTCACACCTGATGTTTATGGTGCTGCATTTTACATTAGTGCAATTGTTCACTGCATCTGGGAGAAATGCATCCATTGCAATTAAATTTCTCACAGATTTTTTCTTAGGTGCATCTTTGTCCAGCAGCATTTTTACGCTTGACAATTGCTCAAGTAGTCCTGTAATAACTATTTTACAAATGGTGAAAGTTTCATTAGCTTCTCTGCACCTGGATCTTTCAGTCAACATTGGGAGTCTAATCACATGGCAAGCATCTATGAATATAACTAGTTGTCTGCTACTGAAATGGAGCTCATTGAAAATCATGTCACCGACTTCTCCAAAGCTGTTGTCTTTGATGTTAGCTAACAATTCACTGTAAAAGCTTGATGGAATGCAATTGCTAGTTAACTATAAAGCTTAACAACATTACAAGTCACCTTCTAGGCTAAATCAGATGTATGTACTGCCTAAAAGTACTTGCAACTGCTCCATTTATATGCCACCTTGTGGGTCATATCGCTATTAGGAACAATTGCTCATCATCAATTATGCTCACTTACTTTACAGTGGTGGTATTACTCTTGATTATTGCATTAAACCCAGACTCTAGAGAGGATGGGGAATAATCCTGACAGCTTTTAGCCAGGTCCTCTGGATTTGGAGGTAGCATGCTAACCACCCGACAGACGGTTGACTTTTCCATAGAGTTA
Source organism: Deroplatys truncata (assembly GCA_030765065.1). Classification (NCBI taxonomy): domain Eukaryota; kingdom Metazoa; phylum Arthropoda; class Insecta; order Mantodea; family Mantidae; genus Deroplatys; species Deroplatys truncata. The sequence goes on from CM060981.1 coordinate 15,578,691, forward strand.
TACAGGATGTCCAATTTCAAAGGCCATGCCTTCTACATGAATGCGGATAGAACCTCTCACCAATTTCAAAATACACATCGAAACTACAAGTTTCGCTAGTTCAAAGTTGCTTGCTCACACACTTCCTGGTGCAGTTAGCTCGCTCATTTAGCACCCATAAAAACCGAGTCAAGATGGTGACAGCATTTTGCATTCTCCATTTCAACACAAACAGATTAATTATACATGTGCAGTGTGAGTACATCACTACTATATGATGTTGGACCAGCACTTTCTACACATTGTTTATACAAGAGAAAATCCACAGGTCACCTCCGTGTGTCTGAAGAAGACACAGCAGAAATAACTGCTCTATGGATGGTCTCACAATATGTCTGCATAGAAACAGACATGCTTGCACAAGAATGGGATGAGCGACTATCGTCCAGATGTTTGTGAAATGCTTTCAAATGATGTAAATGATATAGCCTTGGGATGATTCTTTTTGAAACAACCTGTTTATTTGAAAGAAAAAAAAAGTATTTTCTAAAATTTACAATAAATTACCATAAAAATATATGAAAATCAAAGATAAAACTTTATTTCCTAACAAAGTAAAAAGCATTTTTTTTTACAAAAGGCATTCTGTTCAGTAAAATAATGAGGGTCATTTCAAAAGTCCTGCACATGGCGCAGGCGTAACCATTACAGTGGCATGATCAACTTGAAATTTGTCAGTTATAGGTTTGACGGCTGTATATGTGTCGTCAGTAATTTAGTTTTAAAATGGAAGCTGAAACTGCTAGTGTTCCCAACTGAAACCTGCAACACTTTGTGCGGGAATAGCACAGTATACAATGGTGTGCTCATTTCCGTGAAGGTCAGGTAAGCATTGAGGACAACCGAAGAAGTGGAAGGCCATCAGCTACACCTGACATTTTGAGAGAGGATCAACAAACAACATGTGAGGCCACTTCAGCTTCCACATGCTCTGAGTCAACAGGAGGAGGATTGTTGCACTTGATGAAGTCTCAGTCACCACAATGGAAAAGTTCCGAATCTCCACACCCGCAAGAATTCCGCCAACAATCAAAGGTGAAACTGATGATGACATGAATGAAGTCACAGCTACAAATAGAGTGCCCCAGGGGACGTCTGTAACAAGTGTTTCTGCAAAATGTTTTGTGCCTGAAGATTTGTCAAAGAAGGCCTGACATACAGCTGGTGTCCCCATTTTGCATGGTAATGCAAGATCACATATTGCCCGACCAGTGAGAGAAACACTTGACAAATATGGATGCGAAATGCTTCCCCACCCACCAGACTTTGATTTGTTTCCCAAACTGAAGGAACCACTCAGTGGAAAACATTTTCACACAATTGATGAAGCTTCCAGTGAGGTGACCCGAGCAATCGGACAGCTCAACAATGAAGGTGCCCTATACGGAATATAGAATTTGCCAAAACGTTGGGAAGCTGTCATTAGCAAGAATGAAAATTATATTGAAGACCTGTAAAGGTATTTTGTAGAATAAATTATTTTCTTTACTTCTATCTTACAGTGTGCAGAACTTGAGAAATGACCTTTGTATATGCAAGACAATCTCTAGGACATGTAAATAATTCAAAATTAAATTTAGTTGAAATCTAACTAATCAAACATAAATAAATGTGTTATATGTAAACATTTATAGTAAAACTTTGAGCCTTTGGATTCATGTATGGTCTAATGGGAATTATCTTTGCAACAAGATGCATGCCGTTTGCCGACATATTCACAGGCCCTTAAATTCAAGTGCATGCAAATAATAACTACAACAACCATATGGATGTTTCTCACAACTTTCAACAACTTTTGTATTAACATTATCCAACACAAAAATTAAACAAATTAACTCTACTCACATAAATGCGATTCCTCAACAACAGTTATCTTATAGGATTTTAACTTTAACAGTTTAGTGGCATTCCAAGCCAAGAGTAGCGAAATTCCTGTACAAGCTGTCGCAGATTTCTTTGGACTTTGTCATACCTTCTCTCCAATGTCTTAAAGGTTTTGCTCTATAAGAATCTGGTTTCCATAAATCTATTCACAAGATTACAAACTGTTTCTCTGTGAGGAACATGAACAGTAGGGAATCTGTTTCACTTCTCTAGAAGAGATTGTTGTCACATAGGAATAATACATGAAGATTCTGTGTGCTGACATAACAGCAGGGAATCTGTCTCACTTCTCTACAAGAGATTGTTGTCACATAGGAATAATACATGAAGATTCTGTGTGCTGACATAACAGTAGGGAATCTGTTTCACTTCTCTACAAGAGATTATTGTCACATAGGAATAATACATGAAGATTCTGTGTGCTGACATAACAGCAGGGAATCTGTCTCACTTCTCTACAAGAGTTTCTTGTCACATAGGAATCATACATGAAGATTCTGTGTGCTGGCATTATAACAGCAGGGAATCTGTCTCACTTCTCTACAAGAGTTTCTTGTCACATAGGAATCATACATGAAGATTCTGTGTGCTGGTATTATAACAGCAGGGAATCTGTCTCACTTCTCTACAAGAGTTTCTTGTCACATAGGAATCATACATGAAGATTGTGTGTGCTGACATTATAATAGCAGAATCTGTCTCACTTCTCTACAAGAGTTTCTTGTCACATAGGAATCATACATGAAGATTCTGTGTGCTGACATTATAATAGCAGAATCTGTCTCACTTCTCTACAAGAGTTTGTTGTCACATAGGAATCATACATGAAGATTGTCTGTGCTGACATTATAATAGCAGGGAATCTGTCTCACTTCTCTACAAGGGTTTGTTGTCACATAGGAATCATACATGAAGATTGTCTGTGCTGACATTATAATAGCAGGGAATCTGTCTCACTTCTCTACAAGAGTTTGTTGTCACATAGGAATCATACATGAAGATTGTCTGTGCTGACATTATAATAGCAGGGAATCTGTCTCACTTCTCTAAAAGAGTTTGTTGTCACATAGGAATCATACATGAAGATTCTGTGTGCTGACATTATAACAGCAGGGAATGTGTCTCACTTCTCTACAAGAGTTTGTTGTCACATAGGAATCATACATGAAGATTCTGTGTGCTAGCATTATAACAGCAGGGAATCTGTCTCACTTCTCTATAAGAGTTTGTTGTCACATAGGAATCATACATGAAGATTCTGTGTGCTGACATTATAACAGCAGGGAATCTGTCTCACTTCTCTATAAGAGTTTGTTGTCACATAGGAATCATACATGAAGATTCTGTGTGCTGGCATTATAACAGCAGGGAATCTGTCTCTCTTCTCTACAAGAGTTTGTTGTCACATAGGAATCATACATGAAGATTCTGTGTGCTGGTATTATAACAGCAGGGAATCTGTCTCACTTCTCTATAAGAGTTTGTTGTCACATAGGAATCATACATGAAGATTCTGTGCTGGCATTATAACAGCAGTGAATCTGTCTCACATCTCTACAAGAGTTTGTTGTCACATAGAAATCATACATGAAGATTCTGTGTGCTGGTATTATAACAGCAGGGAATCTGTCTCACTTCTCTACAAGAGTTTGTTGTCACATAGGAATCATACATGAAGAATCTGTGAGCTGGTATTATAACAGCAGGGAATCTGTCTCACTTCTCTACAAGAGTTTGTTGTCCCATAGGAATCATACATGAAGATTCTGTATGCTGGCATTATAACAGCAGTGAATCTGTCTCACATCTCTACAAGAGTTTGTTGTCACATAGGAATCATACATGAAGATTCTGTGTGCTGGCATTATAACAGCAGGGAATCTGTCTCACTTCTCTACAAGAGTTTGTTGTCCCATAGGAATCATACATGAAGAATCTGTGAGCTGGTATTATAACAGCAGGGAATCTGTCTCGCTTCTCTACAAGAGTTTGTTGTCACATAGGAATCATACATGAAGATTCTATGTGCTGGTATTATAACAGCAGGGAATCTGTCTCACTTCTCCACAAGAGTTTATCACATAGGAATCATACATGAAGATTGTGTGTGCTGGCATTATAACAGCAGGGAATCTGTGTCACTTCTCTACAAGAGTTTATCACATAGGAATCATACATGAAGATTCTGTGTGCTGCTATTATAACAGCAGGGAATCTGTCTCACTTCTCTACAAGTGTTTGTGGTCACATAGGAATCATACATAAAGATTCTGTGTGCTGGCATTATAACAGCAGTGAATCTGTCTCACATCTCTACAAGAGTTTGTTGCCACATAGGAATCATACATGAAGATTCTGTGTGCTGGTATTATAACAGCAGGGAATCTGTCTCACTTCTCTACAAGAGTTTGTTGTCACATAGGAATCATACATGTAGATTCTGTGTGCTGGTATTATAACAGCAGGGAATCTGTCTCACTTCTCTACAAGAGTTTGTCACATAGGAATCATACATGAAGATTCTGTGTGCTGGCATTATAACAGCAGGGAATCTGTCTCACTTCTCTACAAGAGTTTGTCACATAGGAATCATACATGAAGATTCTGTGTGCTGGCATTATAACAGCAGGGAATCTGTCTCACTTCTCTACAAGAGTTTGTCACATAGGAATCATACATGAAGATTCTGTGTGCTGGTATTATAACAGCAGGGAATCTGTCTCACTTCTCTACAAGAGTTTGTCACATAGGAATCATACATGAAGATTCTGTGTGCTGGTATTATAACAGCAGGAAACTGTCTCACTTCTCTACAAGAGTTTGTTGTCACATAGGAATCATACATGAAGATTCTGTGTGCTGGCATTATAACAACAGGGAATCTGTCTCACTTCTCTACAAGAGTTTGTTGTCACATAGGAATCATACATGAAGATTCTGTGTGCTGGCATTATAACAGCAGTGAATCTGTCTCACTTCTCTACAAGAGTTTGTTGTTACATAGGAATCATACATGAAGATTCTGTGTGCTGGTATTATAACAGCAGGGAATCTGTCTCACTTCTCTACAAGAGTTTGTCACATAGGAATCATACATGAAGTTTCTGTGTGCTGGCATTATAACAGCAGGGAATCTGTCTCACTTATCTACAAGAGTTTGTTGTCACATAGGAATCATACATGAAGATACTGTGTGCTGGCATTATAACAGCAGGGAATCTGTCTCACTTATCTACAAGAGTTTGTTGTCACATAGGAATCATACATGAAGATTCTGTGTGCTGGCATTATAACAGCAGGGAATCTGTCTCACTTATCTACAAGAGTTTGTTGTCACATAGGAATCATACATGAAGATTCTGTGTGCTGGCATTATAACAGCAGGGAATCTGTCTCACTTCTCTACAAGAGTTTGTTGTCACATAGGAATCATACATGAAGATTCTGTGTGTTGGTATTATAACAGCAGGGAATCTGTCTCACTTATCTACAAGAGTTTGTTGTCACATAGGAATCATACATGAAGATTCTGTGTGTTGGTATTATAACAGCAGGGAATCTGTCTCACTTCTCTACAAGAGTTTGTTGTCACATAGGAATCATACATGAAGATTCTGTGTGCTGGCATTCTAACAGCAGGGAATCTGTCTCACTTATCTACAAGAGTTTGTTGTCATATAGGAATCATACATGAAGATTCTGTGTGCTGGCATTATAACAGCAGGGAATCTGTCTCACTTATCTACAAGAGTTTGTTGTCACATAGGAATCATACATGAAGATTCTGTGTGTTGGTATTATAACAGCAGGGAATCTGTCTCACTTCTCTACAAGAGTTTGTTGTCACATAGGAATCATACATGAAGATTCTGTGTGCTGGCATTATAACAACAGGGAATCTGTCTCACTTCTCTACAAGAGTTTGTTGTCACATAGGAATCATACATGAAGATTGTGTGTGCTGGCATTATAACAGCAGGGAATGTCTCACTTATCTACAAATGTTTGTCTTCACATAGGAATCATACATGAAGATTCTGTGTGCTGGCATTATAACAGCAGGGAATCTGTCTCACTTCTCTACAAGAGTTTGTTGTCACATAGGAATCATACATGAAGATTCTGTATGTTGGTATTATAACAGCAGGGAATCTGTCTCACTTCTCTACAAGAGTTTGTTGTCACATAGGAATCATACATGAAGATTCTGTGTGTTGGTATTATAACAGTAGGGAATCTGTCTCACTTCTCTACAAGAGTTTGTTGTCACATAGGAATCATACATGAAGATTCTGTGTGCTGACATTATAACAACAGGGAATCTGTCTCACTTCTCTACAAGTGTTTGTTGTCACATAGGAATCATACATGAAGATTCTGTGTGCTGGCATTATAACAGCACTTATACACTTTAATATTCTTTCTCACAACCTATCAACCTGTATAGCATGACTTTGCATCAACTGAATAGTTGGCACTCGTAGAGGGAACAGAACTGGTTAGAAACAGCACAGTGCAGGGCAGTGCTTCCAAACAAAGGCTGTGTGTTTTCTAATGTTTTAGCTAGAGATTAAATGTTGTGTATCTGAAGAGTCACCAAACAAAGGCTGTGTACGTTTCCAAGTCATCCTAATGTGTGTATAATAAAGAGTGTAAATGAATGTTTGTTCTCCAGGCTTGCAGCTGCAGTTGTACACCTGCCTCACTGTAAGCTCAAAGTACGTAACATAAGATCTCAATCTATAGACCCTATACTGAGCTAGACCAGCTTAAAGAAAGCTAGTCTACTCTAGGATGTAGATTACGTCACAATTACATTGTGTACTTGTATGTAAATAAATTGTAGTTCTTATGTAGAGTATGTTAGAGCTAAAACATTTTAAAACAATATTATTTATACTTAATGTAGTTATAAAATTTGGTAACATTTTACAGTCAGTTATTTTTTTGAATGAAAGAAATCCTCCTGTGTATAGAAGGTGTGAGTGATGAGATATCTTTTTAATGCTAACTTGAATTTATTTTCATTAATTTTTGAGTTCCTTAATATATGATGGAAGTGAATTAAATAATACTATACCATTGTAGTAATCCCCTTTTTGGAATACTTGTAGGTTATTGTTTGACCTGTGTAAGTCCTGCCCATTTCTGGTTTGTTTGCTGTGTATGTCTGAATTTTTTATGAACACTTCTGGGTGGTCAACCACGGTTAAAAGTACAGCTAAAATATACTTACAGGCTAATGGTAGAATTCCAATTGTTTTGAATAGTGGTTTACAATGAGTTGATTGCTTTACACCTGCCATTATTCTTATTACCTTTTTTTGTAAAAGAAATATTTTTTTGCGTCTACTGAATTTCCCCAAAATGTTATTCCATAAGTCATAATTGAATGAAAATAAGCATAATATACTGTTTTTAGGAAGCTTTTATTTGTAAAATGAATTAATGATCTAATTGCAAAACATGCAGAGCTTAGTTTTGGTAGGATGTAGTCAATATGGTCTTTCCAATTCATATTATGATCTATAATAAGACCATGATAAGTTTCAGTAATTTTATTGCCTTCATGTTCAATTCTTATGTCTGCAATACTTTTATATTTTGTGCGAAAATTGATATACTTAGTTTTTTTCAAAGTTTATATGAATTTTGTTGCTATCGAACCAACACTGAAAATACTGTTGGATAACTGTGAGAGGCGACTGATGTTGTGTTCTTTAATTATAATACTTGTATCATCAGCAAAGAGAACTGGGTGAGCATGTTCATTTATTACTCTGGGGAGGTCGTTGACATATATTAGAAACAATAATGGTCCCAATGTAACACCAACAAAACGTTTAAGGATGTTGTAGACACTGTCTGCTGCGTAATCCTGATGTAGAAGTCATACTCGAACCGTACAAGGATGCGTCATTCTGCTGAGCACATGGCAGGGATAAGGGGAACTATGTCAGACACAAGTGAAGCGTGATGTTACATGCAGACAACAACCTATAGAGTATTACTATGGTACTCAAACTTGTTCATTGCTAAGAAGGAATACACACCGGTAATTGTATTCTTGCTTTGCGGATGCATCACTTCCCATTTCGGCATTATTGGTTGATTTTCACTACTCGTACATTGTTTGTTAGTGACAACTTGACTAAGCACCAATAAAATAACAACACAATCACTATAATTGAACTATGGAAGCTGAGATTGCCAGCACTAACATGAGAGTAACTTACAGGCCTTATCGCTTACCTCGTGCTGGTTCTAGCATCTGTTTTGAATCACAAACAAGAGAGTTGCTGGACAGAGGACTTTAAAGCTTGTTAAAAGCCAATTTCAATGCACACCCTTATCTCTGCTACCAGTTAATGCAATAAATTGCTTTTCAAACTATACTGCTCTTCATGTACAGATTATTCTCTTTCCTGGAGAACAAGTAAATGACATGTGTATCACCAGCCTTACAATAGGATTTTCACAGTGTCTTAACTATATAACCCTGCAAGGTGGTGCAAGCCCCTCCCACCATTAAACTTTGTGTTGCCAGTAGAGGACACAGCATGGGGATGATTCTTGTTTCTATCCTAAACTTCTAACACTGATAGTTACTCAACAGTTTGGCAGCTCTACCGATCTACTACTCTCCTTGTGATTAAACTGTTCTTAACTTTAGGTTTTAGAAATCATTCATTTAATGAATAATATCAGAATTGCAGATTTGCTCAATTTTTATAACTCAAGTTAAAGTACAAAGAAAACAAACAATCTGCATCAATGACAGCAAAGTTCAATTAAAGGTGGGTACTTTTCAACTTGCCAAAAACATTTAACATAATTGTCTTCTTTCCACTCTGGAACATGTGCATACACCAATGGCTTATCCAGAAACTGGAAATGAACTACAGCACCTATACATAGCCTCATAAAACTTCTTTTACAAAGGCCAGCCAGAAAATAATGTCTCCTATTTTATTTATCCTTAAATACATTAGTTATGTAAAAAATTTGAATTTTGCGTGATTTCTCAAACCTTCTTCTACAATCTGCTGGAATAACAGTTTTCCAACTTAACTGGTGGCAGCACTGCAGCCTGTTATGAAATGGCAGACATCAGGCAATAATACTGTTGTCACCTAGTGATTACCTACAAAACTGATGAAAAATAGATGTGAGTAAGCACACAAACTTGTATTAGCTTTACAGAACAAAAGTCTGTTACCTCTTACCATGCAGTCCTGCCCCATTGACAACAATCACCTTTATTGCTATTTTTCTAAATAAACAAGAAATGTAACATAGAACTTGTGTGATTAGGGAGTTATTTCTGTAACTGTTTATTAAACCTAATGCTTGCTTATATTAAGTATTTATTCATTTTAAATATTAAAAACAGAAACACTATTAACTGTGAAGTTATTTTTATTTATATTATAAGAATTAAAATGTATTTATTTATGTATATTCAAGGGCTAGTTAAAAAGTAAAAAATAATGCCTCCTATTTTATTTATCCTTAAATACATTAGTTATGTAAAACATTTGAATTTGGCGCGATTTCTCAAACCTTCTTCTACAATCCGCTGGAATAACAGTTTTCCAAGTTAATAGCTGGCAGCACTGCAGCCTGTTATAAAATGGCGGACATCAGGCAATGTTCTGTGACAGAATTCTTGAATGCAGAAGGTCAAACACACATTCACATTCATCAAAGACTGAAAAATGTTTATGGGGATGCAACAACAGATGTTAGCATTGCTAGACAATGGGTTTGTTGGTGTAGAGCAAACATCATGGGTTGATGAAACGAGGAGTGGCACGCCAGCAACTGCAGTGAGTTGAGGACATCATTCTGGGTAACAACAGATGTTAGCACTGCTAGATGATGGTTTGTTGGTGTAGAGCAAACATCATGGGTTGATGAAACGAGGAGTGGCAGGCCAGCAACTGCAGTGAGTTGAGGGCATCATTCTGGGTAACAACGGATGAATTCTCTCTCATGCTCTCCAGTGTGATGATGATTATTGGAAAACTGGGATACTCAACAGTTTGTGCACGATGGGTACCAAGAATGTTAACGACCACAATAGAGAGACAAGGAAAACAATAGCTCCAATCTCTTGCAGCGCTTCAATGTGGAGGGAGAGGCATTCTCGGCGAAAATTGTGACTGCACACGAGACTTGGGTTCATTGTTTTGAAGCTGAATCAAAGAGGCAATCAATGGAATGGCATCACCATCCTCGGCGAGGAAGAAAAAATTCAAAACTGTGTGATCAGCAGGGAAAGTTATGGCAACAGTGTTTTGGGATGAGCAGGGTGTCGTTCTGGTTGGACTTTTGCCTCAGGGGTGCACAGTAAATTCGTCCAGTACATCAGCACCCTCAAGAAGCTAAATGCACCCCTTCAACAAGTTTGCCCATTAATATCTATGGCAGATGTTCTTCTTTTGCACGACAATGCAAGACCACACACCAGTCTTTGCATCAGATTACACAAATTGAATGGGCAGTCTTGCCCCATCCACAATACAGCCCTGACCTAGCTCCGTCTATTCGGGCCACTAAAGGAAGCTCAGCATGGTATTTACTTTGAAGATGAGAAGACCTTGAAAATGTCCGTGAATCAATGGCTGAGGAAGAAAGACTGCGCTGGAATACGCGTCCTTGTTTCCAGCTGGACCAACACAGTGCAGATTACACTGAAAAGTGACAAATTAAGCCTGAATAATGGTTATCATGCTATATAATTTTTATTTAACTTTGTTCAAAATTAAAAGAAAGAAAAAAAAAAAACAATAGCAGGCATTACTTTCTGACTAACCGTCGTATAACGATTCAGGTCAAACTGAATGAACACATTTTGTGTTGACTAATTTTGAAGATTTAGAAGCTAGTAACAGTGATGTGTCAATTTAAAATAGAGAGTTGAGGGTTGTTAACACTATGATATTCTTACTTGAACGCGTTTCGGGAGACGGCTTGTTCCCATCGTCAGCATTTTCTCTCAACTGATTTTTGCCGGTCATCGTCTGGGGGATGTGTGTGGTTTGTGGTGTTCTCTGGTGCTGGGCTGATGAACCTCCAAAGGTTGTTGGGTGGCGGCAGTTCGAAATTCATTAGGTGATTCCTGTGTTTGACAATATGTATTTTTTCCCAGATGTCCAATTCATTGCTGCTGTTGATCGGTTTTAAGAGTTTTATGTTTGGAGTGATATCATGGTTTGAAGACCAGAAATGATGTGCTACTGCTGATTTATCTTGCTGCTTTTGGTAAATGCATCTCATATGCTCTTTAAGTCTTATTTCAAGATTTCTTTTGGTTCTTCCTATGTATACCAGGTTACATTCATTACAGTCAATTTGATATATACCAGCTGATTTATCGTTGGGGATAGGATCTTTTATTCTGTTGCATAGTAGTTTCTGTATATTGTGGTTATTCTGTGGAGACAGGGTGATGTTGTTGTTTTTGAAAATCCTTTGAAATTTATGATGTGTCCAAGGGTGATAAGTGAATTTTCTATATGCTTGTGGTTTTTGTTGTCTGAGTAACGTAGTCATTTGTTGGATGTATTTCTGTCTTTCAAACCTTTTTATCTTCTTATCTATTGTTTTTTTGTGGTATCCATTCATAGTGGCTATGTTGATAATGTGTTGGTATTCTTTCTGGTATTCCTCTTTCTCCATTGGTATATGTACTAACCTGTTTGTAATACTATTTAAAATTGCATGTTTGGGGCTTGTAGGATTGTAGCTATTGTTTTTAATATAGTTTTCTGTGTGTGTTGGTTTTCTGTAAATGCCAAACGTTAGTTTGTTGTGTGCATTATTTCTGATGATCCTGATGTCTAGGTAAGGTAATTGGCCATTTTCTTCTTTTTCCATTGTGAATTTTATAGATCTTTTTTTGTAAATTTAATAATTTCAAAATAATAAATAATTTTTGAAATTATTAAATTTACAAAAAAAGATCTATAAAATTCACAATGGAAAAAGAAGATAATGGCCAATTACCTTACCTAGACATCAGGATCATCAGAAATAATGCACACAACAAACTAACGTTTGGCATTTACAGAAAACCAACACACACAGAAAATTATATTAAGAACAATAGCTACAATCCTACAAGCCACAAACATGCAATTTTAAATAGTATTACAAACAGGTTAGTACATATACCAATGGAGAAAGAGGAATACCAGAAAGAATACCAACACATTATCAACATAGCCACTATGAATGGATACCACAAAAAAACAATAGATAAGAAGATAAAAAGGTTTGAAAGACAGAAATACATCCAACAAATGACTACGTTACTCAGACAACAAAAACCACAAGCATATAGAAAATTCACTTATCACCCTTGGACACATCATAAATTTCAAAGGATTTTCAAAAACAACAACATCACCCTGTCTCCACAGAATAACCACAATATACAGAAACTACTATGCAACAGAATAAAAGATCCTATCCCCAACGATAAATCAGCTGGTATATATCAAATTGACTGTAATGAATGTAACCTGGTATACATAGGAAGAACCAAAAGAAATCTTGAAATAAGACTTAAAGAGCATATGAGATGCATTTACCAAAAGCAGCAAGATAAATCAGCAGTAGCACATCATTTCTGGTCTTCAAACCATGATATCACTCCAAACATAAAACTCTTAAAACCGATCAACAGCAGCAATGAATTGGACATCTGGGAAAAAATACATATTGTCAAACACAGGAATCACCTAATGAATTTCGAACTGCCGCCACCCAACAGCCTTTGGAGGTTCATCAGCCCAGCACCAGAGAACACCACAAACCACACACATCCCCCAGACGATGACCGGCAAAAATCAGTTGAGAGAAAATGCTGACGATGGGAACAAGCTGTCTCCTGAAACGCGTTCAAGTAAGAATATCATAGTGATGTAGTGTAACAACCCTCAACTCTCTATTTTAAATTTTACATTTTGTATTATAAATTTAACTATATATATATAATTTTTTTAAGATTTCTCTGTAGAAGACAATTTTAGAATCTAAACAGCTGTTTTTGTATGTAGAGAGAGAGAGAGACTACATGCTAAGTGGGAAAGTTGTAATTTGCCCAACAGCCAATAGGGTGCTCTTGTTCACAACTCCTTAGAAGTTGAGGTGAAACTGCATGCAATTTCTATCATAAGACAGCTGTCGGATATGCCATTCCTGGGAGTCAGTGCGGTTATTTTCGAGTATTCTAGTTACAACGTGTTAACAGTTACCAGTAATGATTAAGTTATTTATTTTTATGGTTATCACGTTTGCAGTTACATTACCAGTAAGTACGTTTCGATACACACTTACTTTGTTAGTTGATGCAAGAGGTTTGTCTAGCTGTGCTTGTCTATGATCTACATTCCTGCACTCTCCTCTGTGTTGTATTCTCCCTACTGGCTAAGCTTTTGCACCGTAAGAGCATCTCTCTTAGCACATGCTGATGGGAAGAGCCGTGAGTACATCCCTGCAAGTCGAGGTCAGAAGCAAGACGCTGTGCAACAGCAATAAATAATATTCAACTTACAATCATGGTGTGTTTGGTAATGAGGCAACTTCAGGTTTGTTTTGGGAAACATTGTTAACCCTATCATATCTGTCGCTTTTAAGGTTAAGGCGTAAACATCCATGATGATAAATCCAAAAGAGAGGACACACACACACCTTCACATGTACTTTTGAAAGTTGCAGAAATGTCACAATTCTTTAAGCAATCTTAAGAGAGTAGACTTGCTGAAATTCTGGATTTAATTCGTCTTGGTTGAAATTTATGTACCATTGCTTGACCTTAGTGGTCCGCGCATATTTTGCTACTAAACAGCATTAACTGTTTATTCATCTGGAATTTATAAAAACTTGTGCACCTATAATCGCAGTGAATAATCTTCTTTATGCAATGCAGTGATCTGCAATAAACAAACATGTACTTATTAATAAAATTCTAGTGGCAACACACTCTAACTTCACTCTTACAAGATAATTACCTTGAACACATTTCGAAGACACCTTGTCTACATCATCAGCTAAGAGCCACTAACGAGTCTGTCGGTTCCAGTGTAGAGGTTGCCGTTGGGCTTCCTGACATTGATGTCATTTTCGGCTTGGTGTATTTAAAGATGAGATCCTTTTCTGAAGGGAAATTGAAATTCATTAGATGGCTTTTGTTTCTTTGTATGAGGAGTTTTTCCCATATCGTCAATTCTATTGGATTTTGGATCGATTTGATTAGATTTATTTCATTATGGATGTTGTGGTTTGAATTCCAGAAATGATATGCGATGGCAGATTTTTCAGTTTCTTTGTGTCTTATATTTCTAAAATGTTCTCACCCCTATGTTCCTTTTTGTTTTGCCTATATATTTAAGTTTACAATCACTACAATTTATCTGGTAAATGCCTGGCATTTTAGTTCTAGAAATTTCATCTTTTGTGCTTGTTCTTATATGTTATTTCAACTATGTTTATTGATGGGTACTAGTTTGATGTTCCACTGCTTGAATATCTTTTGGAATTTTTTATGTGCCCAAGGATGAAATGTGAACTTTTTAAAACTATTGTCTTCTGTTATTTTTTGTAGTGTGGTAATTTCCTTTCTTTCTTTATCTTTTTTAAATTTTTGGATTTTCTTGTATATTAATTCTTTTCCAAAGCCATCTATGATATTTTAGAGCTCTTTCTTATATTCCTCATCTTTCAAAGGTATGTTTACCAATCTGAAGACCAAACTGTTGAAAATTGCATGTTTATGTAGACTTGGGTTATATCCTTTGTTCTTTATGTAATTATCCGTGTGTGTAGGTTTTCTAAAAATTCCAAATTCTAATTTATTGTTAGTTCTGATGTCTATTATATCCAAGAAAGGGAGTTTGTTGGCTGATTCTATTTCCATTGTGAATTTTACCAAGCTATCAAATTAAATACCTTCAAGGCATCTTCGGCAAGTTTCTTGTTAACTACTGCAAAGATGTCATCAACATATCTGAACCGTCGTTTAAATAAAAATGGGAATGCATTTGTTGTGTGGGTCTCCAGAAAGCTCATGTACAAATTGGCTAGAAATGGAAACAACGGTCCATTTATTTGGCAATAGTATTCATCTGTAAATGTAAAATAGTTCTCATTGATACATAAGTTTATCAGAGCAAGATATTCCTCTATTTTTTCATTACCCTGTCTATTGACTGGTATATGTAAGGAGGTTTTCTCTTGGTATGCTAGGGAACAAAGAAATGACATCAAACATCACCAGAAGGTCATTGTCTGGGAGTTCTAGGTTTTGGATGTTTTATATCAAATCAAATGTGCTCTTAATACTTAGGCTGTGGAAGTTTCTGAAATTCTTTAACTAACCATGTTGATATATTGTATGTTAAAACATGTACTTGCAACTCCGAGCGAGGATGACTCAAGTTGTAAACATGTTGAGATAATTAGTTCCTTCATTTTCTGCCAACCACTACTGGACAAGTGTCTCGGCAATCAAACTTCAACAAAATTATATCACTTCTTAATAAATTTATTTGTTTCCATATGTGATGTTAAGAACCTAATACAAGTTACAACATTATTACTGTGGTGGTAAGAATTAAAATATACATAAGTACTTATAAAACTAAGCACCTGCAAGATGTTTTAAAAAAAAAGTGAAATATAATAATTCACATAATGGTAGCTGAAACATTAATCATATACATATATTAACTATTTCACAGAGAGAGAATACATAAGCTATGAATCTATAGAAGTTCTTAAAAACAATAAATGTCTCCTTGAGTATTCAAATAATGGAACTGTTGCTGATTCAGTTCCCATTTTCTATAAAATGACAAATTACAGAAGTGCCCATTACCAAATTAAAATAGAGACACAAAACATTCCGTACACATATGAACTAAATCAAAGAACAAAAGAAAACTTCCATTTACATAACACTGTACATACACACACAGATATCTACACACTATCACTTTGTAACTTTCCTCACATACACTCAAAATAAAAAACTATTTTCCTTTGAGTGAAAAAATCACCATTATTCACACAATATGTACATGGATATACCTATTTACATTTGAGCGAACCAACATGGTGGCCAGCCAACTTAAGTTGAACGTACAAGAAATGTGTAGGCATTCCACAATGGGGCAGTACATTCCTGATTTTAAAGGCACTGGCATGCATTTCGATCTTTCGGTTTCTTTAAATGCTGCGTTACTTTCTGCAAGAATGAAAAACCATACCTTCATTTATAAAAGAGTAAACACTCTGAAGTGGGAACAGAATCCAAACCAAAAAGTTCATTTCATTCAATTACACAAAATAGCTAGCAGAAAAATTAATTATCTAGCGAAAGGAAATGTTCTAAACATTTAAAGTAATGAAAATGTAAGTTACAGCTTATATTGAGTTGCATCAAGACAAAATAACACGTAACACTCAAAGTAAAAAATCTGATGTGTTACATTCACATGATTTCTCCACCCTCTATCATTTATTAGGGGGTAAACAAACTATTCTACAAAAGCTTATTTTTCCATCTACTTCATTTTAACCTTTACAGAAACAGCTACATTACACGTTTCGTTATAGATACAAAGAGAACAGCGATAATCAAATGTTTAATAACTGGATGCTATATGCTGGCCTTCAAATTCCATACTGTTTCCATGACATCGCGAGAAACAAGTGAATGTTGACAGGATTTTAAAACAATAAGTATTGGATCGTTAATAATGGATATCTCGGAAATGGATGTCACAAAAAGGTTATTTGAAATAAAGTGTGTGCTTCAAAAAGATCTACATTTTCATCTATCAGTTAATCTTTACCAGTTATACAAGATTCCTTCACAACATATTCTTGGAAAATTCAAAATATGTATTTTGTCTTTAATACTTGGTATTTTAATCAAATTCATTAAAGCCGTTTTTGAGAGAATAACAAATTTCAAAAAAATATTCCATGTCAAGGGCAGTTTGGGGTTGGAGGATTTTCTTGAAAATGTTTGCGTTGGGAGATGCTGAACTTAAATACCAAGTTTGGTAGTTACTCTGCTCACACACATCAACCTTTTTATAAAAAATGTTCTTTTATTTAGGGGACCTCAAAACATGTGTTTCTGGTGAAATCTCAGTATAAAATTTTTGGGTGGAGAAAGTAAAAATTGTACATTATAATTCAAAATGTTGTGAAGTGTAACTTGTGATACAGAAGGAAAAAGTTGACATTTAAAAGGTGAGGATAATTGTTAGAGAAGAAACGAAGATCCTGATATGTTAAATCTGTGTAACCCACAAATGAGCGACAATGTAAGTGCTGGGGGAGATGCACATGCTGGAAACTCTGATCCATTGCGAGTTGACAGTTTAGATTTATTCCACATAGCTAAAGGTCTAAGATGAGCAGATCTCTGTGAGACAAGCAATTATTTGTTATCCCCTTGAGAAAAGTAAAATTAATTAGTGCAGGTGATAATTTTTAAGTACATCGGAAACAGAAGTCTTAGATTCACATTCTTTAAAAAACCACAACTAACGTTAAACCTGCATGCAGTGCATATTTGAAATACGCCAGACAAATGGGCGGAAGTGAATATCTATGCACAAATATACTAATTTTATGGTGTAACCCACAAATGAGCGACAATGTAAGTGCTGGGGGAGATGCACATGCTGGAAACTCTGATCCATTGCGAGTTGACAGTTTAGATTTATTCCACATAGCTAAAGGTCTAAGATGAGCAGATCTCTGTGAGACAAGCAATTATTTGTTATCCCCTTGAGAAAAGTAAAATTAATTAGTGCAGGTGATAATTTTTAAGTACATCGGAAACAGAAGTCTTAGATTCACATTCTTTAAAAAACCACAACTAACGTTAAACCTGCATGCAGTGCATATTTGAAATACGCCAGACAAATGGGCGGAAGTGAATATCTATGCACAAATATACTAATTTTATGGTGGCTATTTTCATAGCTTAAGAGCCTATTATGGCTTTTTTTTTTTTAATGAGAACTTTTAACAAGGTTTTTGCCTATCAAAATTTCATTACTTTTGTTATTGGCAGCTATTTGTTGTGATGTTAACAATGTGCCTCAGGAAGTTTATAATACTGACATTCGTTTGCTAATCTCAGCAGTTGCACTGTTTCGTGTAATAATAAAACAGTGGCATGGTAAGCTAAAATACTCTCTTTCCAACTGGAAATGGAACATTTTTGTTCATTAATATGACAGCTTTTCCCACATGGGCTGACCCAAAAAGACCACACTTATTTCACTGCAAATGCAACACTAGCCTGTTCCGCCATGTCAAAGTGCGTTTTTAAAGGGTAAACAAATACTTCACTGATAGTGCCTGTTTTAAGTTTTTTAGCACCTCTTGTGCCGAGCTCTAACCATTAGCCAACATTTGTCTAACCAGTGAACATTTGTTAGCAGCAATTTATTTAATGTTTAGTGGTTTTTGCTCAAACTGAAGTTCTTGACAACTAACTACACATAAAGAGCTTAGCAACACATTTACCACAAATATTTCAGGCTTTACACAGGAAAGACACAAAGTGTGCTGTCTCCAGCTTAATGCAGAAAAGCCACAAAAACATTCGCTCTGTTATACTTTTCTGTTTATCACGTGGAATTGAAAGCACACCGATGCTTCTGGTGGTTTTCTTTACTTAAAGTTGGCAGAATCATCCATGTTCCATATTAACAATTTACAAATAACATGGAAAAGATAACAAATGTTTGTAAACTGTGTTTCACAATAATAGTTTCAGGAACTTCACAATCCAGATAAATAAGTGACAAACATAAACATCATATCCATTGATATTGTAATGAAAAGAAGCTAGAAACAGTGATGTGTATTGAATTTATTTAAAGGTGAGTCGGAATTGTAACACTAACATCACTTAAGTTTACTCACTTAACATGTTTCGGGAAACAGTTGTTCCCATCCTCAGAAGGTTAATTCGACTGTCGAATTAACCTTCTGAGGATGGGAACAACGGTTTCCCAAAACATGTTAAGTGAGTAAACTTAAGTGATGTTAGTGTTACAATTCCGACTCACCTTTAAATAAAATCATATCCATTCTTGTCTATTTCCAAGCGCCACCAACTGCACATTACAAAACCACTAAAGATCTGATAAGTATTGTGTGTTTCCTTAATCTGAAAGACAGGATATCACGCACAACTACTGGCTTTATTAGATTACCATCATACTGAGTGACACCAAGAGAAAGTAACAAAAATAAATTAATGTAATTAATAACATATTTAGAAAAATTAAGAAAAGATATAGCAAAAGAACAATACCAAAGACATAAAAGTTAAACAAAAGACTAATACTAGCAAAGAGTGAGATAAAGAAGCTCTCTTGACATTTTGTGACAACACAGTTGTCAAACTTCACTCCACTTCGTCAGAACGTTACACGTTTGTTATAAATGCCACCGCAGTGTTCCCTTAAAAACTAAAAGAAACACAATAATGGAAACGTAATACACAAATAGAGAAGTTTGTTATTCAAGTAGCACGGTTAACGGCGTATCTTTTTCGCTGCCCTACACACACGTGATATACTTAATGGGCATGCCTCAGCCGTTAACTTCTAGACATTTCAAGAAGTGTGGCTTTGTTTGTTGACATACTTTTTAAAGAAATTATACACACCGAAGACACTGGTGCTACTGGGCTTACAAAGCGACATTTTCATGAAAGAGTTAACTTAATAAACGCTAGAACTGAGTAGCCACACAGCAGCTCAGTCACTTCACCTTCCATTATGCGTGCTGTAAAATGTACACCAGCAGTATTTTTGTTTTAACCTTGAGCTATCACATCAATGGTGAAATGAATTCCATTGTTGATGCTTCCTCGAGAATGTGATTCTTTGCTTAAAGTTGTCATTTGCCTTATTTTGTATATGGCCTTTGTTGTTGATGTGCTTTCCAAGTAACGAGGTGTTGAATGTTTTAAAAAGCATAACATGCTCTCCTCATGCAACAGATATTGCTTGGTTCTAGGACTCTGCATTGTGTACATTGGTTTTGAAGAGCTGCGTCAGAGAGCTTTGAAAGTATTTTCATGATGAGTTTGTAGCTGTATTACAAAACCTCGAGGGATAACTATTTTTAAATTTATTTAGGACATGGAGAATTGTACATTAAGTGATAGTTATGTCTATGACATAACAATATATAAAATAAGTATGACAGCAATGGATTTGTAAGAACGTAGGTTTTCACGGCCGGAGTCACAATTATAACTAATATGATTTTCCGGGCTGTTATGCCGTGGTCTGCTGAAGAAAGATTTCCCAGACGTTTCGTCCACAACTGCGGTGGACATCTTCAGTGGCGCGGACGAAGTCTTCTTGGTGAAAGTATCGCAGCGTCTGATGCGTTGGCCGTTAGTGCCGCTCTCTTTATAGTGTGGGCGCTCTCTGCTGATTGGCCCGCTGGTATGAGGGGGCTGGCGCCGGCTGTGTTGTTGCTCTCTTCTGATTGGCTCGCAGTGTTTTTCGGTTTTGTATGACCTTTCTTGACAGTAACTGGCATCTAGTCATCAAAAACAAGAAAGGTCATACAAAACCGAAAAACACTGCGAGCCAATCAGAAGAGAGCAACAACACAGCCGGCGCCAGCCCCCTCATACCAGCGGGCCAATCAGCAGAGAGCGCCCACACTATAAAGAGAGCGGCACTAACGGCCAACGCATCAGACGCTGCGATACTTTCACCGAGAAGACTTCGTCCGCGCCACTGAAGATGTCCACCGCAGTTGTGGACGAAACGTCTGGGAAATCTTTCTTCAGCAGACCACGGCATAACAGCCCGGAAAATCATATTAGTTATAAGCAATGGATTTATTACTATTACAACCATAACTATAACTCTCCATTTAAACATCACGAAAGATACTAAATTAATGGCGAACCATTGGGTGTAAAAATATTATTCTTTTCTGTACTTGTTAGTAAAACATTGCCTTTTATCCTAGTTACCTGTTGCTTTTCTGAAATATGAAATACGCATGCATGTACATGATATTGCAATTAGGGTTTCACCAGCGGTGAGCTGCTATTTGCTTGTGCCTTATTACTGGACTGCATACATTCTGCGAAGCAGATGCGAGAATAACGCAGAAGAGATGCTTCCTACTAAAGAAATGATAGTAATAAGAAGAAGTAGCAGTATAATAATGTTTTAAGGACGGTAGGGCATCAATTCCATCCATGGAGTCTACAAGTAGTTAAGGTAGGAAAGCTCTGTGTCTAGATAAACTTCGGCGAGATGCATTCAGAAATAGTACATAGTATCCACGTGTAAGAGAAGTACCTAAACTTCCACTATATATATCTCACAAACTACAGTAAGTAATTATTCAAAATGCTGAACATAGCTAGTAATAGAAATCATTCTTCAGATGATGTAAGGAAAGAATAAATTAGAAAGCAATGCAAATCAAAGTTATATTAATAAATAATAATTTAAAATTAAAATATGGCAACAATTACAATTCTAAGATTTAAATAAAAAGAAAGAAAGAGTCTCACAGCCCTCGGGCAAAATAAATCAAATGATTGATTTTCAAAAGGAAAACCTGTTTATTGATTTAAACAGTAGATAGTGAAATTATGTAGCAGAGTGCCACATAATTGGCGCACTCATTAAAACAGATCCAGTTGCAATGATTGGTCCAAGTGTGAACGCAACATTGGTATCTTAGAGATAAGCCAGCAAAGCCGCACTTCCGTTGCTGAACGACTCAAATTGTATCTTTTGTTTTGCTAACCTTACGCCACTTGTAGATAAACTCCTTACTTTACAAACTGTACTTAACTGTGAAAGAAAACACTTGTAAAGTTCAAGTTGACAAACTTGCACTGTGAATCACAAAGTTTACAGCCCAAGACCTGGGCGAGTGGCTGGAAGGCATGCTTTGCTACGACCAGTCCCTGGATGAACGTTAAACTCTCGCTCTCAATCATTAATCTATGAACATAGCTCAGACAAACATTAAGGGGTCGGCATGGCATAGCTGTCCTTATCACGGCACATGTTATACAGAAACATTATTATTCATAATGCTGCGTCATTAATGGCTTAACAGGATTACAATTAACCTCTTATTTTAAGCATTTAGGGCCAGTTTCGCTAACAGCGATAATTTTTCATCTTATTTTAATTTACGTAATCCAAGATATACATCTTTATCACAGAACATAAAAGCACGCTTCACCACGAGTTTGCAAAATCAAGTAAAGAAACTGTAGCTTTGGTTTACGCATGTTATACGAGCCAGCAATTTCTCATACATAACAAGCAAGAAATGCTGTCCTCCGCTGCTTCTGCGCATGTCCAAGATCAAAACTGTATCTGATTGAAGTGCAGGCAAACATGTTCTGCTTCTGAAATGCTGCAATTTGCAAACCACTGTGCACTCATTAGAATAAAATGATATGTTTGGGTCTAAAATTTAAGCCTGGCACACAGATGCTTCATGACAATGACATAAATATGTAGGCTGCAGGAAGAAAGAGAGGAGGTTGTATTTTATTGCGCTACAAAATGTGTCAAGAATGAAACACTATACAAACATTTGTGGCCTGTAAAGAGCACTGTACCAGGAGTGACAGTACACGATGTAGTGGAGAAATACAGGTTAAATGTGTTGACACAAAAAATGATAATTATTGATCCTGCAGTGTACAAATCTTTAATTTATTTTTGAAATTTCTATTCCTTAATTGTTTACATATTCAATAGGAATTCCAATTCTTGCTCCTGTTGTTTTAAAATAGAGTATTTTACTTTCTCTATTACGTATAGTAAGTAGGGGAAGTATTGTATTCCACCCAAAAATTCGATACCGAAATTTCACCGGAAATATATGTTTTGAGACCTCCTGAATCCAAAAAAAGCATTTTAGGAAACATGTCCGTGTGTGTGTCTGTCTGTGAACAGCATAACTCAGAAACGAACAGTCGGATAAACACCAAACTTGGTATTTAGGTTCAGTATCTTCCAGAGATGCGACACGAAGGTTTTCAAGAAAATCCCCCCACCCCAGATTACCCTTTACATGGAACATTTTTCGAAAATTTTAATTTTCTCAAAAACGGCTCTAACGATTTTGATTAAAATATCATATGTTTAAGATATTTTCATTACAAATGAAGTGCATATCTCGAATTTTCTGGGAATGTCTCCAAAAGTATTCTTCATTGTGAACGACTTTTGCATAACTGGTAAACCATAAGAGATAGACGAAATTTTACTACACAAAAAATGTAGATCGCCTTAAAATACACAATTTATGTCATATACATTTTTTTTGTTGAGTGAACCATTTTCAAGATATTGCTTGTTATTCCCTTAAATTTTCCAATACTTTTTCTCAAATTTGTTATTCAGTTTTTTTACTTTCTCTACTACGTATAGTAAGTAGGGGAAGTATTGTATTCCACCAAAAAATTCGATACCGAGATTTCACCAGAAATACATGTTTTGAGACCCCCTGAATCCAAAAAAAGCATTTTAGGAAACATGTCCGTGTGTGTGTCTGTCTGTGAACAGCATAACTCAGAAACGAACAGTCGGATAAACACCAAACTTGGTATTTAGGTTCAGTATCTTCCAAGGATGCGACACGAAGGTTTTCAAGAAAATCCCCCCACCCCAGATTACCCTTTACATGGAACATTTTTCGAAAATTTTAGTTTTCTCAAAAATGGCTCTAACAATTTTGATTAAAATATCATATGTTTAAGATATTTTTATGACAAATAAAATGTATATCTTGAATTTCCTGGGAATGTCTCCAAAAGTATTCTTCATTGTGAACGACTTTTGCATAACTGGTAAACCATAAGAGATAGACAAAATTTTACTACACGAAAATGTAGATTGCGTTAAAATATACAATTTGTCATATACATTTTTGTTGTTGAGTGAACCATTTTCGAGATATTACTTGTTATTCCCTTAAATTTTTCAATACTTATTTTCTCAAATGAGAATTCGTTATTCATTTTTTTGTCTTGGATATGCAAAGAGTATTAATCTGTGGGAAAGGGAATGGTGCTGCACCTAGCAACCAGCTATTAAGAGATATGTATGTGCTTAAAGGCTACTGTATTTCCAAATTGCCCTTGTAAATATATATTCCCCTTACATCTACAAGAAAATTAGCAATAAGATAGAGTCTGCAAATGTTTATCTCGATTAACATGAAGTAGATGGAGAATAAGCGTTTGTATAAATAGTTTGTACAAGTGTAGAGAAAGTCATGTGAGTGTAACACATCAGATTTTTTTTTTTGTTGTTGTTGTCCTGGTAATGTGAAACAGAATGGAATACTCCACATAGCAACCAGCTCTTAAAATATTTGACTATCGCTTAAAACCTAGCAATTCCCCTTGCATCTACAAGAAAATTAGCAATAAGATTAACATCTCAATTAACATGAAGCATATGGAGAATAAGCGTTTGTAAAAATAGTTTGTATAAGAGTAGAGAGTGTAACACATCAGATTTATTTTAGTTTCATTTTTATAGGCCCCTATAACTTTTATAGTCATATCAGGAGCATTGATGTGAGAAACGACTCACTGACTGTACGCTATTTAACATTAGGTTTTAATAATTTCTATCTTGAAACTTTCTTACATTCATGCCCATTTGCACACCTCTAGGCTCTGAGAAGGGTACGGAGAAATTAAAAAAAAAAAAAAAAAAAAAAAAAAAAACTTCCCCATTACCAGCCGGCATTTGAACCTGTGACCTTGAGATTGTGAAGCCAAATGCTGACAACTTGAATATGGAGATGGTCTGTAGGTTGTTGTGTGGGTACATTGAAATAATAACTGCTGCGCTTCTCTCGCACTGCACACCTTCATATCCCCTCTTCTCCATAAACAAATGTATTATGTGTTGCAGCGCCAGCCTTCTTTTTGCTTCGCTAACTCTGTAAACGGTGGGAAATGGCCTGCAAAGCCTTAACCGGGTTTACAGACCACGGCAACCATTACACTGGTTGGTCAAACTGGCCCTTAAAATGTTGAATTACGCCAAAAACTTGATCCTATTCTTTTCTTGCAGTGCCAGTTTTCGCCCTTCTCCCTGGAGCCCATCACATTTGTAAACCTGCACAACAAATAAATGAATGCACATGCTTTACCTAATATCCTTGAATAGCAAGTTTGAATGCCATACATTTCTATAGCAGCACGTCAACCGTTGTGGCGCCACTGGTCATGCTGGTTACTCGTTATTCTCTCTCTCTCTCTCACTCTCACAATCACACAAATGCAGCAGTGTCTGAACTCCACCAACACTGTTAGATACACATGTTTCACGGTGGTTATCTCAACTTGAACAACAATCACTGGCACAGAGATCAGTCAACTGTTACAAACAGCTGCAGTATGCTGTGTTTTAACCACTTCAGTTCTGCAACATGAGACCATTGTTTCCATCATCAGCCTAGACTCGCTGTTCTCATATGGAACATAAAAATTTAGTAAATTGTGTTTAGCTTTTGTTTCAACTCACGAGCTATGCGTTATGTGAAGGTCTGTTAAATAAATTCAGCTTAGAGAAATTACTGTGTAACAAATTGAAGGATGCAATACCTCAGAGCAAAAGAGCAGAAATTTACCAAATCAAATGCCCAGAATGTGGCAACATTTATACAGATAAAACTAACAGAAATTTACAAACAGACTGATAAGTCTGCAGTTTCACACCACTTTTGGACAACCAAAAGCCACAAACTGCAAGTCTAGGCTCACGATGGAGACAACAGTCATGTTCTGTTAAGTTTTGATGTAAAATGCAACGCTACAGTAATTAAAATATCAATCTGTGCACGTAAATGTCAAAAATCTTCACTGTGTTTTCCTAAAAAGCAAGAATTAATTACATGATTTATGTAAATTAAGAAGTATATGAGATTAATGTCATGTATGTGCCATTTTATGCAACATTTCTTGAAAATCGTGTCCCAGAATCTGCCAGCTTATAACACATGGTTTTTGCAACTGCAATAGCATCAATTTCTATTTGAATATTGCCATTTGTGGATGACTTGATGTTTAAATACCCCTGTGAAAGTAATCACGGACAACAGAAATCTGGAGGCCGCACAACGTCTCGAGATGACTTGATTCTGATGCAGTAATTTGTATCACAAATTACTTAAATGTAAATAATGATTGTAATATGAATATGCATTTTTATGTGACATTGATTTCAGATGTTTATTGATTGTAAATATTGTTGGAAAGTAAATTTATAAGGCTTTACTGAAACTGTCAATAATAGCGCAATAATGCAGCGAGGGGGTGAGCTGTTTATCATTATTGGAAACGAGGAAGTTACGTAATGTTGGCGCGTTTTCGGTAGAAACTTCTGGAATGTGTTCTCCCTAAAGCATATGTATTCATAATTTTCATTGGATATTAAAATAGACGCTAATGTTGGCGCGTTTTATTAGCCAATTGCAGTTCAGTTATAATCTTTAGGCGTATCTGGATGAAGGCGTATAAATAAGGTAGGTTGGAGGTAAAGTCAGTCAGTCCTTCAGTTCGCCGAAAGCATTCATACATTACACGTCGTATTCGGTCGCCCAGTTCATCAAAAATCTGTGTACACTACACGTCGTTTTCAGTCAGTCAGTTCGTCGAAAGTATTAGTTCGTCATACATCGGATATAGATTCACAAGTTACGCGCAGCAGAATTATGAAAGATCTAAAATATGGTAAAGTTAATTATATAAAAAGTTGAAGTATGTTGATTAAAAGTGATCAGTAAGAAGTTATTATAACAGTTTCAGTTTGGCGAGTATCTAGATCAATATGTAAAAGTGATAGTGAACGTGTTCGACAATAAAAATTATAAAACAAATTTCTTCATCAGTGTTCTTTTTGGATAAAAGATTCCTTTCCGTTTACACAACCCTGATCAAGACACATGTTCGACCCAAGATAAGATAATAGCTAGCCGGAGGACATTTGAAATGAAATCAAACAAAAGCTAACACTGATGCAAATTGCTAACACAAGATGGAGCTACAAACCGAACAAATGAATGACGTCACAAGATGGCAACACTGAAGTAAACAAACATTATAAGTCATACCGTTACAAATTGGCTACCACAACGTGGGGCTACAATAATGTTATTATAAATTGGCTCCTATACGTGGGGCAGTTAAAGTTATGAAACCAAACAAAACAAAAGCAGCATAATATAAGATCTTCAAGTTCTAATAATTTACGTAAAAACATATTACGTAAACAACATTAATTCGCTACAAATTGGCACCCAGAACGTGGGGCAGAGTAACCAGGAAAGGAACACGATGACCAGGAAAGGATCAGAATTAACCAGGAAGAAGTGAGATGACCAAAGGAACGAATGCAGCAGTGAAATGATCTACAAGACGCAGATTCCAGAAACAACAGGGACGACAGACTACGATCGTAATTCCGAGATTACAAGGCAACAGGGAAATTCAAACTACAGGACAACAAAACAACGTAGATTCATCATAACACAACGCAGAAGCGACATATAACCTAGGAGAGAGGGGCAGGAAGCTGGACATCAAAGTAACAGCAACAGACAGCATCACAAAGGTCAGAGTATCGTAATTTTTTTTTTTTAGAAAACAAAATTGTAACCTTCAAATGTACTTAAGGAGTGGTAGGATAAAGAAAACAATGGCTACTAATAATACAGAAGAAATAATTATGGAGGGAGATAATGTAACAGTTAGCTGTAATTCAATACAGGTTACAGAAAATAGCCCAAACTTTTTAGGATTTGAGGGTGGAAATGTTAGTTCTGAAAGTCAGAATAGAATAGCAGGAAATGTTAATCTTGATACTAGTATGATTATGGAAATGCTGAAAAATTTGAATGAGAATATAGAAAAGAAAATAGATCAAAACAGGGAAGATATGCAAAAGAGTCATAGGGAATTAAGGGAAGATCTTAGTAAGAAAATAGATCAAAACAGGGAAGATATGCAAAGGAGTCATAGGGAATTGAGGGAAGATATTGGTAAGAGCTTAGAACAAAACAGGAAATCAATTGAAAATATTGGTAGGAGTAATGAGGTATTAGAGCAAAAAGTAGATCAAAGCAGTGAAGAAATTGAAAAGAAAGTTATGAAGCTAGATAGTAGCATACCAAAAATGAGAGATGAAAATGAGGAAATGATAGCAAATGAGATAGGTGAAGTTTCAAAGAAAATGTCGGAAATGAGCAGGGAAATATCAAACCAAAAAAGTGAGGTTAATACTAAGTTTGAACATGTTGACGTAGAATGTACAGAGTCAGGTAGTAGAATGAGTAATATTTCAAGTGAGATGAGAGAGATGAAAGAGGTTATGAATGTAGATGTGAATCAGGCGCAAGTTAATTTCAGAGGGGAGATATCAGAAATACAGAATGAGACAGTAATGCAAAGAAATAAATTGTACCAAGATGTTCAAAATGAAAACTCCAGTCCAGTACAGTTTAGTACAGATTTGTCAGAGTACTCTCAGATTAAAAAGATAGCAGAAGAATTGAAAATGAAAGTTGTTAAAAGATGTATTGTTCAGGAAACTCTAGATTGTTTTCAAATGTTATCATGTGATGAAATTTCAAATGAATACAAGAGGTTATTCATGAACAACAATTTGAAGGTTAGGTTACGGCTACGAGTAATGTTTAGCCACATACAATTTGATCCAGGAGGGTAAATAGCAATGAGATGTAAAGTAAATGCTGGATAGGTAAAGATGACTTGCAGAGAAATGTATTGGAACGTAAGAGGGTTAATTATTTATATGTCATTTGAAAAGAGAAATAAATAAAAAAAAAAAAAGAAAAAAGAGAAATATTTAAAAAAAAAAAAAATTAAATTTTTAGTAACTGTAACAACATTTGAAAATTAAGAATGCAAATAAATTGAAACTTAATATGATAGTAAAGTAAAAGTACGTAAATAATGTACAAAACAATAAAAATAATTAAAAATAATTAAAAACAAATACTTATGTAGCAAACAGAAAATGTAAAACAATGCCTAGATTTAAGAGATGTAAATATATATGTGTAGAGGGTGAATATTTTGGTAAATATGTTTAATAATTACAAAAAAATTCTTGAATTGATAAAATTTTTGTTAACAATATAAGAAAGTAAACCATTTTTTTTTGAAACAGTCATTAAATAATTCAGGGTACAGTATTGGCTATATATAAAAAAAAAAATTGTAGTGTTAGATTAATGTCTAAACAAATTAAACCAGAGCCAGTAAGTAGTGGCGAGATAAAAAAAGAAAAAAAAAGAAAAACATGTCGTGTGTTAAATACGTGTGAAGTGTTAAGTGAAAGTGATAGCGTGTGTTCCAAGATTTAGGAGACTAAAAACACAATTATAAAATTTCCAAACAAGTTGTAAATATTTATAATTATGTTTCTAGTGGGGCATATGATGCAGTAATTTGTATCACAAATTACTTAAATGTAAATAATGATTGTAATATGAATATGCATTTTTATGTGACATTGATTTCAGATGTTTATTGATTGTAAATATTGTTGGAAAGTAAATTTATAAGGCTTTACTGAAACTGTCAATAATAGCGCAATAATGCAGCGAGGGGGTGAGCTGTTTATCATTATTGGAAACGAGGAAGTTACGTAATGTTGGCGCGTTTTCGGTAGAAACTTCTGGAATGTGTTCTCCCTAAAGCATATGTATTCATAATTTTCATTGGATATTAAAATAGACGCTAATGTTGGCACGTTTTATTAGCCAATTGCAGTTCAGTTATAATCTTTAGGCGTATCTGGATGAAGGCGTATAAATAAGGTAGGTTGGAGGTAAAGTCAGTCAGTCCTTCAGTTCGCCGAAAGCATTCATACATTACACGTCGTATTCGGTCGCCCAGTTCATCAAAAATCTGTGTACACTACACGTCGTTTTCAGTCAGTCAGTTCGTCGAAAGTATTAGTTCGTCATACATCGGATATAGATTCACAAGTTACGCGCAGCAGAATTATGAAAGATCTAAAATATGGTAAAGTTAATTATATAAAAAGTTGAAGTACGTTGATTAAAAGTGATCAGTAAGAAGTTATTATAACAGTTTCAGTTTGGCGAGTATCTAGATCAATATGTAAAAGTGATAGTGAACGTGTTCGACAATAAAAATTATAAAACAAATTTCTTCATCAGTGTTCTTTTTGGATAAAAGATTCCTTTCCGTTTACACAACCCTGATCAAGACACATGTTCGACCCAAGATAAGATAATAGCTAGCCGGAGGACATTTGAAATGAAATCAAACAAAAGCTAACACTGATGCAAATTGCTAACACAAGATGGAGCTACAAACCGAACAAATGAATGACGTCACAAGATGGCAACACTGAAGTAAACAAACATTATAAGTAATACCGTTACAAATTGGCTACCACAACGTGGGGCTACAATAATGTTATTATAAATTGGCTCCTATACGTGGGGCAGTTAAAGTTATGAAACCAAACAAAACAAAAGCAGCATAATATAAGATCTTCAAGTTCTAATAATTTACGTAAAAACATATTACGTAAGCACTAATTCGCCACAAATTGGCTCCCATACGTGGGGCTCAAAATAAATACAAGAATATTCGCTACAATTCCCAAAGAGCTGACACATTTCTAGCGATATGTGCTGTAGACTAGAGAGGCAGTATTGTGAGGTTAGGAGATACAATATAACAACAGGAGTGACTCAAATGATGTACTGGTACAGAATGAGAAAGTAGCGATGAAGGCATATTAGAGGGAATGCTGCAAATATCTATAAAGTATTAAACCCAAAGATAAAGGCCTTGAGAATTATCTCTGGCTCTTTGTTCGATATCCATTGTCATCCTATAAATTCTGAATATAATTAACCTATATATATTGGAAGAGTAGAATCAGACAATTGAAAAATGTACTGGGTAAAATGCGAGGAAGTTGGGGAATTTAATGTCGTTCCAGCATGTTGCCATGGTACCTCACTTGATTACAGTAAATGGATGGAAACCGGAATATTCTCGTTTCAAATCCCAGCTATGGCATTCAATTTTTCAGTCATCTATTCTACGTTTCCACACTTGTCCTACACATGGCTTGTTAAAGTCATTTTATAATATTAATACATTTTTTTCAAGCGAAAATTGATGTAGTGTCCTCTTTACATTTTTTAATGCTGTAATGTGCCAGTTTAATTGTATTACACTAATAACTGCTTTCATAGCAGTTCTAAAACATCAGTAAATGATGGATTGAACTGAACAAGACGAGCATTTGGTATTACCGTACCGTCCAGTAGGCTTCCACACAAATGTGGCACTCAACATCAGATTCTGCGATCCTTTCTTCCTATCCTCAAAATGCTTATTTTGGTATTGCCTTTTTACTCCAGTATTGTGACCACGAACCACGCCAGTGACAGAGCATGCTGGCTCCTTTACCTGGCAGCCAGTTCTTTTACAACAAATGGTCTGCACAATAATGGCCTTAGAACCAACTGCCCAAGTAATGAACCCTTTATGTGCGCTCCCTGCCTTCCTTGGTGGCAGGTTCAAGAAGCTGCCCTATAGAGAACATCCAGTTTTGTTGCAAGACTATATAAGGGCCTGCTGGCATGGAGTTGTTGGGATATGCTGAGCATCTAAGTGACGAAATAGTTGCTCGGCAACAACCTTAATTATCATTTGTATCTACCACAAAGTTTCCTTTCATCTTGCACAGCAGCAGCGAAGATGACCAGACAGATGGATGTCTACTGATCCTATCTTCCTCCACACAATAGACCGCAGTGCTGGAATAATCCTCCTCTGTTTCTGATCTCTATCCCTACTTTAACGTAAACAAATTGTTTGCTGATTAGAAATGGAGGTCATTTTCAAGAAATTAAATGTTTTACTGCGTTGCAAAAAATGGCACATTATTTACATAACTAATATAATTCAAGTTTATTTCGTTTCACTGAATCACCCTGTATAAGCAAGCATACAGCGAACTGGTGAATTATTTTACAAAAAGAGTCAAGTCTAAGGCATTAAAACTTTGCAACAAATTGATATACCTAGTAACATGTTAAAGGATTGCTACCCCTTCCTCAATCAGAGAGGAGTTGACACTAATATGACAACAAATTCCCAAAAAGGAGATGAGAATAGTAACACAAAAAGCATGTTGCTAGATGGCTAAATTCCACTTCTTTTATCAATTAATTTCAACAAACATTTACTTTTTCCAGATATGCAAATCAAAGAATATAATACAAATAATTAAGAACTACATCACAAACTAAAGCATATATTATCTACCTTGATTGCACCACAAAGCTTAACGGTAGAAATATGTCTCTCAGTTGGAAAGCTGAGAAGGTTTAATGCACTTATCTCAACTGTGATTCAACTTAAGTAGAAAGTCATAGAGACAGCTTACATGGGTAATACCAACCCCTGCGATATCAATCTCTTCTTTATTTACAATACATATTTTCAATTTGTATTCAAGGAATGTAAGCAAATTAGATTTTCAAGAAAATCCCATTTATGCATGCAACTGTATGTTGTACAGCACGATCTGAAAGAAATGGAAACATTTGTACCGTGCAACGTTGGAACAGTGTTTATGAATTGCCAAATTGTACTATACTCTCCAATGATATTAATTTGCAAAGGAAATATTCTCCTTAAGTACAAAATATGTGAACTTAAATATTGTAAAACGCTTATATAACATGAACATGGGTAACCAAGAACCTGGGAATTAACAATGCGTGTAATTAGATTGTGAGAGTGTACAAAAAATCAATGTCACAGACTGAACATGGAAGAAGTATATCCGCAATAGTTTAAAAAATAACTTCAACATAGCTTAATTAGCAAAAGAAGATACTCAAGTAAAAGTTACCTATTATACAGAGCAGTCCCTCAGCGCTCTGGCTGGGAATTGCATGGCAGTCTTGTGCGACACGTCTGAATGAACTCAAGGCCATGGGCTCTTCCACTTATCGGACATGTGGCAGCGGGCTTCAGTCAGCTATGATTGCTTCTTGTGTATAGACGCGAGATGCGTGTGTATTTGTGTGCGATTGAATTATCGGATTATTACAACCCAGAAATGGTACTCAAATTTTCACTTGAACGACTTTTTATGTATGACACTATGTGAAAATTGACTCATGTAGACAGGTGTGTAGGCAATTTCACGATAAATTTCCTGGTGTTCCAGTTCCAAGTAGAGAAACAGTTAGATATCTGGTGAATAAAGTGAAGAGAACGGGATCATTTAATGTTGTAAGCTGTAAAAAGAAATGAAGGTATTGGAATAAAATGTTTTTGATGACAGAATAATCTCTTTAAAAGGTTATGGCCAGCTCGATCACGGATCTTACTGTGTGTGACTTTTATCTGTGGGGAACTCTCAAAAATAGAGTCTATAGGAATAATCCTCGCACCATAGACGATCTTAAGAACAGAAATTAGGGAAATTACGCAACAAGAACTTATGCATGTGAATGGTAATTTCATCAGAAGGTGCCAAGAATGTTTATCTGCCAAAGGACACCACTTTCAACACCGACTGTGAAAAAGGTTAGTACTGATAAAATAAAAAGTAATTATGTTTGTTCAATAGATAATCAATATATCATAATAATCATCATAAAATCAGTAATAATATGGTATCAGTATCAATAATGAGAATAATAAAGATACACTGAATATAGCGCGCGGAACACGCATTGCGACTACCGGCCAGATAGCTGAGGGATAGCGCGCAGAACACACATCGCGACTACTGGCCAGATAGCTGAGAGATCTCTCTGTAGTAGTAATGTACAAATATTTAGATTTAAAACTGCAACTAGTTACGATGGGAACACTCCATGTGACACGACCTGACCTTTTCATGATGTACATCTTCATTTAGCTCCCCCACAAATATAGAAAATAATCAAATATATCAAGTTTGCACCTCAGAAAACAAAATAACAAATTATTTAAAATTTCAAAACTGAATCCGGAACATAGCTAGAAATAGAATTTATTCTTGAGATTTTGTATGGAAAGAATCAATTTGAAAGAAAAGGAAATCAAAGTTGTACAGTAGAATCCCGATAACTTGACAACTGTTTTGTTAGTTTTTAATCGTTAAACTTGACTAATAATTTCTATAATCCACTATGTGGTACAAATAGTATAGGTACATTTTAATTAGTGTTCATATTTATGCATGTGTTTTCTTGATCTGTTCAGGTATTTTGTGTTTTCAGATTTTGAAATTTATTTAAGACACTAATTTGTTGATAGGTTTTGTTATTTTTGTGGAAATACAACCAACCACATTCTCCCTCACTAACAAAAGTCGATATCTGAGTCAGAACACAAGCAGCCGACAGACCATTGTCACGAAATCAAAAGCTTGCCGCTAATAAAGTGTCTAGCACAAACACTTGTTTGAAAGGTTGTATGCTAAACTTTCAGATATTTCTGGTTACAGTACAATTTCTCAGATTCAGGCTTGCTGTTAGTGTTGTATTAGTGCCAGTGAAAATGGCCTATGTGATGAAGCTACACGGTAACGAAATGAGTGTGCATCACAAGGGTTTTTTTCTACAAAGAACTAAAAAATTCTTCTCTATTCTATGTAAGTACGTATTTTTAAATTTAGTTTTACAGTAATAATTTTTAGGATATGTTATACTTTTCTGTTTGCCTCTATTGTGCTAGAACATATGACGTTATGTGAATAACAGACCCCGTAAAACTAAACATTTCGGTAAGTCGACACTCTCTCAGTGCACATCAGGATTCTACTGTATTAATAACTAACAAACATTTACAATCCACAAGCTTTAAACAAAAACAAACAAAG
The DNA here is from genome assembly GCA_030765065.1 of Deroplatys truncata. NCBI lineage: Eukaryota > Metazoa > Arthropoda > Insecta > Mantodea > Mantidae > Deroplatys > Deroplatys truncata. The sequence goes on from CM060981.1 coordinate 15,613,586, forward strand.
TCTCTCTTGGGCAAAACAAATCAAATTACTAATATAAATAATTGATTTTCAAAAGAAAAACCTGTTTATTCATTTAAACAGCAGGTAGTAAAATGACGTAGCAAAACACTCAATTCTTAAAATACCACAAAAGTATAAAATCAGCCACAGCATGAAACTGCTGCACGTTTTATCAAAGTTCAGAAAACTTGTTATAATTACGCCCTTATCGTTGAATATGCACAAACATGCTTGTCTTACCTTAGCAAGTTATCTCTCAACACTGCTATAAGTCGTGTCACTGTCAGCCTGATGGTCACCCATACAAGCGTGACTTCAGACCCAGGCATTAATGGTGGTCACAACATTATACATTTTCCTTATCAATGAATTTTGTCTGTTCCTTTGCACCACTCTACCAGGTGACATCATCAAAGATCAATTCAGAAATATGACATATGGGCTTTCTTTGTATCTTGCCAAACACTCAGTCACATTAACTTTAAAGATGACAGTGGCAGGTATGGAGTGCTTCTGAGGGGCAGAAGTGGCACAAGAATCCCCTATTTCCTTGAAATAACAGCCCAATCTGCCTGAACTATATAACATTTTGCTTCATAATGAAAGTATTTCATCGACTAATTTTGAAGATTTAGAAGCTAGTAACAGTGATGTGTCATAATTTAAAATAGAGAGTTGAGGGTTGTTACACTACATCACTATAATATTCTTACTTGAACGCGTTTCGGGAGACGGCTTGTTCCCATCGTCAGCATTTTCTCTCCATTTTTTGAGAGAAAATGCTGACGATGGGAACAAGCCGTCTCCCGAAACGCGTTCAAGTAAGAATATTATAGTGATGTAGTGTAACAACCCTCAACTCTCTATTTTAAAGTATTTCATCATCTGGAACCCTTGAATCTGCCACTTACATAAAACATGGGCTATAATTGCAAATATTTCCTAATGTTTTACATTTGGAACGCAATGACAGAAGATAAAGATAAAGGAAGAGATATAAAATGGCACATTTTCCATGGGTCGCTGACATTGTGCGTGAATATTTACCATTTGTGATGCCAGTGATTATGTTCCTGGTGGACAGTTTAGTTAAGTTTTCACTACAGGTTGAACTGTACCCCATCCATATCCAATAACTGAGAGTCTATCTGCTGAATCAAGCTGCCAGAGATCTGAAAAACAATTCAAGTCATTAGATTATGGTGCATTATTAAGAATAAAACATTTCAGTATTACAATAACTTGTGGTGAAGACAGGTAATTTTGTGGAAGCATCCTGCAGTCTCAGTAAGTTTTGTACAGCTCGTAAAGCATACTACACAAAAAAAATGTACCTAGTCTAGCACAAGTTCTGTTACAAAGCTTTTTATAGTGGCAACTATGTATTATACTTTGACTGTGGCACATGACATGTACTCTCTCTAAATGCACAATGTTGCCCTAAGTGCATCAGGTCATTCATCAATAGCAGCACATACTGTCTCCATGGGGAAATCCACCGCTGCTGACTTCAGGGATCGCTTGAGAGACCCAATACATCAAGCATTGATCACTACTTGTAAACCAAGGGGTTGAGGTCAGGGCTGGTCTTGGGTAGCCTCAAGCCAAGATTGAGTGGATCTCCTTATGAGCTGGTGCCGATTCTTGACCAAAGTGATGATCAAGTCTTTCACCACAAGCTCAAGAAGGGTTGTTTCATATGGCAGAAATGCACCTTTATGACATCATCACCAAACCATCCTCTGGATATTTGGGACCCACTCACGAGCTCTTCAGAACTCCTGGCATACACTCGGTCATTCTGGTGGTTGTAGCTCTCTTCAATTGTTAACATTTTTTCATCCATAAAAAGGATTTTCTGTGTGTAAAGCTCAAGTAAACGTTTGCAGTTCGGCTCTCTCTACTGCTCAAGTTTTGGAGTTAATAAATGTGCAGTACCCAATCTGAACATCAATCTCCTGGAGATGTTCATCTCACGAGCCATCAAATTTTCTCCTAATACAAGCCACCACTGTATTCAACATTGTTGGCATTCCGATTTGGTTGTACCAAGTGCTGATGGTGTGGTATACAACATCCTGCTGATTTTCAACTTCTTAAGTGTCTGACGTGTCTCAGGATTTGCCGACCCTATGGAGGGCTATCACTGCAACACAATTTTCGTAATCTTCCCAGTTTAGCAGCAGGCGCATTACCTCATCACCCCAACACCTGGTACAGTATCTGTCAAAAGCTTGTAACACAGCTTACGGCCAGACTGTGTAGATCTCTTTAAAATGCACATTTTATTTCAAACAATGCCTTTCATGGTATCAATAATTTTTGACATATTTGTTATTGGTTCAAATTTTTCAATAAGTGCTCTTGCCATTCAGTTGTTTCTCTATCTTACAAAGAGTATGGAGTTTCATAGTGACCTACTTTTTAAACATTTGACTACTGCTTCAGCCTCCTGTACCCTAGAGGTCTGCAAGGGCTTGGGGCTAGGCCCGTGGGCTTAATTTGAAAAATTGTTTGTCTGGCTTGGGCTTGAAAATAAAGACAAAGAAAAATTAATATATTATATTCAATGCATTTTTTTTATATGTGATGTTGAGATGCCTGGAATAGCACAATTATTGCAACGTCACCGTAGTAATACTAGTAATGATATATAAATGCCTGCTTCGACCAACTCTGCAAACTATCCACACCCAGAACATCCTAATAATAGGAGCAGTATTTGGTCAATAAGGCTGCCAACATGCTGATTCCAGGACCTCGGCCACCTCTGCAGTCCCACATATCTGTGTGGATCCCTTACCAGACACCCCCCCCCACAGGGGAAAAATACCAACTTTGGTACCGGAAGTCAAACCTGAGTCCCTTCACCTACATGGACTAATGATGATGATGATGATGATGATAATGATGATGATGATGATAATAATAATAAACTGCAAAATAATTTTATTCAAAACTAAATTAAACAATCGTGGTACGTATAATGTATTCTCGGCTAAGTTCAGACGTCCTCTATTGTAACCACAACCAAGTGGGTAATGAGACAATTTCTGAAAACATTTATCAACAACATAAAAATATAACCTTTGCAGAAATAATTTATAAAGAAAATCTGATGTGTTACATTCACATGACTTTCTCTACCCTCTATTGCTTACAAGTCGGTATACAAATTATCATTGTGAAAGCCTTTTTTTTTTCTATCTACTTCTTTTATTGAGATAAACATTCCCGTAAGTAGCTACAATACACATTTCGTTATATATACAAAGAGAACAGTGATAGTCAAATGTTTAACAACTGGACGCTATATGCTGGCCTTAAAATTCCATACTGTTTCCATGGCATCGCGAGAAACCACTTACTTTAAAAATATGTAAAAAAATTGTACAATTCAAACCATAAATAACGGATATCTCGGAAATGGCTGATGCCACAAAAAAGTCAACTGAAATAAATTGTGTGTCTTAAAGAGATCTACAGTTTTTGTGAAGTACGTTTACGTCTATCACTTAATGCTTACCACTTATACAAGAGTATACAAAATTCTTTGGGAATAAAGAGAAAATTCAAGATATACGTTTTATTTGTCATGTAAATATCTTCAATATATATTTTAATATTTTTAAATGAATTTGTAAAGTGACGGTGGAAAGTCACCTGTTTGTTATTTTGTTCCTTGCAAAGCAGATTTGAATGGAAATCTGTCTTGCATATGTGTTTTTCCATGAGCTCTGCATATTCTTGTATGCATTATTGGCATTGCTTCTCAGAGCAAGATAGAAAAATAAACTTTCATAAGAATAAATTGTATACCTGCTAATAAGCGACAGAGGGTAGAGAAAGTCATGTAAATGTAACACATCAGGTTTTTGTTACTTATAGATATATTGTAATATTTCGCCGCACGAAGGATGCGGAATCAAAGATCTAAAAGGAACGTGTTGCAATTAACAGGTCCATGCCTTGACATACATTCCAGCCAATCTTTGTTCAGATATAAGACAGTCTTACCCGACCTGGCAATTCTGTATGGTGTGAAAATGAAGAGAGGTTTGTTTCAAAGTTGCGAGGAGCCTACAGGTTTTGCTGTAGTGTAGGTGTACAAAGTTGGTTTGCATGTTATTGTTATACATGTATATGAACATAATCAGTGAACAAGCTAGCATCTATTGAGTAACAGGGTATCATCCCATCACTACTGTACATGCTCGTAAACATCACAACAATGTAGCAGAGAAATGAAGTGACATATACCAAACCTTTTTTGAGTCCACCTTGGAGACTTCCCTATTATTAGTCAACACCTGCATATGCTATGTACAGTCTAAGTAAGAGTTTGGAAGGAATATTATACTTACGTCGTCATCATCATCGTCATTGTCGTTATCATTTCCATGATTATCATTTACACCATTATCATCATCATCATCATCATCCTCCTCTTCCTCTTCTTCTTCTTCATCATCATCGTCATCAGGATCATCATCGTCATCGTCAACTTCCTGCTCATCACCATCATCGTCCTCGTCATCATCCTCGCCCTCTTCATCATCGTCATCATCGTCGTCGTCATCATCGTCATCATCATCGTCATCGTCGTCATCATCATCGTCGTCATCTTCATCATCATCACCTTCTTCTTCTGCCTCTTTATTCTGAGCCTTATCTTCAGTTTTAGCTTCATTCTTCTCTGGCAAGCTTTCCTGTGCAACACAAGAATAAAGTCATTGCTCACTGGAACAATAAACAACAGATACTGTAGGCAGCATGCACAATGTTGCAGTAATTTATTTCAGATGAGTGCTAAGCAAGCAGTGAAAGAAAAGAAGGGCTCAAGAAACTATGCGAATTAGTATCAAAGAGTACAGAGGAAGAATTGGAACTTTTAACAAGTTAAAATGGAAGGAATTCAAAACAAACAAAGGTGCAGAAGAGATGGTAAACATGTTTCTTCTCACATGTATAATAGGCATCTATTGGTAATTGGTGCAGTTGAAATCAATCCTGGGCCAAATGGCAATCAAAACGTCATGGATGAAATTTTGGCTAGTATAAAAGATATGGATGAGAAATTAGGAAATAAACTCAATGGAGTGGAAAAGGAACCAATAGATATCAAGGGAGAGATTAAAAATGAAATGCAAGACGTAAGAAATGAGGTACAGAAAATCAAAAGAAGAGTAGAGCTGTTGGAAGAGAGACACCGCAGATTCAATCTAGTTATAACAGAAGTGAAAGAAAGGAATGGAGAGGTCAGAGAGATTATAGAAGGAAAGCTTGGAATGGTGCTACAGCGCTGGGAGATCAGGGAAGCATTCAGAGTGGGGAGATCAAGAGGAGCCAGAATGATAGTTGCAAGATTTACGTCAGTGCAGTTTGTTTATGAAGTGTTGAAGAAAACAAAAGGTACACACATTTTCATAAACAGAGATTTATCGGGGAACAACAGCCTTGAAGAAAAACTTAATACAACAAATGAAGCTGGCAAAAATGGAAGGGAAACAGGCTTTCATAAAGAATTTACGATTGTGGGTCGATGGGCACATAGTGGCTAGATACGAAAGTGACACAAGGCACAGCAGATTGCAGGAGCAGGAAATGACTCAGCTAAATACATCTGAGACCAGAGAGAAGGAATGCAGATCGGAAGGAAGTACAAAGAGCAATCAGAGACTAGAGGAAAAGGATGGACAGATGGAAGTTACGTCACCAGCACATGGGTCTGGTGGAAAGGAGATGACTCCGTCAGAGGGAAGACGTGGAGATGACATAACGAGAACGTCAGATCAGAGTGACGTAAGGGCAACAGCTGGCAAAGCAAGGAAAATTATATCACCTAGGAGGGAGGAAGTTCAATCGGCACGTGACCTGGCCGTGGTTTCAGAGTGACGGAATAGTGGGAGAAGAAAGCATTGTGTCGACACCCAATGGGGGTTTACAGGTTTTGGACAGAAACATAACGGGACCATCAAGGGAGACAACAGGAATAGAATTACAGAGTAGGAAAGTGTGGAATAGGTATAGAAATAGAACAGGCTCAGAGAGAAGGACAGGAATACGGAAGTAATAATAATGGGGGATTTTAATATCAGAATTGGTGAGGGGGATGTGAATATACAATGAATATGTTTGTTGGAAATGAAACATGTTCTAGAAGGGAACAACTCAGACGAAGTAAAGACAAGTGATTGATAAGTCAAGTGATAGATTTATTGAATTTTGTGAAGTGAATGCTCTAGATATATTGAACAGTAAATACGGAGATGACTTGGAGGGAGAGTTTACCTTTGTTAATATGAATGAGCAAGTGTTATTATGGCCGATCAGCACGGAGTACACAATAAGTAACTTTAAGGTATTAAACTTGTATCTAATAGTTGCCACTTCCCGCCGGTAGTGGAGATTCAAAGACGATCAGAGGAAGTAAGCGAAGTGAGATGAGAATGGGAAAAGAACACTAAGCAGTATATTGAATTTAAATGAGAAACTGTTAGCGTAATGAAGCAAACTCAACACACATGATTGTTAAATGTTGTAAGCTTGGGTATGATCAGCAATATGAGCCAGGGCTCGACGCTGATCATGCCCAAATGAAATGTAATAGCTCAACACTCGATAAAGATAAAGAAAGATAAAGAATTTATTTCAGAATAACATTAATAAGAAGTCTGTACTATGACAGTAATTTATCCCAGAAGTAACAATGGAGAGCTCAATTACAATTCACTCATTTAATTACCACGGAGGGTTGTCCCAACTAAGGTCGTACGACCTTGAATCGCTCTCCCACTCCTGTTGTTGATCCACGTGCTGACATTTGCTATTGTTTCAGTTCGCTGTGTGCACCTGCAATTTACTGGTACATTCTGGAGCAGAATTTACTCCTTAATGGCCGATTTGTGGCAGGGTTACGTTGTTGGATGTCATGATAGTAGAAAGGTGCAAACAGAAGGGTCTTACCATAAGTAAGTCATGTGTTGGCCATATAACACAGCTGCACAAAATGGATCCCTACTTGAGACCCAATCTGCAAAAAACTAACAAGGAAAAGGGCACAACCTAAAGGCATCCGTGACACCATGAAGCATTGCTAACCACATTGGAACATCTAAAGGGACTGTTTACAGGATAATCAGTCACACCACCTGGCAGGTGAAAGTGGAAATGGGTGGTTTCCTTAGATGAAGTATGCCTTTATCTAGATGGCACAAACATCCCCCTTCCTGTTTTACAGAGCCAGTAGACATCACACTCAACATAACAGATGGTGGCAAAAGGGAATACCACCATGAAAAAATCTAAGTAAAATGTCCGAGCTCATGTGAAGTAACCCTCCGTCAAAAGTTGGGTACTTTACTTGCAGAGTATTTTGTGTTTGTACAGTTTGCTTTAAGTGATTGTAGGCAGAGATAATGAAAGTCCATGAAAAGAATATCATGTATAGATGCTGGATAAGAAAAAGAATTGTGAAGGGCACCTTAAAATTCTTTGGAAAGATCAGAAAGCGACAGAAACGCAAGAAAAATTTAGAAGTGGCAGTATATAACGTATAACGTACGTGCGCGATATTTCAAAAACAATGAATGCCCCAGTGTTTGGAGGAATAGATTCAGTTTGTGACTATGATTCAACAGTAATTACATTTATTGAAAATAACAGAAATTGCATAAATCTGAGGGATCTGGCAGTGCTGCTGCTGCTGGTGATTTCTGTGGATAACAACGCCAATGTGTATTTTTGTTTGAAGTTCATATCTGGTTATTGAAAAATTAGCTCTTATTGTGAAAAGAAACGAAAAGGCTCGAAACAAAGGGTTGTCAGTGCACTTTTGTTTTTTCAAAAAATTAAATTTAGGATTAGGCTAATAAAAAGCACTAAAACCACTCTTCTTCGAGACATGGGTCGCTCCAGGAGAAGGGCTGCCAGCTACTTCCACTCCAAGGAAGAACCATTGCACTTGCTCACTGCAGCCGCTCCATTGTGGTTATCGCCGGGGTGTCCCAGGATCTGCCGGCATGATTTGTGCTAGGCGCAGCGCAACAACAGTGGCCTTCAGCAATGACAGCCACTCGAATCACCCCCACCCAGGGTCCAACGCTGTTCATTTGACTGGAGCTAGATCTCAGTGTTGGCAATCTCACATACCTTCTTTATGATGTCACATTTGCATGTCTTGCACAGCTGGAGAATAAGAGCGTGGCCATATGAAAGCCACCTGCCCATCCCGACATAGCAAATACTGGAAAGGTATAATCAGACTAAAAAATTCAAGGATTTGAAGCATGAACCGACTGCTACCATGGCAGAACATTAAATTCCCCAACTGACTCAAGCAATCGAGCAGAGAGAGAAAGAGCCATGGTTCAAATCCCAGCTATGCTATGAAAACATAAGGAGAGCTTACTCTGGTAAACAGATCCTTATCTTCTCAGATAGCCAGGCTGCACTTAAGGCTCTAAGGGCTGGTTTCACCAACCGATGTTCTAACATCTTGTTTGTTAACACGGTGTTCAAAGTTTAACATAAGGTTAAAACTTTTGCGTTTCATCAAGCTTTTACAGCAAATTGTTAGCTGACATATGGTTAACATCAAAGACAATTGTGAATGCTAGCTTTCGAGAAGGTGGTGCCCAAACTACACTGCTTCTGAACGTGCTCCGATGCACATTTGTCTAGGTTTCGCTGTGCTCTCTGTGTGAGTAGCAGACAACTATTTACATTCAGATTGTTTGAGGTTAGAATCACGATGTCACTGAAATAAATGTTTCACCATTTGAAATGCGTTCATTAATACCTGGTAAATAAGTATAAACATATTATCAATGCATAAACGTATTACCAACTGCAAAAAAGCTAACGGTCTTACATTAACGAATAAAATTGCAGCCGGATACAAAATTTGCAAGCAATTTAATTGGAATGAACGCGTTTCTCTTAAGACCAATAAGCAACTGTGGCAATTTTATGCTAACATAAAGTGCAGCACCAGAAGTGATAGGTGCAAAGAGTGTTTAAGACAGTTTAAAACTGGTAATGGACTCTGCATTGAAACTAAAATAGAACGAAAATGTGTTATCGCTGATTAATCAAGCAGACCCCCAAAAAAAAATATTCCTTTGGAAACCTTCTGGGTAAATCACAAACGGTAGCTTTGGAAATACCAACATTATCACCCACCAAGTAAATGAAAAAATGTTAGTAGCATAAAATCTAAGTACCTAATTAACACTTGTAGCTTAGAAGAAAGAGGCATGCTTTTGTTGGTAGTATTCTAACCTCTCATATTTCCCATAAAACCATGCTCATGACCCCTTAAACAGTCTATATTGCATTAAAAATTCCTCCTTTTGCAGGGTTTCAAATTTATTATGACACACGACTACTCTTTTATTACGAATGGCATTAAAAAATGTCAATTGTAGCACACCCGCATCAACAGCTTGGTTTGCGGCAGCCATTTTCCAACATCTAACACTTACGTATATATTGTAATGAAAAGAAGCTAGAAACAGTGATGTGTATTGAATTTATTTAAAGGTGAGTCGGAATTGTTACACTAACATCACTTAAGTTTACTCACTTAACATGTTTCGGGAAACAGTTGTTCCCATCCTCAGAAGGTTAATTCGACTGGCCCGTGTTGTTGGTGTTTCCGTTTTTTGGACTGGATCCTGTGGTGGCATCTTGTGGTGGAGAAATGTACTTCCAGAGAGGATTTGGTGGCGGCAAATCAAAATTCATTAGATTTGTGTTGTGTTTTAGAATGGTGATCTTCTCCCATGCATCTAATTCGGCTGCAAATTTGGCTGGTTTGACTAATGTAATATTGGGTTTGATGTTGTGATTAGTGATCCAAAAATGGTGTGAAACTGCAGATTTGTCCATTTGTTTGTATTTAATACATCTCATGTGCTCCTTTAGCCTAGTTTCTAAGTTTCTTTTTGTCTTACCTATGTATACTTTATTGCAATCTGAACAATTGATTTTATAGATTCCAGCTTTTTTGTCTTGTGGAATGGGGTCTTTTAACTTGTTACAAAGTAATTTCTCTATGTTAAATTTGTTCTGTGGAGCTAGGCTGATGTTATGTTTCATGAAAATCTTCTTAAATTTGTGAAATGTTCCTGGGTGGTATGTGAATTTCTTGAACTTTAGCTCTTTATCTTGCTGGCTGAGATTTGTTGTGTTTCTGATGTGCATCTGTCATTTGAATTTTGCAATTTTTTTGTCAATAGTTGCTTTGTTGTACCCATTATGTATTGCTGTGTCTACTATATGCTGGTATTCTAACTGGTATTCTTTTTTATTTAAGGGGGTATATACCAGTCTATGTGTTAGGCTGTTTAGTACTGCATGTTTGTGTGTGGTTGGATTGAAACTCTTATTTTTTATGTAATTAGTAGAGTGTGTTGGCTTCCTGTATATGCCAAAGGTTAGGTTCTTTTGTTCTCTGATGATTTTTAGGTCTAAAAATGGTAGCATGCCTTCTTTTTCTATTTCTATGGTGAATTTTATTGATTGGTTCTGTAGGTTTAGTAAGGCTAAGGAGTCTTGTATGAACCTATTAGGGACAACAGCGAAGATGTCGTCAACATATCTGTGCCAAACTTTAAACATGTATGGAAAGGAAGTTGTTATGTGTGTTTCTAAGTAGCTCATAAATAAATCTGCCAAGAAGGGTGAAAGTGGGTTGCCCATGGTTAGACCAGTTGGTTGTTGATAGAACTTCTTATTGAAACTAAAACAATTTTGTGCAATGCATAAATTGGTAAGTTGTATGAGGTCTTCTATTTCTTCTTCAAGTAGGTTAGTCTGCTTGAAGAAGAAATAGAAGACCTCATACAACTTACCAATTTATGCATTGCACAAAATTGTTTTAGTTTCAATAAGAAGTTCTATCAACAACCAACTGGTCTAACCATGGGCAACCCACTTTCACCCTTCTTGGCAGATTTATTTATGAGCTACTTAGAAACACACATAACAACTTCCTTTCCATACATGTTTAAAGTTTGGCACAGATATGTTGACGACATCTTCGCTGTTGTCCCTAATAGGTTCATACAAGACTCCTTAGCCTTACTAAACCTACAGAACCAATCAATAAAATTCACCATAGAAATAGAAAAAGAAGGCATGCTACCATTTTTAGACCTAAAAATCATCAGAGAACAAAAGAACCTAACCTTTGGCATATACAGGAAGCCAACACACTCTACTAATTACATAAAAAATAAGAGTTTCAATCCAACCACACACAAACATGCAGTACTAAACAGCCTAACACATAGACTGGTATATACCCCCTTAAATAAAAAAGAATACCAGTTAGAATACCAGCATATAGTAGACACAGCAATACATAATGGGTACAACAAAGCAACTATTGACAAAAAAATTGCAAAATTCAAACGACAGATGCACATCAGAAACACAACAAATCTCAGCCAGCAAGATAAAGAGCTAAAGTTCAAGAAATTCACATACCACCCAGGAACATTTCACAAATTTAAGAAGATTTTCATGAAACATAACATCAGCCTAGCTCCACAGAACAAATTTAACATAGAGAAATTACTTTGTAACAAGTTAAAAGACCCCATTCCACAAGACAAAAAAGCTGGAATCTATAAAATCAATTGTTCAGATTGCAATAAAGTATACATAGGTAAGACAAAAAGAAACTTAGAAACTAGGCTAAAGGAGCACATGAGATGTATTAAATACAAACAAATGGACAAATCTGCAGTTTCACACCATTTTTGGATCACTAATCACAACATCAAACCCAATATTACATTAGTCAAACCAGCCAAATTTGCAGCCGAATTAGATGCATGGGAGAAGATCACCATTCTAAAACACAACACAAATCTAATGAATTTTGATTTGCCGCCACCAAATCCTCTCTGGAAGTACATTTCTCCACCACAAGATGCCAACACAGGATCCAGTCCAAAAAACGGAAACACCAACAACACGGGCTAGTCGAATTAACCTTCTGAGGATGGGAACAACTGTTTCCCGAAACATGTTAAGTGAGTAAACTTAAGTGATGTTAGTGTAACAATTCCAACTCACCTTTAAATAAATCTAACACTTGTTAAATGCCTTAACACAGGGGTATCGCAATGTTAACTTAACACCAACTTTAACACATTGTTAAAGTTAACATTGTTTGATGAAACAGAATTTGTGTTAACTTCAGTGTTAAATCATTTTAACATTGTGTTAAAATTTAGCATCTGTTGGTGAAACCGGCCCTAAGTAGTCATAAGGTAACATCAGGACTGGTTTTAAACTGCCTAAAAAGCTCAACTCAACTGTCTGCCAGATTAAAGTGGCATAGAGGGAAGTGAAAAAGCTGATGAACTTGCAAGACAAGGAGCAGCTTCACAGCTGGATATCTCAATGTTTAGTAAGAGGGACTATTAAGAACTGGTCCATCATAAAACCTGGCAAAACTCCAGGAAACAAACAGGTAAACTATTTATTAGAAAACCTGAAAGCTTATTGCATTTCTCACAGGACATGCTCCTGTGGAAAAGCCTCTTAACAAGATAGGAGTGTTTTAGTGTAACTCAGAATTGCAGATTGTGCAAAGAGCCCAGCACGGCTTGTGTGAAACAACTATATTAGCAAACATAAACCTCATGTCTAACTGCGCTCATTCATAACACAGCGTGAGAGCATTTTAATTTGTTTGACCAGCTTTCATGAAATCAGCACTTCTTTTGGAAACCTATTAGCCAAACATTTTATTTCTAGCAGTGCAATAGGATAAAATACATACTCAAACTGTGGTCATGAAAAAACATATACACATACCTTTGTTTCCTTTTCCTTTTTGACTTTTGGTTTTGCAGCCTTGTTTGCTGCTTCCTACAAAACACACAAAAAACAATCATTAGCTACAAATGTAATGTTGAATTATGCAACACTCAGGTTGAGTTGCATTTATTGTGGACAAAAGTTGTAATCATCAACCAGCATGTGTAACATTTTGACGATATACTTTAAACAGTGCAGATTTCTACATAAGGGGTTGTGAATATGGTAGGGCTGGTTCTTTAGAGTTGCAAGCTAGCTTATAATTTTCGTTCGGTCCTATAGTATAAGCGTATAAATAATGTTGATTTGTATGCTAGGGGTTGGAAATAGGGAGTGAATGTAAAGGTAGTTTATCATTTTTGTCAGTGTCTAGAATCCAAATAAATATATCCAGTTTTGTCAAAATCGTATCAAAATATTAGTTGATAATACTTCAGTGAAAATTGGTGATATGATTCATATACAATCCTAAAATAACTCAATTTTAAAGTATTTTAAACCTCTCCATTTACCCCTTTGGGCTCAAAGTCATTAGAAATCTGCATATTTGCAATAAAGTGCCAAAAGTAGCCTTATTTAATGAAATCTGGTGACATAAATATGTATACATGCACACACCCACAAATTTTCTCTCTTCATAATACAGAGTGACCAAAAGACTCCAAACCGCCTGCACAGTGTTTTTCCTGTCTACATCCTCGGAGTTCGTTGCCGTCTACCGCTATCATAGAAAGGTGTGGATGAAACCATACAACATTTTTAAAACTACTTTTAAAGGCTTTACTTACCAAATTTATGAAAGAAAATGCTGAAACTGGCCACCACCGTTGTCCATCAATTTTTGGCACCTGTTTAGGAAACTATCCATCACTCGCCGTAGTTCACGTTGAGAAATATCCTGGCGGACACTTTGTTTTAACTCTTCCAGGGTGTGTGGGTTTGCCTTGTATATTTTATGTTTTAAGTTACCCTGAAGGGGTATTTTATAAATGATATTACCGACTGGGCATGTGGAAATATGATAAAAACATGATAATGTGCTGCTGCTATAAACAAAATCACGCTTGTTGTGATTTTGCTGTGCAGTGTGACGTGCAGTATTGAGTTGATGGTGATGTGATGTAGTTCAGTTATTACGAGTTATTTATTATTTTGTCCTGTACTTATTCACAAAGTATATTATGGCTCAGTATATGTTTTCTACTGCACAGTGTGTATTTATTTATGATTCCTATGTGTTAACTTGGTCAGCTCGCCAAGTGAAAGTACGATTTGCAGAAAGATTTCCAGGTGTAAAAGTTCCAGGCCGTACAACAATCCATGAACTTTACAGTAAATCTCAGGCCACAGGAAGTGTTCAGGCTAAGAAATCTAAAAGATGGTGTTCGGTTCTTACCAAAGAAACATTACACAACATCGGCCATTGTTTGGAAAATTCTCCCCAAAAATTCCATTATGGATAGTTTCCTAAAGAGGTGCCAAAAATGTATGGACACGACGGTGGCCAATTTCAGCATTTCCTTTCATAAAGTTGGTAAGTAAAGCCCTTAAAAGTAGTTTAAAAATGTTGTATGGTTTCATCCGCACCTTTCTATGATAGCAGCAGATGGCAACGAGCGCCGAGGATGCAGACAGGAAAAACACCGCGCAGGCGGTTCGGAGTCTTTTGTCTCACTCTGTATTAGAATAGATTACTTGTGTTGAAGTGCTGATAACCTGCCAAGACGTGGTGCACAAGTCGGCTGTGCTATTAACATGAAGGTGTTGGACTATCAGCTACATTTACACGTACAAACTGAAATTTTAATTACTCTCACTTCGTTCAATATCATTAAGTTACTTCTTTAACAAATTCTTTTTCCCAAATGGAGAGTTCCATTGGTTTCTGAAGGGCTTTTAAAATCTTTGGTTTTGCTTACAACTGATGATCTGTGGACCAAAAATGCTCTTGATTCATTAGTTTGTTTATATTTCATGTTTCTCATGTGCTCTCTGGCAATTTATTAAATGTTGATGTCCAGTCTACAAGCCACAGACAGTGAGTCTAGGCTGATGATGGAGTCTCTGAAACATGTTGCTGCAAGTTTTCATGTACAAGTGAAACTGGAATAATTAAAAGTTAATGTCAAAAAGCTTTACTGCATTTTCCCAAAAGAGACAATTCTATTCTAGACATCTTAAATCCACCACAGTAGGAGCTTTTCCTTTTTTCATCGCTATTTCTTTATGTTTCCTGTGCTATTAAATGTTATATGAAGAGCAAACCACCAAAGGCAATTTTTCAGAAAACGAAGAAAAGTGATTTCTCTTTTATGATGAATAATATGGGAACCGTGTCATAAAGTATAGATTTATATAATCTTCTATGTAACTTATAACATGCCACCACAAATCTAGAACCTCAAGTGTGATAAAGAGGCCTCTAAGCAAAATTACCCATCTTTCACGTCCAATTTAGAATGGGACACCACAGTAGTTAAAGGGCGTCTATAAATAAAACTCAATTTAATTTTTAATTTCACAAACCTAGAGCGTGATCCTTTCCTAAAATTTAACTTTAAAACTTGG
Organism: Deroplatys truncata; assembly: GCA_030765065.1. Classification (NCBI taxonomy): domain Eukaryota; kingdom Metazoa; phylum Arthropoda; class Insecta; order Mantodea; family Mantidae; genus Deroplatys; species Deroplatys truncata. The sequence goes on from CM060981.1 coordinate 15,628,991, forward strand.
AGAAAATCACTTTGTTTGAAACAAATGGAGAGAATACCATGTGGTTGAAAGAGAAACGGAGAAAATTGTTTTTGCTTGAATATAATTTAACTGTATAAATCTGCCTTATATTGTTTGTCAGAGTCATTTGAGACAGTGGAAGGGGGGAGGGATACGGACATCGCACGGCTGGTGCAACAGCTATCACAAAGAGCCATCATGGGCACGAGCAGCCGGTTTTCCAGCTTCCCCTTCCACTGTCTCAAAAGACTCTGAACAAAGAAAGCACACAGTTTCTTCATCACCTGGTTTATCTGGTAAGCTCTCCCAGTTTACAAACACAGCTGCAACTAATTTTACAGCGTCTGCTCTTTTTTCATTAGAAATTGGGATGGTTCAATGGAACTTTCACTAGAAGTCCATCCAATTCTTCTTCCATTTCAATTAAACTGGTCACCTTTTCTTCCAATAATTATATAAAGGAAAAGAGAGCCAAACTTCAGTCATTAAAATCTAAAAGAATGACCATAAATTAAATGGCTGACCAATCAGGAATCAGATTGGGTGAAAGCTGATTGGCTGAATGGAGGAAATACTTTTTAATTGAAACTGTCATTTTCAATGCATAATTTTAATGGCTTAAAACATGCTTTTGGATGAAACAAGTGTCATACAAGATGGGCGTAAAGAAGACAAATGAAATGATATGGGTAACCAAAAAAAAATGTTTTTGGAGAAAATATCTTTTAACCCTTTGCGACGCATAGCCTAGTAAAGCGTAGTGAAATGATAAACGCCCTGCTGCGCATAGCGTAGTAGAACGTAGTAAATGCGTTTATCGTTTCATATAGGTTCTGCTTATGCTGACCTCAGTTTTTAGGAGCTGTGTTGATGTAAACGTACTCCTGCTGCATTGTTCCAGCGATTTTGCAAGCCAGAATGATATAGCAAACCATAAATAGCACTGTTTGCAGCCGGGTGCAGTTGTGTAAGTAAGCAGTTTCCTGTCGCATTTATAGCCATATCAGTACCATGGAGGCTGTTCCAAATACATCACAGTCTAGAAAACGTTGTAGTGAAAAGGTATTGGTAACAGGCAAGGAAATACTTGCAGCAGTTTACAAGGAATTAGATCGTGAAAGTAGCTCCGACGAATCTTGGTTTGGTGAGTTAGTGGAAGACAGTGATAAGGAACAAAGTGACAGTGAGAGTGCTGAGATACAGGTAGCAGAACAAGGGGCTAAAGCTAGTGAAAGACAAATTAAAACTAAAGCAGTACCAGCACAGTGGACCTCCATTTTTACTTTCAATAAGTTAAAATCATTTTCATCCCCTACAGGTTCAAATCATTCTATTCCTACAGGAAGTCCAGAAATAGATTATCTTGAACTTTTTATAGATTCCAATTTTTGCGGAAAAATTGTGGAGGAAACCAACAGATATGCAGCTCAGATTCAAGCTAAAAAGGCAGATCTAAAATGGGAAGTTACAAATTCAAGGGAGATACAGGCCTATTTAGGTATTTTGATATATATGGAGATGGTGGATTTACCTGAAACCAGAGATTACTTTTTGGGGGATTTTTGCATTTGTCCAATTGTAAGACAGGCAATGACGTTGCTCCGCTTTCAAAAGATATCATAGTACCTTCACCTGAATGACGAATCTGCAAGGCCACGATTAGGGATAGATTCTTACAATTATCTGTATAAAGTACGACCTGCTTTAGACATAATCAAAAAGTTTGCGAGTGTCTACAAACCAAATTGTGAACTTTCTTTTGACGAAGCGATGATAGGCTTCAAAGGACGCTTCTTTTTAAAACAATATATGCCTGCTAAACCAACAAAATGGGGGATAAAGGCATGGGGTATTGCAGATAGTAAAAGTGGGTATTTATTGAAATGTAAACTCTATCTGGGAAAAAAGGAGGCGAGAAACAGTGATCTTCTACTTGGGGAACAGGTTGTTTGTTAAAAATATACAGGGTTTTGGCATCACGTATATTTTGATCATTTTTTTACTTCGACGCGGCTAATGAAATTACTTTAGGACAGTAAAATGTATGCGTGTGGTACAACTCGTGCTGGAAGGAAAGACTGGCCAAAACAACTGAAATTGAAAAGGGGCAAATCTTGCAAACTGCAACATGAAGGTGTAACTGCGGTTGTTTGGCATGATAACAGGGACGTTCTTTTATTATCTACAAACTCGTAATATGGCAGGGATTGATCTGGCAGACCAAAGGAGGGAATATTACGGTGTCGGCCGACCATCAGAAAATAGTGGAAATACCTGTTCCATTTCGTAGTGAATGTTGGTATCGTTAATAGTTTTATTATATACGACATTTCGAACGACCTACTTCTACGGCTCATGGCAATAGGCTTCTTTACTACAGGCAAAATTTAGTGCAACAGTTAATCGCAGACTTCATGTCACATAAGCGAGCGGGATTTCAGCGTAGCCTACCTTCTGCTACTCCTGCACCAAGTTCTCTTCACACCCTCGTAAAAATTCAAGGCCGGGTGAAATCGTGTGCTCAGTGCATAGTGAAGAAAAGGAAAACACTTATCAGGTTGTGGCATACAGTCACAATACAAGTGCAAACAGTGTGATATTGTGTTGTGTAGAGTTGGGTGCTTCCTCAATTATCATGAGGCAAAGGGGGTGGAAATTCAAAACTAATACAAGGGTGTACATACGAAACCATTAATAATCTTAAGTGTATATATAACATTTTTATGGTGCAAGAGAATAGTCTAGATAACATGTTATGGACATGCTGCAATATCTTTGCTGCAATAATGGCAGGGATGTAAACATTTTAAGGGTGAGTACCATAATAATTTTGCATAAATTATTGTATTTATTTTACTTAAGTACAGCAGATTTTATTCTGGTTTATAATATCCTAAAGTAACGAATTCCATTGCCATTAATATTGCGGAGTTATAAAGATGCATTGCAAAGGGGTGCATGTATCTAAATGTTGTTTGTCTACAAAGGGGTTGATGTTTGCAGTTTTAAATTATTGAACTAATATTTAATCTTATTTACTTCAAACTAATTTTAAATGAGTTATTAATTAATCAATTTCATTTAGCTACTAAAAGATATAATTATGCGTGTATATAGGTCACTGTAGTAGCAGCTCAGAATTTAAATGGACACAATTCTGCTTGGAGAACAACTAGCTAATACTCTATGCGCAGCAAAGGGTTAATGTTTACTCCTCAAATCTATGATGAATTTTCAATAAAGACTGACTGTATTTTATATATATTTCGGCTTTATAATGTACAAACACTTTTTTGGTACCCAAGACTATAGTTATTAACATCTTATCACTTTTATCCATTCTTGCCTATTGCACCATAAATCTTCCTCAATTTCCATAATTGCCCCTTTAATTCCTTGAATCCACGCCATACGGTCTTCCTTTTCTCCTCCTTCCTGGTGGCATCCACCCCATTATCTTTTGGATAATCTTTAATCTTGCATTCTTTTAGCATGCCCATACCATTCTAATTGTTTCTGTTGAATAAATTCTAAAATTGAACTTTGAACATTTATATTTTCTTTTATAATCTCATTTCTAATTGATATCCTAGCAGATCTTCTCCAATAATCCATTTTTAACTGATACACATGTCACAGCCATAGTTATAATACTTTAACTATTGTATTTGAAAAATTGTAGTTTTATTTCTTTTGAGACCTGTTTATACCATTCAAGGTAGATATAGCACACTTTCCTGAGTTTAACTTTGAACTTATTCCTTTTCTTGTTCCCCATCTTGTGTAATCTTTACTCCCAAGTATTTATATTCCCCTATTTCATCTTCCAGTACCAAATCTTGATGAACATATCCAATGCCCACATATTTGGTTTCATTCATATTTATTTTTGGGCAAGAATAAACTGATCATCTGCAAACTGCAGGGGGTATATTGTTGAGTCAACATCTATTACACTTATTTTTCCAACCTTCTATAATGCAGGAGATACATAACATGCCTGTCATACTCCTTTATTAGCATGAAATCTGCTTGACAAATATTTTGTAATTTTTTTTGTTTATATTCTAGATGTTATTCCTTGGAATTTTGTAAAGTACCAAAACTGTGATTGTCGTCTGATACTATCGACTGCCGCCATGCAGTATGCTTTTCTAAACTCAAACATTCTCCATAAATAGTTCCTTCAACTTGGTTACAGCTGAGCCAGTATTTTGTTGTGTAGCAGGTACCAAAGTTTCATCACTTCCATATATTTAAATGGTATCGTACGTCCCACCCATTTTATTTTCATGCTAACAGGTTTGGCCTAGTGGGATGAATCAGGTGGTGATCTCTTTGGCCCACATTTGGGAGGTCCCAGGTTCAAATCCCTGGTCCAATCAATCTGACTTAAGGTTTTTTTTTCACGGTTTTCCTCAGTTGCTAGGCAAATGCTGGGTTGGATAATTTGATCTGTTAATTTTCCTGCCACCCCTTTTACCACTATATTTCATTTCCTTCTCCTTCACTGCCATACCAGGCATTGAGCTGATCACCCGTCCTGGATACGCTACGACCACAGTTTGCTTGCTCCTCCATGGTGTATGGTTACCATGCTAGCCTTTAGTTCCTGAGGTTATGGGTTCAAATCCGGCAGAGGGCGACAGATATTTTCAGGCATAAAAATCCTTAGCATGTCTTCCTTCAGAAGAGAAGTGAAGCTGGTGGTCCCGTGTCGTAGATTTACAGCGCGTAAAAGAACCTCAAGCCTGATAAAGAGGCCTCTGAGCAAAATTACCAGTCTTTCTTATGCAATATAGAATGGGATGCTAAGTACCACAAAAGTTAAAAAGCGTCCATAAATGCAACTCAATCCCCCTCCCCAATCAACAGGCATTGGCTTATAGGAATATAAGAGTTACCAACCTAGGATAATCAGAAGAAGAGGAAGAAAGAAAGACGCTATAGGTTTTCTTTAAATTTTTCTTATAGATTAATTTCGTGAGTTAATTAATATTGGACTCACCAGCCTGTGTGTAAAATTGTGTTTAATTTTCTAGTTTGTTAATTCTCGATGTTTCCACATACAAGCATAAATATGCGTAATGAAGTGTTTATTAGCTATCAGTAAACAGAACCATAACCTTATAGGAGACAGCCTCCCGCAATGTTTATGGTTCATAGTGGTGTAATGTTACAACTCCAGCTCGAGAGGGTATAATGTAAGAGTTGTGACATAGTGTTTGTTCAGTTACTGATACAAACAATGTTTGTTATATTTCAATGGTTTCCTATGCCCAAGACAAGAGTTGATCTACAGTTGAGGAAAGATATTTTTGTACAAAAGATGCCACCCATGTTCCTTCAACTACAAGAGGAAATAACAGAGTACAGAGTAATTTTTAGGAGGCCATTCACTAACAGAACCACCTCCATCTTGTGTTGCAATTTGGCATCGAGAGGGCTTCATCGACAAGAATTCTGCCCCTCAAGAGTTTAAGATGGTAGAAATGTAAGAGTAATGTTATACTAGGTATTCATTTTTGTCGTGATTTCCCACGCCATCGGTGGCGAAGCAAGTTTATGCACTTTTGAGAATAGAGAGTAAAAACAAAAATGGCTGCTTGGGCACTGGACACAGTATAAACAATGAATTTCTTTACAATACATATGCTGTAGAGCTGAATACAATGGCAGTGAGATTCAAGTTGACAAAGAACATCGCGCTTAGATAAATTGATGCCTATGACAGGCTGAAGTTTCTATTTAACATATACACCTAGATTGCCATGAGAGAAATTAAACACAAAGTAGTGTGTGTTTCACTAGTACAACACGTAGCGATGTAAAGAGAGAGGTTAAGTTATTATTCATGAAAAACATCATTCAAAATGTAACAGTCACAAGTATGAACGTTGTGGAAGTTGTGTGTAATTTTAACAACGGTGAAGCTAATGATATGGGAAGAGGTGCCCAGGCCTTCAGAGCCCCCACATCTAATCTAAAATTAAATTATTTGACAACAAATTCATACTTTGTGCACGTTTACAGTGTGGAAATAAACTCACTGTCACCTGTCTGGGTATGACACAATAGAAACAAATTTTGGTCGAATAGGATACACAGCCAGCTCTCAATGTCATTGCTTTGATTGAGCATTTCTAGCTGCCATCAGCAAACTGTGAGAAGTGTTTCCTAATATCCTACTCGTACAAAGCATTCTAAAATTTCTGTTCTGTTTACCAAATTATTTACATAACTGATCTCGGTGCAGTGATCTTGGCAACAGTTAAAATGTAACTTTCAAAACTCTAATTAAAAAATCTGATGTTTGCACTCACATGACTTTCTCTACTCTTGTACAAACTACTTTTAAAACGTTTATTCTCCATCCACTTCATGCTAATCGAGATATTGAGATGTTAATCTTATTGCTAATTTTCTTGTAAGTGCAAGGGGGATATGGTAGGCTTTAAGCAATACTCAAATGTTTTAAGAGCTGGTTGCTATGTGCAGCATTCCATTCTCTTTGAATGTCCAGGACATAAAAAAAACGAATAACGAATTCCCATTTGAGAAAAAGTATAAGTATTGGAAAAGTCTTACAAATATCCAGGAACATCTCAGAAATGGTTCACTCCACAATATATATATATATATATATATATATATATATATATATATATATATATGACATAAATGGTGTGTTTTAACGAGATCTATATTTTTTGTGTAGTAAAACTTTGTCTATCTCTTACAGTTTACCAGTTATGCGAAAGTCATTCAGAATGGAGAGGACTTTTGGAGACATTTCCAGAAAATTCAAGATACACATATCATTTGCCATGAAAATATCTTAAACATATGATATTTTATTAAAAATCGTTAGAGCACTTTTGAGAAAATCAAAATTTTCAAAAATGTTCCATGTAAAGGGTAGTCTGGGGTGGGGGATTTTCTTGAAAATCTTCGTGTTGCATCTTGTAAGATACTAAACTGAAATACCAAGTTTGGTATTTATCCAGCTTTCTGTTTTTGAGTTATGCTGTTCACAGACAGACAGACATGTTTCCAAAACTGCTTTATTTGGACTCAGAGCACCTCAAAACATGTATTTCTGGTGAAATCTCAGTACGGAATTCTTGGGTGGAATGCAATACTTTTGCTACTTACTGTATGCAGTAGAGAAAGTAAAAAGTATTTTAAGGAACACAATGAGAGAAGCCAGGATAAGTGTGTTACCTGTTTTGAGCATAGAAAACAAAAACTTGTATAATATGAGCACAAGTTACAACTTTGCACAAAAGGTGAGATTATACAGTCCCATATTGTTACCCAATTGCAACAAGTCAGTGTCTATGCATGTATGTGCTATAAAATAGTTGCATCCAAATATGCTTCTGAGCATTCATAATTATTTCATGGCACCCCAAACAGTTCAAATAAGAAATAATCATATTTAGGAGCAACAGATTGTGAAAACAATACAAGTTTCAGCAAAACAGTCGAGTAGCTAACTAATACAATCAGCCTACCCAAGCCAGGGTTATCAATCAACAAGCATGATGTCAAGGATATAAATGAACACTTAGTACAATCAAAATGTCCATAGAGCTCTTGGTGAGTCTGTAGAGAAGGAACAGAGAGCCTCTGGCACTGTTGCTGCAAGGACTCTTGTGTCACTGTTACACAACTTGTGGAAGGAGAAAACTATCATCACGTATTTACTGGTTCAACCCTGAACGGCAAACACAAGTGTAGGGAGGGAGCTCATGATGGACAATCTTGCCCAAATAAAAGCATGCATCCAGAAAGTTTTAGTGGTCACATTTTTACTTTCTCTTCTATGTAATTACAATAACTAGAGGAAGTTTTGTATTCCATAAAAAAATTCAATGTTCAAATTTCACCAGAAATACACGATTACAGTCTCCCTGAACCCAACAAAAGCATTTTTTAAAAAAAAAAGGTTCATGTGTCTGTGAACAGCATAACCAAAAGTGGTTAGTATTTTCATTAGCATCTTCCAAAGATGTAACACCAACATTTTCAAGAAAATTCCTCCACCCCAAACCACCTTTTACATGAAAAGTTTTTAAAAAGTTTTGATTTTCTCAAAATGGCTCTAATGATTTTGATTAAAATACCATTTGTTTAAGATATTTACATAACAAAAGAAATGCATTTCTTGAATTTTCTGAGAAGTCCTCTTCACTCTCAATGAATTTTGTATAGCTGTGAGTGGTAGACAAAATCTTACTACACCTCTTGCTAAAACATACAATATATGTCAAATAAAATTTCTTTTGTGAGATATTCTTTGTTATTGGTTTGAATTTTAAAATTCTTATACTTTTTTTCAGCTGATTCTACACCAAAAACAATCCCTATGGTCTTTAAAAAGTATAATTAATTCAATTAATCTTATACAAAATAAAACTAATTAATACTTTTCTCGATTTTTTCTCATGATCATATAAAGAGCATGGAATTTCAAACCTTCACTTAGCGACGCACTCTTTCAAAATACGACTATCGCTTTACCTACATCAAAATGTGTAAATGTGAATGGTTTTTCTGGATTAACAAAAAGTAGATAGTAGAGTAAGTTTTAGTTTGTAGAAGAGTGGGTAGATAAAGTCATGTGAATGCAACACATCAGAATTTTTATAATAAAGTTTTTACAGCATCAGTCTCAGTCTTTGCTGAAGAACCCTCGTAAGTATAGCAATTTGATTTCTTTGTCCTGCATTTCTCACCTTTTCTTAATTTGGTTACCATTTTTTAATTACCACATTTGTTACATTTAGCTTGTTTTATTTTCAGTGTTTATGTCACATCAGTTTCAGAGAAATGCTGGTTTATGTGCTGCTCCAACAAGGAATTACTGCGGTATGAATCAAATCACCTTTTTATTTTCTCTCCCTATGAACAGACACACCTAAATGTAATTTAAACATGCAGTGTACCAACCTTATCTTTCCCATTCTGTTCTCCAGGCAGACCAACACGCCCTCGCTGCCGTCGAAACCTGACGATGATGCTTCTTGAGTCCAGCACAAGGTTGTGGGTTTGTCGATAGGCCTTGATTGCCTCATCCACTGAGTTGTATCGGATAAAAGCGTACCTGTGGGAACCAGGAAGAGTGTGGACACGTTTATATCAGCTTCTACAGTGTATACATAAGCACATTTTCATCCCAATAAGCAAACTCTTTTCATTTACATAAACAGGTTGTCTACACTTGAGTTGGATCTAACACCATGGTTCTTGATATGTTATATGCCAGATTCACTACCTACCTGCTTATCATATACACGTTATATTAACTATGTCACTTTTTAGATAGCTATGCGTAATAAATTCATAATTTTAAAACTTTAAACTTCTTGTTCTCCACTTCAGCTAACCTTGTAATCTCCGCTGTACTCCCAGTTTTATTTTAAATATTTCTCTCAGCCATTTCCGTGCTGCAAATTACTCCCTCCACGTTTAATTTCTTCAATTCTAGAATAAAGTGGAGGTAATTTTCTGTACCCCCACATAATGAACTGTACTCATTTCACCTTTCATACCTGTGTTCTGAACCATGTCCACCCCACCCTCCCTAATTTATTGCATATTTCTATATAGTTTTCCCTCCCCAGTCTTGTTTAATTTCCCTATGTAACACTAAGATTTTCTTATCTCTGATACTGCTAAAAAGCATTGTTTATAAATATTCTTTATTCTTTGTCTGACTACTTTCCAGAACCCTCCATCTAATGATTCTCTCTCCTTCCATAAATTCCCCATGCCAATTTCCTCTACGATACCCTGTAATATCATTGTCTACTTATCGATCATTGTTTATTCCTCCCGCATAACTGCCTTACAATACTTTGCTGTTCCACTAATTTAACCCTATACCAATACTTCAGCAATGTTTCAATTATGAGGGCTCTACTTCCAGTTCTGACCAACGTCGCATGCTAGAGCCATAATTAACTGGCGGAACATGCACATTTAGCCATCCTTCCCCCCATATAGCTAATACCAGCAAGAAATCATTCACTGGTCGGCCCTCATGTAAGTACCAATACACATATCGTGGAACAAAGGGTGCTAACAATGAGAATGCATTTCAATCACCATTTGATAACAAAGTGGAAGTCAATTTGAACATTGGCATTATATTTCCAATGACATTCTTTAAACCGCTTCCAATTCAGCCAACATAATACAGGTTAGTCAACGTAAATTTGATATAGTGAACATTTTTTAAATGCCATTGCTATTTGTGATTACTCTAGTGGTACCAAGCTTCATTCCTTATTTATATGTCCATAAGAGTTGTTCTTTCTTTGTTAATTTTTAATGGTTTTGCTGTTTTATATAGATTCTGCTAGTGTTCTTGAGTTGCATGTAATGAAGCTTCTGCTAGAACAACCAACGCTAAACGGGTCTGCAGGTATTAGTATCTGAGGTAGGGACACACATTTGCTGGAACTTCCTCCATTTTCCCAGTTTGCAGCTAGAGACAGCTCTAGTGACTGTTTCATGTCATGTTCGCCTTGAATAAGTTCTACAGTGAAGAGTATAATATGTAGAATACAGATCTAATAAGCTGTATCCAGGAACGACAACAAGAAACTTGGTTGGTACCCAATGTTGCGCAGTTGACAATGACTCCATTCGCTCTCTTGCACTCCAGTATTTTGATGAGAGGTTGGTATCTAATGTTGTACAGTTGGCAATGAAGCTATTTGCTCTCTTGCACTCCAGTATTTTGATGAGAGGTTGGTATCTAATGTTGCGCAGTTGACAATGACTTCATTCGCTCTCTTGCACTCCAGTATTTTGATGAGAGGTTGATATCTAATGTTGCGCAGTTGACAATGACTCCATTCGCTCTCTTGCACTCCAGTATTTTGATGAGAGGTTGGTATCTAATGTTGTACAGTTGACAATGACTCCATTCACTCTCTTGCACACCAGTATTTTGATGAGAGGTTGATATCTAATGTTGTACAGTTGACAATGACTCCATTCACTCTCTTGCACTCCAGTATTTTGATGAGAGGTTGGTATCTAATGTTGTACAGTTGGCAATGAAGCTATTTGCTCTCTTGCACTCCAGTATTTTGATGAGAGGTTGGTATCTAATGTTGTACAGTTGGCAATGAAGCTATTTGCTCTCTTGCACTCCAGTATTTTGATGAGAGGTTGGTATCTAATGTTGCGCAGTTGACAATGACTTCATTCGCTCTCTTGCACTCCAGTATTTTAATGAGAGGTTGGTATCTAATGTTGTACAGTTGACAATGACTCCATTCACTCTCTTGCACACCAGTATTTTGATGAGAGGTTGATATCTAATGTTGTACAGTTGACAACGACTCCATTCGCTTTCTTGCACTCCAGTATTTTGATGAGAGGTTGATATCTAATGTTGTACAGTTGACAATGACTCCATTCGCTTTCTTGCACTCCAGTATTTTGATGAGAGGTTGATATCTAATGTTGTACAGTTGACAATGACTCCATTCACTCTCTTGCACTCCAGTATTTTGATGAGAGGTATATCTAATGTTGTACAGTTGACAATGACTCCATTCGCTTTCTTGCACTCCAGTATTTTGATGAGAGGTATATCTAATGTTGTACAGTTGACAATGACTCCATTCGCTGTCTTGCACTCCAGTATTTTGATGAGAGGTTGATATCTAATGTTGTACAGTTGACAATGACTCCATTCACTCTCTTGCACTCCAGTATTTTGATGAGAGGTTGATATCTAATGTTGTACAGTTGACAATGACTTCATTCACTCTCTTGCACTCCAGTATTTTGATGAGAGGTTGGTATCTAATGTTGTACAGTTGACAATGACTCCATTCACTCTCTTGCACTCCAGTATTTTGATGAGAGGTTGATATCTAATGTTGTACAGTTGACAATGACTCCATTCACTCTCTTGCACTCCAGTATTTTGATGAGAGGTTGGTATCTAATGTTGTACAGTTGGCAATGAAGCTATTTGCTCTCTTGCACTCCAGTATTTTGATGAGAGGTTGGTATCTAATGTTGCGCAGTTGACAATGACTTCATTCGCTCTCTTGCACTCCAGTATTTTAATGAGAGGTTGGTATCTAATGTTGTACAGTTGACAATGACTCCATTCACTCTCTTGCACACCAGTATTTTGATGAGAGGTTGATATCTAATGTTGTACAGTTGACAACGACTCCATTCACTTTCTTGCACTCCAGTATTTTGATGAGAGGTTGATATCTAATGTTGTACAGTTGACAATGACTCCATTCGCTTTCTTGCACTCCAGTATTTTGATGAGAGGTTGATATCTAATGTTGTACAGTTGACAATGACTCCATTCACTCTCTTGCACTCCAGTATTTTGATGAGAGGTATATCTAATGTTGTACAGTTGACAATGACTCCATTCGCTTTCTTGCACTCCAGTATTTTGATGAGAGGTATATCTAATGTTGTACAGTTGACAATGACTCCATTCGCTTTCTTGCACTCCAGTATTTTGATGAGAGGTTGATATCTAATGTTGTACAGTTGACAATGACTCCATTCACTCTCTTGCACTCCAGTATTTTGATGAGAGGTTGATATCTAATGTTGTACAGTTGACAATGACTCCATTCACTCTCTTGCACTCCAGTATTTTGATGAGAGGTTGGTATCTAATGTTGTACAGTTGACAATGACTCCATTCACTCTCTTGCACTCCAGTATTTTGATGAGAGGTTGATATCTAATGTTGTACAGTTGACAATGACTCCATTCACTCTCTTGCACTCCAGTATTTTAATGAGAGGTTGGTATCTAATGTTGTACAGTTGACAATGACTCCATTCACTCTCTTGCACTCCAGTATTTTGATGAGAGGTTGGTATCTAATGTTGTACAGTTGACCATGACTCCATTCGCTTTCTTGCACTCCAGTATTTTGATGAGAGGTTGATATCTAATGTTGTACAGTTGACAATAACTCCATTCGCTTTCTTGCACTCCAGTATTTTGTTGAGAGGTTGGTATCTAATGTTGTACAGTTGACAATGACTCCATTCACTCTCTTGCACTCCAGTATTTTGATGAGAGGTTGATATCTAATGTTGCGCAATTGACAATGACTCCATTCGCTCTCGTGCACTTCAGTATTTTGATGAGAGGTTGGTATCTAATGTTGTATAGTAGACAATGACTCCATTTACTCTCTTATACTCCAGTATTTTGATGAGAGGTTGATATCTAATGTTGTACAGTTGACATTGACTCCATTCACTTTCTTGCACTCCAGTATTTTGATGAGAGGTTGATATCTAATGTTGCGTAGTTGACAATAACTCCATTCGCTCTCGTGCACTTCAGTATTTTGATGAGAGGTTGGTATCTAATGTTGTACAGTTGACAATGACTCCATTCACTCTCTTGCACACCAGTATTTTGATGAGAGGTTGATATCTAATGTTGTACAGTTGACAATGACTCCATTCACTCTCTTGCACTCCAGTATTTTGATGAGAGGTTGGTATCTAATGTTGTACAGTTGGCAATGAAGCTATTTGCTCTCTTGCACTCCAGTATTTTGATGAGAGGTTGGTATCTAATGTTGTACAGTTGGCAATGAAGCTATTTGCTCTCTTGCACTCCAGTATTTTGATGAGAGGTTGGTATCTAATGTTGCGCAGTTGACAATGACTTCATTCGCTCTCTTGCACTCCCGTATTTTAATGAGAGGTTGATATCTAATGTTGTACAGTTGACAATGACTCCATTCACTCTCTTGCACACCAGTATTTTATGAGAGGTTGATATCTAATGTTGTACAGTTGACAACGACTCCATTCGCTTTCTTGCACTCCAGTATTTTGATGAGAGGTTGATATCTAATGTTGTACAGTTGACAATGACTCCATTCGCTTTCTTGCACTCCAGTATTTTGATGAGAGGTTGATATCTAATGTTGTACAGTTGACAATGACTCCATTCACTCTCTTGCACTCCAGTATTTTGATGAGAGGTATATCTAATGTTGTACAGTTGACAATGACTCCATTCGCTTTCTTGCACTCCAGTATTTTGATGAGAGGTATATCTAATGTTGTACAGTTGACAATGACTCCATTCGCTTTCTTGCACTCCAGTATTTTGATGAGAGGTTGATATCTAATGTTGTACAGTTGACAATGACTCCATTCACTCTCTTGCACTCCAGTATTTTGATGAGAGGTTGATATCTAATGTTGTACAGTTGACAATGACTCCATTCACTCTCTTGCACTTCAGTATTTTGATGAGAGGTTGGTATCTAATGTTGTACAGTTGACAATGACTCCATTCACTCTCTTGCACTCCAGTATTTTGATGAGAGGTTGATATCTAATGTTGTACAGTTGACAATGACTCCATTCACTCTCTTGCACTCCAGTATTTTAATGAGAGGTTGGTATCTAATGTTGTACAGTTGACAATGACTCCATTCACTCTCTTGCACTCCAGTATTTTGATGAGAGGTTGGTATCTAATGTTGTACAGTTGACAATGACTCCATTCGCTTTCTTGCACTCCAGTATTTTGATGAGAGGTTGATATCTAATGTTGTACAGTTGACAATAACTCCATTCGCTTTCTTGCACTCCAGTATTTTGTTGAGAGGTTGGTATCTAATGTTGTACAGTTGACAATGACTCCGTTCACTCTCTTGCACTCCAGTATTTTGATGAGAGGTTGATATCTAATGTTGCGCAATTGACAATGACTCCATTCACTCTCGTGCACTTCAGTATTTTGATGAGAGGTTGGTATCTAATGTTGTATAGTAGACAATGACTCCATTTACTCTCTTATACTCCAGTATTTTGATGAGAGGTTGATATCTAATGTTGTACAGTTGACATTGACTCCATTCACTTTCTTGCACTCCAGTATTTTGATGAGAGGTTGATATCTAATGTTGCGTAGTTGACAATAACTCCATTCGCTCTCGTGCACTTCAGTATTTTGATGAGAGGTTGGTATCTAATGTTGTATAGTTGACAATGACTCCATTCACTCTCTTACACTCCAGTATTTTGATGAGAGGTTGATATCTAATGTTGTACAGTTGACAATGACTCCATTCACTCTCTTATACACCAGTATTTTGATGAGAGGTTGATATCTAATGTTGTACAGTTGACAATGACTCCATTCACTCTCTTATACTCCAGTATTTTGATGAGAGGTTGATATCTAATGTTGTACAGTTGACAATGACTCCATTCACTCTCTTATACTCCAGTATTTTGATGAGAGGTTGATATCTAATGTTGTACAGTTGACAATGACTCCATTCACTCTCTTATACTCCAGTATTTTGATGACAGGTTGATATCTAATGTTGTATAGTTGACAATGACTCCATTCCCTCTCTTATACTCCAGTATTTTGATGAGAGGTTGATATCTAATGTTGTACAGTTGACAATGACTCCATTCACTCTCTTATACTCCAGTATTTTGATGAGAGGTTGATATCTAATGTTGTGCAGTTGACAATAACTCCATTCGCTCTCGTGCACTTCAGTAATTTGATGAGAGGTTGGTATCTAATGTTGTATAGTTGACAATGACTCCATTCACTCTCTTATACTCCAGTATTTTGATGAGAGGTTGATATCTAATGTTGTACAGTTGACAATGACTCCATTCACTCTCTTATACACCAGTATTTTGATGAGAGGTTGATATCTAATGTTGTACAGTTGACAATGACTCCATTCACTCTCTTATACTCCAGTATTTTGATGAGTGGTTGATATCTAATGTTGTACAGTTGACAATGATCCATTTACTCTCTTATACTCCAGTATTTTGATGAGAGCTTGATATCTAATGTTGTACAGTTGACAATGACTCCATTTACTCTCTTATACTCCAGTATTTTGATGAGAGGTTGGTATCTAATGTTGTATAGTAGACAATGACTCCATTCACTCTCTTATACTCCAGTAGTTTGATGAGAGGTTGGTATCTAATGTTGTACAGTTGACAATGACTCCATTTACTCTCTTATACTCCAGTATTTTGATGACAGGTTGGTATCTAATGTTGTATAGTAGACAATGACTCCATTCACTCTCTTATACTCCAGTATTTTGATGAGAGGTTGGTATCTAATGTTGTATAGTAGACAATGACTCCATTCACTCTCTTATACTCCAGTATTTTGATGAGAGGTTGGTATCTAATGTTGTATAGTAGACAATGACTCCATTCACTCTCTTATACACCAGTATTTTGATGAGAGGTTGATATCTAATGTTGCGCAGTTGACAATAACTCCATTCGCTCTCGTGCACTTCAGTATTTTGATGAGAGGTTGGTATCTAATGTTGTATAGTTGACAATGACTCCATTCACTCTCTTATACTCCAGTATTTTGATGAGAGGTTGATATCTAATGTTGTACAGTTGACAATGACTCCATTTACTCTCTTATACACCAGTATTTTGATGAGAGGTTGATATCTAATGTTGTACAGTTGACAATGACTCCATTCACTCTCTTATACTCCAGTATTTTGATGAGAGGTTGATATCTAATGTTGTACAGTTGACAATGACTCCATTTACTCTCTTATACTCCAGTATTTTGATGAGAGGTTGGTATCTAATGTTGTATAGTAGACAATGACTCCATTCACTCTCTTATACACCAGTATTTTGATGAGAGGTTGATATCTAATGTTGTACAGTTGACAATGACTCCATTCACTCTCTTATACACCAGTATTTTGATGAGAGGTTGATATCTAATGTTGCACAGTTGACAATGACTCCATTCACTCTCTTATACTCCAGTATTTTGATGAGAGGTTGGTATCTAATGTTGTATAGTAGACAATGACTCCATTCACTCTCTTATACACCAGTATTTTGATGAGAGGTTGATATCTAATGTTGTACAGTTGACAATGACTCCATTCACTCTCTTATACTCCAGTATTTTGATGAGAGGTTGATATCTAATGTTGTATATTTGACAATGACTCCATTTACTTTCTTGCACTCCAGTATTTTGATGAGA
The DNA here is from genome assembly GCA_030765065.1 of Deroplatys truncata. Lineage (NCBI taxonomy): Eukaryota > Metazoa > Arthropoda > Insecta > Mantodea > Mantidae > Deroplatys > Deroplatys truncata. The sequence goes on from CM060981.1 coordinate 15,646,055, forward strand.
GGTTGATATCTAATGTTGTATAGTTGACAATGACTCCATTCACTCTCTTATACTCCAGTATTTTGATGAGAGGTTGATATCTAATGTTGTACAGTTGACAATGACTCCATTCACTCTCTTATACTCCAGTATTTTGATGAGAGGTTGATATCTAATGTTGTATAGTTGACAATGACTCCATTCACTCTCTTATACTCCAGTATTTTGATGAGAGGTTGATATCTAATGTTGTACAGTTGACAATGACTCCATTTACTTTCTTGCACTCCAGTATTTTGATGAGAGGTTGGTATCTAATGTTGTACAGTTGACATTGACTCCATTCACTTTCTTGCACTCCAGTATTTTGATGAGAGGTTGATATATAATGTTGCACAGTAGACAATGAAGCTATTTGCTCTCTTGCACTCCAGTATTTTGATGAGAGGTATATCTAATGTTGTACAGTTGACAATGACTCCATTCGCTTTCTTGCACTCCAGTATTTTGATGAGAGGTTGATATCTAATGTTGTACAGTTGACAATGACTCCATTCGCTTTCTTGCACTCCAGTATTTTGATGAGAGGTTGATATCTAATGTTGTACAGTTGACAATGACTCCATTCACTCTCTTGCACTCCAGTATTTTGATGAGAGGTATATCTAATGTTGTACAGTTGACAATGACTCCATTCGCACTCTTGCACACCAGTATTTTGATGAGAGGTTGGTATCTAATGTTGTACAGTTGACAATGACTCCATTCACTCTCTTGCACACAAGTATTTTGATGAGAGGTTGATATCTAATGTTGTACAGTTGACAATGACTCCATTCGCTCTCGTGCACTTCAGTATTTTGATGAGAGGTTGATATCTAATGTTGCGCAGTTGACAATGAAGCTATTTCCTCTCTTGCACTCCAGTATTTTGATGAGAGGTTGATATCTAATGTTGTACAGTAGACAATGACTCCATTCACTCTCTTGCATTCCAGTATTTTGATGAGAGGTTGGTATCTAATGTTTCACAGTTGACAATAACTCCATTCACTTTCTTGCACTCCAGTATTTTGATAAGAGGTTGGTATCTAAGGTTGTACAGTTGACAATGACTCCATTCACTCTCTTGCACTCCAGCATTTTGATGAGAGGTTGATATCTAATGTTGCACAGTTGACAATAACTCCATTCACTTTCTTGCACTCCAGTATTTTGATGAGAGGTTGGTATATAATGTTGCACAGTAGACAATGAAGCTATTTCCTCTCTTGCACTGCAGTATTTTGATGAGAGGTTGATATCTAATGTTGTACAGTTGACAATGACTCCATTCACTCTCTTATACTCCAGTATTTTGATGAGAGGTTGATATCTAATGTTGTATAGTTGACAATGACTCCATTCCCTCTCTTATACTCCAGTATTTTGATGAGAGGTTGATATCTAATGTTGTACAGTTGACAATGACTCCATTCACTCTCTTATACTCCAGTATTTTGATGAGAGGTTGATATCTAATGTTGTGCAGTTGACAATAACTCCATTCGCTCTCGTGCACTTCAGTATTTTGATGAGAGGTTGGTATCTAATGTTGTATAGTTGACAATGACTCCATTCACTCTCTTATACTCCAGTATTTTGATGAGAGGTTGATATCTAATGTTGTACAGTTGACAATGACTCCATTCACTCTCTTATACACCAGTATTTTGATGAGAGGTTGATATCTAATGTTGTACAGTTGACAATGACTCCATTCACTCTCTTATACTCCAGTATTTTGATGAGTGGTTGATATCTAATGTTGTACAGTTGACAATGATCCATTTACTCTCTTATACTCCAGTATTTTGATGAGAGGTTGATATCTAATGTTGTACAGTTGACAATGACTCCATTTACTCTCTTATACTCCAGTATTTTGATGAGAGGTTGGTATCTAATGTTGTATAGTAGACAATGACTCCATTCACTCTCTTATACTCCAGTAGTTTGATGAGAGGTTGGTATCTAATGTTGTACAGTTGACAATGACTCCATTTACTCTCTTATACTCCAGTATTTTGATGAGAGGTTGGTATCTAATGTTGTATAGTAGACAATGACTCCATTCACTCTCTTATACTCCAGTATTTTGATGAGAGGTTGGTATCTAATGTTGTATAGTAGACAATGACTCCATTCACTCTCTTGTACTCCAGTATTTTGATGAGAGGTTGGTATCTAATGTTGTATAGTAGACAATGACTCCATTCACTCTCTTATACACCAGTATTTTGATGAGAGGTTCATATCTAATGTTGCGCAGTTGACAATAACTCCATTCGCTCTCGTGCACTTCAGTATTTTGATGAGAGGTTGGTATCTAATGTTGTATAGTTGACAATGACTCCATTCACTCTCTTATACTCCAGTATTTTGATGAGAGGTTGATATCTAATGTTGTACAGTTGACAATGACTCCATTTACTCTCTTATACACCAGTATTTTGATGAGAGGTTGATATCTAATGTTGTACAGTTGACAATGACTCCATTCACTCTCTTATACTCCAGTATTTTGATGAGAGGTTGATATCTAATGTTGTACAGTTGACAATGACTCCATTTACTCTCTTATACTCCAGTATTTTGATGAGAGGTTGGTATCTAATGTTGTATAGTAGACAATGACTCCATTCACTCTCTTATACACCAGTATTTTGATGAGAGGTTGATATCTAATGTTGTACAGTTGACAATGACTCCATTCACTCTCTTATACACCAGTATTTTGATGAGAGGTTGATATCTAATGTTGCACAGTTGACAATGACTCCATTCACTCTCTTATACTCCAGTATTTTGATGAGAGGTTGGTATCTAATGTTGTATAGTAGACAATGACTCCATTCACTCTCTTATACACCAGTATTTTGATGAGAGGTTGATATCTAATGTTGTACAGTTGACAATGACTCCATTCACTCTCTTATACTCCAGTATTTTGCTGAGAGGTTGATATCTAATGTTGTATAGTTGACAATGACTCCATTTACTTTCTTGCACTCCAGTATTTTGATGAGAGGTTGATATCTAATGTTGTATAGTTGACAATGACTCCATTCACTCTCTTATACTCCAGTATTTTGATGAGAGGTTGATATCTAATGTTGTACAGTCGACAATGACTCCATTCACTCTCTTATACTCCAGTATTTTGATGAGAGGTTGATATCTAATGTTGTATAGTTGACAATGACTCCATTCACTCTCTTATACTCCAGTATTTTGATGAGAGGTTGATATCTAATGTTGTACAGTTGACAATGACTCCATTTACTTTCTTGCACTCCAGTATTTTGATGAGAGGTTGGTATCTAATGTTGTACAGTTGACATTGACTCCATTCACTTTCTTGCACTCCAGTATTTTGATGAGAGGTTGATATATAATGTTGCACAGTAGGCAATGAAGCTATTTGCTCTCTTGCACTCCAGTATTTTGATGAGAGGTATATCTAATGTTGTACAGTTGACAATGACTCCATTCGCTTTCTTGCACTCCAGTATTTTGATGAGAGGTTGATATCTAATGCTGTATAGTTGACAATGACTCCATTCACTCTCTTATACTCCAGTATTTTGATGAGAGGTTGATATCTAATGTTGTACAGTTGACAATGACTCCATTCACTCTCTTATACTCCAGTATTTTGATGAGAGGTTGATATCTAATGTTGTATAGTTGACAATGACTCCATTCACTCTCTTATACTCCAGTATTTTGATGAGAGGTTGATATCTAATGTTGTACAGTTGACAATGACTCCATTTACTTTCTTGCACTCCAGTATTTTGATGAGAGGTTGGTATCTAATGTTGTACAGTTGACATTGACTCCATTCACTTTCTTGCACTCCAGTATTTTGATGAGAGGTTGATATATAATGTTGCACAGTAGGCAATGAAGCTATTTGCTCTCTTGCACTCCAGTATTTTGATGAGAGGTATATCTAATGTTGTACAGTTGACAATGACTCCATTCGCTTTCTTGCACTCCAGTATTTTGATGAGAGGTTGATATCTAATGTTGTACAGTTGACAATGACTCCATTCGCTTTCTTGCACTCCAGTATTTTGATGAGAGGTTGATATCTAATGTTGTACAGTTGACAATGACTCCATTCACTCTCTTGCACTCCAGTATTTTGATGAGAGGTATATCTAATGTTGTACAGTTGACAATGACTCCATTCGCACTCTTGCACACCAGTATTTTGATGAGAGGTTGGTATCTAATGTTGTACAGTTGACAATGACTCCATTCGCTTTCTTGCACTCCAGTATTTTGATGAGAGGTTGATATCTAATGTTGTACAGTTGACAATAACTCCATTCGATTTCTTGCACTCCAGTATTTTGTTGAGAGGTTGGTATCTAATGTTGTACAGTTGACAATGACTCCATTCACTCTCTTGCACTCCAGTATTTTGATGAGAGGTTGATATCTAATGTTGCGCAATTGACAATGACTCCATTCGCTCTCGTGCACTTCAGTATTTTGATGAGAGGTTGGTATCTAATGTTGTATAGTAGACAATGACTCCATTTACTCTCTTATACTCCAGTATTTTGATGAGAGGTTGATATCTAATGTTGTACAGTTGACATTGACTCCATTCACTTTCTTGCACTCCAGTATTTTGATGAGAGGTTGATATCTAATGTTGCGTAGTTGACAATAACTCCATTCGCTCTCGTGCACTTCAGTATTTTGATGAGAGGTTGGTATCTAATGTTGTACAGTTGACAATGACTCCATTCACTCTCTTGCACACCAGTATTTTGATGAGAGGTTGATATCTAATGTTGTACAGTTGACAATGACTCCATTCACTCTCTTGCACTCCAGTATTTTGATGAGAGGTTGGTATCTAATGTTGTACAGTTGGCAATGAAGCTATTTGCTCTCTTGCACTCCAGTATTTTGATGAGAGGTTGGTATCTAATGTTGTACAGTTGGCAATGAAGCTATTTGCTCTCTTGCACTCCAGTATTTTGATGAGAGGTTGGTATCTAATGTTGCGCAGTTGACAATGACTTCATTCGCTCTCTTGCACTCCAGTATTTTAATGAGAGGTTGATATCTAATGTTGTACAGTTGACAATGACTCCATTCACTCTCTTGCACACCAGTATTTTATGAGAGGTTGATATCTAATGTTGTACAGTTGACAACGACTCCATTCGCTTTCTTGCACTCCAGTATTTTGATGAGAGGTTGATATCTAATGTTGTACAGTTGACAATGACTTTATTCGCTTTCTTGCACTCCAGTATTTTGATGAGAGGTTGATATCTAATGTTGTACAGTTGACAATGACTCCATTCACTCTCTTGCACTCCAGTATTTTGATGAGAGGTATATCTAATGTTGCACAGTTGACAATGACTCCATTCGCTTTCTTGCACTCCAGTATTTTGATGAGAGGTATATCTAATGTTGTACAGTTGACAATGACTCCATTCGCTTTCTTGCACTCCAGTATTTTGATGAGAGGTTGATATCTAATGTTGTACAGTTGACAATGACTCCATTCACTCTCTTGCACTCCAGTATTTTGATGAGAGGTTGATATCTAATGTTGTACAGTTGACAATGACTCCATTCACTCTCTTGCACTTCAGTATTTTGATGAGAGGTTGGTATCTAATGTTGTACAGTTGACAATGACTCCATTCACTCTCTTGCACTCCAGTATTTTGATGAGAGGTTGATATCTAATGTTGTACAGTTGACAATGACTCCATTCACTCTCTTGCACTCCAGTATTTTAATGAGAGGTTGGTATCTAATGTTGTACAGTTGACAATGACTCCATTCACTCTCTTGCACTCCAGTATTTTGATGAGAGGTTGGTATCTAATGTTGTACAGTTGACAATGACTCCATTCGCTTTCTTGCACTCCAGTATTTTGATGAGAGGTTGATATCTAATGTTGTACAGTTGACAATAACTCTATTCGCTTTCTTGCACTCCAGTATTTTGTTGAGAGGTTGGTATCTAATGTTGTACAGTTGACAATGACTCCATTCACTCTCTTGCACTCCAGTATTTTGATGAGAGGTTGATATCTAATGTTGCGCAATTGACAATGACTCCATTCACTCTCGTGCACTTAAGTATTTTGATGAGAGGTTGGTATCTAATGTTGTATAGTAGACAATGACTCCATTTACTCTCTTATACTCCAGTATTTTGATGAGAGGTTGATATCTAATGTTGTACAGTTGACATTGACTCCATTCACTTTCTTGCACTCCAGTATTTTGATGAGAGGTTGATATCTAATGTTGCGTAGTTGACAATAACTCCATTCGCTCTCGTGCACTTCAGTATTTTGATGAGAGGCTGGTATCTAATGTTGTAAAGTTGACAATGACTCCATTCACTCTCTTACACTCCAGTATTTTGATGAGAGGTTGATATCTAATGTTGTACAGTTGACAATGACTCCATTCACTCTCTTATACACCAGTATTTTGATGAGAGGTTGATATCTAATGTTGTACAGTTGACAATGACTCCATTCACTCTCTTATACTCCAGTATTTTGATGAGAGGTTGATATCTAATGTTGTACAGTTGACAATGACTCCATTCACTCTCTTATACTCCAGTATTTTGATGAGAGGTTGATATCTAATGTTGTACAGTTGACAATGACTCCATTCACTCTCTTATACTCCAGTATTTTGATGAGAGGTTGATATCTAATGTTGTATAGTTGACAATGACTCCATTCCCTCTCTTATACTCCAGTATTTTGATGAGAGGTTGATATCTAATGTTGTACAGTTGACAATGACTCCATTCACTCTCTTATACTCCAGTATTTTGATGAGAGGTTGATATCTAATGTTGTGCAGTTGACAATAACTCCATTCGCTCTCGTGCACTTCAGTAATTTGATGAGAGGTTGGTATCTAATGTTGTATAGTTGACAATGACTCCATTCACTCTCTTATACTCCAGTATTTTGATGAGAGGTTGATATCTAATGTTGTACAGTTGACAATGACTCCATTCACTCTCTTATACACCAGTATTTTGATGAGAGGTTGATATCTAATGTTGTACAGTTGACAATCACTCCATTCACTCTCTTATACTCCAGTATTTTGATGAGTGGTTGATATCTAATGTTGTACAGTTGACAATGATCCATTTACTCTCTTATACTCTGGTATTTTGATGAGAGGTTGATATCTAATGTTGTACAGTTGACAATGACTCCATTTACTCTCTTATACTCCAGTATTTTGATGAGAGGTTGGTATCTAATGTTGTATAGTAGACAATGACTCCATTCACTCTCTTATACTCCAGTAGTTTGATGAGAGGTTGGTATCTAATGTTGTACAGTTGACAATGACTCCATTTACTCTCTTATACTCCAGTATTTTGATGAGAGGTTGGTATCTAATGTTGTATAGTAGACAATGACTCCATTCACTCTCTTATACTCCAGTATTTTGATGAGAGGTTGGTATCTAATGTTGTATAGTAGACAATGACTCCATTCACTCTCTTATACTCCAGTATTTTGATGAGAGGTTGGTATCTAATGTTGTATAGTAGACAATGACTCCATTCACTCTCTTATACACCAGTATTTTGATGAGAGGTTGATATCTAATGTTGCGCAGTTGACAATAACTCCATTCGCTCTCGTGCACTTCAGTATTTTGATGAGAGGTTGGTATCTAATGTTGTATAGTTGACAATGACTCCATTCACTCTCTTATACTCCAGTATTTTGATGAGAGGTTGATATCTAATGTTGTACAGTTGACAATGACTCCATTTACTCTCTTATACACCAGTATTTTTATGAGAGGTTGATATCTAATGTTGTACAGTTGACAATGACTCCATTCACTCTCTTATACTCCAGTATTTAGATGAGAGGTTGATATCTAATGTTGTACAGTTGACAATGACTCCATTTACTCTCTTATACTCCAGTATTTTGATGAGAGGTTGGTATCTAATGTTGTATAGTAGACAATGACTCCATTCACTCTCTTATACACCAGTATTTTGATGAGAGGTTGATATCTAATGTTGTACAGTTGACAATGACTCCATTCACTCTCTTATACACCAGTATTTTGATGAGAGGTTGATATCTAATGTTGCACAGTTGACAATGACTCCATTCACTCTCTTATACTCCAGTATTTTGATGAGAGGTTGGTATCTAATGTTGTATAGTAGACAATGACTCCATTCACTCTCTTATACACCAGTATTTTGATGAGAGGTTGATATCTAATGTTGTACAGTTGACAATGACTCCATTCACTCTCTTATACTCCAGTATTTTGATGAGAGGTTGATATCTAATGTTGTATATTTGACAATGACTCCATTTACTTTCTTGCACTCCAGTATTTTGATGAGAGGTTGATATCTAATGTTGTATAGTTGACAATGACTCCATTCACTCTCTTATACTCCAGTATTTTGATGAGAGGTTGATATCTAATGTTGTACAGTTGACAATGACTCCATTCACTCTCTTATACTCCAGTATTTTGATGAGAGGTTGATATCTAATGTTGTATAGTTGACAATGACTCCATTCACTCTCTTATACTCCAGTATTTTGATGAGAGGTTGATATCTAATGTTGTACAGTTGACAATGACTCCATTTACTTTCTTGCACTCCAGTATTTTGATGAGAGGTTGGTATCTAATGTTGTACAGTTGACATTGACTCCATTCACTGTCTTGCACTCCAGTATTTTGATGAGAGGTTGATATATAATGTTGCACAGTAGGCAATGAAGCTATTTGCTCTCTTGCACTCCAGTATTTTGATGAGAGGTATATCTAATGTTGTACAGTTGACAATGACTCCATTCGCTTTCTTGCACTCCAGTATTTTGATGAGAGGTTGATATCTAATGCTGTATAGTTGACAATGACTCCATTCACTCTCTTATACTCCAGTATTTTGATGAGAGGTTGATATCTAATGTTGTACAGTTGACAATGACTCCATTCACTCTCTTATACTCCAGTATTTTGATGAGAGGTTAATATCTAATGTTGTATAGTTGACAATGACTCCATTCACTCTCTTATACTCCAGTATTTTGATGAGAGGTTGATATCTAATGTTGTACAGTTGACAATGACTCCATTTACTTTCTTGCACTCCAGTATTTTGATGAGAGGTTGGTATCTAATGTTGTACAGTTGACATTGACTCCATTCACTTTCTTGCACTCCAGTATTTTGATGAGAGGTTGATATATAATGTTGCACAGTAGGCAATGAAGCTATTTGCTCTCTTGCACTCCAGTATTTTGATGAGAGGTATATCTAATGTTGTACAGTTGACAATGACTCCATTCGCTTTCTTGCACTCCAGTATTTTGATGAGAGGTTGATATCTAATGTTGTACAGTTGACAATGACTCCATTCGCTTTCTTGCACTCCAGTATTTTGATGAGAGGTTGATATCTAATGTTGTACAGTTGACAATGACTCCATTCACTCTCTTGCACTCCAGTATTTTGATGAGAGGTATATCTAATGTTGTACAGTTGACAATGACTCCATTCGCACTCTTGCACACCAGTATTTTGATGAGAGGTTGGTATCTAATGTTGTACAGTTGACAATGACTCCATTCGCTTTCTTGCACTCCAGTATTTTGATGAGAGGTTGATATCTAATGTTGTACAGTTGACAATAACTCCATTCGCTTTCTTGCACTCCAGTATTTTGTTGAGAGGTTGGTATCTAATGTTGTACAGTTGACAATGACTCCGTTCACTCTCTTGCACTCCAGTATTTTGATGAGAGGTTGATATCTAATGTTGCGCAATTGACAATGACTCCATTCGCTCTCGTGCACTTCAGTATTTTGATGAGAGGTTGGTATCTAATGTTGTATAGTAGACAATGACTCCATTTACTCTCTTATACTCCAGTATTTTGATGAGAGGTTGATATCTAATGTTGTACAGTTGACATTGACTCCATTCACTTTCTTGCACTCCAGTATTTTGATGAGAGGTTGATATCTAATGTTGCGTAGTTGACAATAACTCCATTCGCTCTCGTGCACTTCAGTATTTTGATGAGAGGTTGGTATCTAATGTTGTACAGTTGACAATGACTCCATTCACTCTCTTGCACACCAGTATTTTGATGAGAGGTTGATATCTAATGTTGTACAGTTGACAATGACTCCATTCACTCTCTTGCACTCCAGTATTTTGATGAGAGGTTGGTATCTAATGTTGTACAGTTGGCAATGAAGCTATTTGCTCTCTTGCACTCCAGTATTTTGATGAGAGGTTGGTATCTAATGTTGTACAGTTGGCAATGAAGCTATTTGCTCTCTTGCACTCCAGTATTTTGATGAGAGGTTGGTATCTAATGTTGCGCAGTTGACAATGACTTCATTCGCTCTCTTGCACTCCAGTATTTTAATGAGATTTGATATCTAATGTTGTACAGTTGACAATGACTCCATTCACTCTCTTGCACACCAGTATTTTATGAGAGGTTGATATCTAATGTTGTACAGTTGACAACGACTCCATTCGCTTTCTTGCACTCCAGTATTTTGATGAGAGGTTGATATCTAATGTTGTACAGTTGACAATGACTCCATTCGCTTTCTTGCACTCCAGTATTTTGATGAGAGGTATATCTAATGTTGTACAGTTGACAATGACTCCATTCGCTTTCTTGCACTCCAGTATTTTGATGAGAGGTTGATATCTAATGTTGTACAGTTGACAATGACTCCATTCACTCTCTTGCACTCCAGTATTTTGATGAGAGGTTGATATCTAAAGTTGTACAGTTGACAATGACTCCATTCACTCTCTTGCACTTCAGTATTTTGATGAGAGGTTGGTATCTAATGTTGTACAGTTGACAATGACTCCATTCACTCTCTTGCACTCCAGTATTTTGATGAGAGGTTGATATCTAATGTTGTACAGTTGACAATGACTCCATTCACTCTCTTGCACTCCAGTATTTTAATGAGAGGTTGGTATCTAATGTTGTACAGTTGACAATGACTCCATTCACTCTCTTGCACTCCAGTATTTTGATGAGAGGTTGGTATCTAATGTTGTACAGTTGACAATGACTCCATTCGCTTTCTTGCACTCCAGTATTTTGATGAGAGGTTGATATCTAATGTTGTACAGTTGACAATAACTCCATTCGCTTTCTTGCACTCCAGTATTTTGTTGAGAGGTTGGTATCTAATGTTGTACAGTTGACAATGACTCCATTCACTCTCTTGCACTCCAGTATTTTGATGAGAGGTTGATATCTAATGTTGCGCAATTGACAATGACTCCATTCACTCTCGTGCACTTCAGTATTTTGATGAGAGGTTGGTATCTAATGTTGTATAGTAGACAATGACTCCATTTACTCTCTTATACTCCAGTATTTTGATGAGAGGTTGATATCTAATGTTGTACAGTTGACATTGACTCCATTCACTTTCTTGCACTCCAGTATATTGATGAGAGGTTGATATCTAATGTTGCGTAGTTGACAATAACTCCATTCGCTCTCGTGCACTTCAGTATTTTGATGAGAGGTTGGTATCTAATGTTGTAAAGTTGACAATGACTCCATTCACTTTCTTACACTCCAGTATTTTGATGAGAGGTTGATATCTAATGTTGTACAGTTGACAATGACTCCATTCACTCTCTTATACACCAGTATTTTGATGAGAGGTTGATATCTAATGTTGTACAGTTGACAATGACTCCATTCACTCTCTTATACTCCAGTATTTTGATGAGAGGTTGATATCTAATGTTGTACAGTTGACAATGACTCCATTCACTCTCTTATACTCCAGTATTTTGATGAGAGGTTGATATCTAATGTTGTACAGTTGACAATGACTCCATTCACTCTCTTATACTCCAGTATTTTGATGAGAGGTTGATATCTAATGTTGTATAGTTGACAATGACTCCATTCCCTCTCTTATACTCCAGTATTTTGATGAGAGGTTGATATCTAATGTTGTACAGTTGACAATGACTCCATTCACTCTCTTATACTCCAGTATTTTGATGAGAGGTTGATATCTAATGTTGTGCAGTTGACAATAACTCCATTCGCTCTCGTGCACTTCAGTAATTTGATGAGAGGTTGGTATCTAATGTTGTATAGTTGACAATGACTCCATTCACTCTCTTATACTCCAGTATTTTGATGAGAGGTTGATATCTAATGTTGTACAGTTGACAATGACTCCATTCACTCTCTTATACACCAGTATTTTGATGAGAGGTTGATATCTAATGTTGTACAGTTGACAATGACTCCATTCACTCTCTTATACTCCAGTATTTTGATGAGTGGTTGATATCTAATGTTGTACAGTTGACAATGATCCATTTACTCTCTTATACTCTGGTATTTTGATGAGAGGTTGATATCTAATGTTGTACAGTTGACAATGACTCCATTTACTCTCTTATACTCCAGTATTTTGATGAGAGGTTGGTATCTAATGTTGTATAGTAGACAATGACTCCATTCACTCTCTTATACTCCAGTAGTTTGATGAGAGGTTGGTATCTAATGTTGTACAGTTGACAATGACTCCATTTACTCTCTTATACTCCAGTATTTTGATGAGAGGTTGGTATCTAATGTTGTATAGTAGACAATGACTCCATTCACTCTCTTATACTCCAGTATTTTGATGAGAGGTTGGTATCTAATGTTGTATAGTAGACAATGACTCCATTCACTCTCTTATACTCCAGTATTTTGATGAGAGGTTGGTATCTAATGTTGTATAGTAGACAATGACTCCATTCACTCTCTTATACACCAGTATTTTGATGAGAGGTTGATATCTAATGTTGCGCAGTTGACAATAACTCCATTCGCTCTCGTGCACTTCAGTATTTTGATGAGAGGTTGGTATCTAATGTTGTATAGTTGACAATGACTCCATTCACTCTCTTATACTCCAGTATTTTGATGAGAGGTTGATATCTAATGTTGTACAGTTGACAATGACTCCATTTACTCTCTTATACACCAGTATTTTGATGAGAGGTTGATATCTAATGTTGTACAGTTGACAATGACTCCATTCACTCTCTTATACTCCAGTATTTTGATGAGAGGTTGATATCTAATGTTGTACAGTTGACAATGACTCCATTTACTCTCTTATACTCCAGTATTTTGATGAGAGGTTGGTATCTAATGTTGTATAGTAGACAATGACTCCATTCACTCTCTTATACACCAGTATTTTGATGAGAGGTTGATATCTAATGTTGTACAGTTGACAATGACTCCATTCACTCTCTTATACACCAGTATTTTGATGAGAGGTTGATATCTAATGTTGCACAGTTGACAATGACTCCATTCACTCTCTTATACTCCAGTATTTTGATGAGAGGTTGGTATCTAATGTTGTATAGTAGACAATGACTCCATTCACTCTCTTATACACCAGTATTTTGATGAGAGGTTGATATCTAATGTTGTACAGTTGACAATGACTCCATTCACTCTCTTATACTCCAGTATTTTGATGAGAGGTTGATATCTAATGTTGTATATTTGACAATGACTCCATTTACTTTCTTGCACTCCAGTATTTTGATGAGAGGTTGATATCTAATGTTGTATAGTTGACAATGACTCCATTCACTCTCTTATACTCCAGTATTTTGATGAGAGGTTGATATCTAATGTTGTACAGTTGACAATGACTCCATTCACTCTCTTATACTCCAGTATTTTGATGAGAGGTTGATATCTAATGTTGTATAGTTGACAATGACTCCATTCACTCTCTTATACTCCAGTATTTTGATGAGAGGTTGATATCTAATGTTGTACAGTTGACAATGACTCCATTTACTTTCTTGCACTCCAGTATTTTGATGAGAGGTTGGTATCTAATGTTGTACAGTTGACATTGACTCCATTCACTTTCTTGCACTCCAGTATTTTGATGAGAGGTTGATATATAATGTTGCACAGTAGACAATGAAGCTATTTGCTCTCTTGCACTCCAGTATTTTGATGAGAGGTATATCTAATGTTGTACAGTTGACAATGACTCCATTCGCTTTCTTGCACTCCAGTATTTTGATGAGAGGTTGATATCTAATGTTGTACAGTTGACAATGACTCCATTCGCTTTCTTGCACTCCAGTATTTTGATGAGAGGTTGATATCTAATGTTGTACAGTTGACAATGACTCCATTCACTCTCTTGCACTCCAGTATTTTGATGAGAGGTATATCTAATGTTGTACAGTTGACAATGACTCCATTCGCACTCTTGCACACCAGTATTTTGATGAGAGGTTGGTATCTAATGTTGTACAGTTGACAATGACTCCATTCACTCTCTTGCACACAAGTATTTTGATGAGAGGTTGATATCTAATGTTGTACAGTTGACAATGACTCCATTCGCTCTCGTGCACTTCAGTATTTTGATGAGAGGTTGATATCTAATGTTGCGCAGTTGACAATGAAGCTATTTCCTCTCTTGCACTCCAGTATTTTGATGAGAGGTTGATATCTAATGTTGTACAGTAGACAATGACTCCATTCACTCTCTTGCATTCCAGTATTTTGATGAGAGGTTGGTATCTAATGTTTCACAGTTGACAATAACTCCATTCACTTTCTTGCACTCCAGTATTTTGATAAGAGGTTGGTATCTAAGGTTGTACAGTTGACAATGACTCCATTCACTCTCTTGCACTCCAGCATTTTGATGAGAGGTTGATATCTAATGTTGCACAGTTGACAATAACTCCATTCACTTTCTTGCACTCCAGTATTTTGATGAGAGGTTGGTATATAATGTTGCACAGTAGACAATGAAGCTATTTCCTCTCTTGCACTGCAGTATTTTGATGAGAGGTTGGTATCTAATGTTGTATAGTAGACAATGACTCCATTCACTCTCTTATACTCCAGTATTTTGATGAGAGGTTGGTATCTAATGTTGTATAGTAGACAATGACTCCATTCACTCTCTTATACACCAGTATTTTGATGAGAGGTTGATATCTAATGTTGCGCAGTTGACAATAACTCCATTCGCTCTCGTGCACTTCAGTATTTTGATGAGAGGTTGGTATCTAATGTTGTATAGTTGACAATGACTCCATTCACTCTCTTATACTCCAGTATTTTGATGAGAGGTTGATATCTAATGTTGTACAGTTGACAATGACTCCATTTACTCTCTTATACACCAGTATTTTGATGAGAGGTTGATATCTAATGTTGTACAGTTGACAATGACTCCATTCACTCTCTTATACTCCAGTATTTTGATGAGAGGTTGATATCTAATGTTGTACAGTTGACAATGACTCCATTTACTCTCTTATACTCCAGTATTTTGATGAGAGGTTGGTATCTAATGTTGTATAGTAGACAATGACTCCATTCACTCTCTTATACACCAGTATTTTGATGAGAGGTTGATATCTAATGTTGTACAGTTGACAATGACTCCATTCACTCTCTTATACACCAGTATTTTGATGAGAGGTTGATATCTAATGTTGCACAGTTGACAATGACTCCATTCACTCTCTTATACTCCAGTATTTTGATGAGAGGTTGGTATCTAATGTTGTATAGTAGACAATGACTCCATTCACTCTCTTATACACCAGTATTTTGATGAGAGGTTGATATCTAATGTTGTACAGTTGACAATGACTCCATTCACTCTCTTATACTCCAGTATTTTGATGAGAGGTTGATATCTAATGTTGTATATTTGACAATGACTCCATTTACTTTCTTGCACTCCAGTATTTTGATGAGAGGTTGATATCTAATGTTGTATAGTTGACAATGACTCCATTCACTCTCTTATACTCCAGTATTTTGATGAGAGGTTGATATCTAATGTTGTACAGTTGACAATGACTCCATTCACTCTCTTATACTCCAGTATTTTGATGAGAGGTTGATATCTAATGTTGTATAGTTGACAATGACTCCATTCACTCTCTTATACTCCAGTATTTTGATGAGAGGTTGATATCTAATGTTGTACAGTTGACAATGACTCCATTTACTTTCTTGCACTCCAGTATTTTGATGAGAGGTTGGTATCTAATGTTGTACAGTTGACATTGACTCCATTCACTTTCTTGCACTCCAGTATTTTGATGAGAGGTTGATATATAATGTTGCACAGTAGACAATGAAGCTATTTGCTCTCTTGCACTCCAGTATTTTGATGAGAGGTATATCTAATGTTGTACAGTTGACAATGACTCCATTCGCTTTCTTGCACTCCAGTATTTTGATGAGAGGTTGATATCTAATGTTGTACAGTTGACAATGACTCCATTCGCTTTCTTGCACTCCAGTATTTTGATGAGAGGTTGATATCTAATGTTGTACAGTTGACAATGACTCCATTCACTCTCTTGCACTCCAGTATTTTGATGAGAGGTATATCTAATGTTGTACAGTTGACAATGACTCCATTCGCACTCTTGCACACCAGTATTTTGATGAGAGGTTGGTATCTAATGTTGTACAGTTGACAATGACTCCATTCACTCTCTTGCACACAAGTATTTTGATGAGAGGTTGATATCTAATGTTGTACAGTTGACAATGACTCCATTCGCTCTCGTGCACTTCAGTATTTTGATGAGAGGTTGATATCTAATGTTGCGCAGTTGACAATGAAGCTATTTCCTCTCTTGCACTCCAGTATTTTGATGAGAGGTTGATATCTAATGTTGTACAGTAGACAATGACTCCATTCACTCTCTTGCATTCCAGTATTTTGATGAGAGGTTGGTATCTAATGTTTCACAGTTGACAATAACTCCATTCACTTTCTTGCACTCCAGTATTTTGATAAGAGGTTGGTATCTAAGGTTGTACAGTTGACAATGACTCCATTCACTCTCTTGCACTCCAGCATTTTGATGAGAGGTTGATATCTAATGTTGCACAGTTGACAATAACTCCATTCACTTTCTTGCACTCCAGTATTTTGATGAGAGGTTGGTATATAATGTTGCACAGTAGACAATGAAGCTATTTCCTCTCTTGCACTGCAGTATTTTGATGAGAGGTTGATATCTAATGTTGTACAGTTGACAATGACTCCATTCACTCTCTTATACTCCAGTATTTTGATGAGAGGTTGATATCTAATGTTGTATAGTTGACAATGACTCCATTCCCTCTCTTATACTCCAGTATTTTGATGAGAGGTTGATATCTAATGTTGTACAGTTGACAATGACTCCATTCACTCTCTTATACTCCAGTATTTTGATGAGAGGTTGATATCTAATGTTGTGCAGTTGACAATAACTCCATTCGCTCTCGTGCACTTCAGTATTTTGATGAGAGGTTGGTATCTAATGTTGTATAGTTGACAATGACTCCATTCACTCTCTTATACTCTGGTATTTTGATGAGAGGTTGATATCTAATGTTGTACAGTTGACAATGACTCCATTTACTCTCTTATACTCCAGTATTTTGATGAGAGGTTGGTATCTAATGTTGTATAGTAGACAATGACTCCATTCACTCTCTTATACTCCAGTAGTTTGATGAGAGGTTGGTATCTAATGTTGTACAGTTGACAATGACTCCATTTACTCTCTTATACTCCAGTATTTTGATGAGAGGTTGGTATCTAATGTTGTATAGTAGACAATGACTCCATTCACTCTCTTATACTCCAGTATTTTGATGAGAGGTTGGTATCTAATGTTGTATAGTAGACAATGACTCCATTCACTCTCTTATACTCCAGTATTTTGATGAGAGGTTGGTATCTAATGTTGTATAGTAGACAATGACTCCATTCACTCTCTTATACACCAGTATTTTGATGAGAGGTTGATATCTAATGTTGCGCAGTTGACAATAACTCCATTCGCTCTCGTGCACTTCAGTATTTTGATGAGAGGTTGGTATCTAATGTTGTATAGTTGACAATGACTCCATTCACTCTCTTATACTCCAGTATTTTGATGAGAGGTTGATATCTAATGTTGTACAGTTGACAATGACTCCATTTACTCTCTTATACACCAGTATTTTGATGAGAGGTTGATATCTAATGTTGTACAGTTGACAATGACTCCATTCACTCTCTTATACTCCAGTATTTTGATGAGAGGTTGATATCTAATGTTGTACAGTTGACAATGACTCCATTTACTCTCTTATACTCCAGTATTTTGATGAGAGGTTGGTATCTAATGTTGTATAGTAGACAATGACTCCATTCACTCTCTTATACACCAGTATTTTGATGAGAGGTTGATATCTAATGTTGTACAGTTGACAATGACTCCATTCACTCTCTTATACACCAGTATTTTGATGAGAGGTTGATATCTAATGTTGCACAGTTGACAATGACTCCATTCACTCTCTTATACTCCAGTATTTTGATGAGAGGTTGGTATCTAATGTTGTATAGTAGACAATGACTCCATTCACTCTCTTATACACCAGTATTTTGATGAGAGGTTGATATCTAATGTTGTACAGTTGACAATGACTCCATTCACTCTCTTATACTCCAGTATTTTGATGAGAGGTTGATATCTAATGTTGTATATTTGACAATGACTCCATTTACTTTCTTGCACTCCAGTATTTTGATGAGAGGTTGATATCTAATGTTGTATAGTTGACAATGACTCCATTCACTCTCTTATACTCCAGTATTTTGATGAGAGGTTGATATCTAATGTTGTACAGTTGACAATGACTCCATTCACTCTCTTATACTCCAGTATTTTGATGAGAGGTTGATATCTAATGTTGTATAGTTGACAATGACTCCATTCACTCTCTTATACTCCAGTATTTTGATGAGAGGTTGATATCTAATGTTGTACAGTTGACAATGACTCCATTTACTTTCTTGCACTCCAGTATTTTGATGAGAGGTTGGTATCTAATGTTGTACAGTTGACATTGACTCCATTCACTTTCTTGCACTCCAGTATTTTGATGAGAGGTTGATATATAATGTTGCACAGTAGACAATGAAGCTATTTGCTCTCTTGCACTCCAGTATTTTGATGAGAGGTATATCTAATGTTGTACAGTTGACAATGACTCCATTCGCTTTCTTGCACTCCAGTATTTTGATGAGAGGTTGATATCTAATGTTGTACAGTTGACAATGACTCCATTCGCTTTCTTGCACTCCAGTATTTTGATGAGAGGTTGATATCTAATGTTGTACAGTTGACAATGACTCCATTCACTCTCTTGCACTCCAGTATTTTGATGAGAGGTATATCTAATGTTGTACAGTTGACAATGACTCCATTCGCACTCTTGCACACCAGTATTTTGATGAGAGGTTGGTATCTAATGTTGTACAGTTGACAATGACTCCATTCACTCTCTTGCACACAAGTATTTTGATGAGAGGTTGATATCTAATGTTGTACAGTTGACAATGACTCCATTCGCTCTCGTGCACTTCAGTATTTTGATGAGAGGTTGATATCTAATGTTGCGCAGTTGACAATGAAGCTATTTCCTCTCTTGCACTCCAGTATTTTGATGAGAGGTTGATATCTAATGTTGTACAGTAGACAATGACTCCATTCACTCTCTTGCATTCCAGTATTTTGATGAGAGGTTGGTATCTAATGTTTCACAGTTGACAATAACTCCATTCACTTTCTTGCACTCCAGTATTTTGATAAGAGGTTGGTATCTAAGGTTGTACAGTTGACAATGACTCCATTCACTCTCTTGCACTCCAGCATTTTGATGAGAGGTTGATATCTAATGTTGCACAGTTGACAATAACTCCATTCACTTTCTTGCACTCCAGTATTTTGATGAGAGGTTGGTATATAATGTTGCACAGTAGACAATGAAGCTATTTCCTCTCTTGCACTGCAGTATTTTGATGAGAGGTTGATATCTAATGTTGTACAGTTGACAATGACTCCATTCACTCTCTTATACTCCAGTATTTTGATGAGAGGTTGATATCTAATGTTGTATAGTTGACAATGACTCCATTCCCTCTCTTATACTCCAGTATTTTGATGAGAGGTTGATATCTAATGTTGTACAGTTGACAATGACTCCATTCACTCTCTTATACTCCAGTATTTTGATGAGAGGTTGATATCTAATGTTGTGCAGTTGACAATAACTCCATTCGCTCTCGTGCACTTCAGTATTTTGATGAGAGGTTGGTATCTAATGTTGTATAGTTGACAATGACTCCATTCACTCTCTTATACTCCAGTATTTTGATGAGAGGTTGATATCTAATGTTGTACAGTTGACAATGACTCCATTCACTCTCTTATACACCAGTATTTTGATGAGAGGTTGATATCTAATGTTGTACAGTTGACAATGACTCCATTCACTCTCTTATACTCCAGTATTTTGATGAGTGGTTGATATCTAATGTTGTACAGTTGACAATGATCCATTTACTCTCTTATACTCCAGTATTTTGATGAGAGGTTGATATCTAATGTTGTACAGTTGACAATGACTCCATTTACTCTCTTATACTCCAGTATTTTGATGAGAGGTTGGTATCTAATGTTGTATAGTAGACAATGACTCCATTCACTCTCTTATACTCCAGTAGTTTGATGAGAGGTTGGTATCTAATGTTGTACAGTTGACAATGACTCCATTTACTCTCTTATACTCCAGTATTTTGATGAGAGGTTGGTATCTAATGTTGTATAGTAGACAATGACTCCATTCACTCTCTTATACTCCAGTATTTTGATGAGAGGTTGGTATCTAATGTTGTATAGTAGACAATGACTCCATTCACTCTCTTGTACTCCAGTATTTTGATGAGAGGTTGGTATCTAATGTTGTATAGTAGACAATGACTCCATTCACTCTCTTATACACCAGTATTTTGATGAGAGGTTGATATCTAATGTTGCGCAGTTGACAATAACTCCATTCGCTCTCGTGCACTTCAGTATTTTGATGAGAGGTTGGTATCTAATGTTGTATAGTTGACAATGACTCCATTCACTCTCTTATACTCCAGTATTTTGATGAGAGGTTGATATCTAATGTTGTACAGTTGACAATGACTCCATTTACTCTCTTATACACCAGTATTTTGATGAGAGGTTGATATCTAATGTTGTACAGTTGACAATGACTCCATTCACTCTCTTATACTCCAGTATTTTGATGAGAGGTTGATATCTAATGTTGTACAGTTGACAATGACTCCATTTACTCTCTTATACTCCAGTATTTTGATGAGAGGTTGGTATCTAATGTTGTATAGAGGACAATGACTCCATTCACTCTCTTATACACCAGTATTTTGATGAGAGGTTGATATCTAATGTTGTACAGTTGACAATGACTCCATTCACTCTCTTATACACCAGTATTTTGATGAGAGGTTGATATCTAATGTTGCACAGTTGACAATGACTCCATTCACTCTCTTATACTCCAGTATTTTGATGAGAGGTTGGTATCTAATGTTGTATAGTAGACAATGACTCCATTCACTCTCTTATACACCAGTATTTTGATGAGAGGTTGATATCTAATGTTGTACAGTTGACAATGACTCCATTCACTCTCTTATACTCCAGTATTTTGATGAGAGGTTGATATCTAATGTTGTATAGTTGACAATGACTCCATTTACTTTCTTGCACTCCAGTATTTTGATGAGAGGTTGATATCTAATGTTGTATAGTTGACAATGACTCCATTCACTCTCTTATACTCCAGTATTTTGATGAGAGGTTGATATCTAATGTTGTACAGTTGACAATGACTCCATTCACTCTCTTATACTCCAGTATTTTGATGAGAGGTTGATATCTAATGTTGTATAGTTGACAATGACTCCATTCACTCTCTTATACTCCAGTATTTTGATGAGAGGTTGATATCTAATGTTGTACAGTTGACAATGACTCCATTTACTTTCTTGCACTCCAGTATTTTGATGAGAGGTTGGTATCTAATGTTGTACAGTTGACATTGACTCCATTCACTTTCTTGCACTCCAGTATTTTGATGAGAGGTTGATATATAATGTTGCACAGTAGGCAATGAAGCTATTTGCTCTCTTGCACTCCAGTATTTTGATGAGAGGTATATCTAATGTTGTACAGTTGACAATGACTCCATTCGCTTTCTTGCACTCCAGTATTTTGATGAGAGGTTGATATCTAATGTTGTACAGTTGACAATGACTCCATTCACTCTCTTATACTCCAGTATTTTGATGAGAGGTTGATATCTAATGTTGTATAGTTGACAATGACTCCATTCACTCTCTTATACTCCAGTATTTTGATGAGAGGTTGATATCTAATGTTGTACAGTTGACAATGACTCCATTTACTTTCTTGCACTCCAGTATTTTGATGAGAGGTTGGTATCTAATGTTGTACAGTTGACATTGACTCCATTCACTTTCTTGCACTCCAGTATTTTGATGAGAGGTTGATATATAATGTTGCACAGTAGGCAATGAAGCTATTTGCTCTCTTGCACTCCAGTATTTTGATGAGAGGTATATCTAATGTTGTACAGTTGACAATGACTCCATTCGCTTTCTTGCACTCCAGTATTTTGATGAGAGGTTGATATCTAATGTTGTACAGTTGACAATGACTCCATTCGCTTTCTTGCACTCCAGTATTTTGATGAGAGGTTGATATCTAATGTTGTACAGTTGACAATGACTCCATTCACTCTCTTGCACTCCAGTATTTTGATGAGAGGTATATCTAATGTTGTACAGTTGACAATGACTCCATTCGCACTCTTGCACACCAGTATTTTGATGAGAGGTTGGTATCTAATGTTGTACAGTTGACAATGACTCCATTCACTCTCTTGCACACAAGTATTTTGATGAGAGGTTGATATCTAATGTTGTACAGTTGACAATGACTCCATTCGCTCTCGTGCACTTCAGTATTTTGATGAGAGGTTGATATCTAATGTTGCGCAGTTGACAATGAAGCTATTTCCTCTCTTGCACTCCAGTATTTTGATGAGAGGTTGATATCTAATGTTGTACAGTAGACAATGACTCCATTCACTCTCTTGCATTCCAGTATTTTGATGAGAGGTTGGTATCTAATGTTTCACAGTTGACAATAACTCCATTCACTTTCTTGCACTCCAGTATTTTGATAAGAGGTTGGTATCTAATGTTGTACAGTTGACAATGACTCCATTCACTCTCTTGCACTCCAGTATTTTGATGAGAGGTTGATATCTAATGTTGCACAGTTGACAATAACTCCATTCACTTTCTTGCACTCCAGTATTTTGATGAGAGGTTGGTATATAATGTTGCACAGTAGACAATGAAGCTATTTCCTCTCTTGCACTGCAGTATTTTGATGAGAGGTTGGTATCTAATGATGTACAGTTGACAATGAAGCTATTTCCTCTCTTGCACTCCAGTATTTTGATGAGAGGTTGGTATATAATGTTGCACAGTAGACAATGAAGCTATTTCCTCTCTTGCACTCCAGTATTTTGATGAGAGGTTGGTATCTAATGATGTACAGTTGACAATGAAGCTATTTTATCTCCTGCACTCCAGTATTTTGATGAGAGGTTGGTATCTAATGATGTACAGTTGACAATGAAGCTATTTCCTCTCTTGCACTCCAGTATTTTGATGAGAGGTTGGTATGTTGATTGAATGCTGCACAAAAACTTTTTTTATTAACGGAAAAGAGACTGGTGAAAATTGAAGACTTAAAGGAACATGTGATGAACTAAAGGGAGGGGCTGCTGTGATATTCCATATATCAGATCCCCTCTTTAAACCTTTCCTATCCAGTCTTCCTTCACTCAACTCTTTTTTCCTTTGTCCTGATGGCATTACATTATTTGAGGACTAGGGAATCATTTCATTTTCTTTCCTGTCCATTCTTAAATGGTTACAGTATGTATGAAACACTCCAGATGTCTCCTTGGAAAGAGAAATACTCCAGAAGTAAAATAGTCAATCATTCAGAATTCCAGGTGGGGAACTCTCTTAAAGAAAAACAGCAGAATATCCATAATTCATTAAACATTTTGCAATGGAATACAGAGAACAAGATAGTTTATTTCCAAAAAGCTTAGCACCTCGTCAACGTCATCAGCTGCTGTCGACTGGTTTGAACATCTGGATTAAAGGCAGTTTAAAGTGTATCTCCTGGCGGCGTAAGTTGGAACAATTTTGCATAGGTGTTGATGTTATTTACAATGTTGAAGTTCATCACAAGTCCTTCATGCTTCTTAATATAGATCTTCTCCCAAACATCCAATTCTTTAGCATTTCTGGTGGTGTTTAAAAGTTTATTTTTGGCACCTCAAAATCTTTAAGAAACTTAATTAAATCAAACAAACTTGAAAGAAATAAAAAACCAGGAGTATATCAGATTATCTGTTTGGATTGAGATAAGATTTATATATAGGAAAAAGAAAGTGAAGCTTAAAACTGAGGCAAAAAAAACCTTTCAGAAACATCAGATATAAACAGATAAACAAATTACATTTCTGAAAAACTAGTCACAATATACGACAGCAAGTCAATCAGTATCCGTATATAATTTTTTAAATGTATTATAACAATAATAGAAACTTACGATTACCTCACTTTTTAACGTAGTCCCCTTGCTTCTCAATGCATGTAACTCATCGTTAAGCTTTCTGATGCCCTAAGAAAAAAAGTTGTTTTGTTCAACAGCACTTCTTGACCTCTGATGAGGCATTTTTAAGTGGACCAAAAAAGATATGGTTTGCCACTTCATTGACAGTCAATCTTCGGTTCTCTGAATCACGATATGGACTTGCTCAGTGTTGGCTTCACTAGTGGCTATGGATGGGCATCCTCGTCCTTCACAGTAAGCATTGCCCCCCTATTGTGCGAAAAGTCTTCGATGGATTTCGACTCCTTGTACGCCTTCACATAACTGCATGCTGTTCTTGTTTAGTGCAGCCGTGCTTATTATGCAACACTCACTGGAGTCAAACATTCCACAAGCGGAGACAAAGGAACAATATGTCAACGTGCCATGCACAAACCGATACAACCAACCTACAAAAAATTAAATATAGTTGCGGATACTTACTGACTTAATCGTAAATGGAGAAGTTAAACTCTTAAAAACCATCAGAAATGCTAAAGAATTGGATGTTTCGGAGAAGATCTTTATTAAGAAGCACATGTAATGAACAATGATGTCAATTGTTCCAACTTACGCTGCCAGAGGATACACTTTAAACTGGATGTTCAAACCAGTCATCAGCAGCTGATAGAGTAGATGAGGTGCTATGAAAAAATGTTCCTGCATTAATTATGTGCTGAGTGAGTAATAGGTCAACCAATCCATATTTTTAAAAGCTTTTTGAAATCGGTTTCACTGTGTTAAGTTCTTCCTGCATTGATTTTAAGTTAAATTCAATTTCTTCATAGGATTACAGGCAAGTGATAATTGGATCATCAACAATTTTTGCCTTCTTCAGAGATTACCCTGAAGTGTAGAGCACTGAAACCAACTTGGCTGCAATTCTGTGAAGAGATAGTAAATAACCAGAGAAAGTTTCAAATAAATAGAGAATTGGCTAAATCTTCTTTTCTATCCCGGGATCCAGGAAAGCTTCCTGTTGTTGTTCACCAATGGCACTGGGAATTAATTGATCTGCATCATTTTCCCTCTGGCTTCTTCCCAATATAAACTCTGTAAGTTATCACTTGCATTTGACGAGATGCTGTTTGTTCAGGATGACATCATCTTTCACAGAGAGTGCAATTGTGGCCAGTTGTCATCCTAAATAAGGCCACTGCAGTCTTCCTTGCCATTTTTTGTATATCAACTCTATCTTTAATATTCTTATAATCTTTATCCTTTAATTTATCTTCTTCATCAAGTCTCTGCTGTCTTTTGAAATGTTGTTTAATTTTATTTAATTGTTTGTTTATTTCTATTTGTCTTACAGGTTTTATTTGTTGTATTGCTAATTGATCCGCATGTTCATTGCCCTAAAGTCCAACATGAGCTGGGATCCATTGTAGAGTGACATGATTTCTAGTTTCAACTGTGTTAATTAGGCTTCATATTTCTTGTTGTTTTATTATTGTAATTTACTATTCCATCTATGGCTGATTTTGAGTCTGATAAGATGACTATTTTTTGTTTTATGTATGGTCTACATAAAATGTTCTGTAATGCTGCTTTTATAGGTGTTAATTCTCCATTATAGTGGTTTGACGTTTCATCTAATGTTAGATATTGTGCAAAATGTTTACAGTATACTTCTGCACTGGCATTTTTTTTTATTGATGAGGGACCCATCTGTATATATTCGGAGCCATTCATTTTCTGGGTATCTTTCATTTTCCGTAGCTATTGCTATGGCTCTCATTTCATCTGGTATATTGTTTTGTTTGTGGCTTGCTGTTATTGTGAACCAACCAATTGTGCAGACTATTCCATTCATATGCTGCAGACACCAACCAATCAGAGGCATCATCCTTGCCAGATGAGATTTTATCATCACATAAAACAGAACCATAACATTGTCAGCAAGCAGTCATTGATAGGCTATGTTATCTAATTTCATTTTTAATCAATGCTCATTCAACTAGTGTCACATTACAAATAACAATGGGTCTTTATTATGTTCTAATTTTAACTTATTTTGAAGTTAACTATTTTCTCATTCCCATTGTTGGTAGCATTGGATAGTATGCCATGATATAACTGCTGACAGAACAGTTATTTCTCCTGTTTCAGGTGTGGCATGCCACGACCATATTAGGGGCTCTTTAGCTGTACAAGCAGGTTGCGAGAAGGAAAGCGCTCATGTATATAAGGGAACCACATGGCGAGGGAGAACACCACACAATCTTAATCACATGGCGAAGAGAAGTTTTAAAGGGGTAATATGTACAATGTTTTAAAAGCAAGTCAGATTGCAAGATTTCATTATTTACCTTGCCAGCTTTAATTGTATGTGCTCAGCAAGGAAGTTGTAGTACTATGCTTACCTTTTAGGGCCGGTTTCACCAACCGATGTTAAAAATATTCTAACCTCTTGTTTGTTAACTAGTTGTTCAAAGTTTAACATAATGTTAAAACTTTTGCATTTCATCAAGCTTTTACAGCAAATTGTTAGCTAACATGTTTTTAATGTCAAAGACTACGGCAAACGCCAGCTTTCGAGAAGGCGGTGGCCGAACTACACTGCTTCTGAATGTACTCCGATGCACTTTTGTCTATGTATTACTGCGCTCTCTGTGTAAGTAGCCCACAACTACTTACATTCATGCAGGACCCTCTGGAGGGTCCTGATTCATGGCAATGACCATGTGATGTTCCTGGTTGTTTAGGTTAGACTCATGATGTCAACTGAAATAAATGTTTCACCATTTGAAATGCGTTAATTAACATATTGTCAAGTGCAAAAAAAAACTGACGTTCTTACATTAAAGGATAAGACTGCAGCCTGGAACAAAGTCAACATGTAATTTAATTGGAACGAATGCGTTTCCCTTAAGTCCTGTAAGCAACTACTACAATTTTAGCTAACATAAAGTGCAGCACCAGAAATGTTAGGTGCGAAGAGCATTTAAGACAGTTTAAAATTCGTGGTGGACATTGAATTGAAACTAAAGTGGACGAAAGTGTGTTATCGCTGATTAATCAAGCAGACTTGAAAAATTCTGTTTGCTTCTTGAATCAAATGCTTTGGAAATCTTCCAGATAAACCCACAAACGGTAACTTTGGAAATTCCAACATTATCACAAATAAATGGAAAATGTTAGTAGCATAAAATCTAAGTACGTAATTAACACTTAGCATAGGAGAAAGAGGCATGCTTCTGTTGATAGTATTGTAACCTCGCGTATTTCCCATAAAACCATGTTTATGTCCCCCTTGGACTGTCTATATTGCTTTAAAAATTCCTCTTTTTTAAGGGTTTCAAATTTATTATAATGTACGAATACTCTTCTGTTAGGAATGACATTCAAAAATGCCAACTGTAGCAAACTCACAACAGCTTGGTTTGCGGCAGCCATTTTCCAATTTCTAAGATTTGTTAAGCGCCTTAACACAGGGATATGGGGATGTTAACTTAACACCGACTTTAACAGATTGTTAAAGTTAACATTGTTTGATGAAACAGAATTTGTGTTAACTTCAGTGTTAAATCAGTTTAACAATGTGTTAACATTTAACATTTGTTGGTGAAACCAGCTCTTAATGTGTTAAATGTGCTGAAGGCACTGTGTTTAAAGTTCTCTTTATTTAATTCAGCATTCTATTCACAATAAGTTCATTTTCTCGTAGTTTACAATTTATAGAATATATTATTGAAATTATTACTTGTTTCTTTACTTACTACTTTATTAATAAATGCAGACTTAACAGAAACCTACACATGTGGACAATTACACAAAGAAAAATGGCTGCAACCCAACTTCACACCAACTAGCCACTTTTACAAGTTTGATCCACTGGTTACATAGCGTCCCCTTGAACAATGAAGAATTTTTAAAAGAACAGCATATAGAAAAAATAGCAGTAACTAATGGATTCAACTCAGATCTCGTAAGGAAGATGATAAACGAGAAGAAACTCAAGGCAATTTCACAAACACAAACTGGAAATTCACATACCACCCTTGGGCCTTTAGAAAATTTGAACGAATCTTCAATAAATTTAACATAAGACTAGCTCCACAAAACAAATTCAGCCTCAAGAACTTGCTAAATACACCTCTCAAAAATACCATCCCAAACACATTAAAATCTGGAATTTACCAGATTAGTTGTGATGAGAGTGAGAAATATTATATAGGAAAAACAAAAATAAACTTGAAAACCACTTAAGGAACACCAAGGAGCATAAAACTAAAACAAACAGAGAAATCCGCTGTATCACACCATTTTTGGACAGAAAACCACAACATTGGCCAAAGTATAAAGTTGTTAAAACCCCTCACCACACCAATAGAATTGAACATCATCAAAAACGGCGTCATTAATTTTGAAATCCCGCCTGTGAACAATGAGTTAAAACTTTGTGCCCCCAACACCAGATGGCAACAGGTTCAGAATGTGCAGGAAGAGCATACGGGAGAAAGAGAGCTTTAGTCACCCAGTCACTCACAATGAGGACAAATGCCCTCGAAAACGTTTCTGTTTTATACAGCATTTAATTAGTGAAGATGAGTGTCAATAAGCTTGACTACTCAACCTACCATCATTAAGAGAATAACTTTACTCTGTGGGAAAATTCCTATTTATTACACAGCAGTGTCCCTCCCCGTTCCTACTGAGGAAACAGTCAAATGTGATGTATCTCACATTGATAGCCAAGAGTGCACACAAACTCATGGCATTAATACTAACAAGCCATAAAGTAGCAAAGCTTCAGTTTTGGTGCTCAAGAGCAGGAAAGACTCTCAGCAACATCACACTAGATAGGTATTTGTTTTGTAAGAAAAGAAAAGAACTGACTATAAATAAAATACAGATAAATGCACATAGTATTAATAACTCCCTTACTCAGTAGATGTTCACAACAACAAAGAATGAGCTACACTTGAAATACACGTATTTTAATGGAAGCGTTCACAATCAACATGGGCCGGCCCCAGGAACAGGTAAGAACACTTGGCCAAGTCTTCACACGGCGTATCAACATATTGGTATCTTAACTGGCAGCCAAGACATGAAACAACTGCTAGAGCTCTCTATAGTCGCAAACTGCAAGAAATTCTAGCATATGTGTGTCCTAACCTCACACCCAGAGAGCATTGATTCTATAGTGCAGTTTCTTTGTATGCAACTTACAACTGGCTATACAATAGCATACAAACAACAATAAACAACTTTAATGTATGCCATTAAATAAAGCAATCAGAAATATAATAGCTCTGCATTTAAATAATGTTTACCCAGTTGAATTTTGGCATTGGCTAACCCGCACTATGTTGGCTGAATTGGAAGCACATTGGTCTTTTTGTTAGAGGGCTGTTGTGAACCAAGCTTAAGAGAGCCTTGTGCTAGTAATTATTTCTGCAACTTGCACACCAACCACAACTAATGAAACAATACAGTTTGAAATTTACAGAAAAAGATGGTTCACACTATTTTTCATATACTGATTTTACACTGAAAAGTGGACATTTCTGAATTTGGCGCTGTAACATTTTTACAAATATCATTAAATATATTGAAATCAGACGGTGATAATTTTTTAAGCTTAAAGGAAATAACTAATTTTAATTGTAACTTTGTTTCACTGTTATTTTAATCAGCCGCCAACATCCCCATAGCTACCCAACGTTCTCCTTCTTATTTTATTTGTATTTTAATTGATAAAGTATAACAAATTAAGAACAAAGATAAACAAATATTTTCATTGCATCCTAGCTGCATAAAACATAAGTAAACTCAAAATACAAACAAATCAGTAATTCCAAAAGCTGCAATGAATCTGTGTCTTTCTCCTTTTTAAAAAAACTCACAATAAAAGAAAGTTAAGTGTGGACAATGTATCATGTTTTTACAACCCACTGATGACAAGTTATCTGCAGTTTAAAACACAATCATGAATTGCCACAAGTTCACCAGATCTTACCTTGTATATTTCATTTTCTGTGCAAAGCCGATGTCTATCCTCGCTGCAGTGGGAAACTTTTCCTTCACACTGGCAGCGTTCACCTTCGTAGGCAGATTTCCTATGTACAACCTGAAATACAATCACAACTTGAAGGCGTCTTTCCAAACATTACTTCTTTATAACAAGTTTGAAAAAAATTATGTACTAATGTTAATACATTCAAACAATAACTTAGATTTAATTTGTTGGGCACAGTGGTTCTGTTTCCGACTCTCCTACAGAAAGGCTCTGCGATGGTGATTTTAAGTTGGCCCTATCCACGCATTCACCTTTGAATTGCTCATGTGAAGTATCCCCAAGGGCCAACGTGGTAAGAGCTGTACGTCCTCTCATTCCATCCTCACTCTACCATCAGAGGCAAACGGATTCTGCCTGCTGGGTGCCTCCACTTCAGACATGGGTCCAGTCATCGCTTGGTGGAATGAAGTAATCCATATGGGGAGCGTTAGAAATGATGACGACAAGATTTCATTTGTTTGAATTTACAGAACACAAACACAGTTAAATACAGGCATAAGGTTTCCTTTCAGATAAGCAAAACTAAAATCTGTTAAACAAAAAAATTGGGGTTTCCATTTAAAGAAATTGAGCTGGCATATGAAAGTATGCATCAATTAAAATGTCCGACCTCTAATCCACATCCCGAGGGGTGGGCAACGGGAAGTAAGGGAATGCCTGTTTGAGCGAAGTATGGTGGGTACTTTGTGTGCCCTGGGGCTGCTACGGTAGCCATAAAGGTCAAACAGGAACCCCGGAAACCGGTCTGGTCCTCCAGGTTTGGCAGGGGGTTAGCAGCCCACTTCTGTAAAACAAAGCTTGCCACGTTTCCCAACAATATGACTGAACAGATTAATAGGCTACGCAAATGGACTCTGACATGTGCAACTTGCAATGTACAAGGGATGAGTGGAAAGCTAATAGAAATAGAGACTCTTTAGAAATGGATATAGTACTTTTAATTGAGACAAAAAGGTTGCGAATTACAGCCACTTGTGGAGTAGGTACCAAAATCAGAGAGAGCCAAATCCAGGATGGCTGTTTTAGTGAAGAGAAAATGGAAATCCTGAATAATTGATAGGATAATTAAGATAAGTATACGTATATATGAATCTATTGTGGAAGTAATAGGTGTGTATGCTCCTAATAATGATGCTCCAGTTGAAGAAAAGAAAGATTTTTATGAAGATCTGAGAGAAGTAATTGATGGACATGAGCTTTTGCTAATGGGAGACTTTAATGGACGCGTCGGTAGGAGAAATAATGATGACACTGTTGGAAGTTGGGAAGAAGATATAGAAAATTACAACGGCAGGAGTTTAATTAAATTCTGTAGAGAACAGGAATGTGTCATTAAGTTTAAGCATAAACACACTCACAAATACACCTGAGTAAACCCTTCTAGGAATTTGAGA
Organism: Deroplatys truncata; assembly: GCA_030765065.1. Classification (NCBI taxonomy): domain Eukaryota; kingdom Metazoa; phylum Arthropoda; class Insecta; order Mantodea; family Mantidae; genus Deroplatys; species Deroplatys truncata. The sequence continues at coordinate 15,678,206 of CM060981.1, forward strand.
TCTATTATAGACTGTGTAATGGTAAGACAACATGGCTTATATTAATATAGATTCCACATAGGATTTCTCCATTACGATGTCATGAATTCAGCTCATATAATCTCGCCACATTTGAGTAATTTAAAAACAGATGAATAAAGGTTGATATTGTGCACATTTCACAAGTAAGCTAGTTGTGAAAATTCACCATCCATAAAGTAACACACTGGTCAGCTAGAGGTGCTAGACGTCATTGGAACTGCTGCAGATGTTCACATGGTGTTTGTATATGAGGATAACTGTATTTTCCCATGCTGTCAGTTTCCGGTTTTCAAGTAGTCAATTTTGATATACCGACAGGGGATAGAGGTTCACTGAGCCACCACCAGTTGGAACTCAGTGTGATGTCGGAAGCATGTTCCATATTTTTAAAAGTAAGTAATGTACAATGTCTCCAAAACCAACTCATGTTTCCTAATTACATCCTCCATATCAAAAGTAATAATTATTAACACAAAGTTTACTCTCTACTACGCAGTGAGAAGCAAACATAAATGAAGATAAACATGTCAAAATTGTACACATAGGCTTCTTCTAGTGGGGTTGGCATGATTTCTACTGAAAAAGGATAAGTACTTGTACCATCTCAAATGATGATGAGATTGTCACAGGTAGACCTAGCAAACAGCTATATATTATACCTCAACTAGCATTTATCCCAGCGGCTGTGGCTTGAGCTTATTGAGAGGTTGGCGCTGACTGACCAGCCAGTTGAAAAGATAAGGGGATTCTTCTGGAAGCTCCTTTCCCATATCTCGCAGACATTCTAGAAACTCGGGCAACTTCACATATGTTTCATTTCACTGTTATGTGCAGGCACAAAAGTGAAGTGACAGTTTCGTTAAAAATGTCACAATTGCTCTGGCATGGTGGTACTGCTATGGTAAGTTCCTTTCTTTAAAAAAGTTAGCCCACCTGGGGAATCCTGCATTCACCCCTGCTCACAGTAAAACAAAATGACTTACGTGTATGGGTCTATGGCTTCTGGTGTGAGATCCTCATCTTCCTTCTCAAACTTCTTCTCCACCACCAACTTGCCGTTGCCAAATTTTATTTGTTCCAGGTCCTTGATGGTCTTCTCTGTGTTGGCATCCTCAAACAGCTGTACAAAACAGTACCTGCAACGTCAACCAACCTTCATTACTGTACGATTCTCCACTTGCTTAAATAAATGAAAGATTTAAGTATGGCGGACTTTGTGACAGCAATGTGCGCAAATCATTTAGATTACTTACTGAGTCAATTTTGTAACAGTAGCAAATCTATAAACTTCACAGTTACCTTCCCTTGATCTTAAAATCAGCTGACACTTGGCATCTACAGGAAACCATAGATTAGAATATGACCACCAACTAAACAATGTAACAAATATAGTACAGAAAATGATTCCAGACAGAAGTAAGCAAATAAACAGAGTCATGGATAGAAAGAGAGTAAAAGAGATCAGCAAGCTCGCTCATTCCAAATAAAATAGAAAACAAGATCTTCAAACAGCACATCATCATTTTGGTCCCAAAAACAGTTTTTTCACGAAATTCCAAATTAAAAGATGACATCGCAGGAATATACCAAGTGGGATGGCTCAGGGGGTCCCAGGATCGATCCCCGGTGACCACCCACTCTGGCCTATGGATTCTTTGTGGTTTTCCCAGGCGAATGATGGGGTGGTTCACCTTCTACGACTCCCATTTCCTGTACCCAGATGCAGAACGAGGCAAAGTGTTCGGCTTGCACTCTGTAAAGATTTCTTCTGTGGCATCATTGCAGTACCACTCAGTTAGCTCTCTCCTCAGCGTGGAGCTCTGCCCCGAGTGACCCTGGAGGTTGGTGGCTTATGGGCAGGGACCATGCAGCGGCAAATGCGTTCTATCTGGAAATGTTAGGGACGCCATTGGCATCCAGATCTTGTCACCCTTCCCTCCCAGGGGTCATGTTGGAAGCAAAAAGGGCCAACTGGCCTACTTACGATGCTCTCCTGGGTCCCTTCGTGATACCTATCTTTACCTTTACCACATCACCTGCAACATCTGGAAAACTAAAAGTAACATAAAAACAAGAGCACATTAGGAGCTAAAGCAAAACACGAAGAAAATGCAGTGGTAGCACTTGAAGGGAACACTATACCATAAATATATATCAGAAAAAATTAAAAAGCAGTGCAGGAAAAACAGAACTTGAAGTTTGTAAGAACAAGAACTGCATCTTTAATTTTGAAATCCCACCAGGTGACATATTAATGCAGAAGTTTGTGCAACCACCACCAGGAGTGATGCCGCAGTCAACCAACTCATGATGGGAGCAAGCAAGCAGCAAGTGTTACGAAATCGACTCAGTAATTTGCTGATCATTTTTTTATTTCCACAAATGTTAATACAGCTTATATGAGAGTCATTCTAAAAGTTTTGAGAACGAATGTAATAAAATTTTAAAAATTTAGATCTGATAATTGCATCTTTTTAAAGTATTTTTTTCCATTGTGGAATTGATTGTTTTTCCACACAAGCCATGTGTTGGACAAGATTGGAAAGGAAGAATCACAAAACTGAAAAATTCAATGCCAATCCAGGATTTGAACCACTGATCTTCTGGTTTCCATCTGGTTGCTCTAACCACTGAGCTACAATGGCAACATGCCGGTACAACATTAAATTCCCCAACTGATTCACATGTTTCCCGGTAAGCCACAAGGAGATCTCAAATTGTATTGAGATGACAATCAATCAATGACATTGAATTTTCCAGTTGTCTGATTCTTCCTTTTCAATTTTTCATTGTATTCTATTTAATGTCCCATTCCTTCAAACCTGCTTTTCAAATTTCAAATGCAACTCTTCTTTGGACAGAGCATGGATAGATTCATTTCAGGGATTCAAATCTTTGACCTCGGTTTTTTCTTTCACTTCGGGGAATACAAAAAGTTTCATGGGACCAGATCTGGACTGTAGGGAGGATACGACAGAAATTGGGTTGTTTGGTGCAGTGTGGCCAGAGGCGTTACGTGGTGCAACAAAACTCCATGCAGACTGGCCTTTGTTCTTGATTCATTGAACACTTGTGACGGACATCTTATGGTGTACCGTCTGGCAGTAACAATCTTTTGTCCCTCAAGTGCAATTGTCACAATATTGAACACTTATGACAGACATCTTATGGTGTACCGTCTGGCAGTAACAGTCTTTGTCCCTCAAGTGCAATTGTCACAATATTGAACACTTATGACAGACATCTTATGGTGTACCGTCTGGCAGTAACAGTCTTTGTCCCTCAAGCGCAATTGTCACAATATTGAACACTTGTAACGAACATCTTATGGTGTACCGTCTGGCAGTAACAGTCTTTGTCCCTCAAGCGCAATTGTCACAATATTGAACACTTGTGACGGACATCTTATGGTGTACCGTCTGGCAGTAACAGTCTTTGTCCCTCAAGTGCAATTGTCACAATATTGAACACTTATGACAGACATCTTATGGTGTACCGTCTGGCAGTAACAGTCTTTGTCCCTCAAGCGCAATTGTCACAATATTGAACACTTGTAACGAACATCTTATGGTGTACCGTCTGGCAGTAACAGTCTTTGTCCCTCAAGCGCAATTGTCACAATATTGAACACTTGTGACGGACATCTTATGGTGTACCGTCTGGCAGTAACAGTCTTTGTCCCTCAAGTGCAATTGTCACAATATTGAACACTTATGACAGACATCTTATGGTGTACCGTCTGGCAGTAACAGTCTTTGTCCCTCAAGCGCAATTGTCACAATATTGAACACTTGTAACGAACATCTTATGGTGTACCGTCTGGCAGTAACAGTCTTTGTCCCTCAAGCGCAATTGTCACAATATTGAACACTTGTGACGGACATCCTATGATGTACCGTCTGGCAGTAACAGTCTTTGTCCCTCAAGTGCAATTGTCACAATATTGAACACTTATGACAGACATCTTATGGTGTACCGTCTGGCAGTAACAGTCTTTGTCACTCAAGTGCAATTGTCACAATATTGAACACTTATGACAGACATCTTATGGTGTACCGTCTGGCAGTAACAGTCTTTGTCCCTCAAGTGCAATTGTCACAATATTGAACACTTATGACAGACATCTTATGGTGTACCGTCTGGCAGTAACAGTCTTTGTCCCTCAAGCGCAATTGTCACAATATTGAACACTTATGACAGACATCTTATGGTGTACCGTCTGGCAGTAACAGTCTTTGTCCCTCAAGTGCAATTGTCACAATATTGAACACTTGTGACAGACATCTTATGGTGTACCGTCTGGCAGTAACAGTCTTTGTCCCTCAAGTGCAATTGTCACAATATTGAACACTTATGACAGACATCTTATGGTGTACCGTCTGGCAGTAACAATCTTTTGTCCCTCAAGTGCAATTGTCACAATATTGAACACTTATGACAGACATCTTATGGTGTACCGTCTGGCAGTAACAGTCTTTGTCCCTCAAGCGCAATTGTCACAATATTGAACACTTGTAACGAACATCTTATGGTGTACCGTCTGGCAGTAACAGTCTTTGTCCCTCAAGCGCAATTGTCACAATATTGAACACTTGTGACGGACATCCTATGATGTACCGTCTGGCAGTAACAGTCTTTGTCCCTCAAGTGTAATTGTCACAATATTGAACACTTATGACAGACATCTTATGGTGTACCGTCTGGCAGTAACAGTCTTTGTCCCTCAAGTGCAATTGTCACAATATTGAACACTTATGACGGACATCTTATGGTGTACCGTCTGGCAGTAACAGTCTTTGTCCCTCAAGCGCAATTGTCACAATATTGAACACTTATGACAGACATCTTATGGTGTACCGTCTGGCAGTAACAGTCTTTGTCCCTCAAGCGCAATTGTCACAATATTGAACACTTGTGACGGACATCCTATGATGTACCGTCTGGCAGTAACAGTCTTTGTCCCTCAAGTGTAATTGTCACAATATTGAACACTTATGACAGACATCTTATGGTGTACCGTCTGGCAGTAACAGTCTTTGTCCCTCAAGTGCAATTGTCACAATATTGAACACTTATGACAGACATCTTATGGTGTACCGTCTGGCAGTAACAGTCTTTGTCCCTCAAGCGCAATTGTCACAATATTGAACACTTGTGACGGACATCTTATGGTGTACCGTCTGGCAGTAACAGTCTTTGTCCCTCAAGCGCAATTGTCACAATATTGAACACTTGTGACGGACATCTTATGGTGTACCGTCTGGCAGTAACAGTCTTTGTCCCTCAAGCGCAATTGTCACAATATTGAACACTTGTGACGGACATCTTATGGTGTACCGTCTGGCAGTAACAGTCTTTGTCCCTCAAGCGCAATTGTCACAATATTGAACACTTGTGACGGACATCTTATGGTGTACCGTCTGGCAGTAACAGTCTTTGTCCCTCAAGCGCAATTGTCACAATATTGAACACTTGTGACGGACATCTTATGGTGTACCGTCTGGCAGTAACAGTCTTTGTCCCTCAAGCGCAATTGTCACAATATTGAACACTTGTGACGGACATCTTATGGTGTACCGTCTGGCAGTAACAGTCTTTGTCCCTCAAGCGCAATTGTCACAATATTGAACACTTGTGACGGACATCTTATGGTGTACCGTCTGGCAGTAACAGTCTTTGTCCCTCAAGCGCAATTGTCACAATATTGAACACTTGTGACGGACATCTTATGGTGTACCGTCTGGCAGTAACAGTCTTTGTCCCTCAAGCGCAATTGTCACAATATTGAACACTTGTGACGGACATCTTATGGTGTACCGTCTGGCAGTAACAGTCTTTGTCCCTCAAGCGCAATTGTCACAATATGGTTTTAGCTGAGAAGAGGGAACAGATCATCATCTTGCCAACACTTTCGTTGGGGATCCTCCCCTGTGAGGCAGTATTTTAATACCTGAATAATTTCAATTGTATTTTATAATAAGTAAATTCAATAACAACCCGCCTTGAAAAGATGTGTATGTAATAATTATTTAAATTGTATATAACAGTCATTGCAAATACTTATTTTTATTGTAACATGTTTTAATAATGTTATGTGGATACATTACATACTTTAATAATGCAAGAGCTGTGAGAATAATAAGTTTTAAGTTGCTAACAATGAGTAATAGTGAGGTAACCTTGTAGCAATAATGAGTTTGAGAGTTTGAAAGTTACTAGTCATGATTATAGCAACAATAATATAAATTCAGTAACAGTTTAAAATTAGGCAATCAATAGCAAAGTAAAGCTTTAAGTAAAATGCAGATATTCTATTGGACTAGAATTAGTCAATCAGAGACTTGAAATACGGAGCTTACGGGTTTAACGGTTGAAACATGTTCAGTTGCTGGCAAACCTTGGTAGTGACCAGATGGAAGATGTGTTCTCTACAGAAATATTACGTGTGAACGTAAAATATGTCTATGCATTAGCTAAGTGAAAGTATTAAAGAATCTCACAGCTCTTAAAAGGTGTACTGCTTTATTAAAATGTGCAAAGGATAAAATAAAAGAATTTGAATTTAAAAACTTAATATTCTGTGTATGTCTACAATTATTGTCGTACCGCACCTTGCCTAAGAGATACATAACTCTACAAACATTACTGACACAGCCGAGGCAAATTCAAACATAAATAATATATAGAAGCAGTTTTAATAACAAAGTTAATTTATTACGTAAAAGAAGAACCATCTACTTCAAATTGGCTTCCCAAACAAGAAGCTAAATAATTTACATAAATAATATACGTAACTAATTACCTTCTTCAAGTTGGCTTCCCAAGGTGTGGCTAACAACAATAAATTCCAACGGTTGAAGAACATAACAACTTCACCTGGGAAAACCCAGACAGATGACTGTCGCTTAGTTTCTGGATCATACTGGTATAAGCAACTTTTGTCATCTGTTACAATGTCAAATGTGCTTTTGGATCTTCCCCCAATAACATTTCCTGGCACCATTGTATATCTGCCTGTTTCTGCTCATTAGTGGGTGTTCACTGCTGCCGATCCAACATTCACAGCTTCTTCAATCTGATGACATGTGCTCTGTTGTTGCTGTAGCTGGCCGTCTTACAAGGTCTTCATTTTTTAAGGAATACCTTCTTCTTCTGGCCTCTGCAAACTGTGGATTGCAAGGGGAAAAGATTGCCAAATACCTGTTGCAGTCTTTCAAGGCATACTCTCTTTCATAGAAAATCACAGCAGGGAAATTCTTTCACTTGAAATCCATCCTAGCCTCTGGCGTAGCAACACCTGTATGCACATTGTTGGAGTGCACCCAGACCTTCAATCTGAACATACTAAGAGCTGCTTTGGCTTACCACAAGTCATTGTTGTGACCCTATGGGTATAATTTACTTCTTTGTGTTTACAGAAAGCAAACATGTTGCAAAATTTCTCTTCAGAAATCTTTTATTTACAATGTAATTAATAAGAACAACTATGGTCTTCTCAACTGCATGATTGTAATGTCATTCAAGACACAGGATGTGGTCTTAGTTATTTTTAGAATTCAGGTTAAACTCTTGGGTGCAATCTTCTTTATAAACATTATGTAGGCCTCTTGTATAGCAACGCATTAAAAACATACTTACCAACTTGCTGAAAATGAAACACATAAAACTTTACCTCAACCAGCAGATTGTAATAATTTTACAATGGTATGAAATTTACAAGGTCTAAAATGTTCAGTGCATAAACAGTCCACAAAAATAAATGAGCATTCAGTTTTATAACCTTGAAGAGCTTGCAGTAATTCTTCCTGATACGACAATAAATATGTATAAAACCAAACAACACCACTTCCTACATTATACACACATTTTACACCTCAACATCAACCATAAACAAAAACTTTCACAAAAATGGGAACCTATATCCCACAGCCATAGAATGTAAATAAGATAAACAATGTACATGAGGGAGTTAATTAACATCATCCATTACTGAAAGTTTGTATCCTGCTTACTAGAGATCACTAGTGGTGCTATACATTTTGTTGCAGCCCAGTGAAGGGGGACCATGATCATGATGAAGGATAGACACACAGATAAGCTCTGGTCTATCATAACACTGTATACCATGTACTAGAGATCACTAGTGGTGCTATACATTTTGTTGCAGCCCAGTGAAGAGGGACCATGATCATGATGAAGGATAGACACACAGATAAGCTCTGGTCTATCATAACACTGTATACCATGTACTAGAGATCACTAGTGGTGCTATACATTTTGTTGCAGCCCAGTGAAGAGGGACCATGATCATGATGAAGGATAGACACACAGATAAGCTCTGGTCTATCATAGCACTGTATACCATTTACTAGAGGTCACTAGTGGTGCTATACATTTTGTTGTAGCCCAGTGAAGAGGGACCATGATCATGATGAAGGATAGACACACAGATAAGCTCTGGTCTATCATAGCACTGTATACCATTTACTAGAGGTCACTAGTGGTGCTATACATTTTGTTGCAGCCCACAGTGAAGAGGGACCATGATCATGATGAAGGATAGACACACAGATAAGCTCTGGTCTATCATAGCACTGTATACCATTTACTAGAGGTCACTAGTGGTGCTATACATTTTGTTGTAGCCCAGTGAAGAGGGACCATGATCATGATGAAGGATAGACACACAGATAAGCTCTGGTCTATCATAGCACTGTATACCATTTACTAGAGGTCACTAGTGGTGCTATACATTTTGTTGCAGCCCAGTGAAGAGGGACCATGATCATGATGAAGGATAGACATACAGATAAGCTCTGGTCTATCATAGCACTGTATACCATTTACTAGAGGTCACTAGTGGTGCTATACATTTTGTTGCAGCCCAGTGAAGAGGGACCATGATCATGATGAAGGATAGACACACAGATAAGCTCTGCCTATGATAGTACTGTATACCATTTACTAGAGGTCACTAGTGGTGCTATACATTTTGTTACAGCCCAGTGAAGAGGGACCATGATCATGATGAAGGATAAAAACACAGATAAGCTCTGGTCTATCATAGCACTGTATACCATTTACTAGAGGTCACTAGTGGTGCTACACATTTTGTTGCAGCCCAGTGAAGAGGGACCATGATCATGATGAAGGATAGGCACACAGATAAGCTCTGGTCTATCATAGCACTGTATACCATTTACTAGAGGTCACTAGTGGTGCTATACATTTTGTTGCAGCCCAGTGAAGAGGGACCATGATCATGATGAAGGATAGACATACAGATAAGCTCTGGTCTATCATAGCACTGTATACCATTTACTAGAGGTCACTAGTGGTGCTATACATTTTGTTGCAGCCCAGTGAAGAGGGACCATGATCATGATGAAGGATAGACACACAGATAAGCTCTGGTCTATCATAGCACTGTATACCATTTACTAGAGGTCACTAGTGGTGCTACACATTTTGTTGTAGCCCAGTGAAGAGGGACCATGATCATGATGAAGGATACACACAGATAAGCTCTGGTCTATCATAGCACTGTATACCATTTACTAGAGGTCACTAGTGGTGCTACACATTTTGTTGCAGCCCAGTGAAGGGGGACCATGATCATGATGGATAGACACACAGATAAGCTCTGGTCTATCATAGCACTGTATACCATTTACTAGAGGTCACTAGTGGTGCTACACATTTTGTTGCAGCCCAGTGAAGAGGGACCATGATCATGATGAAGGATACACACAGATAAGCTCTGGTCTATCATAGCACTGTATACCATTTACTAGAGGTCACTAGTGGTGCTACACATTTTGTTGCAGCCAGTGAAGGGGGACCATGATCATGATGGATAGACACACAGATAAGCTCTGGTCTATCATAGCACTGTATACCATTTACTAGAGGTCACTAGTGGTGTTATACATTTTGTTGCAGCCAGTGAAGGGAGACCATGATCATGATGGATAGACACACAGATAAGCTCTGGTCTATCATAGTACTGTATATCATTTACTAGAAATCACTAGTGGTGCTATACATTTTGTTGCAGCCAGTGAAGGGGGACCATGATCATGATGAAGGATACACACAGATAAGCTCTGGTCTATCATAGCACTGTATATCATTTACTAGAAATCACTAGTGGTGCTATACATTTTGTTGCAGCCAGTGAAGGGGGACCATGATCATGATGAAGGATACACACAGATAAGCTCTGGTCTATCATAGCACTGTATATCATTTACTAGAAATCACTAGTGGTGCTATACATTTTGTTGCAGCCAGTGAAGGGGGACCATGATCATGATGAAGGATACACACAGATAAGCTCTGGTCTATCATAGCACTGTATACCATTTACTAGAGGTCACTAGTGGTGCTACACATTTTGTTGCAGCCCAGTGAAGAGGGACCATGATCATGATGAAGGATAGACACACAGATAAGCTCTGGTCTATCATAGCACTGTATACCATTTACTAGAGGTCACTAGTGGTGCTACACATTTTGTTGTAGCCCAGTGAAGAGGGACCATGATCATGATGAAGGATAGACACACAGATAAGCTCTGGTCTATCATAGCACTGTATACCATTTACTAGAGGTCACTAGTGGTGCTATACATTTTGTTGCAGCCCAGTGAAGAGGGACCATGATCATGATGAAGGATAGACACACAGATAAGCTCTGGTCTATATAACACTGTATACCATTTACTAGAGGTCACTAGTGGTGCTATACATTTTGTTGCAACCCAGTGAAGAGGGACCATGATCATGATGAAGGATAGACACACAGATAAGCTCTGGTCTATCATAGCACTGTATACCATTTACTAGAGGTCACTAGTGGTGCTATACATTTTGTTACAGCCCAGTGAAGGGGGACCATGATCATGATGAAGGATAGACACACAGATAAGCTCTGGTCTATCATAGCACTGTATACCATTTACTAGAGATCACTAGTGGTGCTACACATTTTGTTGCAGCCAAGTGAAGAGGGACCATGATCATGATGAAGGATAGACACACAGATAAGCTCTGGTCTATATAACACTGTATACCATTTACTAGAGGTCACTAGTGGTGCTATACATTTTGTTGCAACCCAGTGAAGAGGGACCATGATCATGATGAAGGATAGACACACAGATAAGCTCTGGTCTATCATAGCACTGTATACCATTTACTAGAGGTCACTAGTGGTGCTATACATTTTGTTACAGCCCAGTGAAGGGGGACCATGATCATGATGAACGATAGACACACAGATAAGCTCTGGTCTATCATAGCACTGTATACCATTTACTAGAGGTCACTAGTGGTGCTATACATTTTGTTACAGCCCAGTGAAGGGGGACCATGATCATGATGAAGGATAGACACACAGATAAGCTCTGGTCTATCAAAGCACTGTATACCATTTACTAGAGGTCACTAGTGGTGCTATACATTTTGTTACAACCCAGTGAAGAGGGAGCATGATCATGATGAAGGATAGACACACAGATAAGCTCTGGTCTATCATAGCACTGTATACCATTTACTAGAGGTCACTAGTGGTGCTATACATTTTGTTACAGCCCAGTGAAGGGGGACCATGATCATGATGAAGGATAGACACACAGATAAGCTCTGGTCTATCACAGCACTCTATACCATTTACTAGAGGTCACTAGTGGTGCTATACATTTTGTTGTAGCCCAGTGAAGGGGGACCATGATCATGATGAAGGATAGACACACAGATAAGCTCTGGTCTATCATAGCACTCTATACCATTTACTAGAGATCACTAGTGGTGGTATACATTTTGTTACAGCCCAGTGAAGGGGGACCATGATCATGATGAAGGATAGACACACAGATAAGCTCTGGTCTATCATAGCACTCTATACCATTTACTAGAGGTCACTAGTGGTGCTATACATTTTGTTGCAGCTCAGTGAAGGGGGACCATGATCATGATGAAGGATAGACACACAGATAAGCTCTGGTCTTATCATAGCACTCTATACCATTTACTAGAGGTCACTAGTGGTGCTATACATTTTGTTGTAGCCCAGTGAAGGGGGACCATGATCATGATGAAGGATAGACACACAGATAAGCTCTGGTCTATCATAGCACTCTATACCATTTACTAGAGGTGACTAGTGGTGCTATACATTTTGTTGCAGCTCAGTGAAGAGGGATCATGATCATGATGAAGGATAGACACACAGATAAGCTCTGGCCTATCATAGCACTGTATACTATTTACTAGAGGTGACTAGTGGTGCTATACATTTTGTTGTAGCCCAGTGAAGGGGGACCATGATCATGATGAAGGATAGACACACAGATAAGCTCTGGTCTATCATAGCACTCTATACCATTTACTAGAGGTCACTAATGGTGCTATACATTTTGTTGCAGCTCAGTGAAGGGGGACCATGATCATGATGAAGGATAGACACACAGATAAGCTCTGGTCTATCATAGCACTCTATACCATTTACTAGAAAAAACTAGTGGTCCTATACATTTTGTTACAGCCCAGTGAAGGGGGACCATGATCATGATGAAGGATAGAAACACAGATAAGCTCTGGCCTATCATAGCACTGTATACCATTTACTAGAAAAAACTAGTGGTCCTATACATTTTGTTACAGCCCAGTGAAGGGGGACCATGATCATGATGAAGGATAGAGACACAGATAAGCTCTGGTCTATCATAGCACTGTATACCATTTACTAGAAAAAACTAGTGGTGCTATACATTTTGTTGTAGCCCAGTGAAGGGGGACCATGATCATGATGAAGGATAGAGACACAGATAAGCTCTGGTCTATCATAGCACTGTATACCATTTACTAGAGATCACTAGTGGTGCTATACATTTTGTTGCAGCCCAGTGAAGAGGGACCATGATCATGATGAAGGATAGACACACAGATAAGCTCTGGTCTATCATAGCACTGTATACCATTTACGAGAAGTCACTATTGTCCATTCCAAACCAGAGTTCCCTCTGATGTAAACAGAAGCAAGTGCTTTGGCTTGTCATGAACCCAAGAATATACTCTTACGCCAACGTAAGTAGTTCCTTAATACATGTATTATGAAATATTAGAGCAGGAAAGGTATAGAACTGCACATTTTATTGCTGTTATCATAAGAACTCATCGTTAAAGGTAATGGATATATACTAGCTGTTAAGAAATTACAAAATATGATTTTCGCCTGCTATTGTGCTGATGCCGAGAGCATCTTGCTCATTTATACCAACCAAATGCACCACTGGCACTCTCTTACATATACAAGAAATATAGCAATGAATTCCCAGAGGTGCTAACTGAGTACCGAATAAACACTTTGCGTAAGACAGGATATATGATAAGCGAACAGTCATTCATAATACACTAACACACATATGCTCAGCTCAGGTCAAATCTTGTGATTTAGTCAGTTGGTATTTGAGCTCACATGGCAGAGGAAGGTGCATGTGGTGTATTCGCACTAATAAATTGTTCAAACACAGAAGCGGGAAACATTTAAAAAGCGGCTAAAAACAAACAATACTTCATCTATTCAACTCACTATTACAAAAATACCCGACACTTGCATTATTGCATATTACGAAACTAATATTGGATTTTACAGGCGTTTCAGTGAGAAGTGTAACAAAAGCGAGCAGGGAATATAAACAGACATAATACAACATAGAAGAGGATAAAATGTGGGAACTTGTTTTAAGTGTGACAGTGCTGTGGAATTGTGGATAAGCTTGTCATTATTTTGGAGAGTAGTTCTGATTCTGATACGGCAGCTGAGTCATCTTCGGAGGATTCGGATTTGGTTGTTGCACTTTTGCCCGAAGATTGTGATTAACGTAAGTAAAATGTTCATTGCCGCATACTTATAAAATTGATTGTTACCTCAGGTTGCATTTTGAACTATGATTCTCACGCAGGGCGCCTTTTTGTAGATTAAATAGTGTTCAACAAGCACGTGGGAGGGGAACAAGCAGACATTATGGGCGGGGATTGCGAACTACTTTCGCGCGGATAATATACAAAGAGTTTGTTTTCAGTGAAAGGCACTCTGGTTTGGAATGGACAGTAGTGGTGCTCTACATTTTGTTACAGCCCAGTGAAGGGGGACCATGATCGTGATGAAGGATAGACACACAGATAAGCTCTGGTCTATCATAGTACTGTATACCATTTGCTACGGGTCACTAGTGCTGCTATACATTTTGTTCCATCCTATTAAAGGGGAACCATGATCATGATGAAGGATAGTCACACAGATAAGCTCTGGCCTGTCATAGCACTGTATACCATTTACTAGAAGTCACTAGTGGTGCTCTACATTTTGTTACAGCCCAGTGAAGGGGGACCATGATCATGATGAAGGATGGACACACAGATAAGCTCTGTTCTATCATAGTACTGTATACCATTTACTAGAAGTCACTAGTGGTGCTATACATTTTGTTACAGCCCAGTGAAGGGGGACCATAATCATGATGAAGGATAGACACACAGATAAGCTCTGTTCTATCATAGTACTGTATACCATTTACTAGAAGTCACTAGTGGTGCTATACATTTTGTTGCATCCTAGTAAAGGGGAACCATGATCATGATGAAGGATAGACACACAGATAAGTTCTGATCTATCATAGCACTGTATACTATTTGCTAGGAATCACTAGTGGTGCTATACGTTTTGTTGCAGTCCAGTGAAGGGGTTGATGATCATAATGGATGGACATACAGATAATCCCTGGCCTATCATGTCAGAATACACCATTCAATATGTAATTTTAAGTTACGATATAATGCTTTCTCATGTCCCTAATGAAAAGCTTTGAATGTGCAAAGAAAGCCATAAAAACATCACTTTTGCTAAAAATTTTGAAGGCCCTTCACTCCTGTAGATTTTACAGGCAAACTGTAAAAGTTGGCAGGTATGAATAAAGTTTATGCAAGCTGTGTTGAGTTATATTTCATTTGGGCAATCCTAAAATGAAGCCACCAAATTGTCAGTACCATTTCTGTAGCCGGTTGATTGATAGAAAAAACACATTGAAAGTTATAAGGGCAACTATTCCACATTCTATAAGTATAAACAAGAAACTGGCTGGTAACATTATACATGTCAGAGGATTTTCAGAAAAGAAAGAAAAAAAAACAGTTGTATTTATAAAGCCCAACAACTATATAAAGGGAGAAATAATGTCATAAAAGCCTGAGACAAAAAGCCCAGCATCAAGTAAGAAGAAAAACCGGTGAGAATATTGTTATGCATATGAATCTGCTAAAAGAGTGCTTCAGAAATGATTCAGTGTGATTTTTGGTTGAAGCCCCAAAGAGTTATGTGGACAGAGACAAGAAGAGTATGGAAGAGAGATCATGATGTGCTTACCTGGGACCACTGGGCACTTGAAAGTGGACTTTGTCTATCGTTGAATGAAAACCCTTGACCATGTCTCTAGACACTTCTGGATCTGGGAACCTTATGATGAGACTCTTGTTACGAAGTCCTTTCATATGTATAGCCTCCTCCTTGAGGGCTCGTTCAGCATCCTCTCTGTTCCAGGGACGTGATGGATAGCTCTGTGACATGGGACGTCGTTTACTTGTCTTCACCTTCTTCACACCTTCCTCGGACAACTCAGGCTGGTGCTGCTGCTGTTGCTGTTGCTGCTGTTGTTGCTGCGAGTGGGACTGTTGCACAAATATTGCAATAAATACTTAGGTAATGATCACCTGGTACAATCAGCAGAAAACAATTTAATGTAACACAATACAACTGGAATCAAGCACACATAACCAATAAAATGCAACCTTTGCACAAAAGGGAAAAAACAAAGCTATGTAGATGACACATTCTGGGTATCAGCAAAACGTAGAGCTGGAGTCAAGGTTGCACTTACCAAACATATACTGCAGAAGCATGCTTTCGTGGAGTTACCAACATCGTTCAACTGCTGTCAACTGGTTGCTCACAGCTGGAAAAGTTTCCCCCACTGGCAGAAACTTGAACAAATTCACATATCTATTTGTAGAAATATCATACTTCTTGACAATATTTTCTCCTATATGCCCAATTCCTTGGTAATTCTCATGGTTTTTAATAGTTTATGCTGTGATGTGTCAGCTTCTGCAGATTTATCTTAGGTGTTCTTTCAATCTGACATTCAGAATTCTCTTAGTTTTATCAATGTATAAAACATCACACTAGGAGCAGTTAATCTGGTATACTACCAGTCTATCTTTCTCTTTTTGTCTCTTCATTTTGGTTATAGACCAGAGAATTTCACACTAATTTTAAAAAATAATTCTGATATAAGTATTAAATTTTGCCTTTTATTAGTACATAGCTGTAAAGATTATTGCAGTAATTTTGTGTAAATTTGAAAGGGATTTAAGATAAATAAAAAAAGCTATATGAGGATCACTCTGAAAGTTTTGAGAATGGGTAACAATGAGTAGTGGTAAGCCAAAGCAGTTTTTCCTAACTGAAGATACCAACATGTGTTGTTACGCCATACGCTAGGATGGATCTCAAGCGAGAGCATTTCTATGACTTTAAAGTCAGTTTAGGGGAGAGAGAATGCCTTGAAAGACTGCATCATACATTTGGGGATCTTTGCACTTCACAATCCACAATTTATCGATGTTTATAAGAGAAAGGAATTCCCTTGAGATGAAGACTGCAGGACAGCCAGCTACAGCAAGAATCGATGAAAATGGTGAAAGCAGAGCGCATGTTGCGGGAAGATCACATATGATCAGATTCAAGAAGCCCTAAATATTGGAAAACAATCCTAAAAGAAAAACTTGACGTCAGGAAGCTCTACAGTTGCTGGATCCACAAAAACCTCACAAATGAGCGGAAAGCATGTGTGCAATGGTGCCAAGAAATGACTAAAAAATTCAATGGAAAAAGATCCAAAAACAAATTTAACATTATAACAGGTGTAGAAAACTGGATTTACCAGTCATTGGTCTCAGTCTTCCCAGGAGAAGATCCCCCAACAAAAGTGAAGCAAACGAGAAGTGTTGGCAAGAAGATGATCTGTTGCTTCTTCTAGCAAGTGGCACATTGTGACAAGAGTGTTGCACCACAAGACTGCTCTACGTGGAATTTTGTTGCACCTTGACAATGCCTCTGCCCACACTGCACAAGAAACAACACAATTTCTGCAGGAGTCAAATATTTGTCCCATCCTACCTACAGTCCAGATCTGGCCGCAAGTGCCTTTTTTCTATTCTACAAAGTGCAACAAAAAATTCAAGGTCAACGATTTGAATCTGCAGTAGCTGCTTACAAAGAATGTACTTGCACTCTCTCCAAAAATGAATGGCATCCAGCATTTGAAAAGATGAGATCACATATAGAATGCAATCGAGAATATTTTGAAAAGATGCAATGATCACATCTCTATTTTTAATGTTTTATTGTGTCCATTCCAAAAACTATTGGAGTGACCCTATATATTAAATAAGGATCGTATTAGACATGAAAATTATGATATGAGAAAAAAACATATTACTTGTAGCAAAGTCTGTGACACGCCAAAACCTTTGGCGGCCTTGACCTTACCACCACACCCTTTCAAATGGACAACACCTTTCTTCTCCTCTGTCAAGTGTCAATGACCAGATTTTGGGATCAGGGGTGATACCTCAATCACCTTTGAAATGTATGTATTTTTAATTTTAGCTTTCGGCTTCTAACTAGAATGAATGTTATGTTCACAAGTTTACATGTTAAAACAGCACATTGAGTGTATTTTTTAAAAAGTAATGAAATACAACAAATAAATTTCTTATTTTTTTCATCGAAATAACTTATTTTGCTCTAAAACACATCTATTGCTAACATTTGTGATAAAATGTTTCTATTTTAGCTATTGTTACATTGTATTTGCAAAGAAAAATGCCTTTCTTTTTAATTAACAATTTGTCAATTTTATCACCGCTGTGAAATTCTGTTTTGAGGGGCTAAAGAGACTTGTATTTATGGAATATATTTTGGAAATGATACATAGCTGTAGGATGATAGGTGAATTTTCTAAATGACATGACTTGCTTACTACTCCATATTGTATTCTGACCTTCTCAATGGTACATTTACCAATCTATGGATTAAATTGTTAATAATCGCATGCTTATGTTGCTGAGGGTTGAAACCGCTGGCTCTGTGTAGGTTTTCTTAAGATACCAAATTCAATTCTATCACAGTTTCTTATTAACCTGAGGTCCAGAAAGGGTAGCACTTTGTCAGTTTCTATTTCCATGGTGAAAATCATAAGATAATTTCTACAGGTTTAACAATTACAAAAAAGTATATGCAGCAACCTAAAGCAAATATACTTTGCATTAATTGGTGTTTAGAGGAATTTAGTAAGAGTGATGTCCAAATTGTACTTGTACATTTGTGGAGCTGGTTTTTTGACACTGTCACTTACACTTTAATTTTTGAGGGACTAGTTTCAGGAGTTGTTGCTTCCATTTTCAACCTCGGGATTCTAACTACCGCTGCTGATTGCAGCCTTCTATCTGGCAGTGGAATGATGGATTTCTTCACTAAGGGTCAACTGGTAGGCCAGTAAAGTATGCTTCCATATCACTGTGGCCTGTCATGCTTTTTAGTAGTCTAGTTACATTTGGTGAAATGCTGCTACTGCTGACTTGTCTTCTTCTTTTGATTTAACATTTCTGAAGCGTTCTTAGGTTCTGGTTTTTAGACTTCTTTTTGTTTGTCCCATGTAGAACTTTTCATAATCCACACAGTTGTATGGTCTGGTGGAGTCTCATCTTTTGTGTTTTGAGTTTATAATTCAAATGGATACAACAGAAGCCTGGCATACAAGAAGAGTAAAGGAAAGTCATAAAACAAACAAGCCCACTCACCACAGGAAAGGATCAACACATTCACAAGTTCACTTACCACCCAAAGCATTTAGAAAATTTAAAAAGATCTTTAAAGAACAAAACATAACTTGGCTCCCACAAACAAATACTCCATAATAAACTTACTAAATATGAAAACAGACGAAGAGATTCCAGCAGACAATAGCAAATCAATTGTATGGATTCTGATAAGTTCTACATATGACAACCCAAAAGAAGTTAAAAACCACAACCAAAGAAGACAAGTCAGCAGTAGCATTTCACTTCTGGAATGAAAACCATAACCTACACCCAAATCTGAAATTACTAAAAAACATAACAGGTCACAACGTGGGAAAACATTTTGATATGGAAGCATAAAGACTGAAATCCTAGCAGTTGGCACCTAAGTGAAGAAGTTCCACCACCAGAGAGAAGAGGTTGAAAACTGAAGCAACAGCTTCCAAAACGAGTACCTCAAAAATTAAAGTGTGACATAGCGTTAACAAACTGACTCCAGAAACGTACAAGTATACTTGCATTAAATACAAATCACCACCTTGGCATCTTATAGCAAGAAAATGTGATCCACACCCCAGGACAAAAAGCCAGCAATTTACCAGATTCAATGTGAAAACTGCTGCAAGGTTTACATAAGAAACATAGGTGTTGCATCAAGTTGATATAGACTGACAAACAGCAGTCCCCTGGACACTTAAACCATGAGATAGATACCAATGTTAATTTGCTCAAACCAGCCACCCAGAAACCCAAAGAGCTTCAAATATGTGACAAGATTTACATAAAGAAGTTTGGAAACCCCATCATGAACTTTGATTTGTCAGAAGCAGACAACACTTTATTTAGGTTCATTCAAGGCCACCAGAGGACAGCCAGGCAGCTCACGATACATGTTCTGCACAATAAGTAGGTGAGAGAAGCTATACTACTGCCGTTTTATCTCCGGCTCTGACATTTAGTGCGGCCGAGAGAGGTAGTGTTGCCAGTTCTTGCCCCTACTGTGTGTATACCTGTACCATCTCTGTAAAATGCAAACAATGAAGTAGTTGCCTATGTTAGAGTATTTAAAGTATGGAGATAGCATTTACAGGAAACAAGGGCAACGCAGTAAATCACATGTGCACAGAAAACAAACTTCAACTGGACTAAAGCAAACAGCTACTGACGACACGTGCAACACAGCCCAAACTGCAGTGGACGCACATGGACAGGGAGCCTGTAATTGGTTCTATCACACAACCTCCATCCTTTGCTGTGCGAGTCAACTCGGCACTGCAAACCTTGCTGGATCTTTTATTCTTTTCTTTCGTGTTGTGGTTTACGTTCAGCAAAGCTCTAAGCAACAACAGTTGACTATATTTATTAAAAACTTACAAGAAATCAAATTACAGTCCTGATTTATCTGTTGAAGCGAATCAGAGTAGCTTCCTTTACTATGGAAATTCACAGTGCTAGTATTGCTAAAGGTGGCCATTCTGATATATGCCTCTCTTTCTTTACCTTCATGAAACATCAGGGCTGGAGATACAGCGGTTTAGGTATAGTAAGAGTGTTCAGCTTGACTCCACTTTCATTAAGGGTATTTTATCAACTGCTTTACTGTATGTGATCCACTACATTTTGGAAATACTTTGCATTGTTTAAAAGTGTCTTTTGCTCTGGGCACTGGTATATGAAAATTTGAAATTTTACCTATACAACAAAAGGTCATGCAAATTTTATATCACAATGCCCCACACAAGCCACTTTTTAAACAACACAGAATCCTGCCAGTGTTCAAATGTGTGATTCAAAAGTTGCATGACATAGGACAATTCTGTTATTAGCGTGGATACCTAAAAAAAGGATATAGGGCAAAATTACTGAAAATTCATGATTTTAAATCATGATCTTGTTGCAAGTAATTATTGTGTGTTTTTGTTTCATTAATCAAATACAGAGTTTAAAACAAGTGGGCAGTAAAGGACAATAATGCTGAGGCATCACATAACCATTCAAGACAACACACGTCCAGGGTTCAACATGAGTCAAGTGTCCAGCAACTTCATGGGGATGGAGCAGTTCTGCGAGCAGAAAGATGAACCTGACAGTCTGTTACCACTCCAACACATGCCATCGAAGGTCAGTATGGTGTGGCACACATGGGGATTGCTGCACTGCACAGAGAACATCTCAAGGTTCTGGCCTATTTGGATGACCTAGAACAAAGACATGGCCTTTTCTTTCAGCAGGATGGAGCACTTCGGACAGACAACTCACGAGCAATACATCGGTCAAATGGGCACCTAGGTCAAGAGATTTCACCCCAGTTGGCTTTATCTTCTGGGGTCATCTCAAGTCTATAGTGTGCAGCAACAGGCAATAACATCTACAGTGTTACGTAATGTGCTGTAAACAGGATGGCAATCAATTTGAACACTTCCTCCATCAGTGAGCAGTTACAGACATGACAGTTTGCCATTGCAACTGTCTGAGGGTCACTTTTTTGTTTAATTTGTTTTCAAGCAGACTAATAATGCTACCCACTAATTTGTCATTCATTCCAATTACTAATCAACTTGAATAGTGCATCTTATGTTGCAACAAACGAGGCTGCCATGATTAATACGATGTATTTCCAACGCTTTTGCCCTACATTCCATTTTTTGGTCTGTACAGTAATAACGGATTTGTCCTATGTCAGACAACTTTTGAATCACCATATGTAATATACGAGGTCTGTTCAAAAAGTTCCGGAACATTCGTAATTTCGCACCAATGGAGTGCTCGAGTGAAATGCGGTTGGCATCCCTGCACATTATTCCATGTCTGGTAGTTATTGTTCAGTGCTGTATTGAGTAGAATGTTGTGTCACACAGATGGCAGAGTTAGAGGAGCAACGAGACTCACCAAATGAAGCAGGAAGTCTACCGTGATGAGTGCTTAAGCTGTACTCAGTGTTACAAATGGTTCACATGGTTTAAAATGGCTGGATGGAAGTTAAACATGACTACCGACGACGCTCATGTCAGGAACACCAATGAAATTGTGAGTGCCAATCAAAGACTGTTGCGATGCCTGCGAGAAAATGTGAGAAGGAAACGACCTGAAATGTGGCAAGATAATTCATGGCTCTTGCATCAACATAATGCACCCGCACATTCATCCCTGTTGGTGCGAGACTATTGCACAAAAAACAATATTACTGTGCTGCCTCATGCTCCGTACTCTCCAGACCTGGCCCCTGCTGACTTTTTTTTTATTTCCAAAGCTGAAAACCCTGTTGAAAGGATGAAGATTTACAATGATAGACAAGATAAATGAAAATTCGCAAACGGCGCTTCACGCGATCCAGAAAGAGATGTACCAAGACTGCTTCCGGAAGTGAAAACGGCGTTGGGAGCGGTGTATCAATTGTGGCGGAGAGTATTTCGAAGGAGACCATGCACAATAAGTAAAAGCTAAGCGCAGAAAAATGTTGTGGACAAAGTTGTAGAATTTTTTGAACAGACATCATATATGTGTCATACCAGCATATTGACAAATTGATGTGTCATTCACTACACTGAACAAAGTTCACCAGCATTATAACTTACAACAAGCTGCCTAGCCATATGTGGCACAGTTCAACACTAAACTAAAAGACTGGTTAATTGGTAACATTTTTTATAATATATATTTTTTTTTTTTTGGCTTTACGATACACAAACATTTTTCCAGCACCCATGACCACAGTTTTTATTATCATCTTATTACTTTTCTCCATTCTTGCCTGTTGGACCATAAATCTTCCTGAATTTCCCAATTGCCCCTCTAACATTTTTATAATGTGGACAAATTTATTAATACTAACATGATATAACTTTATATCAACTGAGGTAATTTGTATTTCCAAGCTGCTCATATATGCATTAGCCTAAAATGAGGAAAAAGGATGGCTCATTGCCAAACCAGACCAGTGTTTATAAAATTTAAGCATAGATTAAAAGATTGATTGTTCGATGCATAAGTTGGCTGTCCCAAGCTTATAGAAGTAGCTTCTCTCTGGTTATGATAGGAAAGAGCAAAGAGACATCAAACAAGACTAGTACATCGTGTTCTCGAGTTTGTCCACCACTTTTGATAATGGGAAAGAATTAAAGTTGCCCTTAAATAAGTAGTATTAATGAAGCTGACAATGAGATGCATTTTATTTCCCTGTGATGCCGGAATTATTAGCTCATTTGATTGATAATTTTATTAAGACATGATAGTTCCATATATTAAATCAATGCATAATGGAAAGGGTTACAACTTTGAAAAAGAATAAGGAAGTCAGTTAGAAGGTAGAGGCAACTATGTGAGCACAGTCAACAAGAAGCTCAACGTTCAGATAACTAGAATTCAAGATGTTAAGAAATAAGGTGTGTCAAAGTGCACATAGACCAGTTCTGAAAATTAGAATTCCTGGTCTCAGGGTCGGTTTCACCAACAGATGCTAAATTTTAACACAATGTTAAACTGATTTAACATTGAAGTTAACACAAATTCTGTTTCATCAAGCAATGTTAACTTTAACAATGTGTTAAAGTCTGTATTAAGTTAACATCCCCATATCCCTGTGTTGTTAAGGCATTTAACAAATGTTAGAAACTGGAAAATGGCTGCTGCAAACCAAGCTGTTGATGCGACTTTGCTACAATTAGCATTTTTTAATGTCATTCCTAATAGAAGAGTAGTCGTATGTCATAATAAATTCAAAATCCTGCAAAAGGAGGAATTTTTAAAGCAATATAGACTGTGCAAGGGGTCATGTGCATGGTTTTATGGGAAATACGAGAGGTTAGAATACCATCAATAGAAAAGTGTTAATTAGGTACTTAGATTTTATGCTACTAACATTTTTCATTTACTTGGTGGGTGATAATGTTGATATTTCCAAAACTACCATTTGTGGGTTTATCCGAAAAGTTTTCCAAGCAATTACTTCAAGAAGCAAACTATTTTTTTCGGGTCTGCTTGGTTAATCAGCGATAACACATTTTTGTCCACATTAGTATCAATGCAGTGTCCACCACCAGTTTTAAACCGTCTTAAACGCTCTTTGCATCTAACATTTCTGGTGCAGCACTATATATTAGCATAAAATTGCCATAGCTGCTTACTGGGCTTAAGAGAAACGTGTTCATTCCAATTAAATTATTCGTGGATTTTGTCCCAGGCTGCAATCTTATCCTTTAATTGTAACGGTATTACTTATAATGTTATTACTTGTGATGTTTGTGTATGTGTGTTTACTTCATGTGAAGCCATCTTGTGACGTCATTCATTTGTTCGGTTTGTAGCTCCATCTGGTGTTAGCAATTTGCAGCAGTGTTAGTGTTCGTTTGAAAGAACACTATTGTTATCTTAATTAATTTTGGTTTACTGTCCTCCGGCTAGCTATTATTTCTCGGTCGAACATGTCTCTTGATCAAGGTGTGTAAACGGAAAGGAATCTTTTATCCAAATATAACACTGATGAAGAAATTTGTTTTACACATTTATTGTCGAACACGTTAACTATCACATTTACATATTGATCTTGACACTCGCCAAACTGAAACTGTTATAACAACTTCTTACTGATAATTCTTTTAATCCACGTACTTCAATCTTTTGTATAATTAACTTTACCATACTTTCGATTTTTCAGAATTCTGCTACGCGTAACTTGTGAATCTATATCCGATGTATGCCGTACTAATACTTTCGACGAACTGACTGACTGAAGACGACGTGTAGTGTACACAGATTTTTGATGAACTGAACGACTGACGGACTTTACCTCTAACCTAGCCTCTATTTATACTCCCACTCCCCGATATGCCTAAAGACTACAACTGAACTGCAATTGGCTAACAAAACGCGCCAACATTAGCGTCTATTTTTAATATCCAATGAAAATTATGAATACATATGCTCTAGGGAAACGTTCCAGAATATTCTCAAGGAAAAAACGCGCCAACATTATGTAACTTCCTCGTTTCCAATAATGATAAACAGCTCACCCCCCCTCGCTGCATTATTGTGCGCTATTATTGACAGTTTCAGTAAGGCCGTATAAACTTACTTATCAACAATAATTACAGTCAAGAAACATCTCAAATCAATGTCACATAAAAATGCATATTCATATTACAATCATTATTTACATTTAAGTAATTTGTGATACAAATTACTGCATCATAATGTAAGACCGTCGGCTTTCTCGCACTTGACAATACGTCTAGACTTATTAACCAGATGTTAATTAACGCGTTTCAAATGGTGAAACATTTATTTCCGTTTACATCATGATTCTAACCTCAAACAACCGGGAAAATCACATGGCCATTGCCATGAACGTAAATAGTTGTTGGCTACTGACACAGAGAGCGCGGCGATACGTACACAAAAGTGCATCGGAGTACGTTCAGAAGCAGTGTATTGCGGCCACCGCCTTCTCGAAAGCTAGTGTTCACAGTTCTCTTTGCCATTAACAAAATGTTAGCTAACAATTTGCTGTATAACCTTGATGAAACGCAAAAGTTTTAACCTTATGTTAAACTTTGAACACCTTGTTAACAAACTAGATGTTAGAGTATTTTTAACATCGGTTGGTGAAACTGACCCTAAGAGTAAAAGTTGTGTTTCAGATGCAATGGCAGCGTATAATGTAGGAATTTTGGTGGGGTAGTTATAAAGTAGGTGGGATTAAGTTGATAAAAGAGCATATATTAGCATCTTTCATCTACAGTCTTTTACTGTGATAAATTTTCACCTTAATTACCACGCCAGGTTATCACATACTTGACGGTGGCTGCAAAGGGAATCTCCATATAGCATTTTAGTGATTCGTGGCAACTTCTAGTTTTATTTGTTATTACAGAAACAGTTATTTCAAACAGTAAATTTGATACATCAGAAGTTATAAGTCAATAGTTACAGTTTCTCTTGCTAAGATTCAGAATCATTAAATTCATCTCAAATGGTCAGCAAATACCTCAAGTATTAGTTTACATTAAATTTATTAGTCAGTGTAACTGGTGTTGTCTATCCTCACCCCACCCACTTTCATCACTCACCACTGTAGCAGCTGGCGACGTCAAAAAGTGACAAAGGTGGGTTGTTGTCACCTGTTTATGGAGTTTTGATAACACATATAAAACTGTTTAAAAACCATGAGTTGGACATGTGGGAACAAGTGGATGTGAATTTGTTCAAGTCGAGCCGTGAGGAATGCTACACTGGAGTATATGTATGGTAAGTGAAACCTTGCAAGTGTTTAGTTGACTTCAACTCTCCTTTTGCATTGTTGGCAGTAAGTTCCTTTATGAGTTATTTAAAATACAACAAAGAGAATATTTGAAACAAAATATTCCACAAAGTTGCACTTGTGTGACGTATCCCTGACATTTATGGGATAAAACTGCAAATTATGATATTCGCTGTTACTAATGTAGATAAAAAAATGAATTAAAATACTCAGCATTGCTTTAAATAGAAAAACTCTGTGCATATATTAATGGAAATTCTGCTTGAATTTACTAGGTTACTCATAAATCATTCAAATGTGACATATTGTATTGTAATTTTTCCTTTTTTTGTAATTTCCTAGAATTTATCAATTTTTTAGGTCAACCAATGCACATAGTTTAAATTTTGTACATGCGAGTTTGAAGAAAATTTATGGACAGAATTCAGATTAAGGGTAGTTAAAATAAAGAGGCTTCAAATAGAGGTTGCAACGAATATCTCCAAAATGAGGCCATAGGCTTTGCAACTTTGCTAGTTGAAAGAAATACTGGAATTATGCATATAATTGAGTGCAAATCAGAGGGAGGAAATAGATATACTTTTTATTTTTATTACCATTAGAATCCAGGACAGTGCTTATACTGCTGTTTCACATTGTTGCTGCATGGTGTAAAGGTTTATGCTCTTGCTTGTCCTGAAGGAGACCAGGATTTCAATTTCACAAGAGTATTAACATTTTAACCTACTCTATTAAGGCTTAAATGTATTTTTAATTGCCTGCACTCAATACTGTGCTTTTTATTTGAAATTTATTGCCATATATCGAGATGTCACAAATTAAAAAAATACAAAACCTACCATTAAAAGTGAATAAAACCTTGAATAATGTCATAGATTTACAAAACTTCCTAATATACAACATAATGCTAAAACCCACTCAGGTATGCGGCCTTGCAAAATACAAATTGATGTACGTAATGAAACAACATACTGGTTATGTTGGTACAAGAGAAAATGTTAAAAAAACATGCTAAGTGAACAATCATGGAAATCAACAGAAATGTACGAGCAGCTTACATGGGGAGTCCGCTAAAACTGTAGGGTATTTAGGATTGACAAAATGTTGTGAATACACCTGAAAACACCAAACACGTATTAGCAAGGACCATTCATTCACTCTTAAGGACTGTGAGACATTTAGTTTGTATTGCCACTGACAACATCTAAAGTGTTTAACTTAAAATTAAAAGTAAAGCATGGTGACAGTGATGTGCTGTAATCTATTAGATTAATTACTGAGTCGATTTGGTAACACATTACTTACTATATTTAAAAAATCTGATGTGTTACATTTACACGACTTTCTCTATTGTTAATTACAAACTATTCTTAAGTTTATTTTTCTATCTACTACATCTTAATCGAGATAAATGTTTACATTATAGAGAACAGCGATAGTCAAATGTTTAACAACTGGCCGCTATATGCTGTTTCCGCGAGAAACAACTGAAAATCACCAGGATTTAAAAACAATAACCATTAATAACAGATATCTTGGAAATGTCTGATGTTACCAAAAACGTTATTGTGTTTTAAAGAGATGTACACTTAACATTTACTAGTTATACAACACTTCTTCCCAAATGTCAGATAAATCAGCAGTAGCACATCATTTCTGGTCTTCAAACCATGATATCACTCCAAACATAAAACTCTTAAAACCAATCAACAGCAGCAGTAATGAATTGGACATCTGGGAAAAAATACATATTGTCAAACACAGGAATCACCTAATGAATTTCGAACTGCCGCCACCCTTTGGAGGTTCATCAGCCCAGCACCAGAGAACACCACTAATCACACACATCCCCCAGACAATGATCAGCAAAATCAGTTGAGAAAATGCTGACGATGGGAACAAACGCGTTCAAGTAAGAATATTTTAGTGATGTAGTGTAACAACCCTCAACTCTCTTTATTTTAAATTTATCAATATCTTCTGATCGTGGTGTATGTTATGTTCTTCCTTCCACAAATGCCAAGCTATGGCTGATTGTTTTTACTTTATGTTCTCTTGCTTTTGTTTTTTGTCTTTTTGACAGTCATTGCAGCTGATCTGGCTTGTTCTCTTGTAGAATGTTATCTTTAATTTATAATTTAGTGTGTACTTGATGGAGTAACTGTTTTTGGGACATGCCAACAGTTGACCAGGAACTGATATTGGGAACAAGTAGCTCCAAAACACCCTTTCCTTTTTTAAATAGTAAGTGTAAATGTTACAAAATCAACTCAGTAATTAATCTAAATGAACCACATTTCAATCTGTTTCTAGTCCAGTTAAGTCAGTCTGGAGAGTGTTTGTCCAGAAAATTTATGAAAATGACCAGGGCGGTATGTCCAATCTAGAGTAAGCTCTACTTCTGAAGTAAATTACTACTGAAGTCAACATTGTCAGACTTGCATGTGAGAGTAAACTATTTTACTCCTTTCAGATACCTGTGGAGTAAATGTCAAAGAACACCATAATGTAACATGTTACTATGGAACAGGGATGTGACAAACAGTTATAACTGTTGCAGTTACAGTGTGTTAACAGTAACATGTAACGATTACAATCACTGTATTATAACTTGTCCCTTGAGACAGCCAATCACCGTCAATACCACCCAATGCCCCTTCAACCTCTCCGCCTATAACCTCCAGCATAACACAACACCTGCACTGTTGACAGATTTATTTATGCTGCTGGCATGTGGTAATACATATGTGTTTTGATCTCATGAACCCTGGAAGGAATGCATGTATAAAAAAAACAATACACGACCTTGATGTAATGCATAATAAACAGTAGTTAGATGTTATTAAATATAATAATAGTAGTACTGAAATACACACAAATGTGCAAGAATGAAACAAATATTTAGTTTTGAGCACTTACTGTCATATAGCACATGGTATTTGTCCAACCTTTAGTTTACAAATGCATTTCTCCATTATTACATGAAAATTAAATTATTATGGAGCACATTTTATGCACGACTCATTATGGCATTTCTTATGGTTGATTTGGTTCTGTCATCAGAAATGCTATTCACAAATAACATGTAGCCTTCCTTCTTCCCGCTATCTCATCCTGCAATACTATAATTCATTCATTCATTATCTGTTTACCCTCCTCTTATGTAGGACTTACACCCCCCAGGACTTACAAGCGGGTGCCTGGGGTCAGAGGCCCATCGAGGAGCAGACACTCATGGATCAGACAGAGCATCCAGGATGGGTGATCAGCCCGATGCCTGGTATGGGATGAAGGAAGTAGATGAAACGAAATGTTGGTGAAGTGGATGAAAGGAAAGGTGATGATGGAGCAGTTGGTGGAATGAATGGCGGGGGAGACCAGAGAAAACCCGCCCAGAC
Organism: Deroplatys truncata; assembly: GCA_030765065.1. Lineage (NCBI taxonomy): Eukaryota > Metazoa > Arthropoda > Insecta > Mantodea > Mantidae > Deroplatys > Deroplatys truncata. The sequence goes on from CM060981.1 coordinate 15,707,803, forward strand.
GCCGCTTCGTCCACCACAAATCCCACATGCAGGTCCCTGGGATTGAACCTGGGCCGCCTCGGCGGGAGGCGAGCGGTCTAACCACTCGGCCACGGCGCCGCCAATACTATAATTAAATACATAATTATAATAGTGGTTATTAATATGACTTATGATAAAAGAATTAATAGTACAAACGTTAACTTCTAATTTTTTCTTTTGTTAACAGTGTGAGAAAGCCATTTATTTAGTCATGTACAATAATGAACCAATGGTTAGCATTGTCCTGTGTGCACTAGGTAGCATTTCGCCCTCCGTTCAAAAGGTTGTCATGCCACGTGGTCCGGAGCCGTCTCAAGGGACAATTATAAGATATTTGTTTTCATGGCTGTGACGTTCACAGTTACATTATATAACAATTTGCTTCAATATGAACGATGTTGTTACAGACTTACTATATTTGATGCAATCTAAAACAAAATTTCTCTAGCTGTGTCAACACTTTGATTACTACGGTGGTTTATGCATCCACACTTGTTTCCACATTTCTGCATACACACTACACACCAAGATGTTGCCATCTGCCTATTTGCACCATAAGTGTGCCTCTCTTAGCACACTGCAGATGGCAACAACCACAAATCAAGATCAGAAGATGTAGTTATACAATATTCAACTTACAATTACGGTGTGTTTAGTAATGGGGTACCCTTTTCAACTTCAAGCTTTTAGATTCTGGAAATAGTGATTTAACCTGTTCAATTTGATGTTGTAGGAAAGTCTACTTCTACAAAGATTACATTTTGCATATATGTCATCTACACATGCGAAGTAACTACAAATTAATCTGGTTTCCATGCATTTATTCATTTTGCAATTGTAGATGATACTAAACAGGTGAACTGAGCTATATGGACTCCTCCTAAATATAAGCATTGTCACATGATGCAAACATAGCAAAGGAAAATACATCAAACATCAACATGACTGAAATTAAGCATATAACTTAAATACTCTCAGATATTAGATAAAACATGGCAATGACATTTTGAAAGGCGGTGTTTCAAACTCCCAAACACACATTATTGTCTAACATTATAAAAGAAAATCTAGTTGGTTACATATATGTAGCATAGAGGACAATTAGTAAGCATTTTTCTCACCAGATATTACATTAGATCAACAATGCCACTCACGATCTCTTGCGGAGGAAATTCATAGTGCACAATGAGTTGAGGTAACTAGTCCCGGATAAGCGATACAAATGCATGTGGAGTGAATGATGTCACCCACGATCAGTAAGCATCACCATTATTTTAGTAACCATAATGGGATCTTTGTTACCTTGGTAACCATTACTGCCTCCATAACGTTTGTAAATGTTTCATTATTTTCTGTCCATCATTACTATGGAAGTGAACAAAGCACAGATATTGGTTACTATTTACTTTCGTGAATCATATGGAGTAACTCGCCTATTGATTAGCCCACAATACTGCATCGTATATGTGAGGATGATGTTTTGGTGCGTTCTTGGATTGCTGAGGTCAGAGTATTAAACCTTACCAAAGCATTTCCTACCTACTAGTGCATCTGTATATGCCAAGAGATACAAATATTTATTTATGTGGTAAGATTTCCATAATATAGTATGTTTTTGTAACCTTTGGAAAGAATAATGGTAATACAATCCTCTTAGGTACTTTTTCCTTTTATTTACCTAATTCAAAATTTAATTTTTTCTGAAGTAACAAAAGTGCACTTATAACCCTTTCCTTCTTTTCACAATAAGGGCTAATTTTTCAATAATTATGTTTTAGAATTTCCAGCAAAAATACTCATGGAGACATATATGAAAATATGCAGATTTGGGCCCAAATCACTAGCAGCATGTCTAATATAGAATGGGACGCTAAGGACCACAGAGTCCGTAAATAAATCTCAATCTAATATAGTATTCATGTAATTCCTGTTATTCTCAACTCACAAAGCACCATCCAAGTATGTTATATGTGAGCTACCGCCAGTTTCAAATTTTTCTTGTATTTCCATAGCATTTGCTCTGGTCTTTCCAAAGAGTTTTAAGTTGCTCTTCGCTCAAAGCATTTAAGTTGTCCGTCATGACTTTAAGTTATATTCTTTGTGCTGTACCTCTACCAACAAACATTTATTTCTTTTGCGACGTTCTTTCCCCTCTTCCTACCACAATTCTACATGAGTAATGTACTTCATTTCCGCAGCAGTAACTAAATCAAGTTTTTTTAATTCTTTTTAATTTAATTGAATCTTGAGTTGGTGGATACACTAAAACTTCAATTACTTGAAATTAATTGAACATGTTTCAAAAGCATGCGGTGCTTTCAAAAAATATTGTTTCGCTTCACCATCTCTTAACTTCTAAATAACACCTTAAGTAAACTGTAGTTGAGCTCTTCAGCGTTATTTCTGGAACAAATTATTTCCATAGTGCACACTTCTTTAGTAAGGGTTACTTCTGAAATAAATTTACTCCAGCTTGGTACACACCACCCCAAAAATACGTAACATGCATGTCAAAGACAAAAGGGGCCATACACAAATAACATAGCTCACCTCCTGGGTCTGTGCCTGTCCAGAGTATGCAAAAATATAACAAAAGGAATTATAAGTGTGCAAGCAACAGCAGTACTCTAGAAATACACATCATGAACCAACTGTACCTGGTGCAGCTGATTCAGCCTGTATCAGGGTTACCAACTCATACCATAATAATAATAATTCAAACATTGATACAATGTACAGTACCAGCTAAACATATGAAAATATCCCTGTCGTGAAGCAAATATATAGCTCCCAACATTCTATCATGATGCAAGAACAGATGTACCTCTGATAGGATATTTGTAGAGTAGACCTTAAGGTAATATAGCACAGCATACAGAAGGAGAAGTATGATCTCCCACGTAAACCAAGAGAAGGAATCAGTGGCACAGTGGGTATTAGTAAGCGTGTTGATTGCTTATGTTTGTAACAAATGCCAGTCAGACTGCACCTGTTACTTAGTGTGGGGCATGTTATGTGGTGAACAGCTGCAGAATTATTACTCGTGTGAATACGTGCATAAAGAATTGCAAGATGCCCACATGTTTCGCACCAGGCTGCAGTCTTCCACAGGAATGAGACGCTTCTTTACGACACTCAAAGACTGTATTTTTTTAAAATTGGAAAAGACCACCCTTAGGAAAGAATTACTCATAACTGTTATCTGACATTACGTTTCCACTAACTGTTTAATGACAGTTGATGCCTGAGAAACAGTAGAAATAACAAGATAAAATTGAAAACTAAAGCACATGTAATTCTGCACCTGTTTCCTAGTTTGGCAAGTAGTTTTCAAAGGCAAAGTTAAGAAAAGCACGTCTCCCATGAAAAGACACGCATTGGCGGTGGACAAAATTGCGTTTAACAATATTCCCCCTATAAATGAGACAACAATGGCAATGAGCCTGCTTGTAGTAGTTCATCCAACTGAGAATTGAAAAAGATGCCATGGAAATGGTTGCTATGCTGAATAAATTAAAAAACCAGAAAAGAAATTTGATTAAGACACAATATAAATTTAAAATTGCCAAAGCTAAAATAAATCTTCCATCGATAAAGCTGCAAATGCAAATCCAAACACCTTTTTAACACATTCAAGGCAATTTATGGTTTGCATATGTGATGAATTTCCCCCTGGATTATCTACTTTTGAAAATAAAATCTAAGGGTTACAGATGCTCTTTAAGCCACTGTCCTCAAAAGCTCACTAAGAAAATTAGTAAAGCATCTTAAATGTCCTTATGGCAGAGATTTTTTCATCAAAAAGGAAAAGAATGATTGTGCAAGTTAAACTGGGGAAGATACACTGTTGGCTTTCTTCAATCTATGTACATACCTGCTTTATTAAAGGTGGCAATTATGAATACAAATCTCAACTTCCTCTCACCTCTTTTGTTATTCAAAACGCATTCTCTTAAAAAATTAACTGAAAATAAACATTTTGCAATGAAGAGAGAAATTGGAGACAAAATTTAGATTGTTGGCAGCAAAATTCATATTCCAGACTAGGAAAAAAAATTTGCCGAACGTAATTGAAATTAGCGCTGGAAAAGAAGGTTTGGTTTATTATTTAGTGGGATACATTATATGACTTGCATTAAAAATAACAACATGGAAGCTGTGTTCCACCCTTCTCTGCCCCAAATCAACAGTGCCTGCTTCTCTAATACTAATTAAATAATTCAATTCTGGCAAAGGTCATATCTCAGTATGTATCAAGAATCTATTGTGTGTGGAAAAGGTTTTCTCTGGAAAGCTATCCGGTGCAAACACTTTTTTAGGTAATATATTTTTGGAATGTCTGGACTATTAACTGTGATTCAAGTGAAGTGGCCAAAGTTAGGTTGCTATGAAGAACTTGTGATGTCTCTTGTCTAAAGTTGTATCTCATTACTTGAAATGCATATTTTTCTTCCGTGTTAAAGAAATAAGGAACATCACTTTGTCTATGGTAGCATAATATTCTCAGAAATACTAGGAGATGAAGTCTTCAAAAACATAAGTTCCTGATGGTTTATAATACGTAGTTAGTAGTACTGTATGGTTTCATTCCATCTCAAGCAACAGTGGTGCCATCTAAGCAGTGGAACACAGCAACTTTGGGAGAGTGCACACTACTTCTTCTTCTTCTTCTTCTTCTTCTTCTTCTTCTTCTTCTTGTTCTTCTATATGCTATGATAATAGTTTTCAGTGACTGTCACACCTTTCATTTGTGTGTTTTCATTCCCTTTGTTAATTGTTAGTACAGTAGTGTCCAGAAAATGATTAGCCGAAGAAACTTGGAATAACTGACATCCCGTGTGAAATCAAGAACGTATCTGAATCTGATAGTTAATAATGATGCCAAAGAACTAGGACAATATGCACAACAATGCTTCTTGTCAACAAGTTTTTTCCTTATGTAGGTTAATAAAAACTAAATTCAGAATAGACTGGCAATACATACAGTAAATGCGCTCAATCTGCCATTTCAGTTTGTGAAAGAACTTCCAAGTTGCCGAGAAGAAGTTAAACTCTCTGACAACAAAGAACTGTAACAGTTCAGAGTAGACATGTGCTAATTCTAGCCATCGTCATGAATATTCAACGTTGTTATCATCAGCTTTAAACTAGTATTATTCAATTTGTTTAGCATGTACTATAATTGTGAGTAGCTGGTACAAGTTGGCAACCTTGGTAAGTATAAATCTACTTATATATCTAGTTTATATACAGCTAAAGGCAAGCAGGTGCTTATTTTGAGGGTTGCTGTTTAATTTTCCAGAGAGCAATCTTGCTTGCAAATATCAACTAAAAAGTCTGACGTGTTACAATCACATGGCTTTCTCTACAGGTTAGAATGGTAACCAGAACAAGAACAACAAAGTTGAAATATGTGTATTCTAATGGAAGCGTTCACAATCAACAGGAAACTTTACATATTAGATCCATACTGTGCATATTAAACTCTTCACTGTAGGTGGTTGTGACATGAAACAGCTACTAGTGCTCTCTATGGTCACAAGTGGGAAACAGTGCATCCTAACCTTGGACCTGGACACTCGCAAATCCATTGAGCGTTGGTTCTTTAGTGAAAGGGTCATCTGTAGTTTACTTATATGCAACTCAAAACTGGCTTTTCCCTCTAAAACAATAGCAAAACTACAAAGAACATAAAAAACCGTAGAAGTTAACAAAGAACAACAAATAACTTTAATGTACACCAACAAATAAAGGAATGAAAGCTTGGTGCGACTACAGAAATATAATGGATCTGCATTTAGATAATGTTTACTGCATCTAGCTGACCTGCATTACGCTGGCTGAATTGGAGGCAGGTGTAAAAATATCATTGGTCGGTTAAAAACAAATGAAATCCCACTGTGTAAAATTAAATTTTCACTTCGTAATCTATATGATCATCAATATGTATTCCTGTCTCGTTACCAGCCTGTTGTGAACCAAAATCTTGTATGCTGCATTGCTTCCTGTTCTTGTTTCCGTTTTGGATACCCTTCTCGGGATACTGTGAAAGAGCCTTTATTCTTTTATCTACTTCAAGATGAACGTTTACAGAAATCTCACACATTTCAGGAGACTCAAGTGGTAGTCAAATCTTTAAAAAGTGCATCGCTGTATGGTGGCTTTCAAATTGCATACTCCTTGGATGGGTCCATGTATGCTGGACTTAACATGCCCACTTTTTCCCTAAGAGAGCTACTTCAGCATTTATGCAGTCTCAAAGCTGGCATTTCTACTGAAATCTGAGTATCACATTCTTCAGTCAAATACAATACTTCTCTAGTTACTAAAGGCAGTGCTTTACTTGGGGAGGGGGACCCCAAATATTTGGAATTGTTTTTTAAAGTCTATTTTCTTATAATTTGTTATAACAATATTTGTTCATGGTTATTTTGTGTCAAATTGAACCTAAAAGATCTCATTCTTGTACAGCATATAGTATATAGTTTGTATAGTAAGTTGGTACGAGGATCGGCTGATAAGTCCTGGACCTCACACAGAGATGGTGACACTAGGCCAGTTAGACGGTAGCATCGTATAGTTTTACTCTAAGCTAGCTTGTATCAATAGTTACACATCAATAGCTTGTTTAGTTTTTGAACGACAGCATTTTAAACAAGACAACTTTAGAGTTTTCACGAAAATGGAGGATTTGGAAAAACGAGCAGTGATTAAATACTTCCATTTGAAAGACTCTGCCCCTTTATATTCAATAATTAAAAGGTGGGTTGCAGAGTTTAAAATGGGACGTACGAGCATTCATTGTTTAGTACTGGAAGACCGCAGATTAAAGTTGTTTGAGATAGCAGAGGCTGTAAACATATCAAAAGAATGTGCAGGTAATATTTTAAGTAATGTTTTGGGCTTTCACATGGTCTGTGCGAGGTGGGTGCCGTGTTTGTTCACACCTGATCAAAAGTTGCATAGAAAAACTGTTTCTGTTAGGAATGTGGAGCTCTACCGTAAAAATCCCAATGAATTTTTGAGACGGCTTATTACCATGGATGAAACTTGGATACATCACTACACTCCAGAAAGTAAATCACAGTCAAAACAGTGGATTGCGCCAACTCCAAAAAAGGCAAAGTCAATTTTGTCAGTTAACAAGGTTATGGCAAGTGTTTTTTGGGATGCACAGGGAATTATTTTTATTGATTAGTTAGAAAAGGATAAAAGTATCACTGGTGACTACTACGCAAGCTTACTGCAACGTTTGGGTAATGAGGTGAAAAGACAAAGACCTCATTTGGCCCCCCCCCCCAAAAAAAAATCTTGTTTCATCACGACAATGCTCTGGCCCATCGTTCAGTCACTGCAACAGGGAAAATTTGTGAATTAAAGTTTGAATTGCTTAAACATGCACCCTATTCGCCAGATCTAGCAGCCAATGACTACCACCTGTTCCCCAATCTCAAAAAATTTCTTGGAGGACAAAGTTTTCACAGCAACGAGGAGGCCATTGATGCGGTAAACAGCTATTTTGAGGACCTTGGCAAATTGCACTACAGAGATGGTTTAATTAAATTAGAACACCAGTATGACAAATGTATTAACCTTTCTGGAGATGATGTTAAGGGAAAAAAAATTTTGTTTTTAAACGTTTTCATTGAGAGGCCTGGGACTTATCAGGCGACCCTCGTATATAGCTCTAGCCTGTTATCAGTGAATCTGGAAGAGGAAATTTATATTGGTAGTGGGGTAAAAGCTGGTTCACAGAACAAGAACATACATGTATTCGAATGGGAGCGTTCACAATAGACGGGAAAGAAGATTTGGCCAAGTTTTAACTTTCTTGTTCTCAGGCGCGGCATATTAGACTCTTCACGTAGAGATTATTCTAGGTAGTCGTGCCATGAAACAGCCCCTAGTGCTCTCTACAATTGCACAAGCTGGAAACACGAAACTGAAGAAATTCCAGCATATGTGCATCCTGACACCCACAGATCCATTGAGGGTTGATTCTACTAGTGAAAGCGTCATCTGCAGTTTGTTTATGTGCAACTCAAACTGGCTATTGAGTCATTCCATGCAAAATTTTACACTTCAAACATAAGGATCTCCAATGTTTTTTATACTGTAGTATATGAATGCCCATTGTGTTAATATGCACACGCCACAATATTGTATTGATGTTATGACTTGAATTCTTAGCCTGACGGACATTTAAAAACATCCTTCGTTTGGAGGAAGTTGTACAGGGAGGATAAAGGACCCACACTTCATGTAAGGTTTTATTTTTTTATAAATAGTTACTTGTTTCAATTTGAATGTAAAACATCCTTAAATATAAATGAACCTTTATTTTTCTTATGAAGAATATGGGATGTTAGTTCATACATGTTAAGTTCTGTCACTGTCTGTAATAATATAGATGCTACAGTCAACAGAAAATTCCTCATAAGGCTCAGTATTGCTTGGAACGCACATGTCAAGGCCACACGTGTGATATGACGAAACACAGACCCAGCATGAGTGATGAGTCAGCCACACCAGTGAGCAGGCACTACCAGTTAAACAAAATAAACACCTTGTGGTCTTGTAATCACTTTGATTGGAAAGACATTCTAAGAAAGTGGATAAAAAGAAAGCAACAGAAAATACCCATAAAAAAGTTTTGCATTCAGTAATAGGTTAGGATTTCCAAAATGAAAGTCAAATCAGACGAGGCAGATTCAGAAGTTGCTAAATCTTCCACTGAAGAAGAGTGCACTAGCACTAGCATGAGGAAGATACCATGAATCTTAAATACAATTTTAACTCCATTAGGTGAATCCCCTATTTGCAAAACAAAATTGTCTTGCGTTAAATCATACTCAAAGAAAATCTGCTTCTGTGGCCAGGACACTGAACAGAAGTATTTTCAAAACTCATGTTGAAAATAATGATGGGGATGAAATGATTTCTCAGTTTAAAGATAAATTCGTAAGCATAAACACTTCAGCTGAAAAATACATGATATTAACCTGCCTCCCCAAAAGTTGGAGGTTCCCGAGGTCGTGGGTTCAAACCCAGCGGAGGGCGATGAATGTTTTTGGGCGTAAAAGTCCTTAGTATGGCTTCCTTCGGAAGGGAAGTAAAGCCGGTGGTCCCATGTCGTAGATTTACGGCACGTAAAAGAACCTCAAGCCTGATAAAGAGGCCTCTGAGCAAAATTACCGGTCTTTCACGTCCAATATAGAATGGGACGCTAAGAACCAGAGCGTTAAAGAGCATCCATAAATAAAACTCAATTTAATTTCAAAAGTTGGAGTGAACACAAAATGTGTTCGGAGTTTAGCATATCTAGATATGTGGCAGCACATTCTGAAAAACTAACACAGGCTCAAAAAGGCATTATGTCTATACCAGGCAGGAATTACCAACGTAATCTACTGGATGACATCACCAGAATAATGCCAGGCATAAAGGATGTAAAATCCATAAAGCAAGGAGAAAAAAAGAAAGAAAAACAACAGAAGAGGTTACTTTTGGCCAATTTGAAAGAACTCTACAGGGAGTTTAAAATCAGGAATCCAGGAACAAAAATAGGATTTTCGCTATTTACACCCCTGCGGTCTAAATACTGCATCTTGGCAGGAACATACAATGTGTGCATGTGCACAACTTGTGAAAACACAAAAGTAATGTTCATAAGCCTCAAGAAATCTCAAAATGAGTATGACAATTCTTTCACAGAACTTAGCGATTTGGTGCATAAATGTGGTCTGTTATTTAAACAAGTGTGAAAAATGCCCTACAGATACAGTTCTGATAGAAACATTGGCAAATTTATTCCAGACCAATCTAATGGAAAAAATTATCTACAGGAAGTGGAAAACGACAGACAGAGCACAAATGACCTTGATAAAAATGCCTCCAAATTTCGTTCACAATTTGATAATAAGTTTAAAAAAATTTCAAATCACACAATTTCGCTGCAAAAGCACAATCTAATTACTTAAGGATCTGAAAATGCAAATAAACCAGGAAGAACTTATAGCTATTGACGATTACTTCGAAAATTGTTTCGTCATACAGGACACTATACAAGGGTACCATTGGAGTCATTCTCAAGCAACAATACACCCCTGTGTCATTTATTACAGAACAGCAGATAACAATTTAGACAGTATCTGTTTCTCAATAGTTTCCAAATATTTAGTTCATGACACTGCAGGATTTCATCTTTTTCAAAAAAATTAATTGCCCATCTGAAACAAACATTCCCACAGCCCAAAAAAAATATTTTAGTTTAGTGATGGAGCTGCTGCACAGAAAAGGAAGAAAAAACTTGCTTCATCATGTGCAAGCCAAGTGGAACTTCTTAGCCACAAGCCATGGCAAACGTGATGGTGTGTGTGTGCGGGGTAAACACTGCGCATGCAAGTATTCAAGGAACAATGATTAACCCCCCCCCCAAGAACTCTATGAATGGGTAAAGTCCAATTTAAGGGGAATTGTGTGTTCATTTTTGACAAATGAAGGTGAATTTTTAAATTCTACGAGGTTCATAAGTTGTCTAAACACTGTTCCAGGAACTAGAATCATTCATTGCGTTGTGCTGAAGCTCTTTGGAGATGCCAAGATAAGTAGAAGTGTGATGTACGATGCTCCCCACATGCACTGTGCAGCAGGGAGGAGAGTAATTGTGCCTCGCACGCCGGTGAGTTATTTAAATTTATTTAGTCAAGTAATTATTGAAACATCAATGTAAAAGTTTAGAAGCTTACAGGCAAATGTCAGTTATAATCATGGGTAGCAAAATAATTATTAACAACAGGTAGTAATTTTAGATACAAATATTTATATATTGATTGGTTAGTTTTCTGTTATATAAATGTTGAAAGTAAAAAAAAAAACAACAGGGCACATTTGAAAGCATTGATATTCTAGTTAAAATTACCATTAGAATTTATATTCAGTATTTATTATGATCATTAAAAAACATTCATTACAAGCATGTCAGCGGTAACCTTGAAACAACAACCCCCTACAATACAAAAATGGTGGGTTTTAAGGGCTTCATATTGCATGTCGTATTCATGCATCATCTGCAAACTAACATGCATAAGAATAAACACTTTTCAAGATGTTCGCGTTTTCGACTGTCTGTTTTGGATGGAATTACCCTATATAATAGCAAAAACTAAAAAGAACAGCAAACCGGTACAAATTAACAAAGAACAGTAAACAACTTTAATGTATGCCAATAAATAAAAGATAAAGCTTGCTGTGACTAGAAGAATCAGAAATATAATGGACCTGCATTTGGATAACGTTTACTCTATTGAATTTGAACGTTATGTTGGCTGAAGTGGAAGCAGGTGAATAAATATTACTGGTCAGTTGAAAACAAATGAAATTCTAATGCACAAAATCAACTTTGCACTTCCCGTTCTCGTTACTGGGCTATTGTGAACCAGCCTTAACCATGGCAACATGTGTCGAGATGAAGGGTTACAGTTGGCTACACATACAGACGTTCACAACCCTCCTATAAAGCCGAGTCCCGCATATTTTTTTCCAACTAAAGCACTGACTATAGGTAATTATTAGAGACAGTAATAACCATTTTTCTGATCTTGGTCTATTGAAAGTTCTTGTTTTGAAGAAATTCTGAGTGATACCACCTGCAAACTAAACAGTAACCCCATCTGTTATGTTAATAATGGACACGTGTTACTCCAAAATCATGGTGGAGGCGCTACGATATTAAACGTGCAGCTATTGAATGTTTCACACATACACTGTGATTGTGGTCTTGATGATCCATGTCGCCACCTTGGGACTGTGGGTGAGGCTGGTTCTGTTGTCCATACTGCAGCGGAGGCATCGGATGATTCCACCTGGGTCCTGGGTGATAGTCGGGCTGTGAAGAGAAGCCCTGTAAATGATATGTTCAATGCCATTTTGTTTCACCATAATCTTCATAAAACATTACAATAATAACCCTAGATTCAAAAAGATCCAGTGTAAATTACATACTTCCTTCAAAATAATTCCCTTCTGCAATGAAACACTTTTCCCAGTGCGTGTAAAGTGGCTAGAAGTAGTGCTCTCGTTGCATTTACCGTAACTTCATCACCGTTTTCAACCGTGTAAAGAGAAAGAAGACCAGTGGTGGATGATCCAGAACATTGATATTGTGCCCAGCAAGGTGTGAGAATGCATTGTTGTGCAAAAGAAACCTGTTGTTTGATCACAGGTCATCTTTGGCGCTATTGCTGCCTTCACTGAAAGGTTTATCGGGTATAAACCTGGTTTTTTATCATTACAGCTTCACCATAAGTTTTTTCTAGTAGACTTTATGGTCCTGAAGGAGATTTATGTAAGAAAACATAACATTTGTTATGCAGACGACATTATCAAATACAATAAACAAACAACAAATACTGATTGCTAAGCAAATACAATTGTTATGATTATGAAAATTCTATGGAAGTGACATCATGAACATTACCAACAACTAATAAAGTAATAATATTTTGATGTAGTGCCTGTGGCCCAAGGTTATCAGAGGTTAACACCAGGCAGCAGTCAGAGATAAGCAGCACTCTCAACAGTGTAAACACTAGAAGTGATATTGTCAGATAACACAATTGTCTGGATATTTTCCTTCTTCAACATTCTGGAACTCTGTAAATTTCCAACGGCTATATAACAAATGCTCTTGCAAGTTGGTAAGTGATTTAGAAAGTGCATTTCTGGTGCAAGTTTGTGACATGCAGTGAGTGCTGCTTCGGCGAATATTGGAAAAATCTTGTGTTCAACTCCCCAGCAAATGAATTATCCAGAAGAAGAGCCTGCTACATTACAAAGAAAGTGACAGTGAAAACTTGAACTATATCACATTAATGAAACATTTAGTAAAGGGACAGTTAAAAACTGCACAAGGTCACAATATCCTTAACTATCAGATACATTAAAAAGAAAATATGCTCCGGGAACTTTTTCCAGCTAGTATAATAATAAATCATTAAACAGAACATGATGTATATACTTGACAAGCATTGCACATTCACAGACTCCTATGTAGTATAGAAGCAGTGTGAAATCAAATATTTCTTTACAGTTACTTAAATTGTTTACATGTAGTTTATACATGTTTTGTAATTACAATGTATAATATGATTTCAGTGTGGAGAATTAACTGATGTTTCCTAGAAGGTCTATTATTTCAATATGAATCTGGTTACAGTTACGACTATAGTAACTATGAACTTCTTTATGAAAGTTAAGCAGATGTGTATTATTATGTATAAAGTGGATAATTTCTAAAACATAAATACATGGCACTGTTAGCATTTAAAAATCAATGAAAAGAGGTTTACAATGTGTCACCTGACTTAAGCAGATGAGCTTAACATGACAAGACGTAAAGTGAAGTTAAGAAATGTAGCTAAACTGAAGTTGTAATTAGGATGTGCTTATCGTAACGGGAATGATTCTGATTGATAGTTTTATCACTCCAAGCCACTGCTTCTAACTGCCATGGCATTCAACTTAACATAACAGGAAGGTAAAGTTTGATGTCACATTAAATTAATTGGCATTACTTTTGCTATGGTTCTTATTATTTGTTTTTGTATAAGAAACATATTACTTCATAGTCCGAAGCCCATAAGATAATACTATACAATATCACAGGCTTCACATATGAATGCATACCACCCACAAAGTATCCGTATTACACACATTTCTTAAAACTCTCATTGCATAAAAAACTTCGCACTTTCTCTTTTTATGTTAGTAATATGTGGCTTCCAACTCAGAGAGCCATCTATCATTAGGCCTAGAAATTTAGTTAGTTTATTATACTGTTTACATTTTGTTTACTTTTATAATTGCTAAGGATCTATTATTGTCAATGTTACAAATATGCATTGCTACTGATTTTTTTGGAATTTAATACAAGTTTATTTGTTAATCATGCTGTATGTGTTTCATTTGAATTATTACTCTGAACTGGATGAATAACTGATGGTAATGTATAAGGTGAAACAATTATGTTTCCTGCTTGTCTGTGTACTTACCTGATAAGGAGGCTGGGACATATCGTAGTAGCCCTGTGGACCGTATCCGCCGCCACGTCCACCACGAAAGTAGCGGTTGTTCGGCATGCCCCTCGGACCTCTCCAAACTGGGGCTCCTCCTCTTGCGCCCCGAAATGCACCTCTCATGTTCCCCCTTTGTTGCCATCCATATCCTCCGCCACCTCCTCCTCCACCACCCCTATTTACATAATTCTGTGGGGCTCCAAAGGAGTGCTTCTGCGGCGGAGAGTCACACTCCCCATTCTCATCAACCTATTAAAATAATACCATCAAAATATGTGCACTAACCTCAATTATAAGTCCAAGTATAGCAGTCTGGAAGATAAGCTTTACCTTTCTTTTCATATCCGGATAAAAAATGGTTGCTGAATGTATCTACAATATAACGGCGAAGAAAAGTGTTTATTCTTTCCGGAATTCTGTATTATTTCGCACATTCATTTATGTGTTCGTTCATGGCTAGTTTTTTACCTATTGTTTTCAATGATGTAAATTTTCTTCAAACACAACTGCTATAAATAATTATTGTATGGAACCAACATGTAGAATAAGAAATGCACTCGTGAAACAATGAATCAAAGTAAATAGCCCAAAGACTTAAAACATACGCATAACGTAACTATACACTTGCGTTTATAACACTGATAAAAGTGTATCCAATGCACATACTGTTATTATTTTTGTTTCTGTGCTTCAGACCTGCGCTGCAGGTTGGCAAGCCTTATCAAGGCAGCAAATGAGAATGGCGTTTGCGTCTTAATAAATATTTATTATGGTACATACGGGTGTAGGTATCTACTAAAGTTTCAGGCAAATTTTATGCTGCGTTTCATTTTTTTTATTTATTTCCTTCAATTATAATATTAAAACAGCTGAAACTGCGTTGGCAACATAATTAGTAGATCAAACTTTCCTGCAGATGTCGCTAAATTAAGATAGTTCACTGAATGCGGTCAAACAGATTGTAGCGTGTGACATGGCTGGAAATAAATTGGAAGAAATGGAGGTCAGATTTGAAGTTTATGACTAATGTATTTATTACATTTTTATATTTTCAGATGCTCTTTGTGTTTGAATATGCAGCTAGCTAACGTTTCAGACCAATAGCTTCCCTGAAACAACTCATAAGGGGTGGGGAAGCATGTGCCGGCTAACGTGGTTTCTTGGAGGCTATTGCCATAATCTTGATAATGTGCATTCATGCGTTTTTCTTATATTTGCAGGAAATAGAAAAGAAAGAGGACGGCATCGTTGAGGATTTACCAGCAGAGTTAATGATTAAGCATCCCTTGCAAAATGTTTGGACACTGTGGTACTACGAAAATGATCGAACCAAGAGCTGGGAGCAAAATCAAAAGAAGATAACGAGTTTCGGCACAGCGGAGGACTTTTGGAGGTACTTTCGCATTTTGTTTTCAGGTCGAGTGTTTTCATGGTTGAATTGTGTGGACTTGACGGGCTTTTAGAAAACATCTGTTCATTCAATTTTTAGGTTATAATTGTACTAGAAAGAGTTTTGGTGAAGTTTCACTCTCCCTATAAAGTAGAATAGATTGCATTGCATTCTGTGAGTTCACTAGCAGCCATAAAGGCTTGTGAACATAGAACATGTCAAGGAAATGTACAAAAATTACATATAAACATAAATATTACACAGAATATAGAACATTTAAAATAAAATAAAAAATATATACTTATTAGAGATCACCGTTGAATATTAAAGAATAGTTTAGGATCATTCCATGGTGTTTACAAGTTAAAATGCAATGTGCAAACATACAGATGGAAACAAAACCAACATCTATGGGATTTTAAGGACATTTTCATTGGTCTTGCGTTTTAGTAGGCTGAAATTCTTCATTAAACATTCTTTTTGGGTTTATATACCTTGCACCTCACTTTTTTTAGGTGGTAATAAGAGATGCAGAACTTAATACTCACCTAGTTCTTACCTGTGTACGTCGCTGTGTTGCATTAATAGAAAAATGAAGTATCCATTTATCTGTGCTTCTTTTCAAACCAAATAAAACCAAGAATCACTGGATTGCAAATTCTGTATTTCATTAGAATGTTTGGTTTTATTCTTTAGATTCCTTAGGGAAATACTTTATGTAATAAAATAAGTGCTAAAAGTGGTATTTAATTTTGTGAGGCAAGTTTAGCGTTCTGACAAGAAAAATGAAATCATTAACTGTGTATCAGTATTTTAGTCAGCTCTTAACATAAGATAAAATAGTAGTTTTAAGAGGAGATGTGAGCATTTACAAGGGCTGTAACTCGCCCACACTGCCTTTTTAAGCCATTTTCTTTTATGCCAAAATCATGGTGAAAAATAAAGTGTTACTGCTGTGCATGGGCAGAGGAAGCTGTCAACCTATTAGTATATTCCACAAAATAGCAAAGTTCAATCTGGCGCAGTTTCTGATATACCAGTTATTTGAATTTATACACACTAATCTAAACCTGACCTCGGATAAAGGAGAATCCTGTTGGTTTACTTCCGTGTAGTGGCTTCCGTTTGCCTTATGCTCATTTCTTCCTTTCTAATTTTCTTTCTTTAATGACACCAGAATATTAATCATATTCATTTCGTGTCCTGCTGTATGGTTTTTAAGAATGCATAGTCACTTTAATAATATCATTTAATCTTGCTGTATTCGTCACTCCACTTTTCGTGGTCTTCAGGATCAGTTGCCAGAATTACAATAGCCACAAAGCAACATCTTCTGGCCAGACCGTTAACTAAAACCTTTAGGTAAATGGGTAATTCCATTGTCGCATGTGGGACAATTGCACAGTATTTTTTCTCAATGAAACACTATGTTATGTGTTACTGACTTTTAAAAGTATCAAAACAGTACTGCATTTCCAAAGTATGGAATGTTCTTCATTTTTCTTGCTATAAATTACCCTCTTGTACTTTCACATATTCCAGAAAAAATGCTTGAAACTGATGTGACACGCAGGACATTGCACGAAATACAAAATGCACATGTTAAGAGTTAATAAAAAAGTTCTGCTAATTGAAAACTGTTACTGTAATAAAACAATTTTTTCTTGAGAGTGTGAAGTGTCATGTAAACAACATACAGCTAAAATTTATTTCTGTTACGCGTGGGACAAATGTGTCACATGCAGGACTCTATATACCATTTCTGGTTTAGCATACAAGTATGTTAACTAACTATATTCCAATACTAAACATGAATAGCTTGTACAACTGTGTCATCTAGTGATGAGGTTCTACGGTACAGTTTAAAAAACAATGTCATCTGTCTGATAGGTTTATTTTATAAAAATTATAATTAAAAACATAAAGATAATTCCGGGATTGAAAATTCACTAATTTAGGATAGGATATGCAGTTTACAAATAACTTTTTTAATTTCCCGAAAGTTCACACACCATGACTCATGCTAGTTTAACAAATAGTGATTTATTTACTTATTTAATTTTTACAACTCGTCTGGTGTCAAGTTTAAATGCATTGCAAAACACATGCATGCACTTGCTTGCCATTTAAAGAACATGAGCCAGTCCTTTTATTTTTCATTTTATTGGAATATGAGACAGTTACAACAGAATGCCTATCTCGCGCTGAGAACACTTTTGTTTTCCATTTCTTTTTAGCACCAAAAGAATGTCCAATCAAACAACACTTCAAAATCAAAACAAACAAACCAAAAAAAAAAAGCAATATAGATAAGGAGATTGTAATTACACTGCAACCTGTTTGGATATAGAGTTGGATGCTTTCGTTTGAGTAATTCTCGTGGAATCATGAGCGTTGAGCAACCTAGTGCATGGTCAGCTGATGATGCACTGCAACTACAATTTGATGAAGAATGGTGCACATGGCCATTACATCTTTTTGTGTCTTGAGGGTTTGAAAAGCTTGTTGTTCTTGTCAGAAGTGACTGATTACTCAAAGCTGAGACAGGCGCTTATTATGTACACTTGGACAGATGTTATTTTACTGAGAGGTATTAAAAGGTTGGAAAATTGTCTGACTAAATGCATTGCTTTACAAGGTGACTAAGTTAAATAAATCCTGTGTTTTCTAGGCCAGGCTAACAACTTTTAGAATGTCCCTCTTACACAGCGATGAGTTAAGTGATCTGATGATGAACGAAATGCTCACAGAAAGTTTACTGTAAATGAAATGAGATGTGAAGGGAGAGAACTACATCAGTATCTGCACGCACACTTACATACATTCTTAATAGACATATTTGTGCACAAAAACAATAGTAGTAATAGTAATGTAAATGTATTTTATCACAGTATAGCTTGATTGTGTTGCGACTGATGGGCAGGGTAGTCCACATGCTCTCTTTCTAGTGATTAATCCTAAAATAGCTTAATTTATTCCTCTCAATGAAACCTGTGTGGCTCAGATTTGCGAGCTATCTGATTTACATGAGATTCCTCTAAATGGAATTATGAGTGGCATAGTATTTCCAGTATCCAGATATAGCTGAGGTTCCAGTAAATGAATTATGAGTGGCATAGTGTTTCCAGTATCCAGATATAGCTGAGGTTCCAGTAAATGAATTATGAGTGGCATAGTGTTTCCAGTATCCAGATATAGCTGAGGTTCCAGTAAATGAATTATGAGTGGCATAGTGTTTCCAGTATCCAGATATAGCTGAGGTTCCAGTAAATGAATTATGAGTGGCATAGTGTTGCCAGTGTCCAGATATAGTTGAGATTCCAGTAAATGCGTTATAAGTGGCACAGTGTAGCCAATAACCTGATGTAGCTGACATTCCAGTAAATGAATTATGAGTGGCATAGTGTTGCCAGTGTCCAGATATAGCTGAGATTCCAGTAAATGAATTATGAGTGACATAGTGTAGTCAGTATTCAGATATAGTTGAGATTCCAGTAAATGCGTTATAAGTGGCACAATGTAGCCAATAACCTGATGTAGCTGACATTCCAGTAAATGAATTATGAGTGGCATAGTGTTGCCAGTGTCCAGATATAGCTGAGATTCCAGTAAATGAATTATAAGAGACAGTGTAGCCAGTATCCAGATATAGCTGAGGTTCCAGTAAATGAATTATGAGTGGTATAGTGTTGCCAGTGTCCAGATATAGTTGAGATTCCAGTAAATGAATTATGAGTGACATAGTGTTGCCAGTGTCCAGATATAGCTGAGGTTCCAGTAAATGGAATTATGAGTAGCATAGTGTAGCAAGTATCCAGATATAGCTGAGGTTCCAGTAAATGAATTATGAGTGGCATAGTGTAGCAAGTATCCAGATATAGCTGAGGTTCCAGTAAATGGAATTATGAGTAGCATAGTATAGCAAGTATCCAGATATAGCTGAGGTTCCAGTAAATGAATTATGAGTGGCATAGTGTAGCAAGTATCCAGATATAGCTGAGGTTCCAGTAAATGAATTATGAGTGGCATAGTATAGCAAGTATCCAGATATAGCTGAGGTTCCAGTAAATGAATTATGAGTGGTATAGTGTAGCCAGTATCCAGATATAGCTGAGGTTCCAGTAAATGAATTATGAGAGACATAGTGTAGCAAGTATCCAGATATAGCTGAGGTTAAAGTAAATGAATTATGAGTGGTATAGTGTTGCTAGTGTCCAGATATAGCTGAGATTCCAGTAAATGAATTATGAGAGACATAGTGTAGCCAGTATCCAGATATAGCGGAGGTTCCAGTAAATGGAATTATGAGTAGCATAGTGTAGCAAGTATCCAGATATAGAGCTGAGATTCCAGTAAATGGAATTATGAGTGGCATAGTGTTGCCAGTGTCCAGATATAGCTGAGATTCCAGTAAATGAATTATAAGAGACAGTGTAGCCAGTATCCAGATATAGCTGAGGTTCCAGTAAATGAATTATGAGTGGTATAGTGTTGCCAGTGTCCAGATATAGTTGAGATTCCAGTAAATGAATTATGAGTGACATAGTGTTGCCAGTGTCCAGATATAGCTGAGGTTCCAGTAAATGGAATTATGAGTAGCATAGTGTAGCAAGTATCCAGATATAGCTGAGGTTCCAGTAAATGAATTATGAGTGGCATAGTGTAGCAAGTATCCAGATATAGCTGAGGTTCCAGTAAATGGAATTATGAGTAGCATAGTATAGCAAGTATCCAGATATAGCTGAGGTTCCAGTAAATGAATTATGAGTGGCATAGTGTAGCAAGTATCCAGATATAGCTGAGGTTCCAGTAAATGAATTATGAGTGGCATAGTATAGCAAGTATCCAGATATAGCTGAGGTTCCAGTAAATGAATTATGAGTGGTATAGTGTAGCCAGTATCCAGATATAGCTGAGGTTCCAGTAAATGAATTATGAGAGACATAGTGTAGCAAGTATCCAGATATAGCTGAGGTTAAAGTAAATGAATTATGAGTGGTATAGTGTTGCTAGTGTCCAGATATAGCTGAGATTCCAGTAAATGAATTATGAGAGACATAGTGTAGCCAGTATCCAGATATAGCGGAGGTTCCAGTAAATGGAATTATGAGTAGCATAGTGTAGCAAGTATCCAGATATAGAGCTGAGATTCCAGTAAATGGAATTATGAGTAGCATAGTGTAGCCAGTATCCAGATATAGCGGAGGTTCCAGTAAATGGAATTATGAGTAGCATAGTGTAGCAAGTATCCAGATATAGCTGAGGTTCCAGTAAATGAATTATGAGTGGCATAGTGTAGCCAGCACCCAGATATAGCTGAGGTTCCAGTAAATGAATTATGAGTGGCATAGTGTTGCCAGTGTCCAGATATATTGAGATTCCAGTAAATGAATTATGAGTGGTATAGTGTAGCCAGTATCCAGATATAGCGGAGGTTCCAGTAAATGGAATTATGAGTAGCATAGTGTAGCCAGTATCCAGATATAGCGGAGGTTCCAGTAAATGGAATTATGAGTCGCATAGTGTAGCAAGTATCCAGATATAGCTGAGGTTCCAGTAAATGAATTATGAGTGGCATAGTGTAGCCAGCACCCAGATATAGCTGAGGTTCCAGTAAATGAATTATGAGTGGCATAGTGTTGCCAGTGTCCAGATATATTTGAGATTCCAGTAAATGAATTATGCGTGGCACAGTGTTGCCAGTATCCAGATATAGCTGAGGTTCCAGTAAATGAATTATGAGTGGCATAGTGTTTCCAGTATCCAGATATAGCTGAGATTCCAGTAAATGAATTATGAGTGGCATGGTGTTGCCAGTGTCCAGATATAGCTGAGGTTCCAGTAAATGAATTATGAGTGGCATAGTGTTGCCAGTGTCCAGATATAGCTGAAGTTCCAGTAAATGAATTATGAGTGGCATAGTGTTGCCAGTGTCCAGATATAGCTGAGGTTCCAGTAAATCAATTATGAGTGGCATAGTGCTTCCAGTATCCAGATATAGCTGAGGTTCTAGTAAATGAATTATGATTGGCATAGTGTTGCCAGTGTCCAGATATAGTTGAGATTCCAGTAAATGAATTATGAGTGACATAGTGTAGTCAGTATTCAGATATAGCTGAGGTTCCAGTAAATGAATTATGAGTGGCATAGTGTAGCCAGTATCCAGGTATAGTTGAGGTTCCAGTAAATGAATAATGAGTAGCATAGTGTAGCAAGTATCCAGATATAGCTGAGGTTCCAGTAAATGAATTATGAGTGACACAGTGTAGTCAGTATTCAGATATAGCTGAGGTTCCAGTAAATGAATTATGAGTGACATAGTGTAGTCAGTATTCAGATATAGCTGAGGTTCCAGTAAATGAATTATGAGTGACATAGTGTAGTCAGTATTCAGATATAGCTGAGGTTCCAGTAAATGAATTATGAGTGACATAGTGTAGCAAGTATCCAGATATAGCTGAGGTTCCAGTGAATTATGAGTGACATAGTGTAGTCAGTATTCAGACATAGCTGAGGTTCCAGTAAATGTATTATGAGTGACATAGTGTAGTCAGTATTCAGATGTAGCTGAGGTTCCAGTAAATGAATTAAGAGTGGCACAGTGTTGCCAGTGTCCAGATATAGCTGAGCTTCCAGTAAATGAATTATGATTGGCATAGTGGTTCCAGTATCCAGATATAGCTGAGATTCCAGTAAATGAATTATGAGTGGCATGGTGTTGCCAGTGTCCAGATATAGCTGAGGTTCCAGTAAATGAATTATGAGTGGCATAGTGTTGCCAGTGTCCAGATATAGCTGAGGTTCCAGTAAATGAATTATGAGTGGCATAGTGTTGCCAGTGTCCAGATATAGCTGAGGTTCCAGTAAATCAATTATGAGTGGCATAGTGTTTCCAGTATCCAGATATAGCTGAGGTTCTAGTAAATGAATTATGATTGGCATAGTGTTGCCAGTGTCCAGATATAGTTGAGATTCCAGTAAATGAATTATGAGTGACATAGTGTAGTCAGTATTCAGATATATCTGAGGTTCCAGTAAATGCATTATGAGAGGCATAGTGTAGCCAGTATCCAGGTATAGTTGAGGTTCCAGTAAATGAATAATGAGTAGCATAGTGTAGCAAGTATCCAGATATAGCTGAGGTTCCAGTAAATGAATTATGAGTGACACAGTGTAGTCAGTATTCAGATATAGCTGAGGTTCCAGTAAATGAATTATGAGTAGCATATTGTAGCCAGTATCCAGATATACCTGAGGTTCCAGTAAATGAATTATGAGTGACATAGTGTAGTCAGTATTCAGATATAGTTGAGGTTCCAGTAAATGAATTATGAGTGACATAGTGTAGTCAGTATTCAGATATAGCTGAGGTTCCAGTAAATGAATTATGAGTGGCATAGTGTAGCCAGTATCCAGATATAGCTGAGGTTCCAGTAAATGAATTATGAGTGGCATAGTGTTGCCAGTGTCCAGATATAGTTGAGATTCCAGTAAAGGAATTATGAGTGACATAGTGTAGTCAGTATTCAGATATAGCTGAGGTTCCAGTAAATGAATTATGAGTGACATAGTGTAGCAAGTATCCAGATATATCTGAGGTTCCAGTAAATGAATTATGACTGGCATAGTGTAGCCAGTATCCAGATATAGTTGAGGTTCCAGTAAATGAATAATGAGTAGCATAGTGTAGCAAGTATCCAGATATAGCTGAGGTTCCAGTAAATGAATTATGAGTGACACAGTGTAGTCAGTATTCAGATATAGCTGAGGTTCCAGTAAATGAATTATGAGTAGCATAGTGTAGCCAGTATCCAGATATAGCTGAGGTTCCAGTAAATGAATTATGAGTGACATAGTGTAGTCAGTATTCAGATATAGCTGAAGTTCCAGTAAATGAATTATGACTGACATAGTGTAGTCAGTATTCAGATATAGCTGAGGTTCCAGTAAATGAATTATGAGTGACATAGTGTAGCAAGTATCCAGATATAGCTGAGGTTCCAGTAAATGAATTATGAGTGACATAGTGTAGTCAGTATTCAGATATAGCTGAGGTTCCAGTAAATGAATTATGAGTGACATAGTGTAGTCAGTATTCAGATATAGCTGAGGTTCCAGTAAATGAATAATGAGTGACATAGTGTAGCAAGTATCCCGATATAGCTGAGGTTCCAGTAAATGAATTATGAGTGACATAGTGTAGCAAGTATCCAGATATAGCTGAGGTTCCAGTAACTGAATTATGAGAGACATAGGGTAGCCAGTATCCAGATATAGCTGAGGTTCCAGTAAATGAATTATGAGTGACATAGTGTAGTCAGTATTCAGATATAGCTGAGGTTCCAGTAAATGAATTATGAGTGACATAGTGTAGTCAGTATTCAGATATAGCTGAGGTTCCAGTAAATGAATTATGAGTGACATAGTGTAGTCAGTATTCAGATATAGCTGAGGTTCCAGTAAATGAATTATGAGTGACATTGTGTAGCAAGTATTCAGATATAGCTGAGGTTCCAGTAAATGAATTATGAGTGGCATAGTGTAGTCAGTATTCAGATATAGCTGAGGTTCCAGTAAATGAATTGAGTAGCATAGTGTAGCCAGTATTCAGATATACCTGAGGTTCCAGTAAATGAATTATGAGTGGCATAGTGTTGCCAGTGTCCAGATATAGCTGAGGTTCCAGTAAATGAATTATGAGTGGCATAGTGTTTCCAGTATCCAGATATAGCCGAGGTTCCAGTAAATGAATTATGAGTGGCATAGTGTTGCCAGTGTCCAGATATAGTTGAGAGTCCAGTAAATGCGTTATAAGTGGTACAGCGTAGCCAATAATCTGATGTAGCTGACATTCCAGTAAATGAATTATGAGTGGCATAGTGTTTCCAGTATCCAGATATAGCTGAGGTTCCAGTAAATGAATTATGAGTGGCATAGTGTTGCCAGTGTCCAGATATAGTTGAGATTCCAGTAAATGCGTTATAAGTGGCACAATGTAGCCAATAACCTGATGTAGCTGAGATTCCAGTAAATGAATTATGAGTGGCATAGTGTTGCCAGTGTCCAGATATAGCTGAGATTCCAGTAAATGAATTATGAGAGACAGTGTAGCCAGTATCCAGATATAGCTGAGGTTCCAATAAATGGAATTATGAGTAGCATAGTGTAGCAAGTATTCAGATATAGCTGAGGTTCCAGTAAATGAATTATGAGTGGCATAGTGTAGCAAGTATCCAGATATAGCTGAGGTTCCAGTAAATGAATTATGAGTGGCATAGTGTAGCAAGTATCCAGATATAGCTGAGGTTCCAGTAAATGGAATTATGAGTAGCATAGTATAGCAAGTATCCAGATATAGCTGAGGTTCCAGTAAATGAATTATGAGTGGTATAGTGTTGCTAGTGTCCAGATATAGCTGAGATTCCAGTAAATGAATTATGAGAGACATAGTGTAGCAAGTATCCAAATATAGCTGAGCTTCCAGTAAATGAATTATGAGTGGTATAGTGTTGCTAGTGTCCAGATATAGCTGAGATTCCAGTAAATGAATTATGAGAGACATAGTGTAGCTAGTATCCAGATATAGCTGAGGTTCCAGTAAATGGAATTATGAGTAGCATAGTGTAGCAAGTATCCAGATATAGCTGAGGTTCCAGTAAATGAATTATGAGTGGCATAGTGTAGCCAGTACCCAGATATAGCTGAGGTTCCAGTAAATGAATTATGAGTGGCATAGTGTTGCCAGTGTCCAGATATATTTGAGATTCCAGTAAATGAATTATGAGTGGCACAGTGTTGCCAGTGTCCAGATATAGCTGAGGTTCCAGTAAATGAATTATGAGTGGCATAGTGTTGCAAGTGTCCAGATATAGCTGAGGTTCCAGTAAATCAATTATGAGTGGCATAGTGTTTCCAGTATCCAGATATAGCTGAGGTTCTAGTAAATGAATTATGAGTGGCATAGTGTTGCCAGTGTCCAGATATAGTTGAGATTCCAGTAAATGAATTATGAGTGACATAGTGTAGTCAGTATTCAGATATAGCTGAGGTTCCAGTAAATGAATTATGAGTGACATAGTTTAGCAACTATCCAGATATATCTGAGGTTCCAGTAAATGCATTATGAGTGGCATAGTGTAGCCAGTATCCAGGTATAGTTGAGGTTCCAGTAAATGAATAATGAGTAGCATAGTGTAGCAAGTATCCAGATATAGCTGAGGTTCCAGTAAATGAATTATGAGTGACACAGTGTAGTCAGTATTCAGATATAGCTGAGGTTCCAGTAAATGAATTATGAGTAGCATAGTGTAGCCAGTATCCAGATATACCTGAGGTTCCAGTAAATGAATTATGAGTGACATAGTGTAGTCAGTATTCAGATATAGCTGAGGTTCCAGTAAATGAATTATGAGTGACATAGTGTAGTCAGTATTCAGATATAGCTGAGGTTCCAGTAAATGAATTATGAGTGACATAGTGTAGTCAGTATTCAGATATAGCTGAGGTTCCAGTAAATGAATTATGAGTGACATAGTGTAGCAAGTATCCAGATATAGCTGTGGTTCCAGTAAATGAATTATGAGTGACAGTGTAGCAAGTATCCAGATATAGCTGAGGTTCCAGTAAATGAATTATGAGAGACATAGTGTAGCAAGTATCCAGATATAGCTGAGGTTCCAGTAAATGAATTATGAGTGACATAGTGTAGTCAGTATTCAGATATAGTTGAGGTTCCAGTAAATGAATTATGAGTGACATAGTGTAGTCAGTATTCAGATATAGCTGAGGTTCCAGTAAATGAATTATGAGTGGCATAGTGTAGCCAGTATCCAGATATAGCTGAGGTTCCAGTAAATGAATTATGAGTGGCATAGTGTTGCCAGTGTCCAGATATAGTTGAGATTCCAGTAAATGAATTATGAGTGACATAGTGTAGTCAGTATTCAGATATAGCTGAGGTTCCAGTAAATGAATTATGAGTGACATAGTGTAGCAAGTATCCAGATATATCTGAGGTTCCAGTAAATGAATTATGAGTGGCATAGTGTAGCCAGTATCCAGATATAGTTGAGGTTCCAGTAAATGAATAATGAGTAGCATAGTGTAGCAAGTATCCAGATATAGCTGAGGTTCCAGTAAATGAATTATGAGTGACACAGTGTAGTCAGTATTCAGATATAGCTGAGGTTCCAGTAAATGAATTATGAGTAGCATAGTGTAGCCAGTATCCAGATATAGCTGAGGTTCCAGTAAATGAATTATGAGTGACATAGTGTAGTCAGTATTCAGATTTAGCTGAAGTTCCAGTAAATGAATTATGAGTGACATAGTGT
Source organism: Deroplatys truncata (assembly GCA_030765065.1). Taxonomy (NCBI): domain Eukaryota; kingdom Metazoa; phylum Arthropoda; class Insecta; order Mantodea; family Mantidae; genus Deroplatys; species Deroplatys truncata. Next base: position 15,734,622 of record CM060981.1, read on the forward strand.
AGTCAGTATTCAGATATAGCTGAGGTTCCAGTAAATGAATTATGAGTGACATAGTGTAGCAAGTATCCAGATATAGCTGAGGTTCCAGTAAATGAATTATGAGTGACATAGTGTAGTCAGTATTCAGATATAGCTGAGGTTCCAGTAAATGAATTATGAGTGACATAGTGTAGTCAGTATTCAGATATAGCTGAGGTTCCAGTAAATGAATTATGAGTGACATAGTGTAGCAAGTATCCAGATATAGCTGAGGTTCCAGTAAATGAATTATGAGTGACAGTGTAGCAAGTATCCAGATATAGCTGAGGTTCCAGTAAATGAATTATGAGAGACATAGTGTAGCAAGTATCCAGATATAGCTGAGGTTCCAGTAAATGAATTATGAGTGACATAGTGTAGTCAGTATTCAGATATAGTTGAGATTCCAGTAAATGCGTTATAAGTGGCACAGTGTAGCCAATAACCTGATGTAGCTGACATTCCAGTAAATGAATTATGAGTGGCATAGTGTTGCCAGTGTCCAGATATAGCTGAGATTTCAGTAAATGAATTATGAGAGACAGTGTAGCCAGTATCCAGATACAGCTGAGGTTCCAGTAAATGAATTATGAGTGGTATAGTGTTGCCAGTGTCCAGATATAGCTGAGATTCCAGTAAATGAATTATGAGTGGTATAGTGTTGCCAGTGTCCAGATATAGCTGAGGTTCCAGTAAATGGAATTATGAGTAGCATAGTGTAGCAAGTATCCAGATATAGCTGAGGTTCCAGTAAATGAATTATGAGAGACATAGTGTAGCCAGTATCCAGATATAGCTGAGGTTCCAGTAAATGAATTATGAGTGGCATAGTGTAGCCAGTACCCAGATATAGCTGAGGTTCCAGTAAATGAATTATGAGTGGCATAGTGTTGCCAGTGTCCAGATATATTTGAGATTCCAGTAAATGAATTATGAGTGGCACAGTGTTGCCAGTGTCCAGATATAGCTGAGGTTCCAGTAAATGAATTATGAGTGGCATGGTGTTGCCAGTGTCCAGATATAGCTGAGGTTCCAGTAAATGAATTATGAGTGGCATAGTGTTGCCAGTGTCCAGATATAGCTGAGGTTCTAGTAAATGAGTTATGAGTGGCATAGTGTTGCCAGTGTCCAGATATAGTTGAGATTCCAGTAAATGAATTATGAGTGACATAGTGTAGTCAGTATTCAGATATAGCTGAGGTTCCAGTCAATGAATTATGAGTGACATAGTTTAGCAAGTATCCAGATATATCTGAGGTTCCAGTAAATGCATTATGAGTGGCATAGTGTAGCCAGTATCCAGGTATAGTTGAGGTTCCAGTAAATGAATAATGAGTAGCATAGTGTAGCAAGTATCCAGATATAGCTGAGGTTCCAGTAAATGAATTATGAGTGACACAGTGTAGTCAGTATTCAGATATAGCTGAGGTTCCAGTAAATGAATTATGAGTAGCATAGTGTAGCCAGTATCCAGATATACCTGAGGTTCCAGTAAATGAATTATGAGTGACATAGTGTAGTCAGTATTCAGATATAGCTGAGGTTCCAGTAAATGAATTATGAGTGACATAGTCTAGCAAGTATCCAGATATATTTGAGGTTCCAGTAAATGAATTATGAGTGGCATAGTGTAGCCAGTATCCAGATATAGTTGAGGTTCCAGTAAATGAATAATGAGTAGCATAGTGTAGCAAGTATCCAGATATAGCGGAGGTTCCAGTAAATGAATTATGAGTGACACAGTGTAGTCAGTATTCAGATATAGCTGAGGTTCCAGTAAATGCATTATGAGTGACATAGTGTAGCAAGTATCCAGATATAGCTGAGGTTCCAGTAAATGAATTATGAGTGACACAGTGTAGTCAGTATTCAGATATAGCTGAGGTTCCAGTAAATGAATTATGAGTGACATAGTGTAGTCAGTATTCAGATATAGCTGAGGTTCCAGTAAATGAATTATGAGTGGCATAGTGTTGCCAGTGTCCAGATATAGTTGAGATTCCAGTAAATGCGTTATAAGTGGCACAGTGTAGCCAATAACCTGATGTAGCTGACATTCCAGTAAATGAATTATGAGTGGCATAGTGTTGCCAGTGTCCAGATATAGCTGAGATTCCAGTAAATGAATTATGAGTGACATAGTGTAGTCAGTATTCAGATATAGTTGAGATTCCAGTAAATGCGTTATAAGTGGCACAATGTAGCCAATAACCTGATGTAGCTGACATTCCAGAAAATGAATTATGAGTGGCATAGTGTTGCCAGTGTCCAGATATAGCTGAGATTCCAGTAAATGAATTATGAGAGACAGTGTAGCCAGTATCCAGATATAGCTGAGGTTCCAGTAAATGAATTATGAGTGGTATAGTGTTGCCAGTGTCCAGATATAGCTGAGATTCCAGTAAATGAATTATGAGTGGTATAGTGTTGCCAGTGTCCAGATATAGCTGAGGTTCCAGTAAATGGAATTATGAGTAGCATAGTGTAGCAAGTATCCAGATATAGCTGAGGTTCCAGTAAATGAATTATGAGTGGCATAGTGTAGCAAGTATCCAGATATAGCTGAGGTTCCAGTAAATGAATTATGAGTGGTATAGTGTTGCCAGTGTCCAGATATATTTGAGATTCCAGTAAATGAATTATGAGTGGCACAGTGTTGCCAGTGTCCAGATATAGCTGAGGTTCCAGTAAATGAATTATGAGTGGCATGGTGTTGCCAGTGTCCAGATATACCTGAGGTTCCAGTAAATGAATTATGAGTGGCATAGTGTTGCCAGTGTCCAGATATAGCTGACGTTCCAGTAAATGAATTATGAGTGGCATAGTGTTGCCAGTTTCCAGATATAGCTGAGGTTCCAGTAAATCAATTATGAGTGGCATAGTGTTTCCAGTATCCAGATATAGCTGAGGTTCTAGTAAATGAATTATGAGTGGCATAGTGTTGCCAGTGTCCAGATATAGTTGAGATTCCAGTAAATGAATTATGAGTGACATAGTGTAGTCAGTATTCAGATATAGCTGAGGTTCCAGTCAATGAATTATGAGTGACATAGTTTAGCAAGTATCCAGATATATCTGAGGTTCCAGTAAATGCATTATGAGTGGCATAGTGTGGCCAGTATCCAGGTATAGTTGAGGTTCCAGTAAATGAATAATGAGTAGCATAGTGTAGCAAGTATCCAGATATAGCTGAGGTTCCAGTAAATGAATTATGAGTGACACAGTGTAGTCAGTATTCAGATATAGCTGAGGTTCCAGTAAATGAATTATGAGTAGCATAGTGTAGCCAGTATCCAGATATACCTGAGGTTCCAGTAAATGAATTATGAGTGACATAGTGTAGTCAGTATTCAGATATAGTTGAGATTCCAGTAAATGCGTTATAAGTGGCACAGTGTAGCCAATAACCTGATGTAGCTGACATTCCAGTAAATGAATTATGAGTGGTATAGTGTTGCTAGTGTCCAGATATAGCTGAGATTCCAGTAAATGAATTATGACAGACATAGTGTAGCCAGTATCCAGATATAGCGGAGGTTCCAGTAAATGGAATTATGAGTAGCATAGTGTAGCAAGTATCCTGATATAGAGCTGAGATTCCAGTAAATGGAATTATGAGTAGCATAGTGTAGCCAGTATCCAGATATAGCGGAGGTTCCAGTAAATGGAATTATGAGTAGCATAGTGTAGCAAGTATCCAGATATAGCTGAGGTTCCAGTAAATGAATTATGAGTGGCATAGTGTAGCCAGCACCCAGATATAGCTGAGGTTCCAGTAAATGAATTATGAGTGGCATAGTGTTGCCAGTGTCCAGATATATTTGAGATTCCAGTAAATGAATTATGAGTGGTATAGTGTAGCCAGTATCCAGATATAGCGGAGGTTCCAGTAAATGGAATTATGAGTAGCATAGTGTAGCCAGTATCCAGATATAGCGGAGGTTCCAGTAAATGGAATTATGAGTCGCATAGTGTAGCAAGTATCCAGATATAGCTGAGGTTCCAGTAAATGAATTATGAGTGGCATAGTGTAGCAAGTATCCAGATATAGCTGAGGTTCCAGTAAATGAATTATGAGTGGCATAGTGTAGCCAGCACCCAGATATAGCTGAGGTTCCAGTAAATGAATTATGAGTGGCATAGTGTTGCCAGTGTCCAGATATATTTGAGATTCCAGTAAATGAATTATGAGTGGTATAGTGTAGCCAGTATCCAGATATAGCGGAGGTTCCAGTAAATGGAATTATGAGTAGCATAGTGTAGCCAGTATCCAGATATAGCGGAGGTTCCAGTAAATGGAATTATGAGTCGCATAGTGTAGCAAGTATCCAGATATAGCTGAGGTTCCAGTAAATGAATTATGAGTGGCATAGTGTAGCCAGCACCCAGATATAGCTGAGGTTCCAGTAAATGAATTATGAGTGGCATAGTGTTGCCAGTGTCCAGATATATTTGAGATTCCAGTAAATGAATTATGCGTGGCACAGTGTTGCCAGTATCCAGATATAGCTGAGGTTCCAGAAAATGAATTATGAGTGGCATAGTGTTTCCAGTATCCAGATATAGCTGAGATTCCAGTAAATGAATTATGAGTGGCATGGTGTTGCCAGTGTCCAGATATAGCTGAGGTTCCAGTAAATGAATTATGAGTGGCATAGTGTTGCCAGTGTCCAGATATAGCTGAAGTTCCAGTAAATGAATTATGAGTGGCATAGTGTTGCCAGTGTCCAGATATAGCTGAGGTTCCAGTAAATCAATTATGAGTGGCATAGTGCTTCCAGTATCCAGATATAGCTGAGGTTCTAGTAAATGAATTATGATTGGCATAGTGTTGCCAGTGTCCAGATATAGTTGAGATTCCAGTAAATGAATTATGAGTGACATAGTGTAGTCAGTATTCAGATATAGCTGAGGTTCCAGTAAATGAATTATGAGTGGCATAGTGTAGCCAGTATCCAGGTATAGTTGAGGTTCCAGTAAATGAATAATGAGTAGCATAGTGTAGCAAGTATCCAGATATAGCTGAGGTTCCAGTAAATGAATTATGAGTGACACAGTGTAGTCAGTATTCAGATATAGCTGAGGTTCCAGTAAATGAATTATGAGTAGCATAGTGTAGCCAGTATCCAGATATACCTGAGGTTCCAGTAAATGAATTATGAGTGACATAGTGTAGTCAGTATTCAGATATAGCTGAGGTTCCAGTAAATGAATTATGAGTGACATAGTGTAGCAAGTATCCAGATATAGCTGAGGTTCCAGTGAATTATGAGTGACATAGTGTAGTCAGTATTCAGACATAGCTGAGGTTCCAGTAAATGAATTATGAGTGACATAGTGTAGTCAGTATTCAGATATAGCTGAGGTTCCAGTAAATGAATTAAGAGTGGCACAGTGTTGCCAGTGTCCAGATATAGCTGAGCTTCCAGTAAATGAATTATGATTGGCATAGTGGTTCCAGTATCCAGATATAGCTGAGACTCCAGTAAATGAATTATGAGTGGCATGGTGTTGCCAGTGTCCAGATATAGCTGAGGTTCCAGTAAATGAATTATGAGTGGCATAGTGTTGCCAGTGTCCAGATATAGCTGAGGTTCCAGTAAATGAATTATGAGTGGCATAGTGTTGCCAGTGTCCAGATATAGCTGAGGTTCCAGTAAATCAATTATGAGTGGCATAGTGTTTCCAGTATCCAGATATAGCTGAGGTTCTAGTAAATGAATTATGATTGGCATAGTGTTGCCAGTGTCCAGATATAGTTGAGATTCCAGTAAATGAATTATGAGTGACATAGTGTAGTCAGTATTCAGATATATCTGAGGTTCCAGTAAATGCATTATGAGAGGCATAGTGTAGCCAGTATCCAGGTATAGTTGAGGTTCCAGTAAATGAATAATGAGTAGCATAGTGTAGCAAGTATCCAGATATAGCTGAGGTTCCAGTAAATGAATTATGAGTGACACAGTGTAGTCAGTATTCAGATATAGCTGAGGTTCCAGTAAATGAATTATGAGTAGCATATTGTAGCCAGTATTCAGATATAGTTGAGGTTCCAGTAAATGAATTATGAGTGACATAGTGTAGTCAGTATTCAGATATAGCTGAGGTTCCAGTAAATGAATTATGAGTGGCATAGTGTAGCCAGTATCCAGATATAGCTGAGGTTCCAGTAAATGAATTATGAGTGGCATAGTGTTGCCAGTGTCCAGATATAGTTGAGATTCCAGTAAATGAATTATGAGTGACATAGTGTAGTCAGTATTCAGATATAGCTGAGGTTCCAGTAAATGAATTATGAGTGACATAGTGTAGCAAGTATCCAGATATATCTGAGGTTCCAGTAAATGAATTATGAGTGGCATAGTGTAGCCAGTATCCAGATATAGTTGAGGTTCCAGTAAATGAATAATGAGTAGCATAGTGTAGCAAGTATCCAGATATAGCTGAGGTTCCAGTAAATGAATTATGAGTGACACAGTGTAGTCAGTATTCAGATATAGCTGAGGTTCCAGTAAATGAATTATGAGTAGCATAGTGTAGCCAGTATCCAGATATAGCTGAGGTTCCAGTAAATGAATTATGAGTGACATAGTGTAGTCAGTATTCAGATATAGCTGAAGTTCCAGTAAATGAATTATGACTGACATAGTGTAGTCAGTATTCAGATATAGCTGAGGTTCCAGTAAATGAATTATGAGTGACATAGTGTAGCAAGTATCCAGATATAGCTGAGGTTCCAGTAAATGAATTATGAGTGACATAGTGTAGTCAGTATTCAGATATAGCTGAGGTTCCAGTAAATGAATTATGAGTGACATAGTGTAGTCAGTATTCAGATATAGCTGAGGTTCCAGTAAATGAATAATGAGTGACATAGTGTAGCAAGTATCCCGATATAGCTGAGGTTCCAGTAAATGAATTATGAGTGACATAGTGTAGCAAGTATCCAGATATAGCTGAGGTTCCAGTAAATGAATTATGAGTGACATAGTGTAGTCAGTATTCAGATATAGCTGAGGTTCCAGTAAATGAATTATGAGTGACATAGTGTAGTCAGTATTCAGATATAGCTGAGGTTCCAGTAAATGAATAATGAGTGACATAGTGTAGCAAGTATCCCGATATAGCTGAGGTTCCAGTAAATGAATTAAGAGTGACATAGTGTAGCAAGTATCCAGATATAGCTGAGGTTCCAGTAACTGAATTATGAGAGACATAGGGTAGCCAGTATCCAGATATAGCTGAGGTTCCAGTAAATGAATTATGAGTGACATAGTGTAGTCAGTATTCAGATATAGCTGAGGTTCCAGTAAATGAATTATGAGTGACATAGTGTAGTCAGTATTCAGATATAGCTGAGGTTCCAGTAAATGAATTATGAGTGACATAGTGTAGTCAGTATTCAGATATAGCTGAGGTTCCAGTAAATGAATTATGAGTGACATTGTGTAGCAAGTATTCAGATATAGCTGAGGTTCCAGTAAATGAATTATGAGTGGCATAGTGTAGTCAGTATTCAGATATAGCTGAGGTTCCAGTAAATGAATTATGAGTAGCATAGTGTAGCCAGTATTCAGATATACCGGAGGTTCCAGTAAATGAATTATGAGTGGCATAGTGTTGCCAGTGTCCAGATATAGCTGAGGTTCCAGTAAATGAATTATGAGTGGCATAGTGTTTCCAGTATCCAGATATAGCCGAGGTTCCAGTAAATGAATTATGAGTGGCATAGTGTTGCCAGTGTCCAGATATAGTTGAGAGTCCAGTAAATGCGTTATAAGTGGTACAGCGTAGCCAATAATCTGATGTAGCTGACATTCCAGTAAATGAATTATGAGTGGCATAGTGTTTCCAGTATCCAGATATAGCTGAGGTTCCAGTAAATGAATTATGAGTGGCATAGTGTTGCCAGTGTCCAGATATAGTTGAGATTCCAGTAAATGCGTTATAAGTGGCACAATGTAGCCAATAACCTGATGTAGCTGAGATTCCAGTAAATGAATTATGAGTGGCATAGTGTTGCCAGTGTCCAGATATAGCTGAGGTTCCAGTAAATGGAATTATGAGTAGCATAGTGTAGCAAGTATTCAGATATAGCTGAGGTTCCAGTAAATGAATTATGAGTGGCATAGTGTAGCAAGTATCCAGATATAGTAGAGGTTCCAGTAAATGAATTATGAGTGGCATAGTGTAGCAAGTATCCAGATATAGCTGAGGTTCCAGTAAATGGAATTATGAGTAGCATAGTATAGCAAGTATCCAGATATAGCTGAGGTTCCAGTAAATGAATTATGAGTGGTATAGTGTTGCTAGTGTCCAGATATAGCTGAGATTCCAGTAAATGAATTATGAGAGACATAGTGTAGCAAGTATCCAAATATAGCTGAGGTTCCAGTAAATGAATTATGAGTGGTATAGTGTTGCTAGTGTCCAGATATAGCTGAGATTCCAGTAAATGAATTATGAGAGCCATAGTGTAGCCAGTATCCAGATATAGCTGAGGTTCCAGTAAATGGAATTATGAGTAGCATAGTGTAGCAAGTATCCAGATATAGCTGAGGTTCCAGTAAATGAATTATGAGTGGCATAGTGTAGCCAGTACCCAGATATAGCTCAGGTTCCAGTAAATGAATTATGAGTGGCATAGTGTTGCCAGTGTCCAGATATATTTGAGATTCCAGTAAATGAATTATGAGTGGCACAGTGTTGCCAGTGTCCAGATATAGCTGAGGTTCCAGTAAATGAATTATGAGTGGCATAGTGTTGCCAGTGTCCAGATATAGCTGAGGTTCCAGTAAATCAATTATGAGTGGCATAGTGTTTCCAGTATCCAGATATAGCTGAGGTTCTAGTAAATGAATTATGAGTGGCATAGTGTTGCCAGTGTCCAGATATAGTTGAGATTCCAGTAAATGAATTATGAGTGACATAGTGTAGTCAGTATTCAGATATAGCTGAGGTTCCAGTAAATGAATTATGAGTGACATAGTTTAGCAACTATCCAGATATATCTGAGGTTCCAGTAAATGCATTATGAGTGGCATAGTGTAGCCAGTATCCAGGTATAGTTGAGGTTCCAGTAAATGAATAATGAGTAGCATAGTGTAGCAAGTATCCAGATATAGCTGAGGTTCCAGTAAATGAATTATGAGTGACACAGTGTAGTCAGTATTCAGATATAGCTGAGGTTCCAGTAAATGAATTATGAGTAGCATAGTGTAGCCAGTATCCAGATATACCTGAGGTTCCAGTAAATGAATTATGAGTGACATAGTGTAGTCAGTATTCAGATATAGCTGAGGTTCCAGTAAATGAATTATGAGTGACATAGTGTAGTCAGTATTCAGATATAGCTGAGGTTCCAGTAAATGAATTATGAGTGACATAGTGTAGTCAGTATTCAGATATAGCTGAGGTTCCAGTAAATGAATTATGAGTGACATAGTGTAGCAAGTATCCAAATATAGCTGTGGTTCCAGTAAATGAATTATGAGTGACAGTGTAGCAAGTATCCAGATATAGCTGAGGTTCCAGTAAATGAATTATGAGAGACATAGTGTAGCAAGTATCCAGATATAGCTGAGGTTCCAGTAAATGAATTATGAGTGACATAGTGTAGTCAGTATTCAGATATAGTTGAGGTTCCAGTAAATGAATTATGAGTGACATAGTGTAGTCAGTATTCAGATATAGCTGAGGTTCCAGTAAATGAATTATGAGTGGCATAGTGTAGCCAGTATCCAGATATAGCTGAGGTTCCAGTAAATGAATTATGAGTGGCATAGTGTTGCCAGTGTCCAAATATAGTTGAGATTCCAGTAAATGAATTATGAGTGACATAGTGTAGTCAGTATTCAGATATAGCTGAGGTTCCAGTAAATGAATTATGAGTGACATAGTGTAGCAAGTATCCAGATATATCTGAGGTTCCAGTAAATGAATTATGAGTGGCATAGTGTAGCCAGTATCCAGATATAGTTGAGGTTCCAGTAAATGAATAATGAGTAGCATAGTGTAGCAAGTATCCAGATATAGCTGAGGTTCCAGTAAATGAATTATGAGTGACACAGTGTAGTCAGTATTCAGATATAGCTGAGGTTCCAGTAAATGAATTATGAGTAGCATAGTGTAGCCAGTATCCAGATATAGCTGAGGTTCCAGTAAATGAATTATGAGTGACATAGTGTAGTCAGTATTCAGATTTAGCTGAAGTTCCAGTAAATGAATTATGAGTGACATAGTGTAGTCAGTATTCAGATATAGCTGAGGTTCCAGTAAATGAATTATGAGTGACATAGTGTAGCAAGTATCCAGATATAGCTGAGGTTCCAGTAAATGAATTATGAGTGACATAGTGTAGTCAGTATTCAGATATAGCTGAGGTTCCAGTAAATGAATTATGAGTGACATAGTGTAGTCAGTATTCAGATATAGCTGAGGTTCCAGTAAATGAATTATGAGTGACATAGTGTAGCAAGTATCCAGATATAGCTGAGGTTCCAGTAAATGAATTATGAGTGACAGTGTAGCAAGTATCCAGATATAGCTGAGGTTCCAGTAAATGAATTATGAGAGACATAGTGTAGCAAGTATCCAGATATAGCTGAGGTTCCAGTAAATGAATTATGAGTGACATAGTGTAGTCAGTATTCAGATATAGTTGAGATTCCAGTAAATGCGTTATAAGTGGCACAGTGTAGCCAATAACCTGATGTAGCTGACATTCCAGTAAATGAATTATGAGTGGCATAGTGTTGCCAGTGTCCAGATATAGCTGAGATTTCAGTAAATGAATTATGAGAGACAGTGTAGCCAGTATCCAGATACAGCTGAGGTTCCAGTAAATGAATTATGAGTGGTATAGTGTTGCCAGTGTCCAGATATAGCTGAGATTCCAGTAAATGAATTATGAGTGGTATAGTGTTGCCAGTGTCCAGATATAGCTGAGGTTCCAGTAAATGGAATTATGAGTAGCATAGTGTAGCAAGTATCCAGATATAGCTGAGGTTCCAGTAAATGAATTATGAGAGACATAGTGTAGCCAGTATCCAGATATAGCTGAGGTTCCAGTAAATGAATTATGAGTGGCATAGTGTAGCCAGTACCCAGATATAGCTGAGGTTCCAGTAAATGAATTATGAGTGGCATAGTGTTGCCAGTGTCCAGATATATTTGAGATTCCAGTAAATGAATTATGAGTGGCACAGTGTTGCCAGTGTCCAGATATAGCTGAGGTTCCAGTAAATGAATTATGAGTGGCATGGTGTTGCCAGTGTCCAGATATAGCTGAGGTTCCAGTAAATGAATTATGAGTGGCATAGTGTTGCCAGTGTCCAGATATAGCTGAGGTTCTAGTAAATGAGTTATGAGTGGCATAGTGTTGCCAGTGTCCAGATATAGTTGAGATTCCAGTAAATGAATTATGAGTGACATAGTGTAGTCAGTATTCAGATATAGCTGAGGTTCCAGTCAATGAATTATGAGTGACATAGTTTAGCAAGTATCCAGATATATCTGAGGTTCCAGTAAATGCATTATGAGTGGCATAGTGTAGCCAGTATCCAGGTATAGTTGAGGTTCCAGTAAATGAATAATGAGTAGCATAGTGTAGCAAGTATCCAGATATAGCTGAGGTTCCAGTAAATGAATTATGAGTGACACAGTGTAGTCAGTATTCAGATATAGCTGAGGTTCCAGTAAATGAATTATGAGTAGCATAGTGTAGCCAGTATCCAGATATACCTGAGGTTCCAGTAAATGAATTATGAGTGACATAGTGTAGTCAGTATTCAGATATAGCTGAGGTTCCAGTAAATGAATTATGAGTGACATAGTCTAGCAAGTATCCAGATATATTTGAGGTTCCAGTAAATGAATTATGAGTGGCATAGTGTAGCCAGTATCCAGATATAGTTGAGGTTCCAGTAAATGAATAATGAGTAGCATAGTGTAGCAAGTATCCAGATATAGCGGAGGTTCCAGTAAATGAATTATGAGTGACACAGTGTAGTCAGTATTCAGATATAGCTGAGGTTCCAGTAAATGCATTATGAGTGACATAGTGTAGCAAGTATCCAGATATAGCTGAGGTTCCAGTAAATGAATTATGAGTGACACAGTGTAGTCAGTATTCAGATATAGCTGAGGTTCCAGTAAATGAATTATGAGTGACATAGTGTAGTCAGTATTCAGATATAGCTGAGGTTCCAGTAAATGAATTATGAGTGGCATAGTGTTGCCAGTGTCCAGATATAGTTGAGATTCCAGTAAATGCGTTATAAGTGGCACAGTGTAGCCAATAACCTGATGTAGCTGACATTCCAGTAAATGAATTATGAGTGGCATAGTGTTGCCAGTGTCCAGATATAGCTGAGATTCCAGTAAATGAATTATGAGTGACATAGTGTAGTCAGTATTCAGATATAGTTGAGATTCCAGTAAATGCGTTATAAGTGGCACAATGTAGCCAATAACCTGATGTAGCTGACATTCCAGAAAATGAATTATGAGTGGCATAGTGTTGCCAGTGTCCAGATATAGCTGAGATTCCAGTAAATGAATTATGAGAGACAGTGTAGCCAGTATCCAGATATAGCTGAGGTTCCAGTAAATGAATTATGAGTGGTATAGTGTTGCCAGTGTCCAGATATAGCTGAGATTCCAGTAAATGAATTATGAGTGGTATAGTGTTGCCAGTGTCCAGATATAGCTGAGGTTCCAGTAAATGGAATTATGAGTAGCATAGTGTAGCAAGTATCCAGATATAGCTGAGGTTCCAGTAAATGAATTATGAGTGGCATAGTGTAGCAAGTATCCAGATATAGCTGAGGTTCCAGTAAATGAATTATGAGTGGTATAGTGTTGCCAGTGTCCAGATATATTTGAGATTCCAGTAAATGAATTATGAGTGGCACAGTGTTGCCAGTGTCCAGATATAGCTGAGGTTCCAGTAAATGAATTATGAGTGGCATGGTGTTGCCAGTGTCCAGATATAGCTGAGGTTCCAGTAAATGAATTATGAGTGGCATAGTGTTGCCAGTGTCCAGATATAGCTGAGGTTCCAGTAAATGAATTATGAGTGGCATAGTGTTGCCAGTTTCCAGATATAGCTGAGGTTCCAGTAAATCAATTATGAGTGGCATAGTGTTTCCAGTATCCAGATATAGCTGAGGTTCTAGTAAATGAATTATGAGTGGCATAGTGTTGCCAGTGTCCAGATATAGTTGAGATTCCAGTAAATGAATTATGAGTGACATAGTGTAGTCAGTATTCAGATATAGCTGAGGTTCCAGTCAATGAATTATGAGTGACATAGTTTAGCAAGTATCCAGATATATCTGAGGTTCCAGTAAATGCATTATGAGTGGCATAGTGTGGCCAGTATCCAGGTATAGTTGAGGTTCCAGTAAATGAATAATGAGTAGCATAGTGTAGCAAGTATCCAGATATAGCTGAGGTTCCAGTAAATGAATTATGAGTGACACAGTGTAGTCAGTATTCAGATATAGCTGAGGTTCCAGTAAATGAATTATGAGTAGCATAGTGTAGCCAGTATCCAGATATACCTGAGGTTCCAGTAAATGAATTATGAGTGACATAGTGTAGTCAGTATTCAGATATAGTTGAGATTCCAGTAAATGCGTTATAAGTGGCACAGTGTAGCCAATAACCTGATGTAGCTGACATTCCAGTAAATGAATTATGAGTGGTATAGTGTTGCTAGTGTCCAGATATAGCTGAGATTCCAGTAAATGAATTATGACAGACATAGTGTAGCCAGTATCCAGATATAGCGGAGGTTCCAGTAAATGGAATTATGAGTAGCATAGTGTAGCAAGTATCCAGATATAGAGCTGAGATTCCAGTAAATGGAATTATGAGTAGCATAGTGTAGCCAGTATCCAGATATAGCGGAGGTTCCAGTAAATGGAATTATGAGTAGCATAGTGTAGCAAGTATCCAGATATAGCTGAGGTTCCAGTAAATGAATTATGAGTGGCATAGTGTAGCCAGCACCCAGATATAGCTGAGGTTCCAGTAAATGAATTATGAGTGGCATAGTGTTGCCAGTGTCCAGATATATTTGAGATTCCAGTAAATGAATTATGAGTGGTATAGTGTAGCCAGTATCCAGATATAGCGGAGGTTCCAGTAAATGGAATTATGAGTAGCATAGTGTAGCCAGTATCCAGATATAGCGGAGGTTCCAGTAAATGGAATTATGAGTCGCATAGTGTAGCAAGTATCCAGATATAGCTGAGGTTCCAGTAAATGAATTATGAGTGGCATAGTGTAGCAAGTATCCAGATATAGCTGAGGTTCCAGTAAATGAATTATGAGTGGCATAGTGTAGCCAGCACCCAGATATAGCTGAGGTTCCAGTAAATGAATTATGAGTGGCATAGTGTTGCCAGTGTCCAGATATATTTGAGATTCCAGTAAATGAATTATGAGTGGTATAGTGTAGCCAGTATCCAGATATAGCGGAGGTTCCAGTAAATGGAATTATGAGTAGCATAGTGTAGCCAGTATCCAGATATAGCGGAGGTTCCAGTAAATGGAATTATGAGTCGCATAGTGTAGCAAGTATCCAGATATAGCTGAGGTTCCAGTAAATGAATTATGAGTGGCATAGTGTAGCCAGCACCCAGATATAGCTGAGGTTCCAGTAAATGAATTATGAGTGGCATAGTGTTGCCAGTGTCCAGATATATTTGAGATTCCAGTAAATGAATTATGCGTGGCACAGTGTTGCCAGTATCCAGATATAGCTGAGGTTCCAGAAAATGAATTATGAGTGGCATAGTGTTTCCAGTATCCAGATATAGCTGAGATTCCAGTAAATGAATTATGAGTGGCATGGTGTTGCCAGTGTCCAGATATAGCTGAGGTTCCAGTAAATGAATTATGAGTGGCATAGTGTTGCCAGTGTCCAGATATAGCTGAAGTTCCAGTAAATGAATTATGAGTGGCATAGTGTTGCCAGTGTCCAGATATAGCTGAGGTTCCAGTAAATCAATTATGAGTGGCATAGTGCTTCCAGTATCCAGATATAGCTGAGGTTCTAGTAAATGAATTATGATTGGCATAGTGTTGCCAGTGTCCAGATATAGTTGAGATTCCAGTAAATGAATTATGAGTGACATAGTGTAGTCAGTATTCAGATATAGCTGAGGTTCCAGTAAATGAATTATGAGTGGCATAGTGTAGCCAGTATCCAGGTATAGTTGAGGTTCCAGTAAATGAATAATGAGTAGCATAGTGTAGCAAGTATCCAGATATAGCTGAGGTTCCAGTAAATGAATTATGAGTGACACAGTGTAGTCAGTATTCAGATATAGCTGAGGTTCCAGTAAATGAATTATGAGTAGCATAGTGTAGCCAGTATCCAGATATACCTGAGGTTCCAGTAAATGAATTATGAGTGACATAGTGTAGTCAGTATTCAGATATAGCTGAGGTTCCAGTAAATGAATTATGAGTGACATAGTGTAGCAAGTATCCAGATATAGCTGAGGTTCCAGTGAATTATGAGTGACATAGTGTAGTCAGTATTCAGACATAGCTGAGGTTCCAGTAAATGAATTATGAGTGACATAGTGTAGTCAGTATTCAGATATAGCTGAGGTTCCAGTAAATGAATTAAGAGTGGCACAGTGTTGCCAGTGTCCAGATATAGCTGAGCTTCCAGTAAATGAATTATGATTGGCATAGTGGTTCCAGTATCCAGATATAGCTGAGACTCCAGTAAATGAATTATGAGTGGCATGGTGTTGCCAGTGTCCAGATATAGCTGAGGTTCCAGTAAATGAATTATGAGTGGCATAGTGTTGCCAGTGTCCAGATATAGCTGAGGTTCCAGTAAATGAATTATGAGTGGCATAGTGTTGCCAGTGTCCAGATATAGCTGAGGTTCCAGTAAATCAATTATGAGTGGCATAGTGTTTCCAGTATCCAGATATAGCTGAGGTTCTAGTAAATGAATTATGATTGGCATAGTGTTGCCAGTGTCCAGATATAGTTGAGATTCCAGTAAATGAATTATGAGTGACATAGTGTAGTCAGTATTCAGATATATCTGAGGTTCCAGTAAATGCATTATGAGAGGCATAGTGTAGCCAGTATCCAGGTATAGTTGAGGTTCCAGTAAATGAATAATGAGTAGCATAGTGTAGCAAGTATCCAGATATAGCTGAGGTTCCAGTAAATGAATTATGAGTGACACAGTGTAGTCAGTATTCAGATATAGCTGAGGTTCCAGTAAATGAATTATGAGTAGCATATTGTAGCCAGTATTCAGATATAGTTGAGGTTCCAGTAAATGAATTATGAGTGACATAGTGTAGTCAGTATTCAGATATAGCTGAGGTTCCAGTAAATGAATTATGAGTGGCATAGTGTAGCCAGTATCCAGATATAGCTGAGGTTCCAGTAAATGAATTATGAGTGGCATAGTGTTGCCAGTGTCCAGATATAGTTGAGATTCCAGTAAATGAATTATGAGTGACATAGTGTAGTCAGTATTCAGATATAGCTGAGGTTCCAGTAAATGAATTATGAGTGACATAGTGTAGCAAGTATCCAGATATATCTGAGGTTCCAGTAAATGAATTATGAGTGGCATAGTGTAGCCAGTATCCAGATATAGTTGAGGTTCCAGTAAATGAATAATGAGTAGCATAGTGTAGCAAGTATCCAGATATAGCTGAGGTTCCAGTAAATGAATTATGAGTGACACAGTGTAGTCAGTATTCAGATATAGCTGAGGTTCCAGTAAATGAATTATGAGTAGCATAGTGTAGCCAGTATCCAGATATAGCTGAGGTTCCAGTAAATGAATTATGAGTGACATAGTGTAGTCAGTATTCAGATATAGCTGAAGTTCCAGTAAATGAATTATGACTGACATAGTGTAGTCAGTATTCAGATATAGCTGAGGTTCCAGTAAATGAATTATGAGTGACATAGTGTAGCAAGTATCCAGATATAGCTGAGGTTCCAGTAAATGAATTATGAGTGACATAGTGTAGTCAGTATTCAGATATAGCTGAGGTTCCAGTAAATGAATTATGAGTGACATAGTGTAGTCAGTATTCAGATATAGCTGAGGTTCCAGTAAATGAATAATGAGTGACATAGTGTAGCAAGTATCCCGATATAGCTGAGGTTCCAGTAAATGAATTATGAGTGACATAGTGTAGCAAGTATCCAGATATAGCTGAGGTTCCAGTAAATGAATTATGAGTGACATAGTGTAGTCAGTATTCAGATATAGCTGAGGTTCCAGTAAATGAATTATGAGTGACATAGTGTAGTCAGTATTCAGATATAGCTGAGGTTCCAGTAAATGAATAATGAGTGACATAGTGTAGCAAGTATCCCGATATAGCTGAGGTTCCAGTAAATGAATTATGAGTGACATAGTGTAGCAAGTATCCAGATATAGCTGAGGTTCCAGTAACTGAATTATGAGAGACATAGGGTAGCCAGTATCCAGATATAGCTGAGGTTCCAGTAAATGAATTATGAGTGACATAGTGTAGTCAGTATTCAGATATAGCTGAGGTTCCAGTAAATGAATTATGAGTGACATAGTGTAGTCAGTATTCAGATATAGCTGAGATTCCAGTAAATGAATTATGAGTGACATAGTGTAGTCAGTATTCAGATATAGCTGAGGTTCCAGTAAATGAATTATGAGTGACATTGTGTAGCAAGTATTCAGATATAGCTGAGGTTCCAGTAAATGAATTATGAGTGGCATAGTGTAGTCAGTATTCAGATATAGCTGAGGTTCCAGTAAATGAATTATGAGTAGCATAGTGTAGCCAGTATTCAGATATACCGGAGGTTCCAGTAAATGAATTATGAGTGGCATAGTGTTGCCAGTGTCCAGATATAGCTGAGGTTCCAGTAAATGAATTATGAGTGGCATAGTGTTTCCAGTATCCAGATATAGCCGAGGTTCCAGTAAATGAATTATGAGTGGCATAGTGTTGCCAGTGTCCAGATATAGTTGAGAGTCCAGTAAATGCGTTATAAGTGGTACAGCGTAGCCAATAATCTGATGTAGCTGACATTCCAGTAAATGAATTATGAGTGGCATAGTGTTTCCAGTATCCAGATATAGCTGAGGTTCCAGTAAATGAATTATGAGTGGCATAGTGTTGCCAGTGTCCAGATATAGTTGAGATTCCAGTAAATGCGTTATAAGTGGCACAATGTAGCCAATAACCTGATGTAGCTGAGATTCCAGTAAATGAATTATGAGTGGCATAGTGTTGCCAGTGTCCAGATATAGCTGAGGTTCCAGTAAATGGAATTATGAGTAGCATAGTGTAGCAAGTATTCAGATATAGCTGAGGTTCCAGTAAATGAATTATGAGTGGCATAGTGTAGCAAGTATCCAGATATAGCTGAGGTTCCAGTAAATGAATTATGAGTGGCATAGTGTAGCAAGTATCCAGATATAGCTGAGGTTCCAGTAAATGGAATTATGAGTAGCATAGTATAGCAAGTATCCAGATATAGCTGAGGTTCCAGTAAATGAATTATGAGTGGTATAGTGTTGCTAGTGTCCAGATATAGCTGAGATTCCAGTAAATGCATTATGAGAGACATAGTGTAGCAAGTATCCAAATATAGCTGAGGTTCCAGTAAATGAATTATGAGTGGTATAGTGTTGCTAGTGTCCAGATATAGCTGAGATTCCAGTAAATGAATTATGAGAGACATAGTGTAGCCAGTATCCAGATATAGCTGAGGTTCCAGTAAATGGAATTATGAGTAGCATAGTGTAGCAAGTATCCAGATATAGCTGAGGTTCCAGTAAATGAATTATGAGTGGCATAGTGTAGCCAGTACCCAGATATAGCTCAGGTTCCAGTAAATGAATTATGAGTGGCATAGTGTTGCCAGTGTCCAGATATATTTGAGATTCCAGTAAATGAATTATGAGTGGCACAGTGTTGCCAGTGTCCAGATATAGCTGAGGTTCCAGTAAATGAATTATGAGTGGCATAGTGTTGCCAGTGTCCAGATATAGCTGAGGTTCCAGTAAATCAATTATGAGTGGCATAGTGTTTCCAGTATCCAGATATAGCTGAGGTTCTAGTAAATGAATTATGAGTGGCATAGTGTTGCCAGTGTCCAGATATAGTTGAGATTCCAGTAAATGAATTATGAGTGACATAGTGTAGTCAGTATTCAGATATAGCTGAGGTTCCAGTAAATGAATTATGAGTGACATAGTTTAGCAACTATCCAGATATATCTGAGGTTCCAGTAAATGCATTATGAGTGGCATAGTGTAGCCAGTATCCAGGTATAGTTGAGGTTCCAGTAAATGAATAATGAGTAGCATAGTGTAGCAAGTATCCAGATATAGCTGAGGTTCCAGTAAATGAATTATGAGTGACACAGTGTAGTCAGTATTCAGATATAGCTGAGGTTCCAGTAAATGAATTATGAGTAGCA
The DNA here is from genome assembly GCA_030765065.1 of Deroplatys truncata. Classification (NCBI taxonomy): domain Eukaryota; kingdom Metazoa; phylum Arthropoda; class Insecta; order Mantodea; family Mantidae; genus Deroplatys; species Deroplatys truncata. Next base: position 15,754,116 of record CM060981.1, read on the forward strand.
TAGTGTAGCCAGTATCCAGATATACCTGAGGTTCCAGTAAATGAATTATGAGTGACATAGTGTAGTCAGTATTCAGATATAGCTGAGGTTCCAGTAAATGAATTATGAGTGACATAGTGTAGTCAGTATTCAGATATAGCTGAGGTTCCAGTAAATGAATTATGAGTGACATAGTGTGGTCAGTATTCAGATATAGCTGAGGTTCCAGTAAATGAATTATGAGTGACATAGTGTAGCAAGTATCCAGATATAGCTGTGGTTCCAGTAAATGAATTATGAGTGACAGTGTAGCAAGTATCCAGATATAGCTGAGGTTCCAGTAAATGAATTATGAGAGACATAGTGTAGCAAGTATCCAGATATAGCTGAGGTTCCAGTAAATGAATTATGAGTGACATAGTGTAGTCAGTATTCAGATATAGTTGAGGTTCTAGTAAATGAATTATGAGTGACATAGTGTAGTCAGTATTCAGATATAGCTGAGGTTCCAGTAAATGAATTATGAGTGGCATAGTGTAGCCAGTATCCAGATATAGCTGAGGTTCCAGTAAATGAATTATGAGTGGCATAGTGTTGCCAGTGTCCAGATATAGTTGAGATTCCAGTAAATGAATTATGAGTGACATAGTGTAGTCAGTATTCAGATATAGCTGAGGTTCCAGTAAATGAATTATGAGTGACATAGTGTAGCAAGTATCCAGATATATCTGAGGTTCCAGTAAATTCATTATGAGTGGCATAGTGTAGCCAGTATCCAGATATAGTTGAGGTTCCAGTAAATGAATAATGAGTAGCATAGTGTAGCAAGTATCCAGATATAGCTGAGGTCCCAGTAAATGAATTATGAGTGACACAGTGTAGTCAGTATTCAGATATAGCTGAGGTTCCAGTAAATGAATTATGAGTAGCATAGTGTAGCCAGTATCCAGATATAGCTGAGGTTCCAGTAAATGAATTATGAGTGACATAGTGTAGTCAGTATTCAGATTTAGCTGAAGTTCCAGTAAATGAATTATGAGTGACATAGTGTAGTCAGTATTCAGATATAGCTGAGGTTCCAGTAAATGAATTATGAGTGACATAGTGTAGCAAGTATCCAGATATAGCTGAGGTTCCAGTAAATGAATTATGAGTGACATAGTGTAGTCAGTATTCAGATATAGCTGAGGTTCCAGTAAATGAATTATGAGTGACATAGTGTAGTCAGTATTCAGATATAGCTGAGGTTCCAGTAAATGAATTATGAGTGACATAGTGTAGCAAGTATCCAGATATAGCTGAGGTTCCAGTAAATGAATTATGAGTGACAGTGTAGCAAGTATCCAGATATAGCTGAGGTTCCAGTAAATGACATATGAGAGACATAGTGTAGCAAGTATCCAGATATAGTTGAGGTTCCAGTAAATGAATTATGAGTGACATAGTGTAGTCAGTATTCAGATATAGTTGAGATTCCAGTAAATGCGTTATAAGTGGCACAGTGTAGCCAATAACCTGATGTAGCTGACATTCCAGTAAATGAATTATGAGTGGCATAGTGTTGCCAGTGTCCAGATATAGCTGAGATTTCAGTAAATGAATTATGAGAGACAGTGTAGCCAGTATCCAGATACAGCTGAGGTTCCAGTAAATGAATTATGAGTGGTATAGTGTTGCCAGTGTCCAGATATAGCTGAGATTCCAGTAAATGAATTATGAGTGGTATAGTGTTGCCAGTGTCCAGATATAGCTGAGGTTCCAGTAAATGGAATTATGAGTAGCATAGTGTAGCAAGTATCCAGATATAGCTGAGGTTCCAGTAAATGAATTATGAGAGACATAGTGTAGCCAGTATCCAGATATAGCTGAGGTTCCAGTAAATGAATTATGAGTGGCATAGTGTAGCCAGTACCCAGATATAGCTGAGGTTCCAGTAAATGAATTATGAGTGGCATAGTGTTGCCAGTGTCCAGATATATTTGAGATTCCAGTAAATGAATTATGAGTGGCACAGTGTTGCCAGTGTCCAGATATAGCTGAGGTTCCAGTAAATGAATTATGAGTGGCATGGTGTTGCCAGTGTCCAGATATAGCTGAGGTTCCAGTAAATGAATTATGAGTGGCATAGTGTTGCCAGTGTCCAGATATAGCTGAGGTTCCAGTAAATGAATTATGAGTGGCATAGTGTTGCCAGTGTCCAGATATAGCTGAGGTTCCAGTAAATCAATTATGAGTGGCATAGTGTTTCCAGTATCCAGATATAGCTGAGGTTCTAGTAAATGAGTTATGAGTGGCATAGTGTTGCCAGTGTCCAGATATAGTTGAGATTCCAGTAAATGAATTATGAGTGACATAGTGTAGTCAGTATTCAGATATAGCTGAGGTTCCAGTCAATGAATTATGAGTGACATAGTTTAGCAAGTATCCAGATATATCTGAGGTTCCAGTAAATGCATTATGAGTGGCATAGTGTAGCCAGTATCCAGGTATAGTTGAGGTTCCAGTAAATGAATAATGAGTAGCATAGTGTAGCAAGTATCCAGATATAGCTGAGGTTCCAGTAAATGAATTATGAGTGACACAGTGTAGTCAGTATTCAGATATAGCTGAGGTTCCAGTAAATGAATTATGAGTAGCATAGTGTAGCCAGTATCCAGATATACCTGAGGTTCCAGTAAATGAATTATGAGTGACATAGTGTAGTCAGTATTCAGATATAGCTGAGGTTCCAGTAAATGAATTATGAGTGACATAGTGTAGCAAGTATCCAGATATATCTGAGGTTCCAGTAAATGAATTATGAGTGGCATAGTGTAGCCAGTATCCAGATATAGTTGAGGTTCCAGTAAATGAATAATGAGTAGCATAGTGTAGCAAGTATCCAGATATAGCTGAGGTTCCAGTAAATGAATTATGAATGACACAGTGTAGTCAGTATTCAGATATAGCTGAGGTTCCAGTAAATGCATTATGAGTGACATAGTGTAGCAAGTATCCAGATATAGCTGAGGTTCCAGTAAATGAATTATGAGTGACACAGTGTAGTCAGTATTCAGATATAGCTGAGGTTCCAGTAAATGAATTATGAGTGACATAGTGTAGTCAGTATTCAGATATAGCTGAGGTTCCAGTAAGTGAATTATGAGTGGCATAGTGTTGCCAGTGTCCAGATATAGTTGAGATTCCAGTAAATGCGTTATAAGTGGCACAGTGTAGCCAATAACCTGATGTAGCTGACATTCCAGTAAATGAATTATGAGTGGCATAGTGTTGCCAGTGTCCAGATATAGCTGAGATTCCAGTAAATGAATTATGAGTGACATAGTGTAGTCAGTATTCAGATATAGTTGAGATTCCAGTAAATGCGTTATAAGTGGCACAATGTAGCCAATAACCTGATGTAGCTGACATTCCAGTAAATGAATTATGAGTGGCATAGTGTTGCCAGTGTCCAGATATAGCTGAGATTCCAGTAAATGAATTATGAGAGACAGTGTAGCCAGTATCCAGATATAGCTGAGGTTCCAGTAAATGAATTATGAGTGGTATAGTGTTGCCAGTGTCCAGATATAGCTGAGATTCCAGTAAATGAATTATGAGTGGTATAGTGTTGCCAGTGTCCAGATATAGCTGAGGTTCCAGTAAATGGAATTATGAGTAGCATAGTGTAGCAAGTATCCAGATATAGCTGAGGTTCCAGTAAATGAATTATGAGTGGCATAGTGTAGCAAGTATCCAGATATAGCTGAGGTTCCAGTAAATGAATTATGAGTGGCATAGTGTTGCCAGTGTCCAGATATATTTGAGATTCCAGTAAATGAATTATGAGTGGCACAGTGTTGCCAGTGTCCAGATATAGCTGAGGTTCCAGTAAATGAATTATGAGTGGCATGGTGTTGCCAGTGTCCAGATATAGCTGAGGTTCCAGTAAATCAATTATGAGTGGCATAGTGTTGCCAGTGTCCAGATATAGCTGAGGTTCCAGTAAATGAATTATGAGTGGCATAGTGTTGCCAGTGTCCAGATATAGCTGAGGTTCCAGTAAATCAATTATGAGTGGCATAGTGTTTCCAGTATCCAGATATAGCTGAGGTTCTAGTAAATGAATTATGAGTGGCATAGTGTTGCCAGTGTCCAGATATAGTTGAGATTCCAGTAAATGAATTATGAGTGACATAGTGTAGTCAGTATTCAGATATAGCTGAGGTTCCAGTCAATGAATTATGAGTGACATAGTTTAGCAAGTATCCAGATATATCTGAGGTTCCAGTAAATGCATTATGAGTGGACATAGTGTAGCCAGTATCCAGGTATAGTTGAGGTTCCAGTAAATGAATAATGAGTAGCATAGTGTAGCAAGTATCCAGATATAGCTGAGGTTCCAGTAAATGAATTATGAGTGACACAGTGTAGTCAGTATTCAGATATAGCTGAGGTTCCAGTAAATGAATTATGAGTAGCATAGTGTAGCCAGTATCCAGATATACCTGAGGTTCCAGTAAATGAATTATGAGTGACATAGTGTAGTCAGTATTCAGATATAGTTGAGATTCCAGTAAATGCGTTATAAGTGGCACAGTGTAGCCAATAACCTGATGTAGCTGACATTCCAGTAAATGAATTATGAGTGGTATAGTGTTGCTAGTGTCCAGATATAGCTGAGATTCCAGTAAATGAATTATGAGAGACATAGTGTAGCCAGTATCCAGATATAGCGGAGGTTCCAGTAAATGGAATTATGAGTAGCATAGTGTAGCAAGTATCCAGATATAGAGCTGAGATTCCAGTAAATGGAATTATGAGTAGCATAGTGTAGCCAGTATCCAGATATAGCGGAGGTTCCAGTAAATGGAATTATGAGTAGCATAGTGTAGCAAGTATCCAGATATAGCTGAGGTTCCAGTAAATGAATTATGAGTGGCATAGTGTAGCCAGCACCCAGATATAGCTGAGGTTCCAGTAAATGAATTATGATTGGCATCGTGTTGCCAGTGTCCAGATATATTTGAGATTCCAGTAAATGAATTATGAGTGGTATAGTGTAGCCAGTATCCAGATATAGCGGAGGTTCCAGTAAATGGAATTATGAGTAGCATAGTGTAGCCAGTATCCAGATATAGCGGAGGTTCCAGTAAATGGAATTATGAGTAGCATAGTGTAGCAAGTATCCAGATATAGCTGACGTTCCAGTAAATGAATTATGAGTGGCATAGCGTAGCCAGCACCCAGATATAGCTGAGGTTCCAGTAAATCAATTATGAGTGGCATAGTGTTGCCAGTGTCCAGATATATTTGAGATTCCAGTAAATGAATTATGAGTGGCACAGTGTTGCCAGTATCCAGATATAGCTGAGGTTCCAGTAAATGAATTATGAGTGGCATAGTGTTTCCAGTATCCAGATATAGCTGAGATTCCAGTAAATGAATTATGAGTGGCATGGTGTTGCCAGTGTCCAGTTATAGCTGAGGTTCCAGTAAATGAATTATGAGTGGCATAGTGTTGCCAGTGTCCAGATATAGCTGAAGTTCCAGTAAATGAATTATGAGTGGCATAGTGTTGCCAGTGTCCAGATATAGCTGAGGTTCCAGTAAATCAATTATGAGTGGCATAGTGCTTCCAGTATCCAGATATAGCTGAGGTTCTAGTAAATGAATTATGATTGGCATAGTGTTGCCAGTGTCCAGATATAGTTGAGATTCCAGTAAATGAATTATGATTGACATGGTGTAGTCAGTATTCAGATATAGCTGAGGTTCCAGTAAATGAATTATGAGTGGCATAGTGTAGCCAGTATCCAGGTATAGTTGAGGTACCAGTAAATGAATAATGAGTAGCATAGTGTAGCAAGTATCCAGATATAGCTGAGGTTCCAGTAAATGAATTATGAGTGACACAGTGTAGTCAGTATTCAGATATAGCTGAGGTTCCAGTAAATGAATTATGAGTAGCATAGTGTAGCCAGTATCCAGATATACCTGAGGTTCCAGTAAATGAATTATGAGTGACATAGTGTAGTCAGTATTCAGATATAGCTGAGGTTCCAGTAAATGAATTATGAGTGACATAGTGTAGTCAGTATTCAGATATAGCTGAGGTTCCAGTAAATGAATTATGAGTGACATAGTGTAGCAAGTATCCAGATATAGCTGAGGTTCCAGTGAATTATGAGTGACATAGTGTAGTCAGTATTCAGACATAGCTGAGGTTCCAGTAAATGAATTATGAGTGACATAGTGTAGTCAGTATTCAGATATAGCTGAGGTTCCAGTAAATGAATTAAGAGTGGCACAGTGTTGCCAGTGTCCAGATATAGCTGAGGTTCCAGTAAATGAATTATGATTGGCATAGTGGTTCCAGTATCCAGATATAGCTGAGATTCCAGTAAATGAATTATGAGTGGCATGGTGTTGCCAGTGTCCAGATATAGCTGAGGTTCCAGTAAATGAATTATGATTGGCATAGTGTTGCCAGTGTCCAGATATAGCTGAGGTTCCAGTAAATGAATTATGAGTGGCATAGTGTTGCCAGTGTCCAGATATAGCTGAGGTTCCAGTAAATCAATTATGAGTGGCATAGTGTTTCCAGTATCCAGATATAGCTGAGGTTCTAGTAAATGAATTATGATTGGCATAGTGTTGCCAGTGTCCAGATATAGTTGAGATTCCAGTAAATGAATTATGAGTGACATAGTGTAGTCAGTATTCAGATATATCTGAGGTTCCAGTAAATGCATTATGAGAGGCATAGTGTAGCCAGTATCCAGGTATAGTTGAGGTTCCAGTAAATGAATTATGAGTGACATAGTGTAGTCAGTATTCAGATATAGCTGAGGTTCCAGTAAATGAATTATGAGTGACATAGTGTAGTCAGTATTCAGATATAGCTGAGGTTCCAGTAAATGAATTATGAGTGACATAGTGTGGTCAGTATTCAGATATAGCTGAGGTTCCAGTAAATGAATTATGAGTGACATAGTGTAGCAAGTATCCAGATATAGCTGTGGTTCCAGTAAATGAATTATGAGTGACAGTGTAGCAAGTATCCAGATATAGCTGAGGTTCCAGTAAATGAATTATGAGAGACATAGTGTAGCAAGTATCCAGATATAGCTGAGGTTCCAGTAAATGAATTATGAGTGACATAGTGTAGTCAGTATTCAGATATAGTTGAGGTTCCAGTAAATGAATTATGAGTGACATAGTGTAGTCAGTATTCAGATATAGCTGAGGTTCCAGTAAATGAATTATGAGTGGCATAGTGTAGCCAGTATCCAGATATAGCTGAGGTTCCAGTAAATGAATTATGAGTGGCATAGTGTTGCCAGTGTCCAGATATAGTTGAGATTCCAGTAAATGAATTATGAGTGACATAGTGTAGTCAGTATTCAGATATAGCTGAGGTTCCAGTAAATGAATTATGAGTGACATAGTGTAGCAAGTATCCAGATATATCTGAGGTTCCAGTAAATGAATTATGAGTGGCATAGTGTAGCCAGTATCCAGATATAGTTGAGGTTCCAGTAAATGAATAATGAGTAGCATAGTGTAGCAAGTATCCAGATATAGCTGAGGTTCCAGTAAATGAATTATGAGTGACACAGTGTAGTCAGTATTCAGATATAGCTGAGGTTCCAGTAAATGAATTATGAGTAGCATAGTGTAGCCAGTATCCAGATATAGCTGAGGTTCCAGTAAATGAATTATGAGTGACATAGTGTAGTCAGTATTCAGATTTAGCTGAAGTTCCAGTAAATGAATTATGAGTGACATAGTGTAGTCAGTATTCAGATATAGCTGAGGTTCCAGTAAATGAATTATGAGTGACATAGTGTAGCAAGTATCCAGATATAGCTGAGGTTCCAGTAAATGAATTATGAGTGGCATAGTGTTGCCAGTGTCCAGATATAGTTGAGATTCCAGTAAATGAATTATGAGTGACATAGTGTAGTCAGTATTCAGATATAGCTGAGGTTCCAGTCAATGAATTATGAGTGACATAGTTTAGCAAGTATCCAGATATATCTGAGGTTCCAGTAAATGCATTATGAGTGGCATAGTGTAGCCAGTATCCAGGTATAGTTGAGGTTCCAGTAAATGAATAATGAGTAGCATAGTGTAGCAAGTATCCAGATATAGCTGAGGTTCCAGTAAATGAATTATGAGTGACACAGTGTAGTCAGTATTCAGATATAGCTGAGGTTCCAGTAAATGGAATTATGAGTAGCATAGTGTAGCAAGTATCCAGATATAGCTGAGGTTCCAGTAAATGAATTATGAGAGACATAGTGTAGCCAGTATCCAGATATAGCTGAGGTTCCAGTAAATGAATTATGAGTGGCATAGTGTAGCCAGTACCCAGATATAGCTGAGGTTCCAGTAAATGAATTATGAGTGGCATAGTGTTGCCAGTGTCCAGATATATTTGAGATTCCAGTAAATGAATTATGAGTGGCACAGTGTTGCCAGTGTCCAGATATAGCTGAGGTTCCAGTAAATGAATTATGAGTGGCATGGTGTTGCCAGTGTCCAGATATAGCTGAGGTTCCAGTAAATGAATTATGAGTGGCATAGTGTTGCCAGTGTCCAGATATAGCTGAGGTTCCAGTAAATGAATTATGAGTGGCATAGTGTTGCCAGTGTCCAGATATAGCTGAGGTTCCAGTAAATCAATTATGAGTGGCATAGTGTTTCCAGTATCCAGATATAGCTGAGGTTCTAGTAAATGAGTTATGAGTGGCATAGTGTTGCCAGTGTCCAGATATAGTTGAGATTCCAGTAAATGAATTATGAGTGACATAGTGTAGTCAGTATTCAGATATAGCTGAGGTTCCAGTCAATGAATTATGAGTGACATAGTTTAGCAAGTATCCAGATATATCTGAGGTTCCAGTAAATGCATTATGAGTGGCATAGTGTAGCCAGTATCCAGGTATAGTTGAGGTTCCAGTAAATGAATAATGAGTAGCATAGTGTAGCAAGTATCCAGATATAGCTGAGGTTCCAGTAAATGAATTATGAGTGACACAGTGTAGTCAGTATTCAGATATAGCTGAGGTTCCAGTAAATGAATTATGAGTAGCATAGTGTAGCCAGTATCCAGATATACCTGAGGTTCCAGTAAATGAATTATGAGTGACATAGTGTAGCAAGTATCCAGATATATCTGAGGTTCCAGTAAATGAATTATGAGTGGCATAGTGTAGCCAGTATCCAGATATAGTTGAGGTTCCAGTAAATGAATAATGAGTAGCATAGTGTAGCAAGTATCCAGATATAGCTGAGGTTCCAGTAAATGAATTATGAGTGACACAGTGTAGTCAGTATTCAGATATAGCTGAGGTTCCAGTAAATGAATTATGAGTGACACAGTGTAGTCAGTATTCAGATATAGCTGAGGTTCCAGTAAATGAATTATGAGTGACATAGTGTAGTCAGTATTCAGATATAGCTGAGGTTCCAGTAAGTGAATTATGAGTGGCATAGTGTTGCCAGTGTCCAGATATAGTTGAGATTCCAGTAAATGCGTTATAAGTGGCACAGTGTAGCCAATAACCTGATGTAGCTGACATTCCAGTAAATGAATTATGAGTGGCATAGTGTTGCCAGTGTCCAGATATAGCTGAGATTCCAGTAAATGAATTATGAGTGACATAGTGTAGTCAGTATTCAGATATAGTTGAGATTCCAGTAAATGCGTTATAAGTGGCACAATGTAGCCAATAACCTGATGTAGCTGACATTCCAGTAAATGAATTATGAGTGGCATAGTGTTGCCAGTGTCCAGATATAGCTGAGATTCCAGTAAATGAATTATGAGAGACAGTGTAGCCAGTATCCAGATATAGCTGAGGTTCCAGTAAATGAATTATGAGTGGTATAGTGTTGCCAGTGTCCAGATATAGCTGAGATTCCAGTAAATGAATTATGAGTGGTATAGTGTTGCCAGTGTCCAGATATAGCTGAGGTTCCAGTAAATGGAATTATGAGTAGCATAGTGTAGCAAGTATCCAGATATAGCTGAGGTTCCAGTAAATGAATTATGAGTGGCATAGTGTAGCAAGTATCCAGATATAGCTGAGGTTCCAGTAAATGAATTATGAGTGGCATAGTGTTGCCAGTGTCCAGATATATTTGAGATTCCAGTAAATGAATTATGAGTGGCACAGTGTTGCCAGTGTCCAGATATAGCTGAGGTTCCAGTAAATGAATTATGAGTGGCATGGTGTTGCCAGTGTCCAGATATAGCTGAGGTTCCAGTAAATCAATTATGAGTGGCATAGTGTTGCCAGTGTCCAGATATAGCTGAGGTTCCAGTAAATGAATTATGAGTGGCATAGTGTTGCCAGTGTCCAGATATAGCTGAGGTTCCAGTAAATCAATTATGAGTGGCATAGTGTTTCCAGTATCCAGATATAGCTGAGGTTCTAGTAAATGAATTATGAGTGGCATAGTGTTGCCAGTGTCCAGATATAGTTGAGATTCCAGTAAATGAATTATGAGTGACATAGTGTAGTCAGTATTCAGATATAGCTGAGGTTCCAGTCAATGAATTATGAGTGACATAGTTTAGCAAGTATCCAGATATATCTGAGGTTCCAGTAAATGCATTATGAGTGGCATAGTGTAGCCAGTATCCAGGTATAGTTGAGGTTCCAGTAAATGAATAATGAGTAGCATAGTGTAGCAAGTATCCAGATATAGCTGAGGTTCCAGTAAATGAATTATGAGTGACACAGTGTAGTCAGTATTCAGATATAGCTGAGGTTCCAGTAAATGAATTATGAGTGACATAGTGTAGTCAGTATTCAGATATAGTTGAGATTCCAGTAAATGCGTTATAAGTGGCACAGTGTAGCCAATAACCTGATGTAGCTGACATTCCAGTAAATGAATTATGAGTGGTATAGTGTTGCTAGTGTCCAGATATAGCTGAGATTCCAGTAAATGAATTATGAGAGACATAGTGTAGCCAGTATCCAGATATAGCGGAGGTTCCAGTAAATGGAATTATGAGTAGCATAGTGTAGCAAGTATCCAGATATAGAGCTGAGATTCCAGTAAATGGAATTATGAGTAGCATAGTGTAGCCAGTATCCAGATATAGCGGAGGTTCCAGTAAATGGAATTATGAGTAGCATAGTGTAGCAAGTATCCAGATATAGCTGAGGTTCCAGTAAATGAATTATGAGTGGCATAGTGTAGCCAGCACCCAGATATAGCTGAGGTTCCAGTAAATGAATTATGAGTGGCATCGTGTTGCCAGTGTCCAGATATATTTGAGATTCCAGTAAATGAATTATGAGTGGTATAGTGTAGCCAGTATCCAGATATAGCGGAGGTTCCAGTAAATGGAATTATGAGTAGCATAGTGTAGCCAGTATCCAGATATAGCGGAGGTTCCAGTAAATGGAATTATGAGTATCATAGTGTAGCAAGTATCCAGATATAGCTGAGGTTCCAGTAAATGAATTATGATTGGCATAGTGTAGCCAGCACCCAGATATAGCTGAGGTTCCAGTAAATCAATTATGAGTGGCATAGTGTTGCCAGTGTCCAGATATATTTGAGATTCCAGTAAATGAATTATGAGTGGCACAGTGTTGCCAGTATCCAGATATAGCTGAGGTTCCAGTAAATGAATTATGAGTGGCATAGTGTTTCCAGTATCCAGATATAGCTGAGATTCCAGTAAATGAATTATGAGTGGCATGGTGTTGCCAGTGTCCAGATATAGCTGAGGTTCCAGTAAATGAATTATGAGTGGCATAGTGTTGCCAGTGTCCAGATATAGCTGAAGTTCCAGTAAATGAATTATGAGTGGCATAGTGTTGCCAGTGTCCAGATATAGCTGAGGTTCCAGTAAATCAATTATGAGTGGCATAGTGCTTCCAGTATCCAGATATAGCTGAGGTTCTAGTAAATGAATTATGATTGGCATAGTGTTGCCAGTGTCCAGATATAGTTGAGATTCCAGTAAATGAATTATGATTGACATAGTGTAGTCAGTATTCAGATATAGCTGAGGTTCCAGTAAATGAATTATGAGTGGCATAGTGTAGCCAGTATCCAGGTATAGTTGAGGTTCCAGTAAATGAATAATGAGTAGCATAGTGTAGCAAGTATCCAGATATAGCTGAGGTTCCAGTAAATGAATTATGAGTGACACAGTGTAGTCAGTATTCAGATATAGCTGAGGTTCCAGTAAATGAATTATGAGTAGCATAGTGTAGCCAGTATCCAGATATACCTGAGGTTCCAGTAAATGAATTATGAGTGACATAGTGTAGTCAGTATTCAGATATAGCTGAGGTTCCAGTAAATGAATTATGAGTGACATAGTGTAGTCAGTATTCAGATATAGCTGAGGTTCCAGTAAATGAATTATGAGTGACATAGTGTAGCAAGTATCCAGATATAGCTGAGGTTCCAGTGAATTATGAGTGACATAGTGTAGTCAGTATTCAGACATAGCTGAGGTTCCAGTAAATGAATTATGAGTGACATAGTGTAGTCAGTATTCAGATATAGCTGAGGTTCCAGTAAATGAATTAAGAGTGGCACAGTGTTGCCAGTGTCCAGATATAGCTGAGGTTCCAGTAAATGAATTATGATTGGCATAGTGGTTCCAGTATCCAGATATAGCTGAGATTCCAGTAAATGAATTATGAGTGGCATGGTGTTGCCAGTGTCCAGATATAGCTGAGGTTCCAGTAAATGAATTATGATTGGCATAGTGTTGCCAGTGTCCAGATATAGCTGAGGTTCCAGTAAATGAATTATGAGTGGCATAGTGTTGCCAGTGTCCAGATATAGCTGAGGTTCCAGTAAATCAATTATGAGTGGCATAGTGTTTCCAGTATCCAGATATAGCTGAGGTTCTAGTAAATGAATTATGATTGGCATAGTGTTGCCAGTGTCCAGATATAGTTGAGATTCCAGTAAATGAATTATGAGTGACATAGTGTAGTCAGTATTCAGATATATCTGAGGTTCCAGTAAATGCATTATGAGAGGCATAGTGTAGCCAGTATCCAGGTATAGTTGAGGTTCCAGTAAATGAATAATGAGTAGCATAGTGTAGCAAGTATCCAGATATAGCTGAGGTTCCAGTAAATGAATTATGAGTGACACAGTGTAGTCAGTATTCAGATATAGCTGAGGTTCCAGTAAATGAATTATGAGTAGCATAGTGTAGCCAGTATCCAGATATACCTGAGGTTCCAGTAAATGAATTATGAGTGACATAGTTTAGTCAGTATTCAGATATAGTTGAGGTTCCAGTAAATGAATTATGAGTGACATAGTGTAGTCAGTATTCAGATATAGCTGAGGTTCCAGTAAATGAATTATGAGTGGCATAGTGTAGCCAGTATCCAGATATATCTGAGGTTCCAGTAAATGCATTATGAGTGGCATAGTGTAGCCAGTATCCAGGTATAGTTGAGGTTCCAGTAAATGAATAATGAGTAGCATAGTGTAGCAAGTATCCAGATATAGCTGAGGTTCCAGTAAATGAATTATGAGTGACACAGTGTAGTCAGTATTCAGATATAGCTGAGGTTCCAGTAAATGAATTATGAGTAGCATAGTGTAGCCAGTATCCAGATATACCTGAGGTTCCAGTAAATGAATTATGAGTGACATAGTGTAGCAAGTATCCAGATATATCTGAGGTTCCAGTAAATGAATTATGAGTGGCATAGTGTAGCCAGTATCCAGATATAGTTGAGGTTCCAGTAAATGAATAATGAGTAGCATAGTGTAGCAAGTATCCAGATATAGCTGAGGTTCCAGTAAATGAATTATGAGTGACACAGTGTAGTCAGTATTCAGATATAGCTGAGGTTCCAGTAAATGAATTATGAGTGACATAGTGTAGTCAGTATTCAGATATAGCTGAGGTTCCAGTCAATGAATTATGAGTGACATAGTTTAGCAAGTATCCAGATATATCTGAGGTTCCAGTAAATGCATTATGAGTGGCATAGTGTAGCCAGTATCCAGGTATAGTTGAGGTTCCAGTAAATGAATAATGAGTAGCATAGTGTAGCAAGTATCCAGATATAGCTGAGGTTCCAGTAAATGAATTATGAGTGACACAGTGTAGTCAGTATTCAGATATAGCTGAGGTTCCAGTAAATGAATTATGAGTAGCATAGTGTAGCCAGTATCCAGATATACCTGAGGTTCCAGTAAATGAATTATGAGTGACATAGTGTAGCAAGTATCCAGATATATCTGAGGTTCCAGTAAATGAATTATGAGTGGCATAGTGTAGCCAGTATCCAGATATAGTTGAGGTTCCAGTAAATGAATAATGAGTAGCATAGTGTAGCAAGTATCCAGATATAGCTGAGGTTCCAGTAAATGAATTATGAGTGACACAGTGTAGTCAGTATTCAGATATAGCTGAGGTTCCAGTAAATGAATTATGAGTGACACAGTGTAGTCAGTATTCAGATATAGCTGAGGTTCCAGTAAATGAATTATGAGTGACATAGTGTAGTCAGTATTCAGATATAGCTGAGGTTCCAGTAAGTGAATTATGAGTGGCATAGTGTTGCCAGTGTCCAGATATAGTTGAGATTCCAGTAAATGCGTTATAAGTGGCACAGTGTAGCCAATAACCTGATGTAGCTGACATTCCAGTAAATGAATTATGAGTGGCATAGTGTTGCCAGTGTCCAGATATAGCTGAGATTCCAGTAAATGAATTATGAGTGACATAGTGTAGTCAGTATTCAGATATAGTTGAGATTCCAGTAAATGCGTTATAAGTGGCACAATGTAGCCAATAACCTGATGTAGCTGACATTCCAGTAAATGAATTATGAGTGGCATAGTGTTGCCAGTGTCCAGATATAGCTGAGATTCCAGTAAATGAATTATGAGAGACAGTGTAGCCAGTATCCAGATATAGCTGAGGTTCCAGTAAATGAATTATGAGTGGTATAGTGTTGCCAGTGTCCAGATATAGCTGAGATTCCAGTAAATGAATTATGAGTGGTATAGTGTTGCCAGTGTCCAGATATAGCTGAGGTTCCAGTAAATGGAATTATGAGTAGCATAGTGTAGCAAGTATCCAGATATAGCTGAGGTTCCAGTAAATGAATTATGAGTGGCATAGTGTAGCAAGTATCCAGATATAGCTGAGGTTCCAGTAAATGAATTATGAGTGGCATAGTGTTGCCAGTGTCCAGATATATTTGAGATTCCAGTAAATGAATTATGAGTGGCACAGTGTTGCCAGTGTCCAGATATAGCTGAGGTTCCAGTAAATGAATTATGAGTGGCATGGTGTTGCCAGTGTCCAGATATAGCTGAGGTTCCAGTAAATCAATTATGAGTGGCATAGTGTTGCCAGTGTCCAGATATAGCTGAGGTTCCAGTAAATGAATTATGAGTGGCATAGTGTTGCCAGTGTCCAGATATAGCTGAGGTTCCAGTAAATCAATTATGAGTGGCATAGTGTTTCCAGTATCCAGATATAGCTGAGGTTCTAGTAAATGAATTATGAGTGGCATAGTGTTGCCAGTGTCCAGATATAGTTGAGATTCCAGTAAATGAATTATGAGTGACATAGTGTAGTCAGTATTCAGATATAGCTGAGGTTCCAGTCAATGAATTATGAGTGACATAGTTTAGCAAGTATCCAGATATATCTGAGGTTCCAGTAAATGCATTATGAGTGGCATAGTGTAGCCAGTATCCAGGTATAGTTGAGGTTCCAGTAAATGAATAATGAGTAGCATAGTGTAGCAAGTATCCAGATATAGCTGAGGTTCCAGTAAATGAATTATGAGTGACACAGTGTAGTCAGTATTCAGATATAGCTGAGGTTCCAGTAAATGAATTATGAGTAGCATAGTGTAGCCAGTATCCAGATATACCTGAGGTTCCAGTAAATGAATTATGAGTGACATAGTGTAGTCAGTATTCAGATATAGTTGAGATTCCAGTAAATGCGTTATAAGTGGCACAGTGTAGCCAATAACCTGATGTAGCTGACATTCCAGTAAATGAATTATGAGTGGTATAGTGTTGCTAGTGTCCAGATATAGCTGAGATTCCAGTAAATGAATTATGAGAGACATAGTGTAGCCAGTATCCAGATATAGCGGAGGTTCCAGTAAATGGAATTATGAGTAGCATAGTGTAGCAAGTATCCAGATATAGAGCTGAGATTCCAGTAAATGGAATTATGAGTAGCATAGTGTAGCCAGTATCCAGATATAGCGGAGGTTCCAGTAAATGGAATTATGAGTAGCATAGTGTAGCAAGTATCCAGATATAGCTGAGGTTCCAGTAAATGAATTATGAGTGGCATAGTGTAGCCAGCACCCAGATATAGCTGAGGTTCCAGTAAATGAATTATGAGTGGCATCGTGTTGCCAGTGTCCAGATATATTTGAGATTCCAGTAAATGAATTATGAGTGGTATAGTGTAGCCAGTATCCAGATATAGCGGAGGTTCCAGTAAATGGAATTATGAGTAGCATAGTGTAGCCAGTATCCAGATATAGCGGAGGTTCCAGTAAATGGAATTATGAGTAGCATAGTGTAGCAAGTATCCAGATATAGCTGAGGTTCCAGTAAATGAATTATGATTGGCATAGTGTAGCCAGCACCCAGATATAGCTGAGGTTCCAGTAAATCAATTATGAGTGGCATAGTGTTGCCAGTGTCCAGATATATTTGAGATTCCAGTAAATGAATTATGAGTGGCACAGTGTTGCCAGTATCCAGATATAGCTGAGGTTCCAGTAAATGAATTATGAGTGGCATAGTGTTTCCAGTATCCAGATATAGCTGAGATTCCAGTAAATGAATTATGAGTGGCATGGTGTTGCCAGTGTCCAGATATAGCTGAGGTTCCAGTAAATGAATTATGAGTGGCATAGTGTTGCCAGTGTCCAGATATAGCTGAAGTTCCAGTAAATGAATTATGAGTGGCATAGTGTTGCCAGTGTCCAGATATAGCTGAGGTTCCAGTAAATCAATTATGAGTGGCATAGTGCTTCCAGTATCCAGATATAGCTGAGGTTCTAGTAAATGAATTATGATTGGCATAGTGTTGCCAGTGTCCAGATATAGTTGAGATTCCAGTAAATGAATTATGATTGACATAGTGTAGTCAGTATTCAGATATAGCTGAGGTTCCAGTAAATGAATTATGAGTGGCATAGTGTAGCCAGTATCCAGGTATAGTTGAGGTTCCAGTAAATGAATAATGAGTAGCATAGTGTAGCAAGTATCCAGATATAGCTGAGGTTCCAGTAAATGAATTATGAGTGACACAGTGTAGTCAGTATTCAGATATAGCTGAGGTTCCAGTAAATGAATTATGAGTAGCATAGTGTAGCCAGTATCCAGATATACCTGAGGTTCCAGTAAATGAATTATGAGTGACATAGTGTAGTCAGTATTCAGATATAGCTGAGGTTCCAGTAAATGAATTATGAGTGACATAGTGTAGTCAGTATTCAGATATAGCTGAGGTTCCAGTAAATGAATTATGAGTGACATAGTGTAGCAAGTATCCAGATATAGCTGAGGTTCCAGTGAATTATGAGTGACATAGTGTAGTCAGTATTCAGACATAGCTGAGGTTCCAGTAAATGAATTATGAGTGACATAGTGTAGTCAGTATTCAGATATAGCTGAGGTTCCAGTAAATGAATTAAGAGTGGCACAGTGTTGCCAGTGTCCAGATATAGCTGAGGTTCCAGTAAATGAATTATGATTGGCATAGTGGTTCCAGTATCCAGATATAGCTGAGATTCCAGTAAATGAATTATGAGTGGCATGGTGTTGCCAGTGTCCAGATATAGCTGAGGTTCCAGTAAATGAATTATGATTGGCATAGTGTTGCCAGTGTCCAGATATAGCTGAGGTTCCAGTAAATGAATTATGAGTGGCATAGTGTTGCCAGTGTCCAGATATAGCTGAGGTTCCAGTAAATCAATTATGAGTGGCATAGTGTTTCCAGTATCCAGATATAGCTGAGGTTCTAGTAAATGAATTATGATTGGCATAGTGTTGCCAGTGTCCAGATATAGTTGAGATTCCAGTAAATGAATTATGAGTGACATAGTGTAGTCAGTATTCAGATATATCTGAGGTTCCAGTAAATGCATTATGAGAGGCATAGTGTAGCCAGTATCCAGGTATAGTTGAGGTTCCAGTAAATGAATAATGAGTAGCATAGTGTAGCAAGTATCCAGATATAGCTGAGGTTCCAGTAAATGAATTATGAGTGACACAGTGTAGTCAGTATTCAGATATAGCTGAGGTTCCAGTAAATGAATTATGAGTAGCATAGTGTAGCCAGTATCCAGATATACCTGAGGTTCCAGTAAATGAATTATGAGTGACATAGTTTAGTCAGTATTCAGATATAGTTGAGGTTCCAGTAAATGAATTATGAGTGACATAGTGTAGTCAGTATTCAGATATAGCTGAGGTTCCAGTAAATGAATTATGAGTGGCATAGTGTAGCCAGTATCCAGATATAGCTGAGGTTCCAGTAAATGAATTATGAGTGGCATAGTGTTGCCAGTGTCCAGATATAGTTGAGATTCCAGTAAATGAATTATGAGTGACATAGTGTAGTCAGTATTCAGATATAGCTGAGGTTCCAGTAAATGAATTATGAGTGACATAGTGTAGCAAGTATCCAGATATATCTGAGGTTCCAGTAAATGAATTATGAGTGGCATAGTGTAGCCAGTATGCAGATATAGTTGAGGTTCCAGTAAATGAATAATGAGTAGCATAGTGTAGCAAGTATCCAGATATAGCTGAGGTTCCAGTAAATGAATTATGAGGACACAGTGTAGTCAGTATTCAGATATAGCTGAGGTTCCAGTAAATGAATTATGAGTAGCATAGTGTAGCCAGTATCCAGATATAGCTGAGGTTCCAGTAAATGAATTATGAGTGACATAGTGTAGTCAGTATTCAGATATAGCTGAAGTTCCAGTAAATGAATTATGACTGACATAGTGTAGTCAGTATTCAGATATAGCTGAGGTTCCAGTAAATGAATTATGAGTGACATAGTGTAGCAAGTATCCAGATATAGCTGAGGTTCCAGTAAATGAATTATGAGTGACATAGTGTAGTCAGTATTCAGATATAGCTGAGGTTCCAGTAAATGAATTATGAGTGACATAGTGTAGTCAGTATTCAGATATAGCTGAGGTTCTAGTAAATGAATGAGTGACATATTGTAGCAAGTATCCCGATATAGCTGAGGTTCCAGTAAATGAATTATGAGTGACATAGTGTAGCAAGTATCCAGATATAGCTGAGGTTCCAGTAACTGAATTATGAGAGACATAGGGTAGCCAGTATCCAGATATAGCTGAGGTTCCAGTAAATGAATTATGAGTGACATAGTGTAGTCAGTATTCAGATATAGCTGAGGTTCCAGTAAATGAATTATGAGTGACATAGTGTAGTCAGTATTTAGATATAGCTGAGGTTCCAGTAAATGAATTATGAGTGACATAGTGTAGTCAGTATTCAGATATAGCTGAGGTTCCAGTAAATGAATTATGAGTGACATTGTGTAGAAGGTATTCAGATATAGCTGAGGTTCCAGTAAATGAATTATGAGTGGCATAGTGTAGCTAGTATCCAGATATAGCTGAGGTTCCAGTAAATGAATTATGAGTGACATAGTGTAGTCAGTGTTCAGATATAGCTGAGGTTCCAGTAAATGAATTATGAGTGACATAGTATAGCAAGTATCCAGATATTTTTGAGGTTCCAGTAAATGAATTATGAGTGACATAGTGTAGCAAGTATCCAGATATAGCTGAGGTTCCAGTAACTGAATTCTGAGAGACATAGGGTAGCCAGTATCCAGATATAGCTGAGGTTCCAGTAAATGAATTATGAGTGACATAGTGTAGTCAGTATTCAGATATAGCTGAGGTTCCAGTAAATGAATTATGAGTGACATAGTGTAGCCAGTATCCAGATATAGTTGAGGTTCCAGTAAATGAATTATGAGTAGCATAGTGTAGCAAGTATCCAGATATAGCTGAGGTTCCAGTAAATGAATTATGAGTGACACAGTGTAGTCAGTATTCAGATATAGCTGAGGTTCCAGTAAATGAATTATGAGTAGCATAGTGTAGCCAGTATTCAGATATACCTGAGGTTCCAGTAAATGAATTATGAGTGGCATAGTGTTGCCAGTGTCCAGATATAGCTGAGGTTCCAGTAAATGAATTATGAGTGGCATAGTGTTTCCAGTATCCAGATATAGCCGAGGTTCCAGTAAATGAATTATGAGTGGCATAGTGTTGCCAGTGTCCAGATATACTTGAGATTCCAGTAAATGCGTTATAAGTGGTACAGCGTAGCCAATAATCTGATGTAGCTGACATTCCAGTAAATGAATTATGAGTGGCATAGTGTAGCCAGTATCCAGATATAGTTGAGGTTCCAGTAAATGAATAATGAGTAGCATAGTGTAGCAAGTATCCAGATATAGCTGAGGTTCCAGTAAATGAATTATGAGTGACATAGTGTAGTCAGTATTCAGATATAGCTGAAGTTCCAGTAAATGAATTATGAGTGACATAGTGTAGTCAGTATTCAGATATAGCTGAGGTTCCAGTAAATGAATTATGAGTGACATAGTGTAGCAAGTATCCAGATATAGCTGAGGTTCCAGTAAATGAATTATGAGTGACATAGTGTAGTCAGTATTCAGATATAGCTGAGGTTCCAGTAAATGAATTATGAGTGACATAGTGTTGCCAGTGTCCAGATATAGCTGAGGTTCCAGTAAATGGAATTATGAGTAGCATAGTGTAGCAAGTATTCAGATATAGCTGAGGTTCCAGTAAATGAATTATGAGTGGCATAGTGTAGCAAGTATCCAGATATAGCTGAGGTTCCAGTAAATGGAATTATGAGTAGCATAGTATAGCAAGTATCCAGATATAGCTGAGGTTCCAGTAAATGAATTATGAGTGGTATAGTGTTGCTAGTGTCCAGATATAGCTGAGATTCCAGTAAATGAATTATGAGAGACATAGTGTAGCAAGTATCCAAATATAGCTGAGGTTCCAGTAAATGAATTATGAGTGGTATAGTGTTGCTAGTGTCCAGATATAGCTGAGATTCCAGTAAATGAATTATGAGAGACATAGTGTAGCCAGTATCCAGATATAGCTGAGGTTCCAGTAAATGGAATTATGAGTAGCATAGTGTAGCAAGTATCCAGATATAGCTGAGGTTCCAGTAAATGAATTATGAGTGGCATAGTGTAGCCAGTACCCAGATATAGCTGAGGTTCCAGTAAATGAATTATGAGTGGCATAGTGTTGCCAGTGTCCAGATATATTTGAGATTCCAGTAAATGAATTATGAGTGGCACAGTGTTGCCAGTGTCCAGATATAGCTGAGGTTCCAGTAAATGAATTATGAGTGGCATAGTGTTGCCAGTGTCCAGATATAGCTGAGGTTCCAGTAAATCAATTATGAGTGGCATAGTGTTTCCAGTATCCAGATATAGCTGAGGTTCTAGTAAATGAATTATGAGTGGCATAGTGTTGCCAGTGTCCAGATATAGTTGAGATTCCAGTAAATGAATTATGAGTGACATAGTGTAGTCAGTATTCAGATATAGCTGAGGTTCCAGTAAATGAATTATGAGTGACATAGTTTAGCAACTATCCAGATATATCTGAGGTTCCAGTAAATGCATTATGAGTGACACAGTGTAGTCAGTATTCAGATATAGCTGAGGTTCCAGTAAATGAATTATGAGTAGCATAGTGTAGCCAGTATCCAGATATACCTGAGGTTCCAGTAAATGAATTATGAGTGACATAGTGTAGTCAGTATTCAGATATAGCTGAGGTTCCAGTAAATGAATTATGAGTGACATAGTGTAGTCAGTATTCAGATATAGCTGAGGTTCCAGTAAATGAATTATGAGTGACATAGTGTAGCAAGTATCCAGATATAGCTGAGGTTCCAGTAAATGAATTATGAGTGACAGTGTAGCAAGTATCCAGATATAGCTGAGGTTCCAGTAAATGAATTATGAGAGACATAGTGTAGCAAGTATCCAGATATAGCTGAGGTTCCAGTAAATGAATTATGAGTGACATAGTGTAGTCAGTATTCAGATATAGTTGAGGTTCCAGTAAATGAATTATGAGTGACATAGTGTAGTCAGTATTCAGATATAGCTGAGGTTCCAGTAAATGAATTATGAGTGGCATAGTGTAGCCAGTATCCAGATATAGCTGAGGTTCCAGTAAATGAATTATGAGTGGCATAGTGTTGCCAGTGTCCAGATATAGTTGAGATTCCAGTAAGTGAATTATGAGTGACATAGTGTAGTCAGTATTCAGATATAGCTGAGGTTCCAGTAAATGAATTTTGAGTGACATAGTGTAGCAAGTATCCAGATATATCTGAGGTTCCAGTAAATGAATTATGAGTGGCATAGTGTAGCCAGTATCCAGATATAGTTGAGGTTCCAGTAAATGAATAATGAGTAGCATAGTGTAGCAAGTATCCAGATATAGCTGAGGTTCCAGTAAATGAATTGAGTGACACAGTGTAGTCAGTATTCAGATATAGCTGAGGTTCCAGTAAATGAATTATGAGTAGCATAGTGTAGCCAGTATCCAGATATAGCTGAGGTTCCAGTAAATGAATTATGAGTGGCATAGTGTTGCCAGTGTCCAGATATAGTTGAGATTCCAGTAAATGCGTTATAAGTGGTACAGCGTAGCCAATAATCTGATGTAGCTGACATTCCAGTAAATGAATTATGAGTGGCATAGTGTTTCCAGTATCCAGATATAGCTGAGGTTCCAGTAAATGAATTATGAGTGGCATAGTGTTGCCAGTGTCCAGATATAGTTGAGATTCCAGTAAATGCGTTATAAGTGGCACAATGTAGCCAATAACCTGATGTAGCTGACATTCCAGTAAATGAATTATGAGTGGCATAGTGTTGCCAGTGTCCAGATATAGCTGAGATTCCAGTAAATGAATTATGAGAGACAGTGTAGCCAGTATCCAGATATAGCTGAGGTTCCAGTAAATGAATTATGAGTGGTATAGTGTTGCCAGTGTCCAGATATAGCTGAGATTCCAGTAAATGAATTATGAGTGGTATAGTGTTGCCAGTGGCCAGATATAGCTGAGGTTCCAGTAAATGGAATTATGAGTAGCATAGTGTAGCAAGTATTCAGATATAGCTGAGGTTCCAGTAAATGAATTATGAGTGGCATAGTGTAGCAAGTATCCAGATATAGCTGAGGTTCCAGTAAATGGAATTATGAGTAGCATAGTATAGCAAGTATCCAGATATAGCTGAGGTTCCAGTAAATGAATTATGAGTCGTATAGTGTTGCTAGTGTCCAGATATAGCTGAGATTCCAGTAAATGAATTATGACAGACATAGTGTAGCAAGTATCCAAATATAGCTGAGGTTCCAGTAAATGAATTATGAGTGGTATAGTGTTGCTAGTGTCCAGATATAGCTGAAATTCCAGTAAATGAATTATGAGAGACATAGTGTAGCCAGTATCCAGATATAGCTGAGGTTCCAGTAAATGGAATTATGAGTAGCATAGTGTAGCAAGTATCCAGATATAGCTGAGGTTCCAGTAAATGAATTATGAGTGGCATAGTGTAGCCAGTACCCAGATATAGCTGAGGTTCCAGTAAATGAATTATGAGTGGCATAGTGTTGCCAGTGTCCAGATATATTTGAGATTCCAGTAAATGAATTATGAGTGGCACAGTGTTGCCAGTGTCCAGATATAGCTGAGGTTCCAGTAAATGAATTATGAGTGGCATAGTGTTGCCAGTGTCCAGATATAGCTGAGGTTCCAGTAAATCAATTATGAGTGGCATAGTGTTTCCAGTATCCAGATATAGCTGAGGTTCTAGTAAATGAATTATGAGTGGCATAGTGTTGCCAGTGTCCAGATATAGTTGAGGTTCCAGTAAATGCATTATGAGTGGCATAGTGTAGCCAGTATCCAGGTATAGTTGAGGTTCCAGTAAATGAATAATGAGTAGCATAGTGTAGCAAGTATCCAGATATAGCTGAGGTTCCAGTAAATGAATTATGAGTGACACAGTGTAGTCAGTATTCAGATATAGCTGAGGTTCCAGTAAATGAATTATGAGTAGCATAGTGTAGCCAGTATCCAGATATACCTGAGGTTCCAGTAAATGAATTATGAGTGACATTGTGTAGTCAGTATTCAGATATAGCTGAGGTTCCAGTAAATGAATTATGAGTGACATAGTGTAGTCAGTATTCAGATATAGCTGAGGTTCCAGTAAATGAATTATGAGTGACATAGTGTAGTCAGTATTCAGATATAGCTGAGCTTCCAGTAAATGAATTATGAGTGACATAGTGTAGCAAGTATCCAGATATAGCTGAGGTTCCAGTAAATGAATTATGAGTGACAGTGTAGCAAGTATCCAGATATAGCTGAGGTTCCAGTAAATGAATTATGAGAGACATAGTGTAGCAAGTATCCAGATATAGCTGAGGTTCCAGTAAATGAATTATGAGTGACATAGTGTAGTCAGTATTCAGATATAGTTGAGGTTCCAGTAAATGAATTATGAGTGACATAGTGTAGTCAGTATTCAGATATAGCTGAGGTTCCAGTAAATGAATTATGAGTGGCATAGTGTAGCCAGTATCCAGATATAGCTGAGGTTCCAGTAAATGAATTATGAGTGGCCTAGTGTTGCCAGTGTCCAGATATAGTTGAGATTCCAGTAAATGAATTATGAGTGACATAGTGTAGTCAGTATTCAGATATAGCTGAGGTTCCAGTAAATGAATTATGAGTGACATAGTGTAGCAAGTATCCAGATATATCTGAGGTTCCAGTAAATGAATTATGAGTGGCATAGTGTAGCCAGTATCCAGATATAGTTGAGGTTCCAGTAAATGAATAATGAGTAGCATAGTGTAGCAAGTATCCAGATATAGCTGAGGTTCCAGTAAATGAATTATGAGTGACATAGTGTAGTCAGTATTCAGATATAGCTGAAGTTCCAGTAAATGAATTATGAGTGACATAGTGTAGTCAGTATTCAGATATAGCTGAGGTTCCAGTAAATGAATTATGAGTGACATAGTGTAGCAAGTATCCAGATATAGCTGAGGTTCCAGTAAATGAATTATGAGTGACATAGTGTAGTCAGTATTCAGATATAGCTGAGGTTCCAGTAAATGAATTATGAGTGACATAGTGTAGTCAGTATTCAGATATGGCTGAGGTTCCAGTAAATGAAAAATGAGTGACATAGTGTAGCAAGTATCCAGATATAGCTGAGGTTCCAGTAAATGAATTATGAGTGACAGTGTAGCAAGTATCCAGATATAGCTGAGGTTCCAGTAAATGAATTATGAGAGACATAGTGTAGCAAGTATCCAGATATAGCTGAGGTTCCAGTAAATGAATTATGAGTGACATAGTGTAGTCAGTATTCAGATGTAGTTGAGATTCCAGTAAATGCGTTATAAGTGGCACAGTGAAGCCAATAACCTGATGTAGCTGACATTCCAGTAAATGAATTATGAGTGGCATAGTGTTGCCAGTGTCCAGATATAGCTGAGATTTCAGTAAATGAATTATGAGAGACAGTGTAGCCAGTATCCAGATACAGCTGAGGTTCCAGTAAATGAATTATGAGTGGTATAGTGTTGCCAGTGTCCAGATATAGCTGAGATTCCAGTAAATGAATTATGAGTGGTATAGTGTTGCCAGTGTCCAGATATAGCTGAGGTTCCAGTAAATGGAATTATGAGTAGCATAGTGTAGCAAGTATCCAGATATAGCTGAGGTTCCAGTAAATGAATTATGAGAGACATAGTGTAGCCAGTATCCAGATATAGCTGAGGTTCCAGTAAATGAATTATGAGTGGCATAGTGTAGCCAGTACCCAGATATAGCTGAGGTTCCAGTAAATGAATTATGAGTGGCATAGTGTTGCCAGTGTCCAGATATATTTGAGATTCCAGTAAATGAATTATGAGTGGCACAGTGTTGCCAGTGTCCAGATATAGCTGAGGTTCCAGTAAATGAATTATGAGTGGCATGGTGTTGCCAGTGTCCAGATATAGCTGAGGTTCCAGTAAATGAATTATGAGTGGCATAGTGTTGCCAGTGTCCAGATATAGCTGAGGTTCCAGTAAATGAATTATGAGTGGCATAGTGTTGCCAGTGTCCAGATATAGCTGAGGTTCCAGTAAATCAATTATGAGTGGCATAGTGTTTCCAGTATCCAGATAAAGCTGAGGTTCTAGTAAATGAATTATGAGTGGCATAGTGTTGCCAGTGTCCAGATATAGTTGAGATTCCAGTAAATGAATTATGAGTGACATAGTGTAGTCAGTATTCAGATATAGCTGAGGTTCCAGTCAATGAATTATGAGTGACATAGTTTAGCAAGTATCCAGATATATCTGAGGTTCCAGTAAATGCATTATGAGTGGCATAGTGTAGCCAGTATCCAGGTATAGTTGAGGTTCCAGTAAATGAATAATGAGTAGCATAGTGTAGCAAGTATCCAGATATAGCTGAGGTTCCAGTAATTGAATTATGAGTGACACAGTGTAGTCAGTATTCAGATATAGCTGAGGTTCCAGTAAATGAATTATGAGTAGCATAGTGTAGCCAGTATCCAGATATACCTGAGGTTCCAGTAAATGAATTATGAGTGACATAGTGTAGTCAGTATTCAGATATAGCTGAGGTTCCAGTAAATGAATTATGAGTGACATAGTGTAGCAAGTATCCAGATATATCTGAGGTTCCAGTAAATGAATTATGAGTGGCATAGTGTAGCCAGTATCCAGATATAGTTGAGGTTCCAGTAAATGAATAATGAGTAGCATAGTGTAGCAAGTATCCAGATATAGCTGAGGTTCCAGTAAATGAATTATGAGTGACACAGTGTAGTCAGTATTCAGATATAGCTGAGGTTCCAGTAAATGCATTATGAGTGACATAGTGTAGCAAGTATCCAGATATAGCTGAGGTTCCAGTAAATGAATTATGAGTGACATAGTGTAGTCAGTATTCAGATATAGCTGAGGTTCCAGTAAATGAATTATGAGTGACATAGTGTAGTCAGTATTCAGATATAGCTGAGGTTCCAGTAAATGAATAATGAGTGACATAGTGTAGCCAGTATCCAGATATAGCTGAGGTTCCAGTAAATGAATTATGAGTGACATAGTGTAGCAAGTATCCAGATATAGCTGAGGTTCCAGTAAATGAATTATGAGAGACATAGTGTAGCCAGTATTCAGATATAGCTGAGGTTCCAGTAAATGAATTATGAGTGACATAGTGTAGTCAGTATTCAGATATAGCTGAGGTTCCAGTAAATGAATTATGAGTGACATAGTGTAGTCAGTATTCAGATATAGCTGAGGTTCCAGTAAATGAATTATGAGTGACATAGTGTAGTCAGTATTCAGATATAGCTGAGGTTCCAGTAAATGAATTATGAGTGACATAGTATAGCAAGTATCCAGATATATCTGAGGTTCCAGTAAATGAATTATGAGTGGCATAGTGTAGCCAGTATCCAGATATAGTTGAGGTTCCAGTAAATGAATTATGAGTAGCATAGTGTAGCAAGTATCCAGATATAGCTGAGGTTCCAGTAAATGAATTATGAGTGACACAGTGTAGTCAGTATTCAGATATAGCTGAGGTTCCAGTAAATGAATTATGAGTAGCATAGTGTAGCCAGTATTCAGATATACCTGAGGTTCCTGTAAATGAATTATGAGTGGCATAGTGTTGCCAGTGTCCAGATATAGCTGAGGTTCCAGTAAATGAATTATGAGTGGCATAGTGTTGCCAGTGTCCAGATATAGTTGAGATTCCAGTAAATGCGTTATAAGTGGTACAGCGTAGCCAATAATCTGATGTAGCTGACATTCCAGTAAATGAATTATGAGTGGCATAGTGTTTCCAGTATCCAGATATAGCTGAGGTTCCAGTAAATGAATTATGAGTGGCATAGTGTTGCCAGTGTCCAGATATAGTTGAGATTCCAGTAAATGCGTTATAAGTGGCACAATGTAGCCAATAACCTGATGTAGCTGACATTCCATTAAATGAATTATGAGTGGCATAGTGTTGCCAGTGTCCAGATATAGCTGAGATTCCAGTAAATGAATTATGAGAGACAGTGTAGCCAGTATCCAGATATAGCTGAGGTTCCAGTAAATGAATTATGAGTGGTATAGTGTTGCCAGTGTCCAGATATAGCTGAGATTCCAGTAAATGAATTATGAGTGGTATAGTGTTGCCAGTGTCCAGATATAGCTGAGGTTCCAGTAAATGGAATTATGAGTAGCATAGTGTAGCAAGTATTCAGATATAGCTGAGGTTCCAGTAAATGAATTATGAGTGGCATAGTGTTGCAAGTATCCAGATATAGCTGAGGTTCCAGTAAATGGAATTATGAGTAGCATAGTATAGCAAGTATCCAGATATAGCTGAGGTTCCAGTAAATGAATTATGAGTGGTATAGTGTTGCTAGTGTCCAGATATAGCTGAGATTCCAGTAAATGAATTATGAGAGACATAGTGTAGCAAGTATCCAAATATAGCTGAGGTTCCAGTAAATGAATTATGAGTGGTATAGTGTTGCTAGTGTCCAGATATAGCTGAGATTCCAGTAAATGAATTATGAGAGACATAGTGTAGCCAGTATCCAGATATAGCTGAGGTTCCAGTAAATGGAATTATGAGTAGCATAGTGTAGCAAGTATCCAGATATAGCTGAGGTTCCAGTAAATGAATTATGAGTGGCATAGTGTAGCCAGTACCCAGATATAGCTGAGGTTCCAGTAAATGAATTATGAGTGGCATAGTGTTGCCAGTGTCCAGATATATTTGAGATTCCAGTAAATGAATTATGAGTGGCACAGTGTTGCCAGTGTCCAGATATAGCTGAGGTTCCAGTAAATGAATTATGAGTGGCATAGTGTTGCCAGTGTCCAGATATAGCTGAGGTTCCAGTAAATCAATTATGAGTGGCATAGTGTTTCCAGTATCCAGATATAGCTGAGGTTCTAGTAAATGAATTATGAGTGGCATAGTGTTGCCAGTGTCCAGATAGAGTTGAGATTCCAGTAAATGAATTATGAGTGACAGTGTAGTCAGTATTCAGATATAGCTGAGGTTCCAGTAAATGAATTATGAGTGACATAGTTTAGCAACTATCCAGATATATCTGAGGTTCCAGTAAATGCATTATGATTGGCATAGTGTAGCCAGTATCCAGGTATAGTTGAGGTTCCAGTAAATGAATAATGAGTAGCATAGTGTAGCAAGTATCCAGATATAGCTGAGGTTCCAGTAAATGAATTATGAGTGACACACTGTAGTCAGTATTCAGATATAGCTGAGGTTCCAGTAAATGAATTATGAGTAGCATAGTGTAGCCAGTATCCAGATATACCTGAGGTTCCAGTAAATGAATTATGAGTGACATAGTGTAGTCAGTATTCAGATATAGCTGAGGTTCCAGTAAATGAATTATGAGTGACATAGTGTAGTCAGTATTCAGATATAGCTGAGGTTCCAGTAAATGAATTATGAGTGACATAGTGTAGTCAGTATTCAGATATAGCTGAGGTTCCAGTAAATGAATTATGAGTGACATAGTGTAGCAAGTATCCAGATATAGCTGAGGTTCCAGTAAATGAATTATGAGTGACAGTGTAGCAAGTATCCAGATATAGCTGAAGTTCCAGTAAATGAATTATGAGAGACAT
Organism: Deroplatys truncata; assembly: GCA_030765065.1. Classification (NCBI taxonomy): domain Eukaryota; kingdom Metazoa; phylum Arthropoda; class Insecta; order Mantodea; family Mantidae; genus Deroplatys; species Deroplatys truncata. Next base: position 15,783,917 of record CM060981.1, read on the forward strand.
AGTGTAGCAAGTATCCAGATATAGCTGAGGTTCCAGTAAATGAATTATGAGTGACATAGTGTAGTCAGTATTCAGATATAGTTGAGGTTCCAGTAAATGAATTATGAGTGACATAGTGTAGTCAGTATTCAGATATAGCTGAGGTTCCAGTAAATGAATTATGAGTGGCATAGTGTAGCCAGTATCCAGATATAGCTGAGGTTCCAGTAAATGAATTATGAGTGGCATAGTGTTGCCAGTGTCCAGATATAGTTGAGATTCCAGTAAATGAATTATGAGTGACATAGTGTAGTCAGTATTCAGATATAGCTGAGGTTCCAGTAAATGAATTATGAGTGACATAGTGTAGCAAGTATCCAGATATATCTGAGGTTCCAGTAAATGAATTATGAGTGGCATAGTGTAGCCAGTATCCAGATATAGTTGAGGTTCCAGTAAATGAATAATGAGTAGCATAGTGTAGCAAGTATCCAGATATAGCTGAGGTTCCAGTAAATGAATTATGAGTGACACAGTGTAGTCAGTATTCAGATATAGCTGAGGTTCCAGTAAATGAATTATGAGTAGCATAGTGTAGCCAGTATCCAGATATAGCTGAGGTTCCAGTAAATGAATTATGAGTGACATAGTGTAGTCAGTATTCAGATATAGCTGAAGTTCCAGTAAATGAATTGTGAGTGACATAGTGTAGTCAGTATTCAGATATAGCTGAGGTTCCAGTAAATGAATTATGAGTGACATAGTGTAGCAAGTATCCAGATATAGCTGAGGTTCCAGTAAATGAATTATGAGTGACATAGTGTAGTCAGTATTCAGATATAGCTGAGGTTCCAGTAAATGAATTATGAGTGACATAGTGTAGTCAGTATTCAGATATAGCTGAGGTTCCAGTAAATGAATTATGAGTGACATAGTGTAGCAAGTATCCAGATATAGCTGCGGTTCCAGTAAATGAATTATGAGTGACAGTGTAGCAAGTATCCAGATATAGCTGAGGTTCCAGTAAATGAATTATGAGAGACATAGTGTAGCAAGTATCCAGATATAGCTGATGTTCCAGTAAATGAATTATGAGTGACATAGTGTAGTCAGTATTCAGATGTAGTTGAGATTCCAGTAAATGCGTTATAAGTGGCACAGTGTAGCCAATAACCTGATGTAGCTGACATTCCAGTAAATGAATTATGAGTGGCATAGTGTTGCCAGTGTCCAGATATAGCTGAGATTTCAGTAAATGAATTATGAGAGACAGTGTAGCCAGTATCCAGATACAGCTGAGGTTCCAGTAAATGAATTATGAGTGGTATAGTGTTGCCAGTGTCCAGATATAGCTGAGATTCCAGTAAATGAATTATGAGTGGTATAGTGTTGCCAGTGTCCAGATATAGCTGAGGTTCCAGTAAATGGAATTATGAGTAGCATAGTGTAGCAAGTATCCAGATATAGCTGAGGTTCCAGTAAATGAATTATGAGAGACATAGTGTAGCCAGTATCCAGATATAGCTGAGGTTCCAGTAAATGAATTATGAGTGGCATAGTGTAGCCAGTACCCAGATATAGCTGAGGTTCCAGTAAATGAATTATGAGTGGCATAGTGTTGCCAGTGTCCAGATATATTTGAGATTCCAGTAAATGAATTATGAGTGGCACAGTGTTGCCAGTGTCCAGATATAGCTGAGGTTCCAGTAAATGAATTATGAGTGGCATGGTGTTGCCAGTGTCCAGATATAGCTGAGGTTCCAGTAAATGATTTATGAGTGGCATAGTGTTGCCAGTGTCCAGATATAGCTGAGGTTCCAGTAAATGAATTATGAGTGGCATAGTGTTGCCAGTGTCCAGATATAGCTGAGGTTCCAGTAAATCAATTATGAGTGGCATAGTGTTTCCAGTATCCAGATATAGCTGAGGTTCTAGTAAATGAATTATGAGTGGCATAGTGTTGCCAGTGTCCAGATATAGTTGAGATTCCAGTAAATGAATTATGAGTGACATAGTGTAGTCAGTATTCAGATATAGCTGAGGTTCCAGTCAATGAATTATGAGTGACATAGTTTAGCAAGTATCCAGATATATCTGAGGTTCCAGTAAATGCATTATGAGTGGCATAGTGTAGCCAGTATCCAGGTATAGTTGAGGTTCCAGTAAATGAATAATGAGTAGCATAGTGTAGCAAGTATCCAGATATAGCTGAGGTTCCAGTAAATGAATTATGAGTGACACAGTGTAGTCAGTATTCAGATATAGCTGAGGTTCCAGTAAATGAATTATGAGTAGCATAGTGTATCCAGTATCTAGATATACCTGAGGTTCCAGTAAATGAATTATGAGTGACATAGTGTAGTCAGTATTCAGATATAGCTGAGGTTCCAGTAAATGAATAATGAGTGACATAGTGTAGCAAGTATCCAGATATAGCTGAGGTTCCAGTAAATGAATTATGAGTGACATAGTGTAGCAAGTATCCAGATATAGCTGAGGTTCCAGTAAATGAATTATGAGAGACATAGTGTAGCCAGTATCCAGATATAGCTGAGGTTCCAGTAAATGAATTATGAGTGACATAGTGTAGTCAGTATTCAGATATAGCTGAGGTTCCAGTAAATGAATTATGAGTGACATAGTGTAGTCAGTATTCAGATATAGCTGAGGTTCCAGTAAATAAATTATGAGTGACATAGTGTAGTCAGTATTCAGATATAGCTGAGGTTCCAGTAAATGAATTATGAGTGGCATTGTGTAGCAAGTATTCAGATATAGCTGAGGTTCGAGTAAATGAATTATGAGTGACATAGTGTAGTCAGTATTCAGATATAGCTGAGGTTCCAGTAAATGAATTATGAGTGGCATAGTGTAGCTAGTATCCAGATATAGCTGAGGTTCCAGTAAATGAATTATGAGTGACATAGTGTAGTCAGTATTCAGATATAGCTGAGGTTCCAGTAAATGAATTATGAGTGACATAGTGTAGCAAGTATCCAGATATATCTGAGGTTCCAGTAAATGAATTATGAGTGGCATAGTGTAGCCAGTATCCAGATATAGTTGAGGTTCCAGTAAATGAATTATGAGTAGCATAGTGTAGCAAGTATCCAGATATAGCTGAGGTTCCAGTAAATGAATTATGAGTGACACAGTGTAGTCAGTATTCAGATATAGCTGAGGTTCCAGTAAATGAATTATGAGTAGCATAGTGTAGCCAGTATCCCGATATAGCTGAGGTTCCAGTAAATGAATTATGAGTGACATAGTGTAGTCAGTATTCAGATATAGCTGAGGTTCCAGTAAATGAATTATGAGTGACATAGTGTAGTCAGTATTCAGATATACCTGAGGTTCCAGTAAATGAATTATGAGAGACATAGTGTAGTCAGTATTCAGATATAGCTGAGGTTCCAGTAAATGAATTATGAGAGACATAGTGTAGCAAGTATCCATATATAGCTGAGGTTCCAGTAAATGAATAGCTGAGGTTCCAGTAAATGAATTATGAGAGACATAGTGTAGTCAGTATTCAGATATAGCTGAGGTTCCAGTAAATGAATTAAGAGTGGCATAGTGTAGCCAGTATCCAGATATAGCTGAGGTTCCAGTAAATGAATTATGAGACGCATAGTGTAGCCAGTTTCCAGATATAGCTGAGGTTCCAGTAAATGAATTATGAGTGACATAGTGTAGTCGGTATTCAGATATAGCTGAGGTTCCAGTAAATGAATTATGAGTGGTATAGTGTAGCAAGTATTCAGATATAGCTGAGGTTCCAGTAAATGAATTATGAGTGGTATAGTGTAGCCAATATCCAGATATAGCTGAGGTTCCAGTAAATGAATTATGAGTGGTATAGTGTAGCCAATATCCAGATATAGCTGAGGTTCCAGTAAATGAATTATGAGTGGTATAGTGTAGCAAGTATTCAGATATAGCTGAGGTTCCAGTAAATGAATTATGAGTGGTATAGTGTAGCAAGTATCCAGATATAGCTGAGGTTCCAGTAAATGAATTATGAGTGGCATAGTGTTGCCAGTATTCAGATATAGCTGAGGTTCCAGTAAATGAATTATGAGTAGCATAGTGTAGTCAGTATTCAGATATAGCTGAGGTTCCAGTAAATGAATTATGAGTGGCATAGTGTAGCAAGTATTCAGATATAGCTGAGGTTCCAGTAAATGAATTATGAGTGGTATAGTGTAGCAAGTATTCAGATATACCTGAGGTTCCAGTAAATGAATTATGAGTGGTATAGTGTAGCAAGTATTCAGATATACCTGAGGTTCCAGTAAATGAATTATGAGTGGTATAGTGTAGCAAGTATTCAGATATACCTGAGGTTCCAGTAAATGAATTATGAGTGGTATAGTGTAGCAAGTATTCAGATATACCTGAGGTTCCAGTAAATGAATTATGAGTGGTATAGTGTAGCCAGTATTCAGATATAGCTGAGGTTCCAGTAAATGAATTATGAGTGGTATAGTGTAGCCAATATCCAGATATAGCTGAGGTTCCAGTAAATGAATTATGAGTGACATAGTGTGGCAAGTATCCAGATATACCTGAGGTTCCAGTAAATGAATTATGAGTGACACAGTGTAGCCAGTATCCAGATATAGCTGAGGTTCCAGTAAATGAATTATGAGTGACATAGTGTAGCCAGTATCCAGATATACCTGAGGTTCCAGTAAATGAATTATGAGTGACACAGTGTAGCCAATATCCAGATATAGCTGAGGTTCCAGTAAATGAATTATGAGTGACATAGTGTAGCCAGTATCCAGATATAGCTGAGGTTCCAGTAAATGAATTATGAGTGACACAGTGTAGTCAGTATTCAGATATAGCTGAGGTTCCAGTAAATGAATTATGAGTAGCATAGTGTAGCAAGTATCCAGATATACCTGAGGTTCCAGTAAATGAATTATGAGTGGCATAGTGTAGCAAGTATCCAGATATAGCTGAGGTTCCAGTAAATGAATTATGAGTGACATAGTGTAGCCAGTATCCAGATATAGCTGAGGTTCCAGTAAATGAATTATGAGTGACATAGTGTAGCCAGTATCCAGATATAGCTGAGGTTCCAGTAAATGAATTATGAGTAGCATAGTGTAGCAAGTATCCAGATATAGCTGAGGTTCCAGTAAATGAATTATGAGTGACATAGTGTAGCCAGTATCCAGATATAGCTGAGGTTCCAGTAAATGAATTATGAGTAGCATAGTGTAGCAAGTATCCAGATATAGCTGAGGTTCCAGTAAATGAATTATGAGTGACATAGTGTAGCCAGTATCCAGATATAGCTGAGGTTCCAGTAAATGAATTATGAGTGACATAGTGTAGCAAGTATCCAGATATAGCTGAGGTTCCATTAAATGAATTATGAGTGACATAGTGTAGCCATTATCCAGATATAGCTGAGGTTCCAGTAAATGAATTATGAGTGACATAGTGTAGCCAGTATCCAGATATAGCTGAGGTTCCAGTAAATGAATTATGAGTGGTATAGTGTAGCCAGTATCCAGATATAGCTGATGTTCCAGTAAATGAATTATGAGTGACATAGTGTAGCAAGTATTCAGATATAGCTGAGGTTCCAGTAAATGAATTATGAGAGACATAGTGTAGTCAGTATCCAGATATAGTTGAGGTTCCAGTAAATGAATTATGAGTGGCATAGTGTAGCCAGTATCCAGATATAGCTGAGGTTCCAGTAAATGAATTATGAGTAGCATAGTGTAGCCAGTATCCAGATATAGCTGAGGTTCCAGTAAATGAATTATGAGTGACATAGTGTAGTCAGTATCCAGATATAGTTGAGGTTCCAGTAAATGAATTATGAGTGGTATAGTGTAGCCAGTATTCAGATATAGCTGAGGTTCCAGTAAATGAATTATGAGTGGTATAGTGTAGCAAGTATTCAGATATATCTGAGGTTCCAGTAAATGAATTATGAGTGGTATAGTGTTGCTAGTGTCCAGATATAGCTGAGGTTCCAGTAAATGAATTATGAGTGGTGTAGTGTAGCCAGTATCCAGATTTAGCTGATGTTCCAGTAAATGAATTATGAGAGACATAGTGTAGTCAGTATCCAGATATACCTGAGGTTCCAGTAAATGAATTATGAGTGGTATAGTGTAGCAAGTATTCAGATATAGCTGAGGTTCCAGTAAATGAATTATGAGAGACATAGTGTAGTCAGTATCCAGATATACCTGAGGTTCCAGTAAATGAATTATGAGTGGTATAGTGTAGCCAGTATCCAGATATAGCTGAGGTTCCAGTAAATGAATTATGAGTGGCATAGTGTTGCCAGTGTCCAGATATAGTTGAGATTCCAGTAAATGAATTATGAGTGGTATAGTGTAGCCAGTATCCAGATATAGCTGAGGTTCCAGTAAATGAATTATGAGTGGCATAGTGTTGCCAGTGTCCAGATATAGTTGAGATTCCAGTAAATGAATTATGAGTGGTATAGTGTAGCCAGTATCCAGATATAGCTGATGTTCCAGTAAATGATTTGTGAGTGGCATAGTGTAGACAGTATCCTGATATAGCTGAGGTTCCAGTAAATGAATTATGAGTGGCATAGTGTAGCCAGTATCCTGAATTAACTGAGATTCCGGTAAACAAATTTTGATTACACATGATTTCTTGATTTGGTTGATATTCCCATAAATGAATTCTGTGTGGCACAGTGTTGCCACCTATGCTGATTCCTTGGTGGTATCTAAAATTAAATCTGTCTGATGCAGTAATAAAAATTTGTGCATACAGTATATTTTAAAAAAAGCTTTTGGTTTTTCATAACAAAAGAAATTAGAAAGTGAATTTTATTTTTTGTATGTGTTAAAATTACTGTTCCTATTTCATTTCTACCTTTTCAGTTCATGAAATTAAACGTTTTAAGCTAAACCATTTACTGCTCTGATTCAGGTGTAAAGCTAGAGAATCAATGAACCTCCTTGAGAACTAAAAACCACTTTTTTTTTGCAGTTTCTACTGTGAGCCAAGACAGGGTCTCATCGAGATAAAGAATTACCTCTATATGAGAAATGTTTGTTAATTTTGTCTTTAATTTTCAGCTTATACAATCATATAAAAATGGCAAGTGAACTGCGTCAGGGTAGCGACTACTCACTTTTTAAGGAGGGAATACGCCCCATGTGGGAGGACGATGCCAACAAGAGAGGAGGACGTTGGTTGATAAGCTTAGACAAAAAACAGAGAAACAATGACTTAGATAAATTTTGGCTCGAAGTAGTAAGTATCCTGTTGCAATGTAATTCTGTATCACATTAAGACTACAAAAATGAATGCAGATTTAACCTATAATTGTGTTTTGTCAGCTCTTATGTTTGATTGGTGAAGCCTTCGACGAGTACAGTGAAGACCTCTGCGGTGCGGTTGTAAACGTGAGAGCCAAAGGAGACAAGATTGGCGTCTGGACAGCAGATGCTGGCAAGCAAGAAAGTGCTTTGGAAATTGGGTAAGGCAATTGTCTTTATTTAATCTTCATTGCACAAGGCCTGATGTCAAGAAGCATGATCTTTTAGTGAATCTGTCAAATTTCAAACACATGCTTTATTTCATAAACTAGCCGGTTTATTCGACAATTTTTAAACTCGAATGCCAATATAATTTAATTTACCTAATGTGCCATTCTTTATGAAACTGCAAGACATTTAAACAAAGAGTTAATTAACACACTCAGGACACTATAAAGAACAAAATAAAACACTATGCAAAAGCACTGTTGAACAATCACAAATAATTGTAATGGTTATTTCATGAATGCAACTGAGCAATGTCCACATCACACTCTTGCTGCCTCATTGCTATTTATACAGAAAATCTCACTTGGGAAGAAATAATAGCCGTTTAAGTAATGCCAATTTAACCTTGTTTATTCTCAGTAACCAACATACTTAAAACCATTAAGAAAATGGAAGAAAGGCTAAAATTAACATTCAAATGCTGACTAGTATAATACAGTTTGAAATTTTGTTAAGTTTCCAACCAAGCGATTGTAGTGCCTTTATATTTGTGCAGGTAGCATTACTGTTGTAATTATTTATTTCACTGTGTTGTTACCCCATGTCAGAGGGGAGTTCAACAAATAATATATGAAGTCGCTGTGACAATTTAAGTAATTATGCTTATATCCAAAAAGTGGCAGAATCACACACAGTGAAGCAATTAATAAAATACTCTTGATGAAACTGGAGTCAATTATTTATGAGTCAACTTGAAACACACATCACCAAAGTGTTTCCCTATATGTTCAAAGTTTGGTACAGATACGTTGACGATATATTCACAATAGTAAAACACAAACACATAGAGGACGTTCTCAAGCTTTTAAACTTACAGGACCCATCCATTCGACTCACCATAGGGATAGCAACTCCTTAACTTTCCTGGACCTCAAATTAACAAAGATTTCAGGCGGCATAGAATTCGGAATACATGGAAAACCCCCTCACACAGATAATTACATCAAAGCACATAGTTACTACCCCAAAGTACACAAAGAAGCTGTGTTTAACAGCATAGCTCTTAGGTTAATCAACATCTCTACAGAGCGGTCCCTCAGCCATCTGGCCGGTAGTTGCGATGCGTGTTCCGTGCGCTATATTCAGTGTATTTGTTTATTATTCTCATTATTGATACTGATACCATATTATTACTGATTTTATGATGATTATTACGATATATTGATTATCTATTGAACAAACATAATTACTTTTTATTTTATCAGTACTAACCTTTTTCACAGTTGGTGTTGAAAGTGGTGTCCTTCGGCAGATAAACATTCTTGTCACCTTCTGATGAAATTACCATTCACATGCATAAGTTCTTGTTGCGTAATTTCCCTAATTTCTGTTCTTAAGATCGTCTATGGTGCGAGGATTATTCCTATAGACTCTTATTCTTGAGAGTTCCCCACAGATAAAAGTCACACACAGTAAGATCCGGCGATCGAGCTGGCCATAACCCTTTAGAGATTGTTCTGTCATAAAAAATATTCTTGATGTCTTTCAAGGAAGCCTCCGCAGTATGAGCTGTGGCAGAATCTTGTTGAAAATAGCCATATTCCCTCTCATTATCTGTCAACATTGCAAAAAATGGGCACAAGAATATTTCTGCAGTACCTATCAGAATTTACGGTATCGTAAAATATGGGGCCTATTATCCATTCTGCTGTTACAGCACACCATACACCAATTTTTTCATCATATAAAGCAAGGGTGGCAAAACGCCTTTCTTCCACGAATCACCAAATATGCAACACGCACTACACCACTCAGTAGCACATGGAAAACAAATTGATAGACGGCTAGAAAAGGAGTTGTGCCTGCGAGTCATGCTTTCGCCACTCACCGCTGATGTAAAGGAACTTCGTGAATTAAATTTGGATTTGGAGTACACCAATACCTATTGTTTTGTGAAGCACCGTGGCCAGTCAAATGAAACCATGCCTCATCTGAAAAAATTATTAGATGTGGGTCAACAGTACCGCCAGCAATATTTTGTAACATCCAGTTACAGAAGTTTACGCGGGCTTCATCATCACGCGGTCGTAATTGATGACAATAGTCACTCTGTATGGTTTTAATTTCAACAGTTTCGTAGACCTATGTGCTGAGCTTTTTTAACACTGACTTGTTGTGCTACACATTGTAAAGATTTATTTGGAGACCGTTCAAATGCTTTGCCAATTTTATCAAGTTTTTCTTCCCTTAGAACCCTTTGTTTCTTTTTACAACTTATAACATTAAATGATCCCGATCTCTGCACTTTATTCACTAGATATCTAACTGTTTCTCTACTCGGAACTGGAACACCAGGAAATTTATTGTGAAATTGCCTACACACCTGTCTACATGAGTTGGTTTTCACATACGTGTCATACATAAAAAGTCTTTGTTCAAGCAAAAATTTGAGTACCATTTCTGGGTTGTAATAATCCTATAATTCAATCCCACACAAATACACATGCATCTCGCGTCTGTACACCAGAAGCAATAACAGTTGACTGAAGCCTGCTGCCACATGTCCGATAAGTGGAAGAGCCCGTGGCCTTGAGTTCATTCAGACGTGTCGCACAAGACTGCTGTGCAATTACCGGCCAGAGCGCTGAGGGATCGCTCTGTATAACGAATATCAACACATCGTCAAATCTGCAGTAGAGAACAGATTCTGCCAGGAAATGGTAGATAGGAAACTACTTAAATTCAAAATACAAAAACGCATCAAGCAGGTCACCACACTTTCTAATGCAGCAGAAAAGATCAACTTCAGGAAATTGGCATACCACCCAGGTCTCTTTCACAAATTTCAGAAAATATTCAAGAATCACATCATCACCCTGGCACCTTAAAACAAATTTAGCATCAAGAATCTCATTAAAGCAAGAAAATCTGATCCCATAAAAAGTCAGGAATCTACCAGATCCAATGCGAAAATTGCGAAAAGATTTACATTGGACAAACGAAAAGGAACATACAATATGTCATCAAAAGTATCCGGACACCCCACAAACATACTTTTTTCATCTTAAGTGCATTGTGCTGCCACCTACTGCCTGGTACTCATTATCCACGACCTCAGTAGTCATTAGACATTGTGAAACAGCAGAATGGGACGCTCCGTGGAACGTGGTCAGGTGATTGGGTGTCACTTGTGTCAGAAGTCTTCCACACTCCTAAACATCCCTAGGTCCACTGTTTCTGATGTGGTAGTGAAGTGGAAACGTGAAGGGACATGTACAGGACAACCTCGTCTGTTGACTGACAGAGACCGCCGACATTTGAAGAGGGTCAGAAAGAGATATAGGCAGACACCTATCCAGACCATCACACAGGAATTCCAAACTGCATTAGGATCCACTCCAAGTACTATGACAGTTAGGTGTGAGGTGAGAAACCTTGGATTCCATGGTCGAACGGCTGTTCATAAGCCACACATCACGCAGGAAAACGACACTTCGCTTGCTGTAAGGAGCGTCAACATTACATGATTGAACAGTGGCAAAACGTTGTGTGGAGTGACGAATCACGGTACACAATGTGGCGATCCGATGTCAGGGTGTGGGTATGGCGAATGCCCGGTGAACGTCATCTGCCAGCGTGTGTAGTGCCAACAGTGAAATTCGGAGGTGGTGGTGCTTTTCCTGGAGGGGGCTTGCACTCCTTGTTGTTTTACGTGGCACGATCACAGCGCAGACCTACATTGATATTTTAAGCATCTTCTTGCTTCCCATTGTTGAAGAGCAATTCGGGGATGGCGATTGCATCTTTCAACACGATCGAGCACCTGTTCATGCTGCACGGGCTGTGGCGGAGTGGTTACACGACAATAACATCCCTGTAATGAACTGGCATGCACAGAGTCCTATAGAACACCTTTGGGATGTTTTGGAATGCCGACTTCGTGCCAGTCCTCACTGACCTACATCGATACCTCTCCTCAGTTCCACACTCCGTGAAGAATGGGCTGCCATTCCCCAAGAAACCTTCCAGCACCTGATTGAAAGTATGCCTGCGAGAGTGAACGCTGTCATCAAGGCTAAAGGTGAGCCAACACCATATTCACTTCCAGCATTACCGATGGAGGGCGCCATGAACTTGTACGTCATTTTCACTAGTGCTGCGTAAAGTTCAAATAGATTGACAAATCAGCAGTTGCTTTTCACTTCTGGACTCAAAACCATGAAGTAGACATCAATATCCGGTTGCTCAAACGAGCCCAAAAACCCAAAGAGCTTGAAATATGGGAGAAGATTTATATAAAGAAGTTTGAAAGCCGCATCATGAACTTTGATTTGCCAGAAGCAGACATCCCTCTATATAGTTTCATCCATAAGCCACCAGAGGACACCCAGGCTTTCAACAAACTGACTCGAGAGTTCATCCAGCAGTCAACGGGCAGCTGATGTGAGCTCATGCTCACGATACATGTTCTGCAAAATAAATAAATGAGTGAACTAGTAAGAGTGGTTAGGTTGACTCCACTTTCATCAAGTATATTTTTTTAATTGTTATGTTGGCAATGTTCAAGCTACTATGATTATCATTGAGAAAGGCACAGTAGGCCTGTGAGCTTTTGTAGGCATTACCTAAAATTAAATAACTAATCTTCTGAAATGGGGTGGAATTTTTAATTCTAAGCTAGACAGTAATTTTTGCTTTGTGTCAAAGGTTATCTGTGCCAAGTTTGGTTGAAATAGGTGCTACGCTGTAGAACCCTAATATGGAACATGCATACACTGGCTTTTATATATTAAGATAACTAGCTGGATTACCAGATCTTGCCTGGGTGACTTTTTAGCTTAAAATGTGATTTAATTAATTTGATTTACGTATCCCTCCCTCATTTTCTTTATGAAATTATTGTGTGGTGAATCCCTCTTTAACCCATTCAACATTAGCCAATATGAGTTTAAATCCCAGTCAGCAATTTAACTCTATACAATTGGTTAAAGTGCAAATTATTGTTATATTTTAAGATATTTGAATGAAACATAAAAGAAACATTTACTGAAATTGTGAAGGGCGTCTACATGTAACTGTTCCATTCACAACAAGTGAAGGGTGTCTGTGAGTGGCAGAACCATTCTGTCCACAACAGGTGAGGGTAGCTCTGTGTGGCAGAACCATTCTGTCCACAACAGGTGAGGGTAGCTCTGTGTGGCAGAACCATTCTGTCCACAACAGGTGAAGGGTGTCTGTGTGTGGCAGAACCACTCTGTCCATAACAGGTGAGGGATAGCTCTGTGTGGCAGAACCATTCTGTCCATAACAGGTGAGGGATAGCTCTGTGTGGCAGAACCATTCTGTCCATAACAGGTGAGGAATAGCTCTGTGTGGCAGAACCATTCTGTCCATAACAGGTGAGGGATAACTCTGTGTGACAGAACCATTCTGTCCACAACAGGTGAAGGATAGCTCTGTGTGGCAGAACCATTCTGTCCGCAACAGGTGAGGGATAGCTCTGTGTGGCAGAACCATTCTGTCCATAACAGGTGAGGGATAGCTCTGTGTGGCAGAACCATTCTGTCCGCAACAGGTGAGGGATAGCTCTGTGTGGCAGAACCATTCTGTCCATAACAGGTGAGGGATAGCTCTGTGTGGCAGAACCATTCTGTCCATAACAGGTGAGGGATAGCTCTGTGTGGCAGAACCATTCTGTCCATAACAGGTGAGGGATAGCTCTGTGTGGCAGAACCATTCTGTCCGCAACAGGTGAGGGATAGCTCTGTGTGGCAGAACCATTCTGTCCATAACAGGTGAGGGATAGCTCTGTGTGGCAGAACCATTCTGTCCGCAACAGGTGAGGGATAGCTCTGTGTGGCAGAACCATTCTGTCCGCAACAGGTGAGGGATAGCTCTGTGTGGCAGAACCATTCTGTCCGCAACAGGTGAGGGATAGCTCTGTGTGGCAGAACCATTCTGTCCATAACAGGTGAGGGATAGCTCTGTGTGGCAGAACCATTCTGTCCATAACAGGTGAGGGATAGCTCTGTGTGGCAGAACCATTCTGTCCGCAACAGGTGAGGGATAGCTCTGTGTGGCAGAACCATTCTGTCCGCAACAGGTGAGGGATAGCTCTGTGTGGCAGAACCATTCTGTCCGCAACAGGTGAGGGATAGCTCTGTGTGGCAGAACCATTCTGTCCATAACAGGTGAGGGATAGCTCTGTGTGGCAGAACCATTCTGTCCGCAACAGGTGAGGGATAGCTCTGTGTGGCAGAACCATTCTGTCCATAACAGGTGAGGGATAGCTCTGTGTGGCAGAACCATTCTGTCCATAACAGGTGAGGGATAGCTCTGTGTGGCAGAACCATTTTGTCCACAACAGGTGAAGGGTATCTGTGTATGGCAGAACCACTCTGTCCACAACAGGTGAAGGGTATCTGTGTGTGGCAGAACCACTCTGTCATAATGGTGAATGGCTTAACTCCTGTAATTGTTATTTCATACAGTTCCATTATATTCCCAATAATTGGTGAGGAATCCCTTGATATTCAGAGAGATGGACATGAAAAACATTGGATGTTGTTTTTCTGATTTCCTTCAGCTCCCCCTGAAAGCCTTTCAAATTTTGGGAATGTTGTATAGCCTATAAGTATGTTTTAGCAGAGAGGCAAGCATCAAAATGGTGAAGTAACATAAAGGATACACAGTTTTGATTTAATGCAGAAACCCCTAATATCAATACACAATGAAGTATGGGACAAAACTTGTGAGATAACTCTCTCCCAAGTTAAAACATTTTGAAATAGTATACATGAAGGAAAATAAATTTCTCAGTTGAGTTATTTCTGATGTTATACTGGACACAAGTTTCTCTCTATATATATAATATGCTGGTAATGAGCTTGATTACAGCTTATTTACATATGTATATATTCTTGCAAAATTTAGAAAAGGTATAAATGATATGTCACTTGAAAGAAGTGAACAAGACTCCTATACTTCTCTAATGACTTACCAGCTCGGCTAGAGTCGCTCATCACATCTATCTACATAGCCATACAGATATTGATCACAGTTTATGCAGTGTCATCAAAATTATATTGCAATTAATGATTGCATCCTGGAAAAATTGGATGAAATATCCACATATCTGATTTATTTCAGATTAAATTTTAGTTAATTGGTTCTTGGAAAACTGTTAATCAAATAAACATTTTTTTAATGTTATTGTTTTATAATTTTTCATCTTGCATGAACATGGCCCAAGTCTTTGGATAATCTTTTACTCCTAACGTTTTTTTTTTTTTTTTTGTTAAGGCTATACAACATTTCTAGAGTTCTGAAGATTGTTTCGGGGCAGGCTAGGATAAGAAATGCAAAATGTGCTGATATTTTATTCCCATTTCCGTGAATATTATTGAATTTTTGATTCAGTATTATAAATAGCATGAGATATTAAGTTCTGAGAGGTAATGGGGAGAACTCACATAAAAAAGTGTTCTAGATAATTGTACAATAATTTCATACTCAGAAAAAATTTAATTAAATTGTCATTGAGGATTTAAAAAGACACCTGTACAACATCGGGTATGGCAGCTTCATATTGTGGCCGTGGAGTAAAAATGTTAAGTTAGCCACAACACACATTTGAATACTGCAATATGACTCAATGCAGTACTGGAATTTTAAACCTTCAAGGCAGTAGGCACCCCAATTGTTCAGTTGCTAAATTGAAGGGCTTGTTTCCAAAGTGACTGTTCTCCATGAAACAACAAATTTTAAATAAGTTCTGTAAGTTGCTGATGGAATTTTTAATTTTGGCACTAGACTTCTTTCATTTATCATAAATTTAAATATATGTGGTAAAAAAGTCACAGAGTAATAGGAATTTTGTAACTGGGATCACATGACGGGGATTTAAGTCATTTTGGCACTAAACGAATACCATTTACACTGTACTAAAACAGTAATCACTTTAAATGTTTTTCATGAAACAAAAAATATAGTTACTTCTTATAAATATATCTTAATCGTTTATATATTCACTGTATTAAAAGCTTAAGATATATGAAGGGTATAATTAATGTCATTCCAAAATATAATTTTGCATTTTACTCGACAAAGTTTGCACTATTTATTGAGAAAAATAATTTCATTAAAGTAAAGAACATATCCTACAATACAAACTATGTGGTAGGATGTGAATATATCATTGTATGAATGAACTCTTGAATACAGCAGAGCTATACCAGTGGCATCAGAACATGAGAAAACGCCTTATTATAAAATACCATAGCAGGATGTCTATCATTAACACCAAGCTTCTCTATCAACCTTTACATCATCACTTTCTCTTTCTTTATCTCGTTACATAGGGGAAGCTTTTCTGTTTGTAGGGAGGACCTCTCTTTAGTAACCTTGAATAGTTTGGCAGGCAACAAAAATTATTTTAATTTCTGAGATTTTAAAATTCATTTTTGGCTAATGCATAATTTCACAGCATCTTTCCAATTAGAAACATGTGAATCTCTTCCAAGAACTTGGACCTGGCGTACATTTAGAAAAACAATATTGTTATATATCTCTGGAAGAGGTATCAGTTCAGTTTTCCTGAGCATTTTTTCCTCATTTTATGACACAAACAATGCAAGAAAGCCATCAAAATGACACAAAATAATGTCTAAGAGAACGCAATGCCACCTCATAAGGTCACAAGACCACAAGCAGTTTTGCAATTGGTCCAGTGGAAATAAGACGGTTTGGAAACAAGTCACATTAGAAATAAACTCTACTTTTAAATGCTTGCCATGACAGGATAAAGTTATTTTGGAAATAATACCTCTCTTACACAATTAGAAATGCCCTTCCCAAATAATTTTCACTCTAAACTTTTTTTTTTAAATAATCAGATAAGTCACTTTGGAAATAAGCCCTTCAATTTGACAATCTATGCGTATTGCTTGGAATAAAATATCCAGAGTTTTTGTCTTATTTTTACACAGATTTTCTGTTGAACTATTTTCATGGCATTCTCAACAAAAGTCGAAGCATTGTTTGTAACATTCAGAGCCTTGTAAATCTTATTAAGACTATTTTTAGCCTTTTAGGTATTGAAATTAAAAGCCAAAGCTTAACAGTAGCAACCATACTTTTCAGTGGTGCAAGTGTTACCAAAATCAGTTGCAATATATTACTGTAGATGAATGGGAAAGTCAAGCCAATAAGAAACTTTCCTAACTTCACCTGCAGTTGAAGTGGTAATAAAACCAGATGCTATGCAGTTATAACATAGTTTACTTGGAAGATAGGTAAATGGTGACTTTCAAGTATAACAGTTTCCATTGATGCGAAGTTCGCCTGTACTAGGTAAAGCAAATATTGCATTCCACCCAAAAGTTTAATGTAGTAGAATCTCGTTAGTATGTTTTTGCAGGGACCTAAGGATTTGAACTCATAGGCAGGAAAACATGTTAACGAAAATGCAAAATCTGCAATTTAAGAACATAGTTATGTAATAAAGTTTAATAATTACTACATCTCCATGGCCAATTGAAATCGATTTTGAGTACAATTTCATACTGAATACGATCTGTGTTTCCATGTTAAATTCAATGTGTTCAAATGGATTTGGGTACACAAAGCCTGAGAATAAATAATTCAAACTTTTATGTTGGTCACTTGGATCTTTGAGGTTATGAATGTTTTTGAGAAAATAAATTGTGAATTATGGAAGCGACAATAGTGGCTTTGCTGTGTGTTTTATTACACATATGATAACAATTTGCGCTAAAAAATAAAACAAAATTATGAGCATGCATCGTGTTACGAGTACAATAGACGATAGTATCTTTGGCGTATTCAATACAATTTGAATACGGTAGGTGTTTCCATGCAACAAATTTCGTTCCGATCCTCTTCTGATCCTATTTTCCAAGAGGAAAGTTTTGTTTTAGCATTTTCCCTTCTCTAAAAGCAGTTTCAATCAATTTAGGTTTGTTAACAATCGTGTTTAAGGTTGACAGAGGAATGTTTAACTTCCACACTATATCCACATGTTTCATATTTGGATTGTGATCTTTTTCAAGGATTTTCAGTTTTTCACTTTTTTTTTTTTCATTACAAATGAAAAGTTAAAAAACAATCTACGTATGTTTGGTCAACAGTCAAACTATTGTTGGCATTTACTAAAGCAATCTCTATCCCGCCCACACAGATCGTGTCACACAAATATTTACATACATGCATGTGATTGGCTGCTAGTATCCACCCCGTGACCAAAGTAGCAAATGAGGACATCAAACTTTGAACATGTTAAGTGCCTACTCCCACTGGACTGACCAAGGATTGGCCAAAACGGCGAATGAGGACGTCAAACTTCAAACGTAGTAAGCGGTATCGGGAAAATGCACTAAGTAAATGTTATTTATTGCATTTGGTACCGGGACTTTTATAATTGAACATAATACACGGGAAAACGTGCTAACAAGATTCCACTGTATCAACATTTCACCAGAAATACATGTTATGATGTCCCCCACAAAAAAAGAAAGTCTATATGTTTATCCCTGAACAGCATGATCCAAAACTAAAATGTGTGTTAAATATCAAACTTGGTGTTTCAGCAACTTCAAAGATTGTCAAAATAACCCCCCCCCTCCTCCCCACCCAAACTATCCTTTATATGGATAAATCTTTATTTTTTTATTTTCTGTATCCATAAATATTTTCATGACAAAGTGTATATCTTGAAGTCCTCTTTATTCGGAATGACTTTTGTGTAATTGAGAGATACTGCACAAAAATGTTTATCACATTAACTACATCTGAGATATTCTCTTACTGATTTGAATTTTCAAATATTTATGCTTTTCTCAGGTGGAAACTCACATTTATTTATTCTCTTGGTCATGCAGAGAGTATTGT
Source organism: Deroplatys truncata (assembly GCA_030765065.1). Classification (NCBI taxonomy): domain Eukaryota; kingdom Metazoa; phylum Arthropoda; class Insecta; order Mantodea; family Mantidae; genus Deroplatys; species Deroplatys truncata. The sequence continues at coordinate 15,802,306 of CM060981.1, forward strand.
AATTTCAAAGTCATCTCATAGTAATCTACTTTTAAACATCCTCTATTGCTATAGCTTTCTTATACCTACATTAAATTGTGTAAATGCATAATAAAAGTTTATCTAGAATAACAAGAAGTAGATAGAACACTAAGCTTTTGTAAGAAGAGTGAGTTGAGAAAGTCATGTGACTGCTCAGATTTTTATTTTCTCGTAATGATTTTGATTAAAATGTTACATGTATTAATATAAAATGTGTATCTTGAATTTTCCGTGAACTTCCTTTTATTTCATTGAATTTTGTATAATTAGAAAAAGTAAAATATAAAAATTATTACAGGAAACAATCTTGTTATTATATATTGGCTTGTGTTTCACAATGAAGCAACTGACTGTCTTACTGTGCAGTATTTTTGACATAGTGAATCTCCTCTCTACGTTCACACAGTGAACAAATTGAAGAAACAAAAATTTCCAAGCTTCTGGAACCTTCCTTTCCTACACAGCTTTTATCTCTCCTCCTGAGGATTCAGCTCCACCAAACATTGTAAATTTGCGTCTTGCTACATAATTACATTCTAGGCAGAGGTATTCAGACATTTCTGCTGATAGTTTAAGAGACAGCTAAGATGATTGCCAACAGAGTTTCATAGTCTGTTTCCTGGGGGGTCCATATTCAGCATTTATATCAATTATTTTTCTAACTCAGTATGAATCATAGTCTGCAATGAATGTGCCACGTGTGAAATGGAAGGATAACAAACATGTTTATTTCTTGTCAATGAAACAGAAGCTTCTGACATTACAGTAACAGGCAAGCTGAGAAGAAGAAAAGGTCAGACACTCAGAGAGGAGGTAAAGAAACCAAAGTGTGCCCTTGAGTACCAGAAGCTGCTGACATTACAGCAACAGGCTCACTGAGAAGAAGGAAAGGTCACACTCAGAGAGGAGATACAGAAACCCTTGAGTAACAGAAGCAGCTGACATTACAGCAACAGGCTCACTGAGAAGAAGGAAAGATCAGACACACAGAGAGGAGATAAAGCAACCAAAGTGTGCCCTTGAGTAACAGAAACTGCTGACATTACAGCAACAGGCTCACTGAGAAGAAGGAAAGGTCAGACTCAGAGAGAGGAGGTAAAGAAACCAAAGTGTGCCCTTGAGTACCAGAAACTGCTGACATTACAGCAACAGGCAAGCTGAGAAGAAGGAAAGGTCAGACTCAGAGAGAGGAGGTAAAGAAACCAAAGTGTGCCCTTGAGTACCAGAAACTGCTGACATTACAGCAACAGGCAAGCTGAGAAGAAGGAAATGTCAGACTCAGAGAGGGGATACAGAAACCCATGAGTACCAGAAACTGCTGACATTACAGCAACAGGCTCACTGAGAAGAAGGAAAGATCAGACACTCGGAGAGGAGATAAAGAAACCAAAGTGTGCCCTTGAGTAACAGAAACTGCTGACATTACAGCAACAGGCTCACTGAGAAGAAGGAAAGGTCAGACACACAGAGAGGAGGTAAAGAAACCAAAGTGTGCCCTTGAGTAACAGAAACTGCTGACATTACAGTAACAGGCAAGCTGAGAAGAAGGAAAGGTCAGACACTTGGAGAGGAGATACAGAAATCCTTGAGTACCAGAAGCTGCTGACATTACAGTAACAGGCAAGCTGAGAAGAAGGAAAGGTCAGACACTTGGAGAGGAGATACAGAAATCCTTGAGTACCAGAAGCTGCTGACATTACAGTAACAGGCAAGCTGAGAAGAAGGAAAGGTCAGACACTTGGAGAGGAGATACAGAAATCCTTGAGTACCAGAAGCTGCTGACATTACAGTAACAGGCAAGCTGAGAAGAAGGAAAGGTCAGACACTTGGAGAGGAGATACAGAAATCCTTGAGTACCAGAAGCTGCTGACATTACAGTTACAGGCTCATTGAGAAGAAGGAAAGGGCAGACACTCAGAGAGAAGGTAAAGAAACCAAAGTGTGCCCTTGAGTACCAGAAGCTGCTGACATTACAGTAACAGGCAAGCTGAGAAGAAGGAAAGGTCAGACACTTGGAGAGGAGATACAGAAATCCTTGAGTACCAGAAGCTGCTGACATTACAGTAACAGGCAAGCTGAGAAGAAGGAAAGGTCAGACACTTGGAGAGGAGATACAGAAATCCTTGAGTACCAGAAGCTGCTGACATTACAGTTACAGGCTCACTGAGAAGAAGGAAAGGGCAGACACTCAGAGAGGAGATACAGAAATCCTTGAGTACCAGAAGCTGCTGACATTACAGTTACAGGCTCACTGAGAAGAAGGAAAGGTCAGACACACAGAGAGGAGGTAAAGAAACCAAAGTGTGTCTTTGAGTACCAGAAGCTGCTGACATTACAGTTACAGGCTCACTGAGAAGAAGGAAAGGGCGGACACTCAGAGAGGAGATACAGAAATCCTTGAGTACCAGAAGCTGCTGACATTACAGTTACAGGCTCACTGAGAAGAAGGAAAGGGCAGACACTCAGAGAGGAGATACAGAAATCCTTGAGTACCAGAAGCTGCTGACATTACAGTTACAGGCTCACTGAGAAGAAGGAAAGGGCAGACACTCAGAGAGGAGATACAGAAACCCTTGAGGACCAGAAGCTGCTGACATTACAGTTACAGGCTCACTGAGAAGAAGGAAAGGACAGACACTCAGAGAGGAGATACAGAAATCCTTGAGTACCAGAATCTGCTGACATTACAGTTACAGGCTCACTGAGAAGAAGGAAAGGGCAGACACTCAGAGAGGAGATACAGAAACCCTTGAGTAACAGAAGCTGCTGACATTACAGGCAAGCTGAGAAGAAGGAAAGGGCAGACACTCAGAGAGGAGATACAGAAATCCTTGAGTACCAGAAGCTGCTGACATTACAGTTACAGGCTCACTGAGAAGAAGGAAAGGGCAGACACTCAGAGAGGAGATACAGAAATCCTTGAGTACCAGAATCTGCTGACATTACAGTTACAGGCTCACTGAGAAGAAGGAAAGGGCAGACACTCAGAGAGGAGATACAGAAACCCTTGAGTAACAGAAGCTGCTGACATTACAGGCTCACTGAGAAGAAGGAAAGGGCAGACACTCAGAGAGGAGATACAGAAATCCTTGAGTACCAGAAGCTGCTGACATTACAGTTACAGGCTCACTGAGAAGAAGGAAAGGGCAGACACTCAGAGAGGAGATACAGAAATCCTTGAGTACCAGAAGCTGCTGACATTACAGTTACAGGCTCACTGAGAAGAAGGAAAGGGCAGACACTCAGAGAGGAGATACAGAAATCCTTGAGTACCAGAAGCTGCTGACATTACAGTTACAGGCTCACTGAGAAGAAGGAAAGGGCAGACACTCAGAGAGGGGATACAGAAATCCTTGAGTACCAGAAGCTGCTGACATTACAGTTACAGGCTCACTGAGAAGAAGGAAAGGGCAGACACTCAGAGAGGAGATAAAGAAACCCTTGAGGACCAGAAGCTGCTGACATTACACTTACAGGCTCACTGAGAAGAAGGAAAGGGCAGACACTCAGAGAGGAGATACAGAAATCCTTGAGTACCAGAAGCTGCTGACATTACAGTTACAGGCTCACTGAGAAGAAGGAAAGGGCAGACACTCAGAGAGGAGATACAGAAACCCTTGAGTAACAGAAGCTGCTGACATTACAGTTACAGGCTCACTGAGAAGAAGGAAAGGGCAGACACTCAGAGAGGAGAAACAGAAATCCTTGAGGACCAGAAGCTGCTGACATTACAGTTACAGGCTCACTGAGAAGAAGGAAAGGGCAGACACTCAGAGAGGAGATACAGAAATCCTTGAGTACCAGAAGCTGCTGACATTACAGTTACAGGCTCACTGAGAAGAAGGAAAGGGCAGACACTCAGAGAGGAGATACAGAAACCCTTGAGTAACAGAAGCTGCTGACATTACAGTTACAGGCTCACTGAGAAGAAGGAAAGGGCAGACACTCAGAGAGGAGAAACAGAAATCCTTGAGGACCAGAAGCTGCTGACATTACAGTTACAGGCTCACTGAGAAGAAGGAAAGGGCAGACACTCAGAGAGGAGATACAGAAACCCTTGAGTACCAGAAGCTGCTGACATTACAGTTACAGGCTCACTGAGAAGAAGGAAAGGGCAGACACTCAGAGAGGAGATACAGAAATCCTTGAGTACCAGAAGCTGCTGACATTACAGTAACAGGCAAGCTGAGAAGAAGGAAAGGTCAGACACTTGGAGAGGAGATACAGAAATCCTTGAGTACCAGAAGCTGCTGACATTACAGTTACAGGCTCACTGAGAAGAAGGAAAGGGCAGACACTCAGAGAGGAGATACAGAAACCCTTGAGGACCAGAAGCTGCTGACATTACAGTTACAGGCTCACTGAGAAGAAGGAAAGGGCAGACACTCAGAGAGGAGATACAGAAATCCTTGAGTACCAGAAGCTGCTGACATTACAGTTACAGGCTCACTGAGAAGAAGGAAAGGGCAGACACTCAGAGAGGAGATACAGAAACCCTTGAGTAACAGAAGCTGCTGACATTACAGTTACAGGCTCACTGAGAAGAAGGAAAGGGCAGACACTCAGAGAGGGGATACAGAAATCCTTGAGTACCAGAAGCTGCTGACATTACAGTTACAGGCTCACTGAGAAGAAGGAAAGGGCAGACACTCAGAGAGGAGATACAGAAATCCTTGAGTACCAGAAGCTGCTGACATTACAGTTACAGGCTCACTGAGAAGAAGGAAAGGGCAGACACTCAGAGAGGAGATACAGAAATCCTTGAGTACCAGAAGCTGCTGACATTACACTTACAGGCTCACTGAGAAGAAGGAAAGGTCAGACACTTGGAGAGGAGATACAGAAACCCTTGAGTAACAGAAGCTGCTGACATTACAGTTACAGGCTCACTGAGAAGAAGGAAAGGGCAGACACTCAGAGAGGAGATACAGAAACCCTTGAGTACCAGAAGGGAATGAGAGGTGTCAATTTGTAAGATCAGATTTGTTTTGTATAATGTGATGCACAGCTAGACATATAGATATTCAATTGTTTCACAAGATGACTGCTGCTTCAAAATGTAACACTACCCGAGTTCAACATATGATGCTAGCATGTCTGCCTCACATTCAAGACGTCCCAAATTAAAATCTTGGTTACGGTGAGTTACCAGGATAAGGTTTTTTCCCGGGTTTTCCCTTATCCGGAAAAAAATAAATGTGGGATAACTAAGCACTAGAGACCCCAGGCCCCATTTTATCATTCATCGACTAGTATGACATATGTGGTTAAAGGATATTAATCATCAAAGCAAACAAGAAATGTGACATCGTGATCACTAAATGGGCCTGGACGAAAGGCACCCCCTCCCCCCAAAAAATTGCTAAAGGTCGTCTTTCAGCTGGGGATATCCCTTTAAGACTGCAAGCTAAAACATGCACATCAGGCAAACAAGAAAATGTGTAACAAAGGAATGTGTTGTATGCTATGAAGGCATCACTGAAAATTTTTAGAATACTGTGTTTCTGGAAACAAATATTTGTTTATATTTGACAGCTACTTTCTACTGTTTTGCTAGTTGATTGTTGTGTAGTTTGTTCGTTTTGCTGTAATAGTTCAATTATCATTTAAATCTTTTTAAAACTAATCCTTGCTTCAGTGTACAATAGTGGGAAAATGCTGTTGTGTCACACTTCATTTGGAGAACTGTTTTGAGATCTGCCACACCCAATAAAATTAAGTCCATGCTTCAGTATCATGCAAACAAAATTACATTGGTTGTCTTTATAAGAATTTTTAAATTTCACAATGGGATTTAAATCAGATTTCCGAAGGTATTCGCGAGGATATTCAGATAAGATGGTGCCAGGTTAAGGAGCTGCGTAAGGTTGTACCTCTTATGGTTTCCTAGGTATACAAATTTCATTCAGAATGAAGAAGACTTCACAGGCCAGGAAATTGAATATATACAATTTATCCACTATACAAGGTGTGATCAAAAAGTTTCCGGAATGGCTTCACAACAATGCTGACACTGAGATTTCTTTAATTCTTACCCAGACTGTACATGCAGCGTTCCTTCCCGATAAAAATAAGAGGTCACGTGACTTCTTGTGACTATGCAGTGACGAGGTAGACGCTCTGAAGTGAACACGTATTTTGCATGTGCTGCGATTTTTCCGCCTAGCAAAAGTGTCAGATTACGAAGAACAAAGAACGAACATCAAATTTTGCTTTAAACTTGCTAAAACTGCAACAGAATCCTATGAAATGTTAAGAACAGCTTATGGGGAGGACATTATGGGCAAAACTCAAGCATTTGAGGTTAAAGATTAAAAACAGAAGCACTATTAACAGTGAAGTATTCATCATGATGTAGATTGAGTCACACTTTGTTACACTCACCTTCCCTAATTAAAAGTTATATAAAACAGAAACGTTTTCGAGGACATTCGTCCTCATTGTCAGCGACTGGGTGAATAAGGGTCGCTTTCTCCTTGATGCAGTAATTTGTATCACAAATTACTTAAATGTAAATAATGATTGTAATATGAATATGCATTTTTATGTGACATTGATTTGAGATGTTTATTGATTGTAATTATTGTTGAGAAGTAAGTTTATACTGCCTTACTGAAACTGACAATAATAGCGTGCAATAATGCAGCGAGGGGGTGAGCTGTTTATCATTATTGGAAACGAGGAAGTTGCGTAATGTTGGCGCGTTTTTCCTTGAGAATCTTCTGGAATATTTGCCTAGAGCATATGTATTCATAATTTTCATTGGATATAAAAATAGACGCTAATGTTGGCGCGTTTTATTAGCCAATTGCAGTTCAGTTATAATCTTTAGGCATATCGGTGTGTATGAGTATAAATAGAGGCTAGGTTAGAGGTAAAGTCCGTCAGTCAGTTCAGTTCATCAAAAATCTGTGTACACTACACGTCATCTTCAGTCAGTCAGTTCGTCGAAAGTATTTGTACGGCAAACGTTGGGTATCGATTCACAAGTTACGCGCAGCAGAATTATGAAAAATCTAAAGTATGGTAAAGTTAATTATACAAAAGGTTGAAGTACGTGGATTAAAAGTGATCAGTAAGAAGTTGTTATAACAGTTTCAGTTTGGCGAGTGTTAAGATCAATGTATAAATGTGATAGTTAACGTGTTCGACAATAAAAGTATAAAACAAATTTCTTCATCAGTGTTATATTTGGATAAAAGATTCCTTTCCGTTTACACACCCTGATCAAGAGATATGTTCGACCGAGAAATAATAGCTAGCCGGAGGACAGTAAACCAAAATCAATTAAGATAACAATATTTTCAAACGAACACTAACACTGCTGCAAATTGCTAACACCAGATGGAGCTACAAACCGAACAAATGAATCACGTCACAAGATGGCTTCACATGAAGTAAACACACATACACAAACATCACAAGTAATAACATTATAAAGAATACCGTTACAAATTGGCTACCACAACGTGGGGCTACAATAATACAACATTAAACCACCGCAAATTGGCTATCACAACGTGGGGCTACAATAATACAACATAAATACCACCTCAAATTGGCTCCCATACGTGGGGCATATTAAAATTATGTAACCAAACAAAACAAAAGCAGCACAATATAAGATCTTCAAGTTCTAATAATTTACGTAAAAACATATTACGTAAGCACAAATAATGTTACCGCATCCTGTATCCTCTTCTTCCTCTTCCTGCGGATTCTGAACCTGTTGCCATCTAGTGTTTGGGGCACAAAGTTTTAACACATTGCTTACAGGCGGGATTTCCAAATTAATGATGTTGTTGCTGTTTTTGATGATGTGTATTTTTTCTCAGATGTTCAATTCTATTGGTGTGGTGAGGGGTTTTAACAGCTTTATACTTTGGCCAATGTTGTGGTTTTCTGTCCAAAAATGGTGTGATACAGCGGATTTCTCTATTTGTTTTAGTTTTATGTTCCTTTGGTGTTCCTTAAGTCTGGTTTCCAAGTTTCTTTTAGTTTTTCCTATGTAGTATTTCTCACATTCCTCACAAGTAATCTGGTAAATTCCGGATTTTAATGTGTTTGGGATGGTATTTTTGAGAGGTGTGTTTAGGAAGTTCTTCAAGCTGAATTTGTTCTGTGGAGCTAGTCTAATGTTAAATTTGTTGAAGATTCGTTCAAATTTTCTAAAGGCCCAAGGGTGGTATGTGAATTTCTTGTATTTCCAATTTGTGTTTGAGAGAGGTGTTAGAGTGGTGGAATGTGAAATTGCCTTGAGTTTCTTCTTTTTGTTTATCATGTTCCTTGTGAGATCTGAGTGGAATCCATTAGTTACTGCTATTTTTTCTATATGTTGTTGTTCTTTTAAAAATTCTTCTTTGCTCAAAGGGACGCTATGCAACCGTTGGATCAAACTTCTAAAGGCGGCTAGTTGGTGCGAAGTTGGGTTGCAACCATTTTTCTTTATGTAATTGTCCACATGTGTAGGTTTTCTATGTATACTGAATTTAAAGCTATTTTGGTCTCTGGTTATAATGAGGTCCAGGAAGGGTAAGGTGTTGTTCTCTTCAATTTCAATTGTGAATTTAATGCTGTTGTCCTGAAGGTTCAACAATTTCAAAGCATCTTCTGTTAATTTCTGGGGTATGACAGAAAAAATATCATCAACATATCTCCGCCAAAATTTATATATGTTGGGAAAAGCTTTCACTATGTGGACTTCAAGGTGGCTCATATATAGTTCTGCCAGAATGGGGGACAGTGGACTTCCCATTGCTAGTCCTTTTGATTGTTTGTAGAATTTATTATTAAATGTGAAGAAGTTGTGTCTAGTGCATAATTCTGTAAGGTTCTGATGTGGTTTTCGAAATTTAAAAGTGGTGTGACATCAATTAAAGATGCAGATCGTTCCGAGCGACCCTGTTCCAGCAAAACTGATGAAAATATCTAACAGGTGAAGGAAATGGTCTTAAATGATAGGCGCATTACAATAACAGAACTTTCTGACTCAATTAGGACTATCCTTTGGAAGTGTTCAAAAGCATTTTGAAAGACAATTTGGACATAAGAAGAATTGCCGCCAAGTTTGTGCCCTGCCTGCTTTCAAATGACCGAAAGGAAAGCTGTGTGATTGCCTGCACAGATCTTAAAGAACTGCTAGAAAATGACCCACAGTTTATGGAGAAAATTAATACTGGTGATGAAACATGGATTTATGGGTACGATCCAGAAACGAAGCAACAATCTTCACAATGGAAGAGTCCTTCATCTCCACGCCCAAAAAAGGCCACAAGTTCGATCCAAAGTGAAGTCAATGATGATTGTGTTTTTTGACATTAAAGGCATTGATACATAAGGAATTTGTGCCACAGGGTCAAGCAGTGAATCAAGTGTTCTACAAACAAGTGCTACAAAGATTAAGGGAGAATGTGCGACGCAAACGGCCGGAGAAATGAAGGAGTGGTGACTGGTTCCTGCATCATAACAATGCGCCCACGCACAAAGCCCTTTCTGTTTGCCAATTTTTGGATACAAATAGGATGAATACTGTTCCCCATCTCGCCTATTCTCCAGATTTGGTCCCAGCGGATGTTTTTCTTTTCCCGCGATTTAAAATGCGGCTCCGAGGACACTGTTTTGAGGACATTGATGTCATCCATTGCGAATCGCAGAAGGCTCTGAACATGTTGGAAGAAGTTGACTTCCAGCAGTGGCAGAAGTGTATCAACTCCCAAGGAGACTACTTCGAGGGTGACAGGGCAGATTAGACAAAACAAACTGTTGTGTAGTATTTATGACGTCATTCCGGGAACTTTTTGATCATACCTCGTATGTCTTTTTCGCTTCCAGTTTAGCGATCCGTTGTCCTAAATTTATTAACCAGACATCTGAAGTACTTCCATTTGGAACTACTGGAATACCAGGAAATGTCTCCCAAATTTGTCTACATGAATTGGTTTTTTATATATGTATCATACATAAAAATTCTTTGTTCAAGTTTGAATTTTTCAGTAGGCATTTAGTGGACTAATAACAAGACAAGAAAAGCAACAATAATAAAGTAATTGACACAAAACACAGATGTTTGAATAAACTTTCACTTTTGAGATGCGCATTGAACAAACTCTGGTGTTTACGGCCTGAACAGAAGGCAGTAACTGACAGCTGATAAAGTGTAGCCTTGAACAGGTCATTCGCCACTGGTCGGCTAGTGGAACATATTGAGGTCGCTGTAGTGCAAGCAAATCATTCATGCATGTGATCGTGGCTGGACCACAACACGGTCACTTGGTAGAGTAAGTGAAGTTGGAAAGTTGAATCAGATTTCATTGTCAAGGCTACCATCTTAGCGTTTACATGGCTAGTGTGTTAGAAATATGAAACTACAGAAAATGTGTTTGTTTTGTGTTGCAGACGAAAGCTGAAGGCGCGTTTGAACCTGGGGCGAAATGTTCAGATTTGTTACCAGATTCACAAAGACACAATGGCCAAGGCTGGATCAGTGACCAAGAACACATACACTTTATAACATCCTGTTTGATTAGGAACATTCACAAGACTGTATAACTCCTAATTTGTTGAGAGTGAGCAAATGAAAGAAGATATTTATTGAACAAGAGTGACTTCGTCTGAAAATCATGCAGTGTAAAAGAAATATGAATTATAAGTTTTTTGTTTTGGGATGGGGAGACCTGAAGCCATGCTTTTTGTCAAAATGCTGCTGTTGAACAATATTAATTTCTTTAGAAGTTATTAACTTATATTACAGAGTGCCCTTTTTAATGTAACCTGACATTTCATATACTTTATTTATAAGAAGTGATGTGTTTGTGTAAATATTACATAAATAGCCAGACAGTTTTGATACAAGTTGGCTACATTGTTATTATAACATAGTTATTAAGTTATTTCTAATACCAGCCATTTTAATTTCTGTGCTGTGTTGATAACTTTTTATTTGTTTTCTTCTTTCTATATTGCTTCCAAGATAACTTAAGAATGTGTAAATTTTTCAGTTATGGTTGTATAAAGTGTATTCAAATATTTTTCATTAAAATTAAATTGGTGATTTACAGGCTTTTAAAATGTTAACATTTGCTCATCAGGTGCATCCTGCACTCTGTGGGAGAACTTTACGTGTTGAGCCTATAATTTAATGCATGAATAGCTTGGGAATGTAATCTCTTGCTCAGATAACATCTACACACACACTAAATAGCCAATGGAATGTTCTGGAGTGGGGAGAAGGTTATCTCTCCAACTGCCACCAAATTCCCAATAAGCCGTGCATCACAATGGAAAGTCAATTTTACACATTGGAATTTCATTTTTTGTAACTGACCAATGAAAGTTTTTTCATGCGATTCCAATCCAGCCAACATCAAAACTGAATTAACATTTTTAAATGCAGATGCTATTCCTCTGGTCGTACTGACCTTCATTCCTTTATTAATAGCATTTATACTCACCGTTTGCTAATTTCTACTAGTTTTTGAGGCAATAACCAGTTTTGATAATGCTTTTGTTAGAAGATCCAACGCTCCATGATCTGCGGTCATAACACACATTTGCTAAAATTGTTTCTGGTTTGTGACGAGAGAGAGAGCTCTAGCAGCTGTGTCTGTGCAGTGAAGACATGCACAGTATTGTGACTCACTTCAGTGTAATAATTAATATGATCTCGCTACCTGTTGTGGCTTCAGTCTTCGACTCTGTAAGGAAATCAGGATTCCTGCTATTTTCTGGTTCTTGGGTCGGTTGTGGTAAATGATAAGACTTTAAATTATCAATCACTATATGAGCATTTAATACAACTTATAGTATGATTTTGATGGATTACAAATATTTCCTCGCATTAGTGCACGGCACATCTGTCTTGCTTCGTCATAAGTAACCCACTCCTAGCATGGCTTCCCTTTTCATTTATGGTTTCTGGGTAATGACGTCAACAGCACACATAGTAACTCGCATATATTGCTAGGCAGTTGACTTTTTGCTGTGTTTTAAAATATTTATACGCATTGTTAGCAACTAGATGTTACAAAATTAAAAGATAATTAAATAAATTTTAATTTATACACAAAAGCATTCTCACTTATGGTTTTATTAAACTTAAATACATGTTATTTTAAGTTCTTATATGGCATTCTTTTGCTCTTTGCTGAAATCAGTTTGTTTTTCGTAGGTTTGAATTATTGCTTTCCTTGGACATTTTATGTACGTTAAGAATCTCTAAATTCTTATTTCATATTTCAGCTTCGCTAAGGTGAACTAGTTGAACACAAGACTTCTTCAATCTCTCCTGCTGCAGCAGCAGTGCTCACTAAAGTTGCCATCACAAACTCATTTGTAGAATTGCACTTGCTAATTAACTACCCAACTCCTCTTGCAAGAATGCTCGCTTATATAGGCAGTAGAATCTTCCGCAGAATATTTTACAACTATCTCAACATACATTCTGGCGGAGGGGGGCAAAGAAACTTTCAGAAAGCTGTGGTTATCTGCCAATAGCACTTCCAATGTTTACAGTGGGCAAGAGCTTGCTTATCTCTGTTTACCTCCGACTCAGCACTGACCTCCCGATAACCTTGAGAGCCTTAACTGCTGCATCACAGTATGCATCAAATATGCTATGCCGAAGAATGAGAAAGTTAATGCTTTGCCACAACCTGGCAAACCTTCCTGTTAATTATGAACGTTCACTTTATAACACATGTACAGAGTGGTCCCTCAGCCATCTGGCCGGTAGTCGCGATGCATGTTCCGTGCGCTATATTCAGTGTATCTGTTTATTATTCTCATTATTGATACTGATACTATATTATTACTGATTTTATGTTGATTAATACGATATATTGTTTACCTATTGAACAAACATAATTACTTTTTATTTCATCAGTACTAACCTTTTTCACAGTCGGTGTTGAAAGTGTGTCCTTCAGCAGATAAACATTCTTGTCACCTTCTGATGAAATTACCATTCACATGCATAAGTTCTTGTTGCGTAATTTCCCTAATTTCTGTTTTTAAGATCGTCTATGGTGCGAGGATTATTCCTATAGACTCTTATTTTTGAGAGTTCCCCACAGATAAAAGTCACAGTCAGATCCGGCGATCAAGCCGGTCATAACCCTTTAAAGATTATTCTGTCATCAAAAACATTTTCTTCCGTTAGAACCCTTCGTTTCCTTTTACAACTTACAACATTAAATGATCCCGTTCTCTTCACTTTATTCACTAGATATCTGTTTCTCTACTCGGAACTGGAACACCAGGAAATTTATCATGAAATTGCCTACACACTTGTCTACATGGTTCGGTTTTCACATACGTGTCATACATAAAAAGTCTTAGTTCAAGCGAAAATTTGAGTACCATTTCTGGGTTGTAATAATCCGATTATTCAATCGCACACAAATACACATGCATCTCGCGTCTATACATAAGAAGCAATAACAGCTGACAAGCCTGCTGCCACATGTCCGATAAGTGGAAGAGCCCATGGCCTTGAGTTCATTCAGACGTATCACACAAGACTGCCGTGCAATTCCTGGCCAGAGCACTGAGGGATCGCTCTGTACGTTAACTTTGTCATTCTTATTTTGTTTATTGTAAACCAGTCTTAATTGCTGTTTTCGCCAACCAATGTTAAGTGATTTAACATTAAATTCTGTTTCCTAGAACAATGTTAACTGTAATATTGTGTTAAACTGTTGTACCATTTAACAAATGTATGACTGCAAACAAAGCTGTTGACACAGTTGCTGTATGTGGATATTTTTAATGTCGTTCCTAACTGAAGAAGAGTAATGCGTGATAATGAATGGGAACTTGGAAAAAAAGTTATACAGACTGTCAAAAGTGGTTGTAAAAGGGGTTAGAATACTAACCAACAGGAGCGTGCCTCTTTCTCCTATGTTACAAGTGTTGAGTACTTTGAGATTTTATTCTGCTGGCACGTTTTATTTAATTGTAGGTGATACAAGCTGCATTTCTAAAGCTACCATTTGTGTGATTATGTAGAACGTTTCTGAAGCAATTTTTGCTTTCTCTACCAAGTAATACTAGATAGAGAATGTAATTTGCATTCCACCCAAAAGTTTAATATCAGGATTTCACCAGAAATACATATTTTGGGGCTCCTGAATCCAAATAAAAAAAAAGCATTTTTAGAAGAAAAAGTCCCATGCATAACTTGAAAACAAAAAGTGTATAAACACCAAACTTGCTCTCTATTCTTGCTTACACTGATGTAGTTAACACATTAAATTATGAACTGAGTCTGTGTAGTTACACAATACATTACTTACCAACTTAGTATTTAGGTTTAGTACCTTCTAAAGATACGACACAAAGATTTTCAAGAAAATGCCCCCACGCAAACTACTCTTTACACGAAACATTTTTCGAAATTATTTTCTATAAAATGGTTATAATATTTTGATTAAGATACGATTTATTAATGATATTTACATGACAAGTAAAATGTATATTTTGAATTTTCAATGAATAGCCTCTGAAGTCCACTTCATTTGGAAGAAATGTTGTATAATCTTGTATAATTAGTAAACAAAAGCATACTACACAAGAAATGTAGATCTTTAAAACACAATTTATTTCAAAAAGTTTTTTGTGGCATAAGCTGTTTCTGAGGTATCCATTATTAATGGAGTTGAAGTCCTTTCAACACTCAGTTGTTTCTTGTGATGTCATGGAAAGGGTATGGAAACATGTTTTTTAATACTTGACTATCACTGTTCCCTTTGTATCTGTAATGAAATGTGTAATAAAGCTATTTCTAGAAAGACTTATTTGGATTAAAATGAAGCACACAGAGAAATAAGCTTTAATGATAGATGGTACAGAAAGTCATGTGAATGTAACACACCAGAAGCAAACAGTATTCTCAATCAGATCTTCTCCACTTTATTTTCAGTGTATGTCCACTGCCGGTTTTAAACGGTCTTCATACTTGGCATGTTTTGTGCTACATTTTATGTTAGCATAATATTACCGCAGTTTCTTACGGAACCTGGGTGAAACACATGCATTGCAGTTAAATTTTCTCCCATCCCTATTCTTGAAATCGTTTGCTGCACTCAATAATTGCTCTACACTTCTATAATTAACACCTTTTTCAATGAAACATTAATTATTCTGCGTCTGTAGTTTAAGTTATTGCAATAGTAACCTCAGACTATCAGGAAAATCACATGACAGTTGTCTGTTTCTGAAGCAGGGTGTGCTGCAGTTGCATTGGGGCCACCGCCTTCTTGAAAGCTGTTTGCAGACATTAGGTAAGAGTTGATGAAACACAGAAGTTTGTTGGTGAAGCCTGCCCTAAGTGTTTAAGGTAGCCCTGCAGTGTAAGAGCACAAATTTGTGTCCCAATTGGTCAGTTGGTGCACTCTTAAGGGGATGAAAGTAATGGTTAGGGCAAGTTTACGAAGATATAAAGTAACAGGTCCTTGTTGCTTAAGGGGTTGGAAATATCCATATGGTCGCAGAGTGAATGTGTTCCATTCACATGACTTTCTCTACAAACTATTCTCACTAAAGCTTATTCTTTTATCCACGTGTTATCAATAAGGATAACCTTTCATTATTCGTTTACACACTTCATTGCAGGTGCAAGAAGAATACAGTAAGCTGGTTGCTATGTGATGCAATGCTGTTCTCTTTGAATGAACAAAAGAAGAAAGAATAGCAATTTGCAGTTGAGAAAAGTATAAAGCATCTGAAAATTCAAACCAATAACAAACAGCATCTCCAAAATGGTTAACACCACAAAACATATTTGACATCAATTTTTGTGCCGTAAGATTTTGTCTATCTTTCATGGTTTACAAAAGTCACTCAGGGATTTCTGAGACTGTTCCCATAAAATTAGTAATAAATTTTATTTGTCATGAAAATACCTTAAACATATTGTGACTTCATCCAGTTTTTTCAACTATCACTGGTGATTCACTTCACTACTGTCACTTTATCTAAGATGAACTACTTCAATTCTCCGTCCCTTCATGCCAGATGGTTCACTTTACTCAGGAGTCAAACACAAGACCTCTAAAACCCGTTGTGCTGCAACCATGTCACAACAGTTGTCACCAATTTCCTCAGAGAATCATTGACTGACTGGCTCACTTGAACTTCACACTCCCTTATATACAGCTGCAGAGTTGTTGGAAAGTTTGAGAACAACGGAAGGATCACCCCACGGCTAGAAGGCCTTCCTGGAATTGTTTACATCAGCTGGAAACTCTTCTGACTAATCTGCCAGCAAGTGTTGTGTTGAAGGTCACAGCATCGCGACTGGTTTTGTCCATATCGTATTTTAACCAAAATTGTTTTGAGTCATTTTTAAGAAAATCAAAAGTGCAAAAAAAATTATTACCCATGTAAAGGGTAGTTTGGGGTGGGGGATTTTGTTGCACCTGAACTTATACCAAGTTTGGTATTTAATCAACTTTTTGAGTTATGCTATTCACAGATGCACGTTTTTGGCTCCGGTGGCATAGAATACAATACTATTTACTGTAAGTGTGAAGCAAAGAAAATAAAAAGCTATATAAGGAGTTGAAAATAAAGATGGCAGCCTACAGTTTTTGCTGAGACATAAAGTGTACCCTTCTAGAGTATTCAAATAATGCATTTTAAATTTGAGTAGGGGTATTTCTCTTTTTAGGAGATTAAGCACAGTTGTTTAATTAGGCACCTTCATACACTATTTACACTTTCTCCATTTTCAGCCTATGTTTGACTTCTGATTTGTTGTAGCCCTCTTGTGGTGGTTCCAGGGACTCAGTGAAAAATGTTACCATGGATTTTTTCAAAATTGAAAAGTCTGTTTTTGCAAATTCCTATTGGTTTGTTAATAGCTTTAAGAGTACGGAGTGGATTTTTAATCTAGAATTAAGTGGCTACTCTGATGTTTTAATGGTCTGAAGTGATCTATGCAGATGTGCCACAATGTTTGTTTGGAGGAACATTTTGTTAAAGCAGTCAAACATACTCTCTGCTTGTCTACTACTTACCTACAGTAAGTAGAGGAAGTGTTTTATTCTACCAAAAATTCAATATCAAGATTTCATTGGAAATACACGTTTTGTGACCCCCCCACCAAGAAAAACATTTTTAGAAAAAAAAAATAGGTCCCTATGTGTGTGTATCTCTGAATAGCATAACTCACAAATGAAAAGTCAGGTAACCACAGTTCAGCATCTTCCAGGGATGCAGCAGAGATTGTCAAGAAAATCTCACCACCCCAAAATACCATTTGCATGAGAAAATGTATATCTTGAATTTTCTGTAAATAGTTTTTTTTTTCTTTATAATTTATTTATGGAACCTCTTTAACTGCCGTGGTCCTTAGCGTCCCATTCTATATTGGGCATGAAAGACTGGTAATTTTGTTCAGAGGCCTCTATCAGGCTTGAGGTTCTTTTACGTGCCATAAGTATATGACACAGGACCACCAGCTTTACTTACCTTCCAAAGGAAGCCATGCTAAGGATTTTTAATGAAAAAAAAAAACATTGCCTTCTACCAGGTTTGAACCCGCGACCTTGGGAACTAGAGGCTAGCACGGTACCACTAGTCCACAGGACAACATCTTTTTCTGTTTACACCCCCCAGGACTTGCAAGCAGGTGCCTGTCTGGGAGCACAGACTAGGATCAGGGATGGCTGGTATGATGTGAAAACCCACCCAGATGCTGCTTTGTCTCCACCACAAATCCCACTTGCAGTGAAGCCGTGTTCACTGTTTCTGAAAGTGGAACGCTGCTCCACATTTTATAATGTATGGTAACTGGTCATGAGGTCACTAAAGTCTGCATTACAATCCTGTATTTCCTCAGCTTCGTGCCAATTAAACTGGCGCACACAACCTGAGATTCATTCACAAGAACGGGAAGCAAAACAACCAATATGCAATGCATCTGAGGGAGTCGGAACACATCCTCTAGTTTCATTTCCCAGCTTGACACTACAGGATCTAGCAGCTGTTCATAACAAGGCCGCCTTGAATAATTTCTACAGTGAGTGTCTAAGGTGCTCTGCCCAGGAAACAAGAATGAGAAATTTAAAACTTGACCAAGTGTTGCCAACATCTGGGAAAGCTTCCTGTTAGTTGTGAACGCACCCATTACAATATGTTGTTCACCAATGGCACTGGGGATTAATTGATCTGCATCATTTTCCCTCTGGCTTCTTCCCAATATAAAGTCTGTAAGTTATCAATTTTAAGGCCTTTGCATTTGGCTGTTTGTTTAGGATATCTTCACAGAGTGTGCACTTGGGTGTACGTAGGCATCGTATCTTATAGAGATGTTCTGCGAGGCAATCGTGGCCAGTTGCCAACCTAAATAAGGATCTTTATCTTTTAATTTATCTTCATCAAGTCTCTGCTGTCTTTTGAAATGTTGTTTAATATTATTTGTTTATTTATTTCTATTTGTCCTACAGGTTTTATTTGTTGTATTGCACCTTTCTTTGCTAATTGATCCGCATGTTCATTGCCCAAAAGTCCGACATGAGCTGGGATCCATTGTAGAGCGACACGATTTCTAGTTTCAACTGCTTTAATTAGGCTTCTTATTTCTTGTCATTTCATTATTGTAATTTACTATTCCATCTATGGCTGATTTTGAGTCTGATAAGATGACTTTTTTGTTTTATGTATAGTCTATATAAAATGTTCTGTAATGCTGCTTTTATAGCTGTTAATTTTCCATCATAGTGGTTTGAACATTTCATCTAATATTAGATACTTTTTTTTTTATTGATGAGGGATCCATCTATATATATTCGGAGCCATTCTTTTTCTGGGTATCTTTCATTTTCCGTAGCTATTGCTATGGCTCTCATTTCATCTGGTCATTCTAATGTAATTATATTCTACCCATTACAATATATGAATTTTAATTTTGTCGTTCTCAGTTATTGTGAAGCAGCCTTTAGTTATGTAGTTTTACTACACTTGTTTTATACTACCATGCTTCAAACATATGAGGGAATTGGACAAACCAAGTGGCAGAATAAAAAAAACTTTACTGTTTACATATGTGCACCAGTCATTCACAAATGTATACTTAAAGACTGAAAAAGTTACAAGGTATTCTGTAATTTCTGTCAAGCCCTGTAGCTCAAGTGTAAAAATTTTTTTGTGGCTGGCCAAGTCAGTATAAGGGATTGGGGCATTTTTAGAAGTTGTAAGGTAAATTTAATTTTTGCCAGTTTCTGTGTTATAAATTCTGCAATATTCAGACTAGATGGGTGGAGATTTCTACATAAGGTGTTGAAAATGATAGGGGTAGCTTTTTGAGAGTTGTAAGTAATTTTTGTTGTGTCCTGTAGTACAGTGAAGCCACAGATCGCTTCGCACGCTAACTTCTGCATTACTTATGATAGATGGGAACATACATTATGAGTACTAACCTTGTTATAAGTGGTGTCCGTCTGCGTGAACACATTCCTGGCAGCTTCGAATGAAATTTCCATTCATGCATAATTCATGTTTTTATATTGTCCTTAAGTCCGTGTATCATGTGGAGAATGTTCCTATAAACTTTATTTTTTAGGGATCATCACAAATGGATGCACCAATTTTGCCAATTATTTCCTGCATTACATCATCTCATTTTCGCTTCTTAGATTTAGCATTCCCGTTGTCCTAAATTTATTTATCCATGTCTAACAGTTTCTCTACCTGGAATTGTGTACACACGATTTGGTTTTTACGTAGTATCATAAATAAGAATCTGTTGCTCAGTGCAAACTGTGGACTAATAACAAGCAATAAACTTTCACCGTTGGCAGCAACTGAACAGGGCATGCACACCAGTTGCACATAAGAAAAGTCACTGCAGTAGTCAGTATGTGGCCACACCTTTAAATGACCGTACTGTATAACTGTTGAAAGCATAGGGTAGCATATCATTTTTCCCAAATCTAAAATGAAATTTTAGCGAACTGTGTTGATACCAACACGATGTGAAATTTCCAGTAACCCACTTTCCTCTCTACCTGTTTGGGCTGGAAGTTTGCTACGTTCACAATAAATCCTCTGGTATGATTGAATTGGGTGACATAAATATGAAGCCCAACTTAAAACCTCTGGAAGTATGTTGATCAGGAAGAGAAGTGCTTTCCAGGAAACATCAAAACAAATGGAGCAACTTTTAGATTACCCGTTTGCCCACCTCGTGATGTGGGGTGGGGGTAGCATGTTTGCTACCGAGTTCAAATCTTGATTACAGCAAGTTACCCGATAAGGTGCTTTCACAGGTTTTCCCTTATCCTGAAAGGATAAATATCAAGTAACTTGAAGCTCTATGGACCCTGGCATCATTTCACCCACTTTATTCTCATCTTCCAATATGACCTACCCAGTTAAAGCAAGTTAAACTAATTACATTCACATCACTTTCTCCATTCTCTATCGGTTATTAGTGGGTATACAAACTATTCTTATGAAATCTTATTTTTCTATATACTACATTTTAATTGAGATAAACCTTTGCAGAAATAGCTATAGTACACATTTACTTATAGACACAAAGAGAACAGCAGTCATCAAATGTTATAAGAACTGGACACTATTTGCTAGCCTTAAAATTCCACTCTTTGCATGCTCTCACGACAAACAGATGAAAATCGACAGGACTTTAAAAGAATGACTAAGTATTGAATAATTCGAACCATTAATAAGGGATATCTCAGAAATGGCTCACCACAAAATAAGTTGTTTAAATAAACTATGTGTTTTAAAGAGATCTACATTTTTTGTGTTGTGCATTTTCGTCACTTTCCTTAACGTTGACCAGTTATACACGATTACACAAAATTTCTTCCGAATGAAGAGGACTTCACAGGCTATTCCCAGAAAATTCAAGATATATATTTTATTTGTCATGTAAATATCTTTCATATATGGTATTTTAATCAAAATTGTTAGCCATTTTTAGAGAAACAAAAATTTCAAAAAATCTTCTATGTAAAGGGTGCTTGGGGGTGGGTGCATTTTTTTGAAAATTTTCATGTCGTATCTTTGGGAGGTACTGAACATAAAAATCAGGTTTTGTGTTAATCCAACTTTTCATTTTTCAATTATGATGTTAACAGACACATACAGCACTTTTTCCAAAAATGCTTTTTTAAGTTTAAGGGGGCCTTAAAACATATATTCCTGGTGAAATCTCGACATCAAATTTTTGGGTGGAATACAATACTTCCCCTACTTGCTATATGTAGTAGAGAAAGTAAAAAAGCAGACTCACTCTATTATTAACTGGTGCGGTACGAATGGGTTTTCAAATATCAAACAACAATAGCAAATATATTTCTCACCTTAACTTGGCCTAGAGAATAGGAATGTATTAGCCTCTAAGCAATGTTAGGCACTTTTGCTGCCTTCTCTTTGATCCTGTAATTATTATTAGAACCTGGATGTTAACCAAAGTGCCTTTTTTATGTACATGCCTAGTAGGGGCATAAATACTGTTGCAACTTTAACATGAAAAAGTATAATTTAAAAAACATTTTTAGATCAAATCTTTAATGAAAAATGAAGTACACAGGTTTCAACACTTAGGTTTGGAAATCTCCTTGAGCCTTTGCTTCTTTCACCATAGCACGCTTCAAACTATCAACATTGCAATATCTCTTGCTACAAACTCTTATCTCAAGTTTATTCCATAGACTGTAATCAGGACTTGCACCAGACCATTCTTCATATGAAATGACATCGGTAACATTCTCACACAACCAGCTCAAGTCCTGCTGAAATATCCAATTCGACCCATTAAACAATTCTGTGTTAAGCTGTTGAACAATTGGGTCAAGTACCATTTCTTCATACACTTTTACTGATGTTTTGACACTACTTTCACAAAAATGGGTGTTAAATCAGTGTAACTTATTTCCCACCATACCATAACAGACAGCAGATGATGGCTTGTGGAATCGGGAAGCAACTTCTTGAGCCATAATTGCATTCTTGGCATAACCCAATCATTTTGTCAGTTAAATCACTCTTCCAGTCTAATAGCTTCTCATTGGTGAAAAGAATGGTCTAGTGTTGGAACACTAGCGCTTTAAGAATACCTTTGATTTCTGCATCCTCTTGTTCTTAAATTTAGCAGTGAGAAAGTGTCCAGTGCGTCTATGATATGCCTTCACTCCAACTCATCCCTGTTTCATGCTGTGTCTAGAAACCTTCAATTAAAAGACAAGAATTTTTTTGTTTTCGTACAGGATTTCAATGCCTCTGCTCTAATGAGCTCTGGTGTCCTAATTGTCCTTGGATGGCCACTTCTTCTTGACCTGTCACTAGTACTTTGGGTTTCACTGTATCAACTGGTGGCATGATAGACAAACATTTTACTTATTCCAAGCTTTTTCAAGGTGTTGAAAATTTCTCGTGTAGCATTCCTACTTTGTGTAGTGCAATAACAGCTATTGCAACACACATTAGCACTGGCCTTCACTCACGTGTTTGCCTGTACAAACGCTAGGCACAGGGGACTTGCAAAGTTGGATAACACTATTTATGCTCCTATCAGGTATAAACATGTTTTGATGTATTTGGTATTAACAGAAGCAGTTCTTGTTTTGCCTTTTTAAGGTTTAACTGCCTATATAAATTATAAATTCCAATGTGTGGCTGTTTTTTTAAATAAACGTAAACTTATTTCTATTACATTCAGGGAACTAAATGAACACCACTTTACAGTGATGTGTGACCATCTTGTAATGTTTGCTATCTGCTAAGCTTTAGCATTTCTCTTTGAAAGTGTGTTCCCCAGAATCAGGAAAACATTTTGATCAATAGTGATGGTCAGTTACTGTCAAATGAAAGGAAAACATTTTGATCAATAGTGATGGTCAGTTACTGTCAAATGAAAGGAAAACATTTTGATCAATAGTGATGGTCAGTTACTGTCAAATGAAAGTGTGTTCCCCAGTGTCAGGAAAACATTTTGATCAATAGTGATGGTCAGTTACTGTCAAATGAAAGGAAAACATTTTGATCAATGGTGATGGTCAGTTACTGTCAAATGAAAGGAAAACATTTTGATCAATAGTGATGGTCAGTTACTGTCAAATGAAAGTGTGTTCCCCAGTGTCAGGAAAACATTTTGATCAATAGTGATGGTCAGTTACTGCCAAATGAAAGGAAAACATTTTGATCAATAGTGATGATCAGTTACTGTCAAATGAAAGGAAAACATTTTCATCAATAGTGATGGTCAGTTACTGTCAAATGAAAGTGTGTTCCCCAGTGTCAGGAAAACATTTTGATCAATAGTGATGATCAGTTACTGTCAAATGAAAGGAAAACATTTTGATCAATAGTGATGGTCAGTTACTGCCAAATGAAAGGAAAACATTTTGATCAATAGTGATGGTCAGTTACTGCCAAATGAAAGGAAAACATTTTGATCAATAGTGATGATCAGTTACTGTCAAATGAAAGGAAAACATTTTGATCAATAGTGATGGTCAGTTACTGCCAAATGAAAGGAAAACATTTTGATCAATAGTGATGGTCAGTTACTGCCAAATGAAAGGAAAACATTTTGATCAATAGTGATGATCAGTTACTGTCAAATGAAAGTGTGTTCCCAGTGTCAGGAAAACATTTTGATCAATAGTGATGGTCAGTTACTGTCAAATGAAAGTGTGTTCCCCAGTGTCAGGAAAACATTTTGATCAATAGTGATGGTCAGTTACTGCCAAATGAAAGGAAAACATTTTGATCAATAGTGATGGTCAGTTACTGTCAAATGAAAGGAAAACATTTGGATCAATAGTGATGGTCAGTTACTGCCAAATGAAAGTGTGTTCCCCAGTGTCAGGAAAACATTTTGATCAATAGTGATGGCCAGTTACTGCCAAATGAAAGGAAAACATTTTGATCAATAGTGATGGTCAGTTACTGCCAAATGAAAGTGTGTTCCCCAGTGTCAGGAAAACATTTTGATCAATAGTGATGGCCAGTTACTGCCAAATGAAAGGAAAACATTTTGATCAATAGTGATGGTCAGTTACTGCCAAATGAAAGTGTGTTCCCAGTGTCAGGAAAACATTTTGATCAATAGTGATGGTCAGTTACTGTCACATGAAAGTAGACACATCATTTATTTACAATGAACTACTGAAAAGTAAATTTCAGTTAATTTAGTGAAATTAGTGTCTATGTGTTTTCATCTGATGGAACAGTTTTATTGGTTAACAATGAAGCACAAATCTGGTCTCACTTCAAAGAGCAGTGATGAGAAAATAAGGGTACTTCCAACATCTAGCAAACAGTCACAGTTTTCATTAGGTTTGTGTAAATCCCTACTTGATGCCGGCAGAATTGAACATAACATTTACAGTAATATTTTTGGTAATGTGAAACAAAAATGTAGAATTTATAAGATTTTCAAACCAAATATTGGTTATTAAATATGATTATGACTTTTTAAAATTTATGTCTCTATTAAATTTACTATCCCTTTTTTGCCTACCTCTTTTCATTGTTATAAATGCCTATACATCCAGGCTCTATTTATGGCATATAGACTCCTCAACTTTCAACATTTAGGGAAACAATTTTCTCAATGTCAATATTCAACAAAACGGTGTTGAACTTGGTAGATATGAAAAATATATCACCCCCAATGTAGCACTTTAAAAACCTTCCACTTGGAATATAGCCTGTAATGTTTAAGAAAAATATTTTCCGTTGTTAATTATGAATATAGATGTCATATACTAGACACAATTGTCGCTCTTTATAGGTTTGTTCCAACTACAGATAGTTTGAGCTTGCACATTAAAGACCATTCTAACTAACTTCTGATTGCATTAGAATGGCACATTGATTCCAACCAGTAACCAGCGTCAAGCCTTATGTAGCAAACTGTATTTGTTTTTTGAACAAACTTCTCAAAAACACTATCCCATTCAAAATGAAATCAGGAATTTATCAAATTAACTGTGAAGATTGTGAGGAAAAACTATAAGAAATTTGAACACCAAAGAAATATAAAAAACAAACAGATAAGTCGGCAGTAGCTCACCACTTTTGGTTGGATAATCATGAAATTGGACAAGATATTAAATTGTTAAAACCTGTAACTTCAGCTTTAGAATTGGAAATTTGGGAAAATATTTATATTTACAAAAAATAAGTTCATTTGTTGAATTTTGAGATCCCACTGCTGAATGAACTAATGAAGTTAGGTAGAATTACCACTAGAGGGCATCAAGGTCACAATACATTGGATGAGGAATGGCAGCCAGGTATCAGTCACCAAACAGCTGAAGATGGACACGAATGTCTCCGAAAAACGTTTGCTGCTCTTAACCATCTGGCATAAGTGAAGCATGTTTTAGTATGTATATTGCTTCGAAAATTATTTTAATGTTTAATCATGTCAAATTTTAAACAGGAGGAAGACTTGCATCAGACATGCATTGATATTTCAACTTTAACTCTCTAGTGTCATGCGGTAGAGTGGCCAACAGCCCTAAAAGCGCCAGATACAAGCAGATCAGCTTTGAAAGTCCACCCTGCTGAGCGCCAGAGCCGATCACGTCAGCTTCCAAGAACCTTCATAGTAAAACTATTTCAATGACAACCTATACTGACGGAATTCACACCCTTGGAAAGGTTTAACCTTTTTCCTTTGACTGGTAGTTTTATAATGGTATGACTGTGTTTCACAATAGTAAACAGTCCCTCAGTATATGACTGTGTTGTGCACTTCATTTGTAAGCGGTTCTAGTGTAGTCTTACAGCTGGTGTCGATGACGAGAAGCTGTTGCAATATTTCAGACAATGGGAGGTTAATGCGGATGAGTTGATGTCCGATAGTGATTCTGATAATGGTGACATTATACCAGACCACCACGAAAATGGAGGCCTTTCAGCATCTCACCTGGAGATGATACTAACTTCATTGTCAACAATGGAGATGCTGTTTTATTTTTCTATTGTAAATTCCCTAAGCAAAGAATGGCTGTCTACAAGAAATAACATCAACACGGTTCTAATTACCAAGGATACTACAATGTCAGGTTGTTACCTGGAAGCAAGGTGTTGGTGAAGAACTCGGTGCATCAAGTGATGTGCAGCCACTCATCAGTGTGCAAATAACTATAGCCACGTCTCATTTTCAAGTTAAATTGAGTTTTATTTATGGATGCTGTTTAACTACTACAGCTCTTAGTGTCCCATTCTATATTTGGCGTGAAAGACTGGAAATTTTGCTTAGAGGCCTCTTTATCAGGCTTAAGGTTCTTTTACATGCCATAAATCTACGACATGGGAACACTGCCTTCACTTCCCTTCCGAACAAAGCCAAGCTAAGGAATTTCATGCCCAAAAAAATCCATGGTCCTCTGCCGGGTTTGAACCCACGACCTGTGGCAACTAGAGGCTAGCATGCTACCACGGAGAACAACACACCTTCATTTACTCATTTGTTAATAATATTGATATTAGTGTTATTTTAATATTAGAAAAGTGACAGTATAAAGAATAATTACAATGCCAAGTGTTCAGTCTAATCCAACATATTCCCGAGTTTGCCACCAAGGTGATTTGTTGGCGAGTACCCAACCAAATGTAACTAGTTTACTCTTTGCAGCCACATTGTTTCTGACCTCAACCCAGCACCAGAGAACACACTAACCACACACATTCCCCAGACAGTAGCCGACAAAATCAGTTGGAAACATGCTGACGATGAGAGCAAACCGTTCTCCGGAAACGCATTCAAAGTAAGAACCTTTTAGTGATGTAGTGTAACAAACTCCAAATCGTTTTATTTTAAACTTTGACACTGATTTAGTGTTTGTTTCAACAGTTACATAAAATTATAAAATCCGATGTAGATTCATTAAACGTATAAGCCAATCTACACAAATCTTCATGAAGAAATTCGAGTAACGTAATGATCATTCATAATAAATTGATTTAATTTACCTAAGGATGCCCAGATCTCGCTAAATCACATTTCCTACCGTACATAACGATACAGTTTCAATGTACACATTTTCTATCTTTATAATATTAGTTTAATTTACATTTGAATTTCGCCAGGATTACATGAATCCCATCACACAACTAAAACAATCATTCAGCTCATCATTGTCTGAGCAAAATGGCTCAATTAAACCTAATTGGACCAGCTGCCCTGACCGTGGTTTAGTGGGTGATGGTGTGCAGTGTAAGGCTCAATTAATCCTAATTGGACCAGCTGCCCTGACAATGGTTTAGTGGGTGATGGTGTGCAGTGTAAGGCTCAATTAATCCTAATTGGACCAGCTGCCCTGACCGTGGTTTAATGGGTGATGGTGTGCAGTGTAAGGCTCAATCCTAATTGGACCAGCTGCCCTGACCGTGGTTTAGTGGGTGATGGTGTGCAGTGTAAGGCTCAATTAATCCTAATTGGACCAGCTGCCCTGACCGTGGTTTAGTGGGTGATGGTGTGCAGTGTAAGGCTCAATTAATCCTAATTGGACCAGCTGCCCTGACCGTGGTTTAGTGGGTGATGGTGTGCAGTGTAAGGCTCGATTAATCCTAATTGGACCAGCTGCCCTGACCGTGGTTTAGTGGGTGATGGTGTGCAGTGTAAGGCTCGATTAATCCTAATTGGACCAGCTGCCCTGACCGTGGTTTAGTGGGTGATAGTGTGCAGTGTATGGCTCAATTAGTCTCTAGTTAGACCAGCTACCCTGACAATGGTTTAGTGGGTGATAGTGTGCAGTGTATGGCTCAATTAGTCTCTAGTTAGACCAGCTGCCCTGACCGTGGTTTAGTGGGTGATGGTGTGCAGTGTATGGCTCAATTAATCCTAATTGGACCTGCTGCCCTGACAATGGTTTAGTGGGTGATAGTGTGCAGTGTATGGCTCAATTAATCCTAATTGGACCAGCTGCCCTGACAATGGTTTAGTGGGTGATGGTGTGCAGTGTGTGGCTCAATTAATCCTAATTGGACCAGCTGCCCTGACAATGGTTTAGTGGGTGATGGTGTGCAGTGTGTGGCTCAATTAATCCTAATTGGACCAGCTGCCCTGACAATGGTTTAGTGGGTGATAGTGTGCAGTGTATGGCTCAATTAATCCTAATTGAACCAGCTGCCCTGACAATGGTTTAGTGGGTGATAGTGTGCAGTGTATGGCTCAATTAATCCTAATTGGACCAGCTGCCCTGACAATGGTTTAGTGGGTGATAGTGTGCAGTGTATGGCTCAATTAATCCTAATTGGACCAGCTGCCCTGACAATGGTTTAGTGGGTGATAGTGTGCAGTGTGTGGCTCAATTAATCCTAATTGAACCAGCTGCCCTGACAATGGTTTAGTGGGTGATAGTGTGCAGTGTATGGCTCAATTAATCCTAATTGGACCAGCTGCCCTGACAATGGTTTAGTGGGTGATAGTGTGCAGTGTATGGCTCAATTAATCCTAATTGGACCAGCTGCCCTGACAATGGTTTAGTGGGTGATAGTGTGCAGTGTATGGCTCAATTAATCCTAATTGGACCAGCTACCCTGACAATGGTTTAGTGGGTGATGGTGTGCAGTGTGTGGCTCAATTAATCCTAATTGGACTAGCTGCCCTGACAATGGTTTAGTGGCTGATGGTGTGCAGTGTATGGCTCAATTAATCTTATATTGGACCAGCTACCCTGACAATGGTTTAGTGGGTGATAGTGTGCAGTGTATGGCTCAATTAATCTTATATTGGACCAGCTACCCTGACAATGGTTTAGTGGGTGATAGTGTGCAGTGTATGGCTCAATTAATCCTAATTGGACCAGCTACCCTGACAATGGTTTAGTGGGTGATAGTGTGCAGTGTATGGCTCAATTAATCCTAATTGGACCAGCTGCCCTGATCATGGTTTAGTGGGTGATAGTGTGCAGTGTATGGCTCAATTAGTCTCTAGTTAGACCAGCTACCCTGACAATGGTTTAGTGGGTGATAGTGTGCAGTGTAAGGCTCAATTAATCCTAATTGGACCAGCTGCCCTGATCATGGTTTGAAGGGAGAACACTTGGATGCAATATAGTCTACCTTAAATTTTCCTGCTGCTGGATGATGGAATGCAGTGTAATGTGGGGCATTAAGTGGACAAGTAGGGATGTTCAAACTGGAAACATTATGGATCCCACTGTGCTGCACTTCCTCCTGGAGGTTTAGTTGACACAATAGGCCACAGTGTTCAAATCCTCCTCTGTATCTAGTGCCTACCTAGATCATATTGCTGCAGCACGATAAGCAGCACAATGGCTAAACCAAAAATCTTAGTTCAAATCCTGGTCATGAATCAACTTTTTACCTTCTCTTTGTACTTACAGTAAGTAGGGAAGTATTATATTCCACCCAAAAACTATACTGAAATTTTACCAGAAATATGTGTTGAGACTCCCTGAACCCAAAAAGGGCATTTTTATAAAGAAGGAGAAAGTGCGTGTGAGAGAGAGAACAGCATAAGTCGAAAACAAAATTTGGGTTTTTGTTCAGGATCTTCCAAGGATGTAACAATGATTCTGAAGGGAATCCCCTACTCCAAACTACCCTTTACATGGAATAGTTTTCATTGTTTCAATTGTCTCAAAAATGACTAATGATTTTGAATAAAATACCATGTGTTAAGATGAAAAATGTGTATCTTGAATTTTCTGAGAATAGCCTGAGAAGTTCTCTTCATTCTCAATGACTTTTGTGAAACAAAAGAGAGGAAAAAATATCTCACTACACAAAATAATGTAGAGCTCATTAAATCTCATAATTTATGTGAAATTTTTGTGGAGTTAACTGTTTCCGAGATTATCTTTGTTATTCATTAAAATATTCAAACAATTTATATACTTCTCTTAACTACAAATCTTTTTTACTCTTTTCTTTCTTTTTCGTGTTTATGCAAAGAGAACAGAATTTCAAAGCCATTAGATAGTGACCAGCTTTCAAAAGACTTGACTATTGATTTAGGCTACTGTATTCTTCTTCTACCTACATAACGAAATGTTAATTTGTATTAAGAAAGAGTAGATAGAATAATAAGCTTTAGTAAGAATAGTTTGTAGAAGAGTAGAGAAAGTCATGTGAATGTAATACTTTTAACATTTCCCAATGCTAAGCTAAATGTGTGACCAGTTCAAGTGTTCAAAATAATTTGTAATAAGGATTTTATCCAATTATGCAGCATCACAGAAAACTAATCAATGCCATTCACACACCTGTCACAATAAAATGACACTTGTATACCTGAGATACAAATGTAAAACTGCCGTGGAAGTATGTTACAACCTCATCAAGAATGTCAGAGGAAAAGGACCAAAATATACAAGGGAAACAAAATACTGTAGGGAATAATAAGCCCAAAATAAATGACATTACACCTTTTAGCTTACTCTTATATTAATGAAAATGGCTACAATACACTCAGTAGCTAATGTAGCAACATTTGTCAACCATCATTTATTTAACATGGGTCCTCCCCATCCACAATCACAGATCTTATCAGGAAGTAGGACAATTCTCTTGCACTGAAACCTGACTCTCTCAGTACAATATTATTAGTTCTTTTTTGTCATGATGCATCAAGTAACTGGCAAGCATTAACTGCAGAATACAAAAATAATTACACCAACTATGTTCATATTATTCCTTCCTTTTGCCCCTTGTTACAGGCAGCAGTTGTGGGGGGGGGGGGGGGATTATATAGCTGACACAATTCATTGCATTATTATGTTTTATCTGCATTACAAACTTCTTTATCATGGTTGCTCTATGGAAGTTAGGAGGCAGAAGAGCCATAAATGATTTTGTACTGTATTTCAAATACACAGAGAGCCAATTTTAAAGCCAAAAACAACACATAACCTTAAACAAATAAATGCTTCTCGTGGATTCATATATTTATAGAGGTAATCCCCCCCCACTTGTATCACAGCTTTACTTGCAGCAAGAACACTTAGCTATAGCTATACCAACTTGTTTAGAACATATCTCTTAAGAAACATTCTTCAACATGTTCCCTTATATCACGCCTGCCAATTTTATCCAATGCCTTCATTAATGACTTCCGTTGTCTCTCAGATGGATACTCCTGCTGAAACAGCTCCATTGCCTGCAAACCAAATACAATTATTGTATGCCACAGCAACAGTCATCCTTTCCCAAGCGGCATCAGATATACTTTACCTCGCGTACTTGTTGACGTAGATCCCGTGGATATTTGGTTTCAATAGCATCAATATCACCTTCTCTCATGTCCAGCTCTCTCACAAGATCCTTCCAGTCTGTTCCAATGTCTCTACAGACAAGCTTCACAACTGCAACAGAACCCAAGTTGCAATTAAATAGTTTATTAACATGTGCTTCTACTAGGTCAAATTTAAAAATCCAAGACATATTTCTGGGAGGATTTTCCAAATCAGTTGAGTCGGCGACCAACTGATGATTCTCACCTAATTTTGCATAGGTAACCTTAAACACAAGGAGAAAAAGACTATCTTGCTTGCAATTTGATATTGTCACACAACCTTCTTCTTCTCCCTCAGGCTATATACATTTTTTCATTAAGAACTTTAAGCAAATATATCTATATCTATTTTAACAGCTAAACAAAACAGACATACCATCGCTGCTACTTCTTTGTTGTATATTGAGATAAAATAACGCAAAGGATTTGACAATCATACATTTTAAAGCTCGTTCACTGCCACTCAAGAATGGTAACCAGAGTAGAAACAAGAACAGGAAGCAATACACCATGCGATACATTGGTTCACAACAGCTCGGTAATGAGAACAGGAATGCATATCGATCACAAAGTGAAGGTCGATTTTGCGGATTGGGATTTTGTTTGTTTTTAACTGACCAATGATATTTTTTTCATCTACTTGCAATGCCAAGCCAACATGAAAATTCAATAGAGTGAACATTATCTAAATGCATATCCATTACATTTCCGATCCCTCTAGTTGTACCAAGCTCTCCTTCCTTTATTTAATGGCATACATTAAAGTTGTTTACTGTTCTTTTTTAATTTCCACCGGTATTTGCTGTTGTTTATAACTTTTGTCATTGTTTTTGAGGTGCTAGCAAGTTTTGAGTTGCATATAAACAAACTACAAATGACCCTTTCACCAGAGGAACCAACGCTCATTGGATTTGCAGGTGTCGGGATGAGGTTAGGAAGCACATTTACTAGTAATTTCTTCCAGTTTCATGTTTCCAGCTTGCGACTATTAGCGGCTGTTTCATGTTATGGCCACCTAGAATAATCTCTAGAGTGAAGAGTCTAATATACACAATATGGATCTAATATGCCATGCCCGAGAACAAGAAAGTTAAAAGTTGGACAACTCTTCTTTCCTGTTCCCGGAGACCGGGAAGGGCTTCCCGTTGATTGTGAATGCTCCTATTTGAATACATGTTGTGGCAACTCTGTAAGAACATATGCGGTTATGGCAACATTGTTTGGTCTATTTTAAGTTGGCAGTACGGACCAGTAATGGTGCAATAAGAGTGGGGGAAAGCCAGTTGTATATTGTGGAAGAGTCTATGCAATCCAGCAATCCAGCAATCGAGAACAGGTCGCCCAGGTTTACCTGGGCGGAATATAATCGCCACAGTACCTAGCCGCATATTCGGCTTTACCTGTGCGATAAAGGAGATTTAAAAGAATATACACAAGCTTTTGATTTATGTCTGTCTTGGGCGGGGTTTAGCTTTCTGCACTACCATTTGGCTGGGTCTCGGCGTTTCCTCATGGGCGGACTAGCGACCATGCGGTGACCAAGCCCAATGCTGCTTAACTTGGGCGACCGCTTGTGTGGTCGTCAAGCTAAGCAGGCCGGCATGGCAGCAAAGCAAGATGGGAATGCAGGTAATAGGATAGGGGTACTCAAGTTGGCGGCAGGGCGGATCGCTGCTAAATGGTCACTCATCCAGCTAGCGACCGGGCCCAATGCTGCTTAACTTGGGGAAGTTTGTGAAATGAGGGATTGGCAACCTCAGCCTTGGGGGCCCAAGCCGTCTTTCGGCAACCGGTAACTCTTCCTCCGCCGTGGTGCCTTGTGGTCATAGCGGCCCAAAGAGTTAACCAGCAGGTTGGGGTGGTAGGTGAGCTTCGCGTACATGGTGCGGGTTCTCTCCCGCACCACGTCCACGATGTATGGGAGACCGGAATGGGTATGTAGGATATGTGATGGGAATCTACGCCCGGTATCATAGATCATCCGAAGCGCCCTGTTCTGAACGGTTTGCAGTCTGCGGATGGTGGTCGCTGCCGCCGATCCCCAGACCTCGCAGCCGTAAAGAATCAGGGGCGGGATAATCGCCTGATATAGGCGTAGCTTGAGGCATATGGGCATTGTGAAACGGAATACAGGGTACAGCTGCCTGAGCGCAGAGTGGCTGAGGCCGACCTTTGCCCTGACATGTGGCGCGAAAGTGAGGCCGCGGTCGAGCGTGACTCCGAGGTATTTGGCTGAGGTAACTCAGGGGATTCTCCTCCGCCGCAACCTCAGAGGCCGCTCGGGCCGCCACCGACGGACCTTCGCCAGGAGAAGCGCAGAGCTCTTCCCCGGGCTGATGGCCATCCTCCACTTTTCGCTCCACCTGCCAATGGCTCGGAGCTGTCGCTGTAGTGGAGGGAAACAGAATCGGGCATTCTTGTTCTGTGCCATTATGAGGACGTCGTCGGCATACTGGCACGTAACAGTCCTGGGTTCCATGGGGAAGTCCGACATGTAGGCCGCGAAGAGAAGCGGGGACAGTACACTGCCTTCCGGGACTCCAGCGGCTATGGGACGGACTGAGGAAACCTTCCCCTCCACTCTCACCCTGAATGTGCGATCCCGGAGGAAACTGCTTATCAGGGCGAGATAGGCGGGAGGGATGTCTGACTCCTTGAGTTTGTACAAAAGGCCTTGGTGCCACGTCGTGGCAAAGGCCTTCTCTACGTCCAGCAGCACTGCTATGGTCTTGAAGTTCTCCTGGAAGCCCAGGGAGGCCTTCTCGGCCAGTCGCAGTAACTGCAGGGTTGTGGAGTCCCATGGCGAAAACCAAACTGATGGTCCGGGAGGAGCTGCCTTTCCTCAAAAAGAGGTGTAAGGCGGGCAAGGAGCAACCGCTCAAAGACTTTTGAGACAGTTGGGAGCAAGCTGATGGAGCGGTAACTGCATGGAAAGACTGGATCCTTGCCGGGCTTTAAAATGCATACCACCCGCGCCTCCTTCCAACTTGTTGGAAAGTGACGGAGGTGAAGGCATGCATTGAAAATCCGGGTCAAATGGATGACGGCCTTCTTGGGAAGGTGCTGGAGCATGGGCGCCGTGACGCCGTCATGTCCAGGGGATTTATTCGGATTGAGTTTTCGGATTTCGGAAGCCACCTGTTTAGGGGTGACTATGGGAAGATGGACCTCCTCGTGGCGCGGTTGTGGTTCCTCATAGAGGTAGTCCACAGTCGCTTCCACGAGCTCAGTAAAGTCTTCGTCCTGGGGGTCCTCCCGCGGTTCGAATTGGAGTTCTAAATGGTCTGCAAACACTGTGGCTTTCTCGCGGGGCTCGAAAGCGAGTCTCCCGCGAGTGCCGTGCAGAGGATGCTGGTACTGTGTCTTATCCTTCCTCAAGGATTTGATTATCCGCCATGGTTTCTTCTCCTGCAGGTTTACGGTCTCCATTGTTCTTTCCCAGGCCACCTTCCTGTGCACACGGAGCAGTCGCCTTGCCAGGGTTTTGAACCGCTGGTATACTGCCCCTATCCTGAGATGGCGGAAACGCTGCCATAGCTTCCGTACAGTTGCCTTGGCTTTTAGCAGCTGCCGGAGTTCATTAGGGATGGTTCTCGGGTTGGGGATGTCAGACGGGATGCGGTGGGTATGTGCACGTACCGCATTCAGGATCTATTGGGAGAAGTCTGCCGCCGCCGCCGCTTCCAGCGCATCGATGGAATCGATGCGTGGCCGCGGGTTGACAGACCGGTTCAGTTCATGGATGGCTGCATTCCAGTCGACCTCGTTTACCCAGTCTGGGCTGACCAGTGCTGGCATTGAAACGTTGGAATCCACCAGGACAGGGTCATGGTCGGAATCCAGCTCGTTTACCGCCGAGAGCTCTAGATAGAAAGGAATGTTTTTGGTGATCATGTCGAGAATATCCGGCCTGCCGCGGGCCGGATAAAACGTAGGCCCTCTCGGTCCGTGCGCGATTAGGCTTGGGTCTCCGCTGATGAGGCGGTAGAGTCCGCGGCCTTTCTGGTTAGCCGTGCGGCTGTGCCAGAGCCCGTGCTTCGCGTTGAGGTCTCCTGCAATGCATACCACTGGGTGTAGGTTGAGTAGGGTTCGGTAATCTGCTTCATAGAAGCGATGGTCTGGGGGGTCATAAACCGCTATCAGCAAAGTGTCTAGGCCGCCAATGGCAAGCCGAATGGCACAGGCTTCCACATGCTGTAGTGGAGGGAGAGGGAAGGGTGTATGCGTGATATGATTTTTTATGAATATAGCTGTACCGCCCCCCGGTCGGCCGACCCGATCTTGCCGATGGGTGACGTAACTTGGCAGCGAAAAGTTAGTACCAGCAATCAAGTGTGTTTCACAGACCATTAGAATATCAATTCCGTAGGAGTTGACAAACTCAAGTACGCTGGGATAATGCCCCCTTAATCCGTTTGCGTTCCAGAACGCAGCTCGTAATGGCCTCCGGACGAGTCTGGCAGCCATTACGAAGCAGAATTAGGGAACAAATGCTCCAGCGTTTCGAGCATGACTTTATGCTTTTGCATGGGGCTCAACTGCGGGTTGGCTAGCTGCAGTTTGCAGTTCCTGAGTGCAGGTAGGGCCCTTTTGATGAGATCACCGAACCACAGGGATAGGGCCCGGAATTCTTCCATGTCGCTCTGTGAAATTGTGTCTCCAAAGCCGGTCATCGAGACCGTCGATGTAGTTGGGAGCGTCGGTGTTGCGGTCACTGCCGCGGCCGTTGGTTGTTGTGCCGCCACTGTAGGCGGGGCTTGTGGCTGTTGAGCAGCCGGGACCTGTGGTTGGCCCGGCTCGGTGCTAGAGGCAGGACCTTTCTTGCTCTTGCTCTTGCTCTTCTTTTTATTTTTCTTACGTCGAGCTGACTGACGTTGCTGTTGTTGTTCCGGCTGTGGCACTTCCTCTGGTAACATCGCCGGTGTTGTTGGCGCCACTGCAGCGCTCACCTCCTGAGCCGAAGCTCCCTCCACGCCTTGCAGCGTTGTCTCCGCCTTCTTGAGAGCGGCCGCAAAGGAGACTCCCGGTCGGACTGTAGCCGGTGCCGGTGCTCCTTGTCGGCGGTTCTCGATTATCCTCTGCCTCGCCACGCAGCCCTTGTAGACACTGACATGGTCCTGGCGGCAGTTGGCGCATGTCTTCTCCTCGGGTGTCTTTTCGCAATCCCACAGAAGATGGGGTCCAGCACAGCGCAGGCATGCAAGCTTGCGGTGGAAGAGTCTATGACGCTAAGTCTGTCTCTTGTGATGTAACGAGTAGTGCACATGTAGGAGGACGCTCCGTCAAACAGAAGGTAACATGTATCGTTTCTAATTTGTAATTAAATCCTTCCATCTAAACTTTTACCATGTAATTTAATAATGTAGATAGATCCTTCTTTCCTTCCACATAATGACCTAGGGATATTTTAAGAATTTTCAGGTGTTAAGGAACTTTGTTGAGCTCACCCCGTCAGACCTTGTGTAGATTGCTTTGATTTAAAAATCTGGTACCATGCTCTACCCCCTGTAATATGTGAAAAATGTAAGAGGTTATGACAATATTTCAATTTGCTCGTTGGTTATGAATCAGCCTTTACTTGCGATAGGCAGCGGTCCAGGCCTCGTGAGCCAACTTTGTGACTGGGGGATGTGTGATGCTGGCCCCCATATCGGCTGAATGATCGCCCACCTCTGCCATGCGTAAGTGGGGCTGTAACCTACAGGATATCTGCATAGTCCTCAAAACATTGCCAACTTAACAATAATAAATAATATCAACATATTCAGTGATCATACTCCAATGTTCAGATGTAACAAAGTGTACGTTAACATCTATGTCAGTGAGGTAACAGCAGAGAGACGAAATATGTACCAGTTCCTTCTTCTTCATATTGGCAGGAGAGAGGTGTAAGTTCTGTTGGAATTAAGGTTGCTTCACAATAATGCAGTAACGAGGATGGGAATACACATCAATGACAAATTGGAAAGTTCACCTTGTGCACCGGGAAGGCAAATGACTACATCCAATGCAGGTTTACCGATGTCATAATCTCATAGAGCAAACGGATTGGCATTTCTTCTCAGGTGTATGGTAGTGACACCATCATTCATCAAAAAATCTGGACCTTCATTCTTCATTTCCAATAGTCAATAGCAGACTTAAGCTTTGTTCTCCTTCTGGGCCTGTGTCAAGTCCCGTGTGCACACACCTTTCTCATATCCAAATCGTCATGAATAATGGTGTGCAGCCGAGACCTGTCTGCCATTCCAGCTCATCAGCCAGAAACAATGTCATTGTTCCTCAGAGACCACATTCTTGCATGTAGATTCCCAGCAATCCAGTTGTAAACAGTCTTTTGTGCAAGAGCTTCTTGCCACATACCGCAGTTAAATGATTCCTTTCTTCCATCTTGTTCCTGGCTTTCTCCACTAAACAACAAACAAGCGCTGTCTTTTCACAACTGCCATCTAGCATCTATGTGCTGTAATAGTATTAGTTCATCGTACCACGAGAGGATCTGCCCATAAATTGACCTGTATTTTTAAAAGAATGCAATTGTAAATCATTTCCAAACACCCGTCATATAAAACCATTCTTATCATTATTTAACACCTAATACCATCCTTACCTAATACAGTTTTTCTTTTTACCTAAAATCTTTCAAAGTTACATGAAATTACTGCAATAATTTTACAACTAATTACCAATAAAATGCAAAATCTGATATTTATATCAATTTTTCTTTAATTAATGCAAAATTGTGTGGTGTCTAATGATAATCAAGTATCAACTCAAGACTGCTTTAAGTGAGACACAAACATAATGCTGCTGGAGATAAACACACAACAATAGATGTGATTCCCTCCCTGATGCTGCATAAACTTGAA
The DNA here is from genome assembly GCA_030765065.1 of Deroplatys truncata. Taxonomy (NCBI): domain Eukaryota; kingdom Metazoa; phylum Arthropoda; class Insecta; order Mantodea; family Mantidae; genus Deroplatys; species Deroplatys truncata. The sequence goes on from CM060981.1 coordinate 15,840,442, forward strand.
GTGAAAACTAAAAGAAAATGTTTAGGATGTACTGACCTTCAGGGGAGAGAGCCACTTGTGGTCGCTGCTGAAATCTTGACTGGTACGAGCTTTCTGATGAAGAGTAGTTGGTTGTACTGCTTCTGCTGCTGCTAACTGCAAACAAAACACAGGCTTCAGCAAACAGATATATATATATAGTATTCTGACTACCCCATCCTGTAACATTACAAGCTGCATTTCTCACTTGATAACAAGCAGACCTCATTACAAAATTGGTTATTGCTTTTTCTATAGCAAGTAGAGGAAGTATTGTATTCCATCCAAAACTTCCATTCCAAGATTTCAACAATATTATTATAATTATTATAATAATAATAATTATAATAATAATAATACTCTAGCACTGTTTGTTGACTTCAAAAATGCGTTTAACACAGTACGGCGAGAAATGCTACTATACAAGATGATGACATGGCATTTTAGGCCACTGGTTTCAAACCTTCCTATCCCAAAGATGGTTTGCAGTACAATACAAAACAGCCACATCTAAATGGAAACAAACGAGAGTTGGACAACCTCAAGGGCCTGTTACAAGTGCCATTCTGTTCAATATATATATATATATATATATATATATATATATATATATGAACGACCTAGTAGATATACTTAAGAAAATAGGTAACATACAAGTAGTAATGTTTGCAGACAACGTGGTAATATGGACTTCAGAAAAGAACATAAGATCTGGGAAACATCACAAAAAACTACAAACAACAATGGAGAATACAATCATAACCCTAGAACAGTGGACTAATAATAACAATATGGAAATAAATACTCAATATCAACTATTCACAATGCAGCATAAAACAGAAAATATATGCCTGCAAATCAACAACACAAAACTACAAGAACGTATCTAGGGATAGAATTAGATCAAAAACTATCAATGAAAGAACATGTATACAATGTAACAAATAAAATCAACAAAAAGAACATTTTAAAACGTTTAGCAGGAATAAAATGGGGTAGAAAGATGGACCTCCTTAATAATACATGTAAAACATACATAAAACCTAACCTATTGTACGGAGGAGAACAACTAGCAACAGTAAACAAGAAACTTAAAAGTAAACTAGAAATTTCACAAAATAATTCACTAATAACAGGAGCTGTAAAAACAACACCAATCACAGTACTACAAAGCTTCACAAAAAACATGGCTATAGAATTGGAACATGAGTTGAAAGCAATTACTCTAGCACAAAAACTGCAAGTCAATGGAAACAGATACAAGTGGTACCACACAGCAGATACTATAAGTAATTTAAAAACTCAAATAAGCTTCAGAACATATATTAACAACTTAAAATACAAGAATATAATTACAACAAATATAATTGTAACAAAGGTAATGAGTCCAATAGAATGTATTGATATACAATATCAGAATGACCTGATATATACAATACACCAGATGAAATGAGAGCCATAGCAATAGCTATGGAAAATGAAAGATACCCAGAAAAAGAATGGCTCTGAATCTATACAGATGGATCCCTCATCAATAAAAAAAATGCTGGTGCAGGAGTATACTGTAAACATTTTGCACAGTATCTAACATTAGATGAAACGTCAAACCACTATGATGGAGAATTAACAGCTATAAAAGCAGCATTACAGAACATTTTATATAGACCATACATAAAACAAAAACTCTGATGTGTTACACTCACACGACTTTCCCTACTCTTGTACAAACTATTTTTACACATGCTTATTCTCCATATGCTTCATGTTAATCGAGATGTTAATCTTATTGCTAATTTTCTTGGAGGAATTGGTAGGCTTTAAGCGATAGTCAAATATTTTAAGAGCTGGTTGCTATGTGGAGTATTCCATTCTCTTTGCATTACCAGGACAAAAAAAAAAAAAATGAATAACGAATTCCCATTTGAGAAAAAGTATAAGTATTGGAAAATTTAAGGGAATAACAAGCAATATCTCGAAAATGGTTCACTACTCAACACAAATATATATATACGATATAAATTGTGTATTTTAACGTGATCTACGTTTTTTGTGTAGTAAAATTTTGTCTATCTCTTATGGTTTACCAGTTATGCAAAAGTCATTCACAATAAAGAATACTTTTGGAGACATTCCCAGAAAATTCAAGATATACATTTTATTTGTCATGAAAGTATCTTAAATATATGATATTTTAATCAAAATCATTAGAGCCATTTTTGAGAAAATTAAAATTGTCGAAAAATGTGCCATGTAAAGGGTAATCTGGGGTGGGGGGGATTTTCTTGAAAACCTTCGTGTCACATCTCTGGAAGATGCTAAACCTAAATATTAAGTTTGGTGTTTATCTGACTGTTCGTTTCTGAGTTATGCTGTTCACAGACACACAGATAGAAACAGACATGTTTCCAAAAATACGTTTTTTAGATTCAGGAGGCCTCAAAGCATATATTTCCAGTGAAAGCTTGGTATCGAATTTTTGGGTGGAATGCAATACTTCCCCTACTTACTATACTAGTAGAGAAAGTAAAAATAGTCATCTTATCAGACTCAAAATCAGCCATAGATGGAATAGTAAATTACAATAATAAAACAACAAGAAATATTAAAGAAATAAGAAGCCTAATTAAAGTAGTTGAAACTAGAAATGTCACTCTACAATGGATCCCAGCTCATGTTGGACTTTTGGGCAATGAACATGCGGATCAATTAGCAAACAAAGGTGCAATACAAAAAATAAAACCTGTAGGACAAATAGAAATAAACAATTAAATAACATTAAACAACATTTCAAAAGACAGCAGAGACTTGATGAAGAAGATAAATTAAAGGATAAAGATTATAAGAATATTAAAGATAGAAGATGCCAAGGAAGACTGCAGTGGCCTTATTTAGGATGGCAACTGGCCACGATTGCCTCGCAGATCATCTCTACAAGATACGATGCCTACCTACACCCAAGTGCACTCTCTGTGAAGAAGATGTCATCCTGAACAAACAACATCTCGCCAAATGCAAAGGCCTTAAAAGTGATAACTTACAGACTTTATATTGGGAAGCCAGAGGGAAAATGATGCAGATCAATTAATCCCCAGCGCCATTGGTGAACAACAGATTTCAACAGAAATGCACGTTTTGACACTCCCTGAATCCAAAACAAGCACTTTTAGAAAAAGATATGTGTGTCTGTCTGTCGAAACAGTATAACTCATAAACAAAAAATTGAATAAAACCAAACTTGGTGAATGTCTTCAGTGTGGCATGTAATTGTAATATAATATATTTTTGTGAGTGCTAACATATTCCTTGTAATTTGTTGGAATTTTCAAAAGGTAAGTTGCTATCCTGGTCATGCAAAGCCATCTTACTACACAAAAAATGCAGATCTCGTTAAAGCACACAATTTATGGATACCTCTTAATTATCACATAGCCATCTGCTTTTCAAAAATCTGACTATCACTTCAGCCTACTGTATCCTTCTTCCTACAAGGATGAGTAAATGTATAATGAAAGTTAATCTTGATTAACAAGAAGTAGACAGAAGAATAAGCTTTTCTAAAAATAGCTTGTTGAAGAGTGAGTAGACAGGATCATATGAATGCAACACATCAATTTTTTTATGGCAAAACTACTCTGTACCTAAAACTATCTGATGTATTACATTCACTTGAGTTTTTCTGCCCAGTTAATACTCATATAAAAGGTTATTTTTTATCTACTACTTCCTGCTAATCAAAATAAACATTTACAGAAATGGTATCAGACAAAGTTCTGTGTATGTCAATAAGGTTATAATGTGTAGGAGAAGTTGTCTCAACAAAGGAATCTGGCCTACCTATCCACTTGCCTCATTTATATCTGGCAACATTTTGAGGTAGGTTCTGCCAAAGTTAAGGGATGTGCACTCACTTCCTTTGGTGTAAACACCGGTTGCTAACTAACCCAAATTTATATAAAACAAAAAAAAAAAACCTAGCCTAACCTCCTGTAAATCAGAAAGCTAAGCTTATATCGTAAACATTGCTAAGGAAAGCACAAAGCTTGCATGCTTTGTTTGCTGTGTTTTGATCTACAATGTTGGTAATAGCAGGAAAGCTCCCATAGTGCCTTGGGTGGAATGCATGTGATGCCAATTGTTTATGTTAGCGAACTTATTTGTGTTAATTTTGTTGTCCCAGTGTGTTAAACTGTGCAAACAAGGATAGATGTGTTTATTCACACATCCTAAGCAATTCAGATGTTGTTAGTACAGCGATCGCGGGCCTATTGACAGATACAGAACAATATCGATGGTTTCATTTCACAATTTGTTGTAGACACAACTGATTGCTGTCACAACTTACATAATTACCACAGCATCAATTCACACACATACTAAACCTAAGGCTAATCTTAAATCTAGAAAAGACAGGACCTCTTGGTTTCACTGCAGCCTTCTACACTCTATGTTCACCTTCTACTTGTTCTAACACAACAATAAGTTAGTGCATGAAACAAATTAGCTTTTAAGTCCATAAAGGAGTTTTTCTGCCAGCAAAATTCATAAAGTAGTTTAGTAGTAACACCACATTTTTCTTCTTTTTTTTTCTGGGGGGCCCCACTTCTGCATAGATACCAACACTGAATTTCAGCCCCAAGTTTGGTATTTATCCAACTTTTTGTTTTTAAGTTATGCCTTTTTTCTGTCTGTCCCTCCCTCTCAACCCCTCCACACACACCAAATTACATTTTGCTAATGGTTTTATTATATGTACAAACAGCTGGTATGGAAGTATAATTGTAAAATTTGTTTTAAATATGATTTTGTTCATTTTGTGCACATAGAGTTCAAGGAAATGTGGTAATGCTATATAATAGCGGCTAGTCGTCTCCTATGGATGACGAAGGCATGATGTTGGTGGCTCTTGCACTGCCAACCAAAACATCATCAATGCGCTGAGTATAACAACATGATTTCATAGAATTAGCTAAACACCAATGCATGTGAAAACCTATTTTTCTTTTCCATTGGATTGGTTGCTTTTGTGTAGGAAATAGATCTAGCATGTGCTATAATTATGAAATTTGGTATTTTTCCAGACATCTTAGACATAAACACTTTTTTTAAAGATATTCTTATTTAGATTCATGAAAATCAAAAATATGTACATTTGGTGCTTTTAATAAACATATTTTTTTCCTTGTGCAAGAGAGAGAGTGTGTGAGTGTTTGAATGAATGTGAGAGAAATGGCGTGTATACAGTAGCTTAGCCAGAAAATGATTAACGGGGGTTATGTAAAGGGACCCATTTTTTAAACAATTTGTATCAATTCAAATAATAAATATGAATTAATTCTGAATTTAAATAAATCGATTTTATATTCACACATTGAAGTGCAACTTCCCGAGGTCGTGGGTGCAAATCCAGCGGAGGGTGATGGATTTTTTTTGGGGGCGTAAAAATCCTTAGCATGGCTTCCTTCAGAAGGAAAGTACAGCCGCTGGTCCCATGCTGTAGATTTACAGCACATAAAACAACCTCAAGCTCGATAACGAGCCTCTGAGCAAAATTACCAGTCATTCAGGCCCAATATAGAATGGGACATTAAGGACGATAGTAATTAAAGAGCGTCGATAAATAAAACTCAATTTTATTTATTAAGGTGCAACATTTGGAATTAGAATTAGGATAGCATATTTTGCGTATTCTAAAAGGTAAATGTGCTGTGACATGAGAATTAACGACCTCTGTGAAGTAATTTATATACTGCCATTTCACTTCACTACAAAATAAGCTTCCAAACTGTGAAATGTTGCACTAATTTGGAAATCACTCAAACTTAACACTGGAACAAAGACATCTTATCATGGTTATACCAATGCCATCTACAGTTTCTGTTGCCATCCCCTTTGGTCATATTGTCCAGCACTACCAATAATACAATTAGGAAGCATCTCATTCCCAACACCTAGAGAGGTTCTATTGAGTGACTCAGAGATGTGCGAGAGGTGTAGAGAGACGAGTGTGAGATGATAATTCACTCTACACATTATATTTGGGTACACAGATCTCCTGCTTACTGCACGGTTGGCAACAGTCACATAGCAGAAGACTAGCTGCTTTTATACAGCATTGGGGTAAATTGTCATACTGTTTCCCTCGTTTGTGTCACTTTTGCCCGCATTAGGTCTTACGCTGCTCTAACGTAATGCTGCCAACATATGAATAATGTCACCGAAGCCGGTAAAATACTCAGCCTCAAAGCGTAGCCGAGAGATTGAGGGCCCTCAGCCTCAAAGCGTAGCCGAGGGATGTTTTTTAGAAGGAGAGGAGTGCAGCAAGTTGCGGCGAAGCGACGACAGAGCGTAGCCCAGGGATCTGCGCGTCTAAAACTCCAATGATTCACGTTCACAAAACAACAGCACATCGCATATTCAGTGCATTTCACTGATTATTTAGGTTGGCAGTACCCACTTTGCATGGAAAAATGGCTACGTTTGTTTTCCTCCTAACGCTATTTGACTATATAAATAAAACACTTAAAACGGGTGGGTACTAGATATTGGAGAGACCACATCATGTTCTAAAATCACTCCTAAGGTAAGTAATTTAGTTGCTTTTTCACTTCCTTAGTCCTAATTTACGTGGGCAAAAGAAAGACCTAATGCGGGCAAAAGTGACACAAACGAGGGCAACAGTATGACAATTTAAGCCCAGCATTGTAACATTAAAGTATTAATATATCACTTAGGAGAATATTAAGTTTTAGCTGTCAAATTATCAAGAAAGTGTTTGGTGAGAGAATGACAGGTGTTGCTTTCTGGTTGACAATTTGTAACCGCTGTTTACAGCTGCAGTAAGCCACCTGTTCAATTAAGACTTATCTTTGCTTTAAGATAACATCAACCATTATATTACATAAACTCATTCTGCCGCAAAGTTTACTAACTCTGTGTTAGCATACATTGAGTGTAACAAAGATTTTATCATTCTTTTCTCTGATAAAACTCAGCATGTGATACAATGTCATCACCTCTCCAGTTAAATTCACTACTTCTCGATAATGTGCTGGGCAAAACAACATAAATTTTGAGCACAAACTACTTTTTACAGACACATTTAACAATTAGTATCTCTGTAACATCCTGCAGCTAAATGGAGAATGAGTCCTACTAGTTCAAAAGAAACACAACTGAATGTTTTCGGTATATCACATTTGGGTTCTATGACAGCAACTTGACTACATGAACTCACCAGTTTCACTACTCCTGTTACTGTAAATTGTAAAATTCCGATATCTCGCTAACATTTCGTTTACATTCCTGTCATTTAGCATATTGGCTATTGCGATGAAGAAGTCCACTTTGTCCTTTGACAAATAGCACCGTTTCTCAAGAACTGTTATCAAATCTGCCAGAGTCCTGATGAAACTGGAACGTCGTCTGGAGTTAATTACACTTCCGTACTTTTCAACTATAAGCTTTAACTGTAAATCAGTCAGCTTTCCCAAAGCTGAGGCAACAATACCCTCTTTGAGCGCGAGATATGGCTGGCTTATATCCGACATTTCCACAACTCTTTCTACCTAACATCGTCCAACTGCTTAACAATCTTCAGGTTGGGGAACACCACAGAGGGAAGACCACAAACCACACTGACATTCGTGCAGTTTCCGGCACATGCTGACAACGTCATTGGCTGCAGCGAAGCGACCAACATACACCACGCGCACACGCGGTAATTTTCAACGTGAGTTTTATTTACTTCCACTATGCCGCCGACTTCATCGTTCTAATTACAGGTTTTCTTTCAAACCAACGAACGCATGACCTGATATAGGCAACTATTGTAAAGTTCGACGACCTTTTGAGTATTAAAGGAATTTAACAAGAACCACATAAGAAGTGTATTGTAACCAAAACATATTTTCGTTAAGCAAAATGGTGGATAGTAATTCAGGATGGTCCCTTTCGCTTAATGATCATTGATTTCGTACAAAATATCCTACACAAAATTATCCAAAAACTGATCCCATAACCGCTATGCATAATAAAACAGGAAGATATAAAGGAAAATAACACTAAAGAAAAATATGCACTAAATTTACAGCTCAGATACGGATATAACTTTATATGTATATACACCTTTGAAATACTTTATTCCATTTAACGTCATTAACAACCAGTTTTCTTACTTTCTCTGCTACGTACATAGTAGGTAGAGAAGTGTTGCATTCTACCCAAAAATCCGATACCGAGATTTCACCGAAATACGTGATTTGAGGCTCCTTGAAAAAGAAAAGGGGAAAAAAAGCAGTTTACTTTCCCTACCACATACATAGTAGGTAGAAATTAAATTGAGTTTTATTTATGGACGCTCTTTAACTGCTGTGATCCTTAGCGTCCCATTCTATATGGGGCGTGAAAGACCGATAATTTTGCACAATGGCCTCTTTACAAGGCTTGAGGTTCTTTTACATGCCGTAAATCTACGACACGGACCACCGGCTTTATTTCCCTTCCGAAGGAAGCCATGCTAAGGATTTTTACGCATAGTAGGTAGAGAAGGTATTGCATTCCATCCAAAAATTCACTACAGAGATTTCACCGGAAATACATGGTTTGAGAACCCCTGAATAAAAAAAAACCCTTTTTAGAAAAAGATGTGTGTGCTATGGACAGCATAATTCAAAACGAAAAGTCGGATAAATACCAAACTTGGTATTTAGCTTCAGTACCTTCCAAAGATGCAACACGAAGATTTTCAAGAAAATCCTCCCACCCCAAACTATCCTTTACATGGGACATTTTTTTAATTCTTCTATTTTAGAGCCGTTCTAACGATTTTTATTAAAATACTATATATTAAGCATATTTACATGACAAATAATTTTTTTCTGGGAATAACCTATGAAGTCCTCTTCATTCAGAAGGAATAAATGTAGATCTCTTTAAAACACACAGTTTATTTCAAACACTGCTTTTTTTAATAAGCCATTTCTGAGATATCCGTTAGTAATGGTTCCAATTGTCCATTACTTTGTTTTTCTCTTAAAGTCGTTTCAACATTCATTTGTTTCTCGCGATTGCATGGAAAGAGTGTGGAATTTTAAGGCCAGCAAGCTATTTCTGCAACGGTTTATTTGGATTAAGCGGTAGTAGATAGAAATATAAGGTTTAGTAAGAATAGTTTGCATAACCACCAAACGATAGAGGGTAGAAAAAGGCATGTGAATATACCCATTAGGTACGTGGTGAGGAAAATACAAAATCTTCAGGAATTAAAAGCACTTGCAGGATAAACGAATCGCCTTGAAGTTTCACTGGAACACATTAATAAGTTTAATCCACTTTCGTCATGACAGTTTAGGTGTAGGGCATCGCGGAAAGGGAAGATCTGTGTTTAGAGATGCAGTGTTCGAATTAATATTTCACGTTTGATTCTTCTATGTAGGTATGTCGGCTAGAAGTACCTACTCAGTAGTTAAATGAGGTCGGCAACGGATTTCAGACCAACTATTTCCTTCAAGAAGAATAAAAATCTGATGTGTTACACTCACATGACTTTCTCTACTCTTGTACAATCTAATTTTACAAACGCCTATTCTCCATATGCTTCATGTTAATCGAGATGTTAATCTTATTGCTAATTTTCTTGTAGATGCAAGGGGAATATGATAGCTTTTAAGCGATAGTCAAATATTTTATCGCTGGTTGCTATGTGGCGCATTCCATTCTCTTTGCATGTCCAGGACTTAAAAAAATGAATAACGAATTTGAGAAAAAGTATAAGTATTGGAAAATTTAAGGAAATAACAAGCAATATCTCGCAAACGGTTCACTCAACAAAAAAATGTATATGATATAAGTTGTGTATTTTAACGCGATCTACATTTTTTGTGTAGTAAAGTTTTGTCTATCTCTTATGGTTTACCAGTTACGCAAAAGTCGTTCATAATGAAGAATACTTTTGGAGACATTCCCAGAAATTTCGAGATATACATTTCATTTCTCATGACATTATCTTAAACATACGATATTTTCATCAAAATCGTTAGAGCCATTTTTGAGAAAATTAAAATTTTCGAAAAATGTTCCATGTAAAGGATAGTCTGGGGTGGGGGGATTTTCTTGAAAATCTTCGTGTCGCATCTCTGGAAGATACTGAACGTAAATACCAAGTTTGGTGTTTATCCGACTGTTAGTTTTTTAGATATGCTGTTCACAGACACACACACACACACACACACACACACAGACACACACACACACACACACAGACACACGGACATGTTTCCAAAAATGCTTTTTTTGGATTCAGGAGGTCTCAAAACATGTATTTCCGGCGAAATCTCTGTATCGAATTTTTGGGTGGAATGCAATACTTCCCCTACTTACTATACGTAATAGAGAAAGTAAAAATGTGACACTCACATTACTTTCTCTGCCCACTCTTCCAGAAACTAATTCTTACACAAACTTAGGTTTCTATCCACTTCATGTTGATCGCAGAAATAGTTTCGTTACACATTTCGTTGTTAGTACAAGAGACATATAGGAGACTAAAGTGATGTCAAATGTTTAAAAGTGATCGCTATATGCTGGCTTTGAAATACTTTGCATAACTGAGAAAGAGAGAATGCGAATAACGACTTAGCCCTTAAAAAACAATTATTTGAAAAGTATAACCAATAAGAAATAATATTTCGGAAACGGTAAACGCCACCTCAAAGTTTGTTTAACATATACCTATTGTGTGTTTTAAGATCTACGTTTATCATATAGTAATTTTTGCCCATTTCTTATCGTTTACCAACTATACAATTGTCTATATAATTCATTCAGAATGAAGAGCACTTCACGGCCTATTCGCGGAAAATTAAAAATATACGTTACCTTCGTGTCGATACCAAATTTGGTGTTTATCCGACTGTCTTTATCAGTTGTACTGATCACACGCGCACGTGCAAGCTTTTAGTTTTATTTGTTCGTTCAGGAGGCCTTAAAATATGTATTTCTGGTGAAATCTGGATATCGAATTTTTGGGTGGAAGACAGTACTTATTCTATTTAATATAAATAAGTGGTAGAGAAAGTAATTACGAATCCATGTTCTAGAATTTATCATCTAAATTTTTTCGCAAGCAGTTGTGGTACAAAGTTCGGAATCTCGGTATAAACTTGATTCAAAGCATAAACTTGCTCAAGAATGAAAACAATTAATAAAACAATTGTGCAGAGTGATGTGTCTTCTAAGAAAATAATAATTAATTAATTACATTTTTATTCCCCTACCAAAGCCATTACAATTAAAGTCCTACTTATAAAAGCGTGCATGCCCATTTTCATATATTTAACTCAGAGATTTGAAACCCTTTAAGTAGGACCGAACTTGTATCTTTTGAAATCTCTGCGCACCCTGGAGGTCGCGCCCCAATATTAGATGATTAAACATTTGCCAGGTAGTTATGTAGCAATCTCAGGATTCGAATATTTGCCATACTATTTAGTGTGAACAATAAACTAAATTACAGCTATGATAAGGTTATGTTCATATATGTAAATGTTTGAACATTACGAATGTATCTCTTTGCCATGTCACGGTCACTTCAGTTTTACGTATCACTAGTCTCACTCCACTTGTTAAATACTGCACACTTCAGCATTATGTAGCTACAGGTTATCGTTGAAGTAGTATTTCTCCAATGTTTGTTTTATTTTTGTACGATATATCTCCACAGAACATCAATATACGAGAGCTCTTTCCGAATTTATAATTCTGGGATTCCCCGGTTCGTCCATGTCCAATACCACGAACAGCGTGCGCGTTTATTTAAATTTCAGTTCATACCTACCAGTAGTGGTGAGAGCACATTTTAGTTGGTTGGGGCCACGGCTGCCCACGGGGGTAACTCATGACACAAGTTGCGTATCAGGAACATTTTTTGGGAAACTAACATTTTGGGAGAATAAAAAAATGCTGAAATAAATTAACGTAGTTATTACAGCCACATTTGTTACATTTTTTTAGTACGATAATTCGTAACTCAGTTTGTATCTTTAAGTGTGTTAATCTAAATGGGCTCTATCTTCTTATTTAACGGATTACCCTCTTTGTAGAACTTACAAGGCCATGCCTGTCGAGGAGCAAGCAAACTCTGGATCATAGCATATCTAGGATGTGTGATTAGCCCAATATCTTGTGTCAGTATTCTGTCGAGGAGCAAGCAAACTCTGGATCATAGCATTTCCAGGATGGGTGATCAGCCCAATGTCCTGTGTCAGTAGTCTGTCGAGGAGCAATCAAACTCTGGATCATAGCATATCCAGGATGGATGATCAGTCCAATGTCTTGTGTCAGTAGTCTGTCGAGGAGCAATCAAACTCTGGATCATAGCATATCCAGAATGAGTGATCAGCCCAATGTCTTGTGTCAGTATTCTGTCGAGGAGCAAGCAAACTCTGGATCATAGCATTTCCAGGATATGTGATCAGCCCAATATCTTGTGTCAGTATTCTGTGGAGGAGCAAGCAAACTCTGGATCATAGCATATCCAGGATGGATGATCAGTCCAATGTCTTGTGTCAGTAGTCTGTCGAGGAGCAATCAAACTCTGGATCATAGCATATCCAGGATGAGTGATCAGCCCAATGTCTTGTGTCAGTATTCTGTCGAGGAGCAAGCAAACTCTGGATCATAGCATATCCAGGATGAGTGATCAGCTCAAAGTGTTCTGTCAGTAGTCTGTCGAGGAGCAAGCAAACTCTGTATCACAGCATATCCAGGATGTGTGATCAGTCCAATGTCTTGTGTCAGTAGCCTGTCGAGGAGCAAGCAAACTCTGGATCATAGCATATCCAGGATGTGTGATCAGCCCAATGTCTTGTGTCAGTAGTCTGTCGAGGAGCAAGCAAACTCTGGATCATAGTATATCCAGGATGAGTGATCAGCTCAATGTCTTGTGTCAGTAGTCTGTCGAGGAGTAAGCAAACTCTGGATCGTAGCATATCCAGGATGGGCGATCAGCTCAATGTCTTGGGTCAGTAGCCTGTTGAGGAGCAAGCAAACTCTGGATCGTAGCATATCCAGGATGGGCGATCAGCTCAATGTCTTGGGTCAGTAGTCTGTTGAGGAGTAGGCAAACTCTGGATCGTAGCATATCCAGGATGGGCGATCAGCTCAATGTCTTGGGTCAGTAGCCTGTTGAGGAGCAAGCAAACTCTGGATCATAGCATATCCAGGATGGGCGATCAGCTCAATGTCTTGGGTCAGTAGCCTGTTGAGGAGCAAGCAAACTCTGGATCATAGCATATCCAGGATGGGTGATCAGTCCAATGTCTTGTGTCAGTAGTCTGTTGAGGAGCAAGCAAACTCTGGATCATAGCATATCCAGGATGGGTGATCAGCCCAATGTCTTGTGTCAGTAGCCTGTCGAGGAGCAAGCAAACTCTGGATCATAGCATATCCAGGATGGGTGATCAGCCCAATGTCTTGTGTCAGTAGCCTGTCGAGGAGCAAGCAAACTCTAATTCATAGCATATCCAGGATGGGTGATCAGCCCAATGTCTTGTGTCAGTAGCCTGTCGAGGAGCTAGCAAACTCTAATTCATAGCATATCCAGGATGGGTGATCAGCCCAATGTCTTGTGTCAGTAGCCTGTCGAGGAGCAAGCAAACTCTGGATTATAGCATATCCAGGATGGGCGATCAGCCCAATGTCTTGTGTCAGTGTCTGTTGAGGAGCAAGCAAACTCTGGATCATAGCATATCCAGGATGGGTGATCAGTCCAATGTGTTGTGTCAGTAGCCTGTCGAGGAGCAAGCAAACTCTGGATCATAGCATATCCAGGATGGGTGATCAGTCCAATGTGTTCTGTCAGTAGCCTGTCGAGGAGCAAGCAAACTCTGGATCATAGCATATCCAGGATGGGTGATCAGTCCAATGTGTTGTGTCAGTAGCCTGTCGAGGAGCAAGCAAACTCTGGATCATAGCATATCCAGGATGGGTGATCAGTCCAATGTGTTGTGTCAGTAGCCTGTCGAGGAGCAAGCAAACTCTGGATCATAGCATATCCAGGATGGGTGATCAGCCCAATGCCTGGTATGGCGGCCAAGAAGAAGGAAATGAAAGGGGTGATAGGAAAATTAGCGGATCAAATTGTCCAACCTTGCATTCGCCTAGCGACCGAGGAAAACCACGCGAAGAGCCCTTCGGTTACATTAGTCGTACCCGGGACTTTCCGAATGCGAGTCGCACACGTTACCGTGGCGCTACGTCGCTCGGTCATGCGCTATATCCAAAAAAAGAAAGAAGGAAAGAAAAAGTAATGTGAAGTACAGTTCTACTGTATGGTATATTGTGCGCAGTAAATGATAATTTTTGGAAATGTATAAAAAGAAATGTAACATTATAGGTGGTTGTTCAGAACGTCACTACACTTGCTGTACTGGTCTGAAATGCCAAGTAATAAAATACACTATCCGCCGATTTGTAATCTTTGGGTGTAAATGTTACGATTTTTATTTATTTTAACCATCCAATTGCGTATTTGTTTAAGGTTTTGTTGTGTACCGATATCGCTATAGTACCTATAAGACAGCCCCTTCACGCGAAGCTTCCCAGCGGTATAAACAGGAACTAAATAATTGAAATTAAGCTCCCAGAATAATTGGGGATGATTTCTTTTAGGGGGGAATGTGCCAAAGCATTTGGGGGGATGAGCACTGGGGTACAACTTATTAAAACAAAATAAAAAAGTTCCAGTAGAATCCACCAACATTACTTTATCACACTGCATTCGATTGGCCAGGAGGTAAAAAAAAAGACTTCCACTTTTCTAGAAATTATAGTGAAAACAATTATTTCGTATGTACCGGTATTCAACTATTTGACATGTTAAGATATTAGTTTGGCTAAGTGCTCTTACTGGGAACATGAGCTCCACGGTAACTGTGAGGTTCGTATTCCCGTGAGGCCGGCCACTCTCACTTTGGCTTTTCTCGTCGTTTTCCAAGGTCTTCTACCACACCTCCTTCATGTGTTTCAGGCTTTCGCCAGGCAGGCGCCAAATTTCGTGTCATTCTGAAATCGTTAGGGACCCCGCGCATCGTCTTCCGAATCTGGTCGCCCTCTCCCACGTGTCACGTGCGGTGCTAAGCTGCAGTGGCTGTGGGCGCCCTCCGTCTGACGAATCCTTGTTCAGGAACTATGCGTAAGAATTGTTGTCAGCAATGAATATAAACAACATTACTGACTGTGACGTCACTCTTCTCTTTAGAGGGGCTTTAAGGTCTACTAAGAGTTAAAGAATGCAATAAACAATAACCTCTCTATTTACAGATGAACTCCAATCTGCCATCCTCCTTTCACTAACCATTCAAGTTTACTCTTATGAGAATGTTATTTACGGAGTTGCCTTTATAGTGGAAGAGTTTCTTATAGTTTACATTCCTCATAAGAGCAAACAGCGGATGGGAAGTGATAACGCTGACAGGTTCAGTGCGCATGTGCGTGGAAAGTTCACTAATTCTGCGTGCCCTTGCCCATCACAACAAAGTGTGAGAATGTGCCCCCCCCACACACACACACACACACACACACACACACACACACTTCTCATGTATACAGATACTGAAACATTCAGGTTTCCATATAAAGTCTTGTTTTGGATTGACAATTTATGCAGAAATTATTTAAAGGTATTTATGGTTCAAATGTGAAGGGAGGGCATGTGCTACATACTCACTTCTTGTAATAGTAAGGCGAGATTATGAGGGAACGGAGAGGACATCTCGCACCTCGACCCAACGCGAATCTTTTGTGCTTCCTCCTCTAGGAGGAACGATGAGAAGGACGAACCGCAAGAGGCTATAGGCCGACAGAGACCCGCAGAGTTCCCTAAAGATTCTGAGCTTGAGGACCCGGTTACACCGGCGGTCTACACAGAGAAGGCTTCCCTCTGGCGGAACCGGGGAGAATTTGACCCACCGAGGCGACTCAGAAAAGACTTCCCTCTGGCGGAACCGGGGAGAACTTGACCCACCGAGGTGACTCAGAGAAGACTTCCCTCTGGCGGAACCGGGGAGAACTTGACCCACCGAGGCGACTCAGAGAAGACTTCCCTCTGGCGGAACCGGGGAGAACTCGACCCACCGATGCGACTCAGAGAAGACTTCCCTCTGGCGGAACCGAGGAGAATTCGACCCACCTGAGGCGACTCAAAGAAGACTTCCCTCTGGCGGAACCGAGGAGAAATCGACCCACCTGAGGCGACTCAAAGAAGACTTCCACCAGGAAGAGTCAAGAAAAACATAAGGAGAGATTAACTAGGTAATGATTTTGGTCAAAATTATTCAATTTTTTGTTTTTGCTGCGCCATATTAATATTTGAAGTGTGTTTTTTTATGTTTATGTATTATTTATGTTTGTTGGTCGGTTTAAATATATTTTCAAAGATATCTACGTGCTATGCGTTTATAAAAGAGTTTTCTGTAGCATTACAGTAACAAAAACCATAAGTTTGGAACCGTTGGCAATAGAAGCTGGTATTTAGGGGATTCTTAGCTTAATTTAAACGTCATGCTTTTATTTCGTAGGTAATATACAGAGAGAGCCATAAAACTGCGCGATGTTTTTCCTGTCCGCGTCCTAGGCGCTTGTTGCCGTCTGCCGCTATCATAGAAAGACGCGGATGAAACCATACAACATTTTTAAAACTACTTTTAATAGCTTTGCTTACCAACTTTATGAAAGGAGATGTTGTTGTCCATACATTTTTGGCACCTCTTTAGGAAACTATCCATCACTCGCCGTAGTTCACGTTGAGAAATGCTGGCAACTTCCGGGCGGATATTTTGTTTTAAGTCTTCCAGGGTGTGTGGGGTTTGTCTTGTACATTTTATGTTTTAAGTTACCCCAGAGATAGAAATCGCAGGAGGTTAGGTCGGGGGACCGAGGGGGCCACATATCTGTACTAATAATTCTGTCCTCAAAAAGATTTTCAATTGTTCTCATCGAAATATTGGCCCTATGAGCTGTTGCAGAGTCTTGTTGAAAAAAGGCAACATCACGCTCCCTGTCTGTTAATTCTCTAAAAAAGGGGGGAAGGTAAAATTGTATTCATGTATGTATGGACGTCAACTGTTAACTCGAAAAAAATTGGCCCCGTATCTTTTTCTCCGCCCATGGCGCACCTTACACCAATTGTTTCGTCATGGAGGGGTACTTGATGAACAATATTAGGTTTGTTAGGGCCCCAATTACGATTATTTTTGTGTACACATACATCCATTAAGGTGAAACCAAGCCTCGTCCGTGAAAACTATTAAATATGGGTCTATTTCGCCATTGTGTACACTATTGAGACTCCACTCACAAAATGTGCTCCAGGATCACCTGGTTGAAGAGCAACAACAACACGGCTCGGAGCTTTCAGGAGAATCTTCTTCAGGGCAGAGATGAATTTATTTGCGATGTATTCTTTCCTTATGGATTCACAAACCCACTATTCCGGAAACAACTAATACAAGTTATACCTGTTATTTGTGTATTACTCCAAGGTCCTTCGTCATATGGCTAATCCGGGTTTAATTCTGCTGCTTGAGTTTATGGACATGCAAAATAGACAGGCTGTTTAAGCATAGTTAATTCATGGTGGAGGTCAGGAAAGCTCTGAAAATCACATCTTAGCAGTAAAAGTGGGTCTGACACTGGGACAAGATAAAACGAACCTAGTGAACTTGGTGCACAAATTTTTCGACTAGTCACTACAGTTCAACACAAAGGGTAACCTCGTGTTGGCCACGGAGAAAGCAATACGCGACAAATCTGCTTAAATCTGCCTTAGTTGTCAAGTATATCAGGAACTTACATTAATTTATTTTTATGTATTACTTTATATTATTATTATTATTATTATTATTATTATTATTATTATTATTATTATTATTATTATTATTATTATTAGTAGTAGTAGTAGTAGTAGTAGTAGTAGTAGTAGTAGTAGTAGTAGTAGTAGTAGTAGTAGTAGTGGTAGTGGTAGTGGTAGTAGTAGTATTTATCATCTTTAAAATATATTGCATCTAAATTACGAGTAAGCCACCCTATTGCAATTCCATGCTATGCCATTGGATCATATGAATTTAGGGGAGGAAAAAGATAAAATGGTACCAGTTGTATAAAAAAAAGTGACAATATTCCGTCGGTTTCTTTCTTTCTTTTTTAATTTTATTTATTTATTTTTTATTATTATTTTGTGTTGTTGTGACAATAGGATCAGAGTCTCCACAGCCTTAAGAAAGGGACAAAACAACTACTACGGAACTACTCGAGATTTTCAGTTCAGTGCATTTATTGCTCCGTTAATTATGGATACATAATATGGAATTGTCAAAATTTACATATACATGTTACATAATCATAAACTACGAATTACTACCTTTACTAATAAACATATTTATAGGCTGGCGGTAACAAAATCAGTGGTAGCGCAATATTTACGTCACATGTCTTTAGATAATGTCGTCAAAGGTGACAGCAACAGAAACTGTACTTTGGAGCGTTGGGTACTGAGTACAACCATGATAAGATATCGATCGGGGTATGTTTGCGTTCCAATTCTAAATTTGAGTGGTTTCTATATGAGTGCAATATCTCCCAGTTTAAAACACAACTAGATACGCTATTTTGTAGCGAAATCAAAGTCCTACAGTGGCAATATAAAATACTTCACAGTCGCCATTAATACTCATGTCACAGTATATTTGCCACGCAAAACATCCTATTCCAATTCCAATTGTTGCACCTTGATCTGTGGATATAAAATCAATTTATATAAATATTACAATTCAGGATTAATACTTATATCCTTAGCGTGGCTTCCTTCGGAAGAGAAGTAAAGCCGGTGGTGCCGTGTCGTAAATTTACGACACGTAAAAAAACCTCAAACTTGATAAAGAGACCTCTCAGTCTGAGCAAAATTTTCGGTCTTTCATGTTCAATATAGAATGGGACGCTAAAAACCATAGCAGTTAAAGAGCGTCGATAAATAAAACTCAATATAATTTAATTTCCCCTTCTTAATATTTTTCTGGCTACGCCACTGATTTAAATCATATATAGACACATGCAACAGGGTAGATTATCCTATGTCAAAGAAATATTTTTCTAAAATGACAATTTAGCCATAAAATTAGAATGCAATTAGATTATACTGTCGCATTTTTAGAAGTCGAGAACCAAAATGCGACTGTAGGTAATTCAATGTGGACTCAGACATATTTAGGGAATGTTGACGCTATAGACATCTATCGTTGGATTTCTAAAATTATGAAGTAAAAATCAAATAGGTAAATAGAAACACACATGACAGCCGCTCTGAAGCGCTGAAATCCAAAGGATTAAATTGGACACAGAAAGTACTGGATCACTCCAATTTGTAAATTAGGTATTCCTTTGGTGTAAATACTTAATGCTGTATTGCTTTCGTGCAGCTTAAGCAAGTTAAAATGCCTCAAGGAAGAAAGAAAACCCCATTTAGTGGAAAAGCAAAGAAGGCACAGTTGCAAGCCAAGAAACAGCAGAAAAAGAGCTCGTTTCTGTCAGGTATATGAAAAATAACGTCTAATTTCATTCATAATGGCAGTGATTTTAGGTTAGATACGATTTACAGTATTGAGAGCTGTGTCAAGCACCGGCAACCACGCCGATCACCTAGTTATATAACATGTACTGCATGATTTCAGTTTTCAAAGTCGTCCACTCACTGGTATCTATGAAACCTTTATCGGCTTCAAGACGGTGTTTTTGTCTTGCAGGACATTATGAGCAATGCACTAGCCAATCTTCCCTATCAGATCTAAACCAATGTACTTTTGAGATCAGTATAAATTTCCCCTCAGTTACACAAAATTCTCTTGAGGGTTGTTCGTTTTTAAATAGATAACTAAATGTCTCAGTACAAATATTGAGAAATGTGTAGCATACATCACTTCAAGTTTAATTATGATATTTATTCAGACAACCACATTATATTATTACACCAGAAAAAAAATTATGGGTAAAATTGCACTGTATCGCTGTTTATTTTAGTACATTAACATATTTCTTTAAAGCAAAAATATGAAAATTGAGTAAAGGAAAAATAAAATGCCCAGTAAGAAATACATGAATTGTATTCATTATTTTTGCGATGTGTTGTTTGGTACTGAGGTACGTGTCATAGGATTTGATTGCACTATAGTGAAATGTGTATAAATTCTGAAAATAATATTTAAACATCTAATGTGATAAATTCATACAACTTTCTCTACAATGAGAAATTAACATGCAGCTATAATGTATTATAGTGTTCATACATAATGTAATCATATTACATTACTCATGACTTATACATTTTTGTTTAGGCATTTCAAATGCTTAATTACAACTTGTAAAAACAGCATTCAAATGTTTATTTGTGGTAAGAAGCTCTTGCTTGTATATCCATTAGATATGCTTGGGAAAAGTGTAAACTTGCAACGTAGAATATTATGAAAATGGCTAACATTACAAAAGAATTTGACACAAATTGTGTAATTTTAATGAACCCTACATTTTCCTGCAGTAAGTTTTTGTAAATTTATTATAGTTTCCTAGTTAAACAGAACTCATTCACACGGCTATTCCCAGAAAATTCAAGATGTATATTTTATTACTCATATAAATATCTAAACATATGGTGTTTTAATAAAAAAATTCCATATAACGGTAGTTTGGGATGGGAAAAATCTTAGTATGGCACCTTGCAAGATACTGAATATAAATATGAGGTTGGGCATTTATATAACGTTTGTTTTTACTTTATTTACCACATACCTAGTAATTAAGGGAAGTGTTTAATTGCACTCAAAAATTTGATATTGAGATTTCAGTTGAAATACAGGCCATAAAGCCCCCTGATCCCGAAAAAAGCATTTGAAGAAAAAACGTTATATTTAAGTTCAGCATCTTCCAAGGATGTGACACAAAGATTTTCAAGAAAATTCCCCCCCCCCACCTCAAACTACCCTTTACTGGAAAATCTATAGAAACCTTATTAAAATACAATATCTTTAAGATGTTTACATGACTAAATCTATATCTTGATTTTTCTGTGAAGTCCTCTTCAATTGGAAGGAGTTTTGCACAGTAAATGTTAAGAAATAGATGAAAACATGTAGGTCTGTTTAAAACATACAATTTATTTAAAATAACTTCTTTTGTGGCATCAGCCATTTCAGAGATGCGCATTATCATTAGTTTCAATACTTTTGTCACTTTTTGAAATGGTGTTACTATTCAGTTGTTTCTCAGAATGTAATGGAAAGAGAGTGCAATTTCAAGGTCAACATGTAGCCTCCAGCTATTCATTTGTTTTGCTCTATCCCCTATAGTATGTAACTATTTCTGAAAAAAGTTTATCTCAATTAACATAAAGTAGATTGAAACAGAAGCTTTGCTAAGAATATGTGTAGGAAGTTGTGTTTTATTTTCCGTACTGTGCTCAAGTCCATATTACTTAATTTGAAATTATGTCCGCTTAAAACTTTATCGTAACTTAATGTGAATAGAATCAGTTTTTGTGAGAATAAAAGTGATAATGTAAAGCGACGGGTGCAGAAAGTTGTATGTCCAGATATTTTGTTTGGTGTTAATAAAGTGTTCTTGGTTTTTAATTCAAAAATACATAAGTGAAGGATGGTGTCAAGTGTTTTGATTTTTTTAAGTAGATCTTTGACCCATCATTTTTATCTGTAATTGAACAAAAGGAGACATTGTGCAATAAATTGTTTACAGGATTTTCATCGTTCGATGACAAATCAGAAGGTAAAGAGGTGAGTACTGTGAAGCTGAATCAACAGCCAGTTTCCAAACCTGGACGAGGAAATCCAAATCGGTAGGTATCAGATACACACTTCAATCTAGAGGTATCCTACACTAATGTCATCATTTGAATACTCTATTAAAGTAGGCAGAGCAAGTTTATTACATTCCACACTCAGATTTCACTGCTAATACATGTTCTGAGATCCCTTCTATACAAAATAAGCATTTTTAGAAACAGCTCTTTGTATGTGAGAGAGGGAGAGGGATGAGAGAGAGACATGAAGACGAGAGAAGAGTGAGTTATAGAGAGGGTTTAGGACAAGAAAGGGGTAAAGTAGAGAGAGGTGTGAGGGTGAGAGAAGGGTGAGTTATAGAGAGACAGAGAGGGGGAAGGGGTGAGGCGTAGAGAGTGGTAGGATAGTTAGTGGTGAAGATGAGAGAGAGGGAGTGAGATATAGAGAGCGGTGAGATAAAAATGGAGGTGGGGTTGGAGGGGAATGAGTTAGAGAGAAGAGAGCCCATAACTAAAAAGTGAAATTTAATAAATACCAAACGTGGTATTTAAGTTCAGCATGCTCCAAGGTTATGACACAAGGATTTTTAAGAAATTCTCCTCACCCGAAATTACTTTTACACGGAAAAGTTTTTATTATCTTTTATTTTCTTAAAAATAGGTGTAACATTTTGATTAAAATACTGTATGTTAAGATATTTGCATGACAGGCTATTTCTAGAAAATTCAACACATACACTTTCATTCTCATGTATCTTGAATATATAGTATTTTAATCTAAATCGTTAAGAGCCACTTTTGAGTAAATAATGAACATTTTTCCATTAAAAGATAGTTTGTGATGAGGGAATTGATTTGAAAATCTTTGTGTCGTATCCATGAAAGATGCTGAACTTAAATACCAACTTTAGTATTTAACCAAGTTTTCATTTTTGAGTTGAGACACACACATGGACCTTATTTACTCGTATTTATTTAGGGAGCCTGAAAATATGCATTTTTTGGTCAAATCCTGTATAGAATTTGTTCTAGTTAATATAGACAACTAGTTGGTGCAATGCAAATTAAGGCATTCATCAATATTTTACATTGAAAAATTTGGCACAAATTGTATAGTGTCTCTTGTTTAAAATGAAACAGTGAAGTTGTTTGCAGTACATAATAAGCAGTCACTAGAATTTTAATACTCAGTTCTCACAGTGAGGAATTGACATGATGCTTGTTGCATGCACCGAACGTGCCCATACCGAGTTAATTGCTGACAGTGAATAAAATTAATGAATGAATTTTGGTAATCCATCCTTCTCTTGATTTCTTCGTGTTTAATTTGATCTAATTTTGAACTTGAATCAGGTACATTGTAGTCGAGATGTTACTCTTGAATTTAGTGATCACTAGGCCCCAGATGTTACATAAAACATCTTTTCTACTGCATTGTAATAAATCAAAACTTATGTAGTTATAATCATGTTTTGAGGTATTTGGAAGTGACAGAATCAGTTTTTGTTTTACTTTTTTAAGGTCTAACTGAATTATAAATCCTAATTTTTGCCTTTTATAAATCAGCTTAAACTTTCTACTTTTTCTACCGTTTACTACACAGTAGATAGAGAAGGTATTACATTCCACTCAAAAATTTGATACCGAGATTTCACCAGAAATAAATGTTTTGAGATCCCTTGAATACAAAAAAAGCATTTTTAGAATAAGGTCCATGTGTGTCTGTGAACAGCATAACTCAAAAACGAAAAGTC
This sequence comes from Deroplatys truncata, assembly GCA_030765065.1. Taxonomy (NCBI): domain Eukaryota; kingdom Metazoa; phylum Arthropoda; class Insecta; order Mantodea; family Mantidae; genus Deroplatys; species Deroplatys truncata. Next base: position 15,864,049 of record CM060981.1, read on the forward strand.
AGATCAACAGTAAACGTGGTATTTAAACTCAGTATCTCCCAAAGATGCAACTCAAACATTTTCAAGAAACTCCCCCTACCTCAAACTACACTTTACATGCAACATTTTTCAATTTTTTTTTTGATTTTCTAAACAAAATGGCTCTAACAATTTTGATTAAAATACCACATATTAAAGATATTTACATAAGAAATAAAATGTATATCTTGAATTTTCTGGGAATAGCCTGTGAAGTCCTTTTCATTTGGAAGGAATTTTGTATAGCTGGTAAACGTTAAGTGATAGACAAGAACAAACAACACAAAAACTGTAGATCTCTATAAAACAGACAGTGTATTTCAAATCACTTTTTATATGGCATCGATCATTTCCGAGATTTCTGTTGTTAATGGTTTGAATTGTTCAATAATTAGTTATTCTTTTAAAGACCCATCAATTTTCAGTTGTTTCTCACAATGTCATGGGAAGAGTATGGAATTTTAAGGACGGCATATAGCGTCCAGTTCTGAAACATTTGACTAACACTATTCCCTTTGTATGTATAAATATGAAGTATTTATAATGCAGCTATTTCCGGAAAGGTTTATGTCAATCGGCAGTGCCGTGGCCGAGTGGTTAGACCGCTCGCCTTCCACCGAGGCGGCCCAGGTTCAATCCCAGGGACCTGCATGTGGGATTTGTGATGGACAAAGCGGCATCTGGGCGGGTTTTCTCCGGGTTCTCCGGTTTCCCCCGCCATTTATTCCACCAACTGCTCCATCATCACCTTTCCTTTCATCCATTTCACCAACATTTCGTTTCATCTACTTCCTTCATCCCATACCAGGCATCGGGCTGATCACCCATCCTGGATGCTCTGTCTGATCCATGAGTGTCTGCTCCTCGACGGGCCTCTGACCCCAGGCACCTGCTTGTAAGTCCTGGGGAGTGTAAGTCCTACATAAGAGGAGGGTAAACAGATAATGAATGAATGAATGAATGTTTATGTCAATCAAAATATTTTCCTAAGAATGATTTGTATATCCATTAATAAGTGATAGAGGGCAGAGAAAGTCAAATGAGTGTAACAATTCAAATTTTTTAAAATTTACCATGTGATTTCATACATTTTTATTGCCTTTTCTGCCTGCTTATTTTGATTGTTATAAATGCACAGTCACACTCCTAAGTAGTGCTTTATATATAGGTATATTTGTTTTAACACCTAATGCCTCATGTAGCATATTTTACACAAGTGTGTTACATTTTTTTAATTTCATATTACAGAAAGTAAACTTTAATAATAAGATACAAATGTTTATAGCTGTTTTATATTGTAATGGTGTTTTTTAAAGAGTAAGAAGCAAAATCCATGCAACTCCAGTCAAACATAACTTTTCCACATTCAAGTGTGCCATCACACCGGTTATTTCACTTGGGCCCTCCCCATCATTTACCACAGGCATTGGAAGTTGCAGTGTTTGCTTTTAATGGCTGTCCAGTTGATTTTGTCTGGGCATAACGATCACAGGTTTTGTGAATGGGATATAAAAGCAGATTTAGGAATTAGAGGAAGAGCAAAGTAATTCCGGAGTTAAAAATGTGTTTATTCCATGATGAATGAAAAAAAGGACAAATGGAATAAAAGCAAGTATATGCTAAAATTGATAATAAACTGCATGCATTTATCTAGAGATGGAGCTTGGATTATGGAAACATTGTTTGTGACGAGATAGGAGTTGCAGACCAAAGGTTACAAGGGAATTGAAAAGGAACTTACCTGCTCCTGGGCCAAAGTGGAATAACATTGTGGGCTGTTTCTCTTGCATCTCATTGGTGTTGTTGAGAGGTCTCTCAGTAGTGACCTGTAACTCTGTATGGGCGTGCGGATGATTTAACTGTTTTGTAAGGCAACTGGCTGCTGCAGTTGGTGAGAAGAACATGACCTTCTCCATTCCTCCTCACTCTGGCGTTTTGGTGTTTGCACATTTCAGGTATCTTCTGAAGTTCCATCGTGAATCTGAAAAGGAAATTCAAGAAAGGAAAGAAGAAGCCAGACAGGCAGTGACTCCAGCTTCCGAGGAGGACTTTGAGATAGTGACGGAAGAGTACTTTCTGCCGGAGCTGGACTTCCCGAAGCGACCATCATGGGACTTCACCATGAGCAAGGAGGAACTTGATGCCAAAGAGAACAGATATTTTACTGTGAGTGCCTCAACTAAATCTTTGCCCACCATGCTTAAACATGAAATTTGGTATATAAATTTCTTCCAAATTATTATTTTTACTTTCTCTACTACTTATCAATAGAAAGGAAGTATTGTATTCCACACAAAAATTCAACATGGATTTTGCTGGAAATGCATGTTTTGAAGCTCCTTAAATCCAAAAAAGAAGCATTAAAAAAACAAAACTGCGTGTGAGTCTGTGTCTGTTTATGTCTCTTTGAACAGCATAACTCAAACACTTAAAGTTGGTTAAATACCAAACTTGGCATTTAAATTCAGCAACTTCTAACGATGTGACACAAAGATTTTCAAGAAAATCTCTCCACTGCAAACTACCTTACATGGAAAAATTATAATTATTTTAATTTTATCAGTATATTCATTAGTGTATTCAGTGGTACAATCATTGTCTCTATGTTCCAAATGTAATATCTTTGCTTCAGTTATGGAATGTGGTATTTATCTGAATGTTGACCGTCATACTTGATGCCCTCACCTAACTCAGGTGTAATGTTTCAGGAATATATCTCAAGACTGGAGAAGCAGTTTGATTGGAAGGATCTGAGTTACTTTGAGCTGAATCTGGAGACATGGAGACAGCTGTGGAGAGTGCTGGAGATGTCGGACATAGTTCTCATAATCGTCGATATTCGATTTTCTGTAAATATGTGAACACCAGCTTACAATATTACGTTTATATTTTATGTTGGTTAAAATTAAAAGATTACTTGTTTAATCATCTGTACTAATATACCAGGTGAGTCAGCTGCCCCTAGCTATTCGTATCTATGCAACCTGCAGCTTATAGTCTAATGTAAAAACATTGACCCTTTTAGCAAACAAACTGTTATTGTAGCTCTGCCCTTCTATTTGGTACTATTCGCAATCCCCATTAATGATTAAAGGCCTGAATGAGAACCAAAGAGCTGCGAAAGCCTTAAAGAAGATGTGTTTCATGGATATAATGCTTGCAAGGAGATAGAGGAATGTTTTCCCGAAGAGCAGGATAAACTACGTGGGTTCTGGCCGAGTGGTTTAGCAGCTGGAATGTGGTGAAGCAAAGGTTAGCTTCAGAGGTTCGAATCTGATACAAACATAAAATTGTTTTGGTTCTTTTTTTTTTCTCTCCTTGTGTTTATTTTCTGTATTTTAGTGTACTAATTTATTTATTTTTGTTAATGGCTCTCCTGTGAGCCAAAGACATAAGAATTACTATCAGATAATTGTGTATCATGTTTACCCAAATAATCTGTACCATATCTGGTGTTGTAAACCGTGTTACGTAGTTAGCTTTCATTCTCTTGGGCGCATATCAACAATATTAAATATAACAGTTTTTGTTTCATGTTTAAGCCTTATGTTTCACTTCTTCTATTGACAAAGGAGTTGTAAATGTGCTAAGTTCACAGGTAAACAGAATAATAAATTGTTAAAGAGCGAGGATTTCATCAAGGAAGTAAATGTTCAAAATGACGACCCCCTTCATCAATGCACATTTGTGTACATTGGATGTTGTAGCATGCACAATGTAATCTGCCTGCATTCTTCACGTATGAGAGTGCCCGTATGTGATTTAGGCTTTGCAATGGAAAAAATGACAATTTTTCTATTTTGTACACACTTATAATGTTATCAAAAATGTTATTTATATCATAATATCAAATTATAGGCCCAAAGAGATAAAACAAAAGGTAATAAAAACTTTGAACTTAACCCGAAGGATTTGAACCCAAATTAAAGTGGCACAGTGTTCAGGCAACAATGAAAATACCATTCGGCCAATGCCACCTTGCGAGCTGAGGTTCCAATACGAATTAGTAATCGCAGAACTACACCCCACCTCAAATGTTTACATGCTTTTTGCAGCATCATACAGTGTTTTGAGCTCGGTTTGGTAGTTTTAATCCAAACAAATAAACTGCATCAGTCATTACAATTACTGTATGATCTGAAATATGCCATAGTTTGTGAAATAAGAGAAATTATCTACCTAATACTTAGCATCTTTTGACAAGGCTGTACATTGACTAACGGCTTAAATTCAATTGGTCGCACTGCGTAGATCTGCCATTTTGTTTTCAAATGGTTTTGTCAACCAATGCATGTGATAGGTTGTACCTTCAGGGTCATTTTCAAAGAGGTGCATGGATGCATGCTAAAGAATAAAAGTTTGTAAAATTGACTAAAATTGCTACTGCAGCTCTCAGTGTCAGGGTGGGATGTTTTTGCATCGACATACATAGTGATAGCATTCTGTCCCGTAAAACACTTATGCACTGAGTTATGTATCCCTCTATAAAGTGTTATGCAAATCAGCCATTAGAAGGCATTCAAGAAAGGTGTAAGTCACATATGTTGCTTAGCACGTTGCATAAATTAAAAAATAAATAGGTGCAGCTGACTCGCCTGGTATAACTTAGCAAGAAACTTTATGTGTGAGAGGAAGAGATTTTTCAACAACATTTCCTCAATCAAAATACCTTTTACATAGAAAAATTGTTGCGGTCTTAATTTTCTCAAAAGTGGCTCTAATGATTTTGATTAAAATATTATATAATTTAAATCTTCTTCTTCATTTCGCAATTTAGGCAGCATGCCTGTTCCATATTCACAGAATGTCTTCTTAAGTTCTGATGGTCTGTATTGGTATACTAATTTTGGTTCATATGGTATAAGTGCTGTTTCCAATTATTTTGATATTGTTAAATTTTATCATAATGGAATGTATGTGATCTATTGTTGTACAACCTCAAGAAACTCATTTGTCCACTCTGAATTCTACTATTAGTTTTCTTATTAATCACGCAAGTTAGCCAACATCAAACTTAGAGTAAACGTTTTTTAATTGCAGGTCCGTTACTATTTCTGATTCATCTAGTAGTACCAAGCTTTCATACCTTTGTTAATGGTTACATTAAGGTTGTTTGTTGTTCTTGAATATAGATGATACTTTTCACTACAAGAACTAACGTTCAATGGAATTGCAAGTGTTCTTCCAGCTTGTAAATAGAAAGAACTCTAACATATCATGGCCACCTTGAATAATTTCTACAGTGAAGAACCTAATATGCACAATATACATGCAAGTGAAGACTTGACCAAATCTTCTTTGTTGTTGTTCTTGTTGATTATTGTGAATGAACCTTAAATCAGTAATGAAAGTTAATCTCAATTAACAAGCAGTAGATAGAAGAATAATGAGTAGAAGGTATATAATGGAAAACATAATTGTAAACTTTATTAATTGACAGCTGGAATATTGCAGGCTCTGATGTTCCCTCCGTCGCTGTATGAGTACGTGACCAAAACAATGCACAAGGAGATGATACTTGTGCTGAACAAGGTTGATCTTGCGCCAGCTCCACTGGTGGTGGCTTGGAAACACTACTTCCAGGAGAAGTATCCCTCGCTGCATATCCTCAGCTTCACGTCTTATCCAACATACAACTTGCGAGGCAATCAGGAGAGCAAGGCTGGTACGTGTTCCATTTCTTTAACTCCTCACTTTTATCTTGAATGACACAACTGGTGTCCTCTGTGACTGACTCATAGCACGCTCTGTATTAACCCACGACATGTGGTGCACACTACAGAGCAGTGTGTTTACTGTGTTATGTTGGTCTATCAGCTTGAACTTTTACATAATTTCCTCCGTCCCTAACACATACACTGTTTATAGCTTGATAGACTGCCAATAGTTGTAACCAAGGAAAAATTAAAGAAAATATGGAGATGTGAAGGAAAGGAATCCAACAAACTTGCTGCCTCTATTATAACAGGTTTTTTTATTTCGGCTCAATAGTATGTTCAACAGGTTTGTATGCAGAGGGGCAAATACCTTTTATAACAACAGGGTGACTCAAAAGAATGGGAAATTTTGGAATGGAGATAATGGAAGAACACAATTACTTAACACATATTTATTTATGTCAGTGTACAGTACAGATGCTATTGTTGAATGCCACATGTGATAGATGAGCACATTCTTGCAGCCTGATAAGAACATTATGGGCTTTACCTAACATTTCAACAGGAATCCTGATGATTTCCTCTCGTGTTGTTGCTTTAAGTTCTTCCATCATAGCAAGTGGAGTACGGTAAACCTTGCCCCCACAAGAAAAAATCACATGCTGTCAGATCAGGTGATCTTGGGGGCCATACAGTGTGACCGTTCCTTGAAATTACAGCTCCCACCAATATCCATGAGTCATTCCACATCAAACCGAACACACACAAAACATCACTTTCTCTGAATTTATTTTAAGTTTTCCACATATGAAATAAATGGACTTTGTGGTAAAAGCATATTACATGAATGGAAGTGTGGAGACATAGCTGTGTTCCCTCAGCGCCTGCAATCAACACATGGATCCGTACTTTTCAAGAAATTGGTTCAGCACTGAGATCATGAACCACTTGAAGGTAGATGATATTGAGGCTGCGTGAACTGCTTTCGTAAGAAGCCCACAGAACTCTGTTCGAAGTCGCGCAGAGTCTCTACAGTTCCATCTGTACAAGTTACACATCGTCCAGCAACTCAAACCTAACGATCATCTAATGCGCAGACAATTTACTGAACCCATGTCAGACAAAGCTCACTTTCACCTCGACGGCTACACGAGTGTCCATTGCACAGCAGTAAAGTTACCACCGTATGGTGTGCTATGTCATTGAAAATGATGATAACCACTGCAACACCTGTTCAGTATGTTGCCATGATGGAAAGTTTTGTTGTGCATGAACTGCCCATTTTCCTACCAACAGTTGGTTTCAACAAGACGGAGCAATGGCACATACCACATGGGAGTCATTCCACATCAAGTCGCCCAAATTTTCACAAAATCATGTCTCCAATTCACTTCAAATTTTGTCCATGGATTACAAAAAACAAAGTGAATTATGTTTTAAATTCTTAAAAAAATGTTCTATGTTTTCTACAGATATACAGTAATTCTTTCAGACACCAAACTTTGTCCATTAATATTTACTTGAATTATACATCACATTTTTCTGGTCCTCATGTACGAAATATACGTTATGTTAAAATATGCATGGTTTCTGTATATTGTATCCATGCTGTCACAGCACAAAACAGTAGGCAGCAATATTTTCAGAGTGCATTATTGCTGCACATGCGTTAACAATACTGTCGGCAACGTCATTCTTCTCCAGGTTTGAGTCTGATGATGATGGATTTTCTTTTTAAATTTATGGACGCTCTTTAAGTACAATGGTTCTTGGCTTCCATTCTATATTGGGCGTGAAACACCAGAAACTTTGTTCAGAGGCCTCTATGAGGCTTGAGCTTTGTTTATGTGTCATAAATCTGTGACCACCGGCTTTACTTCCCTTCTGAAAGAAGCCATGCCTAAGGGAGTTTACACCCAAAAAAGAATCCGTCTGCCTTCACCGGGTTTGAACCCATGACCTTGGGAACTAGAGGAAGTAATGATGACGGTGCTGAAGAAGTAGCCTAAATAATGAATGTATTCGCAATGTGCTGTAGAAATTATACGATTTCTATCATCACAAAGTGTAAATGATGACAGCATTTCTGTAATTAATGTATGACTGTGTGCAAAAATCAATGCAGCAAAGAAAATAAATAGTGTTTTTAAACCAGTATTGTTAATTCTTTATTTAGTTTGAAATATGAATAATATTACTACTATTCATGTAGGTACTCTAAATAGTGTATTGTGTTTACTATTTACTGCTTTATTATATTCCATGCTAGCCTCTAGTTCCCAAGGTCATGGGTTCAAATCTGGCAGAGGGTGATGGATTTTTTTGTCCATAAAAATTCTTAGCATGGCTTCCTTTGTAAGTGAAATAAAGCTGGTGGTCCATGTCATAGATTTATGGCACGTAAAAGAATCTCAAGCCTGATAAAGAAGCCTCTAAGCAAAATTACCGATCTTACACGCCCAATATAGAATGGGACGCTAAGGACCACAGCAGTTAAAGAGCGTCCATAAATAAAACTCAGTTTAATTTAATTTCCAAAACGACAACTCTAATAAATGCCACACTTGGTATTTAAGTTCAGTATCTTCCAAAGATACAACACAAACATTTTTAAGAAAATCCCCCCCCCACCTCAAATTACCCTTTACATGGACATTGTTTTGAAATGTTATGATCTCACTAATGGCTCTAATGATTTAAGGTATGTACATTACAAATTAAGTGTATATCTTGAATTTTTAGGTAACGGCCTGTGAACTTCATTCAAAAGGAGTTTCGTAGACATTAAGAGATAGACAACACAACAAATGTAGATTTCTTGAAAACACGTAATTTATTTGGTATCACCTTTTTGTGGCATCAGCCATTTCTGAGATCTTCTGAGTGGAAGTGCTGTTGCTCGCAATGTCATGGTTAGCGGGACACTATATACAAGTGAACTTCTGACTATCACTGTTTCTCTGTAATGAGAGATGGTTATCTCTGTTACCATGAAGCAGATACAACAATAAGCTTTTGCAAGAATAGTGGTTAGAGAAACTCATGCTCTATGTAGAGCATATTTCTATGTTAAACAAATTCTGACTTTCAGTATACTAGAAATAAAGTAAATGGAGAAAGCAAGATTTTTATTTCCTATTTTGTTAAACACCCTCACATTAAGCAAATACGTGTGTATCAGGATTACAGGTGCGTCGCAGACGTGGAAGGTTAAGGATGGCTGCAGAAGGAGCACAGATGTTACTGGAAGCTTGCAAGGATATTGTAAAAACTGAAGGTAGGTAAAGTGCGGCTTCTGCAGGATCATTTCCAGTCAATACATTTCACATAATTGATGGTAACAACTTTAAGCAGAAAGGGAAGAAAGTAAATTGAATTCCAAATGCATGTAATAAACACTACTTCTAAATACAGTTTTAAAATATGCATTTTCATAAAAATAGTAATTTTCTTGTGAACTTTCTTCTCGCAACACTTGTGAGCATCACCATTTGATAAGCATTATATGGCCTACATGCACCAACCTAGAGTAAGCTCTACTTTCGTAGTAAACTACTATTCAAGTCAACACTCGGTGGCTCCTATATGAGAGTGAACTACTCCTGAAGTATTTCACTCTTTTCAGATACTTGCAGAGTAAATTACTGCAGAAATAAATGTCAGAGAGCACTGTCATGTCACTATGAGATTAAATGCAGCACAAATATAGGTTACAATTTACTCTTGCGACCTGGTGGAGTAACTAATCTGTTGATTGAACTAGAATACTGTGTTATATTTGGAGGAAGATATTTTGAGGTGTTCATGGATTACATTGGTGACCTCGACGAAGGAAACAATAGGAATGTGATAGTGGTATGCGAGATTCATATGATACTTCTACAGAGAGAGAAGGAGTTCAAGCAACATTTCAGTATTAGGAAAGAATTTTTTACATTCCTTTTGAACCTGCTAGGAGAGCATATACAACAAAACTCGGGCAGCAATTCAGCTGTATTGCCCAAACTGCAATTGTTATGCATCCTGCAAGTGTTTCATACCGGAACATTTCAGATAGTTACAGGCGGTCTTATAAACGTTCACCATATGCCTGCTGGTCGTATCTCTCATTGTGTTGTTAGAGTGCTTTTGAGCTTAACAGCAAGACACACACATAAATATACATGAGTGTTCAGAAAATAAAAGGCAATTCTTCTTCACTTTTGCAGGTTTTCCATACATGATGGTTCAATGGACTGCATGCATGTTCCTAGTTTGTGGCCGTCAGGTGAATATGGTGAACTTTTCTGAAATGGTATTTCTCCATCAACACATAAGTGATCTGCGTTGCAAATATGAAAATTAGGAACATTCTTTCCAAAGATTTTTAAGCTGCTCTTGTTTCCCGTCACTCGAAGCATTAAACTCATCCGTCATGACTTTCCAGGCATTTCTCTTCCAGTATCTTTACATCACGTGTTTTGCATTGTATATTTCTTAAATAGATTTTCATTATCTCTGCCAACAAACATTTATCTCTTTCGCTGATGTTTTCCCCTCCTCTTCCTATCGCACATGACCTTATCCATGATTGATACAAGTAAATTGCAAAAACAAATCAATACTCTGGAACAATGAGCTCTTACTTCCTAGTCGTAACCAGAAAAATAAATTTGAATTGTGCTCTCCACTACTTGTTTTTGTAGTAACCTACTTCTGTAGTATGGACTTCTTTAGTAAATGTTACTTCCGAAGTAATTTATTTCAACATGGTGCACACTACGTTGGTGTTGGTTTACTGCTTTGTTCCACAAAATGCAAGACAACCTAAAAACAAAAGATTTTGTGTTATTGATAGTGCAGTAAGTTAGTATTTCCTGTTAAGATTTGCTGCCACTCTGTCGCTAACAACTTGGTCTTTCTCTCAATCCTGATTACAGCACGCTTACTTTTTTCTGGCATGTTAAAAACACAAATAAACCACATGGAGCAACACCAACAGTAAAACAACAGTGGACTTCTATTAACACTTGTTATAACAATACAATATTTCTGGAATGTGCGGTAGGGGGCAAGGATTAATGCATGCAATACTAAGTACCTCTATTGGAATTTAGGGTTGGGGCAAAAGAACCTTATCAAAGCAATGTTGCTAGTGCAAAATTGAGCAGCTAGTATTTCTTTCTTCTCCTTTTGTCTTCCCCCCTTCCCCTTTCTTTTTACATTCTTCCCTGTTTTGGTTAAGCACAGTTTTACTGCATGTGGTGAAATAAGCATGATAAAGTTGATCTAAAGTGAGCCAACAAGTTGAATTGGAAAGATTTGTAATCTACTTCTTGTAACATTAAGCTTGAAAACACCAACATGAGAGTATTATATCCTGATCGGACATACAAATTGCAGTAAAGCTAACTGTTTGTAAACATCTTTCAGTGGATCTGAGCTCTTGGCAGCAGAAAATTAAAGAAGAAATGGAGAATGAATACGATGATGAAGATTTAGAAGTTGGGGAAACTGTCGAGGTAAGGAACCTTGGTTTAATATACAGGGAATTATGTAACACAAATCCTATTTATAAACAAGATCATTACCTACACTAATGACACAGCAATCATAACTGCTGGCAAAAGTACACAGACCCTAGAAAATTGTCCATAGACTTCATATACGAGTTTTAGACATTGTCAAGGAATCTACATTTACAATTTTCACCTATTGTATAGTTCATAGTATTTACATTTTCCCATTTCTTTACAATAGATTTCTATTTACATAATAAGCTAAAGTTTGTCTAACCTATATAAACATTTGTGTGTTAGGTATGTTTTAAGTTCGCTTTTAAACCTCTTTCCTTTGTATAATTTAACATCATTGGTAGTTTATTGTATAAAATCAGTCCTTTGATTAACGGAACCTTACACGTAGATTTGAGGTTAACTTTCACTCTCTGGTAATTGTCCAGTATCATGCCTATAAAGCATACTGTTACATAACCTATTATTTTCTTTCTCTATTGCAATAACTATTACCTTATACAGATATAATCCTACCACAGTAAGAAGTTTATTTTCTCTGAAAACATTTCTACACGAGTCTGTGTTAGTTAGACCATATATACATCATAAACATTTTTTCTGTAATACTAAAATCCTATTCATGTTAGAAATACTGGTGCTTCCCCATAATTCTATACCATAGAAGTTATAGGGGTAAATGATTCCAAAGTATAAAATTTGTAGCATTTTTTTTGTCTAGGTACAATGATAGTTGTCTTATTGCGTATATATTGCAGCTGATTTTATTACATATGTAGTCAACATATGTAGTTAATTATCTATGTGAATGCCTAAGAATTTGTGATTGTTGACTTTTTCAATTTTATTATTATTTAAAAATACAGCAAGATCAGCTTCTTTATTCACTTGGCGATGTTCAAATAGGATCAGTTTACTTTTCTTAGAGTTCATTTTTAGATTAATGTTTTTTAGGTAGTTTGACAACTGCTTTATGGAGTGGACATTGTTGCTATTAATTTATTATGGGATTTATCAAAACAAATCATAGATGTGTCATCTGCATAAGATATAACAGTGTCGGTCATATAATTCGGCAAATTATTTACATATATTAGGTATAGTAGTGGCCCAGAACAGACCCTTGTGGTACTCCAGTTGTCCCAACTTTTTGTTCAGAGGTGAACTTTATGTTTTTTGTGCTAATTTTATGTTTTATTTCTGTAGAACCTTTTCTATTACTTAGATAGGACTTCATTATATTTAGCATTTTGCCTCTTATGCCATAAGATTCTAATTTATATAACAATGTTTGATGTGAAACACAATCAAATGCCTTGGACAGATCAATAAATATTCCTGCTGTATCCATACCCTTATCAAGATTTTCAAAAATGTTATGTACAAAGTCAGTTGCAGCTGTAATCGTTGACAGTCCTTTTCTAAACCCACGCTGATGGCAATTTAATATATTATATCTCTTCAAGAAGTCAATCAGTCTAACTAGAAGTATTTTATCAAAAACCTTTCCAAACACAGAGATTAACGTTATTGACCTATAGTTGTTGATATCACTTTTATCTCCCTTTTTGTACACAGGTATTATAATACCTAATTTTAAACAGTTTGGAAAGACTTCTTCATTAATGGAGCTGTTTATTAAATGATTTAGAATTGTTGCAAGGGAGTTGATACACTTTTTCAATATTTTGGTGGATATGCCATCGCACCCAGAGGACGACTGATCTTTAAATGAACCTATTATTTCCTTTACACTAGTATTACACATGAAGATAGAGTTAACCATGTTATTCTGTTGTTATCTTCTACAAAATTATCCCTAGTGCCAATAGTTACAATGTGGTTGTTGAATACACAGGATCATATACATATTCACCTTCATGTAGTAGCTTAAAATTTTCACTAACATTACTTTGTGTAAAACTTCTGCCCTTAACTAAGTCCCAAACTGCAAATGCAACTGAGCATAATATAAACCAGGTTATAAGTACTGGAGCTCAAACAACCTATTTGTAACTGATAATGGGGAGAATTCCCCCAGAAGAGAAGCATATGCATTAAAACATTTTACAAATTTGTAATACATCACTGCATATATTACTTCATTGTATCTCTCTGCTTGCTGTTGTCATTCTGGTTTACTGTAAACCAGTATTTATTTTAAATAAACATCCTATCTATATTATATAGAAAATTTGAGTTGGAGTGGAAACACTTAACATCACATACGTGTTTTACAGCTTGACCAGTTTTGGGAGCTAATTGCTCCCATGTAAAATTTGACAACAATAGTAAATATCAGAAAACAGCAGATAAAAAAATAATAGAAATAGAGAGAAACAATCATTCTGCCAAGTTACAGAGTTTAGATTTAGAAATATATGCAATCCACATAAAATTAACATCCATTTTAGGTTTTCCAATCTGGCAAAATATGATGTCTAACTTTCTTTCTATACTGAGTTGGAAAATGAGCTTGAAAACTTTAAAGCTAAAGAAAAAACTCACTAACTTATGTCGGATGCAAAAACCATGACAGCCTCAAAAAACCAAAATCTATAAACCAGAAAATGTTAACTTGTCAAAACATACTTTCAGCAAAGATGAGCTTACAGTACTAAATAAGGGTCTAAAAACTTATGTGATGTATACAAACTAAGTAGAAGAAATAGTTGCTGATATAGACATTGTCACCAGCCAGTTAGAGGAAAACACTAAAGCAATAATTCAAAAACAATGTACAACAGCCCTAGAAGAAGTTACAGCTACCAATCACAATAGTTTTCCAGACAACAGAATCATAAAGTCACTAAAATCCAAACCCGATAAAGGTGGCAAATTGGTAATCCTAGGCAAAGAAGACTACATTGCCAGTGTGGAAAAGCTACTCCAAGATAACACATATACAGAAAACCAAAACAGCTCCACTAAAAGCTCAAATAAAATCCTTCAATCTCTCTGTGAATAAAGTTAAAACCCTAACAGATAAAGAAAAAACCAGAATCAAATCTAATCATCCCACATTACCAAGACTGAATGCACTCCCAAAAATCCCTAAACCAGGCAACAAAATGAGACCTATAATAAACAATACTGATTCACCCACATATAATTTGACAAAATGGCTCACACAGAAATTCACTTCACTACATAAATATAACAGCTTAAGTATCAACAACTCCCAAGACTTGATCACAAAAATAGAACTTATAGAATTGAAACCAGAAGATAAATTAGTATCTTTTGATATCACTGCACTTTTCCCAAGTATCCGTATAGATGAACTCCTACAACAACAAAAAATGGCTTACCCATAACAATATAACACAAGACGAAATGGATGACTTTTGTATCTCTCAGAACACTTTTACTTTCAACAATAGTTACTATCAGCAGACTTTAGGCGACCCTCTATCACCATTCTTTGCTGGCTTTTTCATGAGTAATTTTGAATCACACATAACCACCTCCTTTCCGCAAATTTACAGTCTGGCACAGATATTTTGTTATATTTGCAATAGTGCCCTACAAGCTCATCCAGGATGCCCTAAAACTACTAAATTTACAGAACAGATCTGTACAATTTACTATGGAAACAGAAAATGAAGGTACTCTACCTTTCCTAGATTTGAAAGTAATTAGAAACCATAACAAGATCAATTTTGGGATTTACAGGAAACCCACACATTCTGAAAACTATGTAAAAAACAATAGTTTCAACCCGGTACCATACAAACATGAAGTCCTAAACAGTTTGACCCATAGATTAGTTTACACACCACTAACAGAAACAGAATACAAACACACTGTTAACACAGCCACGAACAATGGCTTCACCAAACAAATCAACAACTAAATAGCACATTTCAAGAAACAGAAACACATTAAGAACACCACAAATCTCACCCAACAAAAAAGCAAAATGATTTTCAAGAAGTTCACTTTCCACCCAAAGACTCACTACAAATTCCACAACATTTACCTAGCTCCACAAAACAGATAGTATAGAGAAATTACTCTGCAACAAATCAAAGGACCAAATACCTCAGAACAAAAAAGCAGGAACCTATCAAATTAATTGCCCAGAATGTGACCAAATCTATGTAGGTAAAACAGAAAGAAATTTAGAGACCAGATTAAAAGAACATACGAGGCACATGAAATGGACAAATTTGCAGTTGCACATCACATCATCACACAAATATAACCAGCAAAACACACAGCACAGTTGGATACTTGGGAAAAGTTATTAATCACAAAACATAAACACCATGTGATGAGTTTTGAATTGCCACCACTGAACCCACTATGGAGTTTCATGACTACACCAGATTCCACCACATACAGACGCATATGGGACAACACCACAAGGAACCAGTCAACCACTTTCGATGATGGTAGCAATTAGCTCCTGAAACTGGTCAAGTTGTAAAACAGGTAAGTGATGAACTAGCCCTTGGTTTAATGATTGATCTTTCCAAAGCTTTTGACAGCGTAAACCATCAAATACTTATTAATAAGCTTGAAAAATATGGTATACGTGGGATTGCCAAGAACTGGATTAACTCTTACCTAACAGGTAGAAAGCAATATGTTGAATTGAGCTCTATCAAATCAAAATCACAGGCAATTAAATGTGGAGTCCCCCAGGGCTCAGTTATGGGGCCATTACTTTTTCTTCTATTTATCATGATCTCCCTAAGGCACTCAATGCCATCCAGTGCTGTTTGCCGATGAGATCAATCTACTCTTCACTCAAAATAGCTCGGCACAATTAAATGAAGTTGTAAGTACCTCGATAAACCAACTTGAATACTGGCTAAATCTCAACAAATTATCACTAAATTGTAAAAAAAAAAAAAAAAATATCATTTGTTAATTTTGGTTTTTCCTCAAATAAGGTAATATCTAATATATCAATTTTTAATAACTCTATTTCTGAAGTCAATAACACAATGTTTTTAGGAGTAACAAAGTTGAATTGGAACGACCATATACAGTACCTATCTGCTAAACTCTGTAAACTAGTATTTGAGTTTAGATGCTTAAGAAATATCATTACTATTAATGCTTTAAAAATTACCTATCATGGCTCTGTGCCGTCAATTCTAAGCTATGCAATCCTCTTTTGGGGCTCTGTTTCAAATAATCTTCAAACAAATTTTAAACTTCAAAAGAAGATCATACGGTTATTCTTAATGTAAGACAGGATACTCCCAGTCAACCACTTTTTACCATGTTAAATATACTACCTCTTCCATGTGTATATATGCTGCTTTATACACAATAATATCAAGGATTTCAAAACAAATGAAGACTATCGTGACAATTTCACAACGAAACATATTCATCTTTCTACTCAAAGAACCTTTAACAGCCTAAAATCCATTGATCATCAAGGTATAAAATTATATAACAAACTAAGCAGAGGATTTGATGATCTTAATCCACATAGATTTAGAAAGAAAATTAAAAATATCTTAATGGACCACAAATGTTATTCAGTAAATGAAGTATTAGAAACAATATAAATAAGTGTTAAGTTTGTCCTTTACATCTGAAATTTAAATGTAACAATTTGCACATACGAATATTTTTGATATTGAAAGATTTCTTTACTGATGAAACCATAAATTGTAACAATTTTATAAGGTGAATAAAGAATTGAATTGTTAAGTGTTTCAACTCTGACTCAAATTTTCTATATAATTTCAAATTTACATCACTGTTCTAGCTTATCCATATGTTTTAGGTTTGTTCAAAGTTTGACTTTGTTCAGTACATTCGGAGGATGATTTATGTAACATTTAAAATGTAACCACTTTCTCATTACCTCCAGTTCACTTTATTTTAAATGGAACACAAAATGCTCCAAAACATATGTTAGACTTGCCAAAACCTTTTCTTATTTTCTCTACTATTTATAGTAAGTAGGGGAAGTATTGTATTTCACCCAAAAATTCCATGTCTAGATTTCACTGGAAATATATTTTGAGGGCCCCTGAACCCCAAAAAAAGCATTTTTAAAAAAAGGTCTGTGTATAGTATGTCTGTGAACACCATAACTCAAAAACGAAAAGTCAGATAAATACCAAACTTGGTATTGAAGTTCAGTATCTTCCAAAGAGCAACACAAAGAGTTTCAAGAATCCTCCATCCCAAATTACCCTTTACATGGAACATTTTTCAAATTTTGTATTTTCTAAAAAATGGCTCTAATGATTGTGATTAAAATACCATATATATTAAAGATATTTACATGACAAATAAAATGTATGTCTTGAATTTTCTGGAATAGCCTGTGAAGTCCTCTTCGTTTGGAAGGAATTTTGTATAATCTTGTATAAATGGATGAATATTTATTTCTCATTATTCACAAGCACATAATTAAATTACATACATTTTACACTATAATAACATTTGAAAATATTAGACTATTTATGCTATAAATTCACTTTTTGGTTGCTTGCCTATGCTAATTTATGGTCTCAATACACAGAACTCCTGCTATAATCTTGTATAACTGGTAAACATTAAGCGATAAATAAAAAAGTACTACACAAAAAATGTAGATCCCTTTAAAATGCATAATTCATTTCAAATAATTTTTTTTTTTTGCATAAGCCATTTCCCAGATAACCATTATTAGAGCTTCAAATTGTTCAATACTTAGCCATTCTTTTAAAGTCCTGTCAACATTGTTTGTCGCGATGTCATGGAAACAGTATGGAATTTTAAGGCCAGCATATAGCGTCCAGTTGTTAAACATTTGACTATCGCTGTTCTCTTTGTATCTATAACGAAATGTGTAATGTAGCTGTTTCTGTAAAGGTTTATCTTGGTTAAAATGAAAAATAAGGTTTCATAGGAATAATTTGTATATCCACTAATAAGCTATAGCTAACTGGTAGAGAAAGTCATGTGAATGTAACACATCAGATTTTTATACATCATATTCATTGTTAATAGCTGCACATTTATTATGTAGTTATATATAATAACATAATTTATTCCTAAAATTTGTGTATATAATACAATGTTAAGTAGATGTGTATGAAATGTGTTTCAGAATAAAGCAGATACAAGCTACACGGAGCACGTTAGGTATCGAGATGGAGTATTGACTATAGGATGTGTTGGACAGCCTAACGTGGGCAAATCATCGCTCATGAATGCTATCATGGGAAAGAAGGTACATGTGTACTTGAGATGCTCTATTTAAAATAATGATTGCTTCTAGCATACTTGCCAACTTTTATGGTTTGCCTGTAAAATACATGGGAGCGGAGATATTTCTGTGGCTTTGCAGGCAGATTCAGGGCTCGTTACACCAAACGATGCAAAATGTTAAACTGATTTAACACTGAAGTTAATGCAAATTCTGTTTCATTGACAAATGTTAACTTTAACAATGTGTTAAACTCAGTGTTAACTTAACATCACTGTACCCCTATGTTAGAAATTGGAAAATGGCTGCCACAAACCAAGCTGCTGATGCAAGTTTGCTGCATTTCTTATTTTTTAATGTCATTCCTAACGGAAGAGCTGTCATGCGTGATAATAAATATGAAAACCTGCAAAATGAGGAACTTTTAAAGCAATACAGATTGTCCAAAGAGGATTGAGCGTGGTTTTATAGGAAATACAAAAAGTTAGAAGCATGTCTCTTCCTCCTGTGCTATAAGTGTTGATCTCTTTCACATTGTATGTTACTAGCACTTTTCATTTAATGGTAGGTGATAATGTTGGTATTTCTAAAGCTATGTTATGATATTAATGAAATTCTAGCGGCAACACACACTAACTTCACTCTTTGAAGAGTCTTGAAAATGTGTACAAGGTAATTATCGTGAAAGAGTGAAGTTAGTGTGTGTTGCCACTAGAATTTTATTAATATTTTAATCACTTCACTGTGTTTCCCATAAAGTGTTATGAGTTTATCCAAAACGCAAACAGCATTTCTGCTCGGATTTGCTTAATCTTTAATCAGCAATAACACTCTTTTCATTGCAGTTAAATTACCTTCTCGCAGGCTGAATCCTTGTCATTTAATGTAAGACAGTTGCACTCAATAATAACCAGTTCTGTAATTAACACTTTTCAAACAGTGAAGCATTAGTTCCATCGTGATTCTAACCTCAAACAATCAATGTAACCAATTGTCTGCTACTGTCACGGATAGACAAAGGTGCATTGGAGTGTGTTCAGAAACTATTGTTTGGTCACCACCACCACCTCAAAAGCTATTGTCCGCAGTTGTTTTTTATGTTAACAAGACGTTATGAAACAATTTGTTGTAAAGACTTGATGAAATGTAAGAGTTTCAACATTTGTAACATTGGTTGGAATAACTAGAGATTGTTTGCAGGTTGTGAGCGTGTCCAGAACACCTGGTCACACCAAGCACTTCCAGACAATATTCCTGACACGCAACGTGCGACTCTGTGATTGCCCAGGTCTGGTGTTCCCTTCCAAGGTTCCCAAGCCACTGCAGGTGAGTTTACAACTTGAAGGAGATTGAATGCAGCGTGAACTGTGTCTCATGCGACTGTAACGTTTGCAGGTTTTGATGGGAAGCTTTCCCATAGCCCAGCTGCGCGAGCCTTATACGACTGTGCGCTACTTGGCGGAGAGGTTAGACTTGCCCGGGTTGCTGAAGCTGCAGCATCCTGAAGACGACGACCAGTGGTCTGCAGTTGACGTTTGCGACGGTAATTTCACATTGGACTGTCACTCTCTTGTTTTATACTTCACTAAGGTCAAGTAGTTCACTCCTCTTCCAGATGATTCACTTGTGGGGACTCCGCAGCACTCTCACTGACTGCTTATATTGCCAGGGAAACTTCCAGAAGGTTTTAGTTATCTGTTGATAGTCCATCCAGTGTTTACGCTGGTGAGCAATAGTTATTGTTGATATCGTCCTCTGTGGTGTAGTGGTTACCATGCAGGTTCAAACTGGCAGAGGGTGATTGATTGATTTCTTTTGGGCATAAAAATCCTTAGCATGGCTTCCTTCGGAAGGGAAGTAAAGCCGGTGTCCTGTGTCGTAGATTTATGGCACGTAAAAGAACCTCAAGCCTGATGAAGAGGCCTCTGAGTAAAATTAATGGTCTTTAATATATGCTATTTTAATCAAAATCGCTAGAGCCGTTTTTTTTAGAAAATCAAACATTTAGAAAAACATTCCATGAGTTATACTGTTCTCAGGTACACACATGGACCTTGCTCTAAT
This sequence comes from Deroplatys truncata, assembly GCA_030765065.1. Taxonomy (NCBI): domain Eukaryota; kingdom Metazoa; phylum Arthropoda; class Insecta; order Mantodea; family Mantidae; genus Deroplatys; species Deroplatys truncata. The sequence goes on from CM060981.1 coordinate 15,884,469, forward strand.
TTTTTTTTTCCCAGAGGGTCTCAAAACATGCACTTCTGGTGAAATCTCTGAATCAAATTTCTGGGTGAAAAAAACCTTCTCTATCTAGTAGGTATGTGGTAGAGAAGGTAAAAATACTTCAGAAATATCAAATGCAAAGAGTTAGATAAATCAGCCATAGTCACTCACTTCTGGGAAGAAAATCACAAAAGTCAAACTGCTACAATCTGTACATAACTCCTTAGAAATGGACTTAGGGAAAAGTACATATATCAGAAGTTTGAAGCATCAAATTATGAACCTTGAAATTCCAGTAGACGATAGTTAAATCTGTAAATTCACCAAGCTCACACCAGAAGACACTATGGACACCCAAGGAATTGCTGGTTAGTTGACCAGCAAGGGACGAGAATAGGGAGAATATGTCCTCGAAACATGTCCTGCCAATAATTTGATAACAGGAGCAATATGTCAATTTATTTTCCATCATTTAATTATTTGCTTACTGTGTTAAAGCTCCAATGATTTTAAATTTTTATGAGGACTGTTCTTGGTTATGCAAAAATTTGAAACTTAGCCAGAAAAACAACAATTTTATCAAAAAAACCTGAATTTCATATTAAGTGTATGGGACCAATTGCAGAAACAATAACTTGTCTAGCTAAACAATGTTTAAGTACACATTTCCATTCCTTAAGCAGTGTTTGGTTTGAAACATGAGCTGTAAGGAGTATCTCTTTGGTGATTTATACCAATTGTAACTCAACATTTTTGTGATTTTGTTTCCATCTTTTGTTCATGGCCAAAGGTGTGCAGAAGAAAAGGGATTGTGGATAGTAAATGTTATAATAGTGGGTTCTGAGGAAATGCCTTGTGGTTTATGTAAGGAACAAGCAGTCCTATCACAGGGGATAACTTATTCAATATGGAACCTATTACTCTGAGAAAATTATTCCTGAAACAAAGAAATAAAATACAAGTATCTGTAATAATTTTAATTAATTATTAGTTTACATTACTGTCACAAAGTGTTAGATACAGTTATCTCATTCCAAAGTGCAGAATTATGTATAATAAAGAACATACTCAACAAATGAACAGCTACCAGGAAAGCACAGCCAAATGATGTTCAGTTGTAGTCTGGTCACAGTTTACATCATAAATGCAATGGTTGTCACAAGAAGCTGAGGGGCATTTATTAATGTACATGTACACTGTTGGCAACTTCATTATTGTGTACGGAACCACTACACAGCCACTCGTGGACAGCTGCTAGATTTTTTTATTATAAATGATTTAGTTGTTTTTGTTGAATGAGAAATTGTTAGATTAAATACTTCTTCAATTGTTATAACATTATTATTGGATTGAATATCTCTAATATTTATAAGCTTCGTTTTATTAATTTCGTCGTTGCCTAATCTTTTACCTTGCAGTACATCCTTCAAATTGTCAAATAAAGAATAAGAGTGAACCCCAGTATTATCAAGTCTGCAGTTGTGGCATTGCTGGTGTGCGGTCATGCATTATCGTGCTGGAGGAGCACTACGTTTGTACTTTTTCTTTGTCACTGTTGTTGAATCCTGCATGTAAGGATGTCACCCTGCTGTTGACAGTTGTTCCTTGTGAAAGCCAGTCCATTAGCATGTATCATAAGTGTCCCAAAAGATGGAGATCATCTGCTTAACTGCAGATGGAGCAGCATGAAATTTCTTGGGTCAGGGACTCCCAAGATGTTTCTTTTCAGATGTATGGTAGTGACACCAGTTATCAGTTTCTCCAAAAAATCTGGCTCTTTATTCTTCATTTCCAGTATTCGACAACAGATTTCAACTTTGTTCCCTTTCTGGGCCATAGAACCCAATGTGCAGACACATTTTTTATATCCAAATCATCATGAATGACAAACAGGGTTGTGCGGTCGAGGCCTGTCTGCCATTCCAGTTCATCATGCACCTATCATCCATAACTAATTCAGACACAACCTCAAAGTTCCTCAGAGACTGCGATATTCACACTCACATGCACGTTCCCTTTTAAAATCCAGCTGTAAACAATCTTTTGTGCAGGAGCTTCTTGACCATACACTGCAATTAAACATTTATGAATATCTGCTGTTTTTCCGCAAAAACCATGCAGTCCGTGATAGTCGCCTTCCATCTTGTCCATAGCTTTCTCCACTTAACAACAAACAAGTGCTGTCCTTTCACTATACACTCTGTTCACAACAGCCATCTAGCGTCTGTATGGTGTTTTAGTATTCCAGTTCCCACGAGCGGATGTGCCCGTAGATTGATTGGTATTTTTAAAACAATGCACATTTCCGAAAGCCTCTCATGTAATGACCACCTCTTGTGAAGTGCTGCAGTAGACACTTGATCTTGTGTAATATTTTTGCAGTTTTCTTCAAGAAGCAAAGCCATGCGATCAGGCAGAGGGTTACATTGAAGAGGATGTCTTCTAACCTCCAGTAGCAATATGATTGCAGTATGAGGTTAAACAGTGTTGCGTTGCTGTTTAGACATTCACTATTCCAATACTCAGCAGGAATAAACGACATTCCTGATCTCCTTATTAAAAAATGTGCTCATTTAATCGTTCAACCTTTAACTTATTTATGTAATGAATGTTTTAGCAGTGGAGTCGTTCCTACATGCTAAAAACAGCTATTGTCAATCCACTATATAAAAAAGGGGAACGAAATAATATGGAAAATTATCGACCTATTGCCATACTATCAGTATTTTCAAAAATTCTAGAAAAGCTTTTCCGTAAGAGGCTTTTAAACTTCTTAGAAAGAAATAGCCTGTTATCTAGTGACCAAGATGGCTTTAGAAGTAACCACTCCACTGAAACAGCAATATTTTCTTTCATGTGTGAGTCCCTAGGGCTATTGATGCAGAAGAGCACATCTCAGCAATATTCAAAAGCCTTTGATATTATCAACCATCAAAAGCTACTAGCAAAACTAGAAAAATACGGAATCAGGGGGTCATCCCATAAGTGCATTAGTTCATACTTATGCAATAGGAAACAGCTCGTTCAAATTAAACACAAAAAAAATTTGCAGCTAAAGAACTATAGATCAAATTCCCTTGAAATGAAATACGGAGCACCACAGGGGTCCAAATACTATTTTTGCTTTTCATTAATGATTTTACTTTAAATGATCCTTATGCTAAATCTTTTCTCTTTGCTGACGACACAAACATCCTTGTGAGAGCAAATGACAAGGAAAATTTTTTAAAATCAATCTACCAAATATCAGATAAAATAGCAAATTACTTTATTACAATAACCTTATTATAAATACTAGTAAGACTGTTGCAATGGACAATCATACAAAAAGAAATAGTGATTATCTAGCTCCACAAATTCAACTCTTTAATCAAATCATTGAGAAAGTTAGAAACTGCAAAATTTCTTAGTCTTTGGGTTCAAAGTAATTTAAAACGAAATAAATTATATAAACAAGAAGTTAGGTACAGCCTGCTATATGGTAAGAATACTAGCAAGATGTACGAGGAGAGAGACTGTTATAACAGCTTACTTTGCATACGTTCATTCTCTGCTAAGATACGGTATAATATTTTGGGAAGAGTCACCTGTAAGTAAAACTTGTTTCATAATGCAAAAGAAGATAGTTCGAGCAATGATAGGGGCCAGTTCAAGATTATCATGCAAACCCCTATTTAAGAAACTAGAGATACTTCCCTTCCCTTGTATCTATATATTTGAAATAATAATGTTCATCCATAAAACCAATCTAATTCCCCATTCATAAAAAATGAACAAATACACCAGTAGGCAAATCAGTAACTTGCATCTCTATCAGCATAATACATCTTTGTGCCAAAAAAGTATATTACATTCTGGAATAAAGATATACAATAATCTACCAGAATTTTTTAAAAGAAATTTCAAATACTTTTTAAAGGCATATCTATTCAACCAATGCTTCTACTCAATCCAAGATTTCCTAACTAATGTATATATCTCCAATCTTTGTATATCATACCTTTAATTTTTATTCTTGGTATTATACATAGTTTACCGATAAATTTGTAAATATTTTGTTAATTTTAGTTTGAACATTGATTGTACTTTATGTACCTCACAATTTACTGGATCAATGTTTACCAGTATTTCTTGATACTTGATCACTGAATTATGTTCTTATTAGTAGTTTTCTGTGTATTGAAACTGTTTCTGTTTGACATTCTCCAATTGACAGCACTGATAATGCCACAGGTTATGTATCCCGTATTGTTAGTCTAATAATAATAATAAATAATTATTTCCATGCTTCCTTTTAAGTAACTATATTTTGTGCTGAAAGCCTCCCTTTAATAGAAAATCAAATAATAGCAATTCTTCTTAATTCTGCAACCTTGAAAATATAAACTAATATATGTTTTACAAGAAACTTATACAACTAAAAATATGCATGTTACACCATTCTAACATGTAACATATATTTTTCATCAGGTAATAAGAAATTAGCCGTATAACACTGGAAACATTAAGTTTGTGGATTAAGTCTCTGTATTATCCACCCACATACATTAGCATATTCAAACAAATAAAGCTCTATTTCAATTTACATTAGCATGTACATGTTTAATACCTAGCCATATTAGAATTTGAAGAAAACATGAAAGGAATTATTATATGAAATGCTAAGATATAAAGGAAGCAAATGTTTTTGATTAAGAACATGAGCATTCTTGAGAGAAGAAGTATTTCCATGCGCTGTGTCTGTTTTGTTTCTCTGGATTCACAGAGTAGTAAATGTAATGGCTGAGAATGAGTCAGTTAATGCTGCATGTTATATGAGTAGCTCTACTCCTTCCCCCATTGTTTTTATTTTAGACTCAAGAGTGTATGGGATTCACCCACAGGAAACACAGTCCAGCAACTCTTTGGGGAAATGTGAAATCTCAACTCCTTAAAGCTAAATGAAACAACTTTCAATAATGTAAAATTTAGAAGTAATGAAAAAGTATCAAAGGTTCATGTCAAAGTATTAAGTATACTTTGATACCACTGAGTATTGAGGTCCCTCCCTAGCAGTCATACTTACACAGCATCCGCCTTGAAGTGTGTCTGCAATCAACCCATAAGTTCCACATGAAACACAAAATGTTGATTATTAGGTTGAAGCTAAAGTTACTTGTATTATGTACAATTCCCAGATATCGAGTAGCTGATCTTGTCGTGTTTGCTCAGTGACTGATGTATGTAATAAATATTTTATTTCTGATAGGTTGGGCCTTAAAGCGCAGATTCTACACAGCTAAAGCAGCCAGACTTGACACGTACCGTGCAGCTAACAATCTGTTGCGCATGGCTTTGGATGGAAAAATCTGTCTGAATCTTCAACCTCCACAGTATTCAAAGAGGAAAGGTACAGTAATGCTTGTAGTATGTAAACAAATTCATTACTTTCTCCATCAGATAATTAAGGTAGCAATTTTACTGCAAACTAGCTTTCAGATTCTTCAATAAGAAAACGTGCCTCTATGTCTGAGCCTTTTCTCTGCATGTGAGAGATCTGATGTGTTGTATTCATATGGCATTCTCTACTCACTCTTCTTACAAAAGCTTGTTCTTCTATCCACTACACTATTATTATACATTTACACATTAGAGGTCTTTACAGGCCAAAATTCTTAGGCCAGGCGCGATCTGAACTCCAGAATAAGTTATACAGTACCTCCCAACTTGAGTCCGATTGTCTAATTTTGTTTTAAATAAATTTCTTTTGAGTTATTAAGCATTACTAATTATTATTATTATTATTATTATTATTGTTCTTATTGTTATTATAATAACTATTACCACTACTACACAAAACTCTGTGGTGCAAAGGGACTCAAGTTCAATTTCCTGTACTGGCCTAGGGATTTTTTTCCATTGTTGGGAGGCTTGGTAAGTGATACACGTAGGTCCTTGGGAACAATAGAGAAGCATTTTTACAGAAATACAGAGTGAGCCAAAAGACTCTGACCCGCCTGTGCAGTGTTTTTCCTGTCCGCATCCTCGGCACTCGTTGCCATCTGCTGCTATCATAGAAAGGCGCGGATGAAACCATACAACATTTTTAAAACTACTTTTAAAGGCTTTACTTACCAGCTTTACAAAAGGAGATGCTGAAACTGGCCACCGTTGTGTCCATACATTTTTGGCACCTCTTTAGGAAACTATCCATCACTCGCCATAGTTCACGTTGAGAAATTTCCTGGCGGATATTTTGTTTTAATTCTTCCAGGGTGTGTAAGTTTGTCTCGTACACTTTATGTTTTAAGTTACTCCGGAGGGTATTTTATGAACAATATTACCATCTGCACGGTGTTTTTCCACTGGGCGTGTGGAAATATGATAAAAATTTGATAACGCACTGCTGTTATAAACAAAGTCACGTTGTTGTGGTTTTGCTGTGCAGTGTGAAGTGCAGTTTTGAGTTGACGGTGATGTGATGTGGTTCAGTTATTACGAGTTATTCATTATTATGTCCTGTACTTATTCATAAAGTATATTATGGCTCAGTATATGTTTTCTACTGCATGGCGTGTATTTATTTATAATGCATATGTGTTAACTCGATCAGCTCGCCAAGTGAAAGTACGATTTGCAGAAAGATTTCCAGGTGTAAAAGTTCCAGGCTGTACAACAATCCATGAACTTTACAGTACATTTCAAGCCACAGGAAGTGTTCAGGTTAAGAAATCTAAAAGACGGCATTCGGTTCATACCGAAGAAACATTAGACAACATCAGTCACCATTTGGAAAATTCCCCCCAATGGATAGTTTTCTAAAGAGGTGCCAAAAATATATGGACGTGGTCAGTTTCAGCATTTCCTTTCATAAAGTTGGTAAGTAAAGCCTTTAGAAGTAGTTTTAAAAATGTTGTATGGTTTCATCTGCACCTTTCTATGATAGCAGCAGACAGCAACAAGTGCCGAGGATGCAGACAGGTTCAGAGTCATTTGGCTCACCTGTAGTAACAACTGAGGTCCTGGAACTCCTATGCAGTAAGCGCCTTATTGACCACATGCTGCCTGTATTATTACACTCCGCCCTAGATGCCCTAGGTGTGGGTGGACGGAGGGAGGCAGAGTTTGTGGCTACTGTGCTCTTGCTTGAAGCAACCATTTATTTAGTACTACTATGTACTGCAATGGGTGATAATTCTGCTATTCCAGACATGTCAAAAAATCTTTCTGCTGTTTATTTTCCTTTACAGGGAAAGAGTATTCATTTTTTAATTTTATAATGGTTGTCATTAAATATTTACATAAAAAATAGATGCATATGTTGAATGTCGTAAATTTTACTTTCTTTGTATGTAGAGAAGGAATTACATTGCACTCCAAAATTCAATACCGACATTTTACGAGAAATACACATTTTGAGACTCTTCAAATAAAAACAATACTTAGAAAAAGGTCAGGGTCTGTCTGTGAAGAGCACACCCAAAACCAAAAAGTTGGATAAATACAAAAACTAAAAATGGCTCTGATTTTGATTAAAATACCATATATTAAAGATATTTGCATGACAAATAAAAAGTAAATGTTGAATTTCCTGGGAATAGCCTGTCAAGTCTTCATTCAGAACAAATTTTGTATAATTTTGCATAATTAATAAACGTCAAGTGATAGATGAAAATGTACTTCACAAAAAATGCAGATCTATTTAAACAGTTATTTCAAATAACTTTTTTTCTAACATAAGCCATTTCTGAAATATCCATTATTGATGGTTAGAATTGTTCATTCTTTTAAGTTGCTGCTGATTTTCAGTTGTTTCTCACAGTATTATGAAACAGTATGAATTTTAAGGCCAGCATATAGCGTCCAGTTGTTAAACATTTGACTGTCACTGTTCTCTTTGTATCTATAACGAAATGTGTAATGTTGCTGTTTCCAGAAAGGTTTATCTCGATTAAAATAAAGTGAATAGGAAAATAAACTTTTGTAAGAGTGATTTTATACCCACTAATAAGCGATAAAGGGTAGAGAAACATGTAACATGTGAGATTTGTTAAAATTTTTTCGTCTTTATTTTCAAGCCTGAGCCTAGGAAACATTTTTACTTTCTCTACTACATATAGTAAGTAGGAGAAGTATTGTATTCCACCCAAAAATTCAATATGAAGATTTCACCAAAAATACATGTTTTGAGGCTGTCTGAATCTGCCTGAAAATTGAATTGTCTGGGAATATCCCCAAAAGTCCTCTTCCTTCTGAATAAATTTTGCATAACTGCTAAACCTTTAAGAGGTAGACAAAATTTTACTGCATAAAAAAATGTAGGTTTCGTTAAAACACCCATTTTATGTCATACATTTTTAGTGGAGTAAACCATTTCCGAGATATTGCTTGTTATTTGTTTGGGTTTTCCAATACCTCTCCTTCATGCTCATAGTGCTCCAAGTGCATCCTAGCAGCGTCGTAACGCAACCATTTCTGCATTTCCATCAAATCATGTGGAACCCATCGTGATGTAATTTTTCAGATGCCCAGACATTCCTACAGGATGTGAAGCACAGTCGTATGCAGTAATTTGGTTTCTTGGGCAAGCTCACAAATCGTCTGGCATCGATCACTGTCCAGCAACGTAGCAAAAGCATGCACTTCTTATTCATTGACACAACGATGACTTGCCCGATGCCTGCCACAGTTTGCCGACCATCGTTGAAGGCCTAACATGCCACTGTTCTGTAAGGCAATGACGGTTCCCCGCAAGCCTCTTGAAGACCTTGATGACACTGTTGTGCTGTATGACCTCTGGCGCATTCAATCTTGATCCAACTCTGTTGTTCCTGTTTCGAAAACATTGTGACAACACTAGCTCACAAGTGACTCTGTTTCTCTTGACTGTGCGCACGCAGGTGAAGTGGGAAGGGAGGTGTGTAACTAACGTGTGCTATCAGCGACAATATTACATTCCATTGCATAGCATCTCTACAGCAGTGTTGCCACTATTTAAGTTCCAACCCTTGTATTTAGCTGACTTTTTGTTTTGTACACACATACAGACCCAAACACTCATAACTCCATTACTTTTAAATCAGAAGACATAGTGAAAAGATTAAATATAATATATAGAAGTGGTTGCAAATATACAATTTTAGTCTATTTTAGTGAAATTGTATATTTGCACCATTTGCAACCACTTCTATATATTATACTCATAACTCCGTTGAAATCCCGGTATCAAATTTTTGGATGAAATACAATACTTCCTTTATTCACTATAAGTAGTTGGTAGAAAAAGTAAAAATTATTTTAGAGTGTTCCATGGAGCTCAAAACATGTATTTCTAGTGAAATAAAGATATTGAATTTTTGTGTATAGGCAAATGGTAGGGAGAGTAAAAATATGGGATTGAAAAGTTTTGTTTGGGATTTGAAAATCTATATATGAGGGTTTTTATTATGTCATAATAGGAGAATCAAACATAGAGCACAAATGAAAAAGAAATGCATTGTACCATATAACAGCATTTGGCTGGAGAAAGTTCTTGAAGTTCTGTCTGAGTGTAGCTTACTATCAAGTGGCTTTTGTCTCATTGATTTTCTTTCAGCGAAACTCGGCTTTCTCTTCCATAGATCCAAGTTTGACATAAAGTATTTACAAATATAATATCTAATTCCTTGCATATAGATGTATTTAAAAAGTATTAAATGAGAGACCTTACAAGCTGTGCAATTTTTTTTTTCTTGGTGGCACCCATCAGTGGGAAAAAATGAATGTAACTGTGGCCAATTTACCCTTCGCTACTTGAAATTTTGGTTGTAAGCTATCTTTAGTGCAGTCTCAGTGCGGGTAAAGTTTATTATCCAGTCCCATCTGCGGTTGTGTTGATACATTGATGAAGGAATACTGTTAGTTCTATGTCTCCATGCACATATGCTGGAGACAAAGAAAGAGTGATGTGGCGCTATTGCTAAAACCTGCTATTCGTGCTCTTGCATACTGGAAATACACGTGCCAAAGCAACTCAAAGGCAATGCTTCCAACATAACAAATTCAAATAAGACATGCACCCCAATTTAAAAAAATCTGATGTGTTACTCTCACATAACTTTCTCTACTCTTGTACAAACTATTTTTACAAACGCTTATTTTCCATATGCTTCATGTTAATCGGGATATCGAGATGTCAATCTTATTGGTAATTTTCTTGTAGATGCAAGGGGAATATGGTAGCTTTTAAGCGATAGTCAAATATTTTAACGCTGGTTGCTATGTGGCACATTCCATTCTCTTTGCATGTCCAGGACATAAAAAAAATGAATAACGAATTTGAGAAAAAGTATAAGTATTGGAAAATTTAAGGGAATAACAAGCAATATCTCGCAAACGGTTCACTCAACAAAAGAAATGTATATGACATAAATTGTGTATTTTAACGCGATCTACATTTTTCGTGTAGTAAAATTTTGTCTATCTCTTATGGTTTACCAGTTATGAAAACGTCGTTCATAATGAAGAATACTTTTGGAGACATTCCCAGAAAATTCGAGATATACATTTTATTTGTCATGACAATATCTTAAACATATGATATTTTAATCAAAATCGTTAGCCGTTTTTGAGAAAATTAAAATTTTCGAAAAATGTTCCATGTAAAGGGTAGTCTGGGGTGGGGGGATTTTCTTGAAAACCTTCGTGTCGCATCTCTGTAAGATACTGAACCTAAATACCAAGTTTGATGTTTATCCAACTGTTCGTTTTTTATTTATTCTTTTCACAGACACACACACAGACACACAGACAGACACACACACGGACATGTTTCCAAAAATGCTTTTTTTGGATTCAGTGAGTCTCAAAACATGTATTTCCGGTGAAATCTCGGTATCGAAATTTTGGGTGGAATACAATACTTCCCCTACTTACTATACGTAGTAGGGAAAGTAAAAAAAAAGTGCAAAAAAGGTTGCATGAGGTACATGCGTAATTACGGTATAAATTACAGAAACAATTTTTTACAGTTTGGAGTAATATGAAAAGTATTTGTAATAAAGTCCCTTATGTTGAAATTGTGCCTACGTTCTCATATGGAAACTGTTTAAGCATACAAATATCTGTCTGTCTCTCTCTGTGTGCATGCGTGCGTGTGTGCGTGTTTTTTTTTGACAATTTTTAATGCATTACTTTGAGTGGTTATTTCTTTTTTCTTTAGTCCATCATACATTTTAACACTGTGGTTATTTATGCATGGTGGGTCATAACAAATTCATATTGCTTTATTTTTCTAAACCATTTTTCTCGTACTAGGCGGCGCTGTGGCCGAGTGGTTAGACCGCTTGCCTCCCATCGAGGCGGCCCGGGTTCAATCCCAGGGACCTGCATGTGGGATTTGTGGTGGACGAAGCGGCGTCTGGGCGGGTTTTCTCCGGGTTCTCCGGTTTCCCCCACCATTCATTCCATCAACTGCTCCATCATCACCTTTCCTTTCATACATTTCACCAACATTTCGTTTCATCTACTTCCTTCATCCCATACCAGGCATCGGGCTGATCACCCATCCTGGATGTTCTGTCTGATCCATGAGTGTCTGCTCCTCGACGGGCCTCTGACCACAGGCACCCGCTTGTAAGTCCTGGGGGGTATAAGTCCTACATAAGAGGAGGGTAAACAGATAATGAATGAATGAATGAATTTTTCTCATACTCTCCCCATATATTCTCCTATTCTTTTTGTATACCTCTCCTTTTGTATTTTCATTATCCTAACTTTTAATACTTCTTTGTTAACATTCTCCCATTCTTTAGGTAAAAACTCATCTCTCCACAACTTAGTTTCTTTACATTGATTATATAATGTAAATCATTATCTGCCTCTCCACAAAGAGGACACCTATTCAGATTCGCTCCCTTCCTATCTCCCCTTAGCCTATGTGCACTTAATGTAGACCAGGCCCACTCTTCTTGCACTAACCTATTACCTACATTCCTGTACTTCTCCCTTCCCCAGTCCACCTTTAATTGTCTATATAGTTCCAAACTTTTCTTTTCTTCCAGACTTTGAAATAATTCTTGTTTCTCTATATCTTCCACTCTGTTCCTCACTTCTTTCCAGGAACCTTTAACTAACCCCTCTCTCTCCTCCCATAAGTTACCCATTCCTATTTCCTGTAGGATTCTCCTTATTCCTTGAGCCCAGTTCATCCCAGCACTGGATTTTTCTTGCATTATTAAACATTGCCTCAAGATATTATGCTCGTCCAATGATTTCAATTTATGCCAATATTTAAGTATCCTTTCTACTATCATGCCCTTGCTACCTACTCTTCCCAACTCCAACATTGCTGCTCCATTAGGTGATGAAATACATTTACAGAACGATCTATGTACTTTATCAATCATCTCCCATCCTTTGTCACTTCCCCAAATCTCTGATCCATAGACCATTTTTGCTTCAACTACAGCTTTGTAAACCCTTTCCAACCATTTAATTTGCATATCTGGTATTTTCTTATAGCAGTCATTGCTGATCTTCCCTTAGCTAAGGCACTTATCTTGTGATCATTCCATCCCCCATTACTACTTACTGTCACTCCCAAATAATCAAACTTGTTTACTATTTGCAACTCTTCCCCTTCCACATACCACTTTTCATCCTTCTTCAATTTATAGCTCTTTATAAATACCATTATCTTTGATTTTTTAAAAATTTATTCTAACCCCATTTCTTACAAAATGAATATATGATATGTAACACTTTTGTTACACCTACTACTGAAATAGAACCTACCACTAAATCATCTGTAAAAAGTAATCCTGGAATTTCTCTATTATTTACTGTGGGTAAATATAATTTATCCTTATTGAACTGTTCCAAGATATCGTCAATAAATAAGTTAAACAGTATAGGGCTAAGTTTGCAACCTTGTCTTAACCCCATATTACTATCAATTTTTCCTGTAATTTCATCACCATTCAGCCTAATATAAAACTTATTATTCATATATATATTCTGTATTGCTCTAATGAATTTTAAGCTTTTTCCCTTACTTCTCAGTTTAATCCATAGTGCCTCTCTATCTATAGTATCAAATGCCTTCTCTAAGTCAATAAATGTCATATATACCCTACCTCTTTTAATCTGAGCATAAGCAGTCCCCTTATGTAGGTCCCACATACAAGTGAAACTTTCGAGAACAAGAACCTACTAGAACATGTAGAAATGAAGGTTCCCAGAATACGTAAGGAGCACATAAAGAGGCTTTTATTCCACACTTGCTATTGTTCTGCAGGTATCAGGCAGCTTCGTTCGCATGGTCACAATATTATGTGATTATGCATTTCACTTATCAGTTATGATTCAATATTGCAATTCTTGAGAAACACAACTTTCATTTCCCCCTTGCATAGACCAGCAGCTGATTATTGAGCAAAAGACAGTCAGTCATTACAAATTAAAACTTTATAATTTAATAGGGACGCTATGGGAAGAGAGCCGAGACAGGGTACGTTTTGTTCAATGTATTTTCACTGCAAAACATTGCAGCGGATTCTGGACTCCATTAAATTTGCTTATTCTCGTACAGATTACTGGCAGAGTCACCCTCAAGTGGAGAAGGTTTACTGGATTCAGGCAAGAAATAAAAACATAGAATCTTTAGGCACTGAAGTAGAAATTGTTTCGTCATCCGAGGAAGAACCTTCAGCAGAAGAAGAAGAGAAGAGTGAAGAAAGTGATGGTTCACAGTCCGCATCTGAAGATGAAGATGACGGCAGTGCTGGAATCAGCATGTGTAACAAATTCATGGCACTTAAAGCAGGTGATGAGAATGAATGAATGTTTGTTACAAAACACTTGTTTAATTTAATTATGTTAACAATAAAGTTACATTGACATTAGTAATATTGTGGTGTGGATTCTTCTTCTACAATCTTGTCACTACGTTGTTTAATGGCAGCTCTGGTTATAACACTTGGGTCATCCAGTTCCTGAATATCCAGAGCTGTAACAAAACAAGAAATATTATACAGAATAATAATAGGGAAGTTTCCTGCAATTAGCACTAGGGGTAACAACAACATGGTGCAAAAGATCACTAGTAACTGGTAGTTTTTGAACAGTGAGGTTATCCCAGAATTGGTTTACACTCACTCATTGAAATATGTCCAATTTTCAGCAAGTAAGTGAGGTATAATGTAAATCTGACACTAAATTAATGGCTAAAAGAGCCTTTAGGTTGGTCCACAACAAATGGAAAGCAAAAAGATCTGTGTGAGTTTGCTTCACAATATACCATGAAAGGTAATGGAGGCATAGGTATGTGACGTCACTGTATGACTTTAGGTAGAGAATTAAAGAACAAAGAAACATCTAGCACAATTTACATGTTTGTTGACATGCCAGTCTGGTGGACTATCAGATCTGAACGTTAAACATGTTGTACAATCACATTCAGTTCAAAACATAACACCAGATATTGAAAAACTTAATTCATAAAAAATGTAGTCATTAGCTGAAAGTTGCGTGAATTCTTTTGTATTATTAGCAATAATGTCATAGTGGCTCTTGCAGCCCAAACAGGAACTTTCATTGTGAAAAACCATCTATACGGAGGGTTGCTGAGCTCGTCGGTCTGGGTGCCTCAGTTGGTTAAGCCTGGCAGGTTGCAGGTTCAAACCTGGCCCAGACTGGTGGTTAAAAGTAACAGCGCAATGTCATTAGATTCACTAGCATGTAAAAGAACTTCAGCACACTGATTCTGATAATTGACAGCATTGTTAACAATGCTCAGCCTCAGCATGTACAAAATATTTTTTTTTCCATAGTGCAAGAGTGAAACGGTGCATCAACCAGAAACATACTCCAAAGTTGAAGTAAGCAGAACAGCACGATTCTTGTCTAAATTGCACAAAGATACTTCATAAGATTCAGATATACAAAATAAAAATAAGCGACATGTGTATTTTATCCCCCCCCCCCTCTGCAACTAAGAAATATTTACAAAATGCTTGTATTTATTGTCGCCATTGCATACTAACCAATTGGTAAATTCAATTCCATTTTCGCAATTCCTAGGAAAAACACACAGCCTTTTATCTATTTTAACAGATTTACTTGTTGTTTTCCAACAAAGTAATCAAGTGTTCATCTTCTAACAAAACACTCTTCATTATTCACGAAGATTAATCAAAAGGGAAAAGCAAGCAGCATAATACCAGTTGTTAATCAGTATTCATCATATCTGCCAGGCTGGCCAAGCCCTGAAAGTTGCCAAGTTTGTAGACATTGAACCAAGTCAGTACCATCACTAGCAACATGGTAAAACTTCCCAGAAATTACTTTTTGCAGTATAAATAAATATAGCAGTCAGTTTTACCAACTCCAGGGGTGAACACATTAACTTTTTCTTTCAAGTTTCAAAATACTCAAAAATATGGGTGAATCACCATCCCAGATAGGACCTGTCCAGAACACAGGGCATTTAACACAAATCTGGGACCAAATGCAATGTCGTATCTACCACAGTCAACAATATCAGAAAATCGATGAAATGATTTGTAGATGAGCATCTCAATAGGCAGTGCTCATTCTATGCTCCGAGGCATCTGCAGCTCACTGACACCTGCAGACAAAGGACCACTGGATCACCTTCAGCGTTACTCCGTGGAAAGCAATGATTTCCTAAGCTGAATGATTGTGGGTGCATCATTTCTATTATTATTATTAACCCAAGTTAATTGTACAAATTTACAACAATTTTACAAATTTATCCTTAAGCTAGTTACTAAAAATAACAATTAAATAAAATATAAAAAAACTAACCTCTAAACTCTACCTTGCTTACCTTGGACCCCAACAAACTCAAACCTTGAGGTTGTCGAGTTGTTGGGTCCTACTTGCAACATAATAAAAACTACTGTAATTTAATACTCATTTTCCTCTTCCTTGTTAATTTTCCTCATCCATTTTGCTCTTACTCTGCCCAAAAAGTTTCCTACTTCTATTATATTTTTCCTAGATTTTACATTTACTAACTTTTTAGCTTGAATTTCATTGGTAAATTTAACCATTCTCTCTTCTCTGTCCTCTTTCTAAGCAACTTCGTTTCTTGACACTCTAAAAGTATATGCCACTCTTTAACTTTCTGGTGGCATAGTGGGCATTTCTCCAAATCATTGTCTTTTCTCAAACCTTTCAAATTCACCACGTCTGTCCTAGCCCATACAAATGCTGTTTTATCTTCATCCAGGTTTCCTTTATCTTACCTAGCCAAGACTCTTTATGATTAAGTCTTTCCTGCACTATCAAACATTGATGTAAAATGCTTTGATCATCAAAATTTCTAATGGGTGCATCATTTGACACTCTTGCCCATACAGAAGTTGTGCCATCAGCAGGTAAGGTCCTGACCAACATTTTCTTCAACTATGAAGGAGCTAACACAATCATTAATGTTGTTCTTACTGTCAAACACTTCCGTTGCTGTGCAGTGCCGTAAAGAACTACAATGGCATTGTTCTCATTTCTGAAAAGGTGCTTCCCTTCAACCTTTCGATGGCTGGCCTACAGTCTGGATCTTGCAGCACCATGCTGAAGATCTTCAAAGAAAGGTTCTCTAATCGCTCTGTGACCAAGAAGCGGTTTCTGTCATTGACATTGAATTCAGGTGATTAGAAAACATGTCCTGCTATTTCCAAAATGTTGTGGAATCACACACAGTGAAGCAATTGATAAAAGACACTTAATGAAAGTGGAGTCACTCACCTATTTATTATACAGAGCATGTATCGTCAGCATGAGCTCATATTGTCAGTTGACTGCGGATCAACTCTCACGATGTTTGGTTGAAAACTTGGTGTGTCCTCTAGTGCAGTGGCACATGAATGCCGTGCTCTGTGACGTTACACTCATGTGCAAAATTGCTCACTGCCCGGCAATATTTGTGCACTGAGCACAGAATGGAACAGAAACCTGAACAGTGGTGGCACATTTCTTATTCTTCTGAGATACAATAAAAATACTATAATGGCAATACACATTATTTGGAAGTGACTACAAATTTCATAAAATTACAAGAGAATAACAATACATTTGTATAGAACATACCTGCAGTAACACAATGTAACAAACGTTTTAATTTAATGTACTAATAGAAGCACAAAATATATAACTACAGAGGCATTTCCTTACATAAATGCGGCTACAAGGCTTCTTCAAACACTTTAAGCAGTAATACCACAGTTTTTGTTTGGAATGTTGAAAATAGACAGGCTGTTGTCATTGCTGAGATGATCCTAGTAGCTGGTCATCAGGAGTGCCAGTATTGCTGAGATAGTCCTAGTAGCTGGCAACAAGGACCGCCAGTATCACTGTCATTCCTGAGATGATCCTAGTAGCTGGCCACCAGGAGTGCCAGTATTGCTGAGATGATCCTAGTAACTGGCCACAAGGACCGCCAGTATCACTGTCATTACTGAGATGATCCTAGTAGCTGGCCACCAGGAGTGCCAGTATTGCTGAGATGATCCTAGTAACTGGCCACCAGGAGTGCCAGTATTGCTGAGATGATCCTAGTAGCTGGCCACCAGGAGTGCCAGTATTGCTGAGATGATCCTAGTAGCTGGCCACCAGGAGTGCCAGTATTGCTGAGATGATCCTAGTAGCTGGCCACCAGGAATCCCAGTATTCCTGAGATGATCCCAGTAGCTGGCCACCAGGAGTGGCAGTATTGCTGAGATGATCCTAGTAGCTGGCCACCAGGACTACCAGTATTGCTGAGATGATCCTAGTAACTGGCCACCAGGAGTGCCAGTATTGCTGGGATGATCCTAGTAACTGGCCACCAGGAGTGCCAGTATTGCAGGGATGATCCTAGTAACTGGCCACCAGGAGTGCCAGTATTGCTGGGATGATCCTAGTAGCTGGCCACCAGGAGTGCCAGTATTGCTGGGATGATCCTAGTAACTGGCCACCAGGAGTGCCAGTATTGCTGGGATGATCCTAGTAACTGGCCACCAGGAGTGCCAGTATTGCTGGGATGATCCTAGTAGCTGGCCACCTGGAGTGCCAGTATTGCTGGGATGATCCTAGTAACTGGCCACCAGGAGTGCCAGTATTGCTGGGATGATCCTAGTAACTGGCCACCAGGAGTGCCAATATCATTGTCATTCCTGAGATGATCCTAGTAACTGGCAACCAGAAGTGCCAGTATTGCTGAGATGATCCTAGTAGCTGGCCACCAGGAGTGCCAGTATTCCTGAGATGATCCTAGTAACTGGCAACCAGAAGTGCCAGTATTGCTGAGATGATCCTAGTAACTGGCCACCAGGAGTGCCAGTATTGCTGAGATGATCCTAGTAACTGGCCATCAGGAGTGCCAGTATCATTGTCATTCCTGAGATGATCCTATTAACTGGCCACCAGGAGTGCCAGTATTGCTGAGATGATCCTAGTAACTGGCCACCAGGAGTGCCAATATTGCTGAGATGATACTAGTAGCTGGCCACCAGGAGTGCCAGTATTGTTTGAGATGATCCTAGTAGCTGGCCACCAGGAACGCCAGTATTCCTGAGATGATCCCAGTAGCTGGCCACCAGGAGTGCGAGTATTGCTGAGATGATCCTAGTAGCTGGCCACCAGGAATGCCAGTATTGCTGAGATGATCCTAGTAGCTCGCCACCAGGAATGCCAGTATTCCTGAGATGATCCCAGTAGCTGGCCACCAGGAGTGCCAGTATTGCTGAGATGATCCTAGTAGCTGGCCACCAGGAACGCCAGTATTGCTGAGATGATCCTAGTAACTGGCCACCAGGAGTGCCAGTATTGCTGAGATGATCCTAGTAGCTGGCCACCAAGAGTGCCAGTATTGCTGAGATGATCCTAGTAACTGGCCACCAGGAGTGCCAGTATTGCTGGGATGCTCCTAGTAACTGGCCACCAGGAGTGCCAGTATTGCAGGGATGATCCTAGTAACTGGCCACCAGGAGTGCCAGTATTGCTGGCATGATCCTAATAGCTGGCCACCAGGAGTGCCAGTATTGCTGGGATGGTCCTAGTAACTGGCCACCAGGAGTGCCAGTATTGCTAGGATGATCCTAGTAACTGGCCACCAGGAGTGCCAGTATTGCTGGCATGATCCTAATAGCTGGCCACCAGGAGTGCCAGTATTGCTGGGATGATCCTAGTAACTGGCCACCAGGAGTGCCAGTATTGCTGAGATGATCCTAGTAGCTGGCCACCAGGAACGCCAGTATTGCTGAGATGATCCTAGTAACTGGCCACCAGGAGTGCCAGTATTGCTGATATGATCCTAGTAGCTGGCCACCAGGAGTGCCAGTATTGCTGAGATGATCCTAGTAGCTGGCCACCAGGAGTGCCAGTATTCCTGAAATGATCCTAGTAACTGGCCACCAGGAACGCCAGTATTGCTGAGATGATCCTAGTAGCTGGCCACAAGGAGTGCCAGTATTGCTGAGATGATCCTAGTAACTGGCCACCAGGAACGCCAGTATTGCTGAGATAATCCTAGTAACTGGCCACCAGGGGTGCCTGTATTGCTGAGATGATCCTAGTAGCTGGCCACCAGGAGTGCCAGTATTCCTGAGATGATCCTAGTAACTGTCCACCAGGAGTGCCAGTATTCCTGAGATGATCCTAGTAACAGGCCACCAGGAACGCCAGTATTGCTGAGATGATCCTAGTAACTGGCCACCAGGAGTGCCAGTATTCCTGAGATGATCCTAGTAGCTGGCCACCAGGAACGCCAGTATTGCTGAGATGATCCTAGTAGCTGGCCACCAGGAATGCCAGTATTGCTGAGATGATCCTAGTAGCTGGCCACCAGGAACGCCAGTATTGCTGAGATGATCCTAGTAGCTGGCCACCAGGAGTGACAGTATTGCTGAGATGATCCTAGTAGCTGGCCACCAGGAACGCCAGTATTCCTGAGATGATCCTAGTAGTTGGCCACCAGGAGTGCCAGTATTGCTGAGATGATCCTAGTAGCTGGCCACCAGGAGTGCCAGTATTGCTGAGATAATCCTAGTAGCTGGACACCAGAACTGCCAGTATTCCTGAGATGATCCTAGTAGCTGCCCACCAGGAGTGCCAGTATTGCTGAGATGATCCTAGTAGCTGCCCACCAGGAGTGCCAGTATTCCTGAGATGATCCTAGTAGCTGCCCACCAGGAGTGCCAGTATTGCTGAGATGATGCTAGTAGCTGGCCACCAGGAGTGCCAGTATTGCTGAGATGATCCTAGTAGCTGCCCACCAGGAGTGCCAGTATTGCTGAGATGATGCTAGTAGCTGGCCACCAGGAGTGCCAGTATTGTTTGAGATGATCCTAGTAGCTGGCCACCAGGAACGCCAGTATTCCTGAGATGATCCTAGTAGCTGGCCACCAGGAGTGCCAGTATTGCTGAGATGATCCTAGTAGCTGGCCACCAGGAACGCCAGTATTCCTGAGATGATCCTAGTAGCTGGCCACCAGGAGTGCCAGTATTGTTTGACATGATCCTAGTAGCTGGCCACCAGGAACGCCAGTATTCCTGAGATGATCCTAGTAGCTGGCCACCAGGAGTGCGAGTATTGCTGAGATGATCCTAGTAGCTGGCCACCAGGAACGCCAGTATTGCTGAGATGATACTAGTAGCTGGCCACCAGGAATGCCAGTATTCCTGAGATGATCATAGTAGCTGGCCACCAGGAATGCCAGTATTCCTGAGATGATCCCAGTAGCTGGCCACCAGGAACGCCAGTATTGCTGGGATGATCCTAGTAGCTGGCCACCAGGAGTGCCAGTATTGCTGAGATGATCCTAGTAGCTGGCCACCAGGAGTGCCAGTATTGCTGAGATGATCCTAGTAGCTGGCCACCAGGAGTGCCAGTATTGCTGAGATGATCCTATTAGCTGGCCACCAGGAGTGCCAGTATTGCTGAGATGATGCTAGTAGCTGGCCACCAGGAACGCCAGTATTGCTGAGATGATCCTAGTAGCTGGCCAGCAGGAGTGCCAGTATTCCTGAGATGATCCTAGTAGCTGGCCACCAGGAGTGCCAATATTTTTGAGATGATCCTAGTAGCTGGCCACCAGGAACGCCAGTATTGGTGAGATGATCCTAGTAGCTGGCCACCAGGAGTGCCAGTATTCCTGAGATGATCCTTGTAGCTGGCCACCAGGAACGCCAGTATTCCTGAGATGATCCTAGTAGCTGGCCACCTGGAACGCCAGTATTGCTGAGATGATCCTAGTAGCTGGCCACCAGGAACGCCAGTATTGCTGAGATGATCCTAGTAGCTGGCTACCAGGAATGCCAGTGTTGCTGAGATTATCCTAGTAGCGGGCCACCAGAAACGCCAGTATTGCTGAGATGATTCTAGTAGCTGGCCACCAGGAACGCCAGTATTGCTGAGATATTCCTAGTAGCTGGCCACCAGGAGTGCCAGTATTGCTGAGATGATCCTAGTAGCTGGCCACCAGGTGAGCCAGTATTGCTGAGATGATCCTAGTAGCTGGCCACCAGGAACGCCAGTATTGCTGATATGATCCTAGTAGCTGGCCACCAGGAGTGCCAGTATTCCTGAGATGATCCTAGTAGCTGGCCACCAGGAGTGCCAGTATTCCTGAGATGATCTTAGTAGCTGGCCACCAGGAGTGCCAGTATTCCTGAGATGATCCTAGTAACTGTCCACCAGGAGTGCCTTTATTCCTGAGATGATCCTAGTAACAGGCCACCAGGAACGCCAGTATTGCTGAGATGATCCTAGTAACTGGCCACCAGGAGTGCCAGTATTCCTGAGATGATCCTAGTAGCTGGCCACCAGGAACGCCAGTATTGCTGAGATGATCCTAGTAGCTGGCCACCAGGAATGCCAGTATTGCTGAGATGATCCTAGTAGCTGGCCACCAGGAACGCCAGTATTGCTGGCATGATCCTAGTAGCTGGCCACCAGGAGTGCCAGTATTGCTGAGATGATCCTAGTAGCTGGCCACCAGGAGTGCCAGTATTCCTGAAATGATCCTAGTAACTGGCCACCAGGAACGCCAGTATTGCTGAGATGATCCTAGTAGCTGGCCACAAGGAGTGCCAGTATTGCTGAGATGATCCTAGTAACTGGCCACCAGGAACGCCAGTATTGCTGAGATAATCCTAGTAACTGGCCACCAGGAGTGCCAGTATTGCTGAGATGATCCTAGTAGCTGGCCACCAGGAGTGCCAGTATTCCTGAGATGATCCTAGTAACTGTCCACCAGGAGTGCCAGTATTCCTGAGATGATCCTAGTAACAGGCCACCAGGAACGCCAGTATTGCTGAGATGATCCTAGTAACTGGCCACCAGGAGTGCCAGTATTCCTGAGATGATCCTAGTAGCTGGCCACCAGGAACGCCAGTATTGCTGAGATGATCCTAGTAGCTGGCCACCAGGAATGCCAGTATTGCTGAGATGATCCTAGTAGCTGGCCACCAGGAACGCTAGTATTGCTGAGATGATCCTAGTAGCTGGCGACCAGGAGTGACAGTATTCCTGAGATGATCCTAGTAGCTGGCCACCAGGAGTGCCAGTATTCCTGAGATGATCCTGGTAGCAGTCCACCAGGAGTGCCAGTATTGCTGAGATGATCCTAGTAGCTGGCCACCAGGAGTGCCAGTATTGCTGGGATGATCCTAGTAGCGGGCTTCCAGGAGTGCCAGTATTCCTGAGATGATCCTAGTAGCTGGCCACCAGGAACGCCAGTATTCCTGAGATGATCCTAGTAGCTGGCCACCAGGAACGCCAGTATTGCTGAGATGATCCTAGTAGCTGGCCACCAGGAACGCCAGTATTGCTGAGATGATCCTAGTAGCTGGCCACCAGGAATGCCAGTATTGCTGAGATTATCCTAGTAGCTGGCCACCAGGAACGCCAGTATTCCTGAGATGATCCTAGTAGCTGGCCACCAGAAACGCCAGTATTGCTGAGATGATTCTAGTAGCTCGCCACAAGGAACGCCAGTATTGCTGAGATGATCCTAGTAGCTGGCCACCAGGAGTGCCAGTATTCCTGAGATGATCCTAGTAGCTGGCCACCAGGAGTGCCAATATTTTTGAGATGATCCTAGTAGCAGGCCACCAGGAACGCCAGTATTGCTGAGATGATCCTAGTAGCTGGCCACCAGGAGTGCCAGTATTCCTGAGATGATCCTTGTAGCTGGCCACCAGGAACGCCAGTATTCCTGAGATGATCCTAGTAGCTGGCCACCAGGAACGCCAGTATTGCTGAGATAATCCTAGTAGCTGGCCACCAGGAACGCCAGTATTGCTGAGATGATCCTAGTAGCTGGCCACCAGGAATGCCAGTATTGCTGAGATTATCCTAGTAGCTGGCCACCAGGAACGCCAGTATTCCTGAGATGATCCAAGTAGCTGGCCACCAGAAACGCCAGTATTGCTGAGATGATTCTAGTAGCTGGCCACCAGGAACGCCAGTATTGCTGAGATATTCCTAGTAGCTGCCCACCAGGAGTGCCAGTATTGCTGAGATATTCCTAGTGGCTGGCCACCAGGAGTGCCAGTATTGCTGAGATGATCCTAGTAGCTGGCCACCAGGTGTGCCAGTATTGCTGAGATGATCCTAGTAGCTGGCCACCAGGAACGCCAGTATTGCTAATATGATCCTAGTAGCTGGCCACCAGGAGTGCCAGTATTCCTGAGATGATCCTAGTAGCTGGCCACCAGGAGTGCCAGTATTCCTGAGATGATCTTAGTAGCTGGCCACCAGGAACGCCAGTATTGCTGAGATTATCCTAGTAGCTGGCCACCAGGAGTGCCAGTATTGCTGAGATGATCCTAGTAGCTGGCCACCAGGAATGCCAGTATTGCTGAGATGATCCTAGTAGCTGGCCACCAGGAATGCCAGTATTGCTGAGATGATCCTAGTAGCTGGCCACCAGGAGTGCCAGTATTGCTGAGATTATCCTAGTAGCTGGCCACCAGGAACGCCAGTATTGCTGAGATGATCCTAGTAGCTGGCCACCAGGAGTGCCAGTATTCCTGAGATGATCCTAGTAGCTGGCCACCAGGAGTGCCAGTATTCCTGAGATGATCTTAGTAGCTGGCCACCAGGAGTGCCAGTATTCCTGAGATGATCCTAGTAGCTGGCCACCAGGAACGCCAGTATTCCTGAGATGATCCTAGTAGCTGGCCACCAGGAGTGCCAGTATTGCTGAGATGATCCTAGTAGCTGGCCACCAGGAACGCCAGTATTCCTGAGATGATCCTAGTAGCTGGCCACCAGGAGTGCCAGTATTGTTTGAGATGATGCTAGTAGCTGGCCACCAGGAACGCCAGTATTCCTGAGATGATCCTAGTAGCTGGCCACCAGGAGTGCGAGTATTGCTGAGATGATCCTAGTAGCTGGCCACCAGGAATGCCAGTATTGCTGAGATGATCCTAGTAGCTGGCCACCAGGAATGCCAGTATTCCTGAGATGATCCTAGTAGCTGGCCACCAGGAATGCCAGTATTCCTGAGATGATCCCAGTAGCTGGCCACCAGGAACGCCAGTATTGCTGGGATGATCCTAGTAGCTGGCCACCAGGAGTGCCAGTATTGCTGAGATGATCCTAGTAGCTGGCCACCAGGTGAGCCAGTATTGCTGAGATGATCCTAGTAGCTGGCCACCAGGAACGCCAGTATTGCTGATATGATCCTAGTAGCTGGCCACCAGGAGTGCCAGTATTCCTGAGATGATCCTAGTAGCTGGCCACCAGGAGTGCCAGTATTCCTGAGATGATCTTAGTAGCTGGCCACCAGGAGTGCCAGTATTCCTGAGATGATCCTAGTAACTGTCCACCAGGAGTGCCTTTATTCCTGAGATGATCCTAGTAACAGGCCACCAGGAACGCCAGTATTGCTGAGATGATCCTAGTAACTGGCCACCAGGAGTGCCAGTATTCCTGAGATGATCCTAGTAGCTGGCCACCAGGAACGCCAGTATTGCTGAGATGATCCTAGTAGCTGGCCACCAGGAATGCCAGTATTCCTGAGATGATCCTAGTAGCTGGCCACCAGGAGTGCCAGTATTGCTGAGATGATCCTAGTAGCTGGCCACCAGAAACGCCAGTATTGCTGAGATGATTCTAGTAGCTGGCCACCAGGAACGCCAGTATTGCTGAGATATTCCTAGTAGCTGGCCACCAGGAGTGCCAGTATTGTTGAGATGATCCTAGTAGCTGGCCACCAGGTGAGCCAGTATTGCTGAGATGATCCTAGTAGCTGGCCACCAGGAACGCCAGTATTGCTGATATGATCCTAGTAGCTGGCCACCAGGAGTGCCAGTATTCCTGAGATGATCCTAGTAGCTGGCCACCAGGAGTGCCAGTATTCCTGAGATGATCTTAGTAGCTGGCCACCAGGAGTGCCAGTATTCCTGAGATGATCCTAGTAACTGTCCACCAGGAGTGCCTTTATTCCTGAGATGATCCTAGTAACAGGCCACCAGGAACGCCAGTATTGCTGAGATGATCCTAGTAACTGGCCACCAGGAGTGCCAGTATTCCTGAGATGATCCTAGTAGCTGGCCACCAGGAACGCCAGTATTGCTGAGATGATCCTAGTAGCTGGCCACCAGGAATGCCAGTATTCCTGAGATGATCCTAGTAGCTGGCCACCAGGAGTGCCAGTATTCCGGAGATGATCTTAGTAGCTGGCCACCAGGAGTGCCAGTATTCCTGAGATGATCCTAGTAGCTGGCCACCAGGAGTGCCAGTATTCCTGAGATGATCCTAGTAGCTGGCTTCCAGGAGTGCCAGTATTCCTGAGATGATCCTAGTAGCTGGCCACCAGGAACGCCAGTATTCCTGAGATGATCCTAGTAGCTGGCCACCAGGAACGCCAGTATTGCTGAGATGATCCTAGTAGCTGGCCACCAGGAACGCCAGTATTGCTGAGATGATCCTAGTAGCTGGCCACCAGGAATGCCAGTATTGCTGAGATTATCCTAGTAGCTGGCCACCAGGAACGCCAGTATTCCTGAGATGATCCTAGTAGCTGGCCACCAGAAACGCCAGTATTGCTGAGATGATTCTAGTAGCTGGCCACCAGGAACGCCAGTATTGCTGAGATGATCCTAGTAGCTGGCCACCAGGAGTGCCAGTATTCCTGAGATGATCCTAGTAGCTGGCCACCAGGAGTGCCAATATTTTTGAGATGATCCTAGTAGCAGGCCACCAGGAACGCCAGTATTGCTGAGATGATCCTAGTAGCTGGCCACCAGGAGTGCCAGTATTCCTGAGATGATCCTTGTAGCTGGCCACCAGGAACGCCAGTATTCCTGAGATGATCCTAGTAGCTGGCCACCAGGAACGCCAGTATTGCTGAGATAATCCTAGTAGCTGGCCACCAGGAACGCCAGTATTGCTGAGATGATCCTAGTAGCTGGCCACCAGGAACGCCAGTATTGCTGAGATTATCCTAGTAGCTGGCCACCAGGAACGCCAGTATTCCTGAGATGATCCTAGTAGCTGGCCACCAGAAACGCCAGTATTGCTGAGATGATTCTAGTAGCTGGCCACCAGGAACGCCAGTATTGCTGAGATATTCCTAGTAGCTGGCCACCAGGAGTGCCAGTATTGCTGAGATATTCCTAGTAGCTGGCCACCAGGAGTGCCAGTATTGCTGAGATGATCCTAGTAGCTGGCCACCAGGTGTGCCAGTATTGCTGAGATGATCCTAGTAGCTGGCCACCAGGAACGCCAGTATTGCTAATATGATCCTAGTAGCTGGCCACCAGGAGTGCCAGTATTCCTGAGATGATCCTAGTAGCTGGCCACCAGGAGTGCCAGTATTCCTGAGATGATCTTAGTAGCTGGCCACCAGGAACGCCAGTATTGCTGAGATTATCCTAGTAGCTGGCCACCAGGAGTGCCAGTATTGCTGAGATGATCCTAGTAGCTGGCCACCAGGAATGCCAGTATTGCTGAGATGATCCTAGTAGCTGCCCACCAGGAGTGCCAGTATTGCTGAAATGATCCTAGTAGCTGGCCACCAGGAATGCCAGTATTGCTGAGATGATCCTAGTAGCTGGCCACCAGGAGTGCCAGTATTCCTGAGATGATCCTAGTAGCTGGCCACCAGGAGTGCCAATATTTTTGAGATGATCCTAGTAGCAGGCCACCAGGAACGCCAGTATTGCTGAGATGATCCTAGTAGCTGGCCACCAGGAGTGCGAGTATTCCTGAGATGATCCTTGTAGCTGGCCACCAGGAACGCCAGTATTCCTGAGATGATCCTAGTAGCTGGCCACCAGGAACGCCAGTATTGCTGAGATAATCCTAGTAGCTGGCCACCAGGAACGCCAGTATTGCTGAGATGATCCTAGTAGCTGGCCACCAGGAATGCCAGTATTGCTGAGATTATCCTAGTAGCTGGCCACCAGGAACGCCAGTATTCCTGAGATGATCCAAGTAGCTGGCCACCAGAAACGCCAGTATTGCTGAGATGATTCTAGTAGCTGGCCACCAGGAACGCCAGTATTGCTGAGATATTCCTAGTAGCTGCCCACCAGGAGTGCCAGTATTGCTGAGATATTCCTAGTGGCTGGCCACCAGGAGTGCCAGTATTGCTGAGATGATCCTAGTAGCTGGCCACCAGGTGTGCCAGTATTGCTGAGATGATCCTAGTAGCTGGCCACCAGGAACGCCAGTATTGCTAATATGATCCTAGTAGCTGGCCACCAGGAGTGCCAGTATTCCTGAGATGATCCTAGTAGCTGGCCACCAGGAGTGCCAGTATTCCTGAGATGATCTTAGTAGCTGGCCACCAGGAACGCCAGTATTGCTGAGATTATCCTAGTAGCTGGCCACCAGGAGTGCCAGTATTGCTGAGATGATCCTAGTAGCTGGCCACCAGGAATGCCAGTATTGCTGAGATGATCCTAGTAGCTGGCCACCAGGAATGCCAGTATTGCTGAGATGATCCTAGTAGCTGGCCACCAGGAGTGCCAGTATTGCTGAGATGATCCTAGTAGCTGGCCACCAGGAACGCCAGTATTGCTGAGATGATCCTAGTAGCTGGCCACCAGGAGTGCCAGTATTCCTGAGATGATCCTAGTAGCTGGCCACCAGGAGTGCCAGTATTCCTGAGATGATCTTAGTAGCTGGCCACCAGGAGTGCCAGTATTCCTGAGATGATCCTAGTAGCTGGCCACCAGGAACGCCAGTATTCCTGAGATGATCCTAGTAGCTGGCCACCAGGAGTGCCAGTATTGCTGAGATGATCCTAGTAGCTGGCCACCAGGAACGCCAGTATTCCTGAGATGATCCTAGTAGCTGGCCACCAGGAGTGCCAGTATTGTTTGAGATGATGCTAGTAGCTGGCCACCAGGAACGCCAGTATTCCTGAGATGATCCTAGTAGCTGGCCACCAGGAGTGCGAGTATTGCTGAGATGATCCTAGTAGCTGGCCACCAGGAATGCCAGTATTGCTGAGATGATCCTAGTAGCTGGCCACCAGGAATGCCAGTATTCCTGAGATGATCCTAGTAGCTGGCCACCAGGAATGCCAGTATTCCTGAGATGATCCCAGTAGCTGGCCACCAGGAACGCCAGTATTGCTGGGATGATCCTAGTAGCTGGCCACCAGGAGTGCCAGTATTGCTGAGATGATTCTAGTAGCTGGCCACCAGGAACGCCAGTATTGCTGAGATATTCCTAGTAGCTGGCCACCAGGAGTGCCAGTATTGCTGAGATGATCCTAGTAGCTGGCCACCAGGTGAGCCAGTATTGCTGAGATGATCCTAGTAGCTGGCCACCAGGAACGCCAGTATTGCTGATATGATCCTAGTAGCTGGCCACCAGGAGTGCCAGTATTCCTGAGATGATCCTAGTAGCTGGCCACCAGGAGTGCCAGTATTCCTGAGATGATCTTAGTAGCTGGCCACCAGGAGTGCCAGTATTCCTGAGATGATCCTAGTAACTGTCCACCAGGAGTGCCTTTATTCCTGAGATGATCCTAGTAACAGGCCACCAGGAACGCCAGTATTGCTGAGATGATCCTAGTAACTGGCCACCAGGAGTGCCAGTATTCCTGAGATGATCCTAGTAGCTGGCCACCAGGAACGCCAGTATTGCTGAGATGATCCTAGTAGCTGGCCACCAGGAATGCCAGTATTCCTGAGATGATCCTAGTAGCTGGCCACCAGGAGTGCCAGTATTGCTGAGATGATCCTAGTAGCTGGCCACCAGAAACGCCAGTATTGCTGAGATGATTCTAGTAGCTGGCCACCAGGAACGCCAGTATTGCTGAGATATTCCTAGTAGCTGGCCACCAGGAGTGCCAGTATTGCTGAGATGATCCTAGTAGCTGGCCACCAGGTGAGCCAGTATTGCTGAGATGATCCTAGTAGCTGGCCACCAGGAACGCCAGTATTGCTGATATGATCCTAGTAGCTGGCCACCAGGAGTGCCAGTATTCCTGAGATGATCCTAGTAGCTGGCCACCAGGAGTGCCAGTATTCCTGAGATGATCTTAGTAGCTGGCCACCAGGAGTGCCAGTATTCCTGAGATGATCCTAGTAACTGTCCACCAGGAGTGCCTTTATTCCTGAGATGATCCTAGTAACAGGCCACCAGGAACGCCAGTATTGCTGAGATGATCCTAGTAACTGGCCACCAGGAGTGCCAGTATTCCTGAGATGATCTTAGTAGCTGGCCACCAGGAACGCCAGTATTGCTGAGATTATCCTAGTAGCTGGCCACCAGGAATGCCAGTATTCCTGAGATGATCCTAGTAGCTGGCCACCAGGAGTGCCAGTATTCCGGAGATGATCTTAGTAGCTGGCCACCAGGAGTGCCAGTATTCCTGAGATGATCCTAGTAGCTGGCCACCAGGAGTGCCAGTATTCCTGAGATGATCCTAGTAGCTGGCTTCCAGGAGTGCCAGTATTCCTGAGATGATCCTAGTAGCTGGCCACCAGGAACGCCAGTATTCCTGAGATGATCCTAGTAGCTGGCCACCAGGAACGCCAGTATTGCTGAGATGATCCTAGTAGCTGGCCACCAGGAACGCCAGTATTGCTGAGATGATCCTAGTAGCTGGCCACCAGGAATGCCAGTATTGCTGAGATTATCCTAGTAGCTGGCCACCAGGAACGCCAGTATTCCTGAGATGATCCTAGTAGCTGGCCACCAGAAACGCCAGTATTGCTGAGATGATTCTAGTAGCTGGCCACCAGGAACGCCAGTATTGCTGAGATGATCCTAGTAGCTGGCCACCAGGAGTGCCAGTATTCCTGAGATGATCCTAGTAGCTGGCCACCAGGAGTGCCAATATTTTTGAGATGATCCTAGTAGCAGGCCACCAGGAACGCCAGTATTGCTGAGATGATCCTAGTAGCTGGCCACCAGGAGTGCCAGTATTCCTGAGATGATCCTTGTAGCTGGCCACCAGGAACGCCAGTATTCCTGAGATGATCCTAGTAGCTGGCCACCAGGAACGCCAGTATTGCTGAGATAATCCTAGTAGCTGGCCACCAGGAACGCCAGTATTGCTGAGATGATCCTAGTAGCTGGCCACCAGGAACGCCAGTATTGCTGAGATTATCCTAGTAGCTGGCCACCAGGAACGCCAGTATTCCTGAGATGATCCTAGTAGCTGGCCACCAGAAACGCCAGTATTGCTGAGATGATTCTAGTAGCTGGCCACCAGGAACGCCAGTATTGCTGAGATATTCCTAGTAGCTGGCCACCAGGAGTGCCAGTATTGCTGAGATATTCCTAGTAGCTGGCCACCAGGAGTGCCAGTATTGCTGAGATGATCCTAGTAGCTGGCCACCAGGTGTGCCAGTATTGCTGAGATGATCCTAGTAGCTGGCCACCAGGAACGCCAGTATTGCTAATATGATCCTAGTAGCTGGCCACCAGGAGTGCCAGTATTCCTGAGATGATCCTAGTAGCTGGCCACCAGGAGTGCCAGTATTCCTGAGATGATCTTAGTAGCTGGCCACCAGGAACGCCAGTATTGCTGAGATTATCCTAGTAGCTGGCCACCAGGAGTGCCAGTATTGCTGAGATGATCCTAGTAGCTGGCCACCAGGAATGCCAGTATTGCTGAGATGATCCTAGTAGCTGCCCACCAGGAGTGCCAGTATTGCTGAAATGATCCTAGTAGCTGGCCACCAGGAATGCCAGTATTGCTGAGATGATCCTAGTAGCTGGCCACCAGGAGTGCCAGTATTGCTGAGATGATCCTAGTAGCTGGCCACCAGGAACGCCAGTATTGCTGATATGATCCTAGTAGCTGGCCACCAGGAGTGCCAGTATTCCTGAGATGATCCTAGTAGCTGGCCACCAGGAGTGCCAGTATTCCTGAGATGATCCTAGTAACTGGCCACCAGGAGTGCCAGTATTGCTGAGATGATCCTAGTAGCTGGCCACCAGGAGTGCCAGTATTCCTGAGATGATCCTAGTAGCTGGCCTCCAGGAGTGCCAGTATTCCTGAGATGATCCTAGTAGCTGGCCACCAGGAGTGCCAGTATTGCTGAGATGATCCTAGTAGCTGCCCACCAGGAGTGCCAGTATTGCTGAGATGATCCTAGTAGCTGGCCACCAGGAACGCCAGTATTGCTGAGATTATCCTAGTAGCTGGCCACCAGGAGTGCCAGTATTGCTGAGATGATCCTAGTAGCTGGCCACCAGGAATGCCAGTATTGCTGAGATGATCCTAGTAGCTGCCCACCAGGAGTGCCAGTATTGCTGAAATGATCCTAGTAGCTGGCCACCAGGAATGCCAGTATTGCTGAGATGATCCTAGTAGCTGGCCACCAGGAGTGCCAGTATTGCTGAGATGATCCTAGTAGCTGGCCACCAGGAACGCCAGTATTGCTGAGATGATCCTAGTATCTGGCCACCAGGAGTGCCATTATTCCTGAGATGATCCTAGTAGCTGGCCACCAGGAGTGCCAGTATTCCTGAGATGATCCTAGTAACTGGCCACCAGGAGTGCCAGTATTGCTGAGATGATCCTAGTAACTGGCCACCAGGAGAGCCAGTATTGCTGAGATGATCCTAGTAGCTGGCCACCAGGAGTGCCAGTATTCCTGAGATGATCCTAGTAACTGGCCACCAGGAGTGGCAGTATTCCTGAGATGATCCTAGTAGCTGGCCACCAGGAGTGCCAGTATTGCTGAGATGATCCTAGTAACTGGCCACAGGAGTGCCAGTATTCCTGAGATGATCCTAGTAACTGGCCACCAGGAGTGCCAGTGTCATTGTCGACTGCTGAGCCAGTATCAAACTGATGCACTTGGAGCTTCATACACATATATAGGAGAAAAAGAGAATAGTATGTATAAAGAAATGGAGAAATCATCACCAAAGGATGGGATTATCATGGAGGTAGAGTATTTACTCGAGAGACTGCTAAATGGACTTCTTATGAATGAAATTGATTCATCGTCATCTGGACGGATAGGCCCCATTGTGAAGTATATGAATGTAGTTGAATTGAGGTTAACTAGGGGAATACACGGTGTTGTGTATTGTTGTAATAACATCCGAAGTTCTGAGGATAAAAGTTTAAGTTTTCATAGGTATGTAAACAGCATAGATTGGGTGTCTCTTAAAATATTGCCATACACTTGAAACATATGAGTTAACAGTTTAGTCCTTTTATTAGTAAAACGTTAAGGGTATAAGTCGGTTCTTTTGGCTGTAAAATGTTTAGGGCATACTTCAGCTTTGTCGTGGTGTTTGCTACACACTTGCACTGGTGTTGTCAGTGACAGAAATTGGGGCAATGCTATGCGTGTAGTAATGAGACATTATTGTTTAAATAACGGTGAACTAGTCGTAATTAAACTGTGTATATTAGATCGTTACCATTGTGATGTTATGTAACTAGTACATGGTGAATACTCACCCAGCTCCACTTCTGCTTCTGCCTCGTATTGTGCCATGGCAATGCTATGCGTGTAGTAATGAGACATTATTGTTTAAATAACGGTGAACTAGTCGTAATTAAACTGTGTATATTAGATCGTTACCATTGTGATGTTATGTAACTAGTACATGGTGAATACTCACCCAGCTCCACTTCTGCTTCTGCCTCGTATTGAGCCATGGCAATGCTATGCGTGTAGTAAAGAGACATTATTGTTTATATAACGGTGAACTAGTCGTAATTAAACTGTGTATATTAGATCGTTACCATTGTGATGTTATGTAACTAGTACATGGTGAATACTCACCCAGCTCCACTTCTGCTTCTGCCTCGTATTGAGCCATGGCAATCTTGTCTGCCACTTTGCCCTGGAACGCTGCTTTAGCCGTTTCTATGGTATCCTTATCTGGCTCGAACTCGGGGGGCACCAACTCAATGAGGTCTCGTAACTTGAACCTTGCTAGTTTCATTATCACGTGACCTGAAACATCCCTCTGTATTCAGTACTGGAAATACATGCTCTGAGACTCCGTAAATCCAAATGCTCCAGCTGTAATTTCAATTCCTAAATGACTGCAAGGGAATAGAAACATATGGTAGCTAAGAAGGCCTTGACTTTTTGTTTAGAATTCCAATAGATTAGAAAATAATTGTTACTACTACAAGAAATGTGTATGAAGAAGATTACTGTGATGCATTCAGATGACTTTCTCTACCAGTGAAATTCACATATATCCATTAATACATTTGAAAATTCAAACCAATAACAAAGCGTACCTATGTCTTGGAAAAGGTTAAGCCCACTAAACAATTGACATAGATTGTGTGCTTTAATGAGATTGTTTTTGTGTAGTAATATTCGTTCCATCTCTAGTTTACCAATTATACAAAAGTCATTCAGAATGAAGCGGGCTTTACATGCTTTTCTCACAAAATTCAAAATGTACATTTCAATTGTCTGAAAATAGCTTAAATACATGCTATACCCCATGCTTATCAGAGGTTGGCGCCAACCGACCCACCGTCCAGATGGGCAGTTGGAGAGATAACCAGAATCTTCTGGAACTTTCCCTTCTCCCTGCCTCTTGAGCATTCTATAACTCTGTGGAAAATTCCAGTGGCTATACAAGCGAGCATTCTTGCCAGTTAGTGAGTGCTGTTACTGGAAGAGATTATTCAGGTCTTGTGTTTGACTCCCCAGTGAGTGAAGAAGAGGCCTACTTCATTGCATTGTGAAAAAAGTGAAGTGACAAGGAAAATTGAACTAGACCACATTAGTGAATACTGGACAAAGTGACAATGGTGTCAGGAGTGGGATTGGAGCAAATGCTTAAAAACATTTTTGGTCACAATGGAAACGGAAACAGTGTAATCTAGAGTAGCGTACATGGGAGCTGAAATGAAGAAGATGGAGACAAAAGTGGGATCCAGATTCAGTTATGACATCGGCTCTGTAAAATCCGAGATAAATGCAATTGCAAAAGATGAAATCAGCAAGAAAATCTGTTAGACCGGCAAACAAAGGAAAACAAGACACTGATAGAGGCCGCAATGAAAGAGCAGACGATAATGGACGTCATAAGCTGTGTCGCGACCTGGAAGTCAAGATCCGGCCAAAGGCGTAGAGGGTCCCGGATTACAAGATCATCTAATACAAAATCAGGGAAGCCACCGAATTTTGACGGTACTTGCCCTTGGCAGCGTTTAAGCAGCAGTTTGAGACCATTGTTAGCCACAATGTTTGAATGTCAGGGGAGAGGACGACTTAGGTTTTGGCTGTCCTGCAGGGGTCAAATAGTGCAAACACCTCGCACCTTCCTTGTCGGAAGTTCGGCTGATGATTTCATTAAACTGTTGGAGGGACACTATGGAGAACATCAGGTGGCCACCGCTTATCAGACCCAGCTGAAGGCAAGAGTACAACAACCAAACAAGACCTTACAATAATTTGTCATGGAGGTGGAGAGGTTGGCGCAGTGCATTCTGGCGGATTTACCACTAGATTATATTTGCAGAGAGGCAGCCCACACATTCATCAGCGGGGTAAGAGACCGGGAGGTGAGACAACAGCTTCTCCTGGCGGAACATCGTAACATCAACGACGCTCTGGCGGCTGCCCTTGGATTGAAGAGACAAAGATGAAGGCCGGAAGAACCACCCCGGTGCCGGCCAGAGTTGTGAGGGCCGAGAATGACGATTATTGGCGCCAACCACCTCAGCCTAACTGAGGAGACCTACATGCTGGAATTTCGGGGAGCCAGGACACTTAGGCGCATCCCGGCTGAGAATCAGGAAGTGGGGCCTTCAGCGCCGTCATCAAAGATTGCTTCACGTTGAAAACCATGGATGATTTAATAGCGCATGGATGGATTCGAGACCGTCCTTTTAGGGTGTTGGTGGGCGCAGGAACCCCAGGCCCGATGTGATGCGGGACTAGCAAAGAGGACGCCGGTCAGGTGCTACGAGCTAGAAACCACTGCCCGTGAGAGAGGAAGCTCTCTTGGTGACAGCAGCAGCAGGCTAAAATTGTGCGTTTTGTTCGCCGCAACACCGAGAAAGTCATCTTGGGCTTGGACATCATTCGGTTCTTCGAAGACAAGGTGGAGTTAGGTGCCACATATTGCACCTGAGCCGCGACGAGATCCTGTTGAACCATCCGGAGGAGAGATGCAGAGCGAGAGGTGGTGACGGCGCGGGCGGCGGAACCCACTGATATGGGGTTTATGTCGCTGGTTCCTGTTCGGGAAGCTGTCCCAGTAAAGCTTCTCAATTCCACCAACCGGGACCAGAAGCTGCTCAATGGTACTGCCTTGGAACAATGCGAGCCGGCCGCTTCTATAATACCCGTGGCCAGACTCCAAAGACCGATCGAACATCAAGAAATTGGATAACTTTGACCAGGAGGCGAGAAGACGCAGATCCTTAACCTGATCGCGGAACTCCAGGATATCTTCAGCCTATCAGGAGATGATTATGACCGTACCGATAGAGTCACACGGTCGCCCTGTCCCGCTAGCAAAGCAGAAGGAAATAGACCACCATATAGCAGACATGAAGACCAAAGGCATAATAGAGGACTTCGATAGACCGTAGTCGTTACTGGTAGTGCTAATGTAAAAGGATAAAGTTCTGCGCTGACTACCATAAGCTGAACGACGTCGCTGTTTCCCGCTATGAAACCCTGGACACCTTAGCGGGGGCCCAATGGTTTTCTACCCTGGACCTGAATACGGGGTACTGTTAATGCCTTTCGGACTCTGCAACACCCCGCTACATTCCAAAGACTATCCTCCTCTACCCTGTTGATGTCATTGTTTTAGGCGATACTTTCGAGGACCAACTCACAAACCCGAGGAAGTTGTTCGGTAGGCCAATCTCAAGCTGAGCCTCAAAACGTGTTAGTTCAGAAGGAAGTGCGTTGTAAGCCCTGATGGAGTAGGTGCGGACCCAGAGACCGACATGGAGTGGACCAGGTTAAGCAATAAACAAGAACCGCGACGGTTCCTGGACCTCTGCACGTACAATGGGAAATTTGTTGTGGGGTATGCAAATATCGCCAAACCGCTGGTATAGCGTTCCAGTGGTCCGACCAAGCTGAGGTAGCTTTTCAGAACTTGAAGAACGCCTTGTGCGTATCCCCGGTAAGAAGTTCATCGTGGACATGGATGCCAGTGGGAGTATCCAGTCGCAAGAGCAGGAGAAAAGAGAATTCTGACCTGCTTCAGTAGAACCCTGTCCAAGGCCGAACGAAACTACTGCGTAACAGACGAGAGCTCCTGGCTAATGTAGAGACCCTGAATACTTTTCCACAAGTACCTCTATGGATAGGAGTTCCACCTCCAAACGAATCATTCCGCCCTAACTTGGCTGTTGGGCTTGCGCAGTTTGGAAGGGCAGACGGCTTGCTGAAAGTTAAATAGAGTTTTATATACGGACGCTCTTTAACTGCTCTGGTGCTTAGCGTCCCATTCTATATTGGGCGTGAAAGACCGGTAATTTTGCTCAGAGGCCTCTTTATCAGGCTTGAGGTTCTTTTACGTGCCGTAAATCTATGGTACTGAATTGGAAGGCAACAGTCTAGCGCAGACGCGTTTTTCCGAAGACCGTGTCAGGTAAACTTCAACCGCTGCGTGAAGGTCGAGACGAAGGGAAGTGTTGCAGCCTTACGCCCAGTCATGGTGCAACCTGCAGTGCGTTGGGAAGAGGCCTTGAGGAGGTAGCAGCAGGTGGGCGGACGTCACTCCAAGGTGTCCGATCTATAAGTGTTACTGGTCTCATTGGGTCTTCCTGGTGGTCAAGAACAGTGTGTTAAAGAGAGCATGTGAGTTTGGAAGCGGAAAAACCAAGGTAGAACAGCAGTGCTCTCGAGGAGACCCATGCCGCGCTACCGGAGGGTAGCTGGGTGTATATAGACCTTGTCAGGTTTTATTGTTTGTATCTTCAAAGCGACGTGGAGTGGTGGTGCCAATAATGCGATATTTGCTCGGCAAATCGTGAGTTCCAGACTCGAAGTCAGGGCCGGAGCAACAATACAATCTTTCGAAAGAGCAGGCGCAGCAAATCTTTAGCTACTCTTGGCTATGGACTAGTGGCCGGAGCTTTATGAGAACCTCAATCAAGAGGCTAATGCACTGGTGAACAACTTCCCGGAAGTCTAACCTTATGCGACAGCTCCACAAGACCCTACCTTTCCCCTTCATTCAGAGATTTAGACGGGGGAGGAGCACCGCCATCAGCGAGACTGGGATGTGCCACATTCTGCGTCAACCCGGGGAAGCTGATGTGGTTCATCTTGATCGCAAAGACCAGCTCTGAGTAGGAAGTTGTGTGACGCAGCGGCTATGCCCCAAACTTATCGGGAGGTTAGCGCCGACTGACCGAGAGATAAGTAGCACTCTGACCCAGCGTAAACACCAGAATGTTACCCTTCATCCTGCCTCTCAGACATTCTAGAACTCTGTGGAAAATTCCAGCAGCTGTATAAACAAGCATTCTCGTGAATGGTTTCTAATGCAACAGAAAGTGCTGTTCTCTGAGCAACTGCAAGAGATTAGAGGGGTCTTGTGTTCGACTCCCCATCAAGTGAAGAAGTGGCTGCTACGTTGCGAAGAAAAGTGAAGTGACAAGGAAAGCTCAGCTAGATCACATTAGTAACATGACAGTGAGAACTGGACAAACCC
Source organism: Deroplatys truncata (assembly GCA_030765065.1). NCBI lineage: Eukaryota > Metazoa > Arthropoda > Insecta > Mantodea > Mantidae > Deroplatys > Deroplatys truncata. Next base: position 15,922,525 of record CM060981.1, read on the forward strand.
ACAGTATGCTATTTTAATTAGAACCATTACAGTGGATTTTTTTTTATAAAATATAAAATCTGATATGAATACATTCACATGACTTTCTCTACCCTCTCGATTATTCGTGGGTGTAGAAATTATTCGTACTAAAGCTTATTTTTCTACTTCATTTTAATCCAAATAAACCTTTACAGAAACAGCTACATTACACATTTCGTTATAGATACAAAGAGAACAGCGATAGTCAAATGTTTAAGAATGAATGCTATACGCTTGCCTTAAAATTCCATACTGTTTCCATGCAATCATGAGAAAGAAGTGGATGTTGACATGACTTAAAGAGAATGGCAAGAAATTAAGAATTTGAACCTTTAATAACAGATATCTCAGAAATGGCTTATGCTTCAAACAAACTTATTTGAAATAAAGAGATCTACATTTTTTTGTATGTATGTTATCTCTGTCATACAAAATTCCTTCCAAATGAAGTGGACTTCACAGGCTGTTCCTAGAAATTTCAAGATATACATTTTATTTATAATGTAAATATCTCTAATATATGCTATTTTAATCAAAATCATTAGAGCCGTTTTTTACAAAATCAAAAATTTCAAAAAATCTTCCATGCAAAGGGTGGGGGATTTTGTTAAAAACCTTTTTGTCGTATCTTTGAAAGGTCCGAACCTAAATACCAAGTTTTGTATTTATCCAACATTTTGTTTTTGAGTTATGCTGTTCACAGACAGACACACAAATCTTTTTCTAACAGTACTTTTTTTTATTCAGGGGGCCTCAAAACATGTATTTTTGGTGAAAGCTCGGTATAGAATTTTTGGCTGCAATGCCTTACCTTCTCTACCTACATGGTGGAGAAAGTAAACATTAATGAACATTTACCATGTAAAGGATAGTTTGGGTTGGAGTAGGATTTTCTTGAAAATCTTCTATTGCAGATTAAGTTTGGTATTTAAGAAACGTCATATTTTTCAATTCAGGGAACCTCAAAACATGTATTTCCAGTGAGAGCTTGTCATCAAGTGTTTGGGTGAAATACAATACCACATACTTACCATCTTCATTTATGGGTTGCAGCTTGGAGCTGATGTCACGATCCTTGTCAGGTTTTACACACTGCGCCAGGTCATACAGAGTCTGGAGAGAAGTACGTAACGTTATCATCAGTTTTCCAATAACTTCCTGTTCGTGTTTGCATCTCTGTATTTCTTCATTTTGATAAGTAATGTCTTCAACCAAGTCAGCCTTCTTCGTCTTATACCTAGCATGGAAGTGAAACAAAGAGTTAATGTTGTAGCACACTGCCAGGTATATACACAGTCTGGCCGTAAGCTCTGTTACAAACTTTTGATAGGTACTGTACCAGGTGTTGGGGCAATTAGGTAACACGCTAAACTCTACTTTATGTTTTGTTGGCTTCAACTGGCGATGGTTTGGGGAGATTACAAAAATTGTGTTGCAGTGATAGCTGTCGTAGGGCTGAGAAATTGACACAGGTGTACCACACCACTGAACACTAATGAATCTGGTACAACTGCTGACTGACGACGCTCCGTGGGGACCAGGACAATGGTGAAAGCAGCGGCAGCTTGTATAGGAGAAATCCAGTACAGAAGCAAAAATTGATAGCTCAGGAGATCAATGTCCAGACAAGACCTTGGGCACATTTCTAACTCCAAAAGATTATTGAGGAAATAGGTATGGGGAATATATGAAGACAGAGAGAATTATTAGGAGGAAGGTTCTGGAAGGAAATCAGACAGAGTTGAAGATATCAATATACAATATATCTTTAACAGTATTAGGGACAAGAGAACCTTGGTTTTGTATAGGCAAATTAAAAAAGATTGGAGCAGGGAAAAGTATATTGAAGTGTGCAGTAAATTGGAAAGGGAAGGGTGGGCATGGTTTAGATTTGGAACAATGAAGTTAAGAGGAATAGGTCCACAGAGGTGTCCATTATGTGGGGAAATGGAGAATGACCTACATTTTGTTTTAGATTGTAATGAGACTAAACAATGGAGAGATCAATGGATACCAGTTGGGTGGTTGAAATTACTGAAACCAATAATTAAAATGAGAATTCGAAAGCTTAAAAATACAGAAGAGATTATAAAATTGGGTAGACTATTAGGAAAGACTAAACAAAAATATAAGAGAGGAATTTCAAAATTATAAATCTGTATATTTTGCAAGGATGCATATCAAGTAAATTGGTATATTTAATAAATAAGTGTGTTTTTACATGTAGCTAGTTAGGAACCTGGTGTATAATGTGTTAATAACCGCAGTGTTTACTACATTTGCACCCGGTGCAACTCAAGTATATATAGTTGGTATATTTATATGTAATAGAGACAGTTTTAGAGAGTTAAAACAGTTCATGTATAATGGAAGTGAAATAAATTCAAATTCAAATACTTCAAACTCCAAAAGGTAAGCCACAGAGAGAGTTGAAATGCAAGCTCCTACTTGAGTGTTATGCTAACATCAGGCACAGAAGAATCCTTTAAATGAATGAAAAAATGTTAACAATTGAAGAGACTGAATGACTGAGTGTATGCCAGGAGTTCTGAAGAAGCTCGTGAGTGGGTCCAGAGGATGGTTTGGTGGGGAGTGCGCTACAATGATGTCATATCTGCCAATGGCTATAGTCTATGAAACAATCCTTCTTGAGCTTGTGGTGAAAGACTTGAACACAGCTCAGCAAGATTCTGCACCAGTCCATAAGGCAAGATCCACTCAATCTTGGTTTGAGGAAAATGTTTCAGATTTTGTTGCTACTGGCCCTGACCTTAACCTCAGTGCTTCTGAGTAAACACACCCCAATATTGAGTCTCAGAAGTCAGTGGTGGTGGAGACAGTCCGTGCTGCTATTGATGAATGGTTGATAGACTGTATCAGGGCAAAAGGTCATCATTTTGAATAGTAATATGTGCATTTAGGACATGTGCTATAGTCAAACTAAACAAAAATGCAATATAATACATCGTAACACAACCTACAGCTAGATTAAGTACAAGTGTCAGTACTTATTTTAAAATAAAGTGAGTTGAAGGTTGTCATACATCACTAAAATGTTCTTACTTGAACCGTCTCCTGAAACGTGTTCAAGTAAGAACATTTTAGTGATGTAGTGTAACAACCTTCAACTCTCTTTATTTTAAATTATGACACATCACTGTTACCATCTTCAAAATGTCAGTACTTACTCTGTGGTAGTGTCAACAAGTTTGTTTTCTAGAGTACCAGCCATTATCTGGGCGTGATTTCGCATTTTTAGTATTGCCTCTCGAAGGTGTTCCATATGTAGCACTTTGTCCATCAGGTGGGCTCTTTGTGGGACTTGTGCTTTCAGCCTGCAATGTTATTAGAGAAACATGACTACTGTTGCAGTGCTTCACTCTAACTGTACATTTCATTAATATTTGCTTCTTCTTCTTCTCTTACTTTCCCTACACAGTTGCCAAATTATTTCAAACATTTCTTTCTATCATTTCCAAAACTCTGATATGTTACATTCACATGACTTGCTCTATCCTCTATCGTTTATTAGTAGCTATACAATGTACTCTTATGAAAACTTATTCTTTTATCTACTTTATTTTAATCCAAATAAACCTTTGCAGAAACAGCTACATTACACATTTTGTTATAGATACAAAGAGAACAGCGATAGTCAAATGTTTAACAACTGAACGCTATATGCTGGCCTTAAAATTCCATACTGTTTCCATGACATCGTGAGAAACAACTGAATGTTGAAAGGACTTTAAAAGAATGAGAAGTATTGAGCCATTAATAATGCATATCTCAGAAATGACTTATGCCACAAAAAAGGTTGTTTGAAATAAGTTGTGTGTTAGGGATTTACATTTTTTGTGTAGTACGTTTATGTTTGTCACTTAACGTATACCACTTATACAAGATACAAAATTCCTACAGAATGAACAACACTTCACACCCTATTCTCAGAACATTCAAGATATACATTGCCATATAAATATTGTCACGAACGTGACTGAGGAGATCCGTATTGTAATTATTATTTTATATTAATTGACATTATTTTACTAACCTGCCACGTTTCTGAGTTGATATAGAATCATATTTTATATTTATTAATTCTGCTCAAGTCTTAGTAAATTGTACATATGACAGGAAACAGTGGTTTGCCACCTCCTTTGACATTTCAAAGGGATACGTGTCTTTCTGCACGGCTCTTAGCTGCACCCTGTGGATCACATGATCCTTGGAAAGTCCTAAGCCTATGCATTTTTCAGGGCGTTGGCAGACCATATTTGGTAATAGCTGCCACGGTATTAGAATGAACACTTCTAGGGTATTCAACTCTATATAAACAAGCACTTGAGCTCTGCTTGGGGGACTTTGTGTTGTAACTTGGCTGGGACCGCTATGATACCCGTCAGTGGCAGCTGCACCTGTGGATCACATGATCCTTGGAAAGTCCTAAGCCTATGCATTTTTCAGGGCGTTGGCAGACCATATTTGGTAATAGCTGCCACGGTATTAGAATGAACACTTCTAGGGTATTCAACTCTATATAAACAAGCACTTGAGCTCTGCTTGGGGGACTTTGTGTTGTAACTTGGCTGGGACCACTATGATACCCGTCAGCTTGACAAAGTCGTGTTGAGTATTGGCTCTCCTCATCCACGACGAGATGTTTCTCAAGGTAAGCATTATAAAATGAATTGTTAGCTAGTACCATCATCATCCCTGATCTTGTAAACCCAACTATCACACAGTAGAAATGTAACTCTTTAGAATATAGTCAGATCGCTCTAGCCAAGCGTTTTAATGATTGTCTCTACCTCTGCAATCCCTCACAACTTAGCACATGACAATATCTTTAGTACATTGTACTTTAATCAAAATCATTACAGCATTTTTGAGAAAACTGAAAATAACCAAAAATGTTCCATGTAGAGGGTAGTTTCAGGTGGGGGGGATTTTCTTGAAAATCTTTGTTTTGCATCTTTTGAAGTTATTGAATGTAAATACCAAGTTTGGTAATTATCCAGCTTTTCATTTTTGTGTTCTACTGTTCACAGACACACCATTTTTCTAAAAATGCTATTTGTTTAATTCAGGGGGTCTCAGAACATACTAAAATCTTGATATATTTTTGGGTGGACGTGGCAGAGGTGAAAATGTTTTCCTTTTATTGAAGGGACAAGTGAAATAGAATATTTGCTCTACCTACTCACCTTTCGAAGATGTCTTCGCAAGTGGAGACGTGTGTTGTTGTTTGCAGCTTCCGCATTATGTGTTGTAGCGCAGTGAGATCTTTGTTGAGCTTCACTTCACTCGCAGAAGCAGCAGTTCTCCTCTCCCAATTGCCGTCTTTCTGTCACACAATGATAACATCAGTATTTAACTTTGGCAGTGCATCAAGCTGAGACAGACATTAACACATTCAGATTCTTTGTAAATTAAGAAAGGAAATAGAGTTAAAGATCAGGACTTTCTTCACAAATATCAAACATTTTAAAATATTTGTTAATTTATTTAAATTAATAGCTTATAAAGATTGTGACATTTCTTTATTCATTTAACGCAATATTTCTAAATATTTTAGATACTTAAAATATCCGGAATATTACAAAAAAAAGGGAAATCGTTAATTACACAGGCCTGCAAATTTAAACATTTTTTCTGCGCCAGGTCTCTAAGCCTATTTTGATATGCTGAATTCAAATCTGCTTTCCATTTTTTCATATCATGTATCATTTTTTTGGCATGCAGAAACAAAATATGTAACATTTGAGTTTATTTCTAGTTTTTAAGTACATTTAAGATGCCTGAAATCATGCAAACTATGAATGAATTCTATTTGTACATTTTTTTATATACAAACCTTTTTTAGAATATTCCACTTGTAAACTAACTTAACCTATGTACAAATTTCCTTGCCAGCTGTACTGCTCATTTTGCCTGGCACCCTGGCCTTCTGGCTCATCTGACAGCCCTTGCTACCCTTAATCACTTATGATCAATCCTCTCCCTCCCCCATTTGCCCTTCTATCTTTCTTATCTCCCTTACTTTTCTAATCCAGTTCTCCTTTACTTTCTTTAAAAACTCCCCCATATTCTTATTTTTCCTTTCTTCTTTACTTGTCAGCATTTTAATTACTACTATTTTTCCATCTATGTTTTCCCATTTTTCTGCTCATACATTTTGTCTCAATTCCACTAATTCTTTGCATTGTCATATAATACTCTGTACTTTCACTGCCTCCACGTAGTTCATAGATTCCTCTTTTTCAGCCTCTTAGCCCTCTCAGGTACACTGATCCTGTTCTCATTCATGCAAACACTTCTTTTTTCTGTTCTATTACAATAATCCATATAATCTTCTATTTCCCATTTCCTTTTTACTAACCGTAGTGTGTTTTATTCTCTAAGCTTCCCCAGATCTCTTGTAAAACTTCTCCCTGGCTGGGAATTGAACGCCGGTCTGCTGTGTGACAGGCAGGGATACTAACCACTATACAACGAAGGATTCATGCAAACTAAGAAACAATCCCAATTCTACAGATGCAACAGTTTACATTGAACTAGGAAATTTCAAACATACCTTATGATTTTATTTTCTCCTCCGCTTTGTTGAAAACAAATGCTGAGTTGACTTGCGTTTGTGGTCCTGACGAGGGTTGTGTCTAATTGAACATCAACAGTAGTTGAAGATGTCCCATCAACCCTGGTACCTTGCTTCCATCACCTTTGTGTTCTGGTGGAATCTCTCTCCCTGTTCTTCACTTAGTACACCCAGGAAAAAATTAAAAATGTGAATGCAGAAAATACAATTTTAAGGTCATATTGACTCCGAGTGCCTTTAACTTTGCGAGCATGGTTTTAACAACATGCTCATATTGGTCATCTTTAATATTACCCGAAAACTTGTTTATAACTTCATTGAATGAATCCCAAGCTTGAAGCTCTATGTCTGTCATGATATTTCTAAAATGAACATCCTTCCTTCATGAGTTTGCAAATCTGTGGGCCGTCAAAAATGCCTTCTTTCACTTTTGATTAAGACAACATTGGAAATTTCTGAATAAGATGTTGGAAACACAGACCACATTTGTCCAAAGCTTTGACAAATTGCTACATTATCCCTAATTTGACATAAATAGGTGCAGCAACCCTAGCAAAAGCTTTTGAGAGTCAATCAGCAAGCGATGTATTACAGTTTTTGTCCCTGGCACTAAATGTTTTCTTTTTGGCCAATTAGTTTCATCCCATTGTCTCTCCCTGGCTCTAGACTCCCATTCACAAAAAAGCATGGGAATTTCGTGTACCCTGCTTGTTGGCCCAATAAAGTACCGCACACTTTAAGATCACAGCACAGGTACTACTTTGTTCATTATATTTAATTTATTTTCTAGGACAGTATGTTTCTTTAACAGATGTAGAGTGAGCTATTGGAGCTGAAGCAAACATATTGCCATTGTGCAGCAGAACATCTTTCAGGCTTCTCTTGCTTGAGTCAATAAATAGATGCCAATCTTCTGCTTCATAAGCTGTTCCAAGACAGCTTATCAAGTTAGGGATATCACAACAATACACTAGTTCCCCTTCCTTTACAAAATATTTCTGGAGCTCTTCTTCTCGATGTCTGTAGAGTAGAAAGTTGTTCCGGTCCTAAAAGATTGTGTTCTTTCAGCCTTGAACCTAAAAGTTGATGTACCAAATCATGACTGCCTCAATGGATTTGGAATGTCATCTTCTACACTCGAAGTATCAGCACCACTCTCTGGTAATGCTGTAGGTGGTGATGGAACAGGAACATCAGATCCATGTGGCACAGGCCTAATTGCTGATGGCAAGTTTGGATATATAATGCCCGCCTTGTTTTTCCTATTGAATCCAGATATGTTACACAGACAAAAATAACAGTCATTAATTAAAATGATTTTGTTGTTCACGCCATACCATAGGAACACCAAAGGGCATAAATGAACAAACTCCCTTCTACCACTGTCTTTGATTTTCTACACAACTTTTACACACAATATGAGCAGCAAAATTCTTGTCTTGATCTCTTAATTTAATTTTAAAATAGGCGAGATACAAATTCTTGATAAATGTGGTGATGCTTATTTTCTGCTGCTTTATTGCATAACACCCACAGACATAAGAGAAGTAGTTAGGACTGTTCACACAGCCCCTCCTAGATATACCACTTGAGACACTCAACTTGCTATTTTTTTCCCAAATAAAATTCGCAACACAATACAGCTTCAAAAGAGACCCACTGAGAAGAAGTTTAAAATTGTACTGAGGATTCTAAGATACATTCCTGTTGATGTCTTAGGCAATAAATGTTTATGATACAGGTTCAACATTGCCTGTAAACAAAGAAGACAACATGACGTCATATGATTTAGCATGTTTACACATTCTAATCAACCATGCTGTAGATATGCAGTGATGTTAATACTAGTGAACTGAACTTTCAAATTTATGTTGAAACAGAGTTGTTCAAAATCTGTACATGATACACAAAAACTATTATTATTTTCCAAATCATAGCATCCAATTTGACCATTTTGATGTAAAATATTCTGTGTCGCAAAATCTTTGCAGGCATGTGTTATTTTAATATCTCTCATAGTCAACCACAAACAAATGATCAGTAAGAAAAAATTTGTATCACTTTGAGTTGCTATGTAGAGGGGTCAGTCAACAATGCTTATTGACTTGGTAACCATAGCAACGTCAAGTACTATATAAGATTTAACCAGAGAGGCATTTACCTAAAGTTACATTTTTTTCAGGCTCCCTCATCTATTACAGCTGCAGGATCTGGGGCATGGACGCAAACAGGTGGCTGCTATGACTACAATGGGCGCAGAATAGGGGACTTTGGTCCATGTATTTTGTCGGCTCCTTCCCTGTGAGACTACTGCACAAAGCTTCATCCCTTCCATATGTGGAAGATGAAATTAGATGAGTTTGCCTCAACACCAGAGTGCCCTGGTCAGGTCTCTTGGGGATTATGATCCCAGAACTCGCTGCTTCAGGCAATATCAGCTTGCGGGCACACCGGAACTTTACCAACAGTATGATCTCCATTTTAATCCAGCCAAGAGCTGATTGGCTTCTAAATTCCAAACCTCCAGCCAATGAAAGCTGAGACCACTCTCACCAGGTTGCAGAAGGACCGCTGCATCGTAACAGATAGCCATCAAGGAGCAACATGCTTCCTCCTTTGTTATCAATCCATCCTAAACAAGAAACACCACCCTTAACACTTGTCCGAAAATAGAATACCCTGCTGCAGTTAGATCCTATTCAGGGTGGGCACCCAGCAAAAGCATTCAGGCTGAACCTCAACCTGCCAGTAGCAAGCCGGAGTTGGAAGGGGTCATTCATAGTGTTGTAAAACATCTTCGTATCATTAGCAAATAGCATCATGGTTAGAAAATATTGTAATCAATATTTCAGATGCACATCGTAAGTTATAATATTTCCAGGAATTAAAGTTCAGTGAGAAAGTGATTGTCAGTTGTCAAGCAGTTATTGTTTTGGGAAATATTATGATTTTGAGAATAAATTAGAAGTTTCTGAGAATTTGTAAGTTTATACCTTCCCATACCATGACCCGAGATATTAGTATAACAGAGTTCTCATAGCTCAGAAAAATAAAATAGGAATGCAGCAGTGAGAGTGGGATATGTCAACATGTCTAGATCATCAACCTTGGTGGGTACCATAGATACCAGCTGCTCAGCCAGAGCTGCGTGACGAAACCCTGTTCTACCTCAAGACCACGAATGATAAAGTTTATGTGCTGCTTCTAATGCAGGTTAATATTTATTTCATTGTTAATTGGAGGGGGACTGCGACCTACAAGAGGTCTATTACAGCTACCAGGGAGGAAGGCAGCCCTTAACTCGAATGCCTGTCCCATCACCGGAGCCGTCTAGACAGAGTGATGAACGACTGTCAAACAAGCAGTCCTTTAGTGTCTCTGGGGAATACTCTTTCCTTGAACAAGCAAGCACCCATGCCACTTGTCTGAGACCACCTGAAACACGACAAGGAACAGAATGAAACAGAAATCACACCAGCAACTCCTATCAACCAGGGAAAACCACAAAAACACAAGGTTAGAGTGGGAGAATGATGGGATTTGAATCCTGTACCTCCCAAATGCGAGCCTCACATGTTACTGGCCCTTGGTGTTACAGTGAAAATCAGCTGGCAAAGTTCTGGATCACACTTCAAGATCAGACGGCAACTCCACTGTCACCTGACTGCAGCCTCAGGGAGACACCACTTGTTCGCCTGGAGCTTGCACAACCTGTCGACTATGAAGCAGCCTCTATTTATCAAGGCCAGCCAAGTGAATCATCAGGTACCTTGTCGTCGCTGCCACGACTCAACCTAGGTGCCTCCAGCCTCACCACAGAATGCACAGCCCATTTGCTGAGGAATCATCACTGGTAGCACCACCTCCATTGGCTTTGGCCTTTTCGCGTGGTGATGCAGTGCCTCCTGAACCCATGCAGTCATCAAGGTTTAAATAACACATGAGAAATGTGAAACATAAACAATCAGCAGTTGCCTGGTCCATTAGTTGAAAGAGAAACCTAAAGACTTCCACCTTCCAAAACTGGTGCAAGTCTCGATTTGGGAAAAACTACCTATTTATACATTAAAATAAACACACAGTACATCCAGCCAGTACAAGTCACAGCAGGAACTGTGCAGTGAGAAAGAAAAATGTTCCAGTAAATTCTTGGTAAAGAAGTGACTAAAAAAATAGAATTTCTATCTGCCCTTTGGTTGCTAATCAGAGTAGTAAACATAAGACAAAAAAATCTGATGTGTTACACTCACATGACTTTCTCTACTCTTGTACAATCTATTTTTACAAACGCCTATTCTCCATATGCTTCATATTAATCGAGATATCGAGATGTCAATCTTATTTGTAATTTTCTTGTAGATGCAAGGGGAATATGGTAGCTTTTAAGCGATAGTCAAATATTTTATCGCTGGTTGCTATGTGGCGCATTCCATTCTCTTTGCATGTCCAGGACATAAAAAAATGAATAACGAATTTGAGAAAAAGTATAAGTATTGGAAAATTTAAGGAAATAACAAGCAATATCTCAAAAACGGTTCACTCAACAAAAAAAATGTATATGATATAAGTTGTGTATTTTAACGCGATCTACATTTTTTGTGTAGTAAAATTTTGTCTATCTCTTATGGTTTACCAGTTATGCAAAAGTCGTTCATAATGAAGAATACTTTTGGAGACATTCCCAGAAATTTCGAGATATACATTTCATTTATCATGACATTATCTTAAACATATGATATTTTCATCAAAATCGTTAGAGCCATTTTTGAAAAAATTAAAATTTTCGAAAAATGTTCCATGTAAAGGGTAGTCTGGGGTGGGGGGATTTTCTTGAAAATCTTTGTGTCGCATCTCTGGAAGATACTGAACGTAAATACCAAGTTTGGTGTTTATCCGACTGTTAGTTTTTGAGTTATGCTGTTCACAGACACACACACACACACACACAGACACACACACGGACATGTTTCCAAAAATTCTTTTTTTGGATTCAGGAGGTCTCAAAACATGTATTTCCGGTGAAATCTCGGTATCGAATTTTTGGGTGGAATGCAATACTTCCCCTACTTACTATACGTAGTAGAGAAAGTAAAAAAATCTGATGTGATACATTCACATGATTTTCTCTACCCTCTATCCTTTATTACTGGGTATACAAATTATTCTTACTCAAGCTTATTTTTCTATCTGTTATTTTAATCTAAATAAACTTTTGCAGAAACAGCTACATTACACATTTTACTATAGGTACAAAGCGAACACCGATAGTCAAATGTTTAACAACTGGACGCTATATGCTGGCCTTAAAATTCCATACTGTTTCCATGACATCACGAGAAACAACTGAATGTTGAAAGGACTTTAAGAGAATGACCAAGAAATGAACAAATCGAACCTTCAATAACGGATATCTCAAAAACGGCTTATACCACAAAAAACTTATTTTAAATAAATTGTGTGTTTTAAAGGTATCTACATTTTTTGTGTAGTGCATTTTCGTCTATCACTTAATGTTTACCAGTTATACAAGGTCATGAAAAATTTCTTCCAAATGAAGTGTACTTCACAGACTATTCCCAGAAAATTCAAGATACACATTTTATTTGTCATATAAATATCTTTAATATATGGGATTTTAATCAAGATTGAGAGCTGTTTTTTAGAAAATCAAAATTTTAAAAAAAATATTCCATGTAAAGGGTAGTCTAGGGTGGGGCAATTTTCTTGAAAATCTTCAGTCACATCTTTGAAAGGTGTTGAACTTAAATACCAAGTTTGGTGTTGATCTGCCATTTTGTTTTTGAGTTATGCTGTGCATAAAAAATTTAATTGAGTTTTATTTATGTACGCTCTTTAAATGCTATTCACGGACACGCACATGCATGCACACATGCACACACATACAAATACAGCCTTTTTTTCTAAAAATGCTTTTTTTGGTTTCAGGGGGCCTCAAAACATGTATTTCTGGTGAAATCTCCATATCAAATTTTTGGGGTGGAATACAGTACTTCCCCTACTTACTATACACAGTAGAGAAAGTAAAAAAATTTACCTATTAAGAGTTCTAAATCAAGAAAAAATACATAAAAATACATCTCAAAATGTTCAGAGTCTGTTAAATAAGAAATCACAGTTTGAAGTATTATTTGAAGATGAATTGTCTGATACATGGATGTACTATGCATTGCAGAACATTGGTTAAAGAACTGCAAACTTGAACTGTTTTCAGGTTATGTACTCCTAACAAAATATTGTAGAAATAACAAAGTCTTGTAATAAAACTGCCTAGCAGCTAAAAGATGCGATGGTATATCAGATTATATAGTAAAAAGGTGCAACAAATTACTAGCATCCCCATTATGATATACTGCTAATTTGTCTCTTTCTACTGGCAAGTTTCCAAGTCAATTAAAGTTAGTGAAAGTAGCTCCAATTTATAAAACAGGAATCAAAACATGAAATATCGAATTACAGTCTAGTATTGCTATTCTTGTTATTCTTGAAAATATTGGAAAAAGTAATGCACTCACATTTATCATTGTTTCTAAGCACAATATTATTACAGAAAACCAACATGGGTTCTATAAAGGGCCATCAACGCATATACCAATAAATAATTTTCTAAAAGAAGTATATGATGCAATAGATGACAAGGAAGCATGCATTGGAGTGTTTCTCGATTTAACTAAGGCCTTTTATTGGAAAAACTTTATGTAGTGGATATCTGCAGAGTAGTATTAGATTGGTTTCACTCCTATTTGGCAAACAGAGAACAAATGGTAGAAATTAACCATTTAAACAAAACTAAATAACTCATAAAAGAAATCAGTCAGCTATGGTGTACCACAAGGGTCGATTCTTGGGCCACTTTTGTTTTTGCTATACATAAATGATCTAGGCCTTACTGTGAACAGACCACATATCATGTTACATGCAGATGATATTAGTGTGCTAGTAAAAGGAAAACATATACAAATACTGTAACTGTTACTACCCAGATCACAAATTGATTTCAAAATAATCTTGTAATAAACAAAGACAAAATCACCTCATTCTTTCGACATAGTCAACAAATTGGAAAACATTCCAAAAATCAAATTTGATGGAAATAATATTCAGTTTTAGAGATGAAATTATTGGACATGACTGTAAATCAGAACTTAAAATGGATTCATCAAATTGAACCCTTAGCAAAGTATGTTTTACCCTAAGGCACATTAGAGAGGCAGTAATAATTCAGATATTACAGACATTTCATTATGGTATGCACACCTTCATTCACTCTTGCATTATCTGCTGGAGAGCCAAGCAAAAGTAATATTTACAATTCATAAAAGAGCCATTTGTCTAATTACGAATATAAACTGTAGAACAAGCTGCAGGGACTTTTTTAAGAAATTAAATATACTACCATTATCCTGTGTATATATCTTTGAATTGTTGAATTACATTACAGCCAATCTGCATCAGATATCCCAGGTACACCCACATGACACATTTATGTAGATATACACATAGTTGCTTCATACACACAGGATTAATACATTATCTCTTACCTTCAGAAGTAGGCAAAGTCAAAAGATTCCTGCTACAGCATTGTTGTATACAGTGGAAGAATTTATGGAAAACTGCAATATGTTGCTTTCACTAACCAATGCTAAATGCTAATACAATGTTAAACTGATATAACACTAAAGTTAATGTAAATTCTGTTTCATCGAAGAATGTTAGCTTTAACACTGCGTTAAACTTGGTGTTAAGTTAACACAGGCATACCCCTATGTTAAGGCATTTAACTAATGAATGCCGTGAACCAAGCTGTTGAGTGAGTTTGCTGCATTTTTGAGTGCCATTCCTAACAGAAGAGCAGTCATGCATCATAATAAATTTGAAAACCTGCCAAAGGAGGAATTTTTAAAGCATAGAAACTGTCCAAAGGGGTTATGAGCATGGTTTTATGGTAAATATGAGAGGTTAGAATACTACAAACAGAAGCATGCCTATTTCTCCTATGCTACAAATGTTAATTACTTTGAGATTTTATGTTACTGGCACTTTTCATTTAATGGTAAGTGATAATGTCATTTCCAAGCTATGTTTCTGAGTTTATTCAGAAAGTTTCCGAAGCAAACAGTATTTAAGTTTGGGCCTGTTATCCTTAATCAGTGATAACATACTTTCGTCCACTTTAGTGTCCACCATCAGTTTTAAACTGTTCTGAACGCTCCTCGCTGCTCACATTTTTGGTGCTGCGCTTTATGTTAGAATAAAATTGCCGCAGTTGCTTACTGAACTTGGGAGAAACACTTTCATTCCAATTAAATCACTCTCGGGTTTTCTTGCAGCTGCATCCTTATCCTTTAATATAATAACATCGGCTTTTTCGCACTCAATAATACTATATTTAGTAACCAGTTCTGTAATTAATGCTTTTCAAACTGTGAAACATTTAGTCCATTTTACAAACTATCCTTATAAAAGCTTATTCTTCTATTTACTTCATGTTAATTGGGGTTTATGTTTTCAGAAATAGTTTCATTAAAGGTACAAGGCGGAAAGAGGAAAGCAAACCAAAAGTCAGGCATTTAAAAACTAGGGTGCTATATAATTTCGTCTCTTTCCATGACGACATGAGAAACAAGTGAATAATGACAGTAATTTATTGAAAAATGTGAACTAATACTAATGCATATCTCAGAAATAGGTGATGCCACTAAAAGATTTACTTGAAATAAATTGTGTGTTTTAAACAGCTGTATAATTTTTGTCTCTCTCTCTCTTATGGTTTGCCCACTATACAAGATTCTTTATGAACAAATTGGACTTCCCAGAAAATGCAAGATGTGCATTTATTTGTCATGTAAATATCTTAAACCTGATATTTTAATTAAAATCATTAGAGCCATTTTTGAGAAAATAAAAAATATGGAGGGGGGGATTTTCTTGGAAGTCATATGGAAAGTCCTGAGTTTAAATACCAAGTTTTGTATTTAACAGACTTTTCATTTTTGAGTTATGCTGTTCACAGACAAAGACATATAAACAGACATTTTTGTGAAAATGCTTTATTTGGGTTCAGGGGGCCTAAAAAGGTGTATTTGCTGTGAAATGTTAATGTAGAGAAAGTGAAAATTGACTGGATACTTGCCTGTGTGCGAACAAGTCCCAAGTAGCTCAGCTCCAATATCTGAACCTCCCGAGCTAGTGCTCTGACTTGACGTCCCCTATCTGTCATGTCTGTTTTGACAGTCTTCTCCAACTCTGCGTACTGCTCTTGAAGACTGGCATGTTCCTCTGTGGCATTCTGCCCCATCTGGGTAATTCTTATTATAAACTTGAGCTCCTTCTCTGTGTGTTTCTCCAGCACACTTAAAACATTGTCGTAGAAGGCAGCATCTCTCTTGAGAATGTATCTTGCGTCCTTATACATCTTGTTGACAAGAATGGCTGATTCCTTCCTCACTTGCATGTTGCGAAATCTGTTGGTCAGCGAATGCACCTTGGTGCTCACCAGTCTGTGCGAACCACGTTCAAGATTCTCTATATGTTGCCTCTTTTCATCCTAATATTAAAAAAACATTCACATGACTTTCTCTATCCTTTATTAGTGGATGTACAAATTATTCTCATTAAAGTTATTTTCCTATCTACTTCATTATAATCGAAATAAAGCTTTACAGAAACCGCTACATTACACATTTCGTTATAGATACAAAGAGAACAGCGATAGTCAAATGTTTAACAACTGCACGCTATATGCTGACCTTAAAATTCCATACTGTTTCCATGACATCGCAAGAAACAGGTGAATGTTGACAAGGCTTTAAAAGAATTGAACAATTTGAACCATTAATAACAGATATCTCGGAAATTACTTATGGCATAAAAAAGTTATTTGAAATAAATTGCATGTATTAAAGAGATCTACATTTTTTGTGTAGTACATTATCATCTATCACTTAATGTTTAGCAGCTGTACAAAATTATTTCTGAATGAAGAGGACTTTGCAGATTATTTCCAGAAAATTCGAGATATACACTTAATTTCTCATGTAAATATCTTCTACAGATGATATTTTAATCAGAATGTTTTGAGCCATTTTTGAGAAAATAACAAATTTTGAAAAATGTTCCATGTAAGGGCAGTTTGAAGTGGGGGATTTTCTTGAAAATGTTGGTGTCCCATTTTTTAAAGATACTGAACGTAAATAGCAAGCTTTTCGTGCTGTTACTGCAATCAACTGAGCTACCATGGCAACATGCCGGTACAACATTAAATTTCATGACTGACTCATATATTTTCTGATAAACCACTAGGCATTCTCAAATTCATTTTTAAATAACAAGGTGACTTACAATATCATAAGTCCTGGGCTTCATACTTAACCACTATTAGGTCAATCAGTGATAATAAAGTTGTTGTTCAATAAATATTGTGTGTAGGCATGGAGAGCTGGGGATCCTGGTTCAAATCTCTGCTATGACACTGAATTTTTCACTCTGATTCTAGCTTTCCAACTTTGGGCTACACACTGTATGTGTGGAGGAACAATATTATCATCACTGATTGACCCTGCTTGCTGGTTTACAGTTCATTCAGTCACTTTGTGTTTAATTCCAAATGATATTTTTTGTATGTTTGTCATTACATGTTTTAGGATATTTTGCCAGGTTGAACTGTCATGGTTCATTGACTTCTGTTGTGCTTGTAACTAAGTTCATATAATGTGAATGTGTTTAGATCACCTGAAAATCAGAAAGAAGTTGTGTTCTCTTCCTCCTGTGGTAAATAAACAGATCCAACATCCTTTTCTTGGTCCAGTTTGTTTGCCAGAAAGTTTCAATCAAATCCTGAAACCAATACACATGTTCTGTACTTGCGTGTAACCTTGATCAGGAGATGAGTACAAGCCTAATTCTAATGTCTCATTTATGTACTCATTTTATACTCTCTACCCAACCTTTATCTTAAGTCATATACTACAGCAGATCCTGGGTTCGATCCCCAGCAACTGCCCCCCTCATCTTCCTTGTCATCTGTTTCAGGGTTGCAGGACCAGGCGAGTTGTGGCCGTTTCTTCCTGATGTCATCCAGGGACTGCTTGGCTGGAACCTACCTCTGGGTACTTTCAGGCAGGCACTCCTTATGAGGACCCAGAGGCTCGGGTGGCATTGGGGTATTCAATCTCAAAACATTAGAGAGCGCATCCATGTTTGCGCCAGTTGTCTGTGGAACTGGCTGCCTTTCAGGTCTCTCTCCTCATCCCTGCCCCTAGGGGTCATGATACAAGCACAAGGGGCCGAAATGCCTGTGTGTGCCCCAGTGTTGCAGGCCAGTACCTTTACCTTTTACAGTAGACCCTCATTAAACTGAGAGCCAGCTTGGTTTAATGAGATTTGACTTAAAAGGTTTCAGTAAAAGTAGACACTTCTTATGTATATGGTATAATAAACAAAATCCCCTGTATTCTACCATCTTGTTAAATAAAACATAATATCCCAAAAAAATCTGATGTGTTACACTCACATGACTTTCTCTACTCTTGTACAAACTAATTATACAAACACTTATTCTCCATCTACTTCATGTTAATTGAGATAAACATTTGCAGAGTCTATCTTATTGCTAATTTTCTTGCAGATGTAAGGGGAATATATATTTACAAGGGCAATATAGAAATACAGTAGCCTTTAAGCACATACCTATCTCTTAATAGCTGGTTTCTAGGTGCAGCACCATTCCCTTTGCCACAGATTAATACTCTTTGCATATCCAAGACAAAAAAATGAATAACGAATTCCCATTTGAGAAAATAAGTATTGAAAAATTTAAGGGAATAACAAGCAATATCTTGAAAATGGTTCACTCAACAAAAAAAATGTATATGACATAAATTGTGTATTTTAACGCGATCTACATTTTTTGTGTAGTAAACTTTTGTCTATCTCTTATGGTTTACCAGTTATGCAAAAGTCATTCACAATGAAGAATACTGTTGGAGACATTCCCAGAAAATTCAAGATATACATTTTATTTGTCATAAAAATATCTTAAACATATGATATTTTAATCAAAATCGTTAGAGCCATTTTTGAGAAAATTAAAATTTTCGAAAAATCTTCCATGCAAAGGGTACTCTGGGGTGGGGGGAATTTCTTGAAACCTTTGTGTTGCATCCTTGGAAGATACTGAACCTAAATACCAAGTTTGGTGTTTATCCGACTGTTCGTTTCTGAGTTATGCTGTTCACAGACAGACACACACACACAGACAGACACACACACGGACATGTTTCCAAAAATGCCTTTTTTGGGATTCAGGGGGTCTCAAAACATGTATTTCCGGTGAAATCTCGGTATGGAATTTTTGGGTGGAATACAATACTCCCCCTACTTACTATACGTAGTAGAGAAAGTAATACACTTTGCTTGAAATCCTGTAGAATAAGGCACCAAATTTATAAAACATATTAAAGAATAAGATACAGTACTAGTAGTAACAACACATAGAAAGAAAATGTAATAACATTGGAGGTCCCAAGTTTGAATCTCAGGATGAGTTACCCAGATAAGGCATTTCTTGGATTTTCTCTCATCCTGAGAAGACGAATGTAACTCTGAGCTCTAAGGATCCCTGAGCATCATTCATTGTTGGTTGGTATCTAATGTTGCGCAGTTGGCAATCAAGCCATTCACTCTCTTTCAAACTTTATTCGGTAACTGTCCTCTTCCATGTGTTTCCATGGATTTTTTCGGGCATAAAAATCTTTACCATAGCTTCTTTCGGAAGGGAAGTAAAGCCTGTGGTCGTGTGTGGTAGATTTACGGCACATAAGAAAAGAACCTCAAGCCTGATAAAGAGGCCTGTGAGCAAAATTTCTGGTATTTCACACCCAAAATAGAATGGGACACTAAGAGGCACAGCAGTTAAAGAGTGTCCATAAATAAAACTGAATTATTTTGTTCATGTGCTTCTTGGTCTGGCTCTTCCTCCACTGCCTGTCAGTTTCCAATCCAAAGCCATTCTTTCTATTACTTTATCTTCTTTTCTTAGTGTGTCTCCTATCCTCTTCATTTTTTGTTCTTTTTGATTTATTATTTTTCATAATTTTAAATTGTATCTGCCTATCTTATTCTTTTTATAATATTTTTAAACATCTATTGACAAATCTTTGTAATTTATTTTGAATAATTGTACTTGTTTTCCAAGTTTCACAGCCATATAAAAAAACTGATTTCACATTACTATTGAAAATTTACATTTTGGTACGTCTTTATATAACATTGATTTCCAGTTAGGGTAAAATAGGACAAAAACAGCTTTGCTTTCTTTATTCTATTTTAACATCTTACAGAGCTCCACCATCCTTGTCAATTATATTACCTACATAGGTATTTGAATTCCTGAACAGTACCATATTTTTGTTATCTATTATAATTTTGTTTGTTTTCTTTATATTAATTTTCATATGAGTCTTGTTTATTACTTCTGATAGAGTATTCAGTTTACTTTGCACATCATCAAAATGATGGGAGAACAGACAAACATTTAGTCCCCATCTTATGTCTCTTCTAATACTGTCTACCAATCTTTCCATAACGTCATTCACAATAATAAAAAATATGATAGTGTGTTTCACTCCACATTTAGTTGCAATATTTTCTGTCAGCATAACATAACAAGCAAAATTCTCATACATAAGTTTAATTACTCAGCGTATTTTCTGTGGCACACCAAATTTTGCTACTGTTCTACAAGGTCCATATTATTCAGGAAAAATTGCAGATAAAGTATATGATTTACAGTGGGACTGAAACTTTTTTCAAAGCACACAGGATTCCAGCTTATTCAGTGTTCGATCTGGGCAGGTATATCAAGGTAGGCTCACCTCCAAACTATAAACTAATGTTTATATTGCTCTCCTGTCTTAAACCATGAATTACAATTTTTGCTTCACAAGTTAAATTTGTAATCTGCTTACCCAAGATGTAATTGCAAGAAAGCCTTATTCAAAATGTGTGGTAATTATAACACTGCATGCTTTAACGTGAAACTAATCTCATGAAAGAAAATGCTGCAGGTGTGACATGGGGAGGTAGAATTTGACACGAGGGGTTAAAGAAAGTGAAAACAAATATCGTGATATAATAAATTCTGTTTGCTGTTGAATTACCTGTGCATTACATTTCTCATAAGCCAAGCGCAAGTCTTTGTGTTCTCGGAGAATGTTATGGACTGCTTGCCTCGGACCCAGTAGGGACTTTGCAAACATATCGCGGAACCAATTAATATCTTTACGCAACTGACATATTCCCCTTCTGTTTTTTGCTTTCTCTGTTGCATTATCATTTGCTCGTGTTTTGTTTTCTCTTCCTAAACAAACAAACAGTTGTTACACATCTTAGAGAGGAGGAGGGAAGGACAGATAGACATTATTAAACTTACATTTTTAAGTCATTGCATTCAATCAATGTAACAATAATAATAATAATAATTATTTATTGTTCCAGTAAATTGTTTGTACACACAAAGTTAACATTGGATAAGTCAATTTCATAATAAGTAAAATATTGCATAGAGAATATAAAACAACAACATTTAAGATAGTTAATATGACTTACAAGAGATGAAGGAACAAAATTTAATTAATAACATATGTATACATCACAATGGCTTTTGTTGTCCTCCATGATTGACAATTGGGCATGAAAGAGCAAGAATTTTGCTCAGAGACCTCTTTATCAGGCTTGAAGTTCTTTTACGTGCTGTAAATCTATGACATGGGACCACCAGCTTTACTTCTGTTCCAAAGGAAGCCAGCTAAGGATTTTTATACCCGAAAAAATGCATCGCCCTCTGCCAGGTTTGAACTTGTGACCTCAGGAATTAGAGGCTAGCATGGTAATCACTATACTACAGAGGATGAGTGACAGAGAAAAGTGAAGTAGATCACATTAGTAAAGTGGCACTGAAGATTGAACTGGATCACATTTGTAAAGTGACAGTGAAAATTGAAGTAGATCACATTAGTGAAGTGACAGAACTAAGTGAAGTGGCACTGAAGATTGAACTGGATCACATTAGTGAAGTGACAGTGAAAATTGAAGTAGATCACATTAGTGAAGTGGCACTGAAGATTGAACTAGATCACATTAGTGAAGTGACAGTGAGAACTGGACAAAGGCACATATTTCCATGGTGTAAAGTAAGCAAAACTGAATCAGTTAAGCTGGAAATCTGGATTAATGAGGCTGAATAAACAAGATTCTTGAGTATATATACAAAAACCTATGAACAGAAAACATTTTTAATTTTCATGATTTTATATTTTGTTGTGATAACAAGGAACATTAATTTTATGTGAGTAATATTCCAAGAACAATGAGTGTTAATTATTACTTTATATTTGCATAAAAGACAATATAACCACTATTTGAAAGGACCGGATGTCTTTTGGTAATGCATATGTTGAGAATTTTTGAATAAACATGTTCGTTTGTTTTATGTACAAGGTTAATATGGTAATCATAAAAAGGTTTTATAGGAATGTGTGGATTGGCGTCTTTTCTCTTACTTTGTTCTTATCATAGAGAATTCACTTTCCAAAAATATTGTACCCAGCACATGAGATGGAACAGCCAAGTTGAGCATGTGGTGTTGTATGAGTGATAGATGTAAGCATCTGGACTCCAACATGAGAAAGGCTTTGGGGAAGCTCATGAGGAGCAAACAAACTTTCAAGTAGTAAAGCTTATTGCAAGGAGTAGATGTAGACCAATATTTTATCCTTGACAAAGTATTATCATATGTTCAATCCAATAAAGATCAGACAAAGGAATTATGCTGTATCACAAACTACCAAACACAATTAAACAGGCCAAATTTTCAAAATATTTTAAGAACAAATCAAAAAATAGTTGTATCAGTAAGGAGTTTCATTATAAATGTATGAGTAAGTCTGTGTCATCATAATTGTATAGGCACATAGTTTTATGTAATTATCAATGATGTTCCCCATATATGTTTCAGAGGATGAAAATAAATTTAGTGTTGTGGACATAAGCATGTAAGTGGTGGTCATACAGATATGTACATGATGTGGATCATGGAACAGTGTCCAAATAAGAACCCTACTAAAGATGAATACAACTGTATTCTTCCCTCCTGGACAACAAGGCTATTAAACAACAACATATGAAAATACTTCCATACTTACTTTCTAGTTAATGTGGTTAAGGAAAGAAAATGCATGTAATAAAGGCTTTAAGAGGAGATGTGAATACTTAAGAAGGCTCTAACTCACCCACCTGCTATTTTCTTAAATAGCAAAACATCGTGATATGTCAATAAATTACTCCATTGTAATACTGTGCATGCTGAGGAAACTGCCAAGAATAGCGATGTTAGAAGTTGTGAATGCCCAGTTATTGACATCATACACCATAAGCTAATCTCAGGTAAATCTTGAAACCACAGGACCCTCACACTCATTCTATTAGTCATTTATATCTCATGAGAATGAGAACCTATACAAGTCAAAGAAACAAGTGGTACCAACTTTTAGAAAATAAGACTGAATGTCTGGCAAAATACTTATACGAGGTGTGATCATTAAATTCTGGGACTGTCCCATAAATGGAAATAAATTACCTGATTTAAATTTGGCTGCCATCCCCTTGAGCAGCTATGCACGATCCCAGCACCTCTGCCATTTTTAGAATGCACCCTGGAAATCTCGTTCTTGAAGCATATTAAGCACCTGCTGTGATTTACATTGGATCTTCTCCACTGTGCCAAAACAGTGACCCTTCAGCTTCAATTTCATCTTGGGAAACAAAAAGAAGTCACAGGGTGTCACACCTGGTGAATATAGGGGGGGGAGGTTTAAGAAGGACGACTGTGTTGTTACGAACACAAAACTGGCATGTTGCGAGAGCTCTGTGAGCTATTGTGATGTCATCTTGGAGCACCCAATTTTTCTCTGCCAGTAGTTGTGGCCATTTCCCTGAGATGTCTCAAAATGCCACAGTAAAAAACAGCAGTCACTGTTTGACCCACAGGAACAAATTCATGGTGCATAATCCTGTGAATGTCAGAAAAAAAAAACAATGATCATGCTCTTGGTTGTCCTCCAACGATGTTCTGCCATTTGTGAAACTGAACACCACTCTGACTCATTGCTTCATTCCCGTAAGCTTGTTTCAACATCTCATGAGTTTCGGTTGCTGATTTCTGGAGTTTCACACAGAATTGATGTTTGCTCTCTGTTCCAGTTTATCGAGATTTCGCCAAGGTGAATGTGCATGTGCTAGTACAAACTTTTGTAGCACAAGTATCAATGACGCTATTGCTTTTAAACTTTGTGTAGCTTGTCTTCAAGGTTATGTACTGCATGTGATCCATCAGGTCACAGCAGACACAGTCCCGGAATTTAATGATCGCACCTACTGCACAAGGAGCATTTCTTCCAGTGCCCTATATGGACAAAGTAATAAGGATCTGATTGCACTTTACTGGGACACTAGAGGAAGAACGGCATAAAACCAAGACTTCTGGCCATAGGAGGAGGAGGAGGAGGAGGAGGAGGAGGAGGAGGAGGAGGAGGAGCAGGGGAAGAGGAAAAACAAAGTGGATGAGGAGAAGAAAGAGAGGAGAACGAGAAGAAGAAATTTCTTTCTGTTACCACACCCTGAGTACAAGAGATCCATCACTGCCTCCGCAATTAGGGCTACAATATTCTCAAATTGAAAATAAGGCACACACTTATCATTACTGTGTACGGTACCCCAGATACTGGAGTTCCATGTGGGATTATATCTTTTTTAAACTGAAACCAAAATAAAGTGTATTACTTGAAGAAGGCTTGTATTACATATGCCTACTTTACAGAACATATCATTTGCATACATGTATTGGGGCTGATAAATTTTTGTATTTAATTGTATTTCTACTGTATTTAACAAAGTATTATTGCCAACAATACTATCACAAAATTCTTGGGTTTTATTCCATGTGTACCTTGACTAATTAGTTTGTGATTTGGCCATTACTAGGCACCTTGTGGCTATGCAGTTCACCCTTAAGAGTCGCCAATATTTGAGCAAAAAACACAGCAAGATTGAAATGGGCTATGTCAATGATTAATATCCAAGAGTGTCATTAAACACAAAAGAAAGAAATGAGTATGAGGTGAGCGGAGGCTATAGTGAGCCAACAGGGTCCTCTAGTTTCGAGGCTTACTGAGGTTAGTGTGGCTTCAAATAATGGATATGACAACAGAAAGGAGGAGAGAGCCAACTTTAGCCACTTGCCTGAATCTTAAGCTTAGTGACGAGGAATACTTAACGAGTGTGTTTACAAGAAGAAGTACTTTTTGTGGATTATGGCAATACAGTTGAGTTGGCAGTTGCTTCTGTGCATGCACACTGTTAACAAAATGGAGTACTTTGTTGACATCAGAATGAATTTACTGTATACAAGCAAGTGTCTTAAATAGGAAGGGGTGCTTTACAGGCTGTCCAAGTGTTCACATTTCCTCTTAAAGCCATTGTTATATACATTTTCATTCCTTAAATCCTTATTTTTTAGCATCTTAAGTATAAGGTAGGTATGAAACTGTTACCTACTGAATTCTCTACATGATTTATTGTAACTGAAATAAGTCTTGTTTTATTAAGTCCACTGAACTCCTAGATTCTACCAGAAATAAAAGTGAAGCTCAAACCACAACAAATTTATGTCAATTCACTCTTACTTAACGTTGAGGTTTGAGGATCACGACAATTAAGAACCATGCATAACAATTTGAATTGATAAGCTGATATTCACTTTTGCCAACTAATTTTTGTTAGCATGCTGAGAATTGATGTTCCTTGCACATCACCTATTCATTGAATACGACACAGTTCATAAAAAAACTTAATAGAAAAGTGGAGCCAACTTAAACACTCTTAATAACTTCACTCAGCTATTTATTTTACGAACATGTATTGTGACCTTTCGAGTCATTTTGTTGATAGCCTGGAGTGACCTCCAGTGGCCTGTTGATGAACCTGAACAAGGGGTTCTGGCAAATTCAAGTTTATGATCTAGTTTTCACATTTTTTGTTCTTTGAATTTCAATATCTTCCTATATTGACTAATTTTGAAGATTTAGAAGCTAGTAACAGTGATGTGTCATAATTTAAAATAAAGAGAGTTGAGGGTTGTTACACTATAGTGTAATATTATAGTGATGTAGTGTAACAACCCTCAACTCTCTTTATTTTAAATCTTCCTATATATTCAAAAGACCAAAAAAACATCAGACAGATCACAACGCTATCAAACACAGCCAAAAATATAACTTCAGAAAATTTATATACCACCCAAGCTCTTTCATAACTTTCAACAAGTTTTTAAGAACCACAACATCACCCTGGGACCCTACAACAAATATAGCATTAAGAATCTCGTTAAATCGAGGAAACCTGATCCCATACTCAGGAGGACAAAAGTAAGCAACTAACAGATCTAATGTAAAAGTTGCATTAAGTTACATATATATTGCAACATAGGCACCTGCTTTTGAAAACCAGATTGTGAACTTCAATTGGCCAGAAGCAAATAATCCTTTAGACCACCAGAGGACTCCCCAGTCAACAAAATGACTCTAGATTTGATCCGGCAGCTGATGATGTCTGCTCATGCCCATGATACATGTTCTGCTAAATAAATAGGTGGGCGAAGCTATTAAGAGAGTTTAAGTTGGCTCCACTTTCTATTAAGTGTGTTTTATGAATTGCTTCATGTGTAATTTTATTACCTGCTATTCGTTAAATAACAGTCTGGCAATCCCAAAGCAAACCAAGAACTCCTGGCTGTCTGAAAACAGACTCACATTCTCACAAATATACAAGAAAAGTGTAGCCCATTATCTTATGAGACATTATAGCATGTTCCTCTTTCCCGTCTATAAACTTACATCCTAATCACAAAAGAAATGTTTGCATTGTAACATAGGGAAGGTAACTGCAAGAAACTCACCAGTAAACTTTACAAGAGCTCTAAATTGAATGGCAGTGTTTTCTATAGGCCAAATTTCATCAATCATAGATTTTGCAAGTTTCCCTTTCTTTTTTTCCAACATTTTGGTTTGCTAAATTAAACTGTTTCTGGAAGAGAATACAATTTAAATGGATACCCAATGCTAGAGTATTTACTTCTTATCTTCTTGTTTACTCCACCATGTCAACAAAAACAAAAGAAGTTTTATAAATGAACACCATAGAGCATTAAATTCATGGAGGATTCCTTCATTGTAACACATCTCAGGTTTACTTATGTTTACCATGACACATGGAAGTCTGGTCATCTTGATGACGGGAGATCATGTGCTCCAGTGAGCCAAGCCCATAGTCCAGGTTTATGTATGCAGTAGTTGTACGTTCTCTATCACTTACCTTAATACGTATAGGAAGTGTTGTATTCTACCCAAAACTTCAATATCAACCTTTCACAATACATGTTTTGAGGCCCTCTGAATAAATAAAAAAAAAATCTTGCTCTTTCTTTTCTTTCCATCACAAGAGTTCTTACTATACCCATTTGAATGCTGTTTGTTCATGTTGTAACCTGTGGGTAACGTTGAAAGGGTAGAAAAGTCACAAGCATAGGAATATGTCAATTTGGCACTGATAGAGAATGTCATGTGAATACATCACATCAGATTTTTTTTTAGAAAAAAAAGGTTGCGAACTTATTACTTAAAAACTAAATGCCACACCAATAATACATTTCTAATTTAAGTTCAGCATCCTCCAAGGATAGGAAAAAAAAAAAAAAAACTTTCATAATCCCCCTTACACGCATATGTTTTGAAAAAACTCCTTTTTGGATTCATTGGTACTTCAAAACATGCATTTCCATAGAAAACTTGATATTGATATTTTGGTGGAATACAATACTTCCTCTAATTGAAATCAATTTAAGTGAATTAATAACTTTCCCTGATCCATCTACATGATGTGGTAACCATCGAGATACGTACAAGTTATATAACAAACTTTGTGTTTACATTCACATGACTTTCTCTACCTCTAACATTTATTAGTGAGTACGTGAACTACTCTTACAAAAGTTTATTTTTCTATCTACTTCATTTTAATTGCGATAAATCTTTGTAGAAATAGCTACATTACACACCTTATTATGGATACAAAGGGAACAGTGATAGTCAAATGTTTAACTGAACGCTGCATGCATCACAAACTCAACACACCATGATCATGATGAAGGATACACACACAGATAGGCTGTGGTCTATCATAGCACTGTATACCATTTACTAGAGGTCACTAGTGGTGCTGTACATTTTGTTGTAGCCCATTGAAGGGGGACCATGATCATGATGAAGGATACACACACAGATAGGCTGTGGTCTATCATAGCACTGTATACCATTTACTAGAGGTCACTAGTGGTGCTGTACATTTTGTTGTAGCCCAGTGACGAGGGACCATGATCATGATGAAGGATACACACACAGATAGGCTGTGGTCTATCATAGCACTGTATACCATTTACTAGAGGTCACTAGTGGTGCTGTACATTTTGTTGTAGCCCATTGAAGGGGGACCATGATCATGATGAAGAATACACACACAGATAAGCTCTGGTCTATCATAGCACTGTATACCATGTACTAGAGTTCACTAGTGGTGCTATACATTTTGTTGCAGCCCAGTGAAGGGGGACTATGATCATGATGAAGGATAGACACACAAATAAGCTGTGGTCTATCATAGCACTGTATACCATTTACTAGAGGCCACTAGTGGTGCTATACATTTTGTTGCAGCCCAGTGAAGGGGGACCATGATCATGATGAAGGATAGACACAGATAAGCTCTGGTCTATCATAGCACTGTATACCATTTACTAGAGGTCACTAGTGGTGCTATACACTTTGTTGCAGCCCAGTGAAGAGGGACCATGATCATGATGAAGGATAGACACACAGATAAGCTCTGGTCCATCATAGCACTGTATACCATTTACTAGAGGTCACTAGTGGTGCTATACATTTTGTTGCAGCTCAGTGAAGAGGGACCATGATCATGATGAAGGATAGACACACAGATAAGCTCTGGTCTATCATAGCACTCTATACCATTTACTAGAGGTCACTAGTGGTGCTAAACATTTTGTTACAGCCCAGTGAAGAGGGACCATGATCATGATGAAGGATAGACACACAGATAAGCTCTGGTCTATCATAGCACTGTATACCATTTACTAGAGGTCACTAGTGGTGCTATACACTTTGTTGCAGCCCAGTGAAGAGGGACCATGATCATGATGAAGGATAGACACACAGATAAGCTCTGGTCTATCATAGCACTGTATACCATTTACTAGAGGTCACTAGTGGTGCTATACACTTTGTTGCAGCCCAGTGAAGAGGGACCATGATCATGATGAAGGATAGACACACAGATAAGCTCTGGTCTATCATAGCACTCTATACCATTTACTAGAGGTCACTAGTGGTGCTATACATTTTGTTGTAGCCCAGTGAAGGGGGACCATGATCATGATGAAGGATAGACACACAGATAAGCTCTGGTCTATCATAGCACTGTATACCATTTATTAGAGGTCACTAGTGGTGCTATACATTTTGTTACAGCCTAGTGAAGGTGGACCATGATCGTGATGGATAGATACACAGATAAGCTCTGGCCAATCATAGCACTGTATAACATTTAATAGAGGCCACTAGTGGTGCTATACATTTTGTTACAGCCTAGTGAAGGTGGACCATGATCATGATGGATAGATACACAGATAAGCTCTGGCCAATCATAGCACTGTATAACATTTAATAGAGGTCACTAGTGGTGCTATACATTTTGTTGCAGCTCAGTGAAGGGGGACCATGATCATGATGGATAGACACACAGATAAGCTCTGAACTATCATAGGACTGTATAACATTTAATAGAGGTCAAGGTTTCAAGGTTATTTATTCAAGCTTAGAGTGCCTGGAGCCAGTACAGTGGGCCTGGCTTTCAGGATACATTTTCATTTTAGTTATAAATGTCTGATTTGCATGGCATTGTCTACGGGGTTTTTGTCCGAACCCATACAACTGCCCTTTTTCTTGGGCAGCCGAGAACAGTTCAGGCTTGAAATTTAGTGTTTATTTCACACTTTCATTTTGTTTGTTTGTTTTGCTTTTATACAATATTTACAAATGTACACTATTTACACTCACTCATTCATCCTTCCTCACACATTCTCACATACAAACATCCACACGCACACTCACTTTTTACAATATATACACTGTACAGTTCCGCAGTTTTCCTGTGCGGTCAGCGCTGCCTTGATCGCTGCGAAGGTGGCGGCCCCTCTGGTAATGTTTGCGTGGCCGTGGGCCGGTGGTTGTGGGCGCGCGGAGCGACGAACTCATTTGGTGGTTTAGAATATTTTTATTCTTTTGTGCTTTCTGTGCTTTGGTTCGCCGCTCCCAATTTTTGAAATGAGGTTATTGCTATGTGATCTAATGCGCGCCCACGTGTTGGTGGCTCGTCGTCTGATAGTTTCTGGGAGATAGGGAATTGCTAATTCTGTGTGGATGGTGTGATTGGAAGTAAGGATGGGTGTTCTGAGTATTTTGCGTAGAGATAAATTTTGGATGGTTTGTAATTTGTTCCTGACAGTTTTTGATGCGTTTGCCCAGGCCACGCACGCATATAGCATCACAGAAAGAAGGAAAGACTTGTAAAGGATTATTTTGGATCGGGTTTTTAATTCTTTACTTCTGAACACGGGGGCGCAAATCTTTAGGCGCTGCCGTCCTTTGTTGGCCGTATTCGTAAGGTGGGTGTTCCAATTGAGTCGACTGTCCAGGGTGACTCCTAGGTATTTAACTTGCCGACGACATTGCAATATTTGACCACCGACCGTGAGGTCCATGGCCGGAATATTCAGCTTCTTCGAAAAATATATGAGCTGGCACTTGTTGGCATTAATTTCAATTTTCCAATCATGAAGCCATGAAAGGAAGCGGTCAGTATACCGCTGCATCTCAAGAAGGCCGAAACGAGGATTTCTATGGTGGTTGTATATTGCAGTGTCGTCAGCGTACATGGCGACTTTGCATCTGGCGTCCACGGGAAAGTCATTGGTAAATAAAATATACAGGAAAGGGGACATGATTGCCCCTTGAGGTACGCCCGCCCGCATAGCTCGCTCATGTGAGGAGGAACGATCCACCTGGACGTAGAAGCGCCGGTTTTCTAAAAAACTATGGATTAAAAACAGGTAATTTTGGAGGCCGGGAAAACGGTGGTGCAGCTTGTAAATTAGCCCAGCGTGCCAACACCGGTCAAAAGCGGCTTCTACGTCCAAGAATAAGGCCAACGTTGAAGCTTCATTGTTAAATTGTTCGGTGACGTCATCAACTAGACGTAAAAGTTGCAGTTCTGTGGAGTGACCTTTTCTAAAGCCAAATTGTGCATTGGAGAGCTCTTGTGCCTCCGAAATTTGTTTTTTAAGCCGAAAAAGTATAATTCTCTCGAACAATTTACCAATAGTGGACAGGAGACTAATGGGTCGGTAATTTTGAGGTCACTAGTGATGCTGTACATTTTGTTGTAGCCATGATCATGATGGATAGATACACAGATAAGTTCTGGCCAATCATAGCACTGTATAACATTTAATAGAGGTCACTAGTGGTGCTATACATTTTGTTACAGCCTAGTGAAGGGGGACCATGATCATGATGAAGGATAGACACACAGATAAGCTCTGAACTATCATAGGACTGTATAACATTTAATAGAGGTCACTAGTGATGCTGTACATTTTGTTACAGCCTAGTGAAGGGGGACCATGATCATGATGATGGATAGACACACAGATAAGCTCTGAACTATCATAGGACTGTATAACATTTAATAGAGGTCACTAGTGGTGCTATACATTTTGTTACAGCCTAGTGAAGGGGGACCATGATCATGATGATGGATAGACACACAGATAAGCTCTGAACTATCATAGGACTGTATAACATTTAATAGAGGTCACTAGTGGTGCTATACATTTTGTTGCAGCTCAGTGAAGTGGGACCATGATCATGATGGATAGACACACAGATAAGCTCTGAACTATCATAGGACTGTATAACATTTAATAGAGGTCACTAGTGATGCTGTACATTTTGTTGTAGCCATGATCATGATGGATAGATACACAGATAAGCTCTGGCCAATCATAGCACTGTATAACATTTAATAGAGGTCACTAGTGGTGCTATACATTTTGTTACAGCCTAGTGAAGGGGGACCATGATCATGATGAAGGATAGATACACAGATATGCTCTGATCTATCACAGCATTTTTGTTTACCATTGAGTCTGTAATCTTGTTAGAATATAATGCAATACAATATAATGTTTTGTCATATCCATTTTGAGAATCTGTTAACATTTTGAATCTGCCCATAAAGCCACAAAAACATGTGCACTTCTATACATTTTACACATCCCTTCCAACATTAGTTAAAATTTCAGTTTTGTGTTTGTCTCCCCATTGTAATTATCAACTGCAGTTATACATGGACAAGTGGTGCTGGGCTACCTCCGCGGAGGTATATCTGGGCATTAATTATTCCAATACAATGTACAAGCCATGTTTTTAAAGTAAGTACCACTTTGCTACTGCAGTCACAAGCTTGAGCATGTGTGATCACTTCCTCCATTCATTAGGAAGCCAGACACAGATCTGAATGATTGTCACTTTGTGTTCTATTGTTAGAGCATTTTAAAGTGTTCAAAACAATTGTACAACCCTCTGACTGTGAAGTCAAATCAGCGATTCATTTGAATGCAAGAAATGTTACGCCAGCAAACATTCATTGGCATTTGTGTGAGGTTTATAGGGAAACAACAATGAGTGACAATTCCCATCCACACACAATCAAACTCAAGATCTAATTGCATCAATTGTTTGGGAACAATTTGACCACTCTCCCTACAGTCCAGATTTGGCACCAAGCGATTTTCATCTGCGGTTTCTTCATCCCAAGGATATTCCTTGGTGAAAAACATTTCAACGACAATGTAAAACAAGAAGTTCAGACCTCTTTTTCATTACAGGCGGCATCGTTCTTTGATGAAGGCATACAAGAGCTGGTTTCCCCTTACAAGTGCCTGAATAACGGTGATGACTATGTGGAGAAGTAGTGCAAGATAATGAATGACAACAAAGTATTCGGAAAATAATGTTGTGCTATTTTTGAAACATCAATACTTACTTTAAAAACCCATCTCGTAAATTAGAATTTGAGTAAGACTCACCTGATAATGACACACCTATGTGCCACAGGTTTTAGGCTAGGTGGAAACTTGATGGCCGTTCGTCACACTGAGTGCACTGCAGCAGAATATCAGTCTGAAGTAGGGATGTAACATGACTGTTACAGACAGGCAGTAACTAGTTACCAATAGTATACTGTGACATTAGTTTGCTAAGCCTTTGATATGGATCAAGGAAAGAGTTTTTTCAATTTCTGATATTGCATTATGCGCTTACCAAATGTGTATTGCATACTATGTTTTACATGATGGCTATTTATATAAATTGAGATATTAACTGAAATATTGATGTATATTATTGAGGAGAGAGGCTACATTTTAGAAGCTAATTTGCCTATGTGTTGCTATGGGGACAGAATGTTTGTGTTCTTGTCTTTGACGCCTTGTAGTTTTATGTGTGTTAGCAATTGGAAGAATTAATACATGACGTGTCCAATGATGTGGAAATAAAAGACACTTGGAAAAGTGGATGTAAGGAGTTAATACTGAGGTATGAGCTGGCATATACTTCATTCTGCAAATGAGCAAAACAAAAAGTTGTAGATATTAATGAAAAGAATGTATTGCTTATTTAGTTCTAACAACTAATAAACTGACGAGTCCAGGAAAACTATGACAAACTTAAATGATGGAATTGATATTGGAACTTTCAATAAGTTAGTGTTTGTATTGCGATGGTTTTACTTCCTGCATAAGTGCTTTTGGTCATTTCTTTTGTTTTCATAGCAACCACATTGCATGTGGGAATGTCATCTTGCGATCCATAGCAACAATATTGGCAAGTACCACAAATTAGAACATCATGCAAAATAACTGTTACCAAAGTAATGCAAGTGGTAATCAAGTCAGGGTGGAATCATTCACTGCATGTGCATTGGTATCACTTATCGGGAACTAGTTACCTCAACCCATTATGGCATTGTCAATCTAATGCCATCTGGAGAGAAAAATGCCTACTAATCATCTGCTTTGCTTTATACAGGGTGGAAGGTGACCTATGATCATCCCTTTAAACTATAAAAGAGCATGTTGTTTTGAGTGCTTTCCCTTAATAATTTTTTCCATAAAGCTCTCTGTTCTTGAGATAATTACTATTTTATTTTGCACAATATTGCAACACAGCAGTTTCAACAGGTTCACTTTACATTCAAGAGGTTAACTTTTAATTCTTGAGCTTCTGTTGCTATGGCAGCGAACAAGTACACACTTGCGTTACACAAATAAACAGAAAACTACACTTGATTGTAACATAACCTAAATATCATACAGAATATGTAACTGAGGAAGCATATACAATATTACATGAATTATTGATAGCAACACTTATTTAGAAAGGTAAATAAAAGCTTCAGAAACCCAAGTTATAGCATTATGCTTGCTTTCATTGTGAATTATAAAACTCTATGAATAACTAAAGCAAGACAAGAACAGAAAATCAATGACAACTTCTTTTTAATGTTTTGGAGAAATTGTTCAAAATGTGCACCCTTCACCAACACACATGCTTCACATTTTCTCCAATTCTGCTGCACTATACAAGTATGTCTAGTTGTTTTTTATTTCTTCTGCTGCTCATAGTATTCTTTCTTGCGTTTCCACATCAGACAATTCTGTAATGCATATGCAAGTTTTCATTTAGCCCCCCCCCAAAAAAAAATAGAATGGTGATCTCGGTGGCCATCTTATTGGTGCACTACGAGTGATCCAGTGTGCTACATAGGTGTTGCGTAGAAGGCTACTCATGGTGCGACCTATACCACAGCAATCCTTCAACATGAGGAGATATGCTGCTTGCATCTAGAACTCTCTGACAGTCCTATGATGTGTTTGCTCATCTATTTGG
This sequence comes from Deroplatys truncata, assembly GCA_030765065.1. Lineage (NCBI taxonomy): Eukaryota > Metazoa > Arthropoda > Insecta > Mantodea > Mantidae > Deroplatys > Deroplatys truncata. The sequence continues at coordinate 15,957,358 of CM060981.1, forward strand.
AAATCTTTCTTGCTGCTGCAGCTGCCATTGTTTCATCATAAATGAGTAGTACTTGGCATTTGTAAGGTGAGCTATTTTGTAACTGATAATCCAATGTTTTGAAAACGATAGCTGAAGTGTGTTCCTTTCAAATTTACAGTGTTGTCATGTGGCTAACAATGTAGATTCATCTGAGACAAATTTCAAAAGCTTATAACAATAGCAAGAGTGTGAATTGTTTTAATTCAAAATGTGTTTAAACATACAGAAAATATTTATCTTTCAATCTCCTCTAAGAAATATTTTAAAAAGCATTTAAGTTTCGTAAAATCTTCATTTAGAATACAGCTCATATTTAGCAATTTTTTTTCCTTTTTTCATTTCTTTCCAAAAACTACTTCAAGAATAGCAAAACTGCAATAAGATTTTTTGTTCTATTTATTACAAAGAGACAAAGGTCGCCTTCCATCCTGTATATGTAACGAACTGAGATTATCTGCATCTTTTGTGATGTTGTGTGTGTTAATGTTCCTCTTCTTTAGCAACATTGTCTTTCAAAATGTCAGTGTCATGTTTTATCTAACATCCTACAAGAATATTTAACTTGTTATATGTTTAACTTCAGTCATGTTGATGTTGGCAACCATGATGTATTTGCATCACATGTTTATATTTAGGATCCTATAGCTCAGTTCTCCTGTACAATACAACCATTTAGATGTTCTAGAGTTGCAAAATGAGTCAATGCATGCAAACCACTTCAATGTTGATGCTGCTTGAGAAACATCTTTATGGAGGATTGCCCCACTTAAGCTCGGGCGACTTTGAATCGCCCTCCCACTCCTGTCATTGGTCAAACTGTTTATGTTTATTATTGCATCAGCTCACTGCAAGTGCCAGCTGTCTGCTGGGCCAGTCTGAGGCAAAGTTTACGCGTAATGACTTCAACAATCGGCGATTTGTGGCAGGGGTACATTGTTGGGCTTTCCGATGCCGGTTACAGCCTTTCAATGATAATGGAAAGGTGCAAACAAAAAGTCTTACCATAAGTAAGTTGTGTGTGGGATGTATAACACAGCTGCATAAAAATGGATTCCCACCTGAGGCTCAGTGTGTAAGAAAAAGGTCACAACCAACACGACCTGAAGCAGTAGTAGCCAAGGTGAGTGCAACAGTGACTCAAGAAAACTAACATCAACCCACATTGGAATATCCAAAGGGACGTCTATCAGATAATACACAACAATTTGGGTCTAGAACGGCGCCATAAAGCACGTGGACATGCCTTGAAAGAGCGGCACATCAGTGAATGCTTCACCAACGCAAGAAAATTCTATGAACACACCTGGCAGTGGCAGTGGCAATGGGTGGTTTCTTTAGATGAAGCATGGGTTTATCTAGGTGACACAAAAAAACCTGAGTAATTTATTACCATCAAGTGGGCCAAAAGTGGCGCTTCAACTTTATTCGGGAGAACAAGGAAAAGTTTTCCAAGGAATTCATGGTGGTTGCAGGTTATTACTCTCGGGGGAAACTTGCATTCACAGAGTTGCCAACAATGTAACAATTAATGCAACCTACTATCAAAGGAATGTTATGGACCCAATTTTTGATGAAGAGATTCCTCGGTTGTATGGTGAGGATGCCCCAAATGTTTGTATCCACATGGATAAAGTATCCAGTCACACTTCTCTGTCTTCCCAGCATTACTACTACTGGAAAGCTATGGAAACGGTTGTCAATGTGATACCATTTAAAAGGATCCCTGTGAAGTCACCAGATGCCTCGCCAATGGATTTTTGCAGATTTGGTCTGCTGAAACAGCGCCTTGTTTCTTGGCATCCCACCACAATTCAAGAATTCTGGAAAGCTTGCCAGGAGTGGGCTAACATCCCCTTTCCTGCTTTTGGATGCAGCCTTCTTCAATGGAAATTGCACTGCAGAGCCATAGTTAAGCCCGTTGAATGAACACAATAGGTGGTGGCAAAAGGGAATCTTGGCATGTAAAAACATAACCAAAAACGTCTGAGCTTAAGGGGGGGAGCAACCCTCCATATAGTGTGCATCAAATTATGAACCAAGTGTGTGTCGACTTCATTCATACGCAAACATAGTTACAGCTTGTGACATCTGTAGTGTAACACAGCAGTGAATCACTTACTCTGATCTAAACATTGCACGTCAAGTCAGCAACATGTCTGCCTGGTTCACAGCACAAGGAGAACAACAAGGCTAAAACACGTCAGCATTCACAATTAATGAGAAGCTTTCCCTGGAACAAAACTTGGTCACATTTCATCATATTAGACTCTTCACTGTAGAAATGAAGAGCTTCTCTAGCCCCAAGCTGGGACAATGAAACAGGAAGTGTGCATCCTCACATCCATCAGTTCTTATAGTGAAAGTGCCATCTGTAGTTTGTTTAAATGCAACTAAAAACTGGCTTTTACCTAAAAAAAAAGCAAAAGCTATAAACAAGAAAAACAGCAGAAATTAATAAAGAACAAATAAAATGTAAGCAATTAATAAAGGAATGACGTTTCTTACAACCAGAGGGATAAAAAAATAATAAAGGATCTGCATTTAGAAAATGTTTACTCTTATCAAATTTTGATGTTGACTAACCTGCATTACATTGCCTGAAAAAACATCATTGGTCAGTTACAAAGAAATGACGTCCCAATGCACACAATCAACTTCCTATTGATATGGTCATCAACATGCACTCTGTTCTCTGGATGATGTGAGATTTTACTGTCTCAACCAACTGATCCTTCAGTCCAGATATTAAGTTATTAGTCTGCTAAAACTGCAGAACAACTCAGAAATTGCAAGAAAATGCACTTACCCTGGCAGCAGACCATATGATAAAATTCTCCACCATCCTCTTTGAAAGCTAGTCAACTAAAAGCTGTCTGAACATATCCTTGAAACATGTTCAATGAAAACTAAACTCTCATTAACTGGAATATTTCTTTGTTTAAAGAAGGACTAAACTAGATTTTTTACACCTCCAACAATAAAATATAAACATTCTGAGTACATTGTTAATTGAGTTTTATTTATGGACGTTCTTTAACTGCTGTGGTTCTTAACGTCCCATTCTATATTGGGCATGAAAGACCGCTAATTTTGCTCAGAGGCCTCTTTATCAGGCTTGAGGTTCTTTTACGTGCCGTAAATCTACGACATGGGACCACCGGCTTTACTTCCCTTCTGAAGGAAGCCATGCTAAGGATTTTTACGCCCGAAAAAGTCCATTGCCCTCTGCCGGGTTTGAACCCGCGACCTTGGGAACTACAGGCTATCACGGTACCACTAGTCCACGGAGGACGACAAGAGTACATTGTTGAATGGCCTCTTGTTTTCATTCTGGAAGCACTTTTATGCTTAATGTTTACCTTGTGGTGACATCATAAGGCTAGGATCACACCATGCTAGTCATTGTCATTTGCTGTGTTACATTTAATTGCTGTTATTTTGTAACTGTAGGACAGTTTTGCGAGGTGTAAGGTCAACAATGCCTGCATGCACTGCTTATGGTTGTAGTAGTTCCAGCGTAAACAGAAATGTTGGTTATTATTCATTCCCTGATAAAGATAACAAACAGGTTGCTGCTATGAAACACAAAAACTTTGTGTCAACAAAGAAAGTCATTTTAATGCAGTCACATGTTATAAAAATAAGAATAATGAATGACAAATTCAATGAAAGACAATATGGTGCCTTTGAAAAAAAAAAAAGCTTGAATTTTTTTAAAAGAAGGCAACTTGATTCTGAGCTAGAAAGTGAAGGTACACTAGTTTGAGTCTTTACACGTGGAGAGGAAGAAACGGTGATAATCTGAACCAAAGTTTGACTGATGAGCTGTAAATGATGAAGATTATAAACCAAATGAATCCAATGAAGATGAGGATCATGATGAATGTCCAGAAAATATTCTTGTGTGTTTATATGTGTAAATGCTCTCCTTGCATTATTCAGTATTTTGTCACACATGTGGTGGACCTGTCACTGCAAGAAAATCTAATACACGAGAGGCATTAATACGAATTGTAACTCATTCTGTGATGGGCACACTAATGAGCGGTGCTCTGGAGACAAAAGTGGAAGTCTGAAAAGTAATGTAGCTTCAGGCACGTATCTTTGCAGAATGACATTAAACTGTTTCTTGGCATTCTCAAAAGCAACAAAATTATTTATTAAACCACAGTGAAGTTTTCATAAGACTTGTATGCACAAATAGAGATTTTTATTATTCTAGCTTCACTTTTATATCAAATTAAAGTTAATATAAATTCCTTAAAAAACGTACTCGGGAAAATTCCAGTGGGAAAAACTTGCGGTATTCATGAAATTGAATGTCAGGATTGCAAGAAAGGGAAGACAAAGAGGAATATACACAAAAGGTTTAAACAACACATGAGAAATGTGAAATATAAAGAAACAGAAAAATCACCAGTTGCAGAGCATCTTTTGGTCCACAGATCATCAGCTGAAGCTCTTAAAGGCTTTTAGAAAATCAGCAGAACTCTCCATTTGGGAAACAGTATTCATACGTAAGAGTAAGCACAATATACTGATGTCCCATTGGAAAAGGGTCTTATTGCAGCATCCACGGCTGATGATGGAGGTAACAGTCGCAGTAACTTCTGGTGTAAAAGTGGAGCTGCAATAATAAAAATCTCAATTTGTGCATACAAGTGTAACAAAACCATTATTTCTTTTCTCAATCATATTTTTATACACTTGTTAAAGAATATGTTTTACTTTGTACAGAAACCCTGGATAAAAGTAATTTTGCAATTGCCTGAATGATTCAAATTTATGTTTAATGTGGGGGATGGGCAGTGTGACTCCTCTGGATTTTCTGCTAAATATGTGACATATTCCACAATGAATCCGGCAACAAATAAAACACTGAGGAACTGTAGGTGGTGATATTGAGAAAGTTGCCTGCGAAGAAGATATACTCACTTCTATGAATGAAAACCTGCCCATAAAATTGTTCCCGACAGACATACAGGTGATTTAGATTGAGTCACACTTTTTTACACTCACCTTCACTAATTAAAGTTACATAAAACAGGAAACGTTTTCGAGGGCATTCGTCCTCATCGTCAGCGACTGGGTGACTAAGGGTCGCTTTCTCCCATGTCCTCTTCTTCCTCATCCTGCGAATTCTGACCCTGTTGCCATCTGGTGTTGGGGGCACAAAGTTTTAACACATTGCTTACAGGTGGGATTTCAAAATTAATGACGTTGTTGCTGTTTTTGACGATGTGCATTTTTTCCCAGATGTTCAATTCTATTGGTGTGGTGAGGGGTTTTAACAACTTTATACTTTGGCCAATGTTGTGATACAGCGGATTTCTCTATTTGTTTTAGTTTTATGTTTCTTTGGTGTTTTTTAAGTCTGGTTTCCATGTTTGTTTTAGTTTTTCCTATGTAGTATTTCTCACATTCCTCACAACTGATCTGGTAAATTCCGGATTTTAATGTGTTTAGTAAGTTCTTCAAGCTGAATTTGTTCTCTGGAGCTAGTCTAATGTTAAATTCGTTGAAGATTCATTCAAATTTTCTAAAGGCCCAAGGGTGGTATGTGAATTTCTTGTATTTCCGAGAGGCGTTAGAGTGGTAATTTGTATACATACAAATAAACAACAGAGGGTAGAGAAAGCCATGTTAATGTAACACAAGATTTTTTCACCTGCTTCCAATTGAGCCAATGTCAGAATTCGATAGAGTCAACATTTTCTAATGCATACACTAAAGTTCTTTGTTAATTACTTCTGGTTTTAGGGGCAAGAGCCAGTTTGAGTTGCATATAAAGAAACCACAGATGATGCTTCTCTTTCATTTACTAAGTCAAGTTTTATTATTTATATGTGCTGGAATATGTAGAATTTTATTTAAATTATTTTAATATTAATATATATAGCAGTCATTTCATGTCCCGGGAGCAAGAAAGTTAAACTTGACAAAGTATTCTTTCTCATTTCCAGGATCAGGAAGCTTCCACTTGATTGTGAATGCTCGCATTACAAAACATATATTTTAACTTTGCCGTTCTCGTTCTGGGGAACCAGCATGTACTGCCCAAGGTAGGCCTCCTCTATGCATAACAATAAAACTAATTTATTATTTCCAACTTCCTGTTTTTGAATACAATTTTAAAATATTCTAACCACTTTATTCCTAACACTTTTAAAATGAAAATAAAAACTGGGTACAGAATAGGATATAACTTTTTAAAAAGAAAGTTTAATAATAATACTGCTATCAAATGAGAATTACATTAGATGACGACGGAAGTGAGAAGGTGATACAATAACCATAATTTACTTTACAAACAAAATGTCTTCCACAACAATGCCATGTGCTTGTTTCTTTGGCGTTGTTGTGAAGCGTTAACACTGCTTATCATCATCATCATCATGCGAAAACCATAATATATAAAATTTTATTTTTCTTTACAACATTGCATTTTAGAGTTTAAAAATAAAACTCGAAGATTTTGTGTCTTCGTTCATTGCAGAAAAGTGTATTCTAAAATGTACATTTGTTACAACATTGCAATATACAGGATTATTCTAATTTCAGCCACACGTATGAAACAAGGCAGAGGTAGCTGCACCATCGGAACACCTGAAACAAATCACAAGCTTTCGTAACTACACACTCTCTTCTAATGTCAGTCATTCAGTTTTTCATCATATATCATTTATTTCATTTCACTTAACTTTAAAAGAATATAAAATGAGCTGTTGTAAAGTTATTAGCACCCTCATATGTGACTTGTCTGAACTAAATCCTTTCCATAGACATTTAAAGTCTGGGTGAGATAACTCAATGATATTTTTATCTTCTCTACCATGTACATAGTAGGTAGAGGAGGTATTGCATTCCACTCTATAATCTGATACCGAGATTTCACTGGAAATACGAGGGTAGTCCAGAAAGTCCCAGACGTTTTGGTCTATCGTGGCGATGAGTAGGGCCAGAGTCGCCATCTTGGTTCAGAATGTTCCTACATTCAGTACACATCCAGCTGTGGTAGCGTGAGGACTGTGCCTTCCTTACTGTGCTCTCTGTGAGTTGTTAAAATGTGCGCTGCAATAGAAAATCCCACCACTTGTGAAGTGCGGTTGACTAAAAAGAACAAACCAATTGAAATTTATCGTCACCTTTGTGATGTTTACAGGTAGGGAATAATGAGTGAAAGCCGAGTCAGGCAATGGTGCATTGATTTTAAAAATGGCCGTACCGATGTTCACGACAAGTATCGCAGTGGTAGGCCTAGCCTTATGACTGATGAACTGTCAATGCAAATCAATGACAAAATTCTTGAAAATTGTCGTTTCACGATTACAGAACTTTCGGAACATTTTCCCCAAATTTCAGGGAGTTTGGTGCATCAAATTGATGCTTTGATACTGACGTTGAGCTGTATGCTGGTGTAAACCAGTGGTTGAAGTCAGAGGCGGCAGATTTCTACAACGAGAGTATTGAAAAACTTGTGCCACGGTATGATAAATGGCTCAATTTGAATGGCAATTATATAGAAAAATAGCTTAAAAGTGTACCTTTCAAATGTAGATAATAAATGTTGATATTTGCATTTTGTTAATTGTTTATTTCAAAACGTCTGGTACTTTCTGGATTACCCTCATACATGTTTTGAGGCTGAATAATAATAATAATAATAATAATAATAATAATAATAATAATAATAATAATAATAACAACAACAACAACAACAACAACAACAACAACAACAACAACAATAATTTAGAAGAACAGGGGGGTCTCAATACCATAACACAAATACCAAACTCGATATTTAGGTTCAGCACTTTCCAAAGATGTGATACAAAAATTTTCAAGAAATTCCCCCACCCAAAACTATCCTTTACATAGAAAAGTTTTGTTACTGTTTATTTTCTCAAAAATGGCTCTGACAATACCACTTGTTTAAGCTATTTACATGATAAATAAAATGTGTTGAATTTTCTGGGTGAAACCTTGAATTCTTTTCATTCTGAATGACTTATTGTATATATTGTAAAGTGTAAGAGAGAGAGAAAAACACAAAAATAGTAGATCTCATTAAATCCCACAATTTATGTCAAATAAACTTTTTTGTGGCTTTAACTATTTCCAACGTATTCTTTGTTATTGGTTTGAATGTTCAAATACTTTACATTTTTCTGAACTACAAATCGCTGTCATGGTACAAAAGAGGAATTTCAATAAAACTGTTTAATTTGCAAGATCAAAACATAAAATTCACCTTGAAAATAGAACAACACTAACGACTACCTATTCCATATCTCAAAATTCTAGGCAGCTTTGCAGAAATCTCGCCCATATGTAGGGTAGCATACTGGATGTTTAAAATGTGAGTATACCCTAGAGACAATACTTTTGATTACATTGATATAAAGAATATTTTTGTGCAAGGATTCAGCCTTTGTTACGAATACCTGTTGTGTTTACACCTATAATTTTAGGACATTAAGAGAAGAAAAAAACAACAGGCATTACTTTAAGAAAGAAAAACATTTTGCAAGTATTAAGGAAGATGTTACTAACAGATAACAGTAACATTTTTTAGCTCCATTTATATCCTGCCTTTAACTACATTGGTCTTATCGGCGCAACCTATTCTTTGGAACTTACTGCTTATTGGCACGCACCCACATATTCGTACTTCCAGGCAATAGGCAATAATCTTGACTAGAGAAAAATTCCACCCCACCCACTGGGAATCGAACCCAAAACCGCTCGCACAGCAGGCAGGTGATCTACCGACTGAGCTACAGGCCCAGCCGGTAACAATTTGTTAGGAACATGTGGGTATTTTCACTGCTGTACGACTTTTATTGCAATTTCTGCTCCATGCATGTTTCACTAAAGATCGCAAGTGTAACAGCTGAACAGTGTGTCACATTCGCACTGCTTTCTTCAACAAACTATTATTACAAAATGTTATTCTTTTATCTACTTCATGTTAAAATGGTTCTATTACATATTTCCTTGTAGGTACAGTAGACTTAAGTGATAGTTGGTCATTATGTGATGGCTTTGAAATTCTGTTCTCTTTGCTTGACCAGGTGGGGGGGGGGAATGAATAAGTACTTCCATTTAGAAAAATGTTTAAGTATTTTAAAATTCAAGCCAATAACAAGGAATATCTCGGAAACAGTTAACTACATATAAAAAAAAATTATTTGACATAAATTGTGTGCTTCACGTACATCTACATTTTTATGTAGTAAGATTTTGTCTGTCTCTTACAGTTTACAAGTTATGCGAAAGTTATTCAGAATGAAGAGAACTTCACAGGCTGTTCCCAGAAAATCCAATTTAATCTTACACATATGGCATTTAATCGAAATTGCCAGAGCTGGTTTTGAGAAATACAACATTTTTGAAAATGTTTGCATTAAAGGATAGTTTAGGGTGGGGGATTTCCTTGATAATATTGGTGTTGCATCCTTTGAGGATGATATTAAACTACCAAGTTTGGTATTCAATTGACTATTTGTTTTTAAGTTATGCTGTTCTCTCTCTCTCTCTCTCTCTCTCATGCATGTGCATGCACATACACCCACACAAGGCTGGTTCACAACCAACGAGAATGGTAACCAGAACGAGAACGGGAAAGTTGAAATACATGTATTCAAATGGGAGTGTCCACAACCGACGGGAAGCCTTCCCGGGCCCCGGGAACGGGAAGAAGAGTTGCCCAACTTTTAACTTTCTCGTTCTCGTTCCCGGGCACGGCATATTAGATCCCTATTGTGCATATTAGACTCTTCACTCTAGAGGTTATTCTAAGCGGCCGTGACATGAAACAGCCACTAGTGCTCTCTATAGTCGCAAGCTGCAAACATGAAACTGGAAGGAATTAGTAGTAGATGTGCTTCCTAACCTCATCCCGACACCCGCAAATCTAATCAGCGTTGGTTCCTCTGGTGAAGGGATCATTTGTAGTTTGTTTATATGCAACTCAAAACTGGCTATTACCTAAAAAACAATGGCAAAAGCTACAAAGAACAGCCAAATCCGGTGGAAATGAAAAAAGAATAAACAATTTTAATGTATGCCATTAAATAAAGGAAAGAAAGTTTGGCATAAGTAGAGGGATCGGAAATGTAATGATTTAGATAATGTTTACTCTATCGAATTTTGACGTTGGCTTGGCTAAATTGGAAGTAGGTGAAAAAATGTCATTGGTCAGTTAAAAACAAATGAAATCCCAATGCGCAAAATCGACTTTCACTTTGTAATCGATATGCATTCCCGTTCTCGTTACCGGGCTGTTGTGAATCAAAATTTCTTGCTTCCCGTTCTCGTTTCCATTCTGGTTACCGTTACCGGGTGGTTGTGAACCAGCCTACAGAGAGAGAACTTTTTCTGAAAATACTTTTATTGGATTAGGGGGCTCGAAATGTGTATTTCCAGTGAAATCTCTAAATTGAATTTTTGGGTGGAATGCAATGCTTCCCCTACATAGAAGAGAAAATAAAAATAAGTTTTTTTTTTAAGAATAATTAAAACTAAATGATAGTGGGTAAAGAAGGAGATGGTAATGTAACCCATCAAAGTTTTAGAAATACTTTATTTAAAAAACAATATTGCAAATTAACATAAAATGTTGTAGATATGACTATATGTATAACAATTCTTATTTTACAGACTGTTCCATCAGCTGATGTTCATCTTTAAAGTGAAACATTTTTCTTATATCTTTTAAACAGCTGCTTTTATATATAGAAACATACTCAGGACAACACAGAGAACAAAGTTCAAGGAGGAAAAACTTCGGGTATTTATGAAATTGGATGTGGCAAAATATAAGACAAAGAGGAACATTTAAATAACGCAAGAGAAATGTAAAATATATAAAAACTGATAAATTAGCAGTCACAGAGCATTTTTGGTTCAGAGATTGTCAACTGAAAGAGAAACTTAAGCTTTTTTTTAGAGCTTCAAACATTTGGGAAAAAACTGATTTGCACATACAAATAAAGACGCATGCTAAAGTGAAGCTAGAGTTACCTTGACGGTTCACTTTGCTGGTACAGTGTCTGGTTTTGTATTAGATGCTCCTTCCCTGCTCTGGTTCCACTCCTTAAGCCCTTCTGGTAGAGTCGTGTCTTCCTCAAATGATCCTGTGCCCTCCACGAACTGCTCGTATGTCGACTTCTCGGGGAACGGTCTGGGCCCCAACAGTTCAATCATGTCGTCGCGACTTAGAATTTCTTTCTTCAGCAATCGTTCTGCTACCTTTAACATAACGTGTATTGTAATATCAGTGTTCACAATTACAGGAGCAGCAACAGTTTTAATTGTTTAGTTCCCACTGACTGAACCATGGATCTTCAGTGTTTGTGCCTCATTATATGCAGATGATACCTCGCTTATTTTACACAACTTAAGTCATCAGAAACTAAAGCCTTAAAAAATTTAGCAATGTAGTTCAGTTGTAATGGAATGACTTTAAATAAAACCAAAACTACAGTGAATGTAAATTCATAACAAAATAATTTAGTCGGTGAAGTGACAGCAAAATATTGGAACTATAGAAAGAATAATATTTAAAATGGTATGACCACATTTAAATAAACTAACATAGCCTATTCTAATATGATGTGTTTGACGCAATAATAAATACACAAAGAGATTGTTTATTACAGTATTTCCACTTGATCATGTTAGAGGTGCAAAATTTTGCATTAAAAAGTTATTATCTTGCGTATTATCCGATTTTGTTCATTGACTACAGTAATTTAAATTGTGAAATAAAACGAATTTTAGGGAATAAAACAAAATTCTATCATTTTAGCAAAATAAAACCATTTTTCTGCTAATTTTGGTACTCGTGATATTTTCAGCATTTTGGAGGAAAATTTCCAATTGTACTAGTTGTTGTTGTTCACCAATGGCACTGGGGATTAATTGATCTGCATCATTTTCCCTCAGGCTTCCCAATAGAAAGTCTGTAAGTTATCACTTTTAAGGCCTTTACATTTGGTGAGATGTTGTTTGTTCAGGATGACATCTTCTTCACAGAGAGTGCACTTGGGTGTAGGTAGGCATCGTATCTTGTAGAGATGTTCTGCGAGGCAATCGTGGCCAGTTGCCATTGTAAATAAGGCCACTGCAGTCTTCCTTGGCATTTTTTTGTATATCAACTCTATCTTTAATATTCTTATAATCTTTATCCTTTAATTTATTTTCATCAAGTCTCTGTTGTCTTCGGAAATGTTGTTTAATGTTATTTGTTTATATATTGCTATTTGTCCTACAGATTTTATTTGTTGTATTGCACCTTTCTTTGCTAATTGAACCGCATGTTCATTGCCCAAAAGTCCGACACGAGCTGGGATCCATTGTAGAGTGACATGATTTCTAGTTTCAACTGCTTTAATTAGGCTTCTTATTTCTTTAATATTTCTTGTTGTTTTATTATTGTAATTTACTATTCCATCTATGGCTGATATTGAGTCTGATAAGATGACTATTTTTATGGTCTAAATAAAATGTTCTGTAATGCTGCTTTTATAGCTGTTAATTCTCCATCATAGTGGTTTGATGTTTCATCTAATGTTAGATACTGTGCAAAATGTTTACAGTATACTCCTGCACTGGCATTTTTTTTTATTGCTGAGGGATCCATCTGTATAGATTGTGAGCCATTCTTTTTCTGGATATCCTTTATTTTCTGTAACTATTGCTATGACTCTCATTTCATCTTGTATATTGTCTTGCTTGTGTATTATATAACCAGGTCATTCTGATATTGTATATCAATATATTCTATTGGACTCATTACCTCTGTTGCAATTATATTTGTTGGAATTATATTCTTATATTTTAAGTTATTAATATATGTTGTGAAGCTTATTTCAGTTTTAAATTACTTATAGTATCTGCTGTGTGGTACCACACATTCAAGCCAATAGAAACAGATACAAATGGTACCAACTGTACTAGTTGTAGCCATGTTTTGTCCCTCCAAGAACTAATCACAAGTGTGTTGAACTTCATCTGTGAGAGGGAGGTGCCACTATTATTAATAGGTGCTTCTTCATTGTTGGCTTGGGTTCCTGTCCTTAGCATGTACATGCTTGTTCCTTTATTCACGTAGCAGGTCAGGTACTTGGTTGGATGCTAGATGCTAATTTGCGATTCAGGACCACGCTTTAAAATGCCAAAAGGTAAAGTTACGTTGCAGGAGCAATCTGCTGAACTAGAGACTGAAGGCTACATAGTATCGTGTAATAAGCATATTTTGTGAGGTTTGATTTGACTTTAACCATAAAGATGCCTTGAAAAAAACACAGCAAATCAGAGAAACACATCAATCGCTGCAAAGCTGCCCAAGATGGTGTTGCGTGTGTGGCTACTTTACAAGAGACACTAAATAATGCAAGTCGTGTGAAGGATGAGGAACAATTTACTTTAGATACAACAGAAGCGTTTGCGATGACGAATATTGCAGTAGAAAAGTTTGATAACCTTGCTGTTCGAAACTGGATGAGCAAGTACATGCAAGTTAAATAAAACATGTCAGAAATAAAGACGTGGTTGTACTCAGTGACGAAGCAAAGTATAAAAATGGAAACTGTGTTTTATGTGTTGCTTTGTCCTGTTGTTCCATCCACAGAACAAACAACACATTTGGCTTCTTCCACGGTGTTGGACGTTGCTAATGGTCCTAACTGTTCAAATGCAACAGTCAATACCATAAGGATGTATGACATAGACAATGTGCACATGGTAGCCATTGTTACAGACTCTGTATGCTACATGATGGTCTGTAAAAATGCTTCAAGGGCTAATTGAAAACTTGAACCACCACAAAATAAACCTTGTGTGTAAAATATTTCAACAGAAACTGAAACAACTAAATGTAACTGCCGTGAAGGAAAGAATGTCTTTTTAAATACTCATAAGTGGAAAAATGGATACATCGCTTTCTTGAGGCAGCAATATCAACACGATGCGAATAAAATTTCTGCTTTCCTTATGCTCATGTGTACAAGGTGGAATTCATGGTTCAAATCTGCAATGTACTTTCAGTCCATATATAGGGTCTTTCAACAAGTGTCCTATCTTTAACATGTGATAGCTGCCGTTGTTATTGAGTTACAGCAGTCATTTTTTTCATGTGGTTACAGTTGTTATTCACAAATAGCATGGAATGTTACAGCATTCAGCAACGCGTAGAAATTGTGAAAATTTATTATCAAAATGCATCATCTGTTCTGTGTATTGCGTGAAGTTTATAGTGTGCATAATCATCCCTGCGAGAGAACCGTTCGGCGTTTGATCGATAAATTTGAAAGAAGTGGTTCTGTCAGCGATCAAAGAACGCTTGTACATAATCGATGCAAGTGCTCTAACGAAAACATAGGTGCCATTCGTGAGAGTGTATGCGAGAACGGAAACAAATCAATTGCTTGTCGAGCGCAAGAATTGGGGCTTTTGCAGACGACAACTTGGCAAATTCTGCATCTGGACTTGCAGTTACAAAGTGATGTTAACTCAACAACTAAAGCCCAACGACCATAGGTTGCGCCATGTATTCACTGACTGGGCTATGGAGCAATTGGAAGCTGACCTGCATTTTTGTCGAAAAATCATCTTCAGCGATGAAGCCCACTTTTTGATGGATAGTTGTGTTAATAAACAAAATTGCCGCTATTGGTGCAATCACAATCCAATGCTGATTCAAGAATGACCACTTCATCCCCAAAAGGTTACTGTGTGATGTGTATTTTGGTATGGTGGAATCATTGGTCCATATTTTTTCCAAGTTTAAGATGGAGAAGCTCTAACTGTCAATGGAGAAAGATACCCGACTCTTATAAGGGAATATTTTTGGCCTCAATTGGATGGTATGGATCTCAGAAACATCTGGTTCCAGCAAGATGGTGCCACATGTCATACTGCTCTCAAAACAATCGATCTTTTGAAGGAGAAGTTCAGAGGTTTCATCATTTCCTGTGGTGGTGATGTTAAATGGCCCCCGAGGTCATGTGGTTTAACACCGTTGGATTACTTCTTGTGGGGTTATGTTAAATTTCGAGTTTATGTCAACAAGCCAGAAACAGTAAATGAACTTATGAATAACATCACGCGTGTTATTCATGAAGTTGGACCTAATTTACATTCTTCTGTCACTGAAAATTGGGTCAACTGTATACGCGCAACCCAATGAAGTCGCGGCGGTCACTTAACTGATGTTCTCTTCCACACGTAATGACATTAATTATGTTCCAAAATAAAAAAAGAAATAAACCTTTATCATTTATAGAACGTGTTTTATTTAAGTTCAAAGATAGGACACTCTTGCTGAAAGACCCTTTAGAAGACCTTGCACAGTTTTTCAGCAACATTGAGGATGGGAACACTTTTCTTTAAAGAAGCCAGTGCTTCAAGCTGTGCATGTGTCTGCTGACCACTTTCTTGGAAGAATCGTCTTATGCCACCATACATGTACTCCGTGGGAAACTTAACAACATTGAGGTAACACAAAGCAGCTTTTAACCAAATTGTGCTGAAAGAATTTAATCATCTTCCCACTAAATTTAAAATGACTGTGGAAGTAAGTATTTCCCATGCCATCAGTTGAACTTGATGATGACAGACCCATGTCATAAAGGATCATTGATCCTCGAAATGTATCCAAGAATACGTCACCATCTTAGCTTCTTAACTTAAAGAACTGTTTATGAAGAAGTTATGATTACAGGAGTTCCTAGAATCGTACAGTGTCTTTGTCGATGTTGTTAAAGAACAGACTGGTAGGGAAGACTGCGTGAAAATAAGCGTTGAAACTTTCAGACGAGAACTATACTGCTGCGTACCTAACCTCAAATCCTGTCTCAGAGAGATCAAAGTACAGTCTAGTGATGAAAGACAGGGGGAGAAGACTGGCTGCAGCTAATGCAGGGGCACTTGCCATGATCTGGTTTGTATAAGGTAATTTGATCATTTTATACACTTAATTAGGTGTTCTTCACTTCTTGAAATTTTACATTTCTATAATTATTTTCTTCATTTATTTTAGGCAAATCTTAAACCAGCTGTTATATGCACTATTTTGCCATGATTTCCTTGGAAGCATTTTTAAAAAGCCACAATTTTTCATTTAACGTTACTAACTTAGTTTCTTTCTTATAGAATTTATGTAGTTATTGTAAATGTTTTCAAGCCCTAACCTTTCTTTTATGATAAATTTACAATGTTTAAACTGAATAGTAATTGAGTTACATTATTTTGAAATACAAATACCTAAATTTAATCTTACATTAACTATTAAAAACAGAAGCACCACAAAATCTTACATATTTAAAGAAAAATGTATGTATGTTTTCAATTAATTGTTGTAAACATTCTTCAAAAAAAGTGTTTAACATTTCTGTTTTCTCAGCAAATAAATTAATTTATAGTGGCCATTTGTCCAGTGCCACCTGCCATAAAACCTAGAAACACACCTCAAACATGAGAAGGAAATCGTGATACATGAGAAAATACTCCAGCATTTGCCTGCTGACCAGGGAAAACCACAAAAAACCCAAGGTTGGATGAGCAGTCGATGGTAACTGAACCTGGGACCTCCTGGATGTGAGCCTCACACATTATCCGAGTTGTCTTGCTTGCTTATAAATTAATATATTTTGTAAATGGGGACCAGAAAGATGTGACATATTAATGAGACAGTGTATAACTGAGCTAAATATTAACGGACAAAGTTCGGTGTCTAAAAGAATTTAACATATATTTGTGAAAAACACTGAAGTATAAATGAGGTTAAACCATACGTACCTAGGTATACGACAAGCACTGTTACAAACATTTGACAGGGACGGCCTACAAGGTTGTGCCTCCATCAGCTTAGCACAGCGTCAAGGGACCACTGTGAGTTGAGAGCAAATGTATTACAAAAGTTTTAGTATGGAGTGGGGTGATTACGAAACCATGTAGCAGTAATAGCCCTTCACCTTCTGAGGTCTTAAGAAAAACTCAACATCACCAGGACGTTTGTCAAAACATTGGCATTCAAAGAAATCCAGTCAGGAGACAATCAGTGATGGCTCGTGAGTTGAAGATTTCAAAGATGCCAATGCTTATACACGAAGTACTGGCCACTTCCTCACTCCACAGCTTAAGCTCCAGAGAGAACAAAAATGTAAATGGCTACTTCAGCTTTAAGCGGACAGTGAGGATTCTGTTCATACAGGAAAACATCTACACAATTGAAGAGCCTTTCAACTGCCAAAATTATACGGTTTATGCCTTAACATCACAGGAACCTCTGATAAATGGAATTAATTGTTCTTCCTCAAGGTTGGAAAGGTAGAATCAGATAACTGCCATTGCTGCAGTTTGAACCACAGATGTCCCAGTTTCCATCCTGTTGCTCTAACCACTTAATGTCATACCAGTATGTTCACATGGTAGCTCAGTGGTTAGAGCAACTGGACAGAAACCGGGAGATCCGTGGTTCAAATCCCAGCAATGGCATTGAATTTTTCAGTTGTCTGATTCTACCTTTCCAGTTCTGATAAAGCTCCAAGGATCCTAAGAAACCGTCATTCTGCTTCAGTTAGGATTAAGAAGGGAGTGATGTACAACAACGGTGCAACTGAGCTCCACTTCTGTGAAAACATCAGCCAAGGTGAATCAGGAGCCTATTGTTCAAAAAAAGAGCAGGACTCGGCGCCAGCTCACTAGGCAAGGATAACAGGAGTGGCTTCAAAGCAATGTCCCGCAGTTCATTTCTCCAAATAAGCAGTCCAGACTTGAACCCACTGGATTACAAGTTATGGTCAGTGCTAGGAAGAGACGTCCCAACATCAAGAGTTTAAAGCAGTCTCTCATGAATGCAGTGGCAGATTTTCTCATGGAGACCCTGCGTACCACATTTGATGTGTGATCTCCGAGACTAAGGACTTGTGAAGGCAAAAGGTAGAAGTAACTTGCTCTGTGTTAGAAATACATGTGCGAAGTTCTCCTAAAAGTAAAATCAGGATATTAATTAATTTTGAAGATTTAGAAGCTAGTAACAGTGATGTCATAATTTAAAATAAAGAGAATTGAAGGTTGTTACACTACATCACTAAAATGTTTTTACAAGCAAGAACGTTTTAGTGATGTAGTATAACAACCTCCAGCTCTCTTTATTTTAAATTAGGATAACTTCAAAACTTTGTTTATATTTCATCAATAACCTTGTAACAGTATTTATGGTAAGACTAGGTACACTGAAGTAAAATCAGCACATAATAGAACAATTACAATAACGAGTGTCTGTATTACAATAAATATGTAAATGATATGTAGAGTAAAACACAGCTAGACTATACTACATGTTCCTCATTGCTATAATAGGTCCTATATATAATTATACCCACATATATTTGTCCTAAGGATTTTTACTTTCCCTACTACACACTTAACACTAAGTAGAGAAAGTACCACCTACGTTGAAATTTCATCAGAAATACATGTTTTGAGGCCACATGAACCCAAAAAATATGATTGTTAGAAAAAGCTATGAAGACATGATTCTAACTGGGATACCTACCCAAGAGAATCTGCTTCAACCTCGTCTAGTCATTCAAACCTACACTGTGTGGCAACACTTCTCTCCCCTTGCAAGCTTCAAAATGAGAACTGACTTGCTACTAGGACCCAGTTTCACAGTTTCAGCTTAAGCTTTCAATGGGCTTAACTGGAGGCTACAATGTAGTAGCGATAAGCTGGGCTTTACGTGGCTTGGCTTAAGCTAAGGATGACAATGTTATCTCAAGAGGACAATTGACTAATTTTGAAGATTTAGAAGCTGGTAACAGTGATGTGTCATAATTTAAAATAGAGAGTTGAGGGTTGTTACACTACATCACTATGATATTCTTATCAGTTGAGAGAAAATGCTGACGATGGGAACAAGCCGTCTCCCGAAACGCGTTCAAGTAAGAATATCATAGTGATGTAGTGTAACAACCCTCAACTCTCTATTTTAAAAAATAAATGAAGAGGACAATATCAGTGATGAGGAAATACAAATTATTTTAACCCACAGCATAGCAGAAGATGATCTAGAATGTTAAGAATGTGTCGAAACATTTCATGTATGGTTGACCAAAAATTCTACGAGACATTTTGATTAACAGCCAGCAATGATGGTAGCAGAAATTATTGATGATACAATTAAACATAAAACTGACTGGTAAGAAGCAAAACTTACTTTTATCGCATACGCTGCCGTACTCATTTGCATCACATCCACATATAATGTATTGCTTTATATTTCAAAAACAATGCTTCTCTTAACATTGAGGTTATACGTAAGTGAAAGCATGCTAATTGCATTTGGGAGATTTTCAATACTTAGAGCATGCAGAGCTGTCAAAATTGTTTTATATCATTGTACTCCACCCTTCATTAGGTTTTGCTTACTCCATAGCAATTTCCCTGATTGCTTGCGCTCTATTACATGCTGCTTCACAATTTCTAAGAGAATGCTGACTTGTTGAGAAGTAAAGTTCTACATTTTGACTGATTTTTCAGTAATTTTATGTTGCTGGATAACCTACAAAAGCTTATTTTAGGAACAGCACTGACATAAAGAAATGATGGGAATTCACTCCATGTGCAAGTGTTACCAACCTAACAGCTCCGTGAAGTTGTTCAGCTCAGTAAAACCTATTGTGAAACTCACAAGCTTAACACTTGTTTAAGCAGCATCTGTAGATTACTAAACCTTTGGCTTCAGTTTAAACTGTGAAACCAGTCCTAATAGCCGTTTGCTGAATCATGGAAGATTTCAAGGGAAAAAAGTAAGAACTCGTTTAGCTCTGTAAATTGGAACCACAGATGCACTTCTTTGGCATTTTGTAAGTAAATTTTAAAAGCAGCATTGAGTCAAAATTAACACTTTATGATCACTAACTGTTATTTAGTTGTAGTACATATGTTTCACAGACGTTGTCTGCATCATTAGCTACCTTCGACTGCCGGAATGACTGCAATCTTGAGGCTCTCCTACTGGACATCTGATGAATCTATACACTGGGAACACATCTGATGATGTAGACTATGTCTGTGAAAATATGTACAACATGTATGTAAAACGTAGTCAATATTAAATGTTAATTTCGACTCATTGTTACTTTTAAAAGTTATCATTTTGCTTCACTGTGTACCACTGCCAGTTTGTTTGTTTATCAAATGCAGTATTAGTTGTTGTAGTTGGTGGATAGTGTACAGTAGAATCTTGTTAGTACGTTTTTGCAGGGACCCAAGGATTTGGACGTCATAAATGGGAAAACATGTTAATGAAAATACAAAATCTGCAATTTAAGAACATATTTATGCAATAAAATCTAATAATACATTTTACCTCAAAAACGGACGGGAAATATACACTATTTACACTGGTTTGAAATAAGTGTCTATAGTTGATTGCCTTGTTGGTTTTAATGCCAAAATGTTACTGTCCATCTTGTTTAGTAAAGTCATTACACCGTTATCAACTTCGAAATTGCACACATATCGCTTCACTATGGCCATCGCTTCTGACACTGTAGGTACTGGCTCATCATCACTTTCGTCTCCCACTGACACTTCTTCTTTCACTTGTTTTTCAAGCATTTCATCTATCGTCGCTTTTTCACACACTGGAATTTCATTGTCAATGTTTACATATGTTTCGAAAGACACGCCGGCGTCGTCTGCTATTTGGCGCCATTCTTCACTCTCGGAAAACTCATCTTCCTGTGTGATTGCATCATCCACACGTTTCATATTTGGATTGCGAGCTACTTCAAGGATTTTCAGTTTTTCACTGTTGGTTATTTGCTGCACTTTCTTTTCCTCCATTGCAAACAGAAAGTTAAAATACAATTACGTTTCGTCAACACTCAACAGCAGAAACTAACCATGCCAAGCCACTGCTAAACTAAAGCATTCTCTATTTCCCCCACACAAATATGAACATACATACATGCATGCCATTGGCTGCCGGTTCCACCTCGCCTGGTTTGACCAAAGTAGCAAATGAGGACGTCAAACTTTGAACGTAGTAAGCAGAAGTGAGAAAACGTACTAAACGAACGTTATTTATTGTATTTGGTGCGTGAACTTTTATAATTCAACGTAATACATGGGAAAACGTGTTAATGAGGAACGTGCAACAAGATTCCACTATTTAATATCCTTCAGGTTTCGGTTTCATTAAAATATAATAATAAGAAATAAGCAATATATGTTTGTTTTGCAAATCAGAAATTTGAACACCTAGATCTGTTTACTGGGTATCCGGGAACAACTAGTGCAAGGAGAATGGGTTAAAGGCAACTTGCAAAGTTACAAGTACTTTTAGTCTCTTTGTTTTCCTTTATCGTTCTTTTCATTCATGTTTATTGTGAATCACAGAAGAAATAGTTTTATTAAATGTACAGGGAGAGGTATGTCTGTGGGTTATGTGAACCTTGTAACATACCTTTCTGACGTCCGCCTTGTGCTTGGTGAGAAGTTGTGTTGTATGGGTGTGTGCTCGTTGAATCAGCTCACGAACCTCCATATCTATTATCTGTGCTGTTCTTTCCGAATATGGTTTTTCCAGAACCATTTCACCAGGCTGCGGCATGTCGAAACTAACGTTTCCAACCTTGTCATTCATACCATAGTGTACAATCTGTGGGGGAATGTCACAAACATTAGTTATTTATCATGTGATCTTTACACTTACTCATTCACAATACTACCTGGCTTACCTGACATTGCAACCTTCACCAACTCTACCTTAATGCTTAAAATTGTAATTTCACAAACTCCTAAGGTATTTGTAATAACTGGGGGTCCGTGAAACTCATGAGACATGATAAAACAATTTGCACAGTATTTTGTATTACTGCCTCAGAGTCAATTCCATAACACCAAAATATGCATTTTTTAGTCATGAAGTTCACGTCAATAATAAAACAACAAGAAATAAGAAGCCTAATTAAAGCAGTTGAAACTAGAAATCATGTCACTCTACAATGGATCCCAGCTAGTGTCGGACTTTTGGGCAATGAACATGCGGATCAATTAGCAAAGAAAGATGCAATACAACAAATAAAACCTGTAGGACAAATAGAAATAAACAAACAATTAAAAAACATTAAACAACATTTCAAAAGACAGCAGAGACTTGATGAAGAAGATAAATTAAAAGATAAAGATTATAAGAATATTAAAGATAGAATTGATATACAAAAAATGCCAAGGAAGAGTGCAGTGGCCTTATTTAGGATGGCAACTGGGCACGATTGCCTTGCAGAACACCTCTACAAGATATGATGCCTACCTACACCCAAGTGCACTCTCTGTGAAGAAGATGTCATCCTGAGCAAACAGCATCTCGCCAAATGCAAAGGCCTTAAAAGTGATAACTTACAGACTTTATATTGGGAAAATGATGCAGATCAATTAATCCCCAGTGCCATTGGTGAACAACAACAGTTCACGTCAAAATGTGAAAAAAACAATACCTTCAATTATTTAACAAATTTACTGTTTTCTAAGCAACACTTTAATGATATACAAGTTTCATTTTCAACACAAAGTAAATTTTTCTTTCACCATTTTAAGAACAAAGGAAATTATAATGAAGAAATTAAAAAATGGACATGTGTGGTTGCCATATTGTTTACTCCAAGGAGGAATTGAGTTTGGATTCACCTCTCCTGGGATCCCACCGTGACCAACGTTAACTCAAGATTTTCCTGCACCATATATCCTCCACATTATTCAATCTTATATTCTAAGTTGTTTTATAAACCCCTAGCACTTGTTATAGGCTTATGGAAAGCTAATTTAAATAATAAGCATGTCCGTAGTACACATACTGCAATGGAAATTCAGGTGGTACCATTTTCACCCAAACCAATGATGGACCATTTCTCCTTCAACAAAAGTATTGTTTTTCAGACCACCTGGATTAAAACCAAATTATGTATTTGAACAGTTCACATTTGTAGGTTTCCAAACGTAATTTAATGTAAGAGATATAGGTGTTATTGTGCAACAATTGTGTAAATTGTGTTTATAAAAACAATGCTGGCAAATAGACAATAATGCCAAAATCTAGATATTTTAAAACAAGTTTTTCTAAAAAATAAAACCACTTTCATGGATCCCTTAAAATCACAGATGCAAACTTCTCTAGTATTCATAGATATGCATATGAAATATTGCCAAATATTGTATTTCTGATCCCCCCCCCCTCCCCCAGACTTCCAAGAAATGTTGCACTGCCTGTACGCATACTTCTAACTTCCTGAAATTTGAAATTGAAACTCATAAAACTTTAAAATGTGTAAAATGCTCAGAGCAGGAAATGTACAAAAATTAAATGGGAATTGCATTTTATAAGATTGCTTGAAGAGTACTTCCTGTTGGTAGCACAACACTTACTTGTTACGCTACATAGGGTGGAAGGTAACAAATGACCATCCTTCAACAGGATCACTCTTTGTAATAAATGGAACAAAAAATCTTAGTGCAGTTTTACTATTGAGAAAAAAGCAAAAATTGCTAAATATTAACTCTATTTTAAATGAAGATTTTACGAAACTTAAATGGTTTTTCAAATACAGTGGAATCTCATTAGCACGTTCCTCATTAACACGTTTTCCCGTGTATTACGTTCAATTATAAAAGTCCCGGTACCAAATCACCAAATGTAATAAATAACGTTTGCTTAGTGCGTTTTCCCAGTCCCACTTACTACGTTTGAAGCTGATGTCCTCATTCACTGTTTTGGCCAATCCTTGATCGCTCCTGTGGGAGAAGGCACTTAACACATTCAAAGTTTGACGTCCTCATTGGCTACTTTGGTCGATCCTCGGTCACGGGGTGGATACCGGCAGCCAATCACATGCATGTATGTAAATATTTGTGTGACACGATTTGTGTGGGCGGGATAGAGAATGCTTTACCTTGGCATGGTAAACGCCAACGATAGGTTCTACTGTTGAGTGCTGACAAAACATACGTAGATTGTATTTTGACTTTTCATTTGCAATGAAAAAAAGAAAGTGTAGTAAATAACCAATAGTGAAAAACTGAAAATCCTTGAAATAGATCACAATCCTAATATGAAACATGTGGATATAGTGCGGAAGTTAACATTCCTCCGTCAACCTTAAACGCAATTGTTAGCAAACCTAAATTGATTAAAACTGCTTTTAAAGAAGGGTAAAATGCAAAAACAAAACTTTCCTCTTGGAAAATAGGATCAGAACGAAATTTGTTGCATGGAAACACTTACCGTATTCAAATCGTATTGAATACGCCAAAGATACATTCGCCTATTGTACTCGTAACATGATGCACGCTCATAATTTTTTTTTTTTCTTTTTTAGCGGAAATTGTTATCACATGTGTAATAAAATGCACAGAAAAGCCACTCTTGTCGCTTCCATAATTTGCAATTTATTTTCTCAAAAATATCCATAACCTCAAAAATCCAAGTTGACCAACATAAAAGCTTGAATTATTTATTCTCAGGCTTTGTGTATCCAAATCCATTTGAACATATATTGAATTCAACACGGATTGTACTCAAAATCGATTTCAATTACCCATGGAGGCATACTAATTATTAGATTTTATTACATAACTATGTTCTTAAATTGCATATTTTGCATTTTCGTTAACACGTTTTCCCGCCTATGACGTCCAAATCCTTAGGTCCCTGCAAAAATGTGCTAACGAGATACAACTGTATTTCTTAGAGAAGATTGAAAGATAAATATTTCCTGCATGTTTAATTAAAACAATTTGACTTGTTAGTATTATTATAAGCTTTTGAAATTTGTCTCAGTTGAATCTACATTGTTAGCCACGAGACTACACAACATCACACCACTATAAGATCATAAAAATGCACTTCAGCTGTTGCTTATTACGCTTATGGTTGTTTTTGAAACAGTGGATTATTAGTTACAAAATGGCTCACTTCACTAATGCCGATTATCTTAAAAAGCTACTTATTTACAGTTAAAGACATTGTAATGTGGCAAGAATTTATTGAGAAAGATTTCCAAATAGATGGGCACCACATCATAGAAAATTTGTTTTCATCTGTCAAAGAGCAAGCGTATCTCCTCATGTTGAAGGAGTTGGTCAAAGAAATGTTGCACAAGAAGAACAGATCCTTCACTTGGTGGAAGAAGAGCCTGGAAGCAGCAGCTGTGGTACAAGTTGCACTATTGGACTGTTTTGAGAACATTAAAACAAAAATTGCTATACCCTTCTCATACTCAGCACGTCCAGTATCTCTCTGAAGCAGATTATGTACCAAGGGTAGCATTTTCCAAATGGTTACTTTGAGGCAGTATTTTAATATCCGAATCATTTCAATTGTAATTTATAATAATTAAATTCAATAACAGTCCGCCTTGAAACAATACATATGTAATAATTATTTAAATTGTATGTAACAGCCATTGCAAATGCTTATTTTTTATTGTAAAAAATATTTTAATAACGTTATGTGAATACTTTACATACTCTAATAATGCAAGAACTGTGAAATTAATAAGTTTTAAGTTGTTAATAATGAGGTAAACTTGTAGCAATAATGTGTTTGGAGTTTGAAATGTACTGGTCATGATTAGAACGACGATGACGTAAATTCTGTAACAGTTTTAAATTAGCCAATCAACAGCAAAGAAAAGTTTTAAGTTAAATGCAGAAATTCTGTTGGAATTAGCCAATCAGAGACTTGCAATACCGAAGCTATGGGTTTTGACCGTTGAGGGTTACTCAGTTGCTGGCGAAACTTGGTAGAGTATAGATGGGAAAATGTGTTCTCTACGGGTGAATAGTAAAAACAGATATACGCGCTAAGTGAATGTAAAAAAGTTTCTCACAGTTCTTTAAAAAGTGTAGTGGTTTATAAATATGTGTAAAAATTGCAATAAAAGAAGTTAATTTAAAAGTTTAATTCTGTGATATCTACAATAATTGTCATACCGCGCCCTACCTAAGATACATGACTAAGCTAAGACTGACGCAGCCGAGGCAAATTCAAACAGTAATATTACGTAAGCATAAAATACAAACCGACGTGCAAAGCATGTTACAAACTACATAAAGCAACTATTATTACATAAAATAATTCTTCAAGTTTATGTAAACATAAGTAATATTATGTAACAACACACTTCATCAAGTTGGCTTCCAAGCGTGTGGCTAACAACAACAGTAGAAGAAAACAACTACTACAATTTTGCTCCCAATTGCAGGGCAAATAAAATAATTTACGTATTTTTATTACGTAACAACAGTTGAAGAACATAACTTCTTCTTCAACTTCAACAAGTATGGGACTTTCCCCTTAAAATTCTTGCAATGGATGAAGCAACATTTAACAGAAATGGAGTAACTAAGTACCGTAATGCATCACTTGGGCTTAGGACAGTATACACACAATGATTTTCTGTAAATGTTTGGGCAGGAATCACAGGAAACGCATCAATTGGTCTGTGGATTCTTCCTTGGGTGTTAACAGGAGGCACCTATCTCCAGTTTCTTCAAGAAACGTTACCAGTCCTGCTTGAAGATGTTCCCCTGACAGTAAGAAATATGTGGCTGTTACATAACAGCGCACCTCCGCACATAAGTTGAGTTGTGTGTGGCCATCTATAGAACACCGGATCGCACAGAACAGACCAATAAGATGACCAGATCTAAATCCAATTGATGGTTTTCTTTATGGTGATATGAAAACTCGTGCATACGAGTTCTGTTCAAAAAGTTCTGGAACTTTGTTCACAACATTGTTCTACGCTTAGCTTTTGCGCCTGGTCTCCTTCGGAATACTCTCCTCTTCAATTGATACACCGTTCCCAACAACATTTCCACTTCTGGAAACAGTCTTGGTACATTTCTTTCTGGATTGTGCGAAGTGCCATCTGCAAATTTTCATTTATCTTGTCTATAGTTGCAAATCTTCGTCCTTTCAATGGCGTTTTCAACTTTGGAAATAAAAATAAGTCTGCAGGTGCCAGGTCTGGAGAGTACGGAGGATGAGGCAGCACAGTGTGCAATAGTCATGCATCAACAGGGATGAATGTGTGGGTTCATTATTGTGTCGCCACATTTCAGGCCGTTTCCTTCTCACATTCACTCGCAACACGTCCCAATAAGCACACACGTTCCTGACATGAGCATTGTTGGTAGGCATCAAAGGGCATCCTGAATGAGGATCATCTTTAACTTCCATCCGGCCATTTTTAAACGGTGTAAACCATACGGCTTAAGCACCGTAGACTTCCTGCAACATTGGGTGTGTCTCTGTAAAGGTTTTCTTGAGTTTCACGCAGACATGTTGCTCTCTAACTCTGCCATCTCACAAACTGTGCAACACAATGTTCTACTCAATACAGCACTGAACAATAACTAACAGACATAGAATAATGAAACCTCCGGCAGCTACACATTAAACACACGCGTGTGCAGGGATGCCAACCGCATTTCACTCCAATACTCCATTGGCGCGAAATTACGAATGTTCCGGAATTTTTTGAACAAACCTTATACATTACCGAAGTGTGTGATGTGGAAACATTGCAACAAAGAACACTTCAGCAGCGGAAGAAATAAAGAACAAACCCGGATGTACTTCATAAAGTGCAGCAAAATTGGAGAAAATGTGAAATATGAGGAGTGTTTTTGCAAAAGTCAATAGATGCAAAAATTTCCGGAAATAAGTTATATATTGCATCTATATATTTTTTAGAATCTGAATTGATCTATGAAATCAGATTTAGTAAATCTCGATTCATGCCGTAATTAGAGACAACCAAACATTCCATCTTTTTCCAAAACTCGGTAGATGCAGTCTTTCAGTTAAAGCAAAACTCGACACAAACTGGACTCCTTGTTTGAAATACACACAAGGCCAAGTTAAATGTTTTTCACCATAGTATAAGGTTTTAAGTAAGAGCATTCTCCAATGCCATAATATTCCAACTATGCAATTCCGCAGTGCTCAGGTGGTAAGGAGTGAATCCTTGGACATACATTGGCTGCTTAAACAGTCATATTTAAAGCTTGAGCTAATGTTTTCCACTGTAACATTCACATCTGGTGCTGCATTCCTCTTCTCGTTGCAGATCAGTACCACAGTTTCCGACGTTCACTTGTGTGTGAATACAGCGGGTCAATTTATTATGGTTCAGGAAACAGTAGCTGGTACAAAATCAAGAACTAATGAGAAAGTCAGAACAAGAACAGCATTATAATGGCAATGCTCGTGGCCTTTTTGCATCAAAGCACATGTTTTGATTGCATTCTTCATTTTTTCCGATACACGGTCACATTATGTGACTCCAGATCATATTTTCAGAAGAATAGAGAAAGAATATGGAAGAATGGAAGACATCTTGATACCCAGTGGTTACAACAAGATATTGAAGAATCATGGCACATTGAAGATCCTCAACAAGGACTGGAAAATACTGAACTTAAATGCTAGTGCTCAAAAGGTGTTATGATTGATCTTGTCTTTCAAGATGGCTTCACAGTGAGAGATCACTTACCCCACATCGTAAGGTATTTAAAGTGCAGAACACACATACAGCGTGTCAGTGGCAGTATGTGTGCTAAAACCAAGAATTAAAACATGTGATGCTATATTAAATTCCAGTATTCTTTCAGAAGTTAACCTGCTGTCTAAGGAAGAAAAGAATGACATTAAGAAACTCATGCGGTACTTCCAAGTAACAAATGAGGCAAAGCGGTTCTACAGAACTGTTCTAGCGGAAGTCTCCCATTACACTTTTGTGATAATTACAGTTTAGTGCTAACATTATTAATTTTGTTAGTGCTCTAATCAGATTCATATGAATAAAGACTCCATTTATGAAGTTTTGAAGAAACCTCACTTTTTTGGGAGTAAAACAGACCAATATTTAAAAAGTGCACATATTTTTGTTTAACCACTTTCATTGCCTCTAAACAGAGAATGCTTCATGCCAAAAACCTTTGTTATAAAGTATAGGCCTGTGTGTTTAAAATAAAAATGCAATTCTTGTGAAATTTTTATTTCTGCATTTATCAATTTTTGAAAAAATGCAAGGGGTGCATATCTTGAACAATTTTTTTAAACATTAAAAAGAAGTTCTCATTGATTTTCTGTTTTTGTCTTGCATTAATTATTCACAGAGAAAGGAAGCATAATGTTGTAACTTGGGTTTCTCAAGCTTTTATTTACCTTTATGAACAAGTGTTCCTGTTAATAATTTCCATAATATTGTACAAGCTTCCTCAGTTACACATTACACATGACATGTAGGTTATGTTACAATCCTGTGTGGTTTTGTGTTTATTGTATACAGGGAGCATTTATTTGTTCATTGCCATAGCAACAGAAGCTGAAGAATTAAAAGTGAACCTGTTGAATTCGCTGTGTTACAATACTGTGCAAAATAAAATAGTAATTATCTCCAGAACGGAGAGCTTTATGGAAAAAATTATTAAAGAAAATCACTCAAAACATGTTCTTTTATAGTTTAAGAGGATGGTTATGGGTCATTTTACACTTCATAACATCAACTGTAAACAAAAACTGTCACAAAAAATGGAAAACTTTATCCTACAGCCATAGAATGTGAATCGGATAAACAATTTACTTTAGGGATTGACTTTACAGTTCCTGTTGTCCATTACTGAATGTTTGCAGCCATTTACTAATGGTTACTAGTGACCAAATCTTTCACACTGCTTGTCTCAGCATATCGCTGAATTGTCCAGTAGACAAACTTCTTGCAGAGTTTTAGCTTTTGCAGGATTTGGAAAACCTCAGTTGGTGACATTCCAACATCATGCAAGGGATTGCAGTTACCCTGTTTTTGTAAACATCCCAAGAAGATTCTGACTTTCTCTTTTACTGGTCAACACTAACCTTCAGCCCAATGGTTGCTTGCTACCTGAAAAACGTTTGTGTATTTACGGCTAGACTAGGTACATATCAGTTTCTCTGCATTTAATTTGAAACTCATCACTTAAGGGTTCAGAGGAATTTTAAGGAACAAAACATGTTGTAATTCTCCTTTAAGATTTTCATCAGTATGAATTACCAGAGACATGTGATAACTTTGAACTAATTTCCCTGACACACACCAGTTTTTAAAATTCTCCCAACTTTCCAGGTTGGTGGGAACCGTCATGACACTGTATAGCATTCAGTCCATAATCATAAGTTACAATATAATGCAATACAGATTCTCACTATAGACATGACAATAAATTACTAACAAAACTGTAAAATGGCTCCTTTGCCGTAAAGTTGTGGAAAGGCCTCAACTCCCATACATTTTACATGTAAACTGTAAAAGTTGACAAGTACAGTTTTTCATAGCAACAGTTACACACCTGTGCATAAGCGCTCTGAGTAACTTTCTTGAGGTCATCTTGTGCTCCCGTTGTTATTCTGTTGAAGAATATTTCTTCTGATACTCGGCCACCAAGCGTCATACACATTCTGTCAAACAGCTGTTCCTTGCTGTAGAGATATTGCTCCTTTGGCAGGTACTGAGCATAGCCCAGGCCTTTACCTCGAGGTATGATGGAAACCTACAAACAAGAGTAACATTACATCATCTGACTGTTTCAATCAACATCATCCCAAATGTAATACAACCCTTACCCTGACTTAGCATCTTATAACCCAAGTTTTACTTTCTCTACTACATACTAAAGTAGAGGAAACATTGTATTCCACCAAAACATTTCATGTGGAGGTTTCACCAAAAATTTATTACCCTTTACAAAGAACATAATCTTTTATTTTCTCAAAAATGACTAACGATTTTGATTAAAATACCATGTGTTTAAGATATTTTCATGGCAAATAAAATGTATATTTTGAATTTTCAGAAAATAGCCTCTGAATCCCCATTATTCTGAACCACTTTTGTAAAGTGGTAAATCAATAAGAGATAAGAAAAATGTTGCTACGCAGAAAATGTGGAGCTTGTCAAAGCATACAATGTCAGCACTTACAAAGTAGACTGTAACAAACTGTAGATACGAAAAACCAAGAGAAATCTGGAAACAAGACTGAAAGAACATCTAAATACAATCAAACAGCCAAATTCGCCATTGCTTACCACTTCTGGTCAACCAACCATGAAATAGCACAAAATATAATGCTTATAAAGCCCGAAAGATATGCAGTAGAATTAGATGCTTGGGTAAAAATCTGCATCTTAAAAAACCAAAAATCCTACATTTTTATTTTTGCCACACAGAGCCCTCTGGAAATTCATAACACTATTGTCCATTCCAAACCAGACTTTCCTCTGATGTAAACAGAAGCACGTGCTTCGGCTTGTCATGAACCCAAGAATATACTCTTACACCAACGTAAGTAGTTCCTTAATACATGTATTGTATTATGAAATATTAGAACAGGAAAGGTATAGAACTGCACATTCTATTGCGGTTATCATAAGAACTCATCGTTAAAGGTAATAGATATATACTAGCTGCTAAGAGATTACAAAATATGATTTTCGCCTGCTGTTGCGCTAACGCCAAGAGCATCTTGCTTGTTAATACCAACTAAATGCACCACTGCCACTCTGTTACATACACAAGAAATGCAGCAATGAATTCCCAGAGGTGCTATCTGAGTACCGAATAAACACTTTGCGTAACACAGGATATATGATAAGCGAACAGTCATTCATAATACACTAACACACATATGCTCAGCTCAGGTCAAATCTTGTGATTTAGTCAGTTGGTATTTGAGCTCACATGGCAGAGGAAGGTGCGTGTACTGCGAATAAACTGTTCAAACACAGAAGCGGGAAACAGTTAAAAAGTGGCTAAAAACAAACAATACTTCATCTATTCAACTCACTATTAAAAGAATACCCGACACTTGCATTATTGCATATTATGAAACTAATATCAGATTTTACAGGCGTTTCAGTGAGAAGTGTAACGAAAGCGAGCAGGGAATATAAACAGACATAACACAACATAGAAGAGGATAAAATGTGGGAACTTGTTTTAAGTGTGACAGTGCTGTGGAATTGTGGATAAGCTTGTCATTATTTTGGAGAGTAGTTCTGGTTCTGATACGGCAGCTGAGTCATCTTCGGAGGATTCGGATTTGGGTGTTGCACTTTTGCCCGAGGATTGTGATTAACGTAAATAAAATGTTCATTGCCGCATACTTATAAAATTGATTGTTACCTCAGGTTGCATTTTGAACTAGGATTCTCACGCAGGGTGCCTTTTTATAGATTAAATAGTGTTCAACAAGCAGTGGGAGGGGAACAACCAGCCATTATGGGCAGGGATTGTGAACTACTTTTGCACGGATAATACAAAGAGTTTGTTTTCAGTGAAAGGCATCTGGTTTGGAATGGACAGTAGCACCAATCACATCAAAGCCAACCTCCTCCATAAACACCAGGAAAAATGCTGACAATGAGGTAAACAAGCCTCGAAACATGTCCAGACAAAATTACCTTTTAGTGTTTTAAATTCCAACTCAGAAACAATTATCTAATGTAGAACAATTCAACTGTCATTGTGAAAAACACTGCATATTACATCTGTATTTCCTAGTGTAGCATTGCATTCTGAACACCAAGGAAACCTGTGTCAGCGAAAAACTAAAAATGGGCTACAAAGGAAAGCAACATTTGGATTTTCTCTGACAGTCAGGCTGCACTAAATGCAATTGTAAAGTATCAGATAACACGTAAGTTAGTCTGCAACTGACTAATAGACCTTATGAAACTGGCAAAACACAAATTAATCTTGGGTGGGTGCCTGACATAAGGGAATTTTACACAACAAAAAAGCAGAAATCCTTGCAAGAAAAGGATCCGCTCAAACATTTACTGGACTTGACATACCCTTAAAGAACCACTACTGAGTGGATTAACCATAACCACCAGTTGTAATGGGTTCAAACAGTACATCCTCCTCAGTAGATGTGAAATAAACCTGATGAGACGCAGATTATGGAAACACTGACATACAATGGGAATCTTTAGATAGCTACCCGGCTATGTAAACTGCCACCTCTCATATAATCTTCAAATATGAAGCACTGGGTAGGAAAGTATATCAACTTTTGGGTCTGATAAACCCAAATGATGATTTTCTTAAGGAAAACTTGCAGGTTCACAATAGCCTGTGAACGGTAACCAAAACAGGAGTGCATTCATATTGATCACAAAGTGCAAAGTCAATTTTGTGCATTGGGGTTTCATTTGTTTTTAATGACCAATGCTATATTTTTCACCTGCTTCCAATTCAGCCAATATAATACAGTACATTTGATTCCTCTAGTCGTACCAAGTTACCATTCCCTTAATATTCCCCTCCTGATATCCCTAAAGGCAATAATTTCATTACAATCAGCTATGCAGATGATACCACAGCACTCTGTTGGAATGAAAACTTAAACTCTTTGGCTAATACCATAAAATCTAGTACCCATTCATTAATACGTTTTTTTTGAATCTAATAAAGTAAATGAAGAAAAATCCAAGGTCATGATATTTAGTCTAGGTGGTAGAGATGAAGTAAAAGAATTTCCCGGAGATAGACTTACTCTGACCATATCCCATCCCTTGCTAAGTTTAAAAATTGACAATAGGCTATCCTGGTCAGAACAAGTTAATAATGTTTGTAATAAAGTTAGTATATATATATATTTATTTAGATTTATGAGGAGGTATTTGAATGATCACACCATGAAAATTATGTATTATGGCTTATTTTTCCACAACTCAGCTACTGTTTGGAAGTTTGGGGTGGAACTGTACAGGTACATATGAATAGAATATTTATATTACAGAAAAAATCTATAAGAATTATGTTCAATATTAAAAGATTAGAAAACATGTAGAAATGTATTTATTAAGGAAAACATTGTAACTCTTGTTTCATTATATGCTTATCAAACAATACTCTTAACTGTAAATAGCTCTAACAAATTGTGATGTATAACACCAGACATAGTATGGACTTTGATAGAGTAGCTGTGAATAAAAAGAAAGTCAATACTGATCCTTATGTATACTTTATAATAAGCTTCCTTTACAAATTAAGTCCTATAGAAAGAATTGTTTTAAAAGAAATCTAAAGAAGTATCTCATTCACAAATCTTTGTGTAATATTGATGAATTGTAAACCTCCTTAATCAATGTAAATACTGTAATTAGCTCATGACAATGTCAGATGTTCTGTGTGAACCTATTGACAGTAATAAAACTTACATTCCTTTATTTAATGGCATACATCAAAGCTGTTTGTTAATTTCCACTGGTTTTTGAGACAATGGCCAGTTTTGAGTTGCATATAAACAAACTACTGCTGCTAGAAGAGTCAACACTCGGTGGATCTGAGGTTAGGAAGCATGTATACTACTAATTTATTCCACTTTCATTTTTCAGCTTGTGACTATAGAGAGCTCTGCTGGATGTTTCATGTCACGGCTGCCTACAATGAAGTGTCTAATATGCACAATACGGATCTAATTTCCTATGCCCAGAAGTGACAACATTAAAACTTGGCCAAGTCTTCTTTGCTGTTACCAGGCCCGTCGACTTCTCCCATCAGAATATATGTGCAAGTTACTTAACTTTGTCGTGAACCAGCCTTTATTTAATAAACTGTTCTCCCTAATTAAAGGGACATGACAATTTAACTGAAACAATAGTGATAGGAGGTAATACAACAAACGCTTAGTTTCAGTGTTAAGGGCAATTACATCCCAACTCCCTCACTACAATAGTCAAGTCAAGAACACAAACAGATGTAAGCCACAATTACAGAAAACAGACAACTTTACGGAATGTGCTATTTGTAGGAAACTGCACAAGTTTTCTTTAATAATGAAATGCCAACATTAAACAAAGTCTTAAATTCTATCAACAATGATTCTACACATGGCTTCTTTTAAGTGATCCAACTTTCATAAATTATTGCTAGAAATTGCATTCAGGCTTGTGAAGAGAAATGAAATGAACATTATTGATGGAAATAGAAATAAATCCAAAGTGGCAGTTTTCAAAAACGGAAACAAATTGAGAAAATAAGAAATATGGATCCTGGGTGGACAAAAACTAGAGGTAGTTAAAGATTTTGAATAATAACGGAGAATGGAGAGCTCACAGTAAGAAGCTGTTAGCTATCCCATGACAGGGATAAGAATATGTAAATATAAACTAGAGATGTCGACTAAATGGCTGGAGAGAATGTATGAGTCATTGGTAGAATCAGGAATGCTTTATATGGTAGAAATCTGGGGGGGAGGGGGGGCTAATTAAATAAGAAAATTGATCAGATGTATAAAATGTTTTGCAAGGAATCACTCGGACTGACTAGAGCAACAGCATGGGAGGTTGTACAACTAGGTAGAACTAAGGAAAAGTATAATAATAGAAAGAGTTTTAAAATTTTCCTTTCGGTGTGTAACAAGAGAGGAAGGAGAAATTTTAAGAATATGCATGGTGCTGCAAAAGAGTTGACAAGCATGAACAGTTGGTGGAAAGAAATGGAAAAAACGATGGAAATAATAGATATGGGGGATAAATGGTTTTGGAAGGTAGTAAGAAGCAGAAATGAAGATAAGAGAAATGGGGAAGGGAGACATACAATGACTACTGTAACAGGCAAGAAAGGCAATGTATATTGAGAGGCAAGGGAAGAGGAATACGCGAGCTGTGCGGAGGAAGGGAAAGTTGGTTGGCATCTAATGTTGCACACTTGGCAATGAAGCCATTCACTCTCTAGCACTCCAGATAGGTTGGTGTGTTGAACAAAAGCTGGGCGATCGAGTAGGTGGTTTCTCTCCGTGTCTTCTAGGACATATAGGAGGTTCTGCTATGCCAATCCCGTGTAGATGTTTGTTAATAATCAAAACTGCTACAGAGCATTTTATTGGTAGTGTAGTAATTCTACATTTTCCTCTTGCGTTCCTTTTGTTAGTGATACATATTGTTTAATTTTTGTATTGTATGTTGATGTAATTATTGTTTTGATAGTGATAAGACAGTGAACCAGATGATTTAGATGTAATGTTACTGCCTTCCTTGGTCAGAAAATCAGCTGTTTCGTTACCATGTATTCCACAGTGTGCTGATACTCTTTTACTTAAATAAGGCGGAAGGGATAGTACAGAGCATTATATGACGGAATGTAAAGAAATAAAGGTTGGGTGTGTGAAAAGAAACAGAAAATATGGATAGAAAGATAGTAACTTTCAAAATGTTGACAAGAAAAGAAAATCAAAGCCATGGGGCAGTTTTTAAGGAAGGTAAAAATGGTCTAGAAAAGTAAGAGATGTGACAAGGAATGAGCCGCTCAAGGCCTGGGAGCCAGCAATCTGAGTGTGGTCAATAGGAAGCTAAGCACCAGATAATTTGTACACAAGGTGTATAAGTAGGGGAAATTTTATATTGTATAAAATTCTAAATAAACTGTAAAATAAATTCAATTCAACTCAAACAATTGACAGAAAAAATTACATCTCTTCGCAATAGTGATGCAGCTATGGATTAACGAGAGTTTTATTTTAGTTATCTCGTATATAATCTTTTACTCAACTTTAAGTTTATTATTATTATTGAAGGGTCCATGTGGGATTTGTTTATGTGTCAGAGCTGACGTTACCTTCAGTAATGGATCTGCATACTGCAGGAACCATCCGGCCACAGCATGCCCTGCCTCATGGTAGGCCACAGTCTTCTTCTCCTCAGGTTGCAACACGTTAGTTTTCTTCTCCATACCTGCGACCACTCTCTCTATGGCTTGTTCAAAGTTCTGCATGGAGATGTTATCATTGAGGTCGCGGGCTGCTATCAGAGCTGCCTCGTTGCACACGTTAGCTATGTCCGCACCTGTCACCACATCATAAAACTCAATTAACCCATATCTTATCTCAAATATCTTTCATTTTATGAGAACAAAGTTTTATTCTGATGTAAAACTGCCAGGTTATGTCTAAGAGCATAAACATTAAATTTTATTTCAATTTATACAGCAGATGCACAACACGTGTGCTGCTCATCACCTCTAAGTTAATTACAAATATTTCCTATTTAATTTGATACATATTTTATCACATATATTTACATATATTTTTAAAAATGTTACTGCACCTCGAATTTTGTACTGTAAATTGTGCATCACTTCAAAAGAGAAGAAGGGGAAGGAGGAAGAAAGAACTTGACTCCTGCACACATACAAGTAAACTTCAGTCCATCTTTTAGGATTAGTGTTAAGTATGGCAGCTAGACCTGACACTAGTCGAGTTGCTTATACATGAAGTGTTATGTTAGGTTTTCCATGCAACTCCAGCATAAGTCTTTAATCACATTAGTGAAGCAATAGCGTTTTATTTGTGCAGTATAAAAATAGGATTCGTCACAATCATGTTTTTACTGTGCCATGTAAACTATAACTACATTACAACATATTATATTCAGGGCTATTCTGTAACTCTGTTGTTAAGAAGGAAATCACAATTATTTGTTAAGCTTAAAGAACCGCTCTTAACAAATGTGCCGTTATTTGTCATTCTGTAACTTGTTTATTATCGCAATATTTATTTTCTCGCAGTTCGTTAGACCACTGGAGTGATTAATCCAAAATTTGTGTCCTCTATGATAGCGTTTTGTTTCACACAATGCCAGCACTGGAATATCGACTACCGAGTACTTTTGATAATTTTCCTTGCCGAGATGGAGACAAAACGTACTTGAAAACGTCATATGAAAAATATAAAATATGTGTGGATTTTTAAAATTTGCACCCATTACTTAGAACAGCAATGACCCCAAATTATATTTTCTTTTATGGGGAAAACTTACCCAGCTGTGACAGTGGCCCCATAAAATAGTTTAATTTTAGATTAGGAAAGACAGAAAAAAGAAATAGAAGTGCAGTTTCATATTGTTTTGATGCAAGTTTCACTAATTCGTATCAACCCACAATTATTGCTTCATTTTCTTTATAGTTATTGGCTTTAATTATACTTTTTAAACATGTCTTGCAGTTTTTTTCACAAAGTTTACTGTATACTATCAAGCATAAGTAACTATTTATTCTTTTATTCATGATTTGGCAATGTTCAGGTTTAGCTCAGTACTGAGCACATGTTCTTGCATCTTAAGGTTTGAATGAAATCATTATTCATATCTGATAATATCCATATTATTTTACATATTCATTAAATGGAAGTTTGCAGTG
Organism: Deroplatys truncata; assembly: GCA_030765065.1. NCBI lineage: Eukaryota > Metazoa > Arthropoda > Insecta > Mantodea > Mantidae > Deroplatys > Deroplatys truncata. Next base: position 15,995,641 of record CM060981.1, read on the forward strand.
AAAACAAAGTCTAGTTTCATTAGTTGTGTATTATTTTGTCAACACAAAGTGCTGTATATCAAACACAAAGTCCACACAACTGAATACAGCTCAAAAAATCTACAAATGTCATTCAACCAATCTGCTGATAATGGGAGGTCATATCACCATTAGAAGGGCAGACAGCACAAAGAACCTACATGCTATTCGATCAAACAGCTGATGATAGGAGAATGTCTCTTTGAAACATTGCCCTATTTTAAACAAGTGGAACAACTGTATTCAAGTATTAGAAGTGAATTTGGGACATGTTTGCTTCACTATGTGACCTGCAGCCAGATGAGATGGAAGCAAAAGCTTCTGAAACATGTCCTGTACAAAGTGAAGCAAACATGTCCCAAATTCAACTCCTAATGCTTAAATACCGAATTCTGCCTTCAGTATCACAAAGCTTCTAAAAAATTAATGGAACAACAGTGCTGTTGGTTAACAGTTTTTAATGTGTCAGGTCATGCTCCACTGTATGAAATACTTCATTTTATCAAATTGAGGTTAGGTTTGCTTTGTCTCATTCCTACTCCCAGACAATTGTGAAACAAGCTTTACACTTGCAATGTGATCAGAATTACATGTTTTTATGTAAAAACTGTCATGATTACTTAAGTATTCATCGCAACTTGGGAAAAGTAATAAGATACCAAGTTTCATTAAAAACGCGATTCAGGTTTAAAGGTACCATCCAGTAGAGATACAGACCAGTGAAGCCAGGAGTCAATGCAGCCATCTTCCTTGCTAGGTCGTTCTTATCCAAGCTTGTCTTGAGAGGCTGCAAGTGAACTTTAAATATGGAAGCTCTGCCTTTAATGTCTGGTGCTGGAACAAATATCTGTCTATCAAATCTGCCAGGTCGTAGCAACGCCTTGTCCAGGATGTCCACTCTGTTGGTGGCAGCCAACACTACCACATTTGTTGTTGTGTTGAAACCTGAAACACAACACCAGGGATACCATAACTATCTCTGTAAATGCAGTTTCCAGACAGCTGGTAGATTTTCATATCAACCTCATAATTCACTTGTCCTCTCCTCACTACTGCAGCACTCCAACAGGTGGTCACACAGCAGCAATAGAACCGTGCTAACTCATCCTTGTCCACTATTTCCGCCTGGGTTACATACATACTTGCTAATTTTTACAGCTTGCCTGTAAAGACATGGGAGTGGACACTTTTTATGACTTTACAGCAATGGATGCCTTTTTTACGGTTTTCTGGGCTAATCAAAGTGTTGTAGATTTTCATCACGGGCATGACAGAACATTAATTTTGTTTAATGATAGTAACGTAAGGCTTCTCGCTAACTTGGGATTACACATGGCTATGATAGGCTGCAGCTCCCTCTTCTCTCGGCTGCAATAAAATGCAATGTGTGTGTGTGTGTGTACTTTGTTTTGTGGAATTTAAAATTTGATTGCACCACTAGTGACCTTAAGTAACCAGCAATAAGTGATCACAAACATTCAGTAATGGACGATGTTAATTGTAAAGTCAACTCACTCACGTAAACTGTTTATCTTACTCACATTCTATAAGTGCAAGACATAAGTTTCCCATTTTTTGTGAAGCTTTTGTTTATAGTAGATTTTGTGAAGCAAAAAATATGGACAAGAAATCTGTGGAGATCTTAGGGTGTTCTTTGCTTTAATACATGTGTATTGTGGCACCAGAAAGAATTTCATCAAGAAGCAGTACTACCAGGCCTTCAGGGATTCTTATGAAATGGAATTTGACACATTAACATGAAATGTTACATACCATCCATTTCAACCAGCAGTTGATTTAAAGTATTCTCCTGCTCAGAATGTCCCCCAAAACTCCTTCCACCTCGTTTTCTGCCCACGGCATCAATTTCATCAATAAATAATATACAGGGGGCATGCTTCCGTGCCATGGCAAACATGTCCCTAACCTGGAATATGAGAACAGTGTAACGATATAATACAGTCACGTCTTTAAAATGCACATCAATGTTGAGTATGGTTATGTTTGTATTTGAAATTATCTCTGTTTTCTACTAACAGTCAAAAAGGATTGCAGGATGGGAAATATGTGAATTGTTTGGGAGAGAAGGATTTGCATGGATGCAATCAGGAACGCTGTTTTTATAGGAGGTTTCTGGGACAAAAAAAGGGAAGGGTGTGTGAATGGGATTGCACAGAGCGCCAAAAGACTACGAACCGGCTGCTCAGTGTTTTTCCTGTCTGCATCCTCGGCACTCGTTGCCGTCTGCCGCTATCATACAAAAGGCTCGGATGAAACCATACAACATTTTTAAAACTACTTTTAAAGGCTTTACTTACCAACTTTATGAAAGGAGATGCTGAAACTGGCCACCGTCATTGTCCATACAATTTTGACAGGTGACTATCCATCAGTCGCCGTAGTTCACGTTGAGAAATGCTGGCAATTTCCTGGCGGATATTTTGTTTTAATTCTTCCAGGGTATGTGGGTTTGTCTTATACACTTTATGTTTTAAGTTACCCCAGAGATAGAAATCCCATGCAGTTAGTTTGGCAGACTGAGGGGGGCCACAAATCTCTATTAATAATTTGTCCTCAAACACACTTCTCATCAAAATATTGGCCATATGAACTTTTGCAGAGTCTTGTTGAAAAAAGGCAAAATTACACTCCCTGTCTGTTCATTTTCTAAAAAAAGGGGGGATGGCAAAATTGTATTCACATATGTACGGGTGGCAACTGTTGACTCAAAAAAAAATTCGCCCTATAACTCTTTCTCCGCTCATGGTGCATCATAAAGCAATTTTTTCCTCATGAAGTGGTACTTCATGAACAATATTAGGTTTGTCAAAGCTCCAATAACAATTATTTTGTGTACACACATATCCATGAAGGTGGAACCAAGTCTCGTCCATGAAAAATATTAAATATGGATCTATTTTGCCATTGGGTGGCGAAAACGCCTTCCTTCCGCGAGTCACCAAATATGCAACATGCACACCACTCAGCAGCACATGGAAAACAAATGAATAGAGGGCTAGAAAAGCAGTTGCGCCTGCGAGTCACAGTGCCTCACGAGTCGCGCTTTCGCCACCACTGGGGTACACTATTGAGACTCCACTCACAAAATGTCAGCCTAATTACAGGATCACCTGATTGAAGAGCCACAGTTATTTTATATGCTTTTAACTTCAACAATTTGGTAGATCTTCGCGCAGAGCCATAGAAATGGCTGCCTGTTGTGAAAGACGCCCAAGTGATTTTTGGGGGGAATTCTCCAAATGATGATGGATGTAGTCTAATGTTTCTTCAGTAAGAACCTACACCGTCTTTTAGAACACTTCAGGGATTGTTCTACGGCCTGGAACTTTTACACCTGGAAATCTTTCTGCAAATCGTACTTTCACTTGGCGAGCTGACTGAGTTAACACATACGAGTCTTAAATAAATACATGCTGTGCAGTAAAAAACATACACTAAGCCATAATATACTCTGCGGCTAAGTACAGTGCAAAATAATAAATAACTTGTAATAACTGAACTACATCACATCACCATCAACTCAATACTGTACTTCATACTGCAGAGCAAAACCATGTCAACAGCGTGACCTTGTTTATAGCAGCATGCCCAGTGGAAAAACACAGCGCAGCCGGTTCAAAGTTTCTTGCTCTCCCGTTATGTAGATGGATGTATTAGAAATTTAGGATAAACAGTTTAGTTGTAATTGTAAAAAAGTTTGTTGTTTTTTTTATGTTTGCATATTGATGAAATTGCATTATGGGTGTAAATAAACCTGAAATATTCTTTTGTGCTTAGATGTACAAAGTTAAAAATCAGCCAGTATCTTGGGAGTGTCATGAATGAAACACACCTATTACTAGTAAATGTACAGAATGACCCATCTCATTGCTTAGCGTTAAGTTACCAGTCTGTAACTCTGCCACACTCAAAAGCTGTTGCTAGTTTACACAGGACCATGAAAACACAATCTCCCTCCTGGCAATGTTTACAGAAATGAGGAAATTAACAGCACTACTCTTATTAAAGGTGGCCATATCCTCACCAAATATACAGCAGAGGTACAATATGATATGTACTGTTTTAAGTGTATTTATATGCTAAATTCTAAAATTTCATGATTTTGTTATGTTGTTTTTTTACCAATATCTCAGTATCTGGTTCCCTTAAGTTGGGAAGTTGTATAATAAATGCCACAGTCAGGACTTGAAATACAGATAATGGTACCGAAGATCAATATTGAGAATCAATTTTTTAAATTTGATTCAACTTTGCAATGCACATTTTATCTTCTGTGGCAATAATATTTACATGCAACCACAATAACACACTTTTCTATCACAAAGAAGTAAAGTATTCTATAAGACTGACCCTTGATGGGCCAACTCCCACAAACATCTCAAGGAACTCCGAACCTGAGACTGTTATGAAGGGTACATTAGCCTCCCCGGCTGTCGCCTTCGCTAACAAGGTCTTCCCGGTTCCAGGAGGCCCTGCAAACATGGAGGAAATATGATATACACAACTGATAATTGTTGGTCTTAAGGCTGGTTCACATAACCAACAACAGCAACCAAATGAGAACGACAAAGTTAGAACACAATTATTATATTCTGAGCATTCACATTTAACACAAAGTTTTACCAGCAATGCATATTAGACTCTTTACTGTAGAATTTATTCAAGGCGGACATGACATGAAACAGCTGCTGGAGCTATCTCTAGTTGCAAACTCAGAAAATGAAACAGCAAAAATCTGATTTGTTACATTCACATGACCTTTTCTACCCTATATCGCTTATTAGTGGGTATACAAATTATTCTTAAGAAACTTTGTTTTCCTATCTACTTCTTTTTAATCAAGAAAAACCTTTCCGGAAATGCCTGCATTACACATTTCATTATAGATACAAAGAGAACAGCGACAGTCAAATGTTTAACAACTGGACGCTATATGCTGGCCTTAAAATTCCATACTGTTTCCATGACATCACAAGAAACAAATGAATGTTGACAAGAGTTTAAAAGAATGTCTAAGTATTCAATTGTTTGTCATGTAAATATCTTTAATATATGGCATTTTAATCATAATCAATAGAGAAATTTTTAGAAAATAAAAAATTTTAAAAAATGTTTCATGTAAAGGGTAGTTTGGGGTGGGGGATTTTTTTGAAAATCTTTGTGTCGCATCTTTGGAAGGTACTGAGCTTAGATACTAAGTTTGGTATTTATCTCTCTTTTCATGTTTGAGTTACACTGTTCACAGGTACAGGCACAAGCACAGATGCACATTTTACTAAAAATGCTTTTTTTTGGATTCAAATGCCTCAAAACATGTATTATTTCCAGTGAATGGCATTCAATTTTTCGGTGAAATGCAATACCTTCTCTACCTACTATATATATAGAGAAAGTAAACTTATCATTGGTCAGTGACAAACAAATGACAGCTTAGTGCTCAAAATCAACTTTCCACTTTGCTGTTGATGTGTGTTGTTACTGGGGCATTGTGAAGCAAAATGTTGTATGCTGTCTGTTCTGATTCCCATTAAGTTTTCCATTGTTGGTCATTGTGAACAGCCTTTACAATGAACTTACATTTTCATCTAAATATTGCATACTGTTTCGGAACATGATCTCATGTCAATTATTAATATAATTAATGGAATAAATATATCAATTCTATTGTAAAAATGCAACAGTATTCTTATTATGTATTTATTTTATTTCCTAGAGAAATGCTACATAAAATAATAATTTCTAGCATCACCCCTGAAAGAGAAATGTTTCTTCATAAAAAAATGTAGATGGTATACATATATAGAGAAGCTAGTATTATTAAATAATAATGATAAAAGTTCCCACATTACTTACTTTTTGAAAGTGAAAGGTAAATTTATTATACAAATTCTTTGGTAGTTAATACTCAAACTGTAAATGAGAAGAAAGAATATTGCACTACACTAATATTGTGACTGTCACTTCACTAAGTTCTCAGTCTCCTCATTATATCTGACGATAGCATTTCCACTGTTTACACTGGTGAGAGTGCTACTTATCTTTGTTTATCTCACCTCACAATAACCTTGGGCTATAACTGCTACGTCACAATATTTATAAACAAATGCTAATACAATAAATTTAAAGTAGGAAAAAATAATTTTCACTATGGGAATTCTTTCCTAATAAAGCTTTTGATTTAAAAATTGTGTACTGCTGAAAATTGGATTATTTTTTATAATACACCGTATAACCTGGATCAACATTAATAGTTAAAGTTCTATGTTTCAGTGTAAAAAAGAAAACAAAATTAATGTGTTACATTTGCAAACTTTCTCTACCCAATATCAATATCTTTTTTTTTTTCTTTTTTTTAATCTCTTGTACAAACAATCAAGACGAATGTTTACAGAAATGATTTCATTGTAGATTCAAGACAGTGATAGTCATATCTTTAAATAGCTAGATAAAACTAAACTCCCTCCACGGTGCAACAGCCCGTTGCTGGGCCAAGGCCTGCTGCATCCCACAACAACCGTCATGAGTAGGGTGCAGTACTGGAGGGTGGGATGTGCTCAGTGCCCTAGGTCCCTCCCAGCGGCCTCCTTAACCTGGAGCCACTACTTTTCAATCAAGTAGCTCTTCAATTGACCCCTCAGGGACCTAAAGACACTGAATGTACCCTGGGCCAGGTCTCCCAGCAAGAGAAAATCCCCACGCCGGTACCGGGAATCAAACCCAGGTCTCCCACTTAGTAAGCAGCAGCACTACCACCGCATTAAGGAGACAACTTATCTTTAAATAGCAGGTCACTGAAATTCCAATCTTTGCACGACATCACCGAAACAAAAGAATTTATAACAAAAGTATTGGAAAATTTAAACCAAGAGCAACAAATACAGCAGAATTTTGTTAGTACGTTTTTGCAGGGATTTGTATGTCACAGACAGGAAAATCTGCAATTTAAGAACATAATTATGTAATAAAATCTAATAATTACTACGTTTCTATGGGGAATTGAAATCAATTTGAGTACAATTGCATACTGAATACGATCCGCATTTCCATGTTAAATTCAACATGTATTGAGATCAATTTGGATACACAAAGTTCGAGAATAAATAATTCAAGCGTTTATGTTGGTCAACTTGGATTTGTGTTGGCGAACCTGTTAAAGATATGTTAGTTTGTTTCTCTGTATAATTTAAGCAGGTTCTGAGGTTAGTGAATGTTTTTGAGAAGAATAAATTGCAAATTATGGAAGTGACAAAAGTGGCTTTGCTGTGCATTTTGTTACACATGTGATAACAATTTAAAACCAAAATGACAAGTACAGTAGAAGATAGTATCTTTGACGTAAATAAGATTTAAATACGGTAGGCATTTCCATGCAATAAATTTCGATCTGATCCTATACTCTAAGAGGAAAGTTCTGTTTTTGCATTCTTTCCTTCTTCAACAGCAGTTTTAATTAGTTTATATTTGCTAACAATTGTGTTCAAGGTTGACGGAGGAATGTTTAACTTCTGTGCTATATCCATGCATTTCATATTTGCAATGCGATCTACTACTTCAAGGATTTTCAGTTTTTTCACTGTTGGTTATTTGCCACACTTACTTTTTCTCATTGCAAACGAAAAGTTAAAATACAATCTACGTATGTTTGATTAACACTCAACCGTAGAAACTATCATTGGTGTTTACCACGCCAAGCAGTGCCAAGCCCACACAAATATGTACATACATGCATGTCATTGGCTGCCAGTCTCCACCCTATGGCCAAGGATTAATCAAAGTGGTGAATGAGGACATCAAACTTTGAATGTGTTAAGTGCCTACTCTCACTGGACCAACCAAGGATTAGCCAAAACAGCAAATGAGGATGTCAAACTTCAAACAGTAAGCGGGAGAGAGACAACGTACTAAACAAACATTATTTATTACATTTGATGCCAGAACTTTTATAATTCAACATAATACATGGGAAAATGTGTTAGTGAGGAACGTGCTAACAAGATTCCACTGTATCTCCAAAATGGTTTATGTCACAAAAAGTTTTGCATATCAATATTATATTTCAACGAGGGTTACATTTCTTGTGTAGTAAGGTTTTGTCTATCTCTTACGGTTTACCAGTTATACAAAAGTCATTCAGAATGAAGAGCACTTCACAGGCTATTCCCAGAAAATTCAAGATATACATTTAAAATAGAGAGTTGAGGGTTGTTACACTACATCACTATGATATTCTTACTTGAACGCGTTTCGGGAGACGGCTTGTTCCCATCGTCAGCATTTTCTCTCAACTGATTTTTGCCGGTCATCGTCTGGGGGATGTGTGTGGTTTGTGATGTTATATGTTGATGACAGGGTGATGTTATATTTCTTGGACACATCATAAATTTCAAAGGATTTTCACATAAGCGACGACTATGAATTTGACCCTTAATACTAAGATTGGTATATGTATATCCATTAATTTTTACTTTGTCTGCTACATACTTACAGTAAAGAGGGGAAGTACTGTATTCCACCCAAAAATTCATAAACAAGATTTTACCACAAATATCTGTTTTGAGGCCCCTGAACCAAAGAAAGAGTTTTTAGAAAAAGGTTCATATGTTTATGTTAAATTAAATTAAATAGAGTTTTAATTATGGATGCTCTTTAACTACTACAGTCCTTAGCGTCCCATTCTATGTTGGACGTAAAAGAAATTTTGCTCAGAGGCCTCTTTATCAGGCTTGAGGTTCTTTTATGTGTCGTAAATCAGGTTAGCATGGTAACCAGTACATCACGGAGGACGACATATGGGTATGAACAGCATAACTCAGTTAAGGGAGGTTCACAACAACCAAATGGTAACCAGAACAAGAACAACAAAGTTTTCCCAGGCCCCGGGAATGGGAAAGAAGACTTGGCCAAGTTTTAACTTTCTTTTTGTTGCTCCTGGGCATGGCATATTAAATCCATTTTGTGCATATAAGACTCTTCACTGTAGAGATTATTCTGGGTGGCCATGACATGAAACAGCTGACAGTGCTCTCTCTAGTCGCAAGCTGTGAACATGAAACTGGAAGAGATTCTAGCATATATGCTTCCTAACCTCAGATTCTGACATCTGCAGACAGAAGTCATCTGTAGTTTGTTTATATGCAACTCAAAACTGACTATTGTCTCAAAAAAAATAGCAAAAACTACAAAGAACAGCAAAAACCAGTAGAAGTTAACAATGAACAACCAAGAGTTTGTGATTGACATCTATTCCTGTTCTCGGGCTACAGGGAACCAAAATCTTGTGTTCTGCTTTGCTTCCCTTTCTCAAATCCGTTTTGGTTGCTTCTCAGGCTATTGTGAACCAGTTAAGATGAAGCTTGCTATTTAAGTTCAGGACCTTCCAAGGATGTGACAAAGATTTTAAAGAAAATCCTCCGTCCTAAACTACCCTTCACATGTAACATTTTTTGTTATTTTTTATTTTCTCAAATATGGCTCAAAAAATTTTGATTAAAATGCCATATGTTTAAGCTATTTTCATAAAGTCCATAACTGGTAAACCTTAAGAGGCACACAGAGACGTAAATCTCATTAAAGCTCACAGCTTATGACGAAAGCTTTTATGGCATTAACCATTTCTGAGATATGTTTGTTACTGGTGTGAATTTTCAAATACTTTACTTTTCTCAACTACAAATCGATATTTTGTTTTCCTTTCTTATGTTCATACAAAGAGGACAGAACTTTAAGCAACTACATAGCGACCAGTTTTGAAAAGAAAATTTTTTTTAACACTTTAGCCTACTGTATTCTTCTTATAGCTACAACAAAACATGTAATAAGGTTTACCTGCATTAACAGAAGAGTAAGCTTTTGTAAGAGTAGTTTGTACAAGAGTGAGTAGAGAAAGCCATGTGAGTGCAACATATAAGATTTTTTTTCAGTTTTGCTGCTGACAGAGACACATAGATTTTGTTTCTAAAAACTTTATTTTTTTTTTTATTCATGGGACCTCAAAGCTTTTATCTCTGTGAAATCTCAATATCAAAATTTTGGGTGGAATGCAATACTTCCTTGAAGTAAAGGTAGTAATCTCAGTGCGTTTACCTGTTAACATGGCTCCTTTAGGAATTTTAGCTCCTAAATCAATATACTGCTGTGGATTTTTTAAAAAGTTTACAAACTCCATAATTTCCAGCTTTGCCTCTTCACAGCCTGCAACATCCCTGTGAAAGCAAAACAGTCATGTGTAAAAGATAGTCTCGTACTTACATTAACTGAGTGAGTGAGTGTACACAAAAATGTGTTAACCAACAGAGAAAAGTGAACCTTGCAAATGCCAACTACAGATTCTAGACACACAGGCTTCTTACACTGTTACACCATCTATGTGGTCAAGTTAGCCTAATTTTGTTATAACAAAACAAAATGGCACATTTTCACTAAACTGTCATAAAATTACAAGCTTTGTATCTTATCACACAGATTTACTTAAGAGGAGTAGGACCGTACCTATCCATAGAACTCCACCAACATGCGATACAAGATTACACCAATTTAACCAAACTCTGCATCACAGATAACCTTTTCATTTTCAACAGTGAGATACATGAGGATGATACTGAAAAATTTTAGAAACCAGCATGTTTCTAAAAGCAAATCAAATCTGTTTACATTTGAAAGCTACTTTCTAATGTTTAATGAGTTGATTGCTGTGTAGTTTGATTGATTTGCTCCAATAGTTTATTAATTATCATCATTTAAACATTTTGTGTTCACTGAAAAATTAATTTGAGTAGAGAACATTTCCAGGACATAATTTTTTTATTTTAGATCATCATTAATGCCTAAACAATGTGAAGATCAGCTTAGAAATGCACTTGATGAAGAAGGCTCATCTAAGGCAACAATTTATAATTGGTACAGCAAGTTGAAAAGAGATGTTTTTTTCTTAGTGGTAATTTCGTGAAGGTCACCCAAGAACTGCTTTTACTGATGAAAATATTGTTGCATTGAAGCAATGCTTGAAGAAGGTCAATGGGCATCTTATGAATTTATTCGGGTGGCATTGGTATGAGTCAAATCCAAAACATTTTACATCAACAGTTAGATGTGAGAAAACTTTGTTGTTGATGGATTCCATATAAACTGATTCCAGTCTAAAACAACACACTGATTGGTGCAGAAAAATTCCAAAGTGGCAGCACTTCAAATTTGATTTGGAATATCATTACTGGTGATGAATGTTGGATTTATTGTTATGATTCTGAAAACAAAAATCAATCAGATCAATGGGTCTTCCTAAGCCAATGAATTTGCAGTACTGGTAAGAAGATGGTTGATAGTTTTTATCCTAAAAAGAGACATATTGCTGCTATAGCATTAGAAGCCCCACATACTGTCGATACTGCTGATGGGCACACAAATGTGTCTTTACTGCTTGTTTTTTAAAATGTTTGTGAAAAAAGGCCAAAAGGAAAAATAATGTTACATCACGACAATGCATCGTCGCATACAGCAAAAGTAACAACCGATGCCCTAAAGGTCAGCACCATGAACCCTCCACCATACAGTCCTGAACTAGTGCCTTGTGTTTTCTTTTTGTTTCCCAAAATTAAAGATAAAATGCGTGGAATCACTTTTTTGTCATCAGGTGAAGCAGTGGAACATTATAAAAACCTGTTTCTGAAGTGTCTCAGGAAGAGTGGCATCATTGCTTTAAGTACTGGTTTCATCAAATGCAAAAATGTACTGATGTTAAAGGGGAATATTTTGAAAAACAATAAAATCATTTACATTGTTTCATTTTCTACAAATTTTCAGTGTCATCTTAGTATTAACAAAGAAATGGGAAACCTTCTATCACCATTTTTAGCTGATCTGTTTACGAGTGACCTGGAAATGAAGGTTACAAAGCCCTTCCTATAGATCTTCCAGATGTGGTACTGTTATGTGAACGACATATTTGCCATCATTCCACAAAAACATATTGAAATTACTGAACCTTAAAGAAACAACTATCAAGTTTACAACCGCAATCATAACTCCCATTCCTAGACCCCAAAATCCAGAAATGCACAGAAGTCTCACATTTGGCATATATAGAAAACCCACACACACAGCCAACAGTTACAACTTAAGTCACACCAGTTTGCGCCTTCAACAGTTTTTTTTGTTGTTCTCTGTGGTGCATTTTCTCAGACTTTAGCTAAACTGGGTCAAAATATCAAAATTGCACTAAATGAAACCACGTGTTGTATTGTTTAAAAAGTGATGGTTGGCCCATTTTTGAGAACACCCATTGAATTTCTTTATAATCTTTACACTTACTTGAATCTTACGCCAATGTCACTTGAGTTTATTAATTTAGCGGTTGATTCCATAACACCGCCAAATAGGCCCCCTCCCTTACGGCCACCACGTGCCCCCATTATCTCCGCTGAGCGACGCATCATGTAAATTAGAAAACCTGCAACAAATGTAATAAAAAATTATAAGTTGATTTCAACTTAAAATACATAGGAATATGTACAATTTCATTCTCTCTCATGTAAATGTATTTGTGTACAATATGGTTTCCAGGCTGTGGTCTAACTGAAAAAGTTTATCCAGTTGGACCATGGCACACAAGTCTCAGAAAATGTTACCTTACCACACCGACACTGGTCATGTATGTCTTTGCCCTTTGCTAAATGTGTTTGTTTTTAAGTGTCTTATCATTTGTGTACACATTAAAAAAGATAGCTATTTCTCTGTTTGTATTCGTGCTTTATTGGTTACTGTTCTCGGCTGTTGTTAACCAGCGTTAAATCACTCACATTGTTTCCCAGTAAACCACAAGGAGATCTCAAATCATATTTGAGATGACATATCCCAATGGTGACTTACAAGTCATAAGTTGTTTAAGTCCTGGACTTTATAGGTAACCTCTATTAGGTCACTCGATGAATGTGGCATTGAATTTTTCAGTCCGATTCTACCTTTCAGCCCTCGTCCTACAAACGCCCAAGTGTGAAGAAACAATTAATTATTTTCTAAGAGTAGTTTACAAAAGAGTGAGTGAGAAAGTCATGTAAATCTAACAGTGAGGATTCTTTTTAGAAAATATGGTACTCTGAGACTTGAAATGGTTGAGTATAAAATAATAGTAGCACTACAGTTTTACCTACAACCCTTTAGTTGTTGCAACGTGCAGTTTCAAACATCTGCATTCATTTGTTTACAAACTGAGATTTACCCTGAAAATGGATCAAATGCCATGCATTAAATATTTTGTATTAAAAATAAAATGTGGATTTGGAAGATTGTTCACATCATTTTCTACGGTTAAGAAGTGCGCTACAGATCAAAGGCTAGTTCACAACAACCAGAACAATAAAGTTTAAATACATGTATTTTAATGGGAGCATTCACAATCAATGAGAAGCTTTCCCGGGCCCCGGGAACAGGAAAGAAGACTTGACTCATTCTCGTTCCTGAGCATGGCATAATTAGACTGTTCATTGAAGAGGTTATTCTAGGTGGCCATGACATGAAACAGCTGCTAGTCGCAAGCTGGAAACATGAAAATCGAACAAAGTGGCATGTGTGCTTCCTAACATCAAATCCTGACATCCATTGAACGTTGGTTCTTGTGGTGAAAGTGCCATCTGTAGTGTGTTTATACTGGCCATTGGCTCAAAAACAATAGCAAAAACCAGTAGAAATTAACAAAGAACAATAAAAAACTTTGATGTATGCCATTATTTTACACCAAATTGACGAGGCTTGAAACTTGTACTCATTAGTCTATAAGCTAATAAAGATTATTATTATTATTATTATTATTATTATTATTATTATTATTATTATTATTATTATTATTATTATTAAATAAAGGAATAAAAGCTTGGTACGACTAGAGGAATCAGAAACATAATGAATCTGCATTTAAATAAGGTTTACTCTATCGAATTTTGATATTGGCCAATCTGCATTATGTTGGCTGAATTGGAAGCAGGTTAAAAGAATATCATTGGTCAGTTAAAAACCAATGAAATCCTACTTCTTGTTACTGGGCTATTGTGAACCAAAATCTTGTACGCTGCATTGATTCCTGTTCTCATCTGCATTTTGGTTACCATTCTTTGGCTATTGTGAACCAGCCTTGTTTCAGTTTTGATCCAACATCCGGTTACTGCTAATGAGATCCATATTAAATAACGTATGGCTCAAGATAGGTGATCCCATCAGTTCATGTTCATGATATTTTTCACGAGTATTTACACATGACTACCATGTTAATTAACTGCCAATCAGGTGCACATCTCACAGGACATGTTCAGATGCAACTCTGCCATTTTTTGCAACATTACAATCACTGTTAACGAAACATTAATTCACCATCATATGCCAGAGATGGAGCAGCAGTCCAAACAATGGATACAAGAGGGTGAAAGCATTCCAAAGAAGGCCAAATGTGTTATTATCACTGTTTTCTGGTATGACTCGGTGTGTGGTGTTGGTAGACTACCTGGAAAAGGACAAAAGCTGCATGACTTGCACTACGACACGCACCATATTTGGATTCCAGTGAAGAAATGTCTCAGATGTGAAGATTATAAGTCACACAAACTCTTATTTTGGCACAAATCGTTTTATACTGAAGCTATAAACAAGTTGGTCCAAGTGTATAGAGTTGAAAGGCTGACTGTATTGAAAAATAAAAAAAGGTAGGGCTAAAAAAATCTTGTTTTCTTTCTTAGATTGATTGTAAATCTTCATTAAGAACATGGTTGTATCACATACCTATAATTAATAATGTTGGAAGAATTCCAGTGATACTTGCAGCCTCTAGCTCAGTCTTGTATATAACAGGAACAAAATTAGGTGGTTCCACGTTCATCTCAATTTGGGCATTTTCTAGGTTCCGTTCAAACGAGTCCACACTGCCTATGTTGAACCACAGCACACTCTGGAAGGAAAACATATCAACTACACTGGCTGCAACATTTCGGAACTCACTAAAGATCCTCCACACCCCTATTGCAACAAGAGACTTGAAAATGTTTTACATTGAGCATGTTTTAACAGAAGGCAGCGGTTTGTGACTGGTTCTGTTCGTAATGCTGCAAGCTATTATTTCTGCAAAGTCAACAATGTGCACAGATAATTGGAATAAGACCACAAGAAGTTACCTACAACTATTTATAACATAAAAGATCTTAAAGTGTTTAAAAAGAAACTTAGGTCATTGCTAAGTGTTATGCCGTGACCTGTTACAGTCTGGTTTTCTGTGCACCGTTTTGGTGGTCTGCCAATGATCTTTTCCCTCTTGGTTGAAATGATAAGATTGCATTAGGAAATCTGCTGTTGCTCATTCTACTAAAATAATTTTTCCTATTAGTTAACTCATTTTATTCTACAACAGAGTTCTCAGATATACAATTCTGTGTGATACGATTGCTAAAGTACGTAACTAATTACTAGTTTCCCTACCTATTTTTGATCCTTGAAGGGGTTTAATTGTTGTTGCGGTTGCCTCTCGTTTAGGCACCAATTTGAAGCTATTTTAGACCACATAATGGATGCCAATTTGCGGGAGATATGTTTCTAGGAGTGTTTGCCCCATGTACGGTACAAAGTATCCGTTGGCCTTCGTCCCACATTTACTATGTGTAATAACTATTTTAATGTTATTTATTTAAATATTATATATGTATGCCTCGGCTGCATCAGTAGTAATTTGTAAAGCACGTATCTCTTAGCAGAGCTGGTGTGGCTAAAGAACAAGGCTTACACAAATTATAATTGTATTGTACTTTGTTTATTAATCCTTCACACAATTAAATAACACTTCACTGCTACTGTAGAGCTGTGAGATTATTGCTAATTACACTTTTTAACATGTAAACTTTATATTATTCTCACCGTAATGAATTTTCATGTCTCACACTGAACCTGTACCAAATCAAACTGCTTTCTTGTAGCGTCTACCACTTGAATTTGTACTTTTTCTCTATTTCAAGTCTGTGATTGGCTAAGTCTACTCCAATAGAATACTTTTATTTAACTTAAAGCTTTTCTAGTTTTTGATTGGCTATTTATAAACTGTTTTAAATATTACATTATTATTGTTCCAAGAACTATTAGTAGCATTATTAAACCTTCTAATTCATTGTTGTCTCAATGTTACTTTATTGTTAGCACTTTTGGCTTTTACTTTGTAATTCTGTTTGCTATGGAAAGCAGCTTGCTTCTATTCTCACAGCTCCTACATTGTTAAACTATGTAATACATTCACATAAAATTATTATACATGTACATAATAATATAAAATAATACAATGACTGTAATATACACTTCTTATATATTATAGTATACACATATTGCTTTAAGGCGGGCTGTTATTTAAATGTTATATTATATAATTAGACTGATATCATTTAAGCTATAAAAATACTGCCTCATCCTTTAGTTGTTAAGAATATTGAGTTTAATTGTCCTTTTCATTTATTTAAGTATTATATGTATTTGTTTGCATACTGGTAAAGGCATGAAAATTTAATTTTTTCAACTATACTATACTGCTATATAGTAGGATAATGACAGGGGTTTAACAAGTTACTATTTGAAATTATATTGAGGCACTTAATATCATGTACGTGATGTAACCAGACTAGAAAAAAAGAAATATAATAACTGTCAAATGAACTGAAATTGGCACAAAATTAGTTATGCTACCTAAGTAACAGAAGGAACTTCAATCAAAAAGTTTAAGTGTGTGAATCTGTGCCTTCAGCGGGACATTTCAACATCTTCTGTGCATGGATAAGTTAATTATCATTTTTATTTACCCATTTTCACTTTCTCCCAGTCCACCAGTGTTCCCATATCCCACTTATTACACCACTGTGAAAGGACCTAAAGATCGAACTGTATATACTGGATGCACAATTGCTCCTGTTATCATTCTTTAAGAGTCGTTCCTTGGTTGCATGCAGGATCCATCGCTTCAATACAAAACCTGTTATTCAGTTTTGTTTAAATTTGTTTTATTCGCATTTCAGTTATCTTCTGTTACTGCAACACACCAAGTTGAGTTTCAAAACTTACCTAAGCCAAATTTGTTCAGAACTCAAATGGTTATGACTACTTAACCTCCCGCCCCCCTCCCGCTTTGGGGTCACCTGAAAGATGGAGTATTTTGCGACATGCCCCATGGCTGTCATTCTGCAATACCTGAGCACTGCAACAAATCATTTATTAGTATAACTTACAGATAAATGTACAAACTGTAGGATAGTTTTTACATATTGCAGTCTCATAGTGAAGACCCTTAATATTATTACTATACTTGTTTTTTGCTTGTGATCAAATTTCTCTATCATACCTTCAGTAAGTAGACCTCAAATATTGCATTCCACACAAAAGATTTCAACGGAAATACATGTTTTGAGATCCATGAATAAAAAATAATTCTTAGGGAGAGAGTGAGTGTGAGAGAGAGGGAGAGGGAGGGGATGGGAGAGAGAACAGCATAACTAAAAAACAAAGTCAATTAAATACCAAACTTGTGGTATTTAACACATTCGATTAACATCTCTCAAGAGTTGTTTAAATTCAATTCAAGTCAGCTTCTCCATTTCATAACAGTAGATGAAACATAGACTCATCACTACATGCCAGGGATGAAGGAGCAGTCCAAACAGCAGGTGGCAACACATGAAAGTGCACCAAAGAAAGCAAAAATGGTTCCATCTGCAGGAAAAGTCATGACTACGGTTTTCTGGGATTCTAATGGTGTGGTGCTCATAGACTACCTCCAGAAGGGCAGAACCATCTCTAGGGAGTATTACACTTCACTACTGGACCAATTAAAGGATGCTATTCAGGCTAAACAACTTGCAAAAAAGAGTTATCTTTTATCATGATATGTGTCTTCACACACATCTGGGATTGTTGCTGCAAAATTATTTATTTTACTGAGGATACTAAATGGTTGGACAGTCATTGAACTAAATATATTGATTTACAAAGTGAATGTGTTGGGGGAAAAAAAGAATGTATCTCTTAAATCTTGAGTTCTCTGGGTCAGACTGTAAACGTTGGAACACACCTTGTACGTAAAGATATATTGTAATGTAACGAGAAGAGAAGAATCGCTTTTTATATGAATACCATAATACATATTGGATAAATGTGAATTTGTTGTTGGCAGAGAAAGTCATGTGAGTGTATCACATCAGATTTGTTTTGGATTCTTTGGTTCAGATTTGTTACATCACATTTACTTTACTGTTTTCAATGATTTTCATCATAGTAGTTGAACTTCAGAACTGAAATGGCACTTTCGTCCTATTTTTAAGCACCTTACATGGTTACCATGACAGTGTTTTCATTAAAGATTGTGTAGTGAAACAAGGCTGCTAACCAGGCAACTTCAACACCCTTTTAACCCACTTACATTAATTTAACTGGACATTTCTTACAAGCAATATCTGGATCCTTAGCTCTGAAAATCAGTGGAAAAGAGTTATGAGCAAATAAGCACAGTACCAAAAATCAGTTTTCCAAATAAAGTGTTCCAGTATTTTTATGACTAGTTCCAAAAGTAACACTTTGAGTTTAGAGAGGACCTTATTTATATTTTATTTATTTTTTTTTTTTTTACAATTTCCTCTTAATGAGCAAAGACTGTCATGAAATGTATATACATAGGAAAACCCAAGAGAAACCCAAACAGACAAATCTGCAGTACACAACATTAAACAGGAAATAAAACTTTTAAGACACCAGTATGGGAAAAAATACACATCAGTACACAGAGTAATAAAGTTTTAAATTCTGCTGGTTGATGACATAGTGAAGCTCTCCACTAGACAACTAGATGGTAGTACAACCAACACTAAAGTAGGGGATTCCCTTCAAGACAACAGTGGACGTACAGCTGACAATGTTCCAAGTGAAAATATTTGTCATCAGTCCACTCACAATTTCAATATGTTCAACTCCTTATAATCACTTGTAATTACTTATCATGTGTTAAATGTAAATTTGAAGCAATATTTATGTCTGGTAAGGCAGCACTGCATCTTGCCAGATAATCATCATTGGTAACAGCTGTGTTAAGGCGTTTAACAAATGTTAGAAGTTGGAAAATGGCTACCGCAAGCCAAGCTGTTGATGTGAGATTGCTACAACTGACATATTTTAATGCCATTCCTATTAAAAGAGCAGTCGTACGTCATATTCAATTTGAAACCCTGCAAAAGGAGCAATTCTTAAAGCGATATAGACTGTCCAAGGGGCCATGAGCATGGTTTTATGGGAAATACGAGAGGTTAGAATACTACCAACAGAAGCATGCCTCTTTCTCCTATGCTACAATGTTAATTAGGTACTTAGATTTTATGCTAGTAACATTTTACCATTTACTTGGTGTGTGATAACGTAGGTATTACCAAAGCTACTGTTTGTGGGTTTCCAAAGTATACACTGCAATTAATAATATAATTCCCACAGGAGAGAAACAGTGGCAACATAAGATTCACGTACATGGTGACTGTGAGTCTTGCACGAGACCAAATACTTTACAACACCGTTTGTTGTATTGTAAGAATGTGGACCAGATATGGCATTGGGTGGCGCACCGAATGACAGTAATGGGGGGAACAGAAAAAACCTATCTTCCGCTGGGGCTTTGCTCTCTAGAGGTTCCCAGAAAACCAACTGCATTACGGAATAGCTGTACTTGGCTCATATTTGCTACATTTTACTGGATACTGGAGGTGAATTGTGATACTACGACAATGGAAGTAACAGCTTTTGTTACTTTTCTTCGGTCCTGCCACTGGATGGTTCTACAGTGTGGGTTAGCAGAGAAAATTCGTTGTCACCTAGTTAAAATTTGAGAGGTTAGCTAAGCAGCTACACACACGTGTGTGCGTATGGAATTGTATGTACTATAAAAAATGTATAACATTAAAAAAATGCAATGCATAAAAAAAAGAGATATGATGAATCAGAAAAAATGGCTAGAGACTTAAGCATTTAATACTATAGATAAATTATGCCAAAAAAAAAAAAAAAGCACATGAGCTTGTTTTAATGTTAGTATCTATTTTACGTATGTATTGTTTTATTTGTTGTTATTGGATAATGCCTATTTTATTACTGTATATGTTTATATGATTAATAGTTGAAAACCATAAATTTGAAGGGGAAAAAAAAGCAATTGCTTCAAGAAGCAAACAATATTTTTTTTTTTCAGATCTACTTGATTAATCTGCTATAACACATTTTCATCCACTTTAGTTTCAATGCAGTGTCCACCACCAGGTTTAAACCATCTTAAACACTCTTCACACCTAACATTTCTAGTGTTGCACTTTATGTTAGCATAAAATTGCCACAGTTGCTTACTGGACTTAAGAGAAATGTGTTCATTCCAATTAAACTGCTTGCAGATTTTGTTCCAGGCTGCAATTATATCCTTTAATGTAAGAACCGTCAGTTTTTTCGTACTTGATAATATATCTATACTTATTAACCAGATGTTTATTAACATGTATCAAACAGTGAAATATTTCGGTTGACATTGCAATTCTAGCCTCAAACAATCGTGAAATCACATTCCAATTGCCATGAATGTAAACAGTTGTCTTTGACCTTAAGAACATGTTAGCCAACAATGTGCTGTAAAAGGTTGTGAAATGTAACAGTTTTAACATTATGTTAAACTTTGAACACATTGTTAACAAACAAGATGTTAAAGAGTGTTTTAACACCCTAGATTCACACATGTTAATATTTGTAGTTAATGTAACCATAAAGCTGGTTTACAACAAATGAGAACGATTACCAGAACAAGGGCGAAGTTGAATTGTATCTATTTTAATGTGAGTGTTCAGAATCGGCAGAAAACTTTCCCTGGTCCTGGGAATAGGAAAGAAGACTTGGCCAGGTTTCAACTTTCCGATTCTCATTCCTGGGCACAATATATCATATCCATATTGTGCATATTAGACTCTTCAATGTAGGGATTATTCGAGACGGCCGTGACATAAAACAGCCACTAGTGCTCTCTATAGTTGCAAGCTGGAAACATAAAACTAGAAGGAAATCTAGCATATATGCTTCCTAACTTCAGTTTCTGACACCCCAGATCCATTGAGTGCTGGTTCTTGTACTGAAAGCCTCATCTGTAGTTTGTTTATATGCAACTCAAAACTGGCTATTGCCTCAGAAACCAGTAGAAATTAACAAACAACCATAACAACTTTAAAGTATGCCGATAAATAAAGGAATGAAAGTGTGGTACAACTATAGGAATCAGAAATGTAATGGATCTGCATTTACACAATGTTCACTATTGAATTTTGAGGTTGGCTAACCCACATTATGTTGGCTGAATTGGAAGCAGGTGTAAAAATATTGCTGGTCAGTTAAGAAGAAATGAAATCACAATGCACAAAATTGACTTTCCACTTTGTGATTGATATACACTCCCATTTTTTTAAAATAGACAGAGTTGAAGGTGGTTACACTACATCACTAAAATGTTCTTATTTGAATGCATTTTAGTGATGTAGTGTAACAACCTTCAACTCTATTTATTTTAAATTCTGACACATCACTGTTACTAGCTTCTCAATCTTCAAAATTAATTAATGCATTCCCATTTTTATCACCGGACTGTTGTGAACCAAAATCTTGTGTGCTTGCTTCCCATTCCCGTTTCCATTTTGGTTACTGTTCCAGGAAACTGAAAATTTGCAATGCTTGCTCATTGAGTGAATTCCATTGTTTGTTTATGGCATGATGCTGTTCCTAAAATAAGCTTTTGGAGGTTATCCAGTAACACACAGCTAATATGAATGAAAAATCAGAGTTAAAATGTACTTCTCAAAAAGTTGTGAAGCAACGTAACCATGTAATAGAATGCGCGCAACCAGACAAAGTGCTATAGAGTAAGGAAAAAATTGCAATATGAAGAGTGAAGTGAAACAACTTTGGCATGCTGTAGATTTCAAGATGCTGGAAAAATGTCCATCTGCAATTAGCATGCTTCAACTTGCATATAGCCTCAATGTCAAGAGAACCATTGTTTCTGACAAGAGGGCTTTGTCACTGAAGTATAAAGTAATGTGTTGTAGATGTGACGGCAATTAATTTGACAAAGTATGAAGTATAAGTTTAAAATTAAGTTTTGCTTACCAGTTGGTTTTATGTTTGACTGTTTCATCAATCATTTCTACTACCATCATTTAAAATTAAATTGAGTTTTATTTATGGACACTCTTTAACTGCTGTGGTCCTTAGCGTCCCATTCTATACTGGGCGTGAAAGACGTTAATTTTGCTCAGAGACCTCTTTTTCAGGCTTGAGGTTCTTACATGCCATAAATCTACGACATGGGACCACCGGCTTTAATTCCCTTCCAAAGGAATCCATGCTAAGGATTTTTACGCCCGAAAAAATCCATCGCCCTACGCCGGGTTTGAAGCCACAACCTTGGGAACTAGAGGTGCTACCACCATTGCCAACTTTATTTAATGGAAATCTCTTGTAGAATCGTCGGTCATTCCATATGTGAGAATGGTTTGGATGCATTCTAAACATTCTAGATTGTCTTGTGTTGTGCACATGAGTTAAAATAATTTGCATTTCCTTGCAGCAACATTGTCTCCACTCCATGAAACTGGGTTAAGAAAATTAAAGTACTGCTGTCACTTGTTTACTCACCGAGCCATCGACAGTGTTCCCTGGCTGCAACCTCACCCTCACCCATTTCTTGTTCACTACCTCAAGCTTGTCAACTATACCTTTAGCCAAATAGCTGCAAGAAAAATAACATTTGTATCATGAAAAGCAGAATCCACTTGTGTAAAATTAAAAGCATATTTTGTGCATGTTCACCTACTTGTTCACAAACTCCTTCCACGCTATTTCCTTGTAGCCCATTTCATAATATGCCAAGGTACCCAAGAGGGCCACAGTGCCTATCATGCCGATAAATATCCACCGATCACGTTCACTTCCGTCACCAAATGGCTTGCTTCCTGCAGACCTTCCACCACTGCAACAAGAAGCAACATGCTTCACTAACCACTGCCACAGCTAATGCACTGAACTTAAAAAACCCTTTTCTTGACGTTAGATCACTTAATAATGCATATTTGCCAACTTACTGAGATTCAAACCTGTAAAACTTTTCCTTGACCAGCAAAATGTAATAATTTTTCAATTACATAAATTTACAATATGTAAAATGTTCAGTGCAGCAAATGTACAAACATTCCATGTAAAATACATGGCAATCCTTGAAGACCTGGCAGTACTGTTTGTTCCTGGTACCACAATAAACATGCATTAAAGCAAAGAACACCACTTCCTAGGCTATTAGTATACAAATTTCTAGTCCATCCATATTTTACACTAGAGCAGAAACTGTCACAAACAATGGGAAAGTTACATCCCACAGAATTAAATAAGAAACAATTTACACGAGAGATTCGACTTTACAATTTATGCCGTCCATAGTGCTACAGTCAAATTTTAAATCCTCACACTATGCATTTTGCTACAGTGGAAATGAGGCAGTTAGAATGATAGGAAATGTGGATAAAAAACAAACTTGCAGGAATACTTATAAAAGTTTTGAGAAACAATTGAAGACCATCACAGAACAACACTAAGAGGTGCATTAAATAATAGCAACTTAGAGAGCATAGGAAAAGAGCTATATGACAGATTACCAAAAGAAACACTTAACTGAGACTAGATATTATAGCATGGTAGATTACAAATAACTTACAAATAAAATGTTGTAATCATGTACATGCACTTAAATATATCTTAAAGGATGAAGAAAATGACAGACGAGGGGTGGGGCACTGGCAGTGTTAGGAAGGGTAGGAAGAAAAGGTATGATAGTGGAGAGAATTTTGAAGTACTGGTACAGATGTATAAATTTAGATGACAGTGTGCACCAAAAAGATGTACTAGGAAGAGAAAGTTGGTTTGGAGAGATGGGAAATGTATTAGAAGAAATTGGTACAAAAAATATTTGGCTATTAGATAAAAATAATAATTCATAAAATACACTTAATAAAGAGGAGTCAACCTAAACAGTCTTACATATTCATTCACCTATTTACTTTGCAGAACATGTATCATGAACAGAAGCTCAAATCATCAGCTGCCTGTTGACTACCGGGTCAACGCTCGACGTATTGCTGAAAGCCTGGGTGTCCTCAGGTGACCTGTACATGAACCTAAATAAAGGGTTGTCTGCTCTTGGCAAATCAAAGTTCATGATGCAGTTTCAAACTTCTTTATGTAAATCTTCTCCCATATTTCAAGCTCTTTGGGTTTCTGGGTGGCTGGTTTCAGCAACTGGATGTTTGTGTCTATCTCATGGTTTAGATTCTAGAAGTGAAAACTGACTGCAGATTTTCGATCTGTTTGAACTTTATGCAACGCCGGTGTTCCTTGAAGTGGGTACCTATGTTCCTTTTTGTTTTTCCAATATAAACCTTGCAATTTTCACATTGCATCTGGTAAATTCCTGACTTTTTCTCTTGGAGCATGGGATCAGATTTTGTTGCTTTAATGAGGTTCCTGATGCTGAATTTGTTGTAAGGTGCCAGGGTGATGTGGTTCTTGAAAATGTCCTCAAAGAGACCTGGGTAGTATGCAAATTTCATGAAGAGCTTGAAATATGGGAGAAGATTTACATAAAGAAATTTGAAAATCACATCAAGAACTTTGATTTGCCAGAAGCAGACAACCCTTTATTTAGATTCATCCACAGGCCACCAGAGGACACCCCCCAGGCTTTCAACATAACGACTTGAGCAGTCAACAGGCAGTTGATGCTCATGATACATGTTCTGCAAAGTAAATAGGTGAGTGACTCCATTTTCATTAAGTGTATTTTATTACTTGCTTCACTGTGTGTGATTCAGCTACATTATGAGTAACAATGATGGTGGAAGATATACACAAATAAGAGATATGGACTAATTTTGAGGACAAAAGTTCCTTGACTTGGTATAAAACAATTAAAACAAATTGGGGGAGGGAGAGGTGTGTGGACATAGCAACCAATTTGAAAGAATAGGTTTTGCTTCGATGCACACAGGAGTACCATTTTTAAAAATGATAGGAAATAATTGCTCTGGAAGATGTATTATGGGTGTATTTTCCATTGGCTAATAGAATGTGAAAAGTTTAAAAGATGGAGAATTGATATATGGAACAAAAAATGGGATAATTTAAACAAAGAAATAGCAGCAGTTAAAATGCTGACAAGACCAAGAACAGACACAATTAAAATGGTGGGGCCATTTTTAGCAAATGTAAGAGATAAGTGGAGCAGGAGCCTAAGAAAGGAGCAACAGAATGTGAACAGATGGTACAGTAACTTTATCCCATACATACAACCTAGTGGTTAAAGTATGGCAGAGTTATAGACATACTAGATTTTAAAACATTTTAAATATAAGTTATATTTGTGATATTGCATTAAAGAAAGATAGAAATAAATCCAAATTTATTATGAAAACTTTCAGATAAATGTGCAGACTGATGGATAATTATAATACAGGTCCTTAAAGCCAACTAAGTTATCTACACCACACAGAGAAACAGGAGGGGGTGGATTTATTAACGAGTCATAATCCCTCCAGTTGTAGCCCAGCATCCATCTTGAATGACATTTCTAAAATGTTTAACTTGGTGGCTCAGGAGGGGGAAACCAGGGTTCGTTCCTGTGCTATATGAAAACTGTGTTGTTAAGTAATTATAAGACCAAAGAGAAACTATAAGGTCACAAATTTTATGTATTCTGATTATTATCTAATAACCAGGTAGAGGGGTTTTAGTAAGTAAACAGGGTAATTGTGTTACTGCACGAAGTATAAGTGACAAGACACTCTCCTCCCCAACCCAACTGACAGTTTCATTGCGACTGTTCCACTTATTCAATGCCTATAAAGACCAGTGAAGAACTCTGACAATATGTCTAAAGTAGAGTTCATACATCAAAACATTGTTTGTGGCGGAGTTTGGCATGGAACATTTCAGCACAAATAACGAAACCATTAGATATAACATTAGAGCTCAAAGGAGTTTAAAACAATGTGTAATTCAATGAAACACAAGGAACATGTGGCAGTATTAGGAAGGAACAATGAGTGAAGTGGACGTTTAACCTCCTCAGCTTCAAACTATGGGTCACAATTTTCTGAGGATCGTGTCATACGCTATATATTGCTTTAAAAATGTACAAGAAAACACAATGTAACTCAGATTAGTGTATATTAATGCATGGGGTAACATCAATTGGCAAACATACAGCTATCAAAGTAGGGTGTACTGTACATCATATTTGGTCACAAGTACATCCACCAACTCTTGGTGTGTTCCTAACTTGATGCTTTACTTACTCGACCAATCTGAGGACCTTCAGATGCTATACAACATTTCCACACTTGGAAGACTATGAGGGAGAAGGTTAAGAAAATCATAAACGCCAATGTTTTGTACCCTTTCCGTGAGTATAGGCATCCATTAGGAACATGGGGCTTTCAAGATTATAATTATAAGGGGTAAAGGGGGTGAGAATATGAGTTAAATCATTTGGTATTTAAAACCCACCCATGCCATGAAAAGTAAACTAGTCAGTCAACTTCACAGGCACATAATTGTCATTAAAATTAGATTTAAGAAAGTTCTAATTAGGAATTTTGCTTCTTCAAAGAGGAGTACACAGCCTTACCACCTTTTGTTTTGGATTTTGACCAAATACGCACTGGTAAAACAAAAATAAATATGTTAGGATGAAAGAGCATCTTAGAAACATTAAATTCGTGCAAATTGGTAAATCACAATACAGTGCGGTCACTTTAAGGTAGGTCACAGACTGGCTATATGCATAGCACGCTGTACTTATGACCTTGGTATTTTTCTGATGTGTAACTGGTGGTGCATGACGCAGCTGTGCTTCAGTCCTGCTTTGTGTTTGCATTGTAAAGAGAGTTGTGCGTCTCAAAGGTGAAAGTTTATTCAAGATGTCTGTTGGTTTGCTTAAGAGTGTTAATGGCTTGTTATTGGTCCACTGCAATGCCTGCCGACAAATCCATACTTGAACTATGAATTTTTATGTACGATATAAGTGTAAAAACTGAATCATGTAGACAATATCAGCAGAAATTTCCTCCTATTCCAGTTCCAGAAACTGTTAGTATGTTCAGGATCACCAAATGCGAAACCTATGAAGCAAAAACGACATGTTCTAATGGAGGAAAACATTTATGAAATTGGTGCATGTGGCAACCCTAAAAAACAAGTTTATCCCCACACCATAGACAAACTTAAGGACAATATAAAAACAGAAATTATAAACATTATGCAAGAACTTATGTGTGCGAATGGAAAGTTCATCCGAAGATGCCAGGAATATCTTCATGCAGATGGACATCACTTATAACAAGGTTAATACTCATTATAGTGTATGTTACTACCACTTGTGAGTAAGTAATGTGGGAGTTATGGAACGAGAAACCCCCAGTGTAATACACAGTGTGTGGAGCACACATGCATGCAATCTATGGCCTCAACATAAAACAATCACACTGTACAACCTCCAACATAAAACTGTTAAAAACCATCATGAATAAAAGAGAGTTGGACATGTGGGAGAAAATCCTTATTAAAAAACATGAAGATGTAGTTATGAATTTTGAAATTCCTGGGATATGAACTTCTACTGTAAATGTTGAAGCCTCAACCACAGGGGAACTCCCCAAATCAACCAGATGACAGCCACTGACAATGTATACAACAGCCAACAAAAACATGTTCCTGCAATAAATGTGTGAGTGAAACTAGGAGTGTTAGTTGACACGATTCTAAATTCCCATTTATGTTTATTTCACTGTGCAAGTTGCTGTGTTTTCCTTACAAATACTAGAGATAATTTAAATGAATTGTTTAGTGCATGCTATTTGGTTAATAATGGTTGCTTAAATTTAGTTTATACAACATACTTTTATTTATATATACTTCCATTCACAGTCGGTCTAGGTGCCTCAGTTGGTTAAGTGCTGGTCTTCTGATCCCAAGACTGTGGGTTCAAACCCGATGGTTTTTAAGTGTGCTTAAAAGTGACAGCCCATGTCAGTAGATTTACTAGCATATAAAAGAACTCCTGTAGGACTAAATTCTGGCACAACAGTGGCACTGATATGAGCCTGACAATTGAGAGCGTCACTAACAAACAAAATATTTTATTTTGTCTATTCAGTGATGTTTCAGCTAGGGGGTGGGGTGGCTTATCTCTCAGGTGAAACTTCAGCAGCTGGGAGGGGTACATAGAATGCTGAACTTGTGCTTTGTATGGTGCATGCAGTGGAAGAAACCAAGAGTGCTTCCCCTTCAACTTGCAAAATGTTGTTGAATGAAACACAGTGAAGCAATTCATAAAATACACTTTAATGAAAGTGGAGAGTCAACTCAAATACTCTTGTTAGTTTTATTCATGTAGTTATTATGCAGAACATGTATCATGAGCTCACATCGTCAGCTGACTGCCGGATCAAGTC
The DNA here is from genome assembly GCA_030765065.1 of Deroplatys truncata. NCBI lineage: Eukaryota > Metazoa > Arthropoda > Insecta > Mantodea > Mantidae > Deroplatys > Deroplatys truncata. Next base: position 16,024,245 of record CM060981.1, read on the forward strand.
TTGCATTGTTTCGTTGAAAGCCTGGCACCTTACAACAAATACAGCATCAAGAATCTCATTAAATCCAGAAAATCTTATCTCACACCCCACAAGAAAAGTCAGGAATCTACCAGATCCAATGTAAAACTTGCGAGAAGGTTTATATCGGGAAAACAAAACAGAGGATAGGCACCCGCTTCAAAGAACACTGGTGTTGCATCAAAATCAAACAGATGGAAATATCAGCAGTTGCTTCACACTTCTGGACCCAAAACCACGAAAGATGCCAACATCAAGTTGCTGAAGCAGCCCAGAAACCCTAAGAACTTGAAATATGGAAGAAGATTTATATAAAGAAATTTAAAAACTGGATCATGAACTTTGATTTGCCAAACTGCCCCTTATTGAGGTTCATCCATAGGCCACTAGAGGACATCCCAGGCTTTCAACAAAATGACTCGAGAGTTGATCCGGCAGCCAACAGAAAGCTGACGATGTGAGTTCATGCTCATGATACATGTTCTGCATAATAAATAGTTGAGCGAAGCTAGTAAGAGTGTTCAAGTTGACTCCACTTTTGTTAAGTGTCCTGCATAATATTTAATTTATTCTATTACAAATATATACACTACATTTACAAATTACTTGTATTCTATTACAAGTATGAGAGAATGTTCACCATATCATGATGCCTCAGGTAAATAGAATACATTGGGCCATTATCAAACTTGCTGACATCTGATATTCCCCATTTGCTATCAGTATATTTCATAATATGTTTATACTGCTAGACGTAGCATGTATACAGACCACATTCATTCTTCCGTTCTTATCAACAAGTGTTTTGTGTAATTTGTGCATCTTGAAAACATGCCAAAAGTTAAATCAAGTATTAAACTGTGTCTTCAGCAACGCATAGACGAATTTAAATACATATTTACCACGGACAATAAAGTTTTGTTTTGTCAACCTTGTGGAAAAACAGTGAGTGCAGATCGGCGTTCACAAGTAACTCAGCATTTATCTGAAAATAAACATATTGCTGCTGCGACTCGTGTGAATTCATGACAATTACTGATAGATGAACCGGTTTATTCAAGTTTAGGACAATCAAAGTGTTCCCAGTGTTATTTACAATTATGCAGAGCATTTGCAGCAGGCGATATCCCACTCTAAAAGTCAATAATGTTCAACTTAGGAACTTTTTGACTAAATATGTCAAAATTGAACCTCCTGAAGAATCAACATTAAGAAACAACTACCTTCCTAAGTGATATGATGAAACTTTGCAAAAAGTTAGGGCAGCATGTGAAAATGAAAAACTTTGGGCAAGCATTGATGAACCCAAGATTCAAGTTTCAGAAAAATAGGACATGTTGTTGTCACTGTATTGAAAAATGACAAAATAGTGAGCAGTCACATTTAGTGGTGTGTAAAGAACTATCCGCATCAAATAATATAACAATTGTGAGGTATATTTTTTAAATTTTACCAAATATTTTCTTCTTTTTAGCACATAAAAAATAAATATTTTAACTTTTTTTACCACATAAAATCTGCTCCCTAGTTATCACTGTTTTAGGATCATGCAAACCGTAACGAAAATGCTGTTTGCTTCTTGAAGCCTTCCACATAAATCAACAAACGATAGCTTTGGAAATACAACACTATCACCTACCATTAAATGAAAAATGCCAGTAGCATAATATCTCAAAGTAATTCAGACTTCTTGTAGCATAGGAGAAAGAGGCATGCTTCTGTTGGCAGTATTCTAACCTCTCGTGTTTCCTATACAATCACGCTGATGACCACCTTGGACAGTCCGTATTTCTTTAAAAATTACTCCTTTTGCAGCTTTTCAAATGTATTATGCTGCACAACTCCTTTTCCGTTTGGAACAGCATTCAAAACTCCAAATACAGCAAACTTGCATCAACAGCTTGGTCAGCGGCAGCCATTTTCCAAATTGTAACATTTGTTAAATGCCTTAACACCAAGTTTAACACAATGTTAAAGCTAACACTGTTTCATGAAACAAATTTGTGTTAAATCAGTTTAATGCTATGTTAAAATTTAACATCTGTTGGTGAAACTGGCCCTTAAGGATTGAAGAACTTGTACTGCTTATAATTTTTATGTACTCACTGGCTATGTTTATCACAGAGTTTTGTTAATTAATGTAATTTCTAACATTTTCTTGCTCATTATAGATGTACATATTTGTTGAGTTGGAAATGAGATAGGTTAAGTTATTGAAGGATTCATTTCATTTAATTTGAAGGAAAAAAAAAGGTGTGCATGGCTAACTGTAACATGTACATAGAATTTCTAAAGAAGGAATAATGGAGAATAACAATCAATAACGGTTATGATATTTTACCATGGGAACAGTAACACAAAAATGTATAGTTGAGAAAAATTTTCATCTTGGTAACCACTCATCTCAGAAACTGTATAGAGGGTAGATACTAAATTCTGGAATATGGAGGTAAACCAGCGTATTGTAGATAAAGTGTAAAAGAATGCAGTGTGGAATCATATTACATTAAAATAATACAGTGACAAAGATAACAGATTTTTCTTTTTATATAAGGAAAAAGAAATTATTTAAAAATCAAAACACCTTTAGCTGTACCATGACCTGCGAAAAAAAAACTACAAGAGATCTCATAGCAATGAAACACACAAAGATTAAAGAAAGCAATGCAATAAAACAAAACAAAAAATACCAGCCCCAAGTTTTTATCAATAATCTCTCCAGTGTGCATGAATACTTCAATAGCCCTCACCCAGATTGACTCCCAAACATTCCCAGTGACCACTGGTCGTAAGGTTTTGAACCAGGACTTGTTGGTCTGCTTGGCTGCTGTCCTTTGGAAGGTGGGGGTGACTCTTTGGGGGCATCCTTCGACTCTTTGGCCTCCTTAGGTGCAGACTTCTCTGCTTTACCAGCCTGCTTGGCCCCTCCTGGTCTGAAGAAGCTTTCAAACCCTTTGGGGGGCTTCTCGCAGAAGAGACGCCAGTGCTTTAAAACTGCTTCCAGACTTGGTGCCCCTGGGGCCCTCTGGAGAAGAGTAAGATTTCTCTTCAGCTGAAACAGACAAACTGATGACTAGGGACACCAATTTTATGCTGTAATAATCCAACTATACACTTCCATAACATGCACATATCACAAGTACAGAGTGAGCCAAAAGACTCCGAGCCGCATGCATGGTGTTTTTCCTGTCCGCGTCCTCGGTGCTCATTGCCGTCTGCCACTATCATAGAAAGGTGCGTATGAAACCATACAACATTTTTAAAACTAAAGGCTTTACTTACCAACTTTATGAAAGGAGATGCTGAAACTGTCCAGCGTCGTCATCCATACATTTTTGGCACCTCTTTAGGAAACTATCCATCACTCGTGTAGTTCACAATGAGAAATTTCCTGGTGGATATTTTGTTTTAATTGTTTCCGGGTGTGTGGGTTTGTCTTATACACCTTATGTTTTAAGTTACCCCGGAGGGGTATTTTATGAACAATATTACCGGCTGCGCTGTGCTTTTCCACTGGGCATGTGAAAATATGATAAAAACATGATAAAGCACTGCTGCTATAAACAAGGTCATGCTGGCATGGTTTTGCTGTGGAGCATTAAGTGCAGTTTTGAGTTGACGGTGATGTGATGTAGTTCAGTTATTATAAGTCCTGTACTTAGTCACAAAGTATATTATGGTTCAGTACATGTTTTCTACTGCACAGCATGTATTTATTTATAATTTGTTTGTGTCAATTCGGTCAGCTCGCCAAGTGAAAGTACCATTTGCAGAAAGTTTTCCAGGTGTAAAAGTTCCAGGCCGTACAACAATCCATGAACTTTACAGTAAATTTGAAGGCCACAGGAAGTGTTCAGGCTAAGCAACCTAAAAGATGGCGTTTGATTCTTACCAAAGAAACATTAGACGACATCGGTCATCATTTGGAAAACTCCCCCCAAAAATTACATGATGGATAGTTTCCTAAAGAGGTGCCAAAAATGTATGGACAATGATGGTGGCCAGTTTCAGCATTTCCTTTTATAAAGTTGGTAAGTAAAGCCTTTAAAAGTAGTTTTAAAAATGTTGTATGGTTTTACCCGCGCCTTTATATGATAGCGGCAGAAGGTAAACGAGCGCTGAAGACTCGGAAGGAAAAACACTGTGCAGGCGGTTCGGAGTCTTTTGGCTCACTCTGTACGATTGCTGGAAAAGTTTTAAAACTAAATGTATAAAAATCTAATATGTTGCATTCTCTACTCACTCTTCTTACAGAACCTTTTTCTTCTACTTCTTGTTAATACAGATAAACCTTCATTACTCATTTTGACATTTCGTTGTAGGTATAACAAGAATACAAACCGAGACAGTCTACCTAAAAGGAGCACATATAACAGAATGGCATTCTGAGAAAAACAAGAGTGAAGATTTAGTTTTTTATGTTTGCTGTTACAATTCTTAATGATTTGCAGTTTTACATTTTTTTTTTACTTCTTAGAATAAAATAAAAATTGTTTTATTTTGCAGACCATAAATATTTCTTTTTAATAATTTTCTAAAGCATATTATGTGCCCTTCTTATGCAGAATTGAATTTTAGGAGGTGCAGGAATGTGCATATATTAATGTTTCACATGCTTACAAAAGTTTATAATTTGCATAAACAAGTAATTCTGAAATAAAGAGAGTTGAAGGTTGTTACACTACACCACTAAAATGTTCTTACTTGAACCGTCTCCTAAAACATGTTCAAGTAAGAACATTTTAGTGATGTAGTGTAATAACCTTCAACTCTCTTTATTTTAAATTATGACACATTACTGTTACTAGCTTCTAAATGTTCAAAATTAACTTAAGTAATTCTGATTTCTTGAACATTGGAATAAATGGAATCTTTAAAGTTACTTTACAAAGAAACATGTAATAACAGATTTTTCCATTTTAATGCTTTTTGGATTATGCATGTCTAGTACATACATTTTCTAAAAGTAAGACAGACTAATCTACACTGCATATATCTGTTCAACTTCATGACAAACAAGTTCATATTAGCTGGCTAACAGTTAAAGCTCTTCTAACAGAAACCTATACAGGCTTCTCACATCTTGAACTTTGTTTGGATTCACTTCTGGGCGATGCATGAGGATTTTGATTTCCATCCTCTCTTCCATATTTGAAACACATCAGACATTAAAAGGACATTCAACATCTTAATATTACGAGGGATGTTCAGAAATGATGTACAATTGAACTGTTTTAAAAATCCACTCAATCTACAGACACATCTTCTCATGGGATGATGAACTGGTACTAGTACACCAAGCAGATGCTAGATGGTAGTTGTAAAAAGTGTATAGTGAAAGGATAAGGATGAACCACATAGTTTTTGTGGAAGCAGCAAGGAGTCAAAACAGCAGATAGTCATAAACGTTTCAACTGGGTCACTAGTGGAAAGAAACGCAACAATGTGAGTACTGGTCATGTATCAACAACCTCTCAGTCTCTGAGGAAATTGAGCTTGTGTTTGAATTGATGGGCGCATAACTTTGATGAACTGGAATGGCAGACAGGTGTGTGTACATTGGGTTCCACGGGACTTGACACAGGCCCAGAAGGAGAACAATTGAAGTCTGTTGTCGATTATTGGAAATGAACAATGAAGATCCACATTTTTTGGAGAAACTGCTGATGAATCATGGTGTCACTACCATACACCTGAGAAGAAACATCCTGGGAGTCCCTGACCCAAGAAATTTCATGCTGCTCCATCTGCAGTTAAACAGATGATCTCTGTCTTTAGGGACACTTATGATACACTACTAATGGACTGGCTTCCACAAGGAACAACTGTCAACAGAGGGAGTACTGTGACATCCTTACATGCAGGATTCAGCAATGGTGACAGGGAAAGTGGTCGAAAGGAGTGCTCCTCCAGCACGACAATGCACAGCCCCACACCAGCAAAGCCAAAACTGCGAAGGTGACATCGCTGGGGTTGTTATACTACACCCACCATATTCACCACATCTCATTCCATCTGATTATGCTTTATTCAACAACATGAAGGATGCGCTGCAAGGTAAAAGGTTCAGGCAGCAACTCTCTACGAGTGCATGCATAGTACATTCAAACAATGGTTCCGTGATAAAATAATGAAGTTGCTAGGACGGTGGCACCTGTGTATTGACGTCAATGGGGGTATATTGAGAGATTGCACGTACATTGAATCATGTTCAGTAATAAATAAACTGCTACTATAAATCATTTCTGAATGCCCCTCATACGTACACTAGTTTGGAATAAAAATTAGCCCATTCTCTAAGTAGTTCTCTCTACATAATAACTTCGAAAGGTGAAGGCTTCACTTCTTTCTTGGGTAACATACTTAGCTTACAGCAAATATACAAAAGAATAGTGACTTTAGGAACAAAAAGGTATATAATAGTAGCTTTAGTAGGAGATGTGAACTCTTAGAAGACCTGCAACCCGCTTGCCTCCCTTTTTAAGACATTTTCTTTAACACCAAAATCATTGCAACAGGTAAACAAATTACTCCATTTTGTTACTGCTACACATGAATGCTAGAGGATGCCAACCAAGTCGTATTCACGTATAGTGATGTTTGATTTAGTCGTGCATTTAAAGTTTACTCTGGTCTCCTTTACTGCGCAGTTTCTGATATCATACACACATCTAACCTGAGGTAAATCTTGAAACTACAGGACCCTGTCAATTTACTGTGACTTGCTATTGCCCAACAGCCTCTGCTTGCTTCATATTCATTTTGTGGCTTGAATTATGGTTATTAAGAAGGCACGTCCGCTTAATAAAATAACCATTCAATCTCGCAGTGTTTGTCGCTCCAATGTTGGCAGCTCTTCAGGATCAGCTGCATGAATTACAATAGCCACAAAGCATCTTATACTGGCCGAACTGTAACTAAAGACTTTAGGTAAGTATGCAACAATATTGCTTTCTTGTTTATTTTTACTTTCTCTACTACGTATAGTAAGTAGGGGAAGTATTGTATTCCACCCAAAAATTCGATACCGAGATTTCACCGGAAATACATGTTTAAGACCCCCTGAATCCAAAAAAAGCATTTTTGGAAACATGTCCGTGCGTGCGTGCGTGTGTGTGTCTGTCTGTGAACAGCATAACTCAGAAACGAAGTCGGATAAACACCAAACTTGGTATTTAGGTTCAGTATCTTCCAAGGATGCGACATGAAGGTTTTCAAGAAAATTCCCCCACCCCAGATTACCCTTTACATGGAAGATTTTTCGAAAATTTTAATTTTCTCAAAAATGGCTCTAACGATTTTGATTAAAATATCATATGTTTAAGATATTTTTATGCCAAATAAAATGTATATCTTGAATTTTCTGGGAATGTCTCCAAAAGTATTCTTCATTGTGAACGACTTTTGCATAACTGGTAAACCATAAGAGATAGACAAAATTTTACTACACAAAAAATATAGATCGCGTTAAAATACACAATTTATGTCATATACATCTTTGTTGTTGAGTGAACCATTTTCGAGATATTGCTTGTTATTCCCTTAAATGTTTCAATACTTATTTTCTCAAATGGGAATTCGTTATTCATTTTTTTGTCTTGTATATGCAAAGAGTATTAATCTATGGCAAAGGGAATGGTGCTGCACCTAGCAACCAGCTATTAAGAGATATGTATGTGCTTAAAGGCTACTGTATTTCCAAATTGCCCTTGTAAATATATATTCCTCTACAAGAAAATTAGCAATAAGATAGAATCTGCAAATGTTTATCTTGATTAACATGAAGTAGATGGAGAATAAGCATTTGTACAAGAGTAGAGAAAGTCATGTGAGTGTAACACATCAGATTTTTTTCCTAATAAGGCCAAAGTTCTCGAAGAAAGAATGACCTCCGATTGAAAACGTTTGAAGAATGGTCAGATGGAATACCTTGTTAAAGCATGAGGCAAATTTCATAACAGTTTGATTATTGTTTTGTCCCCCAACTGTGTCGCAAAGAAGTAGTAGACACTTGTTTGAATTTGCCTAAGACAGTCATAGAGAAGCAATGCCGGATTGTTTTTACTCTGTCTTTGCATGAAACAACAACAGCAACTTGAGTCAGTATATTAAAAGATTAGAGCCATACCATAGGTTTATAAAACTGCTTGTTCACATTTAAACCAGGAACTGCAAAATTCTGAGAATAATCAAACTAGCTATATACAATCTGTTTAAGCTTTCTAAATACAACAGTCTCACAATTCTTTCCTATTGATGTGAAGATTGTAAGATATGTGGATCTAATTTCAGCTTAATTTTACATTCCTCAGAATATCCACGTATATTCTAGGTTCAAAAATTTTCCGGAGTATGTTTTCTTTTTAGTGCCTACTATAATAAAGGATATTATTCTATTAGTTGTGGTAACCTTAATGATGCCACTTCCATAGAATTTTCATGACCATAATAACTGTTGTCTTTGGATAATGAGTTTTTATTGTTTGTGTATGTGGCATGTTCATTTATGGCATTTAAAATGCCTACAGAGAAACACTTAATACAAAGTTTTGGTGTTTACTTACACAAATCTCCTTCAGAAACATAAGATTTTCAACAAAACCCTCCACCCCAAACTACCTACCCTTTATATAGAATTATTTTTTTATATTTTTTATTTTCTCAAAAGTGACTAATGATTTTCATTAAAATACTATATGTTTAAGATATTTACATGACAAAGTATACATCTTGAATTTTCTTGAAGTGCTCTTTTTTCAGAACGAATTTTGTATAACTGGTAAGGCTCTATTCTAGGCCCATTTCTATTTATTTTATATATAAATGACCTAACAAATAACATTCATGCTATTTTGCAGATGATACTAATAACAGAAAACAGTAATGAAATGTTAAATAATGCATTAAAGTAAAATTAAATAATAAAGTAATTTCATACAAAAATTATACAAAATTTTTAGGCCTATGGATACAGAATACTTTAAAATGGAAATCTCATATTAAACACCTTCTAGATAAACTAAACAGAAACATATATGCCTGAAGAATTTTAAGACAAAACTTCAGCTTTCGTATACTTTTAATAGCTTATTATGCGCATATACACTCTATAATGAAACATGGAATAATATTTTGGGGAAATTTGCCAGAAGCAAGGGATATATTTATTGAACAGAAACAAGCTATTCGAATTATATGTGGTGAAAAAAAGTTATGTTCATGTAAGCCACTATTTAGAAAACTTGGCATACTTACATTGACATGTACCTACGAGGGCAGATCAATAAAGACTGAGACTGATTTTTTTCTGTAGTTTCCTTGATAGTTTTATGTCTCTACCACGAATACTTGAAAAGAGCAGGGTTTCATGTATAATGTCCATAAGCGACAGCACTCTTGTAACGGTAGGTTGGTAGTAATGCTGTATATTGTTGACCCTACTTGAATTTCGCATACCACAAAATGGAGGTGACTAGAGAGGAGCAATACAGCACAATAAAATTTTATTTTCGTTTAAATCATACAGCCCTGAAGCTTTCGAAAAGCTGAAGCAAGCATACGGTGAAGATGCACTACCACGTGCAACGGTGTTTAGGTGGTTCAAGGACTTCAAAGAAGGGCGAGTCCTCTGTGCTAAGCAAGGTGGGCCTCGTGTTACGGAATGGAATGATTTACCAGCATGCAGTTCCCCCCCCCCTCACACTACTGTTACAGCAGCTACTACACGTCAGTATTGGCTACACTGAGGAAGCACATTACAAGGAAACGTCCAGAACATCATCGGAATGGGTGGCGACTTCATCACGACGAGCGGCCTCACGTCGCAAATCAAGTCCAGGAATTGTTGGCTAAACTCAACATTACCTGTGTGCCGCATCTGCCTTAAAGCCCCGGTCTTAACCCCTGTGATTTCTTTTTATTCCCATTACTAAAGGCAAAGCTCTGGGGCATTCGATTTGAGAGCACTAAAGCAGTGCTAAAGAAAAGTGAGGCAATTCTCAAAGACCTGACAAAGAATGGCCTGCACCATGTGTTCGAGGACTGGCAGAGACGCTATAAAAAGTGCATTCAGTTAGGAGGGGACTACTTTGAAAAAGATCATGTCAACATTGAAATGGAGTAATAAATATCTGTGAAAAAAAAATCAGTCTCAGTCTTTATTGATCAGCCCTCATACATATTAGAAACTGTCTTATTTGTAAAAAAGAATCGATTTAATTTTCTAAATAATGGAAATATTCATACACATTATACTAGAAATAATGATATACACTTACGCTTAACCAGAACTACAAGGCGTAAAAATTGGAGTTCTGCACTCCAGTACGATTATATATAATTCCTTTCCCAGTGCCATCAAAAATACAGAAAACTATAATGCATTTAAAACAAGAACTAAGGCTTTCTTGGAGGAACACTGCTTTTACACGATAAAGGAATATTTGCAACATTATAAATATCCATATACATAAACCAAACTGTTAATTAACTTAGATATATTGTATCATATCCTTCATTTCATAGTTATATTTGTAAATAATTTTGTTAAATATCTTTGATAGTTCATTTGTAATATATTGCATACATTTAATTACTGATGAATCCTTCCCTTTTATGGTTATAAATTAGACTATTGTGAGATAAATAACTTATGTTAAATATATGTTTGATATCAAAACTTATTTTTATATATATATATACATATAAATTTAACTTTTGACGTGTCCTGTATCATTATACTTTGTACAGAATTGATTTTTAAGGATGAATAAAATTTAATTGAATTGAACTGAAACTGTATAAGATAGACAAGAACATACTACACACTGATGTAATGAGTTATAAAAACTGGCAGAGAAAGGCTACGAGTTGAGACACATTTTCATCAATATCTATATAAAATTAAAAGTTTCCACAGTCCAGACTGGGTCACTGTTTGTGAACATTATGGAAAGATTTGTGAACAATACTACGCCTTCAGTGGTGCATTCAGGCACAACGTTTTAACAGCTTATTGTAGTGATGATTAATGCTATTTGTGTTATGTTTAATATGCACATTGTGCACTATAGCCCTTTAACTTTGTATAGTACTTTCTTCTCCAGAGTTATGGGATTTTTTTCCATTTTTTGTCTTTGTTAAACCTAGTACAGGTTTGTGCATGCAAAATTTGTGTTTCTTGTACCCATTCATAGAAGACTTTGCAAGGACACACTGCTTTGTTTTTTGCTGAAGCTATTGTTCTAGTCACTTCATGTTATTTCTGTATTTTCATTCCATTTTCTTGTGTGATTTGTACATCACAGTTGTAGAAACCTGGTCTGGAATACTGGTGTTGCAGCTTGTCCATGTCGTGATGTCTATTGAATGTAGTGATAAGGGCAACTTAAAGTTAATAAGTTTTAAACTGTTGCATGACCACTTTTCTGTATTTCTTGCTAGATAGGTGTTCTACCTGTTTATTCCCTGCAGGCTGTCTGAACTACCGAGGAGTCCCTGCCAAAAGATTTAAATCAGGTTCTAGTGCAGCACTATAATGTTTTACTCCTGATGACACATTTGTTTTTAATAAATGGAAACCACTTTTGGCGGTCGTATCCCCATTGTGGCCGCAAATTGATTAGAGAACAAATCGCATTTTGAGCGTTACCCTTACGTATTTTCAAAATTAGGCTAAATTTCAGCACTAAAGCAAATATTTCAAATCCCATAAAGCAAACCAAATCTATTCCTTATTACAAGGAGTATTATATAAAAAATAAAAGTTACATAACCTCATGATTATCGCTTTCTTTAAAAGACTTTTGCATTAACTTACCACCGATGTGTCAATACTTCCCCTCTTCACCCCATTCCACAACAACCTTTCTAATTTTCTTGCAGTTGACAGCAGCCGGTGTGCCATTCTGCGGTTAGGATGATGTAAAATACTTCTCAGTAGTGAAATAGGTTCATTCTCTTTACCTCACGCCGTCATACATATACATCGTTATTCTTCTGCCGTAATTTATGAAGTACCAATACTACATTGTAGTTTACCGTATGTTTCTCAAAACGAGAATTCTTCTCTGATGCTGATTACTATTATTGTTCCATAGAACATCGGCTTTTATACGGATAGACACACTCCCTTATATTTAAATTATAAAATCTTTCTTGCTTGTGAACTTAGAATAAGGCTGTTGATATGTAGATACAGTAGATCCTTTAATTATTTTCTTTACACGCTTGGCTACAGTGGCCAAGAATTTTTTTCACCCGCAACGAATCTTTTCACCCGCAAATTACAAACAGCAGTTTTTGTTTCCGCTCGGAACTTTGAGCCAAAATGAGTCAGGGCTATCTCAAAATGGTGTTTGGTAAATATAAAAGTCAAAATTAGAACCGAGGCAGTAAGGTTTTGTTTTTTATGTATGCTATACTTGACTGCACACTAAACAATTAATGTCTACACGAGGTGAAATCTGCTCTAAAAATGGGCGAAAAGAATCAGCGATTTTCTCCAGGCGTGTCGGGCGAATAATCTCACAGAACAGTACATGGATATAAAATTATTTATGGTAAGTTGCATAAAATTCCATTAGGTAATTCAACACTGCTATACAGAACTTCGGTAAAGTGCAGTGGCACTGATGCCAAGGGGCACAAAAATAAATTATTATAAGCATAAAGATTGTTTAAATGTTTTAGCCTGCAATTTGGTTTCTAAAGACCTCTTCCTTTAAACAATTCAGCAGAGCTCTCTTTCGATATCAGTGCCCTCAACATCAGCGTTTCCTCTGACGGCATTTTCTGCCTGATGGCTGACCATCACTAGTGCCTCCCATTGGTCTTGTGCTTTAAAATAAATTAAAATGTATTCCTTTGAAAACGCTCCTTGTTCACCTTGCCCTATTCCTTTAAAATAAGTAAATTAAAATATATTTCTTTCTCATGCAAACTCTCCTTTCCTTGCTCTTCTTGTCCCATTTCAAAAATAGAACAGAAAAATGCAGAAAAAAGAATATTGAATACTAAATGAGAGAATTGTCAAGCAATTACAATTTGATCACATTACTGCAAATTGCAATGATTCCAACAGGAAATATTGGTGGCAGCAGTCACGTGATCAAAGAGGAAACACTGATGGTGGAGGTACTGACGTGATCAGAGGGGAGGATGAAAATGGCAGACCTGAATACAAAGTTCAATATTTCCAAATAACAGCCTTTTAAAAGTTAAATATGTTTAAAGTTCATTGTAAATAAATACCTGAAGTTCTGTTGGCCGTTTTCAGCATTAGTGGCTTTTGCTAAGTTGAATACCTCTCTGAGCACTCATTAACACGTCTTGAGCTTATGTTTCCTTTATCATTTCAGCAGCATAGTGTTACAAGTCTTTTGACTATTGAAAAAGTGAAGTCAAACTGTTTTCACTTTAATTTCCTTATTGATTATACATTCCTCACAATGTAATATAGTGTGGTCATTTTATGGTGAGGCCATGGAACATGTGTATGCATGCTCCATACACTATCACACTGGGGGTTTTTCGTTCCATAACTACCCCGTTATTTACTCATGAATGAAAATAACACGCACTATAATGAGCACTAACCTTCTTATAAGTGGTGTCCATCTGTATGAAGACATTCCTGGCATCTTCGGATGATATTTCCATTCACACGCATAAGTTGCTTTTGCTTAATGTTCATAATTTCTATTTTTATATTGTCCTTAGGTTCATCTATGGTGTGAGGATTGTTCCTATAAACTTTACTTTTTAGGGTTTCCTACCAACAGATGCACCAATTTTGTCCTCCGTTAGAACATTTCATTTTTGCTTCTTAGGTTTAGCATTTGGCAATCCCATTGTCCTAAACTTATTAACCAGACGTCTATAGTTTCTCTACCAGGAAATTTCTCCTGATTCGGTATTTACATAAAAATTAATTGTTCAAGCATGAATTTGCCACCAGGCATTGTAGTGGACTAGCAACAAGACATTAAGTTCTTGGTGCTGGGAATGTTTATTAGTTATGCTGCATATTTCATAATTGTATAACATGCTCAATGTCCCTGAGCATTGCTCACAGTGAACAAACAAACACTCTTAGGCAAATCACACTTGACTAAAGTTTCACCTTTGAGATGCACAACACAAAGCACGACTGTAGTACAGCATGCTACACATATCCGGCCTATGGCCTTACCTTAAAATGACCGCACTGTACTACTTAATGTTATTCATTCCAGCTTGTTCAGTTTCTACAATCAGCATTCATTACAGGTTAGAGAAATGATCTTCTATCATTAAATAGGTGTGAAATATCTTGTTCCTATTGTTATCTAAACTTAGGGTAATACATAATAATTGTCAAATATTGATAAGCTAATACACTAATTTGAATATCAGAGCAGCCCTGTGTTGAGACAGAAACAAAAATTTACTATATCACACAAAACGAGTGCAAAGTTGACCAAACACCTCACCAGGGACATAACATATGATCCCACAGGGCATACATTGCAAACATGCCCATAGAATCTCGGTTAAAAGCATACATTTGGGAATGAAAACCACTTTCTCCCTACGGAGATGGGCTATAAAACATCTACAAAAATGTTTAAACTGCGAATTTAAGAAGCTTTTCATGTCGTAAAGTTTCATTCCCATTTCTTTGAATATAAAAAGTGTGCATCAGTGGCCAGAAAAATATTAAGGGGGGTTATATACAGGGATCCATTTTTAAAACAATTTGTATCAATTAAAATGATAAATGTGAATTAATTCTGAGTCGAACTATTTATATAAATCAATCGATTTTATGTTTATAGATTAAGGCGCAGTAATTGGAATTAAAATTAGGATAGGATGGATGTTTTCCTTATTCTAAGTGGCAAATGTGCTGTGACATGTAATAATTAATGTCCAATAAGTAGTAATTTATATTGCCGTTAGAGGCCATTTTATTTCACTACAAAAATAGGGTTACTAGTTATGTTCTAAACCAGGAGATTGCACTCTTTGGTAACCACTCAGATTAGCACCGGAACGAAAACATGCCCCCGATATCTTAACAATGCCATCTAATGTAAAGTTTGTCACCTTTGGCAATATTGTCAAGACATGTGGTGTAAGTATAGTGCTACCAGTGATATGAGGAAGTATCTCGTCCCCGCCAAGCTAAAAAGATGCTATTATTTTAATGAGGATATTTTTGCTATTTTTACATGCCTTTAATAAGAGAGGTTACAATCCCCAAAACCCCTTGCCTCTGGTTTGCATGGTTTAATTAGGTTTTAATATTCAGGTTTTGACAATAAAAACGTTTTCCTTCTTCCTTCACATTTATTGTGAACATGGCAGATTTTAATGGCTTCCAGCTCAAAAGAGGTGTTTAGTGAGACTTAAAATATTTTAACTTTGAGTTAATGAAAGGGAGGGGGGTTGCTTATCATGTTCATATCACCACTTTGTTATCAAGGAGTGTTTCTGCTATGATTTTAACAAAATGTGTACTTTATTTAGGTTTTAGAGTCTAGCAAAAATGATAAGTTGACCTACAGGCTTTTAAAACTTCTGCTACCCTTATTTTCAACACTCTTTGATCTATCACGACAAAACTTTGTATACTTATACTATACGGCTCAACCAAAAAAAGTTCTGATGTGTTACATTCACATGACTTTCTCTACTACCTCTTCTGCAAAGTATTCTTACAAAAGCTTATTCTTCTATTACTTCTTTTTAATAAGATAAACCTTCATTACTTATTTACTCATTTCATTGTGGGTTTAAGAAGAACACAGTATGTTAAAGTGGTAGCCAAATCTTTTCACAGTCGGTCGTTATGTGATTGCTTTGAAACTCTGTTCTCTTTGCATCAACATGAAAAAGAAAGAAAGCAAACCGTTATGCAGTTGAGAAAAGTATAAATACCTGAAAATTCAAACTAATAACAAAGAATATTTCGGAAATGGTTAATGCCACAAAAATTTATTTGAAATAAACTGTGTGCTTTGGCGAGATCTATATTTTTTTGTGCAGTAAGATTTTGTCTATCTCTTACAATTTACAAATATACAAAAGCTGTTCAGAATAGAGACTATTTTCAGAAAATTCAAGATGTGCATTTCATTTGTCATGCAAATACCCTAAAAATATAGGGCGGTATTCATAGTCGATCTTGGTTACTTCCGGTGGATTGATTTGCACCGAGCCATCAATTTTCTGATTCATTAACTGGACTTGTGTTGGTCTGGGTATCAAACGCCTTGGTCCAGACCAAATTTTGGTCTATGTCAGGGTAGATTAAAGATCAATCATCTTTGCAAAATTGATTATTTATTTATGGACACTCTTTAATTGCTATGGTTCTTAGCTTCCCATTCTATATTGGGTGTGAAAGGCCAGAAAGTTTGCTCAGAGCCTCTTTATAAGGCTTGAGGTTCTTTTACGTGCCATAAATCTATGATATGGGACCACTGGCTTTACTTTCCTTCCGAAGGAAGCCGTGCTAGGTATTTTTATGCCCAATTACAAAATGGATGATTATAGAGTGATGGGCATGGCTGCTGTGCGTAGAATTTGTGAATTGAGATGGTGGAGGAAAATTATCTACCAAGATTAGACATAACTGGAAAGTATGACAACCTAAACTTCAGAAACAGACGCAGCAAAACTTAGAAGGCAGATAGAGTTGGTTCGTCCTAACCTGTATGACACAGATGATAACAGCACTTCCATATTATGAAAGAGGAGCATTTAGAACAACACCGCTGGATTTAATCAGACATTATAAGTAATGTCTCAGGTGCCGTTGCTAGACTTGCACCTTGTCAAGTCAAGATTATAATGAATTTTACTTAACATGATGGGATGTAGCACGAAGTTAAGAAATGCTGCTAAAGTAAAGCTCTAATTAGGATGCACTTAACATAACAGGAATGGCTCTTATTGATTGTTCTTTTATTAGTTGATGTTACTGCTTCACGCCAATTGGTTGTAATTATCATGTGACTTTAAACTTGACGTAGTGGGAAGAAAAAGTTTGCCACTACCAAATTCTTCAGTTACATATGTTAAGTCAATCCTAAATAGCTACATTTAATACCTTTGTAAGACCTTCGCATTATGTTGTGTTGAGTTAAAGTCACTTACGTTAAGTTAAGCTTTACTTAAGTCTTCCCAGCGAGGAGACAACTGCCTGGAAGCTTTATGATATATCAGGTTTTCCTCAGGTAATTATTTCTGTATAATTAATACCATACAATACTTAATTATTTGTCTAAAATCTAGAGTGAAATGCATTTTAATAAATAACAGCAAATGTTGCTAACTATTTAGATTCAATTTCATTCTATAATTTTAAGGTTAAAAGTTAATACTCCAATAAGTTAAACTCTTACTGAACTAACTAACTATACCATGAAACTGTGTATCTGGTGGATAAGAATGTTTCCCAAAAGAGGGATGACAACAGGCACAAAACTGCCTAAGTATTATCTCCTTCCATGCCTTTTTTTGTGCTTGTATTTGCCGAAACTGGTTTGTTTTCAATAATGTCCATCATTTTATGTATTAAGGAAAACAGGCATTTTCCTCCTTTGACCGACTTAGTGCACGCTTCTTGGTTATCTCCATTTCTTTTGCTGGGGAGTGAGCGGTGAAGTAATGAAAAAACAAGTGTGAAACTACCATAGAAAGTTATAAACTTGGGAGCAACAGTGTTTAGTGTACTGCTCTATGGAAGTCGCACATGCGCAGAACTACCTTTCTTCGTTGTGTAACTTTTCTCCTTGCTGATCCATGGCCTTTCTTGGTCCGAGGCTTTTTATTATCTATGAACGTCAAAAACTTGGTCGGCCTTTGGTCCGGACCAAATGAGTGTGGAGATAGTTCTATGAATATGGTCATAGAATTTCAATCAAAATCACCACAGCCATTTTTGGGAAAATCAAAGATAACAAACAATTTCCATGCAAAAGATAGTTTGGGGTAGAGGGATTTTCTTGAATCTTTGTATCCATCCTTGAAAGATTCTGAACCAAATTTCATATTTAGCTCACTTTTTGTTTTGAGTTATGTTGTTCACAGACACACAGGGAAGTTTTTGTAAAAATGCTTTTTTTTTGGTTTCGGGGCCTCAAAACATGTATTTCTGGCAAAATGTTGACATTGAATTTTTGGATGGAATACAATACTGTTATTTTGCCCCATTTTGTTTTATCTAGTTCACTTCATTCACGCTATCACTTCACCGAGGTGAACTAGTTCAGTTCTCTGTTACTTCACCCGTCACTCTGCATGTCAACAACTCCCTTGGAGAAGCACTCTTGATGTTGCACCAGAAATGCACTCGACTCGCAAGAGTGCTCACCTATACAGTCAGTGGAATCTTTCCACAAGGTTCTTGAAAACATTCTAGAGGGGGAGAATAAGCCAATAGCACATATGCTGGCGAGCGTTCATTACTATTTACCCCGACCTCCCAATTACCTTGGGCCATAGCTACTGCATCACAATACTTTCTCTACTTGCTGTAAGTACATAGTACAATAACAAAATTATTGATTTCCAATTAAAATAAACACCAAATCACTGAATGTACATGCAACCAAAGCTATGGAGATAAACCATTGCTTGCAATTACTTATCTAGCAGCAGATCTGAACTAGACTTCACTTTATTTGGACATGTTTCAAGAATCCCAGCTTCAGCTGTCGACCTGCATCTGGGTGCTCCGGTCTATTCTGGTGGCATCTTGAGGATATTGTGACCAAGCACGCTGAGTTCCTATGGACCAGGAGTGCAGGCGCCTGCCGACTGTCTAATGTCCCAGTCCTTCTTTAGAACAATGAGCACTTGGAATAATAGCCATTGTGTACCACTTCCATGCTCCAGAGGATTCCTTTTAGGTCTCTCTGGAAGGTTCGCAATCTCGTGAGTTCCTTTACTACAATATTCTGCTTGTATGCAGGCCTATATAAGAGACAGGACAAGTCAAGAAGTGGCAGTGCAGTTCAATTGTGATTCTACAGATCAGTTGTAGTTGTGTTGTATTCCAAGTGTGTGTCAAAGCGATTCGAGTGTAACGTTTGTGTTACTTTGAGTCCCTAGTGATAAAGTGTGTTCTCATTTGTTACTATATATTATGAACTTCCTTAGGTTGTCGAATGCTGAAATGTCAAGTCATGTTGCAAATACAACATTTGCCAACATTTCATGCTCATATTGAATACTCAAAATTAATTTCTAATTGCATTAGCTTCACCATCTAAACCAAAACTTACTGGAACAAGTTTCAGACACTGTTGTCTACAACTTCAACCTGTGACTTGTAGATAGTGTTTTCTGACTGAATGTACTTTCTTCATAAGGGACATCAAAATTTAACAACTTGTGCTAATTTTTATGCATAAATAGTTTTTCCCAAATGGAAAGTTTGACGGTTTTATAAGGGCTTTTACAAGCTAGGTTTTCTTTTCTTCAATTGACGATCTATGGATTAAAAATGCTCTGAAACTACTGTCTTCCACAGTAAGAAAGTCCCCGGGGAATGAAGCGCAGGGGGTAAAGTGCTGATTAGACACGGTCCGAACCCTGTCTACTTGCTTATGATACTCTTATTTTTTACACACACGACAGCTCAGTTACAGCCCAACTGAACAGTTTTACTCCTTGTGTAGCATGCATTCTCCGTCACACACATTCGCTGTCCTTGTCGCGCTGTTTCCAAACAGATAAGGCCAGCATATTCCTGTCAGGGACTTTCTCTCCATTGGCAAACAGTATTTCTCATTGTATGCATGTTTAAACCTTTGTCCACAAACTTCATTGTAGAAGGTCTTACACCATTTCCATGAATATCAGGGGTTTTTCATACGTTATTAAGAATATTGTGGAGACTTTACAAAATTACAGTTAACTAAATAATTACAGAATGTTAAAGAAAATTTAAACTTTTATTTAATGTTGACATTCGATAAAAAAAGGTAAATAATTAAAAATTGTATACATGTTCAATGTGAACGAATATAACCTCGAACTATTTTGATGTCATCCACTGGTCTGTCATTCTTATCTGTCTCCACCAAACCTATTCTCTTCACCACATTCATGCCGGAGTGGACTCGCCCTGTAAAACAAAGTAGCTATGTTAAGTTGTACCACACTGTACGGATCTGTGACTGACAGCAGTAGACAGAGTGAGTCACCTACCAAATATTGCATGTTTTCCATCCAGCCACTGAGTTGGTGCCAGGGTTATAAAAAACTGGGATCCATTTGTGTTAGGTCCTGAGTTTGCCATTGACAGTATACCTGATCCTGTAGCAAACAAATACCTGTGATATTTTATGATACCCTAGGGCCGGTTTCACCAACCGGTGTTAAACTGATTAAACATTGAAGTTAACCATTTCATCGAACAATGTTAGCTTTAACTCTGTGTTAATTAGCATCTAACATTTGACTAATGTTACAAGTTGGAAGTGATATTGCTGCATTTGGCATTTTTAATGTCATTCCTAACCGAAGAGGAGCTTTGCATCATAATAAATTTGAAAACCTGCGTAAGGAGGAATGTTTGTCCAAAGCAGTCATGGGCATGTTTTATAGGAAATACAAGAGGTTAGAATACTACCAACAGAAATATGCGTCTTTCTCCTATGCTACAAGTGTTATATATTTTGAGATTTTATGCTACTGGCACTTTTCATTTAATGGCAGGTGATAATATTGAAATTTCCAAAGCTACCATTGGTGGATTTATCTGAAAGATTTTCGAAGCAATTGCTTCAAGAAGCAAACAGTATTTTTGTTGCAGACTGCTTGATCCTCAATCATGAAAACACATTTTCGCCCACTTTGGTTTCAATGTAGTGTCCACCGCCAGTTTTAAACCATTCTAAAAGCACTTCGCACCTGGCATTGTTGGTGCCGTATGTTGTGTTAGCATAGAATTGCCACAGCTGCTTACTGGATCTGAAGAAACACATCAATAATTTCAATTAAATTACTTGTGAATTTTCTCCCAAGCTGCATCTTTATTTTTTAATGTAAGTCCATTGGCTTTTTCACACTCAATAATACCTCTATACTTAGTAACAGTTCTATAACTAATGGCTTTTCAAACAGTGAAACATTAGTTCCTCTGCATCTAGATTTTTCAGTTACATCGTGATTCTAACCACAAACAATCGGGAAAATCACATGGCAATTGCACATGAATGTAACTAATTGTGTGCTACTGACACAGAATGCTGCAATATGTAGACAAAAGTGCATCGGAATGCATTCAGAAGCCACAATAGCTCTGCCATCACCTTCTCAAGAGCTTTTAACATAATGTTAAACTCTTGTGTTTTATCAAGCTTTTACAGAAAATTGCTAGTTAACATCAAAGACAACTGTGACCAAACTACACTGTTTCTGAACGTGCTCCGATTCACGTTTATCTAAGCATTGTTCTCTGTTTCAGCAGCAGTCAACTAGTTACATTCATGGACAATTACTGATTGAAGTTAAAACGGTAATGTCAATTGAAAAATTTAGGTGCAAAGAAACTAACATATTTAAATTACGGGAGAAGGGTGCAGTCTGTGAGAAAGTCTGCATGGAATTTAATTGTAATGCACACATTTCTTCCTGATTCAATAAGCAACTGTGGCAATTCTATCCTAACATACAAAGGCAACACTGAAGTTTTTTAGAAAATCAAACAAGGTTTAGTTAAATGATTTTATTGCTTTTCAAAATATTCCCATTTGACATCAATAAATTTTTGCATTAGATGAAAGCAGCCCTTAAAGCAATGATGCCACTCTTCCTGAGGCACTTCAGAAACCAGGTTTTTATGGTGTTCCACTGCTTCATCTGATGACGAAAAAGTGATTACATGCATTTTATATTTAATTTTGGGAAACAAAAAGAAATCACAGGCTGCTAGGTCAGGGCTGTATGGTGGAGGTCCATGGTATTGCCCTTTAGGGTATCCAGGTACTCAGTTGTTAACTTTGCTGTATGCGATGATGCGTTGTAATGATGTAATATTATTTTTCCTTTTGAACATTTTTCACAAACTTTTTCAAAAATTTGCAGTAAACAGACATTTGGCACCAATTAGCAGTAATGGTATTTATATCTTCTAAAGCTATTGTAGCAATATGGCCCGTTTTAGCAAAACACTAGCAACCATCTTCTTACCAGCACTATGAATCCAACAGGCTTTTGTAGGCTAAGTTCTGTTTGGAAGACCCATTGTAGTCCGAATAAATTCTTAAAGCTGTCTGTCGATCTTCTTCAAGCATTGCTTGAACAACACAATATTTTCATCAGTAACAGCAGTTCTTGCACATCCTTCACAAAATTCATCACTAAGAAAAACCTGATCTCTCTTGAATTCTCTGTACCAATTATAAATGGTTGCCTTAGATGGGGCTTCATCACCAAATGCATTTCTAAGCCGATCTTCACATTGTTTAGGTGTTAATGATGATTTAAAACTGCAAAAACTTAAAGCCCTGGAAATGTTCTCTAGTCAAGTTCATTTTTGGGTGAACACAAAATCTTTAAATGATGATAATATAATTAACAAACCACAACACAGCAATCAACTTGCACAACATTAGAAAGTGGTTGTCAAATGTAAAAAAATTTTATTTGTTTTAGAAACATAGCATTCTAAACGTTTTCAGTGTCACCCCGTAAAATGCAGTACCAAAAATGCCAGGTTGCAAATAGCATTTATAGTTTAAAATGACACTACATTGAAACTAAAGTGCACAAAAGTGTGTTATCTCTGATTAAGGACAAGACTGTTTCCTTCTTGAAACAACTGCTTCATAAATCTTCAATAAAGCAACAAATGTTAGCTTAGGAAATTGCAGCACTATCATCTGCCAGCAGCATACAAGTAACAATTGTAGCGTAGGAGAAAGACAGTAGTACTGTAACTTCTCATATTTCCCCTACAACCACGCTTTTGACAGTCTGTATCACTTTAAAAATCCCTTGTTTTCAAATTCATTATGACACATGGCTCTTCTTCAGTTAGCAATGGCATTAAAAAGCTCCAAGTCAACAACTTGGTTTGTTAAACGCCTACATTAATTGATGAAACAGAATTTACATTAATTTCAGAGTTAAGTCACTCTAAGAACTGTATTAAAATTAACATTGGTTGGTGAAGTCAAGCCTTAGTTTCAACATTAACAAAGTGATGCCATTCCTCAGCACACTTTTGCACCACATGATGGATTCTAAGGAGTCAGCTACTAGTTTGCTATACACTTTACCTTTTACAAATTTTGTAAAATACTTTGAGTGTGTGGTCTTACCATTAGAAATGTTTTTGTTACTAAAGAACCCAAAAATTCTAAAGAATTAAGAATAGTTTAAGGCTTTATCTATATCTAATAGTGCTGATGTTTGGGTGCAGGTCCCTAGGTTGAAAATATGAATTTCTGGTGAAATTTTGGGTGAAATACAATACTTCCTGTACCTAAGATAGGTAAAAGCACAGAAACTAAAAGAACTGGTAGATAGTTATATATTTGTGTGCATATTAATTTCTGTGATCACCATTGTAATTACATGAACGCTGTTTTATCAAGCACAGATGAATGTGATAACCTAAATCTTTATGTTTTCTTATAGAAGTATAGCTTGATGACCAAGGTTATCAAACATTTTGTGTGCAAGACTGAAATACAATTCTTTGCTAATATTCTCTATTACTGGTATTTAACGGTTGTGATAGATGTACCTTACCTGAATGCTTTAATTCTTCATGAATTTCATCATCAAAGGTCCTTCCATAGATGGATGCTCCCCCTTTGCCGGTTCCCGTGGGGTCTCCGCCTGCCGAAACACATTTCATTACCTGTAGTTTATCTTTGTGAAACATTGTCACTATGGGGTCCTACAGCTGCATGCAGCACTCACCTTGAATCATAAAGTCCCTGATAATTCTGTGAAACTTGGTTGCATTGTAATATCCTCGTCTCACAAGCTCTGCAAAGTTCCTACATGTCGTTGGAGCATGCTTCCAGTACAGCTCTATCACAATCTCCCCCATCCTAAAAATTAGCAAATACAATATTGTTGCACAATCTCATGTTATATTAACCTATCTCTACCCATGGCATTTATTTCTATAACAAACTATTTACAAATGCACATTCTTCTATCTATCTCTTGTAAAGTTAAACGTTTGCAGAAATAGTTTCATCTGCACATTTCATTTTAAGTGCAAGATATTGTCTTCCAGAAATAAAATATTAGTTAAAATACTCCAGAAGTAAATGTTTACCCATTTTATAGGCTTAGTTTTATATGCTGAATAGAAATAAATTTGTGTGTCTTTTTTTGTTTACCGTATGCAGATTATTTTCTCTTTGAGGATTTTCCTGACTTAATACGTATCTGCATTTACGTTTAGGAATGTGACAAGGTTTGGGAGATTCTGGTTATATACATCATCTTATGGCTTTGAAATGTATGCAAACAGTAGGTATTGGGTTATTATTTGGTATACCAGGAGAGGCCTGAATCGCTTTACATGATGTATTTGTTTATTTATTTTGCTGTTCAGTACAGTGTCAAAATGCAAAAGGAAAATGTCAAGTTCATACAATAGAATACAGTAATATGTTTATACATATCACTCACATGCACATACACAAAATCAGACGCATGCACTCACAGAAGAATCATTACTATAGTTGTTATTTATAAATTAGTCAATATTATAATACGCTGTTTCTAGTATTGTTTCAAATTTATTCTTATTGCACAATTTGATGTCATTTGGCAGAACATTGTAAAACTTTATTCCCATGAAACTAGGCATCTTTTTCTTTTAAGGTGTAGTTGATGACTGGAGATTGCTAGGTCATCTAGTATTGTGGTTGTGTCTATCAGAGTTAGTTTCTAGGAGGAAGTTGAAATTTCCTAAATGTAGAATAGTTGATACATATATAGGCTAGGGAGAGTTAGGATTTTTAACTGTGAAAATGTTTTGTGACAATACTGTTTGTATTTCAGATTACCAAGATAACTGATTGCTTTCTTCTGTAATACAAAGATTTTATTAAGTTGGCTACTGTTGCATTTCCCCATAGTTCAATTCCACATGAAAGATGTGAATGGACCAAAGAATAATAGATAATTTTTGCAGTAACTTTGGGTGCATATTTCAAAAAGTATTTGAGAGTTTTTACTAATGTTATTTCATAACTTATCAATGTAGTTTGTGAATGAGTGTTTTGTCAACTGTGGCTCCTAATAGTTTTACTTCATTTGCTATTTTAACTGGGTTTTTGCCAATGAAAACTTTATATGAAAATTAATGTTTTTTATTCCAAACAGCGTTAATACACTTTTGCTGGAGTTCAAAACTATTCAAATCTCTAAAATATCGCTATATTTTATTTGTAGTGTCATTTAAAATGGTATCCAGTAGAGTAACATCTTTATGACATGCAATGATTTTAGAGTCATCTGCAAATTGAATAATTTGGCATCTGCAGGTATAAGGTCATTAATGTCATGCATGCAAAGAATAAACAATAAAGGTCCTCAAATGGATCCTTGTGGTACGCCATGAGTTAGTATTTGCCTATTTGATATAAATTCACCATGTTCTGTTTTTAAAATTACAGATTGTGTTCAGTTAGTCATATATGATTTTAGGATATTTTGTGCATGGCCTTTAATATCAAGGTCCATCAATATAGACTTATCTATGCAGTCAAAGGCTTTTGGTAGGTCTAACAGGACACCTGCTATGTAATTACAATGTTGGCTATTATATCTTCAATGCAATCCGATGTACATTTTATGGTAGAGCCATTTCACACAACCATATTGATGTTTGGGCTGTAAATCATACTTTCCCAGATAATTCATAATTCTTTTGTAGAGAAGGCAGGTGAGATAGATATAGGTCAGCAATTATTTATGTTCCTCTTTATTCCCTTTTTTGAAAACAGGTATAATTTTAGCAATTTCCCAAATATCAGGCAAGACCCCATTTTCCAAACATGAGTTTATAATGCTGCAAGGGGATATGCAATTGTTTTCTACTTACTTGTAAGAGGGACATAGGAATATTATCATTACCGATACTGTTATGGGATTTCAAACATTATTACATTTGATACTTCTATCTGTATACAAGAAGTGGGTTTCAATTTGCCTGATAGCCCTATACTGCTGTAAATACTAGTTATGGGGCTGTTGTTTTTTAAAGTAGCTGCAATGGACACAAAATGGTTGACAAATATTATATTAGCCACTTGTGACATTTCCCATATTAATGGCTGGCTGCATTTAGGTGGTAGCACGGGGTTTCCAAAAATTGTTTATTTCCCGACTCGTTTTGCATATATTATCAGAGTTTATTATTTTATTACTGGTGCTATTCCGTTTAGCAGCTCTCACTAGTTCGCCACAAGTGTTTTATTTGTTTATAATTAGCAAAGTTAAAAGACTCAACTGTGTTTTTGGGGATGCCTTTTTTTTTATTACACATCGGCGAGGACAATGAAGATTGCAAAAGTAACGGTTAAGCGACCCTTCGCCGCAACTGCTACACTCCTCTCCTTCTAAAAAACATCCCTCGGCTACGCCTTTAGGCTGAGGGCTCTCAATCGTGTTTTCAGCTACGTTGGGATTTCAAATGCTGGCTTTGAAGACCAACGTATTGCATATTACCTTCGTTTTCAATGAAGACCAAAGTATTGCAAAATGTCCCGGTTTGCATATATTCTGGTGTCGCATACAGATTCCGTATGTTTTTAATACTAAATAACTCTCTCCAGGTATACCAAACAAACTGCTGATGTTACTCTCAAACATCTAACCTCAATCGAAATTACTTACGTAGTTTCCAGAATTGCATAAGGTGGCTGCCACAGCTTATCAGGAATTCCACCAGATGATGTCATTTCACAGGCTGCGTCTTTTAGTGATTCCTATTACAGTTCTTATTATAAGTTGGAAACTCCTATAAAACCAAGCTCTTAGCACAATAATTTCACGTTTCAGCCGAATTGTTTGTTTGCATTTTTATCGTATTTGTTTTGTTTATTTACGGAAACTTGCAGGGTGGCTAACATAAGCAGTAGAGGGGAAAAAACACTAGCAATGAATGTCCCCAAGTTGTATGCTATGAATAAAAAAGTGTGGTGAAATATACTTGTAGTTCGAGGGAAGAAAGAAGGGGGAGAAAACGTATAGTCATTAAAAAGTGTCAAAAATAATTCGATCTAGGGTATAATTCCTGAGCAGGTAGGACTGACTACGGAAAGGGTGGTGTGGGGATACCTTTATTAATCTGTACCTTTGCTTTTACCTGTTCGTTGTAATTGGCTGATGTTTTATGAAAGTCGGAAACACATTTTATATTTACATAGATTTGTTAAACATTGCTGAATTGTTTTGCTTAATTGCTTCTTAGCATTGCATAATGAACATTCACTTAAGGGCTCCATGGTTGGTATTAATAAAACAGAGCCTCCTTTCGTGAGCCACGGAGGTAGCGGCGAATCACGTCTTCTACCTTGAGACACTCATCGAGAAATCGTAAGCCACGGTTTCTAAAATGAACTCTTTGTAATACCACTAATGGAGCAACGAGGGTCACTGAAAGGAGACAGAGGGAGCAAAACTTGAGACCGAGGGTTTTATTAATACGAAGGCAAACCACGACTCAGGAATTGTTGCTTTTAAGTCTAGTAGAGTGTTGGAGGATTCAGAGAGCCTCGCACCTCGACCAGCAGAAGTCTTTTGCACTGTCACTGACACCCAGAACGGGAACTTATGGACCTAAATACTCGTGTCCATGGTGGGATTCCAACCCCGTTGCACCAGAGTGCCAAAGCCAAGCTTTCCAGCGACCATAGCTACGCGGAGACTCCTTTTAAGGAGAAACTAGCTTTTATTATTACCACCCATTATTATAAAAGAACTTGGCAAAGAAAAGGACCCAGAAAGTTTTTCAGGCAATAGCTGTTTGAAAGGTACTAGAATATTATACTTTTTAATTCTAATGCTTTAATAAAACCATCCTTTAAATATTTATGTATTTAAGATCCATTCTCTCTCTCTCTCTCTCTCTCTCTCTCTCTCTCTCTCTCTCTCTAAGGAGAATCATAAATAAAAAGCCGAAACTCATGTAAACTGCATTAAATTTAGTACTTTATGATTTACAAACGAAACTGAAATTTGAAATGCAGTGTGTTTTATGTATTGTTGAAACCCAACTTGACATCTGTTTCTGATGTTCATAATTCCCCCCGTGTCATAATGCTCGCGAATAAAAAATCGACAGCAGAATGCTTGATGCGGTGAACAAATGTTAGTTTTCAATGCCAACATTGAAACACAACTAGCATCCAGTGTAAGAAAGTAATTTGTATATTACTTGCATGTTTAATTTCCCTATAAAGTCTTCCAATGTAACAAATTTTACATACATGCACGGAGAGAGCCCTCCATAATCTTGTTTTGGAGCATAGCACAAGTATAGTCTTAGGGAACATTTTCAGAAGCTTGTCTCCCTGCTAGTCGACCAACACCAACCATTCCACAGCCAGGTCCACTTTTTATCTGTCACTTGAAAAAGGTTTTGCGGTGTTCTATTTTTAACAACTACTATGCACTTGTAATAACTTTTGAATTATTGTGCTCTGTAAAATTTGTGTAATTAATGCAGAAATTCAGTTTAAGGTTTATTTTGATTACAAATGTAAATTTTAGTTTGCAGTACCCACCATTCAGCTGCCTTGAAATTGGTAGCATAAACCGATAATTGCAGGATGTATAAGTAAATCTGAATTCACCGAGAGCTTAACCTTCATTTTTTGGCCAGGTTTTGCAATTTTTAGTATTAATGTAGGAAATATATTCATTTGAGGGCGACCTCTGCCACCGACAAGTCCTTGAGACGTTTAAAGCTAGTCTGCAATCATGCTCGGAAACTTCAGAAAGGATTATGTGGCTTTGAACTTACCTAGCTCAGTTTTGGAAGGTGGAAGACATAAACGAAGCCTTTGGCGGGTGAGTAATAGTAATAACCAGGCATAGGAATTTTTAAGCGGAAGTTGAACTGTTGCGTGACGTCGCAGATAGCAAACCACCCCATCCCTCGTAC
Source organism: Deroplatys truncata (assembly GCA_030765065.1). Lineage (NCBI taxonomy): Eukaryota > Metazoa > Arthropoda > Insecta > Mantodea > Mantidae > Deroplatys > Deroplatys truncata. The sequence continues at coordinate 16,053,403 of CM060981.1, forward strand.
AGTCTGCTGACTCTCTTGTTTACATTCGTTCTAATGTCATATGGTTTGAGTGTAGATAACTTGGGCAAAGTTGTTTTAGTTGTGGCCCGTCGAAGTAGCTGAACGTGAATGATTGGAGTTTTAGACGCGCAGATCCCTCGGCTACGCCCTGTCGTCGCTTCGCAGTTGAAAAATGTTCCATACAAAGGGATTTGGGATTGGGGGATTTTCTTGTAAACCTTTGTTATATATATAAAATGAAAAGATTCAATATAATAATATGAAGAATCACCTACAAGTCGTAAATTATATAAACTGCTATTGTTAAGGAATATTTTTAAGTTTGTTTTAAATTTTGATGAAGCTATGTCAGTTTATTGTGCAAAATTAAACCTTGAACATTTACATTTTTTTCGATACTTTGTTAGTAAAACCTCTGTAAAACAATTTCACTATGTTGGGTATAATGAGTTTTTCAGGAGATACCGCATATTTCGATAGTCTGATAGTCTCCTGACTATCGGCCGCAACTTGCTACACTCCTCTCCTTCTAAAAAACATCCCTCGGCTACGCTTTGAGGCTGAGGGCCCTCAATCTCTCGGCTACGCCTTGAGGCTGATACTGGAGTAGATGTGCGGGCCACAAGTAGAGAAGATTGTCGGATAACTTGAAGCCAATTGCTTATGAATTCCTATGCACACCTAATTTAAAGAACATTAGAATATAATATTAAAGAAATCCCACCTTGTGGTTAGTGCAGGTTAGCTTGTCTGCCTCACATTCAAGAGGTCCCAAGTTCGAATCTTTGGTGATTTAACTGGATATGGGCATTTTTTAAGCTCTAAGGACCTTGAGTTAATTTCACCCACTTCATTAATTTACTGTCCAATATGGCTTACCCATTTAAAGGATCTAAATATACCAACAAAAAACATCCAATGCATTACATTCACATGACTTTCTCTACCCTCAAGATACCACTTATTAATGAATATACAAACTATTCTTACCAAAGTTTATTTTTCTATCTACTTCATTTTAATTGAGATAAACCTTTACAGAAATAGTTACATTACACATTTCGTTATAGACAAAGAGAACAGCGATAGTCAAATATTTAACAACTGGACGCTATATGCTGCCTTAAAATTCCATACTGTTTCCATGACATCACAAGAAACAGCTGAATATTGACAGGACTCAAAAAGAATGACAAAGTATTAAACAATTTGAACCATTAGTAACAGATATCCTGGAAATGGCTGATGCCATGAGAAAAGTTACTTGAAATGAATTGTGTGTTTTAAAGAGCTCTAAACTTTTAAGTAGTGCGTTTTGTCTATCGCTTAACATTTACCAATTATACAAAGTTCCTTCCGAATGAAGGAACTGAATAAAATAGTCACAGGCTATTCCTACAAAATTCAAGATCTACCTTTATTCGTCATGTAAATATATTTAATATATAGACATTTTTGAGAAAATTAAACATTTTGAAAAATGTTCCATACAAAGGGATTTGGGATTGGGGGATTTTCTTGTAAACCTTTGTTATATATATATAAAATGAAAAGATTCAATATAATAATATGAAGAATCACCTACAAGTCGTAAATTATATAAACTGCTATTGTTAAGGAATATTTTTAAGTTTGTTTTAAATTTTGATGAAGCTATGTCAGTTTATTGTGCAAAATTAAACCTTGAACATTTACATTTTTTTCGATACTTTGTTAGTAAAACCTCTGTAAAACAATTTCACTATGTTGGGTATAATGAGTTTTTCAGGAGATACCGCATATTTCGATGCCATAAGTTAGTTGTGGATAGATTACTTCATATTAAATTTTGTTCAGTAAACTCGGTTTATTAAAATATTTAAAATATTTGTAGTAGATAAACAGATTGTTGTTAACCACATGATCTACCCATGTTAAGTTACATTATCTAGAAAGATTTGAGAACTTAAATTTGTTTTACTGTGAAGAAGTCGGATTCATGCCAGCAGTTTTTTCTATATTGCATTTTAAATCAATAGATTCAAAAAGATTTTTCAGGTAGTTACAGTATTTTCCATATTTTTATATAGAACTTCATTTTTTAGTATCTCTGCATATTGCAACTTTGTCTAATATTTAACTGTTTTAATCTTGATGTAGCAGCGTGATTCAATAAGCACAACGTAGCCAATTCTTCTGACGTTAACTCGCTGGGCAGTCGAGCACAAGACTTCTCACTGCGTGTCACAGCAGTCGTCACAAACTTGCTCGGAGAATGGCACCATCGCATGGGAAACTCATCCGCCAACTTGCTCACTTATATGACCATTGGGATCTTCCACAGAACATTCTAAGAAATATATTGACCCACATTCTGCAGGGGGGGGGGGAAGAAACTTCCAGAAGACTCTGTTATCTGCCAGTAGCGCTCCTGATGTTTATTCAGACTGACGGGTGCCAACCTCTCAATAAACTGAGGTCATAGCTGCTGCATCACAATATGACACATTTATCCTTTTATATAAACTAATTAAAGAAAAGGACCCAAGACATTACCTTGTGGTACACCATATTTTACTTGGCTTATATTTCGACCGAAATAAGTTTACATAATTTCCTTTTTTCTCAATTGACTGATACCTCCCTTCTAGGTACAAAGGGATTAATTTTCCAAGGAGTCCTCTATGACTCCAGTATATTTAATAATACTTTATGGTTAGCACAGTTGAAGGCTTTTGAAGGATCTAAAAAAATGCACTAATTTTTTTATTGTTTTGTATTTTTACTTTCTCTAAACTAAATTAAATTGAGTTTTATTTATGGACGCTCTTTAGCTGCTGAGGTCCTTAGCATCCCATTCTATATTGGGCATGAAAGACCGGAAATTTTGCTCAGAGGCCTCTTTATCAGGCTTGAGGTTCTTTAACATGCCGTAAATCTATGACACGGGACCACCGGCTTTACTTCCCTTCCAAAGGAAGCAATGCTAAGGATTTTTACGCCTGAAAAAATCCATCGCCCTGCACCAGGTTTGAACCCGCTACCTTGGGAAATAGGTTTCTCTACCATGTACCTAGTAGGTGGAGAAGGTATTGCATTTGACCCAAAAATTTGATACGAATATTTCATCAAAATACATGTTTTGAGGCACCTGAATCCTAGAAAAAGCATATAGAAAAAAGTGTGTATGCGCACGCGCGTGTGTGTGGGGGGGCTGCGTGCGTGCGTGTCAAAACCAAAAATTCCGACAAATATCAACTCTTAGTATTTAGCTCAGTACCTTCCAGGGATGTGACACAAAGATTTTTGAGGAAAATCCCCCACTCCAAAAACTACCCTTTACATGGAATTGTTTCGACATTTATTTTCCAAAAAAAATGGCTCTAACAATTAGGATTAACATAGCATATATTAAATATATTTATATGACAAAATGTATATCTTAAAATTTCTGGGATTAACTTTTGAAGTCCTCTTCACTTGGAAGGAATTTTGTATAATGTTGTATAACTGATAATTGTTAAGTGATAGATGAAAATGTACTACTGAAAAAATGTAGATCTCTTTGAAACAGACAATTTATTTCAATAACCTTTTTTGTGGCATCAACATTTAAGTCCCATCAATTTTCAATTGTTCTTGCGACATTATGGAAAAAGCATTGAATTTTAAGGCCAGGTATAGCATCCAGTTCTTAAACATTTGACTATTGCTATTCCCTTTGTATTTATAACAAAATGTGTAATGTAGCTGTTTCCAGAAAGGTTTATCTTGATTGAAATGAAGTGGATAGGAAAGTAAACTTTTGTAAGAATAATTTGTATACCCACTAATAAGGAAGAGAGGGTAGAGAATATTGTGTGAATGTAACATCAGTTTTTTTTTTTTCTATTTTATCTGTTTACTTAATAAATTTATAAATTGCTGTTATTGTTGAAAACTATTTTCTCTATCCATGTTGAAAGCTCTTTGGGGTGTTATGTTTTGCAGTATATTCTGTTAGCCAAATTTAGAATTTTTGTATTCCACCCAAAAATTCGATACCGAGATTTCACCGGAAATATATGTTTTGAGACCCCCTGAATCCAAAAAAAGCATTTTTGGAAACATGTCCGTGTGTGTGTCTGTGAACAGCATAACTCAGAAACGAACAGTCGGATAAACACCAAACTTGGTATTTAGGTTCAGTATCTTCCAAGGATGCGACACGAAGGTTTTCAAGAAAATCCCCCCACCCCAGATTACCCTTTACATGGAACATTTTTCGAAAATTTTAATTTTCTCAAAAATGGCTCTAACGATTTTGATTAAAATATCATATGTTTAAGATATTTTCATGACAAATGAAATGTATATCTCTAATTTTCTGGGAATGTCTCCAAAAGTGTTCTTCATTGTGAACGACTTTTGCATATCTGGTAAACCATAAGAGATAGACAACATTTTACTACACAAAAAATGTAGATCGCGTTAAAATACACAATTTATGTCATATACATTTTTGATGTTGAGTGAACCATTTTCGAGATATTGCTTGTTATTGCCTTAAATTTTCCAATACTTATACTTTTTCTCAAATTCATTATTCATTTTTTTTTGTCCTGGTAATACAAAGAGAATGGAATACTCCACATAGCAACCAGCTCTTAAATGCTTAAAGCATAGCAATTCCCCTTGCACCTACAAGAAAATTAGCAATAAGATTAACATCTCGATATCTCGATTAACATGAAGCATATGGAGAATAAGCGTTTGTAAAAATAGGTTGTACAAGAGTAGAGAAAGTCATGTGAGTGTAACACATCAGATGTTTTAATAAAATTTTGCAGTTTCAGATGTTAGTGATAATGGTCTAACAACACTAAGTTACAGTATATCTGGGAAAAACCTGTTCATTATAGAAGTGTTTATTAAATGTTTTAAAGATTTTACAAGCACATGCCTACTATGTTTTAAAATGTTTGGACTAATTTCATCCCAGCCTCTGAGAGACCTGTCCAAAGTGCATGTGTATCAGGATATGAAAGCAAGTCAGTTGGAAAATGTAATGCAGAGCCGCAGTGTAGACATACAAAGTGATCCAAAACTCATTCTTCTGCTTGTAGGAACAAATGATGTAAAAGGTACAAAGTCTCCAGAAGAAGTTATGGGAGCGATATACAGGAGGAACCACAACTCCACTGGCATACTTTCAGGGGTTGTATAGGGATACCTTCTGAGTAATTTGGTATAAGGGACCCACGGTCTCCGGTGGCTTGTTACTGAGTAGTTGCATTTCGTTTGGTTTCTTGCCCCAGTTAGCTTGGTATCTAACAGTGCAAATGTTGGCGGTATGCACTGTGTCTCTTGTTTGTAAGGTACCTGTTGTTGACAAAGCAATGCCCCCTTTAACTTGTTGCTCTTAAGTTTGTTTTCAGTACTGCTCGATTCTGTCTAGGGTTTTGTTTTTCCGGCTGCGTTAGTTGTGATTAACAGTGACACACAGTAGAATGGATAGGTTTACTGATGAAGAGTTGGCTGATATGCCTCTCATGTATGGGTTTACTGAATGCAATGGAAGAGCGGCACAACAACACTATGCCGAGCTGCTCCTGCACCAACGGCAACCACATAAAAGTACTTTTGCATCGGTACATAGGCGCCTATGAGAAACTGTATCCTCCTGTGTTAAAATGGAAGAGAATTGTGTTACACACGATTGTGACAATCCTGCCACATTGCACGAGCTCTGAACACAAGCCAGAGTCATGCAGCCAGCAGACGTTCCATTTTGGTGGAAATGGGCTGGTATTGTCAACGACTTTGTGATTGGACTTTACGTACTTTCTGACACACTGAACGGAGTCGTGTACAAAATGTTGCTTCAATATGATCACTGGCACACTGTGCACTCGGCGCAAGGAATCACATTGGTATACAGTTGGGACAACAATAGATTGGTCATCATTCGTGACACCAATGGGCTGCTTCTTCTGTGTGCACATGAAGAGTCCAGTCGATATTTACTGGAGCTGGTGGCTAGGATTATCATAGCCACAGAAGTAGTATGCCAAACTCCTATAGGATAGTTGATGGTGCATCGCTGTATACTCTGCCGTGATCATGGTGGATGAGATTTTGAATAATAACTGTAAGGGAACAGTTCTGCATTTGTTATGTACTGTACTCTACACTGACATCAATTGAACACACTATGATAAAAGTACATGTTTCGTCTGCAGGATGTTGCATTATTCTATGTTGTGTGTTGTACGTTTTGGTTATTGCATATTATAGGAGCTTCTTCACTGTTGTTAGGTATTTTCATGAAACAAGGGTTATTTGGGTAACAAACCGAATAAATCATAATTACATTATTTCTCTGTAACGAGCCACCAGTGGCCATGCATCCCTTATACCAAAATATTCAGAAGGTATCCCTGAATAATCTCTGAAAGTTTGTCAGTGGAGTTATAGTTCTCTCTGTATAATGCTATAAAATGTGTTAAAAAGAATCCAAAATTTCTAGTCAATGTGGCTAGATAACTAAGGTGAGCCACTCCGGGGTGGGAGCTGCCATTGGCTGCCCGCCTGTGATGTAAGTGAGAGTGAAGACGAGCGTGCGGAATACATACACAGCGCAGTGAACACACTAAATTCCTCCCGATTAACTCCCAATTGTTTATTATTAGCACATTCTTCCAGTTTTGTTTAAAGGTATACTATTTCAGAGCATTCTACAAACATTGTGGGCTAACCATAAAGCAAAACGAATGGAAACTGCATTACATTAGTAATATATTTACGTATAAACAAAACTACTGGAACACATCCAGTACTTCAACGTATAACTGTAGGCGCTATAAGAGATTCAAATATACATTACTTTAGTACTAAAAGAAAATTTACAACTACTCTAAAGGAATCGCTAAATGGATATGCTGGTGTATTTTTTTTACCGTAAGAAATGAAAACAATAATTCCAGAATATATTATTCTGTTACAGGATGTAAAAATGAAAAAGACATACCTGCAACATTCCATTTGTTCTTGGACCTTCACTAAGTGCATCTCCATGACAATTGGGAATGAACTGCTACGGAACTGCATCTGGGAGCAGAATTTTCTTAACCGGCAAACCTAAAAGTTCACTCTTCAAATCCCGTTTATAGTCACTAGGAAGAAAGTGCACTAAACATATACGTGAAATATCAGCGTTAAATTTGTCAGTACGCTTACAGCGAGACACCCACACGCGCTTTAATTGCTCATTTTTTGGAAATGTGTGATAATTCACACCATCCGTTTTAAAACCGTAATTACAGTATTGTGCTACAGCACAATACATTCTACTCTTGACGTTCTCACTCATTGCACAACGACTTAAACACTTCCCCAAAGCAGAGAAAACTGAATCTATATTCAAGATTCTAGTTTAAATATGTGTGTGCAACTTATTTGTTGAAGTAGGGGGGGGGTATATGACTGAGTGATAAGGAACAATGCACTTTCGTACATCTGTTGTTAAGTTGTGAAGTTTCCGCCAACATAGCAAGGTAAAGTATGATCATTTACCAAAAAACAGCTAAAAATATATTATACTTTCAAAATAAAGCCAGAAGCATATATTATATATGAGTACATCTTGATTTATTGCACTTGTACATGACTTTTAAAGCGAAGAGAAGCTCAGATTAATATGTGTTGCCTTTTAGGCAATTGAGCGGCATAATTATTTCAAAGGAAATGCCGTTTGCTCTTACAATTTAACAACCTTTTTCCGTCCACTGGTTCTGTAAAGGATTATATACCTGGAAAAGCTTGCCATTTTCAGGGAAGAATACCTTTGGCCCGCATTACATTTATTTTCATGTGCAGACGTATGAGTCGGCCTACCTGCCAAAAAGGAAGTTCTTTATATTCCTCAGGAATGCGTATTAAACAGTAATTATTGTGATCAGAAGCTATTTGAAGACCAAGTATCATATAAGCATGATCCGGATCCTGATGACATGCCATCTTTTAATTCTTGCAATAAAGGTATTGCTTAAGTGTACATAAATCCTTATCATGGGTTCCCATATTAAGAATATATATATAGTTTGGTAGTTTCAAGTTTTCTATTTTGTATAATCTTTTTTTCAATATTACATCATTAATTTGTAATTTCTTTGTCCTTTGCCTCTTTATTTGGTAATTTCCTTGCATAAGTATAGAGTATATAAAGATTATTGGTTGGTCTGGAAAGAGTTGCTTGAGGGTGGATAGATGGTTATTGTCAGGGAAACAGGTATAATTACTGTTGGGAATTCATGTCCAGAATTAGGGATGAGAAGGTCAGTTTTCCCTTTTTTGCTTAATAAGTGTGTATTGCTCTTATTTATGTATGACATGGACTGTGAAATCCTCTTCATTCGCAATAAACATTGCATATTCTGAGTTCTCAAAAGAGTTAATGCTACACTTTTGTAAGACCTGTTTAAAAACACAATAAGTTAGAAAATTAATTGAAAACATATTTGTTCTATGTTCTTGTTTGGAGAATCTGAAAAGCAAAGAAAATAATGTTCTTACTTGTTTGAAGAATCTGAAAAGGAAAGTAAGAAAATTTTCTTTTCAGATTCTTTGAACAAGAACATTTTCACTGCTCTTTTACTTATTTTTTCTTCTTGTATAGGAGTTATATCAATATATAAATTAATTTATAACTTTCTGTACACTAATTTTAGTAAATCAAATAAATCTCATTTTATATAATTTTTTGTAATTACAAAGTCATTTTAAAAGAAATGTAGTCATTTTAAAAAAAAAATTAGTCATCAAAATCCGCGCCCTGCTTATAAAACACCGCTCTGACCTTATTTCTTCTCATGCATTTACGTTCATCTCCCCTGTATTTGCTCACATAATATTGATTTGTTTCGTAAAGCCTCTCCTGCTAGTTTGGCATGAAATGTGTCCATGTTTTATACAAAATAACGAAAACTAAGATACGAGTAAGTTATTGCACTTTCCTTGCATAAATACTAAATAATATAGGCACCTAATTACAATTGGCAAGTTCCTTAGATCTACCTCCTTTTAAAAAGATCAGTGTAATATGTTTCAATGATCGCCAGTGCAATACACTAATACATCTCCTTTTAACAACACCCACTTTCCCGTGGATGAAAGCATTACATTTGTGTGCTTTTAAGGGTATTGGTTGCGAGCATATGCTAAAGCATACAAGAAAGGTTGTTCTAAAATTAATATCTCCAAAATATTAAGGCTAGACACATCCTTGTTCTTACTCTTTCAAGTAGGATCAAATGGGAACTATGTACAATTAATCATTCATTAATTAAAAATTAAAACAACTTTATACTAGAAACAATTAAGAAACTAGGTTTATATAAGCACATTCTCAGCCTAAATAATAAAGCCAAAATATCCAAATTTTGAACACATCATTCGAATGTGCACTACTCTGTAAATTCGGTTTATTTGAAAATTGGAGGATATTTGCAATACTTGCTGTGCAGATAACTGTTTTTCAGCATGTTTCATATGCATAAGTCGATTATTCATGTTTTTACCTAGACGCGAAAAAAAAAAGTCTCGGAAAAAATGCACATATATCAAGTTTTCAGCCATCATGACGTTTAAAACTGCTATGTTTAAATCATATTACATAATAGCATGATCAACATACAGTTTCTCTCATTAAGCTGCGTTTTTCACAATCCATAAACAAACAATACAATTTAATTTCGAATCAAAGTTTAAGACCTGATAGCGTATAACGTTGAATTTTATATAGCGTATAACCTATTTTATTTTCGTTGCTAAAATTGGCCGAATAATATGTCATTGGTTTTCTTTAACATAATATAATTAAAATCAAGCAATAGGGTAAACTAAGAAAATGGTTTTAAAGCTTGCAACTTAGAGCTTCTGAAGAACTTTAATATAACAAATATCTGCTTCATATCTACATATCTCTCTTTCTTTGAATAACATATATGCTGTAAGTCAAGAAGTAATTTCATATATCGACAGCGTTTTAGTGAATATTTCAAGGAGAAATGAAATTGGCGCCAGTTGGGTATTTAGCTGTAAAAATACAGGTTTGTGTTTATTATTTCCAAGACTAAGTCTAGTTACAGATGCGATTTTGTTTCAAGTAGTATAAGGTCGAAACAGATCGTATAACGAGAGTATTATCCGAACTTTCATGCCGAAAAGTATGGTGCAGAATACTGGCGAGCTAAAACTTCACTCTCGATGACATCATGCAGCAGGCGGACCGAAAGCAGTACAAGCGAAAACGGTGCGGGAAGAGACCCCCCTGATTTCTAGTGATAATAAACAGTATTGTGAAAAGAAGGGATGTAAACCCTGTGTATTTTAACTGTATAAATGGAAACATATGAGGACTTGTGAGGTGCTAAAGTGCGTGCGTGCGTGCATGTGAAAGAGAACAAGCATAATGGGATTGACTACTTAGGGAGAGAGAGATTACATCTCAATAGGAAGGGAACCTACAAACTAGCAAATATAACGAAAATTGTAATAAAACTGTGTATGAAGCAGGGAAACTAATATCAAGGGGAGATCTGCTACAATAGTTACGTTCTGTCATTTAGTTATTGTAGAGAAAATTCTGCTATTTATGTCATGAGGGATACCAAATAGAAGGAAATAGATTGAACAATACTGTGAGGAAATGTGCTGTGAACTGTGTGGAGTCGAAGTAATGTTAAGGAAAACTTGTGGTAATGGGAGTCTATAGTCCCTCAAAAACAGACAAAATAAACTTCTTAACTAAATTAGAGACATGCCTCAATAATAAGGTTACAGTTGTACGAAACGTGAATATAGATGTTTTAGTAAAGGTTCACTGTTAGAATGGCTACAACAAAATAACCTAAATCAAATAAAGATATGCCCAAAAATTCATCAACTTGCATTGACCATGTGTATACAAATTTGAAAGGGGAATAATCAGGAAAATGAAATTGAGTTTTATTTATGGACACTCTTTAACTGCTGTGGTCTTTAGCATTCCATTCTATATTGGGCGTGAAAGACCAATAATTTTGCTCAGGGGCCTCTTTATCAGGCTTGAGTTTCTTTTATGTGCCGTAAATCTACGACACGGGAGCACCGGCTTTACTTCCCTTCCAAAGGAAGCCATGCTAAGGATTTTTACGCCCAAAAAAATCCATCGCCCCCCACCGGGTTTGAACCTGTGACCTCGAGAACTAGAGGCTAGCATGCTAACATAATCAGGAGAAGACTTAGAGAACATTATGGGCAATTAATAGAAAGTAAGACTAAAAGTGTACAAACTATGAAAACCAAAACACTAACAGAAGTTAATGATACTTTAAATTCACTAAGAGCCAACATAAAACAAGCAACGTGGATAAACATATATAAAACACAATAATACATGAAAATTGATGCGTTTTATAAATACATTAAAATCATGTTTAGAGGAGTGTATATCTCTAAGCAAGGTGTCCTGCAACAAACATAAAATTAATAATGGTCTACTAAAGACATAAATAAATCCAAAATGAGAATGCAATTCCTAAGCAACTTAAAATGTAGTATATTATACGAAAAGTCTCACAGGTACATAAAAAAAACTATAAAAACCTTTTGAATAAAGTAATGAGTGAGGCGAGGAAACTAAACAAGACTTCTCAAAATGCCAGAAATAAAATTAAAAAAAAAAAAAACTGGATATAATAAAGACAATGCATAAAGAAAGCCCCTGAAGATGCGTAGAAGATCTTAAAATTATGAAAGAAAATGCCTTAATATTGAATCCAAAAGAAATAAGTAACACTTTAATGAATACTATATAAATATTGTAACAAATGTGATATAGAAATGAAAACTCAAGTAACAAACGAAAGAACAATATGTAACTTGATGGTCATTAGAGAAACTACAAAAGAAGAAGTTATAAAACAGATAAATGCATTAAAATGAAAAAAAAATCATATGATTTAGATGAGTACTCTAGTGAGATATTAAAATATTGCAAACATCAGATAGCTGAAATCTTCACACACATAACAATGAAAGTTTTAACTCAGGAATATTCACAAATAAATTAAAACAAATAATAGTTAATCTATAAACAGAAGAGCTGCAAACAAATGACAGAAAATTATCGGCCAATATTATGCTCTGGGTTTTCAAAAATTATGGAACATATACTTTTAGAACAGCTCCAAAAATTATGTATCAAATTTAAGATTGTTTCACAGTATCAGTTTGGATTCGAAAAAAAAGAATTCAATAGTACATGCAATTATTAGGGCCATGGTCATGAATTATGTGACTGCAATCTTTCTTGATGTTTCAAAGGCATTTGAGTGTGGACATTGGAAAGTTAATAGTAATATTAGGAAACTATGGATTAGAGGTACCCCATTAGAGTGGATAAAATCCAATTTAATAGGTATAGAACAATGTAGAGATAGTACGAAATAAGAAAGGAAATTTGATTGTCATTTAAACGTATAGATTCGAGCCCTGTGGTATCACAGGGCTTGAATCTGGGGCCATGCTTATTCATTTTGCACATAAATTCTTTATTTGAAAAGATACACAAAGCAGGAGGATTAGCAGATGATACTACAATGACTGTAACTGCAAATATAGAGGCAGGAGTGCAAAGACAATATTAGAGATGGTAAATATACATTTAGCAGAATTAGAAATCACATTAAACATAAACAAAACAAAGTGGATGCAGATTGGTTTAAACACAAATTAAACAAGTCAGACATGTAACACAAACTTTTTAGGATTAATTATAGAACAAAAATTTAAATAGAAGAAACATAAAAAGATATCAAAGAAAGTGAACAGTGGGATATACATAATAAAACAAGTGGCACAAGTCCTGGACGAGGATAGTGTAATAGTGTGTTTATACATTCACATCTAATATATGGGGTCACTTTACGGATATCAGCAAAAATGTAATATATACCGAAAATATTTAGAGTGCAGAAAAAGAAACAATAAGAATTATAAAGAAAATACCAAGAAGTTGCTGTAGAAATGCATTTAAAGCAGTTTATTAACTCTCCTGTTTGTACATATATGAATGTCTTAAATATGCAATACGGCCCCATAAAGAGGATAAAAATGTCAATGTATGTGAGCACAACACTAGAAATAACATTATTTTAGAAGTACTTCAAGAGCTTCTCTTGGAAATAAATGTATCAAGAGTAATGCAAAGGATCTGTATAACCACTTGCCTTTTGCAATTAAAGTAATAAATGAAGAAGGGAAAATGATAAAGGAAATTAAAACACATCTTATCAAAAATGCCTTCTATCAGTAGAAGAGTATAAAACAGGAATTATTGTCATGTTCGGTGGCACCTCTCCTGTAAATAAAATCTGTTAAACCTTTGTAAATATACATTTTATGCACTGTATGTTTTGTTGATGAACCTTGTGGGTTTTTTTTTTTTCCATTGATGAATAAATCTAAATCAGTTTTATCTGACAGTGTTGATAGAAATTTGTAGTTGATCTGATAAAAAATGAAGCTTCAATTTCTGAAGTTAAATATGGATTGTTATTAAGCTTTAATGTAGTACTTTGCTTAGCTACATTGAGAAAGTAATTGTTTAAATACTCAGTCAATGTATTTGGTTCATTTTCTATTTGTGCGTAGTTCCAGATGTTTGTGTACGTTTCTCGCAAGCCTTGTGTGTTTTTAGTTCTTCAGAAGTTTTATTTATATTGAATAATTTACTAATGTTGTCATTTGGTTGATTGCCCTCAATTCTTGAAATCTATTGTGGTATTTACATTTACTTATAGACATGTCGATTTATGTAATTCATACATAGTTTTCATCTCTTCTCTTAACAAAAATATTTCTCTACGTAGATATGTTCATTTTTTATTTAAATTTACGGTTTTACTTTTAATTGGACAACATGCGTCAAAATTGTACTGAAATATTTTGTAAAATGCATGCCACTTGTCATTTACAGAACTTATGCTATGATTCTTTAGCTAGTTTTTTTTATTTAGTCACTTGTAGCATCAATCAATCAAATTTTGTTTATTTCCTTACTGTTTAATTTATGGCAAAATAGGACTATTAAATTAATAACTTGTGCATAGTGATCTGACAAATTGGTATTAGATCAAGGACGTTTATTTTATATTTATTTATGTTGGTAGCAATATGATCAGTACTACTTGAAGTTAAACCTGTTGCTCTTGTAGATTTGCTAATCAGACTTCTTGTATTTAGGTATTAAATAGTTCTTTCAGCGTTTTATGATCTCTGTCTAAGAAGTGATATAGATCACCCGCAATAATAATTTAAGATTGTTTTATTACATGTCTAGCTAATACTTTGTCTAGATGAATTAATTCCTCAACTGAGGTACTTGGTGATCTATAAATTCTAAGAATAATCATATCTTCCTTGCAAGTGTGTATTAAAACACCTGCAATCTGAGTTCTGTACACAGTATTTTTCTAATTTAAGAGAAGTTACTTCAGACATACTACGTACATATATTGTCGCGGTTATCGTTCGTGTTATCTTATTTGCTGAGCGCCTGTTATTGTTTTACTATTTTGAATTTTGAGTTCTTTGTGCTCTGGCTAGCTATTATCACTCAGTCGAGCAAATCTCTTGAACAGGGTGTGTAAACGGAAAGGAGTTGTTACTAAAAGATAACACTGATAAAAGAATTTGTTTTTGCACTTTTATTGCCGTCACACTTCACTAATTTCACATATTTAATCTTGATACACGCCCGACTGAAACTGTTATATTTTCGAATGTAACTATAATCACTTATTTGCCGCGCATTTCACATTTTATAACTAACTTTACGAAGCGAGAGATTCTGTAGAACTGTGTGACATGAAACCCGTGAATGATTCTGTTGAACTGGCCAATACTTGTCTCTGGCTTTAGAATTTATACTCCCTCACCCCGATATGCCTAAACATTATAACAGAGCTGCTATTGCTTAATAAATTGCGCCAACATTAGCGTCTATTTTTATATCCAATCAAAATTACGAACACATATGCCCTAGGGAAAATATTCCCTCCATTTCTAAAGAAAAGCACGCTACTCTGACGTCATTTGCTTGTCTCTTATAATTAATAAACAACTCACCCCCTCGTTTCATTGTTATCCGCTCCTATTGTCAGTTTCAGTGAGGCCGTGTAAACTTATTTCCTAACAATGCTTATAATTAATAAACATCTCAAATCATTGTCATACAATAATGTTAATTTACACTACAATCACTCTGGCATTCACAGTGTTGTGATATAAAATACTGCCTCAATATTACCCCCCCATACTTTTATACATATTCCTTGAAAACGAAACAGTAAGATTGTAGTTTTCTGTTTTATATAAATGTAGCTGATCGTTCCATGTTCAATGATAACAGCTACGTGGGTGTTGTATTGCTACCAATTTATTGGTTAAGTACTGTATATTTAACATCGTGCGGCGGTGATTAATGTCATGCGTGGTACTGATTACCTCCTTGCTGTAGGACTTATGGCAGTTCAACAACAAGGAAATGAAAAGGATGATAGGAAAATCAAATTATCCAACCCAGCATTCGCCTAGCGACCAAGGAAAACCTTTGGTCATATGCGGGCCTAAGGCATTACCATCCGAGCCATCAAATCAAATACTAAATAATTGTTTGAGTGTAAATGTTTAAATCTTATTCCACATAATTTGCATGCCTGATTGTAACTTTTCAGAGCACGAAATAAGTCATTTAAAACTTGAACATAGACTGTGTTTACATGAAATGCAGTTATGCTAGGTGCATAACATGAATTGTAGTGGTTTTCTTTCTGCCACAGTTACGACGACGTACCTTTGTTATTATATGTTGCAATGCTCCTACTTCAGCAGAGGTGAGAATGAATAAAACTCTACAGGTGCCCTTCCTCGAGCAACACAAATCCCGGAGAGTAACCCCTCAGGGGCTCACCTTATGTGAGTACGGGTTTTTGGCGCACCCGGGGGTTCCCGAGCCAGTCATCGCCACCTTCATCCCCTCACCCCCATCCGGTCGAGGTGGGTTCTTCAAGTGACCGGTGGACCCAAGGTAGGCTCTCGTGCGTTCTTTGCATTCCATCCATACCGCACCTCACCATCGTTTCTTTCTTCCCTAATCACTTTCCGGCCATTTCGTACCACGACATTCGCATATCTCTTTTTCTTCCCCGCCGGCCTACCTTGCGTGCGAAACGCCCACACAGTTTTAGTTTCTTTTATCTTTTTATTTAAATCCTCCGTGGACACAGCCTGACGGATACCCGCGCACCGCGTGCGCAGCTGGGTGAGTGGGTAATGGCGTCATCCCCACCACCCGGGGTCGTCATGTAGGGTTGTTGTTCGTATCCGCTGTTCAACTGCAGTCCCGCGGGGGGGCCATTGCATGAGCTGCTGGCTTCCGACGGCGATTGGGTCCCTCTGTCAATGTTCTGGGAGGTGTGACCCTGGGGTGAGATCGGTATAGATAGGCCACTCACCCAAGCCGGGGTAACGCCCGGGAAGTCAGAGCCCGAGGTCGGAGACGGTTGCAATGGTGGAGGATTTCTTTTCGCTATGGAGCACCCTTTCTCCATTAATACAAACAAGCGCCGAAAAACTATTGTAACAGAAGTAGCACCGCCGACATCTGGTTGTTACTTAGTCATTTCAAGAACAGAAGAAGGACAAAATTTTGAGAAGGTGAACCCTTTTATCATTCAGAAGGGAATAGATGCTATTGCTGGTGCGGTTCAATCATGCACTCGTCTACGGAATGGTTCCTTATTGGCACAAACTAAGTCCGATCAGCAAAGTAAGACCTTGTTGCGCGCTGCGCTTCTCCACGGTTACCCCATCCGTGTTGAGAAGCACCGCACATTGAACTCCTGTCGGGGCGTCGTTACCACCCATAGCCTCGATGGTATATCGGACGAGGATCTCGTAGAATCTCTATCTGATCAAAAGGTCACTGCAGTGCATCGAGTGCAGGCCAAACGCGACGGCGTATTGGTACCCACTCGTACCCTGTTTATTACATTTGATGGCGTCGATCTGCCCACGAGCATTTCCGCAGGGTACGAACGGATTTCTGTGAGGCCTTATATTCCTAGACCTCTGCGTTGTTTTAAATGCCAACGTTTTGGGCATACGCAAGTCTCCTGTAAGAGTGCCGTTAACATCTGTGCAACATGTAGCCAGCCCTCACACGAAGGTACCTGTTCAACAGCCCCCGTCTGCGTTAATTGTAAAGGGTCACATTCTGCTTCGTTTGCCGACTGTCCGCGGTATTTGGACGAGAAGGCGATCCAGGAGATCCGGGTAAAGGAAAAACTCTCCTTCGCTGAAGCCCGGAGGCGTTTCCATGCGCGCCAACCTTCACTCCTGCGATCTGGCACATTTAGTTCTGTTGTTGCCTCGCCAGTACCACGAGTAGATGCCGAAACTCAGACCTGGACCTTGACTGGATTAACCGCCACTACCATCCGGCCGTCTATTAAGGCTACAGTTACCAAGCCGTATAAACCTGGTCCCAAGTCAATGAAGTCGCAAGCCGTTGAAAAGAAGCCCAAGCAGAAACTTCGTAGGGAAGATTTTTTGAAAGACCCTCCGCGTGCGCGCGGTAACAAGAGTTCACCTTCTCCTCCTCGGAGGTCGCTGTCCCAGGATGGTCCTGGGACAAGCCGCGCTCAGCGGCACCCTTCACCCATCGCCACCCAGAACCGATTCACGGCGCTTGAATCGGTTTCTGGCACTGAGCGCGTGGGCCCTCCCTCCGAGGAAGCTATGGAGTCTGACCAACTCCATACCAAAAGCCCGAGCCCAAAGGTTAAACAAAAGGTAATTTTAAGCCGCCCTTCTAAATAGCCAGTTTATCCCCTTATTTTTAATGGCTATCCTGACCTGGAATGTACGTGGTGTACGATCGCATAGGGCGGAACTGCAGCTTTTATTGCGTTCCCATTCACCTATGGTCGTATGTTTGCAGAGACTAAACTTCGCCCTCACGATCCTTTTGATCTCCGAGGATATACTCCGGTTCGCTACGACCTTGAACCGGAGGAGGGTACTCCTGCTCATGGAGGTGTCATGTTCTTAGTGCGTAACGACGTTCATTTTACACCTGTCACACTTACATCCGACTTGCAAGCTGTTGCCGTTCGCCTTCACTTACCCGGCTTTTTGTTTTCTGTTTGCTCTGTATATTCACCTCCATCGTCTCCCCTCGCTCCCGCGGACATTCGAGCTCTCCTGTCCGCTCTCCCAACACCATTTCTTCTGTTGGGAGATTTTAATGCCCATCACCCACTATGGGGTTCGCCAAGGGCTTGTGCGAGGGGAACTCTTCTTTCCGACATTTTTTATCAGTTCAATCTTTCCATCCTCAATACAGGTGCACCTACTTTTATTTCTGATTCTTCTGGTACTTTCTCTCACCTGGACCTTGCCCTTTGCTCAATCCAGCTTGCACGTCGCCTTCAGTGGAACGTCGTCGCTGACACCTACTCCAGCGACCATTTCCCCTGCATCGTTTCTCTTCTGTCGCACCACGTACAGCATTCCAGAGTACCTACCTGGATATTCGCAAAAGCCGACTGGAGCTTGTATTCCAGCCTCGTGCATTTTGACGACCAGCCCTTCTCCGACATTAATCAACTAGTGCAGCACCTTACGTCCATTATTTTCTCAGCCGCCGAACGTGCAATACCCCGTTCCTCCTCCCAACCTCGGCGGCCACCTGTTCCGTGGTGGAACGAGGATTGTCGGGACGCCGTTCGTGCCCGTAGGACTGCACTTAGGGTGTTTCGGCGCCACCCTACACTTGATAATTTGGTGACTTTTAAACAATCGCGCGCCAGGGCTCGTCGCATTATTCAGGATAGCAAGAAGGCATCTTGGGCTCGTTTTGTCGAGTCTTTTAATCGTTTTACGCCTTCATCCGTTGTTTGGGATAAACTTCGTCGCTTCTCAGGTAAAGTGTCACATTGTACTGTTTCTGGCCTTCAGGTTTCTAATGCCACCATAGTGGATCCGGCTGCCATCGCTAACTCTCTGGGTTCTGCCTTTGAGGCGGTTTCCAGTTCAGACCATTATTCCGCCGGCTTTCGCTCTATTAAAGACCGGCAGGATTCCGCATCATTTACTTTTCGGTCTGCTAATGATGAATGCTATAACGAACTATTCACAATGAGGGAGCTGGAGCACGCTCTTCATTGCTCTCGGCACTCCGCTCCCGGGCCGGACGGCATTCATGTCCTGATGTTAAAGAACCTTTCAGCCGACAGTAAACTATTTCTCTTACAGGTCTATAACCGTATTTGGCAAGACGGCATTTTTCCTTCCGTTTGGCGCGAAGCCACCATTGTCCCTATACTTAAGCCTGGGAAGGATCGCCAACTACCTTCCAGCTACCGCCATATCTCCCTCACCAGTTGCATTTGTAAGGTGATGGAGCGCATGATCAACGGGCGGTTGACATGGTGGCTTGAGTCTCAGAAACTTCTAGCGAACGCTCAGTGCGGGTTTCGTCGCTATCGCTCTACCGTCGACCATCTGGTGTCCTTGTCGACGCATATTATGAATGGATTTCTGAGAAAGTGTCAAACCGTGGCTGTGTTTTTTGACCTGGAGAAAGCTTATGACACTTGTTGGAGGGGCGGCATTTTACGTACACTTCACGATTGGAATATCCGCGGTCGTCTTCCCATATTTCTTCGGGAGTTTATGACGGACCGCGTCTTTCGTGTACGTGTGGGCTCGGTTTTATCTCGTCGTTTTATTCAAGAGAACGGAGTACCGCAGGGCTCTGTACTCAGTGTCACACTTTTTGCGATTGCTATCAACCCCATTGTTGATTGTATTCCACCTGGCATTTCATCGTCCCTTTTTGTTGATGATTTCGCTATTTATTGCAGTTCACGGCGGACCTGTCTACTCGAACGCCGTCTCCAGAGCTGTATCGACCGTCTCTACGCCTGGAGTAACGCCAACGGCTTTAATTTCTCCGCCGAGAAATCCGTCTGCATCAACTTCTGGCGCCGGAAGTATTTCCCTCCGCCCTCTCTCCATCTTGGGCCAGGGATACTTCCGTTTGCAGACGAGGCGAAATTTTTGGGGTTGATTTTTGACAAGAAGTTGTGTTGGACCTCGCACGTTTCCTTTTTAAAAGCAAAGTGTGACCGTTCTCTTAATATTTTACGTGTTTTAAGTGGCACATCCTGGGGAGCTGATCGGACCGTCCTTCTTCGCCTTTATCGCTCTTTGGTCCGATCCAAGCTTGATTACGGGTGTATTGTTTATTCGTCGGCACGTCCATCTGTGTTACGTCGATTGAATGCCATTCACCATCGTGGCATCAGAGTCGCTACAGGGGCCTTTCCAACTAGCCCTGTACCCAGTCTGTACGCAGAAGCTGCAGAGCCTCCGCTGTCCTTCAGGCGTGAGATGCTCTTGTGCAGCTATGCTTGTCGACTCTCAAGCTTGCCTAACCACCCGTCCTTCGAGTTATTTTTCGAGGAGTCACTTGATCGTCACTATTTTATTAGCTCCTCTGCCTTGCTCCCACCAGGGGTTCGCTTTCGACAGCTCCTTCGGCATTTAGACGTTCCGCCAGCGCCGGCCCTTCCACGGGGGGAAACGCGTTTTCCTCCATGGTCTCGCGCTGAGGCCCACTGTCACCTTGGGCTAACGTCGATGCCGAAGACTGAGACCCCTGCTTCAGTCTTTAGATCGGCTTTTTTAGAAGTACGGGCTCAATTCGGAGACTACTATTTTATCTTCACCGATGGATCTAAGACTGAAGCTGGAGTTGGATGTGCCTTTGTGTCTGGTTACTGTAGTTTTAAGTTTCGTTTACCTGGACAATGTTCAATTTTTACTGCCGAACTTTTTAGCATTTATCAATCTATTTTATACATTCAGCGGCACGCCTTACAGCACTGTTTTATTTGTACGGACTCTGTGAGTGCCCTTCAGACTATTACTGCGCTGTACCATTACCACCCGCTTGTACAGCGCATACATGACCTGCTCCACTCGCTTGGTGTCACTGGCATCAGCGTGTCCTTCATGTGGATTCCAGGTCATGTGGGCATCTCAGGTAATGAGTCTGCCGACGCCGCTGCGAAATCGGCGATTTTATTACCCAGATTTTTTACCTCTGTTGTTCCCTCGTCAGATTCGTGTGTTATTTTACGTCGCCGCATCCTCTCGCGCTGGCGCGATGAGTGGACGGCCCTCCGGGGGAACAAGTTGCGGGAGGTTAAGCCTCTCCCGTTAATCTGGGGTACCTCTTCTCGTTCTTTACGTCGGGAAGAGGTACTTTTAGCCCGTTTACGAATTGGACATTGTCGTTTTAGTCATAGTTACCTGCTCAGTGGTGATCCCGCTCCGCTGTGTCAGCAGTGTGACGTGCCCTTAACGGTGCGTCACATTTTAACTGAGTGTCAAGTTTTAGCTCCACTGCGCGTTCGCCTGGGTCTGCCTGTTGGCATAGCCGACGTCTTGGCAGACGACGCGCATGCTGTAGAATGTCTTTTACGTTTTATAAGTGACATTGATTTTAATCGTCGCATTTGATGCGCTGAGCGTCTTTTAGCCTTGTTATTTTATTCTGTCTGTTTTCATAGGGACTTACTCCCCAATGACATATGGCGCTCATGTCCCGCATTCTACAGTTCTTGACACGTTTTAATCTTTTATTGGGTATGCTTTTAGTGTGTTGGTTTTTGAGATATATTTATTGTTATTATTGTTGTTATTGTTATTCTTGTTGTTATTTTTATTCTTGTTGTTATTGTTATTGTTATTGTTATGCTGTTGTTAGTTTTAACTTTTTGGACATCGCGGGTTTGTGTCCCGTTTTTTAATTATGCGGTTTTTTTACCTTTTATATTTTGACCTTATATTTTACACATTGTAAGGGCGCTGATGACCCTAGCAGTTTAGCGCCCTTAAACCGCATATCATCATCATCACACCGGAGAGTAAAATTCCTATCCGGTGGTGGACGGGGACACCAAACTTGTAACATCCTGCGGATTTATTGGTTATTTTTTCTTTGAATGCTATTAAACGTGACGTATATACAGTAATTTAAAATATACAGCGTCTACTCCTTTAAACGTGTCAACAGGGTCAATAGCACATCTTGACTTGTGCACGTTTTAAGGAGCTTCTGGTATGACGTAATTACCTTATGGGCTACATGCATGAGGATCGTGCATGAAGCTTCTCCAGACAATTTTAGTTTAATGCCGCTAGGTGGCAGCACAAGGGCAGAATTAGTTACTTACCGTACACGAGCGCGGAAACTTTTCCCGGTTATTCCAGACTACCGTTACTCTCAACTAATTTACACATTACTACGTTCTTGTCTATTGTACACAGCAACAAACTTCCACAAACCCCGCTTCTTTCGTCAGACAACTTATGCATTTATCATTGTTGTTATTGGGAACAGATGCTGTTTCACATTTTCAGGGCTGTCTGATTAAAATTTTGTGAACACCCAGAATGTATACTCGCGAGCCTATCAACACGTGACTTCGACAGTTGTAACAATTATGGTGCCCTCTGTACTTAATCTCACATTGGCTAACTGCCTAGTAACAACAGAAATGATTGCTGCCTCACTCCTAATTTAAATAAAACTTCTTTCTTGATCAAAAAGACGTAATCGCGTCCATTACCTATGCGACTTCAGGGCGTCTTATTACCTTGACATTGTTGATCCTTCTTGGTTAACTAGTCGTTTTTCCATTGTTTCATATTGTTTGCGTAGGTGATATCTGGGTCACTTTCCAACAATGCTATCGATTCTCCCTACGCAATAATTATTTACATTTTCTTTGCTATCCGTCTACAAATCAGTTATGCCCTGTTTTACATATATTACATATTATTATAAGTAAATAAAACTTAAATTTATTTACAATCATCCTTTCTTGGTTCTCTTTATGTGATTTTAATAAAGGTTTTCAAAGCTTTCCTCTTCTTTGCTTTCATACTATATCGATTTTACAATGCTTTTTGCTCCAAACCTTTAACATTTATCGCAAAGTTAAAGAATTGTTATTTATAGGGTATACCATTTACGGGCGTTCTCAGTTTGAACCGCG
Organism: Deroplatys truncata; assembly: GCA_030765065.1. Lineage (NCBI taxonomy): Eukaryota > Metazoa > Arthropoda > Insecta > Mantodea > Mantidae > Deroplatys > Deroplatys truncata. The sequence continues at coordinate 16,076,538 of CM060981.1, forward strand.
TCTTCAATTGTTATGTCTATTACCACCATTACTGAAGTGGTCCTTACTACTGTCAGATGCGATATGTTTATTTTCAGTAACATCCAGCTCATTACTTACAAATTCTTCACCGGTGCTAGTTACCTGTTTAGACGGAGACCATTCCTCCTCAAATAAGTATCCAATATTTTTTATTCACTTCAGCAAAGAATGCCTGTATTGTGACCCCTTTACGTAGCTCTTGGATCGTTAGCGCCTCCAGCCGGCCCAAGCAATATTCTGTATTTCCAGGAATGTCCTTTGTGGCGTGGTTGCTACTTGGACAAGACTTCGGTCTTATCCGTACACTCCTCCATTATGGGGAGGTATAGTCGCATCTGCGGGCGATTACATTCCGCTCACCTGGGCGACCTGTTCTCGATTGCTGGATATGGGGAGGGACGAGGACAGTCATGCAAGGAAAGCCACTAGCGCCCGCAAACCAGAGCATGCCAGGATCCAGCAGTTCCGCCACATTCCTCCCATCATCATTGACTCCTTTCAGGGGGCCATGGGCTTCCTTGGAGAGGTCATGCCTCCTCTCAGTCAGGAGTGCACGGTGACGAGGAAGAAAAGTCACTACGTCTCAACCTAGACATCGGAACACTATGCGTTCTTACTGAGTGCTCTGAAGCGGAAGGACATTCCCCACTTTACGTTTGGCCTTGACAAGACCAGAGACCTAAAACGTATTATCAAGGGCTTGCCTGTGGACACACCAGTGGGGGACATTGAGAATGACTTCATCTAAACTTGTGAAGAGTTCACCAAATCCGCTGCAATTGGGCAACAGCCCACAAAAATCCCCATCTCCCACTTCTTGGTTGTGTGGAGCGGGTTAACGATCCGTAGATTAAGATAGATCGGGTATCCTCGATTTGTTATCTCCGGGTCACAATAGAAGCCTCCTGACGGCCCTGCACAATGTCACCGTTGCTTGGGTTTCAATCACTCAAGCAACTACTGCCACCGTCTACTACGGTGGTATGCAGCTAAAGAGGTCTGTCCCAGGTCCCTCACAGATGTCTCTATGTGTGCAAACTGCAAGGGAAAACACATCGCCTACTATGGGGGATGTTTTACGAGGTTGAGAGTGATCGCCTCCATGCGCTCGATTTCTCGAGCACCTCCAGCTACTCATCAACCACCATCAGCCAGTACTCGACCGACAGCTCCCTTAGGAGGTTGGAGAACTAGCGAAGGGCATCACCAACGGCCCCCCAGAAGTCGGCAGCCAGGCCATCATCGGCGCGGCAGGCGCCAAGACCAGAGGCCACAGCAAGCAATGCAAGCACCAAGGAGCGCCTCTTACGCGCAGATGGTCTCTGGTTGGGGTAAAACACAAGATACCACCATACATCACCCCAAGGTCAGCCACCACAAAGCAAACACCAACTCAGCCAGAAGAGAAAGAGGACGAACCAGGAGGAACGTCGTCCTCCGTGGTGTAGTGGTTACCATGCTAGCCTCTAGTTCCCGAGGTGGCGGGTTCAAACCCGGCGGAGGGCGATGGATTTTTTTCGGACGTAAAAACCCTTAGCATGGCTTCCTTCGGAAGGGAAGCAAATCCGGTGGTCCCGTGTCGTAGATTTACGGCACGTAAAAGAACCTCAAGCCTAATAAAGAGGCCTCTGAGCAAAATTACCGGTCTTTCACGCCCAATATAGAATGGGACGTTAAGGACCACAGCAGTTAAAGAGCGTCCATAAATAAAACTCAGTTTCAATTTCCAGGAGGAGCCCTGGATGTGGATTCTTAAACTCAGCCGTTGCGCATCTCCAGGGACGAGAGGGCGGGGGTCACCCACGCCTCTTCGGTCCTCATACCACTCCTGTAGCTGATTTCTCGAACCTGGTGTGATGGGTGCAGCTGTTGCTGCAGGACCATGGTCATCGTGTCCGGGATATCATCTTCAGGTTTATCCAGGCTTCCGATCCCACCAGCAAGGCAATCATCCTCTTTGAGGGCCTCACCTTTTTGCTCACCCTCGCACCATTGCTCCAAAATGGCGAATGGAATTAGGTCTCATACCTCCTTCTGATTCTTCTTTTGGAATGCAAATGGGGTGATGGACCATAAGGATGACCTTCATCACTTTGCAACCCATTATGCAATGGACCTCATTTTAGTATCGGAGTCACATTTGCATCCTGACTTCCCACTCCGCATACGGATACGCTTGCCATCACAGTGATTGGGTGCCTGCCCCAGCGAGTGGCACTGTGGTACTTGTGAGGAAAAACGTAGTCCATAAACCTACCCTGCTCCCTCCTGCAAACCTTTGAGGCTACAGCAGTGTGTGTTGAACTAGGAGGTACGGAGGTATCATAGTCTCTATTTACCATCCACCTGGTAGGCTGTTTGTACCTGCTGACTACCAAGCCATTTTAGCCCTTCATCCTTGCATGATTTTGGCAGATGACTTTAATGCCAAATGCCAGCGTTTGACATTTGGGCCCCCGTGCAAATCCAAGAGGCAATGCAATAATTTGCATGATAGAGATCCCCAGCTAAGAGTACTGGGTCCCTACACATCATCCACAAGGTTGTGGACTACTGTCTGTCATCAACTTTGTGAAAGCACTACCCCTATCAAATCACTCACGCACTTCATTCCGATCACAACTCCTTGTTGTCAGAGATCAACACTCGGTTGTCAGCAATGATTTTTCTGGTCGCTCCAGAGAAATCGATTGGAAATGCATAAAGGTTTGCCTCAATGCACAATCACACCAAACCCCAGGATAACAGAATACCCATCTTGGAGACAGCAGTCAAGTCCTTCACAACCACAGTGGTGCGAACAGTTCACAAACTCCCCCACCCTTCATCCCTAGATCTTACCACTGGACCTTGAATCCCTTATCTGCCATTCCTGGGCAGCCCAAAGGCTATTCCAGCGCCACCGGATGCCACACAGTCGAGGGTTCCTAAGGCATCTCCACCGGGAGGTCTGTGACCGCCTGCGTGCGCACAGGGTGCAAGTGTGGGAGGCTACGATGGCCTGACAGGAACTCAAGGGTGGTGCCATCTGGAGGATAGCTAAAAGTCTCTTATCACCAACAAAACCAATACTCCTCCCCGTTTCAAGGTAACCCAGGCCTTGGGTATGAATCCCAAGCCAAAGCAAATATGCTTGCCAACTATCTTGAGGACACCTGCAGGGCGAGAGAAGATCCTCAAGACATAGCTTTTACTGACTGTGTCTACCAGGGTTACTACTTGTGGTTACCCCTAGATGGAGCAGTGAACTCCCTCCCAATCATCCCCAGTGAAGTCCAAGGCGCACTCCGCAATTGTCTCAACATAAAAAGGACTAGCGGGCAGGGCAATCTGACATCTACCATGCTCCGCAACCTTCCCTTCAGAGCTGTGCTCTTCCTTACTAAGGTATTTAATATATGCATCACTCTGGGACACTTCCCGTGTGAGTGGAAGGTGTTCGAGAGGTTAATACTGCACTGCTTGTCACCGTTACAGGCCGACATTCAAGCCATCCCAACCCATCAGTTTTCTTTTCATCCTGGGCATTTTACTGCCCAGCAGCTGCTGAAGGTGGTAGAAGCTGCTGCCCAGGTCAGGAATTTCACTCCAGCGGTATCTTTGGATGTGCAGAAGGCCTTCTCAACAACTTGGCATGAGGGGTTCCTGTATAAACTCATCCAGATTGGCATACACAGTCAATCAACATTGTACACAGCTTCCTACATCAGCGCCCCTTCACGGTGGTAGTTGTGGGGAAAACATGAACACTGAAATCCATACAAGGTGGAGTCCCCGAAGGCTCTGTATTATCTCCCACACTGTTTAGTCTGTTCATGGCAGACTTTCCACTGGTACTGGGCATCAACATGGCCCAGTTTGCTGACGACATCCTGCTATACACAACAAACTGACAAATACTCGGAGCCTTCAACCCTATCCAAAGACACCTCCGCCTCGTCCAACACTGGTGCAAGCAGTGGCAGATGTCCATAAATCCAGGCAAAAGTCATGCTGTCCTGTTTACCAAGTGGCAAATCCCCCACAGCAGACATACCAACATTCTCCTACCAGGGCCAGAGGATAGAATGGGGAACTTCATCCGCTACGTAGGTGTCACTTTAAATAAGGGCCTAACTTTTCGTGAATACATATGGGGAACAATGAACAGGGCTAAGGGGGCAATAGCTGTCTTAATCCGGTTCTGGCTTCCACCATGCTGGTCCACCTAAAGCTATGCCTTTATGAAGTGCTTATACTATCTCTGATGCTCTGTCCTGTGAGGTGTGGGGTATGGCAGCAGACTCCTGGCTTCTGTGGTTGCAGTGAATGCAGAATAGGGGACTTCAGTCCATCTATTTTGTCGGCTGCTCCTTCCCTGTGAGACTACTGCATGAAGCCTCATCCCTTCCATACATGGAAGATGAAATTAAGCTCTGAGCAACAAAATTCTACGAGAGTTTGCCTCAACACCAGAGTGCCCTGGTCAAATCTGGGGCATGGCCACAGAGAGCTGGCTGCTATGGCTACAATGGGTGCAGAATAGGGGACTTTGGTCCATCTATTTTGTCGGCCATTCCTTCCCTGTGAGATTACTGCATGAAGCTTCATCCCTTCCATACATGGAAGATTAAATTAAGCACTGGGCAACAAAATTCTACGAGAGTTTGCCTCAACACCAGAGTGCCCTGTTCAAATCTCTTGAGGATTGTAATCCCAGAACTTCCGCTTTGGGCGACATCGTTTCCTGAGTGGCTTGTGAGCACACCAGATAACCATGGAGCTTAACCAACAGTAGCTAAAGCTGACTTCCATTTTAATCCAGCCAAGACCTAATTGGCTTCAAAATTCTAACCCAACAGCCAATGAAAGCTGAGATTTCTAAAACCACTCCCAGCAGGTTGCCGAAGGGCTGCTGCATCCTAACGGACAGCCATCAAGGATACTTCCTCCTATTTAAATCAATCCATCCCAAACCAGAAAAAGCCATTATTATTACCTATCACAAAATAAAAAACCCTGCAGTTAAACCCTATTGAGGGGGTGAGCACACAGCAAAAACACTCAGGCTGAGAGCAGCGAGTGAGTGAGTTTGCAGCTCGTGGTTACAGAAGAGGGGCCTCCAGGCTGTCTAGTATGCCATGCCTTCGCCATGAAACTACTTTACAAAGCCTCATCTCTTCCATATGTGGAGAAAGAAATTAGGTCCAGTATTTACAACTCTTTGCCATTCCCTAGGGGACTATAACCCCAGACAATACTGCTTGAGGTATTATCGGATTCCTTGCATGGCATGTGGGCACACCCAATAACATGGGAGCAATTCCAGTCAGCAACAGAAGCTAAACTCCTTTAAAGTCCTACAAGAGATGCTTGGATAAACAAAACATTTTGAAATTAGTATCCCCTGAACACTAAACTTTAGAAAACTATGTTACACCAGTGGTGCACCCTGACCTGCAGTTGTCAAGGAGCAAATTTGCTACCTCCTTTCACTCCAACAACCTTGATTACACCCATGATCCTGCAACACCTCATCTCGTCTACAAGTGGTTAAGCCCTAGCAAGGGTAAGTACACTGCCCTCAGCCTGCCAATTCACACAGCTGAGTTGAGTCAGAGAGACAATGAAGAAGCTGGGTTATGCTGAGTGTCTAAACAACAGCATCATTTGTTACAGTATACTCTGATTTATCGCACTTATTACACACAAACACTAACATCAGGTAAATCTCAAAACAAAAGGGCTCTGTCCATTCACTGTGAGACGGTAATTTGTATCACAAATTACTTTAATGTAAATAATGATAGTAATATGAATATGTATTTTTATGTGACATTGATTTTAGAGGTTTATTAATTGTAAATATTATTGGTAAATAATAATATACGGCTCTACTGAAACTGTTAACAATAACGCAATAATGCAGCAAGGGGTGAGTTGTTTATCGTTACCGAGAACCAGGAAGTTGCGTAATATTTCGCGCGGTTTCGTTAGAAGCTTCTGGAATGTTTTCTCCCTAAAGAATATGTATTCGTGGTTTTCATTGGATAGTAAAATAGACGCTAATGTTGGCGCGTTTTATTAGCCAATGGCAGTTCATTTATAATCTTTAGGCGTATCTTGAGGCAAGCCTATAAATAAGCCAGGTTCGAGGTAGGGTGTCCCCCAGTTCAACGGAATTCTCAGTACACTACATACAGTCAGTCAGTCCTTCATTTCGTCAAGTTACGCGCAGCAGAAGTACAAGAAATCTTATAAAGTATTATACAGTTGAATATATAAAGTTGAAGTACGTGAGTTAAAAGTGAGAAGTTATTACAAACAGTTTCAGTATGGCGAGTATCCAGATAAATCTGTGAAAGTGTTCGTGAACGTGTTCTGCAATAAAGATTATAAAACCAATTTCTTCGTCAATATCATTTCTAGACAAAAGATTCCTTTCCACTTCACACCCTGCAAGAGATACAAGTTCTACCAAGAAAAGATGATAGCTAGCCGGAGGACAATATACTTAACCTTAAATTATTTCAGAAACTAATTCATACAAATTGCTACGACAGAGGGAACTACGGACCAGACCAACGAATGACGTCACACAAGATGGCAACACACGTTAAGTAAACACACAAATTTGCTCTTACAAATTGGCTTCCACAACGTGGTGCTATAAACACATATACATTTGTAAAACTCACAAATTGGCGCCCAACGTGGGGCTATAAACATAAACATATATACAATTTGTTATACTCGCAAATTGGCGCCCAACGTGGGGCGAAGTAACCAGGAAAGGAAGGCGAAGTGACCAGGAAAGGAATAAGATGACCAGGACGTGGGGCGAAGTAACCAGGAAAGGAAGGCAAAGCGACCAGGAAAGGAACTCGAGTAACCAGGAAAGGATCAGAATTAACCAAGAAGAATCGAGAGGACCAAAGGAGGAATGCAGCGGTGAAATCATCTACAAGACCCAGATTCAAGAAACAACAGGGACGACAGACTTCGATCGTAATTCCGAGATTACGATGCAACAAGGAATTCAACTATAAAAACATCGAGACGACGTAGATTCATCATAACACAACGCAGAAGCGACATCAAATCTAGGAGAATGGGGCAGAACGCTGGACATCAAAGCTACATCAACAGGCAGCATCATAAAGGTCAGGTGATTGTAATTTTTTTTTAGAAAACAAAAACAATGGCTGCTAGGAATACAGAAGAAATAATGATGGAAGGGGATAGTGTAACAGTTAGCTGTAATTCAATACAGGTTACAAAAAAAGGCTCAAACAATGTAGTATTGAAGAAAAAAAATGTTAGTGCAGAAAGTCAGAATAGAATAGCAGGAAATGTTAATCTTGATGCTAGTATAATGATGGAAATGCTGAGAAATATGTATAGGGAAACGAGGGAATATATTAGTAAGAAAATAGATCAGAGTTTTATGGAATTGAGAGAAGATATAAAAAAAGATCATAGGAAATCAATTGAAAATATTGGTAGGAGTAATGAGATATTAGAGCAAAAAGTAGATCAAAGCAGTGAAGAAATTGAAAAGAAAGTTATGAAGCTAGATATTAGTATGCCAAAAATGAGAGATGAAAATGGGGAAGTAGTAGCAGGTGAGATAGGAGAAATTTCAAAGAAAATGCTAGACATGAGCAGGGAAAGAGATAACAAAGAAAGTGAGGTTAATACTAAAAGTGAGGTTAATTTAGAATGTACAGAGTTAGATAGTAGAATGAGTAACATTGCAAGTGAGATAAGAAGGATAAAAGAGGTTAGGAATGTAGATGTAAATCAGGCGCAAGTTAATTTCAGAGGGGAAATATCAGAAATACAGAATGAGTCAGTAATGCAAAGAAATAGATTGTACCACGATGTTCAAAATGAAAACTCCAGTCCAGTACAGTTTAGTACAGATTTGTCAGAGTATTCTCAGAGTAAAAAGATTGCAGAAGAATTGAAAATGAAAGTTGTTAAAAGATGTATTGTTCAGGAAACTTTAGATTGTTTTCAAATATTATCAGGGAACGAAATATCAGATGAATACAAGAGGTTATTCATGAACAAAAATTTGAAGGTTAGGATACGGCTACGAGTAATGTTTAGCCACACACAATTTGATCCAGGAGGGTAAATAGCAATGAGATGTAAACTATATGCTGGATAGTTAAAGATGACTTGCAGAGAAATGTATTGGAACGTAAGAGGGTTAATTATTTGTATATGTCATGTGAAAATAGAAATAAATTATATAAAAAAAAAAAAAGAGAAATGTTTAAAAAAAAAAAAAATATAAATAAATTTTTAGTAACTATAACAACATTTGAAAATTAAGAATGTGAAGATTGAAACTTAATATGATATTAAAGTAAAGTACATAAATACCATTCAAAGAGTATTGTTAAAATAAAATTCAAAATAACAAAAATGGTAAAAATAATTCAAAACAAATACTTATGTAGCAAACAGAAAAGGTGAAACATTGTCAAGATTTAAGAGATGTAAATATATTTGCAAAGTACAAAATAAAAAAAAAAAAATTGGTAAATATAATTAAAAATAATTGAAACAAATGCTTATGTAGCAAACAGAAAATGTGACACAGTGCCTAGATTTAAGAGATGTAAATATATGTAAAGGGTGAATATTTTGGTAAATATGTATAGTAATTACAAAAAAAATTTTTGAATTGATAAATTTTTGGTAACAATATAAGAAAGTAAACCATTTTTTGTAACACTAGTTAAATAATTTAGGGTAAAGTATTTGCTATAAAAAAATTGTAATGTAAGATTAATATCTAAATTAATTAAACCAGAGCCAGTAAGTAGTGGCGAGATAAAACATATGTCGTGTGCTAAATGCGTGTGAAGTGTTAAGTGAAAGTGATAACGTGTGTTCCAAGATTTAGGAGACTAAAAACAAAATTATAAAATTTCCAAACAGGTTATAAATATTTATAATTATGTTTCTAGTGGGGCATATGAGACGGTAATTTGTATCACAAATTACTTTAATGTAAATAATGATAGTAATATGAATATGTATTTTTATGTGACATTGATTTTAGAGGTTTATTAATTGTAAATATTATTGGTAAATAATAATATACGGCTCTACTGAAACTGTTAACAATAACGCAATAATGCAGCAAGGGGTGAGTTGTTTATCGTTACCGAGAACCAGGAAGTTGCGTAATATTTCGCGCGGTTTCGTTAGAAGCTTCTGGAATGTTTTCTCCCTAAAGAATATGTATTCGTGGTTTTCATTGGATAGTAAAATAGACGCTAATGTTGGCGCGTTTTATTAGCCAATGGCAGTTCATTTATAATCTTTAGGCGTATCTTGAGGCAAGCCTATAAATAAGCCAGGTTCGAGGTAGGGTGTCCCCCAGTTCAACGGAATTCTCAGTACACTACATACAGTCAGTCAGTCCTTCATTTCGTCAAGTTACGCGCAGCAGAAGTACAAGAAATCTTATAAAGTATTATACAGTTGAATATATAAAGTTGAAGTACGTGAGTTAAAAGTGAGAAGTTATTACAAACAGTTTCAGTATGGCGAGTATCCAGATAAATCTGTGAAAGTGTTCGTGAACGTGTTCTGCAATAAAGATTATAAAACCAATTTCTTCGTCAATATCATTTCTAGACAAAAGATTCCTTTCCGCTTCACACCCTGCAAGAGATACAAGTTCTACCAAGAAAAGATGATAGCTAGCCGGAGGACAATATACTTAACCTTAAATTATTTCAGAAACTAATTCATACAAATTGCTACGACAGAGGGAACTACGGACCAGACCAACGAATGACGTCACACAAGATGGCAACACACGTTAAGTAAACACACAAATTTGCTCTTACAAATTGGCTTCCACAACGTGGTGCTATAAACACATATACATTTGTAAAACTCACAACTGTGGCTCGCTTCCTTTCTATTTTTCCTTCATTATTTGTATAATGAAACTCCTTAATATGAACCATATTGATTTAGTGTTCTCATTTTGGTCTTGCAGTGTTTTCACTCAAATGTTGGCAGCTCTTTAAATATAAGTTGCATAGCCATAAAGTGCCAAACCACGAACTAATTAGTTAAGTAGACATGGAACAAAGCCTGTACATGTGTTTGTTTTAATTTTCAGTGGTGGAACCAGTTGTCCAGATTCCAGCGCAGTATTGTGTATATGTTGATTATAGCCTTGGCTCTTACCATAATATATTTCCTGCCTGGCCACTCAGGAGACAGCAAGCAGCTAGATGTTCACACAGAGCCGCCACAGCTCCCTCCAAATTTACCCCAGAGTTTAAGGGTAAGTTGGATAGGCACATAACAAAGTTCAGAATAACACACTAGTTAGCAGGGTGTACCACGTAGTGATTTCTGGTGATGCCACTTGTCATTCCTGATGAATGGGGTCTGTTGTGACTACAGAAGGTGATGAAAATTATATCCTGTTGGCATTTACATCTACAGGCTCGTCTGCTGTAATTCTCCCATATAATACCATCTTTGTGTGGATTGTCTTGGTACTCTATTTTTTTGAGATCTCACCATAGATAAAGAGTCACAGGTTGACATCGAGGACCTAGAGGGCCATAATCCTCTGCTTGAATATTTGCTTTATAAAGTTGAATAGGTGGTATGAATAAAAATGATAACTCTGAGTTTAAGCACTTCATTTAAGTTTAAATTCGGAAACATATGTATAAAAGCTCCCTGAGTATAAATTCATGCTCAGACTTTATACTTCTTAATTAACATAGTATAAACTTATATTGTTGGCTAGAACATACATTGTTGTGCATCCTTGTTACTGTTGCAGCTTTATTCTTGTTGCATACAGGTTTACCACAGTTGCATTAGATTTATGTGTAAAGGAACAATAGTGTCAACATGTCAGATACATCAAGTATTGACAACGTCCGTGAACTTAATATAAAAGATGAAGTTTTCTTGAGCTCGCTTAAAAAATATCCAATAAAATATTTTCCAAATTGCAAATCCCAGCCACAAGGGAAGAAAACAAATGTGCACTAAGCAATATTTGACATGAATTGATGGTGCAGTATGGAAAAGATATGGCAGAAAATCAGATAATAAAAAAAATTAACAACATGAAAACACATTGTTAGATATTTCACAGTGTAGCTGTGGAGTAGTGGGATTCCTAAAAGGCATCATTAGCCATGGAGCTAAACCAAGTCCTTGATCATGTGTTGGATTTTCTTTAATCACTCTGTACACATTTGAATTCTTCCAAATTTAAGAATAATGCACTGATTCTAGTATTTAACCAAAAAATGTTCTGTCAACTACCTAATATTCTTGCTTTCAAATCTGCACAAACTCTTGTAATTATAATCACTTTTCTAGTACGTAAGTTATCCATAAATTCAGCCATTATGTCTAATACTCGTGAACAACACGAGGTCAAGTCTGCTAGTGACCAAGCTCAGACTAAGAGAAGTACGACGGCGGATCAAAAAGTAATGCACAATAATTTTTTTACAAAAAAGTTTAATAGTTAAAACAACAACAAAAATCACAAATGAACTTACACCTTTTAACTACTTTTCGCCATAGTCACCAAGTTTCTCAACACATTTCTCCCATCGTGATACCAGTTTCAATATGCCCTGTAAGTAGAAGTCCATTTCCTTGCAGTACAGCCACTTGCGGACTGCTGATTTCACTTCCGCATCTGTCGCAAAGCGTTGGTCAGCCAGGAATTTCTTCATGGAACCAGACAGATGAAAGTCCAACGGTGCAAGGTCTGGACTGTATGGTGGATGCTGGAGCACCTCCCAACCAAATTTGGTGCTTTTCTGACAAACCGCAGCAGCAACATGGGGACAAGCATTGTCATGAAGAATTTTGACATCGTCAGCTTTCATGTTGTGGCATTTGTCACGAAGGGCACGATGCAACTTCACCAAAGTTTTCATGTAGGATGCAGCATTCACAGTGGTCCCATGTTCAGCAAAGTCCACCAATACAACACCATGCATATCCCAGAACAGTGTCACAAGCACTTTCCTAGCAGATTGAGTCACTTTGAATTTTTTCTTCACTGGGGAACCAGCATGTTTCCACTCCATACTTGTCTGCTTGGTTTCAGGCATGTAGTGGTATGCCCATGACTCATCACCAGTGACGATTCCTTTCCCTTCTGCAGTGTACCACGTTAGGTGATCCAAGCTCGTCGTCATTCGCTGGCTCTTGTGGTTGTCTATCAGGTTCTTAGGCACCCAGTGAGCACCAGCTTTACGAAATTTCAACGTGTCATAGACAATATCATACACTGCACCATAGGAAATGTTGAACTGTTGCGATAAGGTACGCAATTGCACACGCCGGTCGTTCAAAATTACCGCCTCAATGTCTCTGACTTTCTGCAGGGTTGTAGCTGTTACCGGCCTCCTGAAGTGTGGCGAATCACTAAGGTTCACATTGCCCCCTAGGAAGAATGCACACCACCTGGAGACATTGCTACTGTCCATACAATCATCACCATACATGTTATGCATGTCCCTGCGAATATCACTCGGTTTATGCCCTTAGTCCACAAATATTGAACCACACTTCTCTGCTCTTCACACAGTAATATACGCGCTATCTTTGTAGTGTAGTTCACGCTTCTCTCGCTAGAGCTGCACATGAAACAAAAAATACCCTCTTTAGTGCAAACTTCAAACTATATGTGTGTAAAATTGCAACATTCCAGTTGCAACACCAAGGCAGAAAAGATTATTGTGCATTAATTTTCAATCGCCCTCGTATAAACACACCACCAAAAGTACATACTCTCTTTTATTCATACAGTTTTCTGAGTTCATACTCCAACTTAAGTTTATACTCCAAACTTTTATTTGCATGATTTGTAGTATAAACTTCATATTTGTTGAACAAGAGCACATACTAACTTTTATTTATGGTACCCAATGTTACATGTGCTGTATGGGCAGTTACTGAATCCTCCTGGAAAAAGGACTCTTGACACTCGATATTGGCTAAAAATGCGTTGACTATTTGTATTCTTTATCTTTAATAAGATTGTCCCACCAAAAAATATAGGGACTATAATTCTATGTGCAGTTATAGCTCGAACCTTCTCATCATACAAAATTAAATTGAATTTTATTTATGGACGCTCTTTAACTGCTATGGTTCTTAGCGTCCCATTCTATATTGGGTATGAAAGACTGGAAAGTTTACTCAGAGGCCTCTTTATCAGGCTTGAGTTTCTTTTACCTGCCTAAATCCTCGACTCAGGACCACTAGCTTTACTTCCCTTCCGAAAAAATTGATTGCCCTCCACCAGGTTTGAACCTCGGGAACTAGAGGCTAGCATCGTACCTCATGACCATGGAGGACGACGCTCATCATGCAAAGGAGCATCACGAATGAGATGATTTTCTGTACTCCAGTATCCAACATGGCCATGTAAGTGAAACCATGCTTCATCACTGAAAGCCGTCGGCAACACTTTCTAAAACCCAGTTAAAAAATTTGCATTACTCACATTATTTCTAAGGTCGGGTTTCACAGTTTAAGCTTAAGCTTGGGATCAAGCTTACGCTACACTGGAGTTTAACAGTGTGTAGTTCAAGCAATAAGCTGAGCTTATATAGCTTGGCTTAAACTGTGGTTTAAACTAAGGAGTCACCGTGTTATCTGAGGAAGACGATATTAGTGGCGAGGAACGTAAATAATTTTAACCCATATACACAACAGAAGACAATATAGAATGTTTAGAATGCGTCCAAACCATTCTCACATATGGAATGACTGAGAATTCTATGAGAGATTTAAATTAAATAAACAGTCAGCAATGATGGTAGCAGAAATTATTGATGATACAATTAAACATAAAACTGACTGGTAAGAAGCAAAACTTAATTTGGCATGCTCTTAATTTTAAATGTATACTTGCCACCTTTATCATATACATTGTTGCCCTCATTGCCATCACATCTACTACATATAACACATTGCTTTATATTTCAGTAACAAAGCCCTCTCATCAGAGACAATGCTTCTCTTCACATTGAAGTTATATGCAAGTGAAAGCGTGCTAATTGCAACTGAAGGGTTTTCCAGCATCTCAAAACTTACAGCTGCAGAGCCGTCAAAAATTGTTTCACACCATTCTGATCCACCTTTCATATCCAAATTTTTCCCCTTGTTTGTTCTTTTTTACTCCATAGTAGTTTGTCCATTTGCTTGCATTCTATTATACACTTACGTTGCTTCACAATTTTTAGAAGGATGCTGACTTTTTGAGAAGTAAAGTTGTACATTTTGACTCTGACTTTTCAGTCATTTTAACTTTATGTTGCTGGATAATGTACAAAAGCTTCTTTAGGAACGATGGGAATTCACTCAATAAGCATGCGCAAGCATTACCAACTTTACTGTTCTGTAAAATTGTTCAGTTCAGTAAAGCTGGACATGGTTGCCCTAAGTGCTGTGCAAACATCCATTTCTTGTGAGATACAGTGGAGGATGTTGTAAGTTTTCTCCTAACTCATCAAGTTTTCCTTCAATAAGTACATGTTTATTCAGAGTTCAACTTGTTTTTGAAAGCCTTCTTACGAGGTTTAATATAGTGGACTTATGCAGAATGGAAATGAGGGATATTTTGTTGCAAAATGTTGTCATACTTTTTCACAATTTGTCCTTCTGAAGTAACATTTGACAGGATAAATCCTTTGTTGCTATGTAAAGTTTTGTGGTGCCATATTAAGCCACAATCTCCAACTAAGATGTACATCAAGAGGGTAGTCGCTGTTTCCTTGAAGGTAGAGAGATGCTGTTCACTGGGAATGACAATAGCTGATGCTGGACCTACTCATGGACCACTGTGTACATACACATATATACTGAGAGCCATTTAAATGATAATACTGTCATAATTTTTAAGGAAGCCAATAAAGAAACTGTTAACCAGTTTCAAATTTTGCTGAGGTCAGCACAACATTTAGGATATTTTAAACTAGAGTCTCTTTCCCAAAATGTTAGCAATGCTACTGCATTATCATGTTGTTTCTGTGTACAGAATGAAGTGGAAGAGAAACCTGCAGAAGAAGCAGAAGCTGTGATTGAAGAAAGTAAAAGAGAGGTTGCAGAAATTGAAGATGATGTGGGGCAAATCCACTCTCCGCCTAGTGAGCCTATTAAGTTTAAAGGTAGCTACAAGATGACATCGTTGCTACAACATTAACAGATACAGCGGCAGCGAGTTATGTGACTGATAATGTTTGTTACAGGACCAACCAACGACAGACAGTCAGCAGTTGTCACAGCTATGAAACATGCGTGGAAAGGATATAAGAAATACGCTTGGGGCCACGACCACCTCCGACCCATAACTGGCACGTTTCATGATTGGTTTGGTCTCGGATTGACCATAGTCGATGCCCTGGACACCATCTACATCATGGGACTGAAGGAAGGTGAGCACCAGCAACAAAACATTACATAATTACAAGTTATCTTATTAAATAACCTCACCTGATAAAAACTATCACATACAGTAATTTTTTCTGGTTCTAGCTTATTGCTCCTCTCCGAGCAGAAATGCCTGAAACATTTCCTCCCAAATATCAGTTCATTTAAAATAGAGAGAGTTGAAGATTTTTACATCACTAAAATGTTCTTTCTTGAACGCATTTCGGGAGACGGTTTGCTCCCATTGTCAGCATGTTTTCAACTGATTTTGCTGGTTATTGTCTGGAGAATATGTGTGGCTAGTGGTGTTCTCTGGTGCTGGCCTGATGAACCTCCTAAAGCTGATGGGTGGCGGTAGTTCGAAATTCATTAGGTGATTCCTGTGTTTGACGATATGTATTTTTTCCCAGGTGTCCAATTCATTGCTGCTGTTGATCGGTTTTAAGAGTTGTATGTTCGGAGTGATATCATGGTTTGAAGACCAGAAATGATGTGCTACTGCTGATTTATCCGTCTGTTTTTGGTAAATGCATCTCATATGCTCTTTAAGTCATATTTCAAGATTTCTTTTGGTTCTTCCTATGTATACCAGGTTACAGTCATTACAAACAATTTGATATATACCAGCTGATTTATTGTTGGTGATAGGATCTTTTGTTCTGTTACATAGTAGTTTCTGTATATTGTGGTTATTCTGTGGAGACAGGGTGATGTTGTATTTCTTGAAAATCCTTTGAAATTTGTGATGTGTCCAAGGGTGGTAAGTGAACTTCCTATATGCTTGTGGTTTTTGTTGTCTGAGTAAAGTAGTTGTTTGTTGGATGTATTTCTGTCTTTCAAACTTTTTTATCTTCTTATCTATTGTTTTTTTCTGGTATCCATTTATGGTGGCTATGTGTATAATGTGTTGGTATTCTTTCTGGTATTCCTCTTTCTCCATTGGTATATGTACTAACCTGTTTGTAATACTATTTAAAATTGCATGTTTGTGGCTTGTAGGATTGTAGCTATTGTTTATAATATAATTTTCTGTGTGCGTTGGTTTTCTGTAAATGCCGAACGTTAGTTTGTTGTGTGCATTATTTCTGATGATCCTGATGTCTAGGTAAGGTAATTGGCCATTTTCTTCTATTTCTGTTGTGAATTTAATAGATCTTTTTTGTAAATTCAATAATTTCAAAGCATCTTCTGAAAGTTTTTTTGGAACAATAGCAAAAATATCATCTACGTACCTATACCAGGTTTTGAATAGATGTGGGAAAGATTTAGTAATATGGCATTCAAAATGGCTCATATATAGTTCTGCTAAAAATGGTGAAAGGGGGTTTCCCATAGTTAGGGCTGTGGTTTGTTTAAAGATTTTGCTATGGAATGAAAAGAAATTCTGGTCCAGACATAATTTTGTTAGTTTTAAGTAATCTTCTGTTTGTGCTCTAGGTGTGCCATTGTTTAATATCCAAGTTTCTAGGAGTGGTAATAATTCTTCTTTTGGTATGCTTGGGAAGAGTGCAGTGACATCAAATGATACCATCATGTCTGTGGGTGATATATTTATATCTGAAAGGTGACTGGTTAATTCTAATGAATTTGTTATACTTAGACTTTTGAACATAGGCATGGAGTTGAAGGTATTTGAAAGCCATTTTGCTAGTTTATATGTGGGAGAGTTTATGTTATTCACTATGGGCCTCATTTTGTTGCCGAGTTTGTGTATTTTTGGTAATGCATATAGCCTAGGTATGGTGGGAAAATCTGGTTTAATTCTGGATTTTTTGGCTTTTGTTAATGTTTTAGTTTCTATCAGTGTGTTTTAAAGTGACTTGGTGCATTCTTTTAATGGATTTTTGTTGATTTCTATGTACTCTGTGCTATGTAGTAATTGCATAACTCTAGATTCATAATCTTCTTGGTCTTATATCACTAATGTGTTAGTGCTGTTACTAGCTTCTCAATCTTCAAAATTAATTAATCATTTCATTTCACGTATCATCAGTGTCCACCACCTGTGATGCCATGTCTAGTAAGAATGGGTGTTGCTGTGTCTACGCTCTGGATGTAGCCTCAAGCACCTTGAAACTTTCTGACTTCTTGCTTGACCTTCCTAATTATCTGCTTCCACTATCTTGAACAAATGTACAATAAATGAGAGAAACAAAGAGGACCTGGCTTTCACCTGTTCCCCCACACAGAATTGCCAACATTACCACAGTAACATTCTGACAGTACTCCCAACACTATCGCAGGTTTTATCGAAGTTCAGAAAACTTGAAATTGTACTCTGCTCAAAAATCATATACACTATGGGATCAAAAGTATCCGGACACCCCCACAAACATACGTTTTTCATAGGGCATTGTGCTGCCACCTACTGCCTGCTACTCATCCGCGACCTCAGTAGTCATTAGACATCGTGAAACAGCACAATTGGATGCTCCGTGGAACTCACTGACTTCGAACGTGGTCAGGTGATTGGGTGTCACTTGTGTCGGAAGTCTGTGTGCGAGATTTCCACACTCCTAAACATCCCTAGGTCCACTGTTTCTGATGTGATAGTGCAGTGGAAACGTGAAGGGACATGTACAGCACAAAAGCGTACAGGCCGACCTCGTCTGTTGACTGACAGAGACCGCCGACATTTGAAGAGGGTCGTAAAGAGTAATAGGTAGACATCTATCCAGACCATCGCACAGGAATTCCACTGGATCCACTCCAAGTACTATGACAGTTAGACGTGAGGTGAGAAACCTTAGATTCCATGGTTGAGCGGCTGCTCATAAGCCACACATCACGCAGGAAAATGCCAAACGACGCCTTGCTTGGTGTAAGGAGCGTCAACATTACATGATTGAACAGTGGCAAAACGTTGTGTGGAGTGACGAATTACGGTACGCAATGTGGCGATCCGATGTCAGGATGTGGGTATGGCGAATGCCCGGTGAACGTCATCTGCCAGCATGTGTAGTACCAACAGTGAAATTCAGAGATGGTGGTGTTATGGTGTGGTCGTGTTTTTCCTGGAGGGGGCTTGCACCCCTTGTTGTTTTGCATGGCACGATCACAGCGCAGACCTACATTGATATTTTAAGCACCTTCTTGCTTCCCACTGTTGAAGAGCAATTCGGGGATGGCGATTGCATCTTTCAACACGATCGAGCACCTGTTCATACTGCACGGGCTGTGGCGGAGTGGTTACACGACAATAACATCCCTGTAATGAACTGGCCTGCACAGAGTCCTGACTTGAATCCTATAGAACACCTTTGGGATGTTTTGGAATGCCGACTTCATGCCAGGCCTCACCGATCTACATCGATACCTCTCCTCAGTTGCGCACTCCGTGAAGAATGGGCTACCATTCCCCAAGAAACCTTCCAGCACCCGATTGAAAGTATGCCTGTGAGAGTGAACGCTGTCGTCAAGGCTAAGGGTGGGCCAACACCATATTGACTTCCAGCATTACCAATGGAGGGCGCCACGAACTTGTACGTCATTTTCAGCCAGCTGTCTGGATACTTTTGGTCACATAGTGTACATATGCACAAATGTGCAGAATATGATGATAATTTTATTTTCTTGTCAGTAAGCCTCTACAGCATAAAGTCAAATACATTGATATTAGATATGACAGGTATTACAATTACAAAATGGAGTTTCATTAAATTAATGTTACATGTTAAAAATCAGAATAATTCAAAATACTCATGTAAAGAATAAAATTGAATATCCACTAGGAAGTGATACAATGTATTTGTAAAGACACTTACAGATTTACATGATATTGGTTGTGGGAGCTTATTAAAGAGTCTTACCCAAGTTTGCATAGTTTTGGTGAGCCTATGACAAGGTACCTGCTACCTCATGTATTGTATGAATGTAACTGTTGTGTGTGTTGTAAAATGCGTAGTTTATTTTTTTAAGTGTATCAGAACAGTATATATGTTCAAATTTATAACAGTCAGTAACTTCAGTTTTTTAATATAGATTTACAATGGGCTATTTTAAGTGAATTTGCCATTATTGTAACTACCTTTTTCTGTATTAACAAAATATCCTTCACACTCAAACTATTACTCCAAAACAACATTCTGTAGGAAAGTATGAAATGGAAGAATGTAAAATATGCATGAATGAAGACATTTCAGTCATCTTACTTTAATGTGAAACACATAGCTACTGCATATATTTCTGACACTATACAGGGTGTTTCAGGAGCGATAGATCTCGCAGAGGGGAACATTTTTTATCCAGCAACCACCATTCTCCTACACATCGTTATGGAGTTATTCACCCTTGTGTGAAGCATATCCAGTGGGATAGGTTTGAGAGCCACAGCCAGTAAACCTGTTTGTTTACAAGCAGTGAATCAAGTGACATTGTCCCTTATGTGTTTGTGAACATTAGCTCCATGCATACCACAGGGGCTGGGGTCGAACGACTTTGCGCCTTGTGTTCAGTTTGTCGCAGATCCTACATTTCCCGCACGTATCTTGTTTACCAATGAGGCCTTCTTCAGACGAGACGGATACTTCAACAGCCACATCTGGGATGTTGAGAGTGTTCATTAGACATCACCAACAAAAGTATTCCGTAAACATCTTGGCTGGAATTGGCGATCATCTGCAGGGACCTTTCGTTTTGCCACCCTATTTGAGCTAATAGGGCTGTGCATCTCACACCTACAAAACCGAACCAGATGTAAGGAACTAGAAAGAGGTGATTCAGCAGTTGTAAAGAAACAGAGAGTTAAAGTGTACTGTCTGTGGCTCTCAAACCTTCACACAAGGGTGAATAACTCCGTAATGATGCATCAGAGGATGGTGGTTGTTGACAAGAAATGTTCCCTTCTGCGAGAAGATGTATCGTTCCTGAGATCCTGAAACATCCTGTATACGGCTGCTGAAATTGAAATGTAATGTTACAGAGTTTGAGGAAGCAAAGGACTGGGTCACAAATAACCTACATTTTGACGTGAATCGAGACGTGAACCTGTTTGAAGTGACAATTCGTGTTCTTGGAAGTCTTCTCAGCACCTACCATCTTACAGGAGAAAAGGTCTTTCTTAAAAAGGCAGTAAGTACAGAAAGATTTCATCACAAATGAGCGTGTAACATCATCTCCCAAGGAGGCAACTTTTTTTATTTTCTGAAAAATGGCTTTAATGGTAATTAACACCATAAAGTAACTAATTGTTTTCTCACACAAGCCAAATGTGGGACAAGGTTGGAAAGGTAGAATCAGAGTGCCATAGCAACCATGGATCTTCCACTTTCTGTCTGGTTGCTGTAACCAGCTGAGCTGGCATCACATTAACTTCCCTAACTGACTCACATTCTTTCTGGTAAACCACAAGGAGATCTCAAGCACTGTAATGGCGACTTACAGTGTTATAAGTACTTAAAGACCCGGGCATCATAGCAACTACTGTTGTTCCACACAAGCCATATGTAGGTTAGAGCAACGTACAGAAACCAGAAGATCCGTGGTTAAAACTTTGTGTATTAAGTAAAAGGAGGAATCAAATGACAGAGACAAGTCAGTGCATGTGTTTTCCGTACTGAAATTCTTTACACATTAACAATATACACAGTTTTATATTCAGTAGATTCACATGGTAGTAGTCAGCATGAAACAATTACATAAATGTTGTAAAGATCACTCATAAGTCTCACTTTATACAAGCTTGAGGTGCCTGGATTCCATTTAATACACTTGTGATTTGGTTTGCAACAAGTACCTCAAAAAACATTTGCTACCAGGATATCTTACCCATAACCTTATGTAAGAACTCTCGGCTGCCACGATAATACATCACCAATTATTTGAGATACTGCAATAGTAAGATCCAGCCAATTACTGTTAAATATTACATTGTCAAAATTAAGCCAAGGCATATCATTTACCCCAAGTTAATAAACCTGCTCAGCACTGACGGCCCAGAGGTATCAGAAGATAGGCCTGAAGTCCTCCAGACTATTGCTCAGAAAGTATCTCTCTCAACAATTGTCACCACACACCTCTGTAGGCAGCGGTCAACCCATACTACATAGCATAAACATGAATTATATGACTGGAATGATTGAAAATATAATATCTTGTGCTGAACAATAAAATTGCATGCAAAGCACCATAAGTTTAAAAAGTAATGTCAAATATCTTGAATAGCTTATGAAGTTGATTCATTCTGAATGTCTTTGGTGTATAACCAGGAACCTGCAGGGAATGTGTAGAGCAAACAACTTTTGTTGTAAAGTTGAGCCATTTTCCAAATATTCCAAGTTGCAAGTTTACATTGTTGCCAGAAATAAACATCTAAATGCTGTAACTAGGCACATCTTGCTTAATTTGAAATTGTTTATAGGCAAAATAAATGTAATGTAGAATAACAATCACTTTTTATAAGAATATTACAAGGCATGGTTTTAGAGTAGAACCATTAAATATTTTAAATAATTCATTTTTACTTTCTCTACTGTTTACATATAGTAAGTAGAGGAAGATCTACATCCCACCCAAAAATGTAATGCCAAGAATTCACCTGAAATACATGTCTTGAGACCTCTTTAACACGAAAAAAGCATTTTTAGAAAAAGGTGCATGCATACACCATAACTCAAATATGACTTCCAAAATGTGACACAAAGATTTTAAAAAAAAAATCTCCCACACCAAACTACCCTTTGAATGGAACATTTTTAAAAATGTTTTGAAAGAACGGTTCATATATTAAAGATATTTAGATGTCAAACAAAATGTATATCTTGAATTTTCTAGGAATAGAAATGTTCTATATTTGGAAGGAAGCTTATATAATCTTGCATAACTGCTAAACATTAAGGAATAGACAAAAACTTACTGGACAAAAAATGTACATCTCGTTAAAACAAACAATTTATTTCAAATAACATTTTTTGTGGCATCAGCCATTTCTGAGATTGGCTTTACTAATGCTTTGAATTGTTGAATACTTTGTTATTTTAAAGTTGCGTCGTTTTCAGTTGTTTCTAGCGATGTCATGGAAACAGTATGGAATTTTAAGGCAGCATATAGCGTCCAGTTGTTAAACATTTGACTATCGCTATTCTCTTTGTATCTATAATGAAATGTCTAATGCAATTATTTGTGGAAATTTGATTTGACTTATTAGGAAAATAAACTTTCATAAGAATAATTTGTGTACCCACCCACTAATAAGCGATACAGGGTAGAGAAAGTATGTGAATGTAACACATCTAATTTTTTATTTCATTCTGCGTACCTTAAGTTTTCTTTCTACACAGTTTTGACAATCATTAAATTCTCATTGTAGCAGCTCTTCTCATAGAGGTTTGCTGCCAGCCCTTATAACCTTTGTATACTGTTTCTGACATACAATCCTGCGTATTTAAGATGTCATGGCAGAAGAAAGTTGGTATTGTTGGTTGAAACTAGTGGTGTGGAAGTTCGATCTTCATCACAATTCAGAAAACAATTGTTAATATTATGTTTGCCAAAACAGACAGTTCATAATTTATGTCCTTCAACAAGCTTTTGTGCATATGCATGAATATTCCCTAAGAGATTATAAAGTTGATTTTCAATATATAGCGTTTTAACTCCGGAAACAGCTACACGTTTTCCAAAATGGACTGGCAGAAAAGTAGTGTAAGTTTTGAAGAATTGGATAAAAATAAAGCATCAAAATATGTTTAGTACTTTGCACTTTGTTGCAAAATGGACTTTATTTTAAAAATACTCTTTGTATAATATATAAGCGATATATGTGAATTTGCCAGTTGTGTAATGCCTCACAGCAGAGTTTTTTCATTAGAGTACCTTTATCCTTTGAAATATTTTCCTAATTTGTTACCGTACTTTATAGTTTTATTTTGTTGTGTTTTAGGTTGATTTGGGAAATCGTTTACTGCCATGTTTTGATTCTGAATCAGGCGTACCATATTCGGATGTAAACTTGGCAACACGCAAGGTACATTCCCCCAAATGGAGCCCTGATAGCAGCACTTCGGAGGTCACAACAATTCAGTTGGAGTTCAGAGACCTGAGTCGCTCCACAGGTGATCCTAAGTATGAGGTAGGTGGATGAACTTGGATGCTTGAGATGTGCGTGCTTATATGCAATCTGGCCATAAGTTCTGTTACAAACTTTTGATAGGTACTGTACCAGGAGTTGGGGCAATCACATAACGTGCCTGCTGCTAAACTTTATTTTATACTTGTGATTTCAACTGCCGCTAAGTGAACACGCTAGTTAAAGGTTTAGTCTTGGATTGGGGAGATTACAAAAATTGTATTGCAGTGATAGCTCTCCATAGGATCAGGATATTGCCACCTGAGATTTTTCCGACACTTAAGAAGCTGAAAATGAGCAGGATGTTTGTGTATCACACCATTGAGCTCTTTAATGATGCTGGTACAATTGTTGACAACCCCTTGCTCTGTGAGGACCAAGACAGTGCCAGCTCATATTAGCAGAAATCTAGTGCAGAAGCAAAAATTGATGGATCGTGAGATGAACCTCTCCAGGAGATCAGTGTCCAGACAAGACCCTGGGTACTGCACTTTTCTTAACTCCAAAACTTAAGCAACAGAGAGAGCTGCCGAGCTGCAAACGCCTACTTGAGCATTATGCTAACAACAGGCACAGAAAAATCCTTTTTACAGATGAAAAAATGTTCACAATTGAACAGAGCTACAACTGCCAGAACGATTGAGTGTATGCCAGGAGTTCTGAAGAAGCTCGTGAGTGGGTCCTAAAAGATCAAGAGGTGCCACCATCCCTCCTCAGTGATGGTTTGGTGCGGAGTAAGCTATGATGATGTCACAAAGGTGCATTTCTGCCAATGCATATGAAACAACCCTTCTGGAGTTGAGCACCACTTTGGTCAAGAATGGGCACTGGGCTTTCCAGCAAGATTCTGCACCATGAAGTAACATTATTGTAGCCCCACGTTTGGTAGACAATTTGTGATAGTAACATTCTTGTTTACGTAATATGTTTTTACGTAAATTATTAGAACTTGAAGATCTTATGTTGTGCTGCTTTTGTTTTGTTTGGTTACATAATTTTTAACTGCCCCACCTATGGGAGCCAATTTGTAACGGTATTACTTACAAATGTTTGTTTACATGTGTTGAAGCCATCTTGTGACGTCATTCATATGTTCGGTTTGTAGCTCCATCTTGTGTTAGCAATTTGCGGTTCCTAGTATCAGTTTTTGAAATAATTCATTTCAAATGTCCTCCGGCTAGCTATTATCTTATCTTGGGTCGAACATGTGTCTCTATACAGGTTGTGAAACGGAAAGGAATCTTTTATCCAAAAATTACACTGATAAAAAAATTTGTTTTATAATTTTTATTGTCGAACACGTTCACTATCACTTTTACATATTGATCTGGATACTCGCCAAACTGAAACTGTTATAATACTTCTTACTGATCACTTTTAATTCACGTACTTCAACTTTGTGTATAATTAACTTTATAATACTTTAGATTTTCGTAACTTGTGAATCTATAGCCGACGTATCTCATACAAATATTTTGACGAACTGACGAACTTAAGACGACGTGTATTGCACAAAGAATTTTGATGAACTGCACGCGATCTACCTCTGACTTGGCTTATTTATACTCCTTCGTCCAGATACGCCTAAAGATTATAAATGAATTACTATTGGCTAATAAAACGCGCCAACATTAGCGTCTATTTTAATATCCAATGAAAACCACGAATACATATTGCTTTTAGGGAGAAAATATTCCAGAAGTTTCTACCGAAAACGCGCCAACATTACGTAACTTCCTTGTTTCCAATAATGATAAACAGCTCACCCCCCTCGCTGCATTATTGCTCTATTATTGACAGTTTCAGTAAAGCCGTATAAACTTATTTCCCAATAATAATTACAATTAATAAACATCTGAAATCAATGTCACATAAAAATGCATATTCATATTACAACCATTATTTACATTTAAGTAATTTGTGATACAAATTACTGCATCAACCAGCGCATAAGGCAAGATCCACTCAATCTTGGTTTGAGGAAAATGTTCTAGATTTAACTAATAAATGAATTACAACTATCCGGGCTTGTAGGCCGTGGTTTAGAAGACATCGTGGGTACCGACGTTTCGCCAAGTACAGCGCTTGGCATCTTCAGGGTGAAGTGATTCAGTGTCTGCAGTGGTCGGAGTCTGAATGCGGAGACCGGAGGATGGCGCTCTTATATAGTGAGGGTGGGCGGGGCTTACTGTGAGGTCCTGTGCTGCGATTGGCTCGCGTCTCTGGGAGTGGGTGGGTTTGGCGAGGTATTATTATGTCTGCTATTTCTGTGTACCTGTTTCTCCAAGATAGGTGTCCAGGCTTTATGCACTCCCAGAGACGCAAGCCAATCGCAGCACAGGACCTCACAGTAAGCCCCGCCCACCCTCACTATATAAGAGCGCCATCCTCCGGTCTCCGCATTCAGACTCCGACCACTGCAGACACTGAATCACTTCACCCTGAAGATGCCAAGCGCTGTACTTGGCGAAACGTCGGTATCCACGATGTCTTCTAGACCACGGCCTACAAGCCCGGATAGTTGTAATTCATTTATTAGTTATGATGCCGGCCGTGAAAGCCTCAGTATGTACATTGTTCTAGATTTGATTGCTACCCAGGCCCTGACCTGAACCCCTTGGTCAGTACTTGTGAGAAAAGGCACTCCAATATTGAGTCTCTGAAGTCAGCAGTGGCAGTACTTGCTCATATGGATGAATGACGATAGACTTAGGCCCTGTATCAGGGCAAAAGAGGAATAGTAACATGTGACCATAGTTAAACTAAAAAAACAGTACAATGCATTGTTGCATTATAACAGAACTTAGGACTAGACTATGTAAATCTAGTAGTGTGCTATATTCTCATGACATTCTCTACCCTCTATCACTTATTAGTGGATATACAAATTATTTTTAGAAAAGTTTATTTTCCTATTCACTTCACATCAGATTTTTGTCTACATTTTGTGGTTTAACTGTTATACAAAAGCCATTCAGAATGAAGAGGGTTTCACAGGCTATTCCCAGAAAATTCAAGATATATATTTTTGTCATGTAAATGTTTAAATTAATGGTATTTTAATGAAAATTCTTAAGAGCCATTTTTAGGATCAGCAAAAAATGTAGGGTTATTCAAAAAGAAGGAACAGATTTTAAATATTCATTTTTAATGAACGACAATAGATAGCGACATATACAACACATCATTGAATAGAGGAAAGTTCAAAGTTATAAGCTCCACCTATTAGTTCCATTCATTGCCTACAGCGGTGCTGTGTTTGTTTACTAGAGAATGGCAACGCCACAGGAAAAGTCATTTTGTGTGCTGCAGTATGCAAAGAGTGAATCCATTGTTTCATTGCAGCGTGCATTTCGTTTTAAGTTCAACAACGAGCCGCCTGTCATAAAACATTTACAATTGATACAATAAACTCGTAGAAGATGGTTGTGTATGCAAACGGAAAAGCACTGCTCATCCTCGCATAACAAGTGGTGCTCATTTTGAACACATAAAATAAACTTTTCTCTCTTCAGCAATGTATTGCATGCGTCACCATCTATTGTCGTTCATTAGAAATAAATATTTAAAGTCTGTTCCTTGGTTTTGAATAACCCTGTTTTTCCAAATCAAGGGTAGTTTGGAATGGGGGAAGTTTTTTGAAAATGTTCATTGCACGTTCTTTGGAACATACTGCACTTAAATACCAAGTTTGATAATTTTATCAAACATTGTTTTAAAGTTATACTGTTCAGACACAGATATGTACCTTTTTCTAAAAGTGCTTTATTATTATTATTATTATTATTATTATTATTATTATTATTATTATTATTATTATTATTATTATTATTATTATTATTATTATTACTATTATTTGTGACCTCAGAGCATGTATTCTGATGAAATGTCTGTATCAAATTTTTTTTCTGGAATACAGTACTTCCTCTGCGTAATTCGTGTAGGTGGCAGAGAAAGTAAAAATGAAGATATCGCACTTCAAGGTTAGAGTAGTTTATTTTCTTACGAGCATCAGGATTTCGTTTTAACAACAAAGCAAGCAGATTCATGCACAAAAACTGAGTGTGTTTTGTTTTCAGAATCTCCATATGTATTGTTGACAAAAGTGTAATGACTTCATTGCACAAACCTTAATCTCGGACTTGTAGTGTAACACCCTGCTAACTTCAAGATCTGTTTTAGATGAATCAAAACCTCACATTTGTATCTAGTGGGTACGTTAGTTGTTCTCCGTGGTATAGCGATACCATGCTAGCCTCTAGTTCCCGAGGTTGTGGATTCAAAACCAGCAGAGGACAATGGATTTTTACGGGCTTCCTTCAGAAGGGAAATAAAACCAGTGATCCTGCGTCATAGGTTTACAGCACATAAAAGAACCTCAAGCCTCATAAAGAGGCTTCTGAGTAAAATTTGCAGTCTTTCATGCCCGATATAGAATGGGACACTAAGAACCACAACAGTTAAAGAGTGTCTAATTTTAGGTATGCTAGCAACCTGTGGACATATGAGACAAACTTGTATGATTATTAATAGATACTTCACTTAGAAGTTAAGAAAAACATCTGAATGTTACATTCACATGACTTTCTGTATACAAACTACTTTTACTAAAGCTTATTTTTCTATGTACTACATTTTAATCCAAATAAACCCTTGTAGAAATACTGCATGACAAATTTCATTATTCATACAAAGGGAACAGCAATAGTCAAATGTTTAAGAACTGGATGCTATATGCTGGCCTTAAAATTCCATACTGTTTCCATGAGATTGCGAGAAACAACTGAATGTTGACACGACTTTAAAAGAATGGCTAAGACCTTTTTCCTAGGATTTCTTGAAAATCTTTGTGTTGCATCTTTGGAAGGTACTGAACCTAAATATCCAACTTTTCATTTTTGAGTTAAACCCTCACAAACACACGCACGTGCACATGGACCTTTTTCTAAAAAAAATTTTTGGGGCGGGGGGGGGGGATTCAAGGAACCTCAGAACATATATTTCCAGTGAAGCCTCAGTTTCAAATTTTTGAATGAAATACAATACCTTCTCTACCTAATATGTACATGGTAGAGAAAGTAATAATAATAATAAAAAAATTCAAAAAGGCAGAGAAATATCAAACTTAGTATTTAAGTTTTATTTTTGCAAAAATGCCTCTTAACGGTTTTGATTAAAATACCACATATTTAAGATTTTTAAATGAAAAATAACATGCATATCTTGAATTTTCTGGGAATAGCCTGTGAAGTCCTTGTTATTTGAAAGGTTTTTTGTATAAGCGGTAAACCATAAGAGATAAACAAAAACATACTCAACAAAAAATGTATATCTCTTTAAAAGTCGTAATTTATTTAAATAACTCTTATTCTATCATCAGCCATCTCTAAGATATGCATTATTATTGGTTCAATTTTTTGAAAGTGCTGTTGTTATTCAGCTGTTCCTCACAATTACAAGAAAAGGGTATGGAATTTCAAGGCCAACATATAACAACCAGCTTTTAAACTTGTGACTACTGATTCCCGTCAGCAAAATGTGTAATAAAAATACTTGTGTAAACATCTCGGTTAATATGAAGTAGTGTAGAGGAACCTTAAGATTCTTTATAATTGAAACCTTTTCTGCTGTTTTATTCAGGATTCTGCTTTCCGAGTTTCTGTGCATGTCCACGAACTGGAGAAAACAGAAGGTCTGGTTCCCATATTCATCAATGCAAACACAGGACTGTTTCGCTCATACTCAACAATCACACTTGGCGCTCGCGGCGATAGTTACTACGAGTATCTGCTAAAGCAATGGATTCAGACTGGACGCACCATTGACTTGTAAGTTAAATTGGGTTGCAAGAAAGCTATAATCTTCTTGGAGCATTTAACAGTTAAACCAGTGTACAAAGCTCTGGCAGTAACGATCCATTTGAAGTAAAGTATTTTAGAAGGACTTAAAGAAATTACAGAAAATGTGCTATCTTAATATATAAAAATGAGTGTCTGTTCCTTATAGGCTTCTACACTGTAGCCCTGATTTCGACAAACGTAGCACAGCTAACCTTTGCCACACAGCAAAATTACCGTCTAGCTTAGAATTAAAAATTCCATCCCACTTTCAAGATTATTTAATTTTATGTAATGCCTACAAAATCTCACAAGACCACCTGTACGTTTCTCAGAGATTCATTCATTCATTCATTTATTTTCATCCTTTTACATACGTTTAAAGGACACGTCAGTATAATCTATTTACATTATATACAAAGTTTTACATTATTATCCATATTTGAACTCCTCTATACTGTAAAATGCATTTTCAATTAAATATGTTTTTATGACTTTCACCGTTTTTATTGTTTTATTTATATTCTTTATTTCATTTGGTAGTTTATTGAACAATTCACTTCCTATGGTTTCTGTTGAACGATTATTCAAGGTCCCCCTTAGGGTCGTTCTGAAATAATCCATATTATTTCTTAATCCATAGGAATGTATATTACAATTTTTGTCATGTCTTTTATGTACAATAACTTTTATGCTTTCATAAATA
This sequence comes from Deroplatys truncata, assembly GCA_030765065.1. NCBI lineage: Eukaryota > Metazoa > Arthropoda > Insecta > Mantodea > Mantidae > Deroplatys > Deroplatys truncata. The sequence goes on from CM060981.1 coordinate 16,106,611, forward strand.
TATATGCATGGAGCAGTTAATATTTTTAAGCTCTTAAACAAACTTCTGCATGTTTCTTTATTTTTCATCCTACCAATTATTCTGTTAGCTTTTTTCTGCAATTTTAGCACTTTTTCCATTTCTCTATAAGTAATATTCCCCCACAGCGTAATACCATAACTAATATGCAAATATATTAATGCATAGTAAACCTGTATCATCGTTTTACTATCCATTGTCTTACTAATCTGTCTCATTACATATATACCTTTATTTATTTTTTTGGTAATATGGTCTACATGTGCTTTCCAGTTTAAATTTTTGTCAATTATCATTCCAAGGAAGTTGTACTATTTATTTGATCTATATTTACACCATCTATTGTTAGATTTACATTTTTGAGGTTTCGATTCGTTAATTCGAAATGTATGCATGCTGTCTTTTTTACATTTATTACCATATCTAGACTAGAACAATATTCTTTTATGAATTTTAGAATTGAGTTTGCCCTATTTTCTACATCTTGTATTTTCTGTCCCCTAATTATAAACGTCATGTCATCCGCATATCCAATTGCTATTTCTCCCTTAGATTCTATTAATTCATATATATCATTAATGTATATTAAGAACAAAAAGGGTCCTAATTTTGAGCCTTGCGGAACTCCGTGTTGAACCTTTTTAAAGTCTGATTTTATTTTTTCTCTCACACCTTTAGCATTTAAATTACTTATTTCCACACACTGTGTTCTGTTTTCTAAATATGTTAGTACCCAATCTAGAGCCAGGCCGCGAATTCCACATTTTTCTAATTTGTATATCAATGTTTTTCTATTCATACAATCAAAGGCTTTCGATAAATCTATAAAAATAGCCATCACAGATTCATGTTTATTTATTGCTTTTATTATAACATTGTTTGCCTTTTGTATGGCGTCTATTGTAGACTTATGTTTTTGAAAACCATTGCCATTTTGATATAATTTTTAGTTTATTTACATAATTTTGCAATTGTTTTAAATATAATCCTTCCATTAATTTTGAGAAGGCTGAGCACAAGGTGATTGGTCTATAGCTTTCTGCCTCTTTCTTATTCCCTTTTGGTTTAAGTATTGGTTTGACAACTACTTGTTTTAGTGTATCAGGAAAGACTCCTTGCATTAATGATGCATTTGTAATGTGTGTTACAATGTCAACAATTTCGTTTTTAATCTGTTTTAGTAATTCATTTGAGACTCCATCCAGTCCACTTGATTTCTTAGATTTTAGCTTTTTTATCTCGCTTAGTACGCTTTCTTCTGTCACTTCCGAGACTACCATAGTGTTTAATTGACCTGCTCTTTTAGATAAATAATTATTTTTATTTGTCACACTTTTATTTAAATTTAATCGTGCGGCTACATTTACATAGTGCTCATTGAATATTTCCCCGATTTTTCTTGGATCTTTTATGTCATTGTCATTACTTAGTATCACTATGTTTTCGGCATTTTTATTTTTTCCTTCCTTTTGGATTTTATTTACGATGCCCCATATTGTTTTTGTTTTATTGTCAGCTTTCTGTATAAGTTCTCTGTTATATTTCATTTTTGCATTTTCTACTACGTTTTTAAAAATATTGTTATAATTTTTTATATACTCCACGGATCGGTCATTCATATTTGGGTGTTTTATTGAGTTCAGAAATTTGACTCTTTTCCACGAGATCCCTATCCCCTTTGTCATCCACTTCATAGATGTGTCCCCTTTATAATTTTTTATTTTGATTTTTTTTACAGGTATATAACTATTCATTCCCTTTTCTAATATTTTGATAAAGCTATTATACTTTTCGTTTACAGTCTCTACTATATATACCTCTTTCCAGGTTTGTTGTTGCAGAAAGCCTTGTAGTTTTTTTACATTTTCATAATTTATTTGCCTTTTGTATTCAAATATGTTTGGAATAACAACTTTACTTATATTTACGTTTATAACCTGTCCAAAGTGGTCCCCTATTCCTGCTTTTACCACAGTTGATTTCCATTTGGTTTTCTCTAAGTTTATAAAAACGTTGTCTATACAAGTTCTTGATTGCTTTGTGACTCTAGTTGGCTCTTCTACCCCTATTTTTAAGTTATGCCTGTCTAGTATTTCCATTAACGTGCGTTTAGCTGTATTTTCCCTTAATAAATTGATATTTAAATCTCCCATTACAATTTTTATCTTGCTTTCCCCTACTGAATACAGCAGCTTTTCTACCTTTTCAAAAAATATTTTTAAGTCTCCAGATGGAGCTCTATACACTCCAATAAGTATAATAGTTTTTGTCTTTAAATTGATCTCCGCTGCTGCAAATTCGCATGCCATTTCTACCGTGAATTCACTACAATCTATTTCCCTAAAACTCAGTTGATTTTCTATATATACAGCTACCCCACCACTAGCATGTTCCTGCCTGCAGTAGTGTGATCCTAGCGTAAAACCCTGATAATTATTAGCTACTATTTCTTCCTTTTTTAGACCATGTTCTGTAAATATCATTATATTCGGTTCTAGTTCCTTTATATTTAATTCTATTAGTGCGCTTTTATTACTTATAGACTGAACATTTTAATGAAAGAAGCTTAATACCCTTGCTGCCCTGCCCCTTTCCACTAATTTTTCACCTGCGTGGGCTGACTCAGATTTATTTCTTATTATTTGTAGCTCCATTTTACCACCCTCTGAGTTTATTTTTAGTTTCTTTGCTCCATGCATATATTGATAGATAGTTTTGCCATTTTTACTTTTACAACCTACACCTAATTTACTTTTTACTATATCAGACTTTTGATTACATTTATCAATTTTGTTGTCACCGTGTGTACTTAAATCTAGTTTCCCTGCACCATGCACAAATTGACTACCTTATTTATCATACGAACCTTTTCTGTTTAAATGCAATCCAGACAACTTTCATCTATAAAGCTATTTGACTCTATGTAAATAGCTTTAGTGGCTTTGCATGCCCATTTGATTTCCTTTATGTAGTTTTTGCTGTAATCTCTTCTTATGACTATACTACTTACTACAACTTTTGCACCTATATAACACCGTTTGGTACAAACAATCGAGTTACACACTTCGGCCATTACCTCATTTGGACTTATTCCTTTTTTTATATCGTTCGTACCTACATGCAATAACACCACTTTAACCTTACCCTTTTTATAATGTTGGGCATATATTCAGCCTTTACACCTCTGAAAACTTTCACATTTGCGTCTTTTCTGTTTAGATTTATATTTTTTAAGATGGAATCCCCGTATATCACAACACACTTTTCTTCTTCGTTTGCCTTCCTTCCCTCACTGTTTTGTTCTTCTTTCTTCGGTTTCTTCATTTTTGCATTTGTCCACTTATATTTGTTGTTTCTTTCCTCTGGATTTGCGTCTGCTTGCATCTCTTCTTCATTTAACACCTGGAACCTATTTGCGGTGTTAATGTTTTTGGTTTTAAGGGTTTCCTGCTGTTGTCTCGCTACTGCTGCATACGATACTTTATCTATTTTACTCTCTATATATGCTTCTAATTCTCCTTTTTGTGTATTCAGATCTCGAATTTCCTCTTGTGCGTTTTTCAGATCTCTATTTAGAAGTTCGATGATCTTCTGTAGCGACGCTATCGTCTCCATTTCCCTCATGCCATGTGCTCTATCATTTTGTGGTTTCTTCTTCCCTTCCATGACTTCATTTTTGCTACCTTCATTTCTGCCGCCTTCTCTGATGTTTATCTTTCGACTTTTATCATTTCCAGTCTTTTCCTCGATGCATTTTCCTGTTTTTTCGTCAAAAATTTGCTGCTTTCTTCTCGTCACCATTCCGCCTATCGCCGCCATCTCTTGAGATAATCATAGTAGCTTGAACATTGCTAATATAATAAGTACTCACAAAATAACAAAGGCACAGCAAGTTCATATATTATTCATTGTTCTCCTCTCTGACATCAATCATAGAGCAACAACGCAGTCAAATAATAATGCTACCTGCACAAATATAAAGGCGCTACAATCGCTTGGTTGTAAACTTAACAAAATTTCAAACTGTATTATATTAGACTGTGTTTGAATGTTAATTTTGGCCTTTCTTTTGTTTTGTCTTAATAGCTTTATGTATGTTGGTTACTGAGAATAAACAAGATTTTATTGACTTTACTTAAACTGCTACTATATCTTCCCAACTGAGATTTTGTCTATAAATAGGCAGCCCAAATGTGACAATGTGGAATTCACTCAGCTACATTCACAAGAAATCATCATTACAAACTATGGTATTTGTGATTGTTCAACAGTGCTTTTGTGTACTGTTTTCTTAGTACTTTTATTTTGTTCTTTACAGTGTCCTGGGACTGTTAATTAGGTAGCAGACTGACATTATTTAATAAATCAGATCAGTAACTGTAATCTTGCACCTAACATCAATATAATAAAGAGAAGTTTTTGTCTGCTTGTAGCTTACGTAATGACTACTTGGAAGCCATTGATGCAGTTAAGAAACTCCTGACTAGAAGAACTGCACAGAACAGATACATGTTTGTCGGCGAACTTCTTGCAGGGGGCAGAGATTTTAAACCTAAAATGGTATGTACACCACCGCATCAGTTTTTTTTTCTTAAGAAGTACACAGTGGGGATAGCCTTGACAGATGCATGTATATGTTATAGGACCACTTGACATGTTACTTGCCTGGCACACTGGCTCTTGGAGTACACAATGGTTTGCCACAAGACCACATGCGTCTCGCTGAAGACCTGTTACTCACATGTTACCAGATGTATGCTCAACAACCAACTTTCCTTGCTCCAGAGATAACATACTTCAATATACAGGTGTGTTTGTTTCTAATAACCCAAACAGCAGAATGCAAAACAACACAGTCATTTTATTTAAAACTATTTGAGTTGAATTTACACTTAAATAGCTTCACTATTTGTTGCTATAGAAAATGTCTGCATCCTCAGCTGTGAATTGACTGCCGCAAACATTGTTGACTCTTGACCTTGGATGATGAGTATGTTATACTCAGCGGGAATTTCAAAATTCATTAAATGCATTTCATATTTCTTTATGAATATCTTCTCCCATGTGGCCAGTTCTTCTTTTATGTGTAACCTGTTTTTAAATGATAGATGTTATTTTCTACGCTGTGGTCCCAAAAGTATGCCAATACTGATGATTTTTCTGTTTGCTTATATTTAATTTGCTGAGGTGTTACGATGATCTTACCTATGCAGATTTTGTTACTGTTTTTTTATTTGATTTTATATATTCCGGGTTTTTGGATGGTTGTGATTTTTCCAAATTGCTTCATTGTTATAGGTTTTTTAATATTGTACTAGTTGTATGTGACTAGAACTATGTTATATATGTATTCTGGGTTTTTTTTGGAAAAATCAGTACATTCCAAAAAAAAAAACCCTAGAATATACAAATTCAAATGTGAAAACATCAACAAAGTGTATCTAGGGAAGACAAAAGGAAATGTTGGTACCTGCCTTAAAGAATACCTCAGGCAGATTAAATATAAACAAATAGAAAAATCAGCATTATCATCATACTTTTGGAACCACAACATAGAAAACAGCTTGTATTTTTTAAAACATGTTCAACATCAAAAGGAACTGGACAATGGAAGAAGATATTTATAAAGAAACACAAATTTTGAAATTCGCACCGATGACAAATTCATCAGTAGACAAAATCCAAGATCAGGAACCAACAGTCTTATCATAGTTGAGGATGCAGGCAGCAAGTCCGTGAAACATGTTTTATAAAGATGTAAACTAAACTCAAGTGTTGTTCAATTAAATTATCATTTCACTTCACTATGTTAATACTTCTAGGCTCTGCAGAGGGGAGGGAAGGATTCCTATCCCAGCTGGGAATCAAACCTTAAAGTTCTGCATTCATGTTATTTGTTTGTAACTGACCTCACTTGCTTGCAACTTAGTCAATGTCAAAATTTGATTGAGTAATAATTTTCCAATTGCATTACCATTTGCAATTTCTCTAGCAAAAACACCTTGCCAAATGGCATTCCTTTATTAACAGTTTACATTAAACTTATTTATTGTTCTCCAACGCTCATTTGATCTGAGGAAGTCGGGACACACATTTGCTGGAATTTCTTCCAGCTTGTGACTAGAGAAAGTTGTTACAGCCACCCTGAAGAGTCCGATATGCATGTAATATGCCGACCTGAGAACGGGAAAGCTAAAACTTGACCGTGACTTGTTTCTTGTTCCTGGAATGCAGTAAAGCTTCCCATTAATTTTAATGCTCTCATTGTAAAATATGTATTTTAAATTTGTTTCCATTCTCAATTACTGTGAACCAGTCTTTACGGGTTGTTTGTATAGTGAGACTCCTATGGTCCAACCATTCTCTCTGGCCCTGTGTCATCGGGGCAGATACCTTTGGTCTGGTGGGCTTCACCTCTCGGTGGTACAATGATGTTATTACTAAAGATTGAAACTCCCATTCTTGGTCTTCTCTGAGCTGCATCAGAGGCAGTTCGGTGTTGGCCTGAGCTGGTAAAGTATTTACCATTGCCAAAATATTTTCTTAACCCTCATGTAAGAAAGTTTTTGCTTTCGTGTTATTAAATAACTGAAAAGGAAACAATTAAACCTTTCAAAGCTACCTCACATCACCTAAGATGTTTCATATAAAACACTCGCAGTTGGACCAAGTACTACCTGTTATCTTTTAGGAAAGGCGGGCTCTTAGGACCTCAAAATTAGTTTTTCTGGTGAAATCTTGATATTAAATTTTTGGATCAAATGTAATACTTCCTCTACTTTGGGTGCAATATCAGCAACATCTCTCTCTTGTATGTTGATTGAGATTGTTTGTGTTAACAGGATGGCAGCACTGGAGATATGTACGTGAAGACAAACGATGCACACAATCTGCTGAGACCAGAGTTTGTCGAGAGTTTGTGGTACATGTATCAGCTGACAGGGAACCAGACGTATCAGGACTGGGGCTGGCAGATCTTCCAGGTATGTTTGTCTTCAGCTAAGAACGGAACCATCCCATGTTGCATTTCTATATCTTAACATCTATACCGATATTATAAAGAGATTTGTGTGATGATTTCTTTACCAGTGAAAATAACTGTTCTTCCAGATGGACATAGCTTATAAAATATTTCCAAATATATTATAACTGGGTAGGTTTTTCTATTCATGTCATTTCGTTTCAATCGCATTTGTTGAATATGAACGTAATAGGATGTGTTTTGGCATTTAATTGCAAACATGTCTCTGAGCTCAAAGAGCTACAATCTACTTCTTTAAGTAGATGCTCTGTAAAGCCCCTTGTACACAATCAAACTTTTTTTTCAATATGTGACAAGATTGGAAAAGACTTGGCAAGACTTGACACTGTCAAAAATGTGTATTTACAAGTTGTCTCTTCGCCAAACTGAAACCCTTCAGAACACATTGGTAATTTATCACGTGCAAAGAAATTTAGTATTTGCATCACAGTATGACAATTCGCAATGAAATATGTTCTGTACTAATATTATGCAGCACTTTCACACATTGTATCCAATTAAATCACATTACGAGTGTAGAATACAATGAAAATAATACCATCGAATAGGTTAACCACATATATAACATTGCATTAATGTATACTTAGTTAGGAAAACTGCCTGGCAATTATTTCTTCATAACCGCCTTCATCTGCTCCATCTTGTGGTAATCCACAGAACTCTCAATGTACAGACATGGCCAGCTTATGTATAACCTAATCACTTTGCATACGACATACCTTGGCTGGGTAGCCATTTTTGCTTACTTTTCGCTTTCAGCCATGTTGCAGATTTCGTGACGTACTGTGAATAGTTTCATTGGCCAAAGCTATCAAATCATTGTGAAATCTTTGACGTTTAGAGCATGCCCTTATTTGCTTTCAAGACTAAAAGTATTGGAAGCAATTTGAGAGGAAAAGTTGTGGAGTTGTAACAACTCTTGAAAAGTCTTGTAAAGTATTGAATTTGACAAAAATTTGATTGTGTACAAGCGGCTTAAAACAACTGCTTGTTGGGTTATTAATGAGCCAAAAAACAGTATTTGTTCAAAAGTTGTCATGACAAACTTTAGTTGCATTTCAAACAAAATCAGTGCAGCACCATTCTGATGCAATGCTTCTGATTTGGATTGAAATTTCCTCCTCAAATTAGAGAAGAGTCTTGGATAAAAAAAGTGCTTTGAATGTATCATTGCTTATAAATCAAATCCATATTTGCACATAGCCTATAAGCATGGAAGTTACCATTTTGAAAAATGCAAGTGTTTGAAACCAACTCAATTTAAATTCACATCCTTGTTACTTGCTTATTCAAATATAGTGTGTCCCACTTGCTACCGAACCCAGAATTTATTTTAAGAATTCCAATACTAAGGAAGATGATATACTGAAATTTGAATACGACTTATCTCATTCTGTGAAAAATGTGCTGACATCATAACAGATGCTGGAAGTGGCTGCCAGGCAAGATTGAATTTGCTGGACCATGTCTTCAGTATCTGCCATGACTGGAACACTGACCAAAACACAAAGCTCAAGAAATTCCAGCTCTGATCTGCTCAAGCCAGTACAGTCCTTAAATATTGTGCTACGCTTATAAGACAACTTTGGTTTTTAAATAAATCACACTCTTGTATATTCGGGTCAGTTTCAACCCCTTATGCACAGGTGAATCAGATTGGTGCACTTGAGCGATATAGGAATTGGTGCAGATACCTACAACTATTGATATGTCAAACAAGGCAGCCCCTGTGATAAGTAGAGCTCAGTGCAATAGGCACTACAGTAATGAGGAGCATTGAAGTAATCATTTACTACTTAAAAAAAAACGTTTTGACATGACAGAACAGTATAGAAATAACCCATATATTAAATTCACTAAATAATGGAGTGTAAACTGTAAACAGTATTACTATGTGTTTTTATAACAAATGTTATTACCAGTTTTTAACTAATTTTCTTGTTAAATAAGTTCTTCACTCCTATGTTGCTTTGTAATTATTATTAAGTCTGTTATGTATTATTATTAAACAGGCTATTGTTGCGTTTGCAATGAAATAAGTCTAGTGTGTTTAGGTCAGTACTGTGTTTTTGCCTACGTGGGAAGTACAGGGAGAGCCAAAAAATTACGAACCAGCTGTGCAGTGTTTTTCCTGTCCACGTCCTCAGCGCTCGTCGTCTGCCGCTATCATAGAAAGGCGCAGATGAAACCATACAACATTTTTAAAAATACTTTTAAAGGTTTTTGTTACCAACTTTATGAAGGAAGATGCTGAAACTGGCCACTGTCGTCCATACATTTTTGGCACCTCTTTAGGAAACTATCCATCACTCGTCGTAGTTCATGTTGAGAAATGCTGGCAATTTCCTGACGGATATTTTGTTTTAATTCTTCCAGGATATGTGGGTTTGTCTGGTACATTTTATGTTTTAAATTACCCCAGAGATAGAAATCGCAGGGGGTTAATTCAGGGGACCAAGGGGGCTACAAATCTCTACTAATAATTCTGTCCTCAAACACATTTTCAATTGTTCTCATTGATATATTGGCCGTATGAGCTGTTGCAGTCTTGTTGAAAAAAGGCAAAAATCACGCTCCATGACTGTTAATTCTCTAAAAACAGGGGGCAAAATTCTATTCAATATGCATGGGCTTCAACTGTTGACTCGAAAAAAATTGACCCTGTGATTTTTATCTCTGGAGTAACTTAAAACAAAGTGTACTAGACAATTCCACACACCCTGGAAGAATTAAAGCAAAATATCCATCAGGAAATTGCCAGCATTTCTCAACGAGAACTACAGCGAGTGATGGATAGTTTCCTAAAGAGGTGCCAAAAATGTATGGACAACAGTGGCCAGTTTCAGCATCTTCTTGCATAAAGTTGGTAAGTAAAGCCTTTAAAAGTAGTTTTAAAAATGTTGTATGGTTTCATCCGCGCCTTTCTATCATATAACTGCCTATAACAAAAATAATGAAATTAGGATAGGCAAAAACCTTGAATAAAAGTTCCCATTACAAAAAAAAAATCATAACAGGCCCTTAAGCTGTAAAAAGGTACACACAGTATGAAAATAGACACCACAAGATGAGTATATTTTCCTCCAGTAAGCATGAAACATATTTACATATATAATGATTCTAAAGGCTGGTTCACATTACCCTGAGAATGGTAACCAAAACAGAAACAAGAACGGGAAGCAATGCAGTGTACAAGATTTTGGTTCAAAACAGTCCGGTAACAAGAACAGGAATGCACATCAATAATCATACGAGGCATATTCCAAAACTAAGGTCTATTTGGTCATGAGACAAGGTTTTTATTGACAGTAATATGTGCTTACATATATACTTTACTTTTCCACATAATCGTCGTTCACATCTACACACTTGTGTAACTTTAACCTCTTGGCATAGAAGCCTGCCGCCTGGGACTTGAACCAGTTGGTAACGCTCACCTTGAGTTCATTGTCCACCCAGCCACCGTTTCAAATGCAAGAAGAGGAAATAGTCGCTTGGTGCCAGGTGAGGATTGTACGGAGGATAGTCAAAGAGTTCCCAACGAAACTCTTGAATCTTCTCGGTGGTTTTGGCAGCGGTGTGCGGGCATATGTTGTCATGCAGGAGGATGATGTCTGACGACAGTTTCCCGCAGTGTCGATTTTGGATCATACATTTCAGTTTACTAAGCGTTGCACAGTACACGTCAGCTGTAATTGTTGACCATGGTCCATCAAATCTATCAAAAGGACGCCCTTTTAGTCCCAAAACACGGTAGCGATCATTTTGCGATTCGTGTATGGCAATTGCTTATACTTTTCTGGTGAACCGGAATAGTGCCACTGTATTGGTGTATGCTATCCATCTCTTGTCACCCGTAACAATCTGGGAAAACAAACCATCTCCATCTTGTCTATAGCGCTCCAAAATCTGTCATGCACTATGCATTCGTTGCTCTTTGTGCTGACCAGTGAGCAGTTTTAGCAACCACCTCGCTGATATCCTAGCTGTTCAGTGACAGTCCTGTAAAGTGAGATTCGATTTGGGAATTCATCAGCCAGACCACTAATCGTCAAACACCAATGACTTCTAAGTTTTTGGTTCACTTACTCAACGATGTCATCGTCCGAATACTGGGCCTACCACTCTGCTGTTCATCGTGCACATTTGTGCGGTCATTTCAAAATTCTCAACACCAGTGTTGAACCTGTTTGTCACTCGTCTGGTCCATACACGAGGCATAACTCACGATAGATGTCCGCAGCTGATGATCCTTTTTCCAGCAAAAATCTGATCACACTGCGCACTTCACAACTGGCGGGATCTACGATTGTTGCGGCCATTGCGATCTGCTCTCACTGACTGGCAAATGCTTATTGCATCATACCAACATTGCGGTAAGTTTCTCAGGAGTCAGTAGACAGCACTGCAGGCATGAAACGTCATTCAGGCCTACCATTCGTTAAATATTGTTCACCAGACCTACCTTAGTTTTGGAATATGCCTCTTATGAATCAGTGGGCACTGGGATTTCATTTGGTTTTAACTGACCAATGATATTTTTTCACCTGCTTCCAATTCAGCCAATGTAATGTGGGTTAGTCAACGTCAAAATTCAGTAGAGTAAACATTATCAAAATGTAGCTTGATTAAATTTCCGGTTTGTCTAGTGCTACCAGTATTTCGTTTCTTTATTGTTGTTTATTAATTTGTACTGGTTTTGAGTTACATATAAGCAAACTACTAGAAGAACCAATGCTCAGGATGCAGCATTTCTTCCAGTGTCACTGCCACCTAGAATAATCTCCAGTGAAGAGTCTAATATGCTGTACCCAGGAACGACAACATTAAAAGTTCTTTCCCATTCCTGGGACATGGGAAAGCTTCCTGTTGATTGTGAACGCTCCCATTAAAATACATATATTTCAACTTTGTCATTCTTGCTCTGATTACCTTTCTTAGTTGTTGTGAATCAGCCTTAAAGGAACAAAATAGGCAAATGTCATACCATAACCTCACAGCGACAAGAGGAGAATAATGTTACTTATTATCTGTTTCTAGGCATTTGAGAAACACACCAAGGTTTCAAATGGGTACACGTCCATAGGCAACGTACGAAGTCCGTTGAACACACGCCCCCGAGATATGATGGAGTCCTTCTTTCTGAGCGAAACGCTGAAATACCTGTATCTGCTGTTCAGTGCCGACCAACACTTGCTGAGTCTCGATAAGTACGTGCTGAACTCTGAAGCTCATCCTCTGCCAATCTACGACACCTGATCACACGTGGCATAGCAATAGACTTGATATTGTGATAGGGCCTGGTGACGAGTCCTCTGCTAGTCACAGCAAGTGTTCCGATCTGTGATATTCTCATTCTCATGCAACAACAGTTTGCTGTTCCTTTCTAATAAACAAGGTGAGACTGCAATAAGTCCTCTGAGGTGCGTCAATTGTATTGTACAATTACCTAGAATAGTGTAGAACATACAGAATAAAGTATTTTATTTCTTACAGATCGACGTGAACATAAACTGTCCCAAACAAACTTCCTCTCCTTGATCCCATCGTCTTAATCTCTGGTGAGTAAAGCAATTCACAACAACATTACTTTCTCTACCTGCTGTAACATTCTTTCATATCTATTCTACAAATTAATCGCAACAAAAGCTTGTTACTTCTACCAGTTATCTATAGTAGCTACAAGCATTCTAGCCAAAAGTTTGCTTTGGCATTTCATTAGAAATACAGCTTTTGGGTTTCTCTGAATTCAAAAAAAACTAAAGTATTTTTAGAGAAAAGTCCATGTGTGTGTGTTAGTCCATAGATTTTTCCACAAAAACCCCATACTACGGTTTATATATCAAATATCTTGTTAACTTTTTATTTCCTCAAAATGGCTCTAACGATTTTGATTATGTTTCTGCACATTTTACATAAGTGCTTCTTGCTAATCTCAATACATATAAAAGTCATTCCATGTATATGTGTGCACCAATTTCAACCAAACTGGCACAAGCGAAAATTACTGTCTAGCTTAGAATTTTAATTTCACTGATTAATTAATTATTTTATGTGATGCCTGCAAGGCCATCTTTAGCTTTCTCAGTGATAATCATAATAGCTCAAACATTGCCAGCATAAGAAAATATAATTACTTAAGCTATCACAACCTCACAAAATAATTCACAAATAGCAGTCTTAAAACATAAGGAGAGTCACATGTTAAAACTTACTTCACTTAAAGTCAGATAGTTAAAAACAAGGAAACGTTTGTCTCCATCTTTAACTATTTACTGACTGATGACTGGCTGCCGTGACCTTGATGCCCTCTAGTGCAGTGGTTCCCAATCTGGAGGGTGCAGACACAGTCAAAAACGTTATATTCTTATTACATTTAGCAAGCGCACATTTTTTGTAGAGTTGGTAGCATCATTTTGCCTCGTGGGATGGGGGGTAAGTGTCCACGCCAAGTTGTAGCAGGTGTGGATAAGGTGGGCTCTCGAAGTTCACAGATAGAAACACCCCCCCCCCCCTGGTGCTGCTACTGACAAACAGGCCCGAAGGGTAAGTGTCCACACCAAGTTGTAGCAGGTGTGAATAAGGTGGGCTCTCGAAGTTCACAGATAGAAACACCCCCCCCCCCCCCCTGGTGCTGCTACTGACAAACAGGCCCGAAGGGTAAGTGTCCACACCAAGTTGTAGCAGGTGTGGATAAGGTGGGCTCTCGAAGTTCACAGATAGAAACACCCCCCCCCCCTGGTGCTGCTACTGACAAACAGGCCCGAAGGGTAACTGTCCACACCAAGTTGTAGCAGGTGTGGATAAGGTGGGCTCTCTGAAGTTCACAGATAGAAACACCCCCCCTGGTGCTGCTACTGACAAACAGGCCCGAAGGGTAGGTGTCCACACCAAGTTGTAGCAGGTGTAAATAAGGTGGGCTCTCGAAGTTCACAGATAGAAACACCCCCCCCCTGGTGCTGCTACTGACAAACAGGCCCGAAGGGTAGGTGTCCACACCAAGTTGTAGCAGGTGTGAATAAGGTGGGCTCTCGAAGTTCGCAGATAGAAACACCCCCCCCTGGTGCTGCTACTGACAAACAGGCCCGAAGGGTAACTGTCCACACCAAGTTGTAGCAGGTGTGAATAAGGTGTGCTCTCGAAGTTCGCAGATAGAAACACCCCCCTCTGGTGCTGCTACTGACAAACAGCCCCGAAGGGTAACTGTCCACACCAAGTTGTAGCAGGTGTGAATAAGGTGTGCTCTCGAAGTTCACAGATAGAAACACCCCCCCCCCCAGTGCTGCTCCTGACAAACAGGTCCAAAGGGCCCTAGTTCCGTACCAGAGGACGAACAGTCACAGAGCACATGACCACTGTGCACCAACACCAAAAGGTATATGAATGTAACAACAAGGGACTGGAAAAATTTGTGGTATTAGAAGAATGACCCCAGCATTTGCCTGGTGACAAGGGAAAAGCCAGAGTAGGTGGTTGCCAGGGATCAAAGCTGGGACCACCCGAATGCAAGTCGCAGGTGTTACCGCAGAGCCACCTCGCTCGCTCAACCCTGAACTTAAATACCAAGTTTGATGTTTAATCAACTTTTCAACTATGGTGCTACAGAAACAGACGTTTTTCTAAAATTTCTTTGGATTCAAAGAGTCTCAAAACATGTATTTCTGGTGAAGTCTTGGTATTCATGCTTTGGGTGGAATACAATACATCTAATTATTATAGGTAAGTAAAAATGAGATCAAAAAACTGTTGAACTTTGGACAACCACTATGCTTTGCAGCTGGACCATGGAGGTACAATATAACCTTCAAAGGGACATTGCTGAAACCATTATTTAAACTAATTTTATTTAATACAAGAAAGCAATAAATGAAACAAACATAATACATCATTTAGAGTACTTACATACCATTACTGTTATTCATTATCTCAAACTAAAAAAAAATGTTATATTCACATGTGGCTTTCTCTATCCTTTATCACTTATTGACTATTCTTACTAAAGTTTATTTTTCTGTCTACTTCATTTTAATCCAAATAAACCTTTACAGAAACAGCTACATTACACATTTCGTTATGGATACAAAGAGAACAGCGATAGTCAAATGTTTAACAACTGGACGCTATATGCTGGCCTTAAAATTCAATACTGTTTCCATGACATTGCAAGAAACAATCGACAGGACTTGAAAAGAATGGCTAACTATTGAACAACTCGAACCATTAATAATGAATATCTTGGCTGATATCACAAAAAACGTTATTTGAAATAAATTGTGTGTTTTAAAGAGATCTACATTATTTGTGTTAGTACATTTACATCTATCACTCAATGTTTACCAGATATATAAGATTATACAAAATTGCTTCCAAATGAAGAGGACTTAACAGGCTATTCCCAAAAAATTCAAGATATACATTTTATTTGTCATGTAAATAGCTTTAATATATCATATTTAAGTAGAATCATTAGAGCCATTTTTTAGAAAAACAAACATTTTGAAAAAGGTTCCATGTAAACGATAGTTAAGGGCAGATTTTCTTGAAAATCTTTGTTGCATCTTTGAACTTAAATGCCAAGTTTGGTATTTATCCAGTTTTTCATTTTTGAGTTATGCTGTTCATAATCTCACACACACCTTTCTCTAAAAATGCTTCTTTTTTTTCTTCAGGGGGCCTCAAAACATATTTCTGGTTAAATCTCAACTCAAATTTTTATGTGGAATACAATACTTCCCCTATATAGTAGAGAAATTATAAAAAAAAAATTCCCAATGCTTTACACTGGTTTAGAAAAAATTCATGAATTTTTCTTTGCTGCTTTGATTATTCCATACAGCCAAGCACAAGTTGATTACATGCACTAATCATAGAGATGCTGTTATCATTTGGGCTTTCTGATCATAGAAATTGTCATGCAGTTTCTAAAGCTTGAATTGCCTCATGTGCACTGGGAACACTTTCATTTATATCTTCATCAGTATCATCTGATGCAACCTGGGGAAAAATGACCTTGCCCAACCCTATTGTTTACATGTGCATAGCAACAATACATTGATCCTCACCCAACATGCCCACTGTTTTGTGCTTGCCCACAGCAAGGATGCAGTATAGAAACCATGCATAATACAGGGTGACCGGCCTGTACGTTTAACATTACAAGCTTTTATAACTTTAGTTGCATCAGATCCAGATCAAAAACATTTGACATATATTTAATAGGTCTCTTGGCATTTATGATTACAACAATGATGAAGTTATTAGGTTAGACTAGAATGTGCAAAGATGGCTACATGGACACCGCAACACAAGGTTTTCTTGTTCTTGGACTGGCTGAAACAAAATCTGTGAAACGTGTACAACAAAATTTTTTGCTGTGAATTTAACCTTGGCTGTCACAACGACCTCCAATGTAAGCATTATTAAATAGGACAGACAATTATGAGAAACTGGTGGTCTTTTGTCTACATGTGGAAAGCATAGCAAGCTGAATGTGTTCTCGGAAAATGTGGAAGGGATTCGTATGGCCTTCATAAGAAGTCAGTTCGATGCACCAATGTAGAACTTGCCATTTCCCAGTCTACGGTTCATGATGTAATCCACAAAATATTATATCTACGGGCCTACAAGATTCAGTTACACCAGGCAATCTATCCTTAGGACAAAAACAAATGGAAGACAATTCACCACAGACATTCTGGATAAAATTGAAGAGGATGTGCTTTTCTGGATAAAGTATGCATCTCTGATGAAGCAGCTTTCCGTGTGAATGCGAAAGTTAACAGAGTAATTGTATCTGGGGTAGTAAAATCCTTGAGGTCGAAAGAGATGCGCCAAAATTAAATGTGTGGTGTACGCTAATGAAAACTGTCTGTCACATTTCATAATTCTTACATAGAAGGAGACATTGTCGTGATGGCTAAGGTTAAATTTACAGCAAAAATTTTGTTGTACACGCTTCACAGATTTTGTTTCAACCAGTCCAAGAGCACAGAAAACCATCTGTTGTGGTGTCCATGTAGCCATCTTTGCACACTCTAATCTAACCTAATAACTTCATCATTGCTGTAATCATAAATGGCAAGAGACCTACTAATCATATGCCAAATGTTTTTTTATCTGCATCCGATTCAACTAAAGTTATAAAAGTTTGTAATGTTAAATGTGTAGGTCAGATACCCTGTATATCTTAACATAGCACAAACATATTGTAATATTAATGAGAAAACATATCATGGAAAAATTTGTAACTGAACTAAATATTAATAGATAAAGTTCGGTGTTTAAAAACTTTAATGTATATTGGCAAAAAATGTAGAAATGAATAACATTTAAGTGAGGTTCAACTGTAATTCAGAAAATGGAATGGGAATTTCTGCATCCCATTTACACCCCTAACTTAGCATCCTGTCTATTGTGAAGGAAGGCATGGAGATAGCAGCTGGAACAGGGTTCTGTCATAATAGAATGTTCAAGCTCTCACAACTATGTTAACAAGATTGTGTCGTGCATCCCAATATTTGATATACATTTTAGGAAACGTTGAACCATCATTTTATCAGAACAGAGAAATGCCAATGAAACAAATGTCCCATAGATTCTAGGAATATACTCGTCTTATACTGTTACACCATCTGCATAGTCTGCCAAGTGAGTCTAGTTTTGCTGTGTTTTCAATAAACTGTCATAACATTACAAACTTTGTATCTCACCACTAGACATCGGATCTTTATGCAAATGCATATTTAGTTTGTTTTTACTTGTGATATGGGATTAGGTTTTGCAATATGTTTCATGTTCTTCTGTGCTTGTATGTAAAGTTTTATAGTGCATATAATTGCATATTTCTTCAGTTTTCCATGCATCCAGCATATAATACATACATTTTTAAATTTTAATATTTAAACTCATTAGTGACAGAATAACAAAGTCTTGCATATTATTTCTGAATGAGGTTCAGAGTAAACCTGGGAGTGCTGTTTGCAGGAAAATTAAACAGTAAATTGTGCAGTGCTTTAGAGAGAAATCCTGACATTAAAGTTTTGTGTTCTGAAGAAAATTCCCCCAGAATTAAAATGTGTGTTCAAATGTTGCCCAATAACATTTGTGGAAGCATACAACATACGATAAACATCATAAACTTACACCAGAGCATTTTGGAGAAAATTATCATTATATACTACAGATCAGTAAAATTACAACAGCCAGAATAATGCCTAAAGAAGAGCGTACACTGTAAGCTCTGAATGTCTACTGATCACAGGTTAGCCAAACTCAGAGATGATGTGTTTCACTTTCTGCAAGAAGCACTGCACCACTTGTTCTGTTGTCATTACATATATCAGTGTTTACCTACATGAGTGGAGCTTTGTAAACCTCCAAGATTTTATTTTCTCTTAATCACAGCTTTTGGATTATAATTTGTGAAGACATCTTAAGGAGCAGCCAGGTACGGGTGCACGCTGGTGGTTCTGAAATGTTTTTAAAAGGTATCAATTACTGGCAATAAATTTAAAATAAAAGGCATATTACTTCCTTTAGCCAAGTAACAGGTGACCAAAAATACATTTAATGCATAAATATTTAACACCCGTGAGGATAATCTCCATGGTCTAGGGGTGCCATGCTAGCCTCTAGTTCCCACGGTCACAGGTTCAAACCCGGCGGAGGGTGATGGATTTTTTTCGGGCATAAAAGTCCTTATCATGGCTTCCTTCAGAAGGGAAGTAAAGCAGTGGTCCCATGTCGTAGATTTACAGCATGTAAAAGAACCTCAAGCAGATAGAGGCCTCTTTCACGCCCAATATAGAATGAGATACTAAGAACCATAGCAGTTAAAGAGTGTCAGTTTATTTTGTTTTATCCAGTGAACCCCATATTTCGTATGGATGTGTACAAACCATTTCAATACAAATGGCTGAGAAGGGAATCCATAAATGTTTTAACCCCATGTTGACTACTGCACTGCATTATGGTCATATTTTGGTTATAATGGCAGTAAAACATAAATAAACAGGTCAAACGACTTAAACCAGGCTTTTGCAACTCAAGCACTGGCCAACTTGACTGTACGACAGAGACAGTAGCATATTCTCTCTCTCTCCTCAGTGCAGAGGAGGTGTACAGTGGGATACAACATAGTTTCTCCTTTGCTAAAAATGTTGTTTAATTCTTCATGGGAAGATTTATATTTTGTGGTCAATACCGAAGGGAATGCCCGATGCCTAATTTGTCATATCATCTTAAGCTTAAAATCTTCAACCATCCAACAACATTACCAAAATAAACATACTTCAACCTACAATGACATTGTTGGCAAAGCAAGAAATGAACGAATTGCTAAACTAAAATCAGAATTCCCAAATTCTCATGATGTAAGTAATAACCTACTCCTTAAAAAGTACTTTACATGTATTTTAGTGGCTTTGTTTTAGTTTTTGGGATTGTGATTTGCTGCTAAGAAAACACAATCTCCCTATCCCATAGATACTCAAACCCAACACTTCAGAAAGCTCAGTTTGAGAAAGTTAGATTTTGCTTGGAAAACTGCAAAAAGTGGGCAACCCTTTATTGATGGTGAATTTGTAAAAGAACATTTAGTGGGGTGCTTGGAATTATTGTGCTGTGACCCACTTTGATGAGGCAATAAACTTGTCCAAACAAACCATCTCTCGTCGAGCAGGTGCCAACCTGAAAGAGCAGTTGTGGAAAAAATGCAGCACTTTCGAAAAGTACTCGATTGCTCCCAATGAGAGTACTGACACAACACAGCCATTTTTGTCAGAGGGGTCGAAACAGAGTAACTACTGGAGATCATTCCTCTCAAAGACACTATGACTGGGGCAGATATGTTTGCAGCTGCTGAAGACACAATGGGGTTATTACTTCTGAGTAGTGACAGAGCGTCAATGTCGTCAGATGGCCGTATCAAAAGGAAGGTGCACAATGCTGGACTACCTCCAATATTATGTATTTTACATCAAGAACAATTAATTATCTGCAAAAACCTTCCAGAACGTTATATATGTTGCATGAATGTGCTAGCAATCTCTTTTGCAGTAACTGAAGAAATTACTTTGTTCATGGAGATGAAAGCTTCTCCACAGCCAACTCTGCAGAATGAACAACAGGCAGCTGACCTCACGATCTTGGTGGATATAGCATCTTATTTAAATACTTTGTTGCAGGGGAGAAACAAATTGATTAGCACTATGTGTGATAGAATTAAGGCTTTCAAAGTGCAGCTTTTTTATTTAAAAATCAGCTTAAACACAGAAATGTTGACAATTTTCCTTCATTAAAATCATTAAATTTGTCTAGTTACGAAAATCTTGGGGAATACTAGACATCGTTACAGAATTTGCATGACGTATTCAATGCCTGATTCAAAGAAATTAATATGGCATCTAAACGTGACATTTTTATGATGTCATTTTTAGCATATCCTGAAAAAGCATCATCAAATTTTCAAACAGAGCTGATAAAACTACAGAGCAACACTATCCTAAAAGACAGGTACTACCGCTACAGCAGTGATTTAATTCAATTTTAAAAATAGATGTTAATCCACAGGAATTTCCCAAAATTCATTCATTTACTTTAAAATTTATGTGAATGATTGGTACAACTTAATGCATGCAAGCAGATGTTTTCAGTTATGAATTTAAATAAAAGTAAAAGCAGATGTGTCTGTCTGATGCTGCTTTAGAGGCCATATTAAGAATTTCTACTCCCAAATCTATTGTACCCAAAACTGGTAAATTATTTGTGGCAAAACGATGTCAAATATCGATTTAAATGCTAAATGTAGACGAGGGCAAACAAAATATATGTAAAGAATAAATGGTGTGTTCACAAAACTGTCATTCATAATTATTTTGTACCTGGGCACTGACTTGACAACCTGTCAACAGAACACCTCATGGTGCTCCCTCTGCCTCTTCCTATCTTCCCTCAGCACCTCAGTTGGAAAAGCCTGGCCTAAACGTGTTGGAGGAGAAGAAGAAGAATTAATAAAAGAGCCTATTTAATCCTCCAGAGTTTGTCACTCTGGAGGATAATTATATGTGCAATACATATATAAGTAGAAAACTTAAGCTTTAGCCTCAGTGCAGAAGCTGCCTAATTGATCAAATAATTTTGGAGACTCTTAATCTAAACTTCCCTTAATTTTCTACCAGTTTCAACCAAATTTGAAATATGTGGATAAATATTGTTCAAAATCTTGTGTAAAGATTTAAACTCCATAGATACCGTGATTCTCCTAAAAGTTGAAAAATTTTGGGGGCAGTCATCTAAACCATCCTTAATCTTGTGCAATTTCAACCAAATTTGAAAAGTTTCACAAATTTTCTTTAAACTCTTATATATAAAATCTCTACTCCATAAGTTGGTTACCAACTTGCTACCTACATAGGTTAGTGTGAAACAACAATAATCAAACCCAAACTAATCCTAATAGTGGTTAAATACAAAGCGCAGAAATGGAAAACACTTGCTAAATTGGAAGTTGAGGTATGATATCTGTAATACAGAGACTTTATCTGTATGTGTGGCCATATTACAGGGATTTGCTTGCCCTGCACTGCACTGTTTCCAAACAGTTCTTATCCCCCTCCTGTCCATGTGCCAGCTAATCAGTTGATGTAAAGCCTGTGCATAGAGAGGTTGATAAATTGTGGGACCGCATGTTCAAGTGTTACAATGTGTTAGTGCTGTTATAACGCCAGTACATAGAATATTCATGTATGATTCCTATAAGACAACAACACTCTTGTAGAGAAACGAGACAGGTTCCCTGCTGCTCATGCACCTCACATCGTAAGGGAAACATCTATTCTTGATAAGAAACCGTATTCTTACAAAAGAAAAACTCTGACATCGGAGAAAAGTTAAAACTAAGTCCAAAGAAATCTGTGGAATAGCTTACACAAGAATTAGGAATTTTGCAAACCTCAGCTTGAAATGCCACTAAACTTTTGAAATTAAAACCATATAAAATAATTGTGGTTCAGGAATTGCAACCACATGATGATGTAAGGTAAATTTCTACAATTGGATGTTGGATAATGTTAATGCTCTATTGATCCACATTTAATTAAATTTCTTTTTTTATGAACAAAACATAGTTTTATCTATATGGCCATGTAGTGACATAAAACAGGATATATTGAATTGGAGAAAAATCTGATATTGTACCCAAAATGCCATTGTATGTCCAAAAAAAATTGGTATTTGGTGAGTTATAATTGCTTACAGAACTATAGGGCCTATTCAACAACATTTTTTTTTAAGATACAATGAATGGGCAGAGATAACATAATCAAACTACTACACAAAGAATTGTGGTGTGACATTGAATATACACAGGCATATTTTTGTACAGCGCATACATCTGATCTGTTGCTAAAATTAATCAAAGAAATTTGTTAAGATAGAGTCATCAGTGGATTTATGGCTAGCGTGATCTCCAGATCTTGCCGTATGTAATAAACTGTATGTTGGAAGAAATATAAGAGAAATTTCAGAAGAATTAGTGTGTGTTATGTGAAAGATAGTGGTGGCACAAGGATATAACTTCCAACATCATCTATGATGAAGTTATGATTTGTATGAGGAAACTATGTTTGAATTTAAGGGACTATGAATATTTGACTTCACCAGCAAACAGTGTGCTTTCCGGTGCCAAGATAAACCATGTAATGTGCAATGCATACAAGTGAAGCCTCTGTGTTTGAGGTTGCTTTGAAGGTTAACTGAGATATGTGAATCAGATGAGAAGGTTTAATGCACATACAGGTATCTCGTGCATCAACGCAGAGGGCCAAAGATCCGTAACCCATTTACATCACACTAATTTCAACTTCTCCTACTTGTTGTCCTCCATGGTCTAGTGGTTGCCACGCTAGCCTCTAGTTTCCGAGGTTGCGGGTTCAAACCCAGCAGAGGGCAACGGATTTTTTTGGGTCTAAAAATCCTTAGCATGGCTTCCTTCAGAAGGGAAGTAAGCTGGTAGTCCTGTATCCTAGATTTACTGCATGTAAAAGAACTTCAAGGCTGATAAAGAGGTCTCTGAGCAACATTTCCGGTCTTTCACGCACAATATAGAATGGGACTCTTTAAGGACCACATCAGTTAAAGAGCATCCATAAATAAAACTCAGGTTTTTTCTCCTATAACTTGGTCATAAACATTTCAGTTGTAAGGAAACATATTACTTTATTGAACAATTGCACAAAATTGAAGCAGACAGTTTTGTCACTGAAGCTCTTTCTGCATGATACATGTAGTAAAAGTTCATACATATAAATATTTCACTGAGAAAAGTTATACCCTGTTGTGCAAATGTGAGAAAATACAAAGTTCACTACATATACTGGACAGCAAGACTTTAGTAGTGAGGAAGTGGTACAAAAGTAATAAAATATACAAAGGGATATTAATTACAACGTAAAAGAAAAATACCCTTTTTCCTGTTTCTGTGCTAGAAACTGAGTTAAATAATTTAACTACAATGTTATCTGTGTGAAACTGTAAACTTGCATTGATAGAAACAGGAAAAACAAACCTGCTACATGCATGACCTAAGTAGTTGTCAATCAACTTTATTATAATCCTTTGAAAGAACTTGTATTGCAATGAGTGAAGTATGCCACAAAATATTAGACCTTCTGTTAGTTGCCATTACAATTTGTGTCATTTTATTTGCTTCACTAATACTGAAACATATTCTGGAATGTAACTGTACAAAGCAGAAAACATTATTAACTTACAACTATATAAATGCTATGATCACAAAAATGGAATCATGGTTCTGTGTCTACAATGTCAGTGTCAAGACTGCAACAAAATCTCCTCTTTTTCTAATATCATTATTATCTGCACACTACTCTTAATATTCAGTGTAATACAGCATGTTGTGTTGTAATTACAAAATACTCTTCTACCATTTTGTACACCCAGCAACAATATGAATTTGTTGAAATGCATTTAAATGCACAAACCAGTAAATTCTTACATCACAACCATCTATTTTGTCATTTTGAATTTTAACTGCAGTTTACCTCCAAACCATATATATATTTGAAACCCTACAGGAAGATTTAGATGCCATGAATAACAAAACGATAAATAATATAACATTACATATAATTTAAAAACTTTTCTAAGATATTTGCAAATCTGAACCTCTTCACAGTTTGCTAATAAGTTCTGATATTGAAACAGAGTTTACTCAAAGGAATAAGTTTCAATTTAAAACAAGGAAAAATCATTCATAATTAAGTACTCTGGACATCTTCAACTTTACCCTGACATAAGGAATACTTATTATCACATCTCAATCAATCAATCTTGCACGAGCCTTACAAATGCATTCCTATCACTCTTCTTGTGGAATGCAAAAATATGTTATTCTGTGAACATGGCCCATCTCAGGCTCAGGAATTATTCATCAAAGAACTGTGCAGTCACAGCACTGCAAGGTGTATGACAAACACGTCATTCCACAGCTTTCTTCTTGTTCATGTTCCAGAACAAATGTATCAATTGTGTCAACACTTTCTTTTGTTTCGCATGAAGCCTCAACTTTGGGTTCACTTTGTATGCAGGGTATAGCTACTGCATCAACGTATTCGATGGCTTCCTCATCCTGCTGTTGCTGAACTGTTGGCACAGGGCGAGGTTGTGGAGAGGCATATTGAGGAACTTGGGGCAGTGGAGTATTCTCCAGCATTTCTGGATTTGCCTGTATGGCCTTGTCCAGCATGCACTTGACTGGAACATGAGGCATCATGCTCAGTTCCTTGAGCTCAAAGAGGGCTTCTCCTGGAAGTGTTGGTGTGTCCCCCGACATCATGAATCTGAAACATGAGATAAACATTCAGTTCCTTGATCCCCAACAGATATCTTTATGAAGTGTGACCTGAAACAAGTAGTAAACATTCAGTTCCTTGATCCCCAGCAAGACATCTTCATGAAGTGTTGATGTAACATATCAGAAACATACTGTCAATTTGGAATAAGGTTAAGCATATGAAGGAATTCATAAAACTGTATGAAAGGGATTAAGGGAAATACAATTTAGTTTTTGGCACACCTATAGCTATAAATTAATAATGAAGTTGTCTGATATCCACTATTCATTGTCTTTTTCTTTGAAAACAAAATGTTGATGCAGTTTGTATTGGTGGCTTACCATACACCCATGTTTTGTACACACATATATAACAAAGCAAGACTATACTTAAGGGGATGTTATAGTAAATGTTTATAATGTTTATCAATACCGTTTAAAACTGTGTAAAAATAAGTATTGAGTTTTTGGGTTACATCAATTACCTGTTTCTGCATGAGAGGTTTTACAATCCCATCACTGAGTTTTTATAAATGCATTTACATAGGATAGTGTATTAAGGGGAGGCATTGGTGAAAATTGCTAAAATCCATAGTTTTGGTCATAATGGTGTGAAATTTTATATGTATTTGTGCTAAAGGGTATCTAGTAGATGTACTAAATTTCACATTTCTATCTAAGATAGTTTTGCAAAAACAAAATATTTACTGTTTTTTTTTGCCACAGTTTTAGTGTAGTATAACAAATGCTCCATGCATAACATTATTAGTTGTAAATAAACTAAACTTTGACTGTATGTTTCTTTTGATTATGTCTACAAAACTTGGTATTCTTTTTGAGATATGTCAAATAGTTTTGGAGAAAAAAATTATTGAATACATATATTACCTTTTTTTTTCCAAATTATTAATAATTTTCAAATTAAAAATGCAATAACAATTAAACTGCTCCATATAGATCATTTAAAATACCAAGTTTTATGTAGCAGTTATCTAAAATCATTTGTGCAAAATTTCAAAGAAATCTATTGAAAACTGCATTGCAAGGAGCATTTTGAACATTAAAAAATGTAGAAAAACAAAAAGTGAAGAAAAATGACTTTAAAGCTTTAAATGTATAACAACACATATTTATTGCTTTAGAATTCCCCTGAACCATATGAAGGTCTTTGAGTTAACTGTTTAGCTTCCTCTTCTTTAAGTTTTAATACTTTTAACTGTTTCTTTGCTGATTTGAATGTATTTAGCCTTGTCACAAATTATTTGAGATATAAACATATCATGACAGAAACTTGTATAAAAAAACCTAACCTAAGGCTAACCTTGCGTGAATTGATTCACGGAGGTTAGGTTAGATTTAGCTTTTTTTTTTATATATATATAAGCCAGTTTCTGCTTCACGGGAGGATAGGATAGGCTAGGCTAGGTTAGGTTTGTTCTTTTTTTATATAAGAACCCTTAGGTCTGTCTTCATATTTTGACCAGTTTTGATACCCATTTTTTTCATAACCTTAAGCCTGCCACTACATCCTTCAAGGATACCCAATGAGGTGAGGTAAATTCTTCTCGGAGTAAGAATAAAAATATAAAAAAAATTTGTTTTTTTGGGGCGCAAACCTCTGATTATGCAACGTAACCATATCATCACAACACGTTTGGTCATCTGAGCATATGATAACTGTAGCATTGTCTGACCTCATTAATACTGTCTGCCTAATATTGTGTGTGTTTTTATTTTTTAAATTTAAAAGTGTAAAATGCATATCTGCAACCAATTGAAACCCGTCAGCATCCAACCATGCCGTCACACCACTTGCTTTAGTTGGGCCCTCCCCATCCTTTACCACAGTTTCAATTGAATGCAGAATATGCATTTTACCGGGTTTCGATCCTATGATCCTTGGCTTGATAGGTTAGCTACTCCTATCGTGCCTTAGACCGCATGGCCATAAATCCCGATGTCGAACTTGTGCTGCCATATTTAAAGGGTTTACTAATCGTGTAACATACCATGTTATATATAACATTTTAAAGCTGAGTTGTACAAAAATAGGCATGGCAGGCATTTAAATTTCCATGCATGGTTTTTAAATACGCCTGCCAAACCCTTAAAAAAGGTTTTTATCACCATCAAACACATTTAAATGTTTGACTAACATTATAAAGGGTTTATTTTTGCAGACATCAAAAAACTGAAAATGTTGGCCATTTTGACTAATAACTCTCTCCTAGGTCCCCTTAAACTTCAAAATTGTATGCGATTTTGCTGCAATGGGTTAATGAGTGCATTTCAGGAGCAACGCCCACCCGCACATGGGCATTTAAATCATGACGTAACTGCCTTTTAAATAGTGATGTGGCATAAACTACAATAGATTCTGAAAGTACAAAGTATAAACAATTTTAAGGCAAAAAACGTAAAATCCGATTTTTCATCTTTTTTGCCCCAATTTCACCAATGCCTCCCCTTAAGAACTACGCCTTCAAACAAGGTTTTTTTTTTTCCCCATCTCATTTGATTTTTCTTACATTTTGTTGCATTTGAAATGTACTACAAGATGCAGTTTTTATTGAATTGTCTTCAAATGTTCAACAGAAGCTCAGAAATAATGAACAAAAGAATTTATCATATGATTTACCTATTAGGTTTATACTACTCCAGGTATCTAGATTTATGTTTCATAAGAGTTTAAGAAAAACTTTAAACATTTAATATTTGAAATTTTAGTAATTTTTTTTCCAAAGCAACTAAAGCAGTCTCAAAAAAAAATCTGATGTGATACATTCACTGGACTCTCTACCCTCTATCGTTTTTAGTGGGTATACAAGCTATTCTTACTAAAGCTTGTTTTTCTGTCTACTAGATTTTAATCTAAATAAGCCTTTGCAGAAATAACTACATTACACATTTCCTCCTCTATACAAAGAGAACAGCGATAGTCAAATGTTTAACAACTGGACGCTATATGCTGCCTTAAAATTCAATACTGTTTCCATGACATCGCGAGAAACAACTGAATGTTGACAGAACTTATGACCAATAAAGAACAATTTGAATCTTTAATAGCGGATATCTCATAAATGGCTTATGCTAAAAAAAAACTTATTTGAAATAAATTGTTTTAAAGAGATCTACATTTTTTTAAGTATGTTTTTGTCAGTTTAATGGTCATACATAAACATTTCTTACAAATGATGTGGGCTTCACAGGCTGTTCCCACAAAATTCAAGATATGCATTTTATTTGTGATGTAAATATCTTTAATGTATGGCATTTTAATCAAAATTATTAGAGCCAGTTTTTTAGAAAATCAAAAACGTTGCAACATCTTCTATGTAAAAGTTAGTCTGGAGTGAAAGGATTTCCTGAAAAACTTTGTGTCCCATCTTTGGAAGGTATGGACCTAAATACCAAGTTTGGTATTTATCCGACTTTTCGTTTTTCAGTTATGCTGTTCATAGACACGCGGACCTTTTCCTAAAAATGTTTTTTACTTTCTCTACTATGTATAGTAAGTAGGGGAAGTATTGTATTCCACCCAAAAATTCGATACCGAGATTTCACCAGAAATACCTGTTTTGAGACCCCCTGAATCCAAAAAAAAAATTTTGGAAACGTGTGTGCGTGCGTGCGTGTGTGTGTGTGTGTGTGTGTGTGTGTGTGTGTGTGTGTGTGTGCAGCATAACTCAGAAACAAACAGTCGGATAAACACCAAACTTGGTTTTTAGGTTCAGTATCTTCCAGAGATGCGACACGAAGGTTTTCAAGAAAATCCCCCCACCCCAGATTACCCTTAACATGGAAGATTTTTCGAAAATTTTAATTTTCTCAAAAATGGCTTTAACGATTTTGATTAAAATATCATATGTTTAAGATACTTTCATGACAAGTAAAATGTATATCTTGAATTTTCTGGGAATGTCTCCAAAAGTGTTCTTCGTTGTGAACGACTTTTGCATAACTGGTAAACCATAAGAGATAGACAAAAGTTTACTACACAAAAAATGTAGATCGCGTTAAAATACACAATTTATGTCATATACATTTTTTTTGTTGAGTGAACGCGGAGAATAAGCGTTTGTAAAAGTAGTTTGTACAAGAGTAGAGAAAGTCATGTGAGTGTAACACATATTTTTTTTTATTCAGGCGCCTGGAAACGTGTATTTCCGGTGAAATCTCGTATTGAGTTTTTAGGTGGAATGCAATACCTTCCCTACCTACTATGTGGTAGGGAACATAAAAATAAATAAACAAAACCTATACAAGACTTAGACATTCTTAGACTTAAAATCAAAGTGTTAAGTGTTTTTGTTTTATAAACAATGCCATAATGAATTGTTTGAAACGTTTTATCACTTTAAAAATTGTAAGTAAACCATTTTTCTGATGGCCAGTAAAACATATCAGAACGAAACACCGATAATGTGCATTGTACTACTAGTGCAAAATAAAAGAGAAAGGAAAGTATAGGATTTAGGAATTTCATCTGTGCATACCTTTAATATAATATAGGTACGAGATGCCAAACAGGAATTCGTAACCGGATAAGCAAAGTTGGCCAATGTTTCAGATATGGTGATAGTGCGCACTCCAATTTTGTCAAGAAACTTCCACAAATCCAACAAAAGATCACCCGTGTATTAAAGGAGGTTCCAACGGCCAGTCTTTTACTGGATTATACAGAGGTTTCGTTTTGACGTGTGGCCGTATTCGTTGCCCTGCACTGCACTGCTTCTAACCGGCTCTGTTCCCTCTCCGTCTGTGCTGTACATATGTGATGCCAGCACACAGAATCTTCATGTATGATTCGTGCGCCTCACAGAGAAACGGGATCTATTCTTGATAAGAAACCGTCTTGTTACAAAGGAAAAACCCGATGGTATCTGAGAAAAGTTTGAACGAATTCCAAAGAAATCCGTGGGAATTTCGCAAACCTCGACTTTGAATGTCGCTAAACTTCTACAATTAAAACCCTATAAGACAACTGTAGTTCGGGAATTGCGTTAATTTCTGAAATTGGGCGTTGGATAATGCCACTGGTCACTCTATTGACCAGCATGGTTTTGTTAAAAGGTAGACAACATCTTGTATGTGGTTATTTGCATGCACTTGAAGGTGCTGTGAATATGCGATTCCCGTCCAATGCAAGTCTAGAGTGTGTTAGCAATTGGGAGCGATTTTCTTTCCGCGTAGACAGGTATTAGCTTGTAAATGGTGACTAGTAACAGTCGATAGTATACACAACATTGTCCAACATTTCCTCACACTGTATTGCTGTTGAAATCTTTGTGGGGTAGTTATTAAGCTAACTTAAGGATACCCTTTGGTGAAAAATGCCAAAATTGCCATAATGTATAATTATGGATTTTAGTTATTGAACATTACAAATTTTCTACATTAGTTCTATGTAGGTTTTATAGCTATACCACCTTTTAAAACATGCCACATGTCTGACTGTAAGTCAAGTTTCCTATAAAGACGCTAAGTTTTGCCAACATTAAAGTGTCAAGAGATGGCTGTCATTAATAGTAAATGGCAGCGAGCATATGGTGGAGGTTTTCCGCCAAACCATCCACAACCACTTCACCAAGCTTTCGTTAATTCGATGCCTTTGTTTTGCAGCTGTTACATCATTCCCCCCCCTCTGATTGTGCGGTATGTGTATGGTGCATTGCCCATAATAACGACACTGTTTGGCTCCAGTTTAGGAAGAATGTTTTTGAATCAGAATCTGAAAACATCGATGCCATTTCTTCGTAATAGTCCTCGCTTTGTTTTTGTTTTTAATTAAAAAACTAAGTCCCCTTTCCACCTTTTGGAGGAGAATCGACCTCTTGCCTTCCCCACTTGGATTTTTAAGACCAGCGATTAGTCACGTCAAAATGCCTGTCTGTTTCGACAGTTGGTAGTTGTGTAACCTTCATAGGTCCAGGTTTCATCTAAATAATATACAATTTTATCACACTTTTGCTTAGTTCTATTTTACGCAAATAACATCTGCACCACAAGATAAAACGAGTATAGCTGCAGAGGGTCCGTATAAGCACCAAATGCTTTTTAAACAGCACAAAGCCAGAAACTGTTATAATTTTAAACTCTCTTTTCTTGGGGACATTCTCATTTTCAATTGTTCCACACGATGTACTTTTAAGTATAAAGCAAATGGATTGTTTTTATACCCGTTGTGAATAACGTGATAAAAATAAGTTGCCTTTTTCTTAATGTCTTAGTTGTGATGTTATTGAACAAAGTAGGATAATTCAAAATTCATCTCTACAGTCGATTAATTATACTTATTTTTAGAAAAATACAATTGCTTCGTGTGGAGCAATTCTTCAGAACCGCAAAACAATAATAAAAAATATCAAGAAGTAGCTAATTTTGAAATATGCGTGAAACCATGATCGCTGTATTAACATTTAAAATGAGTCGAACTGAAACTGTGTATGCTAGAAACTTCACACAGATGGAGGGGCGGTCTCAATTGGGTTTAAAGCGCGGTCATCAACGTTACTTTGTAAGGCCTGTTAATTATGTGAAACTCACCGAATACAACAATGTTGGTAAGATACTAATTATAAATAATTGAAGACCGAACGCTTTAATGTGGAGAAACATGGCGAGTTTCTTTATATTTATTTGATTAGTTGATTACTGACTAAACATAATAGTGAAGTTCGTCGTGCAACGTGCCATTTTCGCTCTTCTTTTCACCTATCTTTTACAGTTTAGTATCCAGATTTTAATGAGAGGTTTTTGCAAGGCAGTTCCAATAAAGCATTCTTATTTCATTGTTGTGCATGCCACTGTAAGCTATGTGTAAGTTTAAATTAAAATAAAGGATGTGAGTTCAATATTATAACGCTAAAATCCCAATTCTGTGCTAGGTAAGAAGCAGAACACGCGATAACATAGTGGTGTTACCAAAAATATTTTCTTTCAAGCGTGAACTTGCATTTTGAAAGGAGAGCGAACATTACTTGAAATTATTATTCAAAAAGCAAGGAAAATAATAATTATGTTGCCGCTCCCCACCCTTGTTTGTGGTACACGTTGCACAATGCAAACAAGACGAGTTGGCGTCGAGTTACTTCGTGGTTGAGGTTATATCATTGTTGCACTCTGACAAGTTCTGAGTAATAAGGGATATTGACAGCTTCAAGTATCCGATGCCAAGGCATCAACAATCCTTAAGAATTAGCCCGCGGTCCTAAGATGATTGTAAGAGAAAGAAAAACTGAACGAGCGCGGGATTTCTGTGGCGCCAAACAATACACAAAGTGCAATAGAATGATTGCTTACCTCAGAAATGGACGGTAATTCATATAACCACGAACACCTTCACTCATTGCCATCAAAATAACTTTCACACAGAGGTAATGCGTCTACTATTCCATTTCCATCTTAATTCAAACGTGAGGTAAGTAATTTGAAAACGAAGCGCTGAAACAATGTGATCTACAAGTATATGCAACCAACAACAAGAACTTCTTACAGATTTGTTTAGTACTAAAGTTGCTCTAAATCCGCTCAGCGCATTTCGTTTTTCTCTGTGATGAGAAATATTTGCGACAGTTTTTTGTTTCACTACAAGACTAGATAAACAAACAACATTCCACGCGTAAATACGCAAGTATACCTAATATTATAATACAGCTATAAGTATACAAGTCATACTCACAATATTGGCAATTTCCTCTCTGCAGGTCTCATTCTGTTTGCAAGGCACGACTTCTCTCCCTCTATTGCTGCGTTAGCGTTAATAATGTGCTGACATTTCTCTTCCTGCATCGCGCACAGCACGTACCTATAGCCTGCTTTTCGATTAGAACAAACCGACATTCTGTACCTGAACCTACGGAATTATCTATTGCATCTACACTGGTACAAAAAAAAACCACACGGGGGGCGTTCCCAACACGATAAGTTGCCAACTGTCTGTAGGAATTAGCAAATTTCTTTTACAAATAGTTACACGCATAAGCAACGTAGCAGGGCAAATTTTACACGCCTGCTTAGTTTTACAACATTCATAGAAATGTGCCGGTCTCATGAAGTGAAGTTTGTTTTTTCCCACGTAGAAGAAAATACCTAGCATTCGATCGAAAGAATCCGATAGATGCGTGTTTGAGAAATACATTAGGTATATTAATATGTGAATGTTTGTGTGCAACCTAGTTCAATTATAAACAACTTGGTATCAAGTATCTTCCGCGAATATACGGAATTTCGGTTACACCTTTTCTTGTTTTTTTAAAAATTTGATTAAAACGTGAAGTTTAAGTAACTATGTTTCATAATCAGTAAATGCCTTGAAATCTTCAGTTTTAGACATTCCGATGTATTCTTTATTCTCCCAGACAGTAGCCTTGGAGTAAAGTATTAAAATAAATGTTTTTCAGTTAAATATCGTTAGAATCGACATTAAATCAATATTTTAAATTGATTTGCTAATGTTTAACAACTACTGCCCCAAACATCATCCTACACACAGGATGCAATGTGTCCTAAAATATAGGTAATATCTTGGAACATATCGATAATACGCAACAATGTCGATTGTTCAATTGTTTTCTTGCTATCACAGAAGGTGCAAGTAAAAATGCACTATTTTCTTATTTCATGTTTCATGCTTGACGTTTGTGTACAATCAATATACAACTTCAACAGAAGAAACTTAATGTATTGTAAATAATTTACTTAATCTCACCAATATTTTCTAAAGCTCGTTTTTAACCTTCTCTAACACCACCTACGCTCAAGTGAAGTAGGTATTACATTTCAACCAAAACTTCGATATAAGATTTCATCAGATGTACACTTTAAGGTCTGCTGAATTAAAAAAGAGCATTTTTAGAAAAAGGTGCATGTGCCTGTCTCTGTACGTGCGTACATACATGTTTGAGTGCGCGTGCCTGCGTGTACGTACGTGTGCGAGTCTGTAAATAGCTTAACCTCAAAAACGAAAAGTAGGATAAATACCAAACTTGATATTTAAGTTCAGTGTCTCCCAATGATGTGACAAGAAAATTTTCGAGAAAATCCCCCCTGCCCCGCAAAGTATCCTTTACACTGAAAATGCCATTTTTAATGTTGAACTTTCTGTGAATAGTCTGCGAGTCGTCCTCCGTGGTCTAGGGGTACCATGCTAACCTCTGGTTCCCGAGGTCGCGGGTTCAAACCCGGCGGAAGGCGATGGATTTTTGTGGGCATGGCTTCCTAAATGCAGTGGCCCGGTGTCGTAGATTTACGGTACGTAAAAGAACCTCAATCCTGATTAAGAGCCTCTGAACAAAATTACCGGTCTTTCGCGACCAATATAGAATGGGACGCTAAGAACCGCAGCGGTTAAAGAGCGTCCATAAATAATTCTCAATCCTATAAAGAGGCCTCTGAGCAAAAGTTGTTGTATTTCACGACCCTTATAGAATGGGGCGCTAAGAACTATAGCAGTCGAAGAGCGTCCGTCCATAAATAAAACTCAGTTTAATACTCTTCATTTTGTATAAGTGGTAAACCATAAGATAAAGGTAGAAGCTTACTAAACTAAAAATGTACATATCGTTAGAACATAGAATTCATTTCACAAAATGTTTGTTTTTGTGGCATCGGCCATATTAGTTTGAATTCTCCAATACGTCATTCAGTTGTTTCTCGCATTGTCACACAAAGTATGGAATTTGAAAGCCATCACTTGAGCCTCCTTCCAGAACAAACGGCAAGTTCTGGTTTCTGTGTTTACGTCCCACGTGTATAATATGAAATACAGCGATCTGAATGAAGGCAAGAACCCAGTTCCACCCCACGTAACATAGAAACAGCGAGCCGAGACACCAGCGATCCGTGACCTGCTTTATTTCATCACATTTACTACTAGCCTTGACTGTTTCCACGGAGATTTCTGTTACAAGAGATTCAGAAGTGTGCCCAACATTTCGCCGATTACTATTTGCTCACCGGAAATACATTGAGGTCCCTGCAGAAGTTATATTAAAACATATTCACATGACTTTCCTTACCCATTGTGTATTGTTACAGAATGTTCTTAAAGTTTATTTATCGACGTACTTTATGTTAATCGTTTGCAGAAATAGTTTCGTTACACATTTGTTAAATGCACAAACCGAGAGGCGGTCGCGGGTTAAATCTGACCGAGAGATAATTTGATCCGCAAATTGTCCTATCATCCCTTTCATTACTACGTTTAATTTCCTTCTTCTTCACCGCCAGACCTGGCATTGGCTTGCAAGTCCTGCAACGAGGAGAGTAACCCCTTTAAAAATAAGTAAAATGTACAAGAGGAGAAGGAAGTGGAGTGAATACTCAGATGTTTAAAAGCGGGTCGCTATATGCTGGACTTGGAATTCTATACTCTTTCCATGACGTCACAAGAAACAACTGAAATCCTACAGCACTTTAAGAAAATGAGAAAAGTATTGAAAAATTCAAATCAATGACAACGGATATATTGGAAATGCCACGGTAAAAGCTATTTTAAAAAATCTGATGGGTTACACTCACATGACTTTCTCTACTCTTGCACAAACTATTTTTACAAACTCTTATTCTCCATATGCTTCATATTAATCGAGATGTTAATCTTATTGCTAATTTTCTTGTAGATGCAAGGGGAATTGCTAGGCTTTAAGCGATAGTCAAATGTTTTAAGAGCTGGTTGCTTTGTGGAGCATTCCATTCTCTTTGTATGTCCAGGACATAAAAAATCTGATGTGTTACACTCACATGACTTTCTCTACTCTTGCACAAACTATTTTTACAAACTCTTATTCTCCATATGCTTCATATTAATCGAGATGTTAATCTTATTGCTAATTTTCTTGTAGATGCAAGGGGAATATGGTAGACCTTAAGCGATAGTCAAATGTTTTAAGAGCTGGTTGCTATGTGGAGTATTCCATTCTCTTTGTATATCCAGGACATAAAAAATGAATAACGGATTCTTCCCATTTGAGAAAAAGTATAAGTATTGGAGAATTCAAACAAATAACAAGGAATATTTCGGAAATGGTTCACTCGAAAAAAGGTGTATATGACATGAACTGTGTCTTTTAACGACCTCTACATTTTTTGTGTAGTAAGATTTCTCGTATGGTTTACCAGTTTTGCGAAAGTCATTCAGAATGAAGAGGACTTTTGGAGACGTTGCCAGAAAATTCAAGATATACATTTCATTTGCCATGAAAATATCTTAAATATATGACATTTTAATCAAAAGCCTTAGAGCCATTTTTGAGAAAATCGAAATTTTCGAAAAATGTTCCATGTAAAGGGTAGTCTGGGGTGGGGAGATTTTCTTGAAAATCTTCGTGTCGCCTTTTTGAAAGATATTAAACGTAAATACCAAGCTTGATATTTATCCGACTTTTTGTTTTTGAGCTATGCTGTTTTTATGTATCTCTTAAGGTTTACCAGTTTGTAGAAGCTACACATAACTCCATAAGCTGTTCCCAAAACAGTCAAGGCATGGAATATCTTAAACACGTGGTATTTTAATGAAAATCTTTAAGTAATTGTTTAGAAAATCGAAAACTTCGAAAAATCTTACGTGTAAAGGGTGGTTTGGGATGAGGGAATTTTCTTGAAAATCTTGTTTTTGTATCTTTGGAACATGCCAAATCAAAATAGCAACTTTGGTATTTATTGGAATTTCAGTTTTGGATTATGTTGTTCACACATACGGACCGTTTTCTAAAAATGCTTTTTTAGGTTGAGGGGGGGGTCTGAAAATATGTATTTCCGTGAAATCTCGAAATAGAATTTTTGGATGGAATACATTACTTCCT
Source organism: Deroplatys truncata (assembly GCA_030765065.1). Classification (NCBI taxonomy): domain Eukaryota; kingdom Metazoa; phylum Arthropoda; class Insecta; order Mantodea; family Mantidae; genus Deroplatys; species Deroplatys truncata. Next base: position 16,143,326 of record CM060981.1, read on the forward strand.
TACTTACTGTAAGTGCGTAGTAGAGAAATTAAAAATGTTGTGTAACCTTTACATGACTTTCTCTACTCGCTCTTCCAAACTATTGTTACAAACGCTTCTTGTTAATCGAGATATACCTACGAGGTAAAGAGGCATGTGGCTATGTGGTAGCTTTGAAACTCCATGCTCTTTGCTTGACCCAGAGGGAGAACGAGAAATTTGACATAAATTGTGCTTTAACTAGGTCTACATTACGGTTTACCAATTTTATTATGCAAAAGTATTTCAAAATGAAGAGGACTTCCCAGAAAGTTCAAGATATACATTTTGTCATGTAAGTATCTTAAACCTGTGGATTTTAATCCATATCGTTACAATCTTTTTTGAGAAAATCGAAACTTTCGAAAAATCTTCCATGGTAGGTGGAAAATGTTTGGTGTTCATCGCACGTTTCCTTTGATGCTATTCGCAGACACACACATGGACGGACCTTGTTCTAAAAATACTTTTGTTTTGGGCTCAACGGACCTCAAAACATGTACTTACGGTGAAACCTCGACATGGAGGACTACAATACTTCTTATATTTACTATATGTGCATCGTAGAGAAGGTAAAAATGCAAGATTTAGAAATTTCAGCCGTGGGTACCCTTAAGTGCCGAAACTGAACTGAATTACAAGTTTGGGCTGCAGCGCACAGTCAGTGATAAAAACGACGTCATATTAACCAATCAAAAAGACGTTGAGCTTTTTCTTCCCTTCCTCAAACACTTTTCTCACACTGTTGAACCTTGATCACGTTTTCGGTCAACAACAATAATCAAATCAAACCGAAGCAACGAACCGCTCTATGTTCTGGTATTGATAAACAGTAAAGCGATTCGTGTGTTACCTTGCGATATATTTTTGCTTCGGGATGATTTCAAACGCAGTATTCAAATGTTTAGTCATGGTAACAGGCTAATGCGATGGAAAGAAAAAAAAATCCTTGCATTCACACGACTTTCTCTACCCTCTATCTACGGCAATACTTACAAAAGCTTTTCTACTTTCCTTACCACGTACATAGTAGGCATTCCACCCAAAAATTCGATACCGAGATTTCATCGGATATACATGTTTTGGGGTCCCTGAATCCAAAAAATCTGTGAGCAGCATAACTCAAAAACGAAAAATCGATAAACAGCAAACTTGGCATTTAAGTTCAGTATCTTCCAAAGATGCGACACAAAGAATTTCAAGAAAATTCTCCCACCCCAAACTACCCTTTACATGGAACATTTTTCAATATTTTTTATTTTCTACAAAATGGCTTAACGATTTTGATTAAAATACATTAATTAAAGGTATTTACATGTGAAATAAAATCTACCTATATCTTGAATTTTTTGTATGATCTTCTCTAACTTGTAAACGTTAAGCGATACACGAAAACGCACTACAAAAGAAATGTAGATCTCTGTAAAACACGCAATTTATTTCAAATAACTTTTTTATGGCATCAACCATTTCCGAGATATCTATTATTAATGGTTCGAATTCTTCAGTACTTCGCCATTCTTTTCAAGTCTAGTCAACATTCAGTTGTTTCTCGCGATGTCATGGAAACAGTATGGAATTTTAAGGCAACATATAGCATCCAGTTGTTAAACATTTGACTATCGCTGTTCTCTTTGTATCTATAACGTAATGTAGCTGTTTCTGTAAAGGTTTATCTCCATCAAAATGAGTAGGTAGGAAAGTAAACTTTCGTAAGAAGAATTTGTATACCCACTAATAGGTGATAAAGGTAGAGAAAGTCATGTGAATGTAACACATCAGAATTTTTTTATACACTTCATTTTAATACAGGTAAACGTTTGCAGAAATATTAGGTTTTCGGTATAAAACGTGACTGCTCGGACGGTGTGCGTGTCCTAGAGCCAATGCCGGCTGGCTTCCCGCACTCACGACAGGCTTTCCGTCCTTCAGGTACCACTTTCATTTGCGAAGATGGGAAGGCAAGTTGTCTTCATCCTGAAGTTTGCTGCACAATTGTCTCTGCGAACACGAAATTGGCGAGAATCTTGAACGTTCGCCACGAAAATAATCACTATCGAAGATGGTACCTACAACAAGCTGGTGTGACTGCAGCAGTAAAGTTGTTACAAATGCGCGCGTGACTGAAGGATTAATCGACCCTCAGCTACACACGCTACTGCTGCTCTGAAAATCCACATTGCGTACAGGAATTCCCTCTTTACGATAACGAAACTGGGGTTTCATGTGCGATTAGCGGAACACGCATAACGCGTCTTTTCTTTTTTTGCAGGAGAGCGGTAACGAAATGACATTCTCGCCCCATTTTTCAATGAGCTAGCGGAAGAAGAAACATCATATTGGTAGTTTCAGCAAGACTCCGCAACTCCTCATACGAGAACAAATGGAAGTGTGTGGCCGGTACAGTGCTTATAACCATCTTTCCAGCATTTGCTAGGAGGTAAGAGTTAATTTTACGTAAAGGTTTACAGGAATACACATTTAATAAACGAGGACAGAGTGCTGGCACGGCCCCTAGCGAGCGGTCAGCTTGAAGCTACGTCACATTTCGTCTGGCGGCAATGCCTGTAGCAGAGGGGTCCAGGTTCAATCTCAGGGTTGACCCTTCTCTGACCAAGGATGCGGGATGCAGGTGCATGACTCACTTTCACTGAGGCTATCAGAACCACTGTTACTTGCAAATGTGTTCCTGCCGCACTAAAATATTCCCCGTGCTACTGTTGTTTTCCCGACAAACTGCGCGGCGATTCATAAACACTCACACTACTTCACTGGCACATACTGCGAGGAATAAAGGTCTCGTCTCGGGAAATTAACTTAGCAACACGGAGACACGACGTGCTGCACGTGTCTGGTAGGCTTAGCCACAGAGATGGTAGGAGTACAGCACGGCTTTTGCCCGGATTTACTGCCTACACCGAGGCGGAGGTGTCTTTGGATAGGGTTCAAGGTAACACTGTTTTATCCCCCCCACACACTAATCTATATATACTGTTAGTAGCAAACCTTCGTGGTTTGTACACGAAGTCAATGCCTACCACTTTCTCATTGGTGACGTTCAACGTTTGTATTTCCAACTCCGCTAAAAGACGCGGTGCATCAACTCAGTGAAGTTTCTAACTTGTACAGGGTGATTTATGAAGAACTGACACATTTCTTTCTTTAATTATTCTGTTCGAAATTCACCCAATGTCCCAACTTTAGCACCAAATTAAGCAGAATGTTCTTAAGTTTCGATTGAACTGTTTTTGAGAGTTTGTTCTAGTCAACGTGAAAATGAAGTACACATTAAATGAACGATTCTTCCTTGTAAAGCAATACTGAATTACAAATTCAATTACAGCTACTCAAAGGGCATATCACAGAGAATTTGGTGTTCGGAATCCTACCCAAATAAACACAATACTAGGACTGGTAAACAAATTGGAAACAACTGGATCTCTGGTGAATGAAAAAGGCAAAACTCGTTCAACTAGGCTTCCCACGGTAGTTGACGTATGAGCACGACTGGATCAATCACCCAAAAAATCATTGTGACGTTTGTCGCAGGAGACAGGGTACAGCTACCCAATGTGTTAGAGAGCTGTGAAAAGTGCAGGTCTAAAGCCGTATAGGATTACAGTTGTCCACCAGTTACAGGAACCAGATAAGGATAGACGACTGAATTATTGTCGTTGGTTTCAGGCGTTCATTGTGAAAAATCCTGCCATATTGTCCATCACATGGTTCACAGATGAAGCATGATTCTATTTATCCGGCTATGTGAACTCAAATAACTCACGCTATTGGGCCAGCGAAAATCCACATGTTATTCATGAAGCACCTTGCACCAGGTTAAAATCGGAGTTTGGTGCGCAATATCCGCACAGAGAATAGTGGGACCAATATTTTTAAACACCGTGAACACTGCAGAGTACCGACGGATTTTCATGGCGTTTGCTGAGCAACTAGACGATGTAGAGCTGAGTCAAGGATATTTTCAAACAAGACGGTCTACATGGCACTAATTGCAAGTTTCTTTGACGACCGGATAATTTCCAAGAATCTGTGGCCACCGAAATCTCTGGATTTGACATCGCCGGACTTCTTTCTATGAGGTTACTTAAAAGACAGGGTTTATGCCTCACGTCCCCAGACATTGGACGATCTGAAGCACAACATTACACAGGAGATTCAAGCTATTGACAACAAAGTCCAACGAGTGGCCAGTAACATAGAACGACGTGTTGAGTTGTGCCTTATGCAGGATGGAGGACATTTTCAACATTTGCTATAGAGGTAAATAATCTCCCAAAATTCCCCTGCGTTTCAGGTATAGCAAGTTGTCGCTAGCATAACCCTTTTGAAACAAAGAAATAAGCTGTCGGTTCTTCATAAATCACTCTGTACAATAGACTACGCGTCACCCACGGTACCATGTTTGAAATGGATCGAAAGACACGAACGGCCGCCTAAACTTTATTTTATACGGAAAATCTTGCAAGTAACAGTGCATGATTACGAATTCATTTATAAACTAATATTTACAATTTTTATAACACAGTGCTAGTTTTAACTGTGGCATTTTGTCACCTTTAATTTTAATTAATGTTGATAATTTCTTAATGAATGGCATTTAACTATTTCTTTTCTGACCATCAGAAATTATTGTCTCAGACTGAAGCCTAATTTGTATGCAGTAGTAAAGGAGGAATGTTTTAGTTAAGATGGATGAAGTTGGTACCTGTGGTTCTACTAAGAGTTCTGTCATTGGGTGTAATTTTACACACAAAAACTGGAACAAATACCTATTTCTGACGAAAAGCTTGCATTGTTCCTTGAGGACAGACACAATTGCAGGGTACAGCTACGAGAGAGCCCACATGTTGCAGTAGACAGTGTTAAGAGAAGACATGCGAGGAAATGTGAAGAGAATGTTTCAACAATGCAGACTTTCCTTCTTGTTCGATAACATAACCGGCTCAGGCGGTAAAGTCTGTGACCCGCATTCGGGAGGATCCGGGTTCAAATCCTGTGGGCCGAACAATCTGTCTGAGGTTTTTTCGTGCTTTTCCTCAGTCGACAAGGTAAATATCGGATTGGATATTTAATACCACGACCCAAAGTTCCACCTTAAATCTAACGCAATAGTAAAATGAAAAATAAGTGCTAATAGCAAATGTTATGTCATCTATCTGCAGGTAATATAAGCAGTTAGACTGGACGATACCCTAATGCCATCTGCACGGCATGAAGCAGGTGGTTACAGGGATGAGACCTAGAAGGCTAACTATCAGCCTTTCTGTGTGAGGACGGCGGTTAGACTGGGCGGCACCCTAATGTCATCTGCACGGCATGAAGCAGGTGGTTACAGGGATGAGACCTAGAAGGCTAACTGTCCGCCTTTCTGTGTGAGGGCGGCGGTTAGACTGGACGACACCCTAATGTTATCTGCACGGCATGAAGCAGGTGGTTACAGGGATGAGACCTAGAAGGCTAACTGTCCGCCTTTCTGTGTGAGGACGGCGGTTGGACTGGACGACACCCTAATGTCATCTGCACGGCATGAAGCAGGTGGTTACAGGGATGAGACCTAGAAGGCTAACTGTCCGCCTTTCTGTGTGAGGACGGCGGTTAGACTGGACGACACCCTAATGCCACCTGCACGGCATGAAGCAGGTGGTTACAGGGATGAGACCTAGAAGGCGAACTGTCCGCCGTTATATGGGGGCGGCGGTTGGACTGGACGGCACCCTAATGTCATCTGCACGGCATGAAGCAGGTGGTTACAGGGATGAGACCTAGAAGGCGAACTGTCCGCCGTTATATGGGGGCGGCGGTTGGAGTGGACGACACCCTAATGCCATCTACACGGCATGAAGCAGGTGGTTACAGGGATGAGACCTAGAAGGCGAACTGTCCGCCGTTATATGGGGGCGGCGGTTGGAGTGGACGACACCCTAATGCCATCTACACGGCATGAAGCAGGTGGTTACAGGGATGAGACCTAGAAGGCGAACTGTCCGCCGTTATATGGGGGCGGCGGTTGGAGTGGACGACACCCTAACGCCATCTGCATGGCATGAAGCAGGTGGTTACAGGGATGAGACCTAGAAGATATCGTTCTAAGAGTTATCCACCAACAGATCCGTCGCGATATGACCAAGGAGGTAAAGCGACGTAAAATAAAATAGAGTAAAAAAAACGCAACATAATATTTTCGTTTGAATTGTTGTGATAAAAAGAAACTGTGGCCAGTTCAGACAAATGTGCAATTAGCTCGATGTACAGACAGAATATGATTGGGCTGTTGTTTAAATATGGTGTTCAAGTTGACATATTCTAATACATCTGATCGGTACAAAATAATGAAGAAAAACTCCTTTGCCTAGCAGGTGTAAAATTAAATGTGTTTCATATTTTGTTATCATTGATACCACGTGTTAATTCCAGGTTTACATTAAGCAAAGAAAGTATGCTTCCCTTTCCGATAAAAACGAAACCGTGAATCAGTTGCGATGATTTTTAACTGTTACAGAATGACTTTCCGCTAGTTTCAAATTTATTCTTTACCATTTGTGCGAAAAAAACCTGCGGAATGGGCATTTTGGCCTAAAGATCTCCTATCAAGAAAACTTTGTCCCATTCATGTAATAAGCATTTTGAAAATTGTTTTTGTACCATAGACTGCAGTGAGGTTAATTGTGAGAGAGCTTCAAGTGTGTGACAACGCATTTTGTTTTCACTTTGTTCAACTGTTCCGCTTACCAATTGTTCCACAATCGAATTTGAAATTGAGGAAGTTTCATTTTCGCATTCCTCTCTTGTACTCACTGCCAAAGAAGAAAGGGATTGACATTTCGCGGAGAGAGAGTGCCGAGGTTGCCCGCTTATCACGGCCACGTGGAGAGCGCGTTAGAAGGCGACTGGGTTGCATCTGCATTGTAGCGCGGGTATTGTTTATATTTACATATGAAGACAATTATAAAATAATGAATCTGCATGCAATCGATAGAACATGCAAGAATATATCAGTGTAAAGATCTGCGTTAACAAGAGAGACATTCCTATGAAAAATGATACTTACTCTAATGGGAAAATGCCGGTTATTCTCTCACCATATTATTTCCCGTGCTTGTCCTTTAATCGGGATACCTTTACAAATACATTTTATTCGGTTACGTTTTTCGTTTGCCTCGCTGTGTTCGTCACTATTTTTGGATACTTTAAAACACAATTGCAAATGCTCACAACACACATAAACACAAAGCAAATAACCGTACAAATAGGATGAAGCAAAATAACTTCTCAGTACAAAGGCAATCTCTAAACTGGTGTAAATACGTTAAGTAAGTTGTGACTAAAAGAAACATTGTTTATAACTGCAGCACAGCAGAAGATAAGACACTGCCAGGCACACCGTGTTATAGTATTGCATCTATCGTTGCCAAGGAAACGTCTTAGTTGTAATTGGTCCTTCTAATCGTTGCTATGACGTATCCATCCTCTCCCATTCATTTAAAGCTTTCCACCACGTGGTTAGTCACTGTCAATCACCTTCTGAATTGGCGCCGACTATAGTATGCGACAGAAAGAACACGCAATGTCAACGCTCTTTCCTAGAAAAGGTTGCATTTCACTTTCCGTCGAGTAAATCGCTCGTTTCAATGTTTTATGTTGAAACGTTTCTTGGACAGTTTCACCTGTCTTGGGACGCTCTTTAACTGCCATGATCCTTGGCGTCCCATTCTAGCGAAAAACCGGTATTTTGCTCTGAGCCTCTTTATCAGGCTTGAGGTTCTTTTACGTGCCGTAAATCTACGACAGGGGACCACCGGCTTTACTTCCCTTCCGAAGGAAGCCATGCTAAGGATTTTTACGCCCGAAAAAAATCCCGCGACCTCGGGAACCAGAAGTTAGCATGGTAACCACTTACCACGGAGGACGACAACTTCTTGGGTTTTCCGATTATTGAAGAATGATTGTTTTCGAGGAGTCTTTCACTATTAATGAAAGAGCACAGTACACTAGGATTACCACACTCTCCGTTGTTAACTGATTCTTCCGATTTTTCTTCCTCCGTTTGTTTTTTACCCGAATGAATAATTCTCGTTTTTTGTATTTAAGTCTATTACGAACTATATTTTATGGAGCAAATATAATCTTAAAAATTGTCTGCTTGAAAAATGACGTTGTTACATTGAATTTCCTATGTTTGAGCAGCTTCCAAACCTAAGCAACAACCAGTGATACTGAAAGGTAATATGAAGTTATAACAATTTGGAAGAGAAAAAACACTTTGCTTTAAATTAGTTGCTTTTTGAAATTTGCCAAGCTAAATATAATTCAAGGAAGAAGAACGATTCAAAGATCGTTAAATCAATATTAAGGACGGAATGATAAAACTAGGAAAAAAAGTTTTCTTAGATTAAAAAATATAAGATGGTGTTATTCAAGAAAGTGTTAAAGTTAATAGGATACAAAAATTAATACTGCAGTTTTTATCAGTACGAGCTAAAATATAAGTGAAAATAGTGTTTTAATTTATAAAAGCAATATTATTATTATTATTATTATTATTATTATTATTATTATTGAAGGTGAAAGTGAGATTTTAAAATGGAAATCTGATATAAGAAATATAAATTCATTTGAAGCAAAACAAAAGACGACTTTAAATTTCCATTGCTTTCTGCAGCGTCTCCAGTGTGATTCAAGCGCGGCTCGGAGTGTGTTCTTAAACCGTTAGTCTTTGCTAGAAAATTAGTTTCAAATTAAAAATGTTGAGACCCAAAAGGATCCAAAGATTCCTCCGCGAAAAAAAAGTTTAAATCTCAAGGCAAACATAACCAAATATATCCCAAGAAATGGGAAGGTGTGTTTTCGTGGGTCAAGCCAGGATCAGACGAAAGCCGAACTTTTTTACTTTCTCTACTACGTATAGTAAGTAGGGGAAGTATTGTATTCCACCCAAAAATTCGATACCGAGATTTCACCGGAAATATATGTTTTGAGACCCCCTGAATCCAAAAAAGCATTTTTGGAAACATGTTCGTGTGTGTGTCTGTCTGTGAACAGCATAACTCAGAAACGAACAGTCCGGTAAACAAACTTGGTATTTAGGTTCAGTATCTTCAGATGCGACTCGAAGGTTTTCAAGAAAATCCCCCCACCCCAGATTACCCTTTACATGGAAGATTGTTCGAAAATTTTAATTTTCTCAAAAATGGCTCTAACGATTTTGATTAAAATATCATATGTTTAAGATATTTTTTATGACATACAATGTATATCTTGAATTTTCTGGGAATGTCTCCAAAAGTATTCTTCATTGTGAACGACTTTTGCATAACTGGTAAACCATAAGAGGTAGACAAAATTTGACTACACAAAAAAATGTAGATCGCGTTAAAATACACAATTTATGTCATATGCATTTTTGTTGTTGAGTGAATTATTTTCGAGATATTGCTTGTTATTCCCTTAAATTTTTCAATACTTATTTTCTCAAATGGGAATTCGTTATTCATTTTTTTGTCTTGGATATGTTTCCGGTTTGCATCCGCTACTTCGACCCTTTAAAGGGAGTGCAGAATACACTTCTAGTGCCGAGCAAACATCTATGGCAATTACTGAGGGCTGCGTGTTCATCGCCGTCTCTGGGCTGCTCCAGTAATGGGCCTCCTTTGCTCCTGGGGATGGTAGTCACAATGCACCCTTGCAGGTCGCAGCGCGCGACAGACTTCATTAGTGATGACGTCAGCCGTCGCTAGGAGGCTATCTTTCTTTCCAAACAACTGGTTGCTATGCAGTTTGTGCTTTGGGAGAATGTTATTTTGAAAAGTCTACATTAATTATTTATCAATCTTAGATAAATACCATTGCTAGGAATACAGTACACCGTGTAGAGGTTATTATTAGTGTTAATAGTTATTAAATAATTATAGTGTAAATATAGCCGCCTTAAGTGAGCATTACGTTATAACAGTTGTGAAACTGAGTGAAATAATAGCAAATTTTGAAGACGAATAAGACTGGTAAAGATTCAGTTGAGTCTAATCACGTCTTAGCCGTGACATATGATGGGGAAGTTTCCTATTTGCGAGGCCAGATTCAAGCCAGCATGAAAAATAAATCTTACAGTGTAGCATAACTAAGGAATACGTTTATATATTTTGTTCTACAGATGAAAATGAGTAATATAATGTAAATGTTTTAGTACCCATATCGAACTAACCTCACAAATGCATATGTTTGGGATAAATGTCCATAGGGTAAAACTTTATTTTATGCCCCGGTGAGGAATTTCGCTTAATGTATTTAAATATATTAAAAACGTAAGAATTTGAGCCTGGGTCTTTTTGTAGAGTAAATGCGAAATTTCGACGAAAATAATAAAAATAGATTTTTTTGTATGTGCATGTGTAATGTTTGCCCAAGCTGTAATGAACACAATCAATATTGTTAGATGACATAATAATGTAATACAATCAAGGGTGGTACATAATGTAACAAAGTATAAAGAGAGTATCTGTGAAACCAAGTGGTTCTTCACAAGTGATTATTTTCGTTATATTATTACTAAAGGACACCTAACTTAACCTCAATAATTGCAATGTAAGTTCAGCAATGCACACTTGCTTAAAAATGTAATTACTGAATAGAAATAATTGTAGCTGTAATTAAATTCTATTGGAGGTATAAAGACTTAAGTCAGGTTGAATTATCAGCTTATTAAAAAACAAAAGGGGAACTCATCTAGGGAGTTTTTAGACTGGAGTTCACTATAGTGTTTACAGTCAGGAACAAGACACACAACCAATGCGAGAGAAACGCTCTTGGCCCTGCCCAAAGTAATTCAAACTAATGTATTACAGTGCAACATTATTAGTTATATGAAAGACTTCCAAAAACTCGCTGTAGGAATCAATGTTGTTTGGAAAGCAAGATGGCGATCTCCATGGCAACGGCTAGCTCTGACGTCAGACTAACAGAGTCTATAGGAAAAATACTTTGTGTAGTGCAGGTTGTGTACTGGTGGCAGTAGGAGCGGATTGCCCTGGCAGTCGACCCAATTAAAAACGAAAGGAAGACAACCACGATAAGGTTTGCTATGTGGCGTTACACAAACGTATTCCTCTAATTTAAATCCCATCAAAATAGAATTTACTTGCGCGCCTACACAATCCGTGCTGTTGTACATAGTGAAACGCAGTCAGTCATCTGCCTATTCCCACGCGGTCGCAATTACCGTCTGTCTCTCTCAATCGCGGAGAATGCACAAATTCCAAAACCGTGACGTAACGAACGTCATTGGGAATGCATATGTGTTGCTTATTTCACACTATCGGCTAAAAACCAAATTTGGTATTTAAGTTCCACATGTTGCAAGGATGTCACACGAACATTTTCAAAACAAATCCCCACCCAAAAGTATCCTTTACATGGAATATTTTTCCAAATCTTTTATTTTCTCAAAAATGGCTCTAACATTTGAGTAAATATCGCATGTTTAAGATACTTGTAAGATGACAAATGAAATTTAAATGTTCAGTTTTCTGGGAACAGCCTCTTCATTGTGAGTAGAATTGCCAACTCTCCTGGCATTGTGCCACATCTCATTATTATAATAATATATTTAGGTATATACTACAGTTTTATTTCATCTTTTGGATACGAGGGTTGGCAGTGCGCAGCAGCCACTATCGGTGGGGAGACAGGAAGCCAATTGTTGCGTCACGTCGTCGGTCTCGCAACAAATAGAAATTAGCAGTGGAAGTAAGCTAGAACAGAAAAGGGAAATACTTTAATGGAAAGGTTCACATGACTGGTTAATAAAGTTTTAATGTGATATATAATTTTCTCCCGGAATGTGAGTTCACAAGTTGGCAAGCCTAATTCTGAATCAGTTTTGTACTGGTAAACCGTAAGAAATAGACAACATTTTACAACACAAAAAATGTAGATCTCGTTAAAGCAAACAATTGATGTCAAATAATTTTTTTAAGGTAACCATTTCCGAGATATTCTTCGTTATTGGTTTGTATTTTAAAATGGGAAGTCATTCTCCACCCCCGCTTTCTCTTGCCCATGCAAAGAGAACGGAGTTTGACAACCGCTACACAGAGACCAGCTTTTAAACATTTGACTGACTTAAAGCCTACCTACCGTATTCCGCTAATGCCGTACAAGGAATTTCTGCAAATGTTTATCATGAAGTAGACAGGAGAATAAGAGTTTGTAAAAAAGTTTGCATAAGAGTGAGTAGAGAAAGCCACGTGAGTGCAATACAGCCACGTGCTTGTCTATCCTTTATTGAGAATTGTACAAAACTCTACACAAACCATTCCAGGAAAATGCAACATATACCTACATTTTATTTGCCTTAAACATCCGGTATTTTAATCAAAATGAAATTGAGTTTTACTTATGCACGCTCTTTAACTGCTGTGGTTCTTAGCGTCCCATTCTATATTGGGCGTGAAAGACCGGTAATTTTGCTCAGAGGCCTGTTTTACGTGCCGTAAATCTACGACACGGGACCATCGGCTTTACTTCACTTCCAAAGGAAGCCATGCTAAGGATTTTTACGCCCGAAAAGATCCGTCGCCCTCGCCGGGATTGACCCTGCGACCTCGGGAACTAGAGGCTAGCATGGTAACCACTACACGACATTTTGTCCATGTGAAGAGACGAGTGGATTTTCTTGACAATGTTCGTGTCGCATCTTTGGAAGATGAGAACTTCGATTTTGGTATTTGTGGAGTTGTGCTGCTATTTCTCTCTCACACCTTTTCCACCACGAGTATAGTAGGAAGAGAACCTGTTGTATTCCACCCAAATATTCGATGCCGAAATTTCACCGGCAATACATGTTTTGAGGTCCCCTGAATAAAACAGTGTTTTGGAAAGAGGTCTGTGAACATAACTCAAAAACGAAAAGCCGACTAAATACCAAAATTTGTATTTAAATTCAGGAGCTTCCAAACATATGACACGAAGGCTTTCAAGAAAATCCCCACCTCAACTACCCTTTACATGGAGCATTTTTCGAAAACTTTGATTTTCTCTAAAATGGCTCTAACGGTTTTCATCAAAACATCATATATTAAAGATATTTACACGACAAATAAAATAATCGCCCTCTGTGGTCTAGGAGTACTCTAGTTTCCGAGGTCGCGGGTTCAAACCGAGCGGAGGGCGTAAAACTCCTTAGCATGGCTTCCTTAGGAAGGGAAGTAAAGCCGGTGGTCCCGTCTCTTAGATTTACGGCACGTAAAAGAACCTCAAGCCTGATAAAGACACCTCTGAGCAAAATTACCGGTATTTCACGCCCAATATAGAATGGGACGCTAAGAACCATAGCTGTTAAAGAGCGTCCATAAATAAAACACAAAAAAGGACAAATGAAATATAGGTATATATATGTTGATTTGAAGTCCTCTTCATTCGGAAATAATTTTGTATGATCTTGTATAATTAGTGAACATTAAGTGACAGAGGAAAACGTATCACACAAAACATGTAGATCTCTTTAAAACATACAATTTATTTCAAATAACTTTTTTGACGCATCAGCTATTTCCGAGATATCCGTTATTAAACGTTCTAATTGTTCAATACTTAACCATTATTTTCAAGTCCTGTCGGTATTCAGTTGTTTCTCGCGATGTCATGGAAACAGTATGGAATGTTAAGGCAGCATATAGCGTCCAGTTGTTAAACATTTGACTATCGCTGTTCTCTTTGTATCTATAACGAAAATGTAATGTAGCTGTTTCTGCAAAGGTTTGTTTGGATTAAAATGAAGTAGATAGAAAAATAAGTTTAGTTAGAATGGTTTGTATCTATATCACTAATAAACGGTGCCTAGAGGGTATAGAAAGTACATCAGAATTTTTGTATTAAAGGGCCTCAAAACACGTATTTGCAGTGAAATGTTGGTATATAATTTGTGGGTGATTACAATGCTTCGTGAAGCTGCTATAGGTAGGCGGCAGAGAAGTGAAGGTAAACAAATAACCGCCAGTTCCTTATTTCGCTATTTGAAAGCATCACGTGACCCATAAACACTGAACTCAACGCCATGTAAATACACTTACACATGTGTGGAGTCCACGTTCCCTGCTGACGTCTTCGTGCCGGATGTTGTCATCCTCCCGCTCTGACACACACTGCGGTGCGGTGACCTTCCCACCGCCAAGTGATCGTGTGGCAGCACTTGCCTACGCTCTGCACCTTCATAACAATAGTCACATTTTTAAAAAGCGGATTGCATTGAAATTCCACGTTTTTGCACGACCACGAGGAAAAATCCGATGTGCTACATTCACATAGCTTTCTCTACCCTCTGTCGTTTATATGTGCTTATACAAACTATTCTTACTGAAGCTTATTTTTCTATCTACGTCATTTTAATCGAGATAAACCTTTACACAAATAGTTACACTACACATTTCGTTACAGATACAAAGAGAACAGCGATAGTCAAATGTTTAACAACTGAACGCTATATGCTGCCTTAAAATTCATACTGTTTCCATGACATCGCGAGAAACAACTGAATGTTGACAGGACTTAAAAAGAATGACAAAGATGTTAACCCATTCGAACCATTAATAACGGATATCTCGAAAATGCCTTATGCCACAAAAAGGTTATTTGGAGTAGGTATATTGTGTGTTTTAAAGAGTTCTACATTGTGTAGTACGTCTTGGACGCTTAACATTTACCAGATATACAATATTATACAAAATTACTTCCGAATGAAGAAGACTTAACAAACTATTCCCAGAAAATTCAATATATACATTTTGTCATCTAAATACCTTATATGGTATTTTAATCAAAAACGTTAGAGTTATTTCAGAGGAAATAAAAAATTTAAAAAATGTTTCATCTTTCCAAGATACTGAACTTAAATATGTAAGAATTTTCGTTTTTGAGTTACGCTGTGCACACATGAGCACACAATGGACCATTTTCTAAAAATGCTTTTTGTTTGGATTCGAGGCGCTTGAAAACTGTACTTGCCGTATCAAATGGAATACAATAAATACCTTCTCGAAGTGTTGGTATGCGGTAGAGAGAGTAAAAGGTGTGAAAGATTGTTTTCCCAATATCGAGGTCAGTCTAAGAATAATTTTCGTGACACTTATGGTCACAAACAAGAACACAGCTTTCCCAAACGTTTTAAGACAACTAAGTTTTGAAGAAAAGCAGCTTCATTAGTAAGCCCCGGATTCTTAGGTTCTGACCTATTTTATTCCTGACCTCCTACACTCCAAACTTCGGCTTATTTTAATGTTTTAGTTACCAACGAGTAATATACTTCAATTTTATAGAGCCTAAATTGACCTAATTTTACGTTAGGACCTAATAAATCCGATTTTTCGTGATAGAACCTAAAAGTGCCTAATTCGGTTATTTAAGCAAATAAGAGTAGATTTATGAATATAAAAGTATTTTTAAAACGAAGGGAGATCTTCGAATAAGGAAACTATTAAATAATTAAATTATGAAATCTTGCGCAATACCTTACAATAATAAACTTTAATTAAACCGTTCGCCACAATAAAAAACTAATTAAAACGTTCGCCGCCTTCAGTTATCATTTTCTAGCTATTGTCGAAAGAGATGGTTAGTGGCACGCGGTATTTCTGAAACGTGTGATGTTTGCATGCCGCAACAATAGGTGACAACTAGAGACAAACATTTTAATAGCGCTGTTGAGTAGTATGCATTATTGCTTCTTCCGTTATAGGGAGTTTCTAACACGACATTTTTAAAATATTCAACTGCAAATTCTGAGGCAGTATTTTATATCACAACACTGTGAATCCCAGAGTGATTGTAGTGTAAATTAGCATTATTGTATGACAATGATTTGAGATGTTTGTTAATTATAAGCATTGTTAGGAAATAAGTTTACACGGCCTCACTAAAACTGACAATAGGAGCGGATAACAATGAAACGAGGGGGTGAGTTGTTTATTAATTAGAAGAGACAAGCAAATGACGTCAGAGTAGCGCGCTTTTCTTTAGAAATGGAGGGAATGTCTTTCCTAGAGCATATGTGTTCGTAATTTTGATTAGATATAAAAATAGACGCAAATGTTGGCGCGCTTTATTAACCAATAGCAGCTCTGTTATAATGTTTAGGCATATCGGGATGAGGGAGTATAAATTATGAAGCCAGAGCCAAGTATCGCACAGTTTAAGAGAATCATTCACGGGTTACACGTCGCACAGTTCTACAGAATCTCTTGCGTCATAAAGTTAGTTATAAAATGTGAAATACGCGAATTAATAATGTGCGGCAAATAAGTGATTATAGTTACATTCGAAAATATAACAGTTTCAGTCGGGCGTGTGTCAAGAGTAATATATATGAAGTTAATAAAGTGTGACGGCAATAAAAGTGTAAAAACAAATTCTTTTATCAGTGTTATCTTTTAGTAACAACTCCTTTCCGTTTACACACCCTGTTTAAGAGAATTGCTCGACTGAGTAATAATAGCTAGCCGGAGGGCAAAGAACACAAAATTCAAAAATAGTAAAACAATAATAGGCGCTCAGCAAATAAGATAACACGAAAGTTACTGCGACAAATTGGCACCCAACGTGGGGCGAAATAACCAGGAAGGGACATAATAACCAGAACGTGGAGTGAATGGAGCAGTGCAATTAACTACAAGACGCAGATCCCAGAAACAACCACCAGAACGACCGACGACGCGGATGAGTGGACACCAGTACGTGAACAGAAGGCAACAGGAGAATTCGACTACAGGACACCAAGACAGCGAGACGACGCAGATCCATCGTAGTACGACGCAGAGGCGACATATACATCTAGGAGAGAGGGGCAGGAAGCTGGACATCAAAACATCACCAGATAGCATCATAAAGGTTAGAAAATTGTAAATTTTTTTTGTATCCTAAAAAAAAATCGTGAGAAATTAAATGTTGTTGAGAAGTGGTAGGATTGAGAAAACAATGTCTACTAATAATACTGAAGAAACAATTATGGAAGGGGATAATGTAACAGTTAGCTGTAATTCAATACAGGTTACAGAAAATAGCTCAAACAATGTAGGATTTGAGGGAGGAAATATTAGTGAAGAAAGTGAGAATAGAATAGCAGGAAATGTTAATTTTGATGCTGGTATGATGATGGAAATGCTGAGAAATATTGGTGAAACATTCAATAAGAATATTACAGACCAAATAGGAAATAATAGGCAATTGAGGGAAGATATTGGTAAGAGTAATGAGAAATTAGAAAAACTAACTCAGAACATGGAAAAGAGTAATGAGAAATTAGAAAAAAAAATAGATCAAAACAGGGAAGATATGGAAAAGAATAATAGGGAATTAAGGGAAGATATTGGTAAGAGTAATGAGAAATTAGAAAAGAAAATAGATCAAAACAGTGAAGATATGGAAAAGAAATTTATGGAGCTAGATTGTAGTATGATAAGAATGAGAAATGAAAATCATGAAATAATAGCAAGTGAAATAAGGAAAGTTTCAAAGAAAATGTCAGACATGAGCAGGGAAATATCTAACCAAAAAAGTGAGGTTGATACTAAGTTTGAACATGTTAGTGTAAAATGTACAGAGTTAGGAAGTCGAATGAGTAGCATTTCAAGTGAGCTAAGAGAGATGAATGCAGATTTAATTCAGGTGCAAGTTAATTTCAGAGGGAAGATATCTGAAATTCAGAAGGAGGTGGAAACACAAAGAAATAAGTTGTCCTAAGAAGTTAAAGGTTTGTCTATAAATTTGGATCAAAAACTAACTTCTGAAATTAACAAGTACCAAGCTGTTCAAAATGAAAACTCCAATCCAGTACCCTTTATTACAGACTTGTCAGAGTACTCACAAATTAAAAAGATACCGAAAGAATTGAAAATGATAGTTGTTAAAATATGTGTGGTTCAGAAAGCTTTATATTGGTTACAAATTGTATCAGGGGGTGAAATTTCATATGAATCCTTTAAGAGGTTATTCATGAACAGATTTTGGAAGGTTACGATACAGCTACGAGTAATGCTTAGCCATAGACAATTTGATCCAGGAGAGGGGAATAGCAATGATCGCTAAAAAAAAAAAAAAAAAAAAAAAAAAAGCAAGCAAGCAAGCAAATCCAGGATAAGTAAAGCTGAACTGCAGAACAAAGTATTGGAATGTAAGAGGGTTAACTATGTATATATGTCATAAGAAAGGAGAAATAAATTCAGGACAAAAATAAATGTTTAAAGGGCTAAAGATAATTAAAGCAAAATACTTATGTAGCACACAGATAATGTGAAATTGTGTCTGGAATTAAGAGATGTAAATATATTTGTGTAAAGGATGAATATTTTGGTAAATGTGTTCAATAATTACAAAATGAACCAGGTTAAAAATGTTGAGTGTATAAATTTTTATGTCAATAACCTAAGAAAGTATAACCATTTTGTAACAGTGACCTAAATAGTTCAAGGTACAGTATTTGCTAAAAAAAATTGTAATGTCAGATGTATGTATATAAACACATTAGACCCGAGCCAGTGAATAGTGGCGAGAAAAAGGCAAAATGTATGACGTGTGTAAAATGCGTGTGCAGTGTTACGTGCAAGTGATAAATACCGTGTGTTCCAAGATTCAGGAGACTAAAAACCCAATTATAAAATTTCCCAAAAAAGGTTGTAAATATTTATAATTATGTTTCTAGTGGGGCATATGAGGCAGTATTTTATATCACAACACTGTGAATGCCAGAGTGATTGTAATGTAAATTAGCATTATTGTATGACAATGATTTGAGATGTTTGTTAATTATAAGCATTGTTAGGAAATAAGTTCACACGGCCTCACTGAAACTGACAATAGGAGCGGATAACAATGAAACGAGGGGGCGAGTTGTTTATTAATTAGAAGAGACAAGCAAATGACGTCAGAGTAGCGCGATTTTCTTTAGAAATGGAGGGAATATCTTCCCTAGAGCATATGTATTCGTAATTTTGATTGGATATAAAAATAGACGCTAATGTTGGCGCGCTTTATTAACCAATAGCAGCTCTGTTATAATGTTTAGGCATATCGGGGTGAGGGAGTATAAATTATGAAGCCAGAGCCAAGTATCGCACAGTTTAAGAGAATCATTCACGCGTTACACGTCGCACAGTTCTACAGAATCTCTCGCGTCGTAAAGTTAGTTATAAAATGTGAAATACGCGAACTAATAATGTGCGGCAAATAAGTGATTATAGTTACATTCGAAAATATAACAGTTTCAGTCGGGCGTGTGTCAAGAGTAATATATATGAAGTTAATAAAGTGTGACGGCAATAAAAGTGTAAAAACAAATTCTTTTATCAGTGTTATCTTTTAGTAACAACTCCTTTCCGTTTACACATCCTGTTTAAGAGATTTGCTCGACTGAGTAATAATAGCTAGCCGGAGGACAAAGAACCCAAAATTCAAAAATAATAAAACAATAATAGGTGCTCAGCAAGTAAGATAACACGAAAGTTACCGCGACAACTCAGAGGGCCTAAATCTGACGAATAGGGTGCATGAGGAAGCAATTCGAACTTTAACTCAATGATTTTGACCATGGCGATAATGGATGTGTGAACTGGTGCATTGTCTCGATGAAACAGAACTTTCTTTTTCGCTAACGATAGCAGTCGTTTGCACCATGCCCAAAAGCAAATCATCAAGAAGTTCTCTGCCCCACGACAACAAAAGCTTTTCTACAGATGGAAAGGTTATTTCTTGCAACGCATGCCAGAAGCAGGTAGGAATAATTTCTTGTGTTTTTCGTATTTTGGTAATTCTTCACCGAGCTATTTTTTAAAATAATACTGGAGTGCCACTAAAAGTATGCTCTCTTTAGACTCCATCACACATCCAAAATTATTTAATACTTATTTGCCGGCGGTGGCTATTTAAATTGAATAATTTTCTTTTTTACATTTAATTTAACGTTCTCACTTGATGCAACATCGACAATCAGCAACTAATTTTGAAATGCTGTTAGGAATGAATCTCAAAAGAAGCAGAGTTTCTTAACATCAAAGCCAGGCAGTTCTAATGAAGCCAAAGCTAATTCATTTAGCATGCGTTTTTGTGAAGCTTTTACTGCCGCCAATATACCAATTGCTACACTACAAAACCCAATATTGAAAAGCTTTTTTCAAGAATTTTGCAACTCTAAAGTACCAGATGAGTCCACGTTAAGAAAGAATGTATTACCCCAGTTGTATGAGAAAGCTATTGAAGACATAAAAGCAGACATCGCTGACCACAACATTTGGTTAAGTGTGGACGAAACAATGGATGCTTGTGGTAGATATATTGCCGCCATAGTTGTGGGCAAACTCACTTCTGAGGAACCCAGTACGCCCCATGTCATCCTATGCAAGCAGCTTCAAGAAACCAATCACTCTACAATATCAATTGCAGTGAGGGATGCTTTAAAGGTGATATGGCCAGATGCAGAAGGAGAGGAAACATTGAGATTGTTAGTGACCGACAGTGCAGCTTACATGTTGAAAGCGGGTGAATGTCTAAAGGCTTTCCATCCTCGCATGCTCCATGTCACCTGTCTTGCACATGGACTCCACCGGGTAGCTGAAAAGATTCAGGAAGAGCATCCTACAGCCAATAAAATAATTTCTTCGGTGAAGAAGGTTTTCTTGAAAGCACCAAAACGAGTGGTGATATTCAGAGAAAAGTAAGTATCCTTCGATACTGCTGCCTCCACAGCCTGTAGTGACACGGTGGGGTACGTGGCTATCAGCAGCAATGTATTATGCGGAAAACTACACAAGCGTCGTAGAGGTAATTGATTCATTAAATGAACTTGATGCAGCCGCCATTGTAAAGGCAAAGAAAGCATTGCACTCAGGAGCAGCAGTACAGGAATTGAGCTATATCAAAGCAAATTGCTTTCACTTTGAAAGTGCAATAAAAAATTGGAAGAATCATCTCTCCCCATGACAGAAGCATTGCAAGTCATAGAGGAGGTAAGAAACAAAGTGGTACCTGGACCAAGTGGAGAATCTATATAAAAAAAAAGAGAAGTTAGAAGCTCGTTTTGGTGCGCAGTCCATATTTCAAGGTCGTGGCAACAATTGGCCGCGTTCTCTGTGGAGAAAAAGTGCAGGGATCATTGAGTTGGAATCCTAAGGAAATAGCCGAGATGAAGTTCGCACCTCTTACCTCGTGTGTAGTGGAACGCAGTTTCTCCGCTTTCAAGCGCATTTTAACAGAAGTCAGAAGGGGGTTTACATCTCTCAGTACTTCATTGTTCAGTGTCATACTAGGAGTGCAAAATGAGTACATAGTGTTTAAAATTAATTGTGCGTTTTTAAAGTATAATATTAAAGCAAAATGAGTATACTCAGTACTTTTGCACATGCAGTGTTGGCAATTAAATTAAGTGTTTTTCAACTTTTGCACAGTAGTGCTTGAAATTAGTTTGCTTTTCAGTGCCATACTATTCGTAGATGTATTGAATTTGGTACTTTCAAATACTGAAGTTACAGTTAATTTAACTTTTTACAATTTAAAGTTAGTGTTTTAAACAAAGTGCCCAGTGATTTCTATATATGCCAAAGATCCTATAAATTCCTAAATTCAACATATAAGATCCTATAAAATCCTAATACACTGATACATAGAACCTAATTTTAACTTTTTAGAACCTAAAAATCCGGGGCTTGTTCATTAGGATGAAGTGTAGACGCAAGCCAATTAGGTAGAGGTAAAATTTCCCTGTTTTACCTTCTTTTTCTATTTTGCATTTGGTAACACGCCCACTTAAAGTAACAATATGTTATTTTAAAATCGAAGTACTGGTTTTTGCTTTCTCTCCTACGTGTAGTTAAGTACGGGAAGCATTGCATTCGAACCGAGACTTCACAGGAAATACATATTTTGAGGCCCCCTGAATCCAAATAAAGCATTTTTTAAAAAATGTCCACGCGTGTGTCTGTGAACAGCATAATCCAAAAACCAAAAGTCAGATAAATACAAAACTTGGTATTCAAGTTCATTCATTATCTTTCAAGGATGCGACACGAAGATTTTCAACAAAATCCCCCCACACCCATCTACTCTTTAAATGGAACATTTTCGAAGTTTTTGATTTTATAAAAAATGGTTCTATCGATTTTGTTTAAAATACCATATATTAAAGATATTTACATGACAAATGAAACCTATATCTCGAATTTTCTGGGAATAGCCTGTGAAGTCCTCTTCATTCGGAAGGAGTTTTGTATAATCTTGTATAACTGGTAAATGTTAAGTGATAGACGAAAACGTACTACGCAAAAAATGCAGGTCTCTTTAAAACACAATTTATTTCCAATAAGTTTTTCTGAGGCATAAGCCATTTCCGAGATATCCGTTATTAATGGCTAGAATTCTTCATTTCGTGGTCATTCTCTAAAAGTCCTGTCAACATTCAGTTGTTTCTCGCGATGTCATGGAAACAGTATGGAATTTTAAGGCAGCATATAACGTCCAGTTGTTAAACATTTGACGATCGCTGTTCTCTATAACGAAATGTGTAATGTAGCTGTTTCTGTAAAGGTTTATCTCCATTAAAATGAAGTAGATGGAAAAATAAGTTTTAGTAAGAATAGTTTGTATACCCACTAATAAACGATAGAGAGTAGAGAAAGTCATGTGAACGTATCACATAAGATTTTCATTGGGATTAGGATTCAACGTGGAGGGGCACTTAGCACGTCGACCTACATAGATCTGTTGTACCTATGCCCGGAGGGAGGGATGAGGTGAGAGGAGACAGAGGGCAGAGTCTGTACCTTTTACAGCTTTAAACTCCCCGGATGGACACTGGTGCAGCCGGCTCCCCTCCTCCCTGTGGGCTTACACATCCTCTGGAGGGGCTGGAACCCGGAGACCGTCCCATTCCGGGGGACGAAGGTTTCCACAGAGCATCCTTTTCCCCTGCCATGCACGCGCTGACACGTACAACCCTTAAAGAGACCAAGCGGAGGAAAGGTGAAGTGAAATTCCGGGGACTTAATGATCCTTCCCAGCATTCGCCTAGGGGAAACCCCGAAGAGAACCCATGCAACAGGAAGGTTGGCCACGGGATTCGAACTCACGACCATCCCACTTGGTTCACTTGTTCATAGCAATGTTAATAAATCTTGTTTCATTTTTATCGTTAACTCCTCAATACTTTATGCTAACATTTCTGCAATTTAATAATAAACTTTAAATATTTACTTTTTCTTCTTAGAAAAATACGATTTTCAAAACACTTTCCCAGTGGCGGTGATTCCATACATTGAAGAAGTTATTGTTCTTGGAGTTTATTTATTTAGCTCCACGTATGGACGTTAATTTGAGAATGTGTTTTGTTGTTGAATTGTTTTCACCACGCTTTGGGCGTTAATTTGAAGTAGATTGTTTACGTAGGAGTTAATGTTGTTGATTTATGTATGGACGTCAATTTGAAAAAAATGTTTTTGTTGTTGAAGTTTTTGGAGTTTGCACCACGCTTTGGAAGCTAATTTGAAGAAGTTTATTTGTTACGTAATATGCTGCTACGTATGAAACGCCGATTTGAACATGTAATTTTGTTGTTACACTCCAAGTTTAAAAAATCTGATGTGTTACACTCACATGACTTTCTCTACTCTTGTACAATCTATTTTTACAAACGCCTATTCTCCATATGCTTCATATTAATCGAGATATCGAGATGTCAATCTAATTTGTAATTTTCTTGTAGATGCAAGGGGAATATGGTAGCTTTTAAGCGATAGTCAAATATTTTATCGCTGGTTGCTATGTGGCGCATTCCATTCTCTTTGCATGTCCAGGACATAAAAAAATGAATAACGAATTTGAGAAAAAGTATAAGTATTGGAAAATTTAAGGAAATAACAAGCAATATCTCGAAAACGGTTCACTCAACAAAAAAAATGTATATGATATAAGTTGTGTATTTTAACGCGATCTACATTTTTTGTGTAGTAAAATTTTGTCTATCTCTTATGGTTTACCAGTTATGCAAAAGTCGTTCATAATGAAGAATACTTTTGGAGACATTCCCAGAAATTTCGAGATATACATTTCATTTCTCATGACATTATCTTAAACATATGATATTTTCATCAAAATCGTTAGAGCCATTTTTGAGAAAATTAAAATTTTCGAAAAATGTTCCATGTAAAGGGTAGTCTGGGGTGGGAGGATTTTCTTGAAAATCTTCGTGTCGCATCTCTGGAAGATACTGAACGTAAATACCAAGTTTGGTGTTTATCCGACTGTTAGTTTTTGAGTTATGCTGTTCACAGACACACACACACACAGACACACACACGGACATGTTTCCAAAAATGCTTTTTTTGGATTCAGGAGGTCTCAAAACATGTATTTCCGGTGAAATCTCGGTATCGAATTTTTGGGTGGAATGCAATACTTCCCCTACTTACTATACGTAGTAGAGAAAGTAAAAAAGTATTAACTTTGTTATTAAACGGCTTCTATAGATATTCTTTATGTTTATGTTTGCCTCGGCTGCGTCAGTATTGTTTTAAAGACACATTTCTCTTAATCAGGGCGTGGTGCGACAAGAATGTAGGCTTACACAGATTTTAAGTTTAAAATTCACTTCTTTTTATTAATCTTTGACACAAATTAAATAGCACTACACTGATATTAAGAGCTGTGAGATTCTTGAATTTAATACTTGCACTTTTATATTGCGTATACTTATTTTACGATTCACACGAATACGTAATATTTCTCTAGAGAACACATCTTCCATCCGGTTGCTATAAAGGTCTGCAGGCAACTGAACATATTTCAATCGTCCAAACCCGTAAACTTCTGTATTTCAAGTCTCTGATTGGCTAATCCTAGTCCAATAGAAAACCTGCATTTAACTAAAGCTTTTTCTGGCTGTTGATTGGCTATTTTTAAACTGTCACAAAATTTACATTATTGCTGCCCTAATCATGACTAGTAGCATTTAAACTCTCAAACTCATTATTGCCTCAAGGTTACCTCATTGTTAGCAACTTTAAACTTATTATTCTCACAGCTCTTACATTATTAAATTACGTAATGCATTCACATAACATTATTAAACATGTTTACAATAATATAAGCATATGCAATGACTTACATACATTTTAAAAAATTATTACATACATATTGCTTCAAGGCGGGCTGTTATTGAATTTACATATATTATAATTTAATTGAAATTATTCAAGTGTTAAAAATACTGCCTCAACACGGAGCCTTCTGTGGGGTCGGAACCACCCAAAGTCGGTATCCAGACCGGTTATGAATCATCCGAACGCGCAGGGGAAATAAAAACAACTGACGTGTTGCATTCACATGACTTTCTCTTCTTACAAAAGCTTATTATTCTGTATACCTCTTGTTAATACGGATAAACCTTCATTACTCAATTCGCTGTAGGTATAACAGGAATACATTAAACTAAAACGATAGTCAAATCTTTTCAAAGCTGCTCGCTTTGAAATTCTGTTCTCTTTGCTTGAACACGAAAAAGAAATAATAAGTTGAGAAAAGTATTCGAAAATTCAAACCAGAAACAAAGAATATGTTGGGAACGGTTAATGCCACATAAACACTTATTTGACAACATTATTTAATAGGATTTTGGCTATCTCTTGCGGTTTACCAATTAAGTGCGCAAAAGTCATTCAGAATGAAGAGGACTTCAGAGGCCAGTTGCAAGATATACATTTCATTTACCATGAAAATATCTAAACTTGTGATACTTTAAGCAAAATTGTTAGGGCCATTTTTGAAACAATAACAATTTTCCATGTAAAGGCTACTTTTGAGTGGAATGATTTTCTTGAAAACCTTCGTGTTACTGAACTTAAATACCAAGTTTGGTGCTTATCCGACTTTTCGTTTTTGAGTTATGCTGTTCACAAACACACATACGGATATTTTTCTAAAAATGTTTTTTTTAATTCAAGGTGCTTCAAAACTTGTATTTCCGGTGAAATCTCGTCATCGATTTTTATGGGTGAAATACAGTACTTGAACGGACTCTCCATGTTACCAACTGTTGAATTTGTGTGGGACTCAGGGCCGCCTCCTGCTCCTCGCGCTTTAAGTCAGTCCCCCACGACTACCATTCTCAGGAGGGATATATGTGGTGAAAGATAACACGCAATAAAAATGTTCAGTGTTTCGGGTTGGAGATTAAAAACACACTTGACGGTCGACTGCACTGGTTAATAATCCACAACATATTGTTTTCATTTATGTTCGCCACATTATGAGAGTGAACTACTCTATCACTGGCTATTTTGCTTCTAGGTCGTCTTCATTGAAAACGCTGAAAAAAGCAAGAAGGAATGAAGTAAATTACCTTAAGAATGAATTTATAAGTAGATGTGATCTCGTCAATACGTGGTGCCCGCCCCTTTTAGGTGTTTTACTTTTATAGGAAAATTGCGATATGAACACAAGAAACGTAGTTATCTTCCCGTTAAAACAGACGCTGAATGGGAGGTGCCAACCTAAATAAGAAGTGAAATCCGCGAAATAAGGAATTTCTGCAAACGTGAATCATTCGCAACTTCTACACTCCTCTCCTTCTAAACATCCCTCGACTACGCCTTGAGGCTGAGTACCTAACCGGCTTTGGCGGCATTAGTTATTCATATTTTGCCAGCATTGCGTTAGAGCTAGAGAATGACACAGAGTGACATCTGTAGGACATATAAGGCATCACCTAAAAGACCACCTAAAAGCAACTTACCCCTATCATTTACTGTCGGGTCGTCTAGTGTCCATAACAATAACACGTGATGTTAGAAATGGTGATCCCGAGATGTTCTGGAGCTGAAGAGCAGTGGGTGGCCATGTTCCAGCACGGGCAATAATGCAGCTTTCAATTCTGTCAACAGTCCTGCTCTTAGATACCGCATGACCGACATTTAACCACGTTTCAGCCAACCAGTCGTTTCCCTCAAATACTTCTTAGAGGCTACAATATCGAATCGTTTGAGTATAATTTTTCTCTTATTTATTGTCTTCAACTCAAACCTGAGATCATGGAGGATCTTGTTATAGCTTTCCTGAAATAGCTCTGCTTCTTTAAGTGAAGAAATAAGTTTGTGGGTGGTAGGATGTTCATTTCAGATGTAGTAGCCACAGATTGCCTTCTTATTGCATTTAATTCAAAGCTGTCCAACTGAGTTAGAAACAACACAAGCAGGAACTGACCTGAGAGGTTCATGTCTGGTGGCTTGTTTATACACGTGATGCCCGACGCCTGACACTGTTTTGACGATGAGGGTCGCATCCAAATCGTTTCATAAAAGCAAGTCTCTATAAAGTAGCTAGATTTTAAGCATGATACTAATTGCGTCATATTTTCAATAACCTGGTCATGTTTGAAGCGTTTGCCGACGTGCTCGGATTTAAGACATAATATATTCGCTAACTTTGTTTACACTTTCTCGTAATAAAGTGAACAGAGTGCTGGAATGGGCCCTGAGTTACAAACTTCTCAGGATAAGGGAAACAATCTTATCCAGGTAACTCGCTATAACAGAAATTCGAACTGGGATCTCTTGAATGTGCGGCAGAGAAGAGTTAACCATTGACTTTTCGGACCTTGTTCCTAGTCTACCCTCCAGAAATTAGTCCACACTTTCGCCGAAACAGGAAGAGCCGCCAACTTCTGAACGAGAATCATTGATTTAGGGCCCTAAACCGCAAAGTGTAGCCCAGGGATGTTTTTTATAAGTAGAGGAGTGAAGCAGCTGCGGAAGGAGACGGCGTAGACGTAGGATCTGTGAGGTCAAACCCCGGTGAAGAAGTATGACTTTGTTTCGTGGGCTAGATACAGTAGGTAACGAGTGTGTTTGGAAGAACTAAAAATATGTCTGAAAAATCTTCCGCGCATGCGCAGTAGTAACAAAATGGAGTATTCGATTAGATTGGATTGCATTCTGTGAGTTCACTAGCAGCCATAGAACATGTCAAGAAAATGTACAAACATAAATATTACACAGAATATAGAACATTTGAAATAAAATAAAGACACACTATATACAAAATGAAACAAATCAGGTGTAATTTTGTACAAAATCGAATACCTCCCTACTGTTATAAGGCTAACATTATATTTATAGACAAGAACAGTTATTTTAACTTTGTTCGTCTCATCATTTTGTTCTATTTGATTTGTAATGCATAGCATTTACTGTCAGTTCTTAATATACATACATTTAAATAGCTTCATTAATTCTAGAGCAGGCAATTGGAAAACTGGCAATTGTCATTAATATTTACTAATACTACTTAGAAAGCTACTATTAGTTTCAAATGGGAAGAGTTCTGAGCTACAGCGAATAAGATGCATTTGCGTGCACAGCGTTGCCACCTCGTTACCCCCACTCTTTTCATATTTCCCTCTCACTCTCACATCTGCCTGTCGCTAGAATGGTCGACGTAAAGCAACCCAAACTGAATTATCTAAACTTTTATAATTCTCCTGGTGTTTAAATTCATAATTGGGAATATACTCGCATGCTACGTACGTATTTTTTAAGTGTTATATAATTATAGGATATGAATTACCTGTGCTTTTAATCCAATGGAACTGCCAGTGGCTCATCCGTATCACTGGCATCAGTTACGTGAAGAGGCAATTCGTCACTGACACTGTCTTCATCGTCTGAGTCTTGCAAATTTATGATGATAGGTTCCAAAATATCGTCACGGCCTATTTCTTTCCAAAAGTCGTCTTCTTGTAGTTTTTCTGCATGTCTCACGCAGGCTTCCCAGTCTTGTTGAGTTACCTTGTCAATTTCTTCGTGAATAAGACGTTCAACGTCAGTCAGTTTAAAAGTGTTATTTCTGTTTGCAACCCCTCGTTTTATTTGAGCCCATACTAACTCAATTGGATTATACTGGCAGTGATAAGGGGGGAGGCGGATTACCTCGTGTCCCATTTCCATTGCAAGTTGATCCAGCTGATACACTTTTCCCTGGTTTTTAAATGGAAGTACTCGTTGCAGTAACTCATTTTTAGTTTCTGTTGCCGAAAATTCAACCCCCTTTTTTTGCAACCATTCAACAATTTCGTTCTTTCTACTGGCAGTATTCGGTACTTTGTTTTCAATAACCGAATGATATGGTGCATTATCCATTATAATTATGCTTCCCTCTTCTAAATAATTTAGGAATCTGTTCAAAAACCATTCTTTAAACGTATCAGCTGTCATCTCTTCGTGATAATCTGAGGTGGTTTTGGACAGAAAAATCCATTTGCTTTCAGGTACAAATCCTGTCTTAGCGGACCCTACATGACAAATGATAAGTCGACTGCCTTTTCCAACAGGTACCTTCAGGCCACCCTTTTTTGAGGAATCTTGCCAGATTGAATTTTGAGTGTGGTTTTTATTTACCCATGTCTCATCTAAGTAAAATATAGGTCTCGTATCGCAAGAATTGCGAATTTCGTGCATTTTGCGTAAGAATTTTATTCTTGCCGCAACAATGTCACTCCTCTCCATTAAAAATTGTCGCCCATCATTTGTCTTTCTGTACCTGAACCCTAATCCTCTCAAAATTCTATAAGTAGATGAATTTGAACCAGTGTATGATATTTTAGTTCTAAGGGCACAAGTTATTTTCTGTATTGTTGGGAATTCACCTTGGTCATAAAACTCGAAAACAGTTCTGCGTACAACGTCCTTGTCAAAGTCAGTTAAATTTGTAATCCTCTTCGGAGGTCCAATGTGCTTTCTGGGCGATACAAACACTGGAGTATCACTGGGAACAGATTTTCTTGCCTCTCCGCAAATGCGAGACACACTTGCTTTACCGACACAACACGCTTTAGCAGTAAGCTGTTGAGGATTTTTGAAATCAAGTTGATTTCTGTGTTCCTCATTGTTACATTTTTTAAAAAACGAGTAGACCCTAAATATAATACTTCGAGCCTGACTTCGCAATACCTGCCTCTTTGACTCGCCACTAAATTCACCACAATAAGCCATTGCACTATTTTACTCTTGCTGCTTGCTCTCTGAACAACAACTGAATACTGATATTAACTGTGTAGGGTAAATAAACTCCAACCCAGATTTAAAAATAACACACAATCATAAACATGTGACGGCTCACGTTCTGCAGATTCTACAAGTAACACAAGTGAGCTTGGTGGGCTGTTTGCTCTCTTTCAGCTTTAACAAACGCCTTGGTTTTACAACATAATTCTTTATCACCATCAAGTCAGTAGTTCTGTATAATTACAAATATATATACATAATGTATACAATAATGCATACATACAAATAATGTGACCATTACAGTGCTTACGTGGTTATATTATAACATATGGGAATGTTTATTTGTTTGTATTATGAAAACTATTTGAGCTAAAAATATGTGGTTTTTACGGTTGTGTTACGAAAATTACTCCCTACCTTCTAGTGGGTTACTTTTTGCAAAATTTGAATTTTTGTCTTAGCGCAAATTATATGTATTAGAAACACATTCGCTTAGCACGCGTCATGCTTAGCTTACGGCGAATGCAATATGACAACACAGCGGAACTCCGATTGGTTGCCGCTCTGGCCGCGCTCAAGGACAAACATCATCCCATTTGAAAAACACAGTATATATGTATTATTATGAGGATAATTTATCATTCAGATAATCTTGTGCAGAATAAATGGTTTTGAGCATAGGTGCTCTTTAACAGCAGTTTTAAAGACATTGAAATTGTCAACTTTTCCCTTAAGATCATTAGGGAGAGTATTAAATATTTTTATGGTCTCGTAATATACACCTTTCTGGAAGCAAGAAAGCTTTGCACTGGGATGATGGATGTTACCCTTTTGTCTAGTGTTTATCTCATGAATTTCCATGTTTGTAATAAACTTTGTTGACATTTAGCGATCTATTTCGCATATAAGAAAGCACCTCAAAAGGGTCGGTCACAGGCTTTCTAACTGTTCGTGTGTATTGCAGGGTGTTTGCCGAACCTTTACTTATCTATTTTCTTACAAGCGTCTCGCAGCAGGAATGCACTTTGGCTGGGAGCACAACATTGCGCATGCGTGAAAAAGCAACGTAGGGCGTCATTAAACCAAGCTGTTCTTCGTATTCTGGATTTAACCCGAGGGTAGCTTTAATTTAGTATGTGTTATATCACAGCTAAGCAGAGGCGGCTGCAGATTTCCTTTTGGAAGGAGATAGCACACTTTTTGGAGGAACTTTGCTGTATAAAGTTACATAGTAGTCCACGTGATACGTGTATTCGGAACGTCATCAATTGATAAGCCCAAAGTGCAGTGGCCAAATGCATAGGTCTGTGTGCCTTTTATGTTGTTAGATGCTTGTTGCGAGGTGGAGCCTGGCAGAAGTCACTTCAGAAATGCCTAAGTCGCTGTGCAGAGAGGTGCTTCGCATGGAGTCTTAAGAATTCCGTTTTAGTGAATCTTTTCACTTGTGAGGATGAAGCACAACCACAGGGGCGTCATTTCGGGCTACGGGAGGGGTCAATTGCCCCCCCCCCCAAGTTATGAGAAAGATTTAGGCTACTGGTTTTTATTACTCTAACAAAAGAAACATTGTGAGAACTGTACTTTTAATGTATTTCGCATTTAAGAAATAAAAGAAGACTTTCTCTTAGGCTAAATGTGTCGTTAAAATTCACATGAAACACGGACAACTGCATCTTGCCCTCCTGCACAACCATATTGCCAGATTGGTTTTATTAGCGAAAGATAAAGTAATGTTTATTATGAAGAGAGAGTGGTGCTGATCCTGATATTGATGCTTCAGATGATGAATGCTGTTGCAGATTTTACTAACAGTTGATGTCCAGAGTGAACCAAGATATTTCACCGACTCAGATATAGAAATCGAGACATTATGTAGCGTTACTGCTTCTTATAGGTGAATTTAACCACCTCATTTGCATACAGAGTATGAATGTCATTACAGAATTTCTGAAGTTGTCTAGCAGTAGAGTCACAGAGAATAGCTATGTCGTCAGTAAACTTTGCTATTGTCTCTTTGTGGAAAGTCAAATGTATATACAGAATATAACAGTGGTCCCAGAACGCTGCCTTGTGGAACACCTTTAGATGTTTCATACTTGACTGTGAAACATACTTTACCAAAATGCGGTGAGTAATAGAACATTTTCATTTCTAAAATTTTAAACAAATTATAAGTACGTAATTCACGGACAAACACTACGTTAAATTTTGAGAAAACTTATGAAATGATTTATTAAATAAAGTTGCCCTTTAAACGTGATATTTAACGTTAAGTTGTTGATACTCTATGTTTCTTATTCAATAATAAATGTAAAGCAAACTTTGTGTTCTACATAGTACTTGCAGTGCGAGCAGGAGTACACAGACGGAGCGACGTCCAGCACCGCAAGTAGCCCACAGTGGGACCTGGAGCGGGAGACCAGATCCGGACGACGTCGACGTGCATTAGAAAGGAAGGGATCCCTAACGGTTCCAGCAGGAGTACACAGACGGAGCGACCTCCAGCACCGCAAGTAGCCCACAGTGGGACCTGGAGCGGGAGACCAGATCCGGACGACGTCGACGTGCATTAGAAAGGAAGGGGTCCCTAACGGTTTCAGCAGGAGTACACAGACGGAGCGACCTCCAGCACCGCAAGTAGCCCACAGTGGGACCTGGAGCGGGAGACCAGATCCGGACGACATCGACGTGCATTAGAAAGGAAGGGGTCCCTAACGGTTCCAGCAGGAGTACACACACGGAGCGACGTCCAGCACCGCAAGTATCCCACAGTGGGACCTGGAGCGGGAGACCAGATCCGGACGACATCGACGTGCATTAGAAAGGAAGGGGTCCCTAACGGTTCCAGCAGGAGTACACAGACGGAGCGACCTCCAGCACCGCAAGTAGCCCACACTGTGTGATAGGATGTTTTGTAAATCTGTGACATTTTGCAATGTATTATTTACTTTTAATGTGTATTGTTTTAATTTGTAAAGATATGTTAAGAGATGTCCCAGAAAACCAGGAGCAAACTGATGGACCTGAGGAGATTTAAGAACACTGAGCTCATGGCAATAAATTTAAAATAGCATAGTTATGTTTCAGTCTAGTTGCTTACAGTTCACGTTTATGTGATAAACCCGAACACAAACCATTACAGTGTAGAAGATAGGAGTCTATAAACAAGGCTTCGGCAGCCCACTTCCGAGGTGTGAATGCCTCACATTCAACAGTCCCGAGTTCGAATCTCGGTTAGGGTGAGTTATGTGGATAAGATTTTTTCCCGGAGTTTTCTCTGATTCTAAGTGGAATGTCAGCTAATTGTAAGCTATAGGGACGCCGGGCTCATTTCAATCCGCCCGACGGTTTCTCCTTACCCTCATTTCATGTTTCAGACAGTGTCTCCGGGTTCCGGAGTTCGTCTGGTCGCTGCGTCGCCCTCTCGCGGTTCCTTCACTGCCTCCTCCCATAGATCTAGGTGTCCCCCTCAACAGTCGTTCATTTAGCAAAATACGGCATTAACATTTTCGAGCCAGCCGTGTAGTTAAACAGGGTGCTTCACAGCAAGCGAGGGGTTTTTGAAGGTTGGAACTTCCCTTGCTAAAAACTGTCAAAATAGCAAACATAGTTTAAATAACATCTTTTTAGGTTGGCAGGAACGAGATACTTCCTAATCGTATCACTAGTAGTGCTATATTGAGACAATGTGACCAGAAACGATACTTCAGATGGCATTGGTACAAGCAACTGGGGGCAATATCTCCCAGTTTAGAAACCCTATTTTGTAGTGAAATAAAATGTCCTGGTCATTAATTCTCATTCCACAACACACCTGCAAAACATCCTATCCTAATTTTAATTGCACCCTAATCTGTCAATATAAAATCGATTTATTTTCATATTTCAACTCAGGATTAATTAATATTTGTCATTTGAATTGATACACGTGGACTCCTATATAGCTGTACAATACTCGTATTTTTCTGGGAATGCTACTGTCATTAGATAGCTCTTCAAAACAAACAAGTTTGGTAGGAAATGTTTTTATTAATTTACACTGTTTCAAGAGAATAGCATATGCCAGTTGCTTGTACATACAAGAGCAGCAAGACGCCTGAACGAGCGCGACAGGGTTTTTTCCTCCGTAAGGTAACCAACCTTTGACTCTGCCCAGCCAGCATCAGTTCTCTGTGTTACTGGCCTAGATCCAGGGACACAAAAACGAACCAAAGGGGTGGTTCGTATACCACCTCTATGAAAGTGTTTCACAAGTAGTACAAAAGAAACTGCTAAACAACACGACATAATTTGGCCTTCTTAGAGGAAGAGGTGAGCAAGTATATGCATGGTCGTTAAACTGAATGACATTTATATGAGAGCTTTCATCAGCGCCCTAAATCCAAGGAAACATTGAGTTAACGGTACTCCGCTAGTGAGGTTGTCCTTCAGCAGTTTTAGGGAAGATAGAGCACCCTGTCAATCCAGTGGCTAGCTCATGCTCCACTATCATTCCTAACTTTTGTGTGTTATTGTGATTTTTTCTTTTTAAACATTTTAACAGACAAAATCCAATGTATTATTACTTTCACTGCCACCTACCTATAGCACGTGTGTGTGTCTAGCATAACTCAAAAACAAAAGTCTGATAAATATCGCCTTCCAAAGATGCGACGCATAGTTTTTCAACAAAATCCCATCACCTCAAACTACCCTTTTAATAGAACATTTTTCAAAATATTTTATTTTATCAAAAATGGCTCTTAACAATTTTCATTAAAACACTATGCACACTGCCGTTTGTGAAAATTGCAACACCAAGAAAGAATTTCCCGAATAACTCCCAACTTGGTGGAAGTGTGTGCAAGCAATTAAGTGATTGGGTTTGCAGAGAGATGGGGTACACGTAGGCTCTCGTGCGCCCAGTGTAGTCAGTGCAGAGCTGTCAAACAAGGTGGAAACAATAAAGTGAGTGCCACTATGTCTCGTCGACGTCAAAGCGAGCCATATCGGCATGTGAGCGAGTTTGAACGGGGCAGAATGATCGGGCTTGTCATACCGTGACATTTCGGCTCGTACAAGCATGCTGCGTGTGTGGAAGCAGTGGATAGATGAAGAACGGGTACTGGACCACGGAACATGACCACAGCATGGGATGACCATGATCTTATCCGCATGGCCATAACGGACCGTACAGCTTCATCCACAGTGTTGGCTCGACGCTGGAGCAGTGCAACAGTGTGAACTTGTCTGCATCAATGGTTCGTCGCTGTCTGCTGTAGGTTGGACTGCCTGCATACATTTCATTACGTCGGCTTCCATTGTCGAGAAACCACAAGCTCCTCCGACTGCAATGAGCACGTGAACACCGTCACTGGGGTGCTGAGTGGCAAAATGTAGTCTTTTCGGACGAGTCCTGCTTCAACATGCCCTACAGTGATGGCCGCATACGTGTCCGGCGTTACCGTGGTGAGCGCAACCTGGAGGGCTGCACAGCAGATAAATACCAGGTGTGATGGTTTGGGGCGCCATTGGTTACAACAACCGATCTCGCTTCGTACGAATTGAGGGCACTTTGAACAGCAACCGGTACCTAACGGTGGTTGTAGAGCCTGAGGTACTCCCCCTACTTCGGGCATCTCCACAGGCCACATTTCAACAGGACAATGCCCGGTCACATATTGCGAGGAATGTACAAGCCTTCTTCGAAGAGCGACGGGTACTATTGCTTCCCTGGCCTGACATGTCTGGTGCGTCAGTAACCAGTGTCACGGATTTGTGGGCTCGAGTACAAACTGCGTGCAGGGAAATCCCTGAGGAACTTATTCAGAACCTTTTTGATTCAATGCCACGGCGTATAGCAGCTCTAATTGCAGTGCCACACCAAATACTGAATATTAGGGTTCAAAGGTCGTGTATAGATTTGTTACTTGTCATGTACCTAAGCTGTGCTATTGCGTTTCCTTCTTGGTGTTGCAATTTTCACAAATGGCAGCACATTTCAGACAGTAGCATGATAACTAAAATGGAATATCCTGTGAAGTACTCTTTATTCTGAATGACTGGTGAATCACATGAAACAGACAAACAACTGTAAATCTCTTTAAATCACACAATCTAATACAAATTACTTTTTTGTGACATCAGCCATTTCCATTCTTAATCATTTCAATTTTTCAATACTTTGTCACTTTTTTAAATTCTGCCAACCTTCAGCTGTTTCTCCTGTTGTCGCATAAAGAATACGGAATTTTAAGGCCAATATATAGCAAGGTTTTGCAAACATTTGACTATTGCTATTTGTGTCTATGATGAATATCTACAAATATTTATGGCAATTAGGTTTAACAAACAGAAGAATAAGCTTTTGCAAGAATAGTTTGTAAAGGAATAGTGGGTAGAGAAAGTCATATGAATGTGCTAGTCAGCCACAAAATGTGTGGTGGAAAGAAGAACTAAATGGTTAGGAAACAAGTGGGCAGGGTATTGGGACACTCAGGTAAAGGAAACATCTGCAGTTCCAAGTTACATTTACTAGCAAGACTGAGGCCCGCAAATGTAGTAGTTTGCGTTGTGCAACTGTACATTTCATTATCGTCTTGCCCCATTTACACAAAAATGACTATAAAAATTATGATTAAAATACCATGTGCTTAAAGATATGACAAACAAAATGTTTATCTTGAATTGTCCACGTGATTCTGAATCAGTTTTGTATAATTGGTAAACCTTAAGAGAAAGCTAAATTTTCACACACGCGCACACATACCAAAAAAAATTGTAGAGCTCATAAATGTACAGAACTTTTGTTATGTTAACCATTTCCGAGATATTGTCACTAGCTTGAGTTCTGAAATACTTTCTTTTTTTTCTCATGGTCATACAAAGAACAGAATTTAAAAGCTGTCACTTCAGCCTACTGTGTTCTTATACCTAAAGCTAAATGTGTAATGTAGCTGTTTCTGTTAAGGTTTATTTGAATTAAAATGAAGTAGATAGCAAAATAAACTTTCATAAGAATAATCTGTAGACCCACTAATAAGCAATAGAGGGTAGAGAAAGTGATGTGAATGTAACATCCGATTTTTTAATTCGGAGGACCTCAAAACATGAATTTCCAGTGAATTCTCTGTAGTGTTAGTTTTATTCATCCATTAAAGTGGTTTGGTACAATGTACATTCACTATTGGACACATCAAGCTATAAACATAAACAATAATAGGTTTTTGCAATATATACAATAGGTCTTTACATGCTAAATACTATCATTTCTGTTCAAGGTAATCATTGATAGAATAAAAGGAGTGCTTAATTAGAGTGCCTTGAGACTGGATTTCAGCTGGTTTACTTTTTTAATTGCCTTAATATTACTTGGTAAATTATTGTAAAGTTTAATGCCAGAGTATAAAATACTTTTTTGATAGAGCAAGGTGTTGCAGCTGGTCACATGTATTTGTGTATTTTCCCTAGTATTGTGTTCATGCACCGTATTATTAGTTATGAATAGTGAATCAGAAGCATTAATGTTCTCGACTATAAGCAGAATAACTGCAGGGAAGTGGGAAGATTCCCAGTTTTTTAAAGACAGGTTTACATGACGACTTTGGGCTGACTCCTTCAATAGTTGTGATAATTTTTTTCTGTGCAATAGAGATTGCTGGAGACTCACCCCAGAAGACTACTCCATAACTTAAGAGTGAGTGCACATGTGCAAAATATGCTGCTCTGTTTCTTTCTTGTGCATATTGACAATATTCTTAGCATATAACATAGAGAGCTGAGTTTATTATTTATGAGGCTTCAGATTGCTTTGTATGCAGACCCCGAGGAATTTTATAGATTCTACTTTTTTAAGTGTTTGATTAGAGAGTTGTATTTCAGGGGCAAGATAATTTTTGTTGATATTTGTGCATATATCTATTGCTACAGTTTTATTTGTATTTATAATAAGATTATTCAATGTAAAATAGTTTGAGATTTTCTCTGAGATTTGGTGAATAGAGGTTAAAAAGGTTTCTTTTTGGGTTGCCTTAACGAATATTTTGTTTGGAGTGCAATAGAGAAGTAGTGAAATTAAACAACCTACTCAGCAATTTGTGGTAGGTTCCAGCATTAAGTACTCGTTACTTCCCTTGGGAGTGACGACATGTTAACAGGAAGAATATATATGACACAGGAAAAATGAACACAATTTTATCAAGTACAAAAATATATTTATATCTGTAAGCACAAAATATACAGACATTAGAAAAAGTTTTACATTTATACAGTCTTCATGTTCTCTATAGTCTTGACGGTTTCCCAAATGTCGTCGGCAAGAAGTTGTGGCTCTTCAAACGCAGCAAAGTGACCACCTCTTGGCATGTTGGTGTACCGTACAAGCTTCTCGAACTTGTTCTTCAGAAAGGATTCAGGAACGTACCCCAACTCATAGGGAAACATCGCACATCCTGTAGGGACCTTTGAGGGAATTCTGTAAAACAAAACAGAGATCAGTAACAGAGGCCTTGTTTGGATGTGCGGTCATATTAAGGGGAATTGCTTGCCCTGCACTGTTTTTAACAGGCTGTGTTCCCTATCCAGGGGCCAGCAACAAACTACCTCAATATATAAGGAATATTGAATCCCAACAAAATTTAAAAAGATTTTATTTAATTTCTTAATGGAATACAGCAATCAGTTGAAGCAAAGACTGAGTTGTACAAACGTTGATACATTGTGAGACCAGTGTTAAAAAGTGTTAGTGCTGTTATAATGCCAGCTCACACACAATCTTCATGTATGTGACAACAAACTGGTGTAGAGAAGTGATGCTGTTTGTGTGCCTCACATCATAATCTTGAGAAACAGGATCTATTCTCGACAAGAACCTGCCAAGTTCTTACAGAGGAAAACCTCTATGACATTAGAGAAAAGTTATAATGAAGTCTCTGAGAAAGTTTGCACAGAATTCAGGAATTTCACAAACCTCGGCTTGGAATGGCACTAAACTTTTAAAATTAAAACCCTGTAAGATAATTGTAGTTGAGAAATTGTGATAATGCGAGTAGTTAATTTGTTCAATTGAGTGTTGGATAATGTTAATACAAAAGATGAGAGAGATGTGAGGACATAAATCTTCTATGTGACTATTGTAGTTATAATCTCAATTTAAGGAATTATGGCTATCCAATTCAAGCAGCATTTCCCAGCTACCTAGGCTGTGTAGATACACTTAGAGCCCAAATCTTAACAGAACCTTGTGTAAAAAATGGTAATTATTATCAGCAACTCTCTTGCTTCCCTCTCTCTGTACAACTTACTTGACAACTGCTTTTCCTGGGGTGTTCGATAAACATCAAAATATGAAAAAGTTATACCAAATGTTACCTTGTTGAATTAGATACAGATGGCTGTGTTTTCACTCATTCTTACTGAGTGTCACATTTACATGATTTTCTCTATTATTTACCTTTATATAGCTTCTATCAACTATTCAGACAAAATCTTATTGCTTTCTCTATCATGTACATAACAGGTAGAGAAGGTAATTGCATGCCACCCAAAAATTCTATACCAAGA
Organism: Deroplatys truncata; assembly: GCA_030765065.1. Taxonomy (NCBI): domain Eukaryota; kingdom Metazoa; phylum Arthropoda; class Insecta; order Mantodea; family Mantidae; genus Deroplatys; species Deroplatys truncata. The sequence goes on from CM060981.1 coordinate 16,182,922, forward strand.
TTTCACCAGCTTTTGAGATCCCTGAATCCAGATAAATACATTTTGAGAGAGAACATGTGCATGTGTGGTATTTTTTTAGTACCTTCCAAACATGCAACAAAGATTTTCAAGAAAACCCCCATCCCAAATGCCCTTTATGTGGAATGTTTTTCAAAAATAGCTCTAATGATTTTGATTAAAATACCATATATTCTAGATATTCTCATGGCAAATGAAATTTATATCTTGAATTTTCTGGGAATGACCCAAAAATCCTTTTCATTCTCTATGACATTTGCATAACTGGTAAACCATAAGAGACCCAAAATTTTATTACACAAAAAATGTACATCTTGTTAAAACACACAATTTATGTCATACTTTTTTGTGGAGCGAACCATTTCCTTATTATTTGTTTGAATTTTCCAATACTTATACTTTTTCTCAAATGGGAATTATTATTCGTTTTTTTATATCCTGCACATGCTGCACACAGCAACCAGCTCTTAAAACATTTGACTATCGCCTTAAAACCTACCATATTCCCCTTGCATCTACAAGAAAATTAGCAATAACATGAAGCATATGGAGAATAAGCGTTTGTACAAGAGTAGAGAAAGTTCATGTGAGTGCAATACATCAGATTTTATTTAATGTCTTATTTTTATCAGTTATACAAAATTATATGAATTTCAATCAGAATGAACAGGAGTACAAGCTATTTCCAAAATTCAAGATATATATCTTATTTTTTATGTAAATATCTTTTTTATATATATATATATATATATATATATATATATATATATATATATATATATACTGTATCAATCATAATTGTTAGTGCTAATTTTTGAGTAAATAAAAACTATTGAACATTTTTGAGGAGAGTTTGGCTTTGGGAGAATTTTCTTGAATATATTTGTGTCACATCTTTGGAAGATGATGAAAAAGAGAGAGAAATTAAATTGAGTTTTATTTATGGACACTCTTAACTACTATGGTCCTTAGCGCCCCATTCTATATTGGGTGTGAAAGACAGGTAATTTTGCTCAGAGGCCTCTTTATCAGGCTTGAGCTTTTTACGTGTCGTAAATTTACGACACAGTACCACCGGCTTTATTTCCCTTCTGAAGGAAGCCATGCTAAGGATTTTTAGGCCCGAAAAAATGCATTGCCCTCCACCAGGTTTGAAATGAAAATGAGAACGGAAACGGAAACGAAACCTGACCTGTAAATGCATACTTTAAATACTCTAACACAGGCAACTATTTCATCGTTTGCATTTTATGTAGACATGGCACAGGTACACAGGTATACACACAGTAGGGGCAATAACTGGCAACACTACCTCTCTCGGTTGCGATAAATGTCAGAGCCGGAGATAAAACAGCAGTAGTATAGATACCATCCTAAAGCAACCTAACTGACCTGTCGAGCTGCAAAGCAAACTGTGCCTTCGAGAAGTTTTCACTGTAAAGTCGAACTGAGGTAGTCAAAGATCCCGTCACCCAGTAGATCATCACGTTGTCGAGTAGATTTGTTAAGGAATACTTCTTGGTGAGTCCACCATCAGGGAGCTTCCTCCAATCTGGGTTTGTCCACGTTGAGAACTTCTCCAGTATATATGCAGCAAGTCCAGTGGGGGATTCACACAGAGCAACACCTGCAAAGTGAAACAATCTTTATTCATGCACCCAAAAATTTGATATAGAGATTTCACTGGAAATGCTGTTTTGAGGCCTCATGAATTCAAAACAAACAAGAGAAGGTACTGCATCCCACCCAAAAATTTTATATTGAGATTTCCCAGAAATATATCTTTTGAACTCCCTTGAATCCAAATAAGGCCTGCATTAACAGCATAACTCAAAAATGAAAAGTTGGATAAATACCAAACTTGGTATATAAGTTGAGTACCTTCCAAAGATGCGACACTTAACATTATCAAGAACTACTCTTTACATGGAAGATTTTTTTGAATTTTTTTTATTTTTGATACGGTAATTTGTATCACAAATTACTTAAATGTAAATAATGATAGTAATATGAATATGTATTTATATGTGACATTGATTTCAGAGGTTTATTAATTGTAATTATTATTGGTAAATAATAATATACGGCTTTACTGAAACTGTCAACAATAACGCAATAATGCAGCAAGGGGGTGAGTTGTTTGTCATTGCCGGGAACCAGGAAGTTACGTAATGTTTCGCGCCTTTTCGGTAAAAGCTTCTAGAATGTTCCCTAAAAGAAATATGTATTAGTGGTTTTCATTGGATAGTAAAATAGACGCTAATGTTGGCGCGTTTTATTAGCCAATGGCAGTTCATTTATAATCTTTAGGCGTATCTTAAGGCAAGCCTATAAATAAGCCAGGCCGAGGTAGCGTGTCCCCCAGTTCAACGGAATTCTCAATACACTAAACGTCGGTCTCTCAGTTCATCGTCAGTCAGTCCTTCAGTTCGCCAAGTTACACGCAGCAGAATTACGAGAGTTATTATAAAGTATTATACAGTTAAAAAATTTACATAAAGTTAAAGTATGCGAGTTAAAAGTGATAAATAAGAAGTTATTACAAACAGTTTCAGTTTGGCGAGTATCCAGATTAATTTGTAAAAGTGTTTGTGAATGTGTTCGGCAATAAAAGTTATAAAACCGATTTCTTCGTCAGTATAATTTCTGGATAAAAGATTCCTTTCCGATTCACACCCTGCAAGAGATACAAGTTCTACCAAGATAAGATGATAGCTAGCCGGAGGACAATATACATAACCTTAAATTCGTTCAGAAACTAATTGATACAAATTGCTAACGTCAGAGGGAGCTACGAACCAAACAAGGAGTGACGTCACAAAAATGGTAACACATGAAGTCACACAACCATAATACCGCATCATTTTCTAATAATGCCTGTAAGAATTTTGATGAAAATGCGATGTATTAAAGATATTTACATGATAAATAAAATATCTATCATAAAAATTTATGTAAATAGTTTTTGAATTTCTCTTCATTCGCAAGAAATTTTGTATAATCTTGCATAACTGTAAACGTTAAGCAATAGATTAAAGTATACTACACAAAAAAGTAGATCTCTTTAAAACACACAATTTATTCCACATAACTCTCTTGTGACATGAGCCATTTCCGAGATATCCGTTATTAATGTGTTGAATTATTTAATACTTGGCCATTCTTTTAAAGTCATGTCGATTTTCAGTAGTTTCTCACAATGTCATGGAAAGAGTATGGAATTTTAAGGCCAGCATATAGTGTCCAGTTCTTAAACATCTATAGTATTTGCTTTGATCTATAATGAAATATGTAATATAACTATTCCTCAAAAGGTTTATCTTGTTTAAAATGAAGTAGATAGGAAAATAAAGTTTTGTAAGAACTAATAAGCAATAAAGGGTGAAGAAAGTTACATGATTGTAACATAGATTTTTCAATAAGTTTGATTTTCTCAAAAATGGCTGCAATTTTGATTAAAATGCACGTGTTTAATTATTTATATGATAAGTAAAATTTAAGCCTTGAATTTTTTGGGAATAGCCTAATAAGACCTGTTCATTTGGAAGGAACTTTTAAAGCCTATGAGATAAACAAAAGCATTCTACACAAATAATGTGGATCTCTTAAAATATACAATTTATTTCTCAATTAACTTTTTTGTGGTATCAGCCATTTCCAAGATATCCATTATTATTGGTTTGAAACTTTAAATACACGTGCTGTCCATTATCACTTGTATCTTGCAATGCCATGTAATCTTAAGGTCAGCATACAGCGGCCAGTTATGATGTTATTCACTGAGTGGCCTCTTTGTAGGTCTTATCCTGGGCATTAATCAAATCAAAATGGACCTTGATATCTCCTCAGGTTCCAAAAACAAGAACACTATGCATGGTGAATCCTTCGATTCAAATAAATCCTCGAGGTACAATCTTTAACCGTACTAGGCAATACTTAGCCTGTGCAGATGACATAGCACTTTTAGCTAGAAATATAAACACTATGAATGAGAGTAAGTCAGCTGCAAACAGCTTCAGCAGGACTGGAGATAAATTACAATAAAACTAAATACATGGGAAATGTAAAAAATGAAACGAAATAATATTAAATGGAGAAAGATGTGGAAAAGTTAATTCATATAATTACTTAGGTTCAATGATAATGGTGTACTGAAGGAAATTAGAGAGAGAATAGCAAAAGGTAACCAATGTTTCCATGCTCTCAACAACTTAATGAAAGCTAGATATATTGGGAAGAAGGTAAAAATAAGACTGTATAAGGTGATAATTAAACCTATTGTGACACATGGAAGTGAAACTAGGGTGTTAAATAATACTTGCAACATGGGAAAGGAAGGTATTAAGAAAGATCTATGGACTAGTATGTGATGATGGAACTTGGCATATTAGCACAAATAATGAAATAGCAGAAGAATATAAAGATATCGATATAGTGAAAGATATAACAATTAGAAGTGGGACATCTGATAAGAATGTAACACACTAGGATTCCTAAAATCACGTTAGAAGCAAGACCAGATAATAAGAGGAGAATCGGACACCCAAAACTGAGATGGATAGATGATGTGAGAACATGGAGAAGGAAGGCACAAAACAGAGTCAAATGGTGGCATATCATTAGGGAGGCCAAGGTCAAACCCTAAGGACTGTAGCACCAGAAGAAGAAGTGAATCCTTCGCATTAACATAGTATATGCTATTACGTTTCAAAATCCTTCACACATTTCCGACAAAGGGTCTTCTCGTATAAGTCCCATTGATGTATAAATGTCTACTTAAAGTGTTGTGGCCTGTAAGATAGCCAACATTTTCTGAGCTTGGATCTAGTTAAATTCAGGAGAAACTCACCTTGATTTCTCGCCAGGCTTCGATATAAAATCATGGGCTCTCTACTCCAGCAGAATTCAAGATGATCCCTCACTGTAAACTGGGTTATCTCATACCCGACATGCTCAGGCCGTCTTTGCATTGGATGTAGTGTGGCAATTAACTACCCTAACAGCTTTCAAAGCTGCCATGCTATCCGAGCAAAGTAAAAATATGCAGCCTGAAAAACAGTGGCAACATATCCAAGGGGAATGACAAGCCTGGCCCCATCTCTGGATCCCACTCCTCCACTGCAGCCTGCACTTGGTGAAAATTATAGGACAGCATACAACTTTGAAAAACAACCCCTTGCTTGCAGAACACACCAATGCAATGCTGGTAAGACAACAAAACTTTCATACCTAAGAGTTACTGGAAGATTCTGCTATCCAGAAACTTGATTACACACAGGTGCAGCATTTGTTAAAATATACATATCACATACAATTATAAGCAGTATTTATCTTTACCTTGCTCTGTGTTCTGTTTTGTTAGCATTCCTCCAACTTACATCATACCCACATATTGCTTGGAATAAAATTTGTTTTTGTGAAGTAACAATGATGAAAATCATGAAAAGGCAAAGCCATCTTACTTTCTTTTATTATGTCTCAAACATGTTCACATTCTGATGTCAATGTCTCACAAATCTTTTCCTCTTTTAGACGTTAATGCCAGGTTTTAGCTTGAGGGACATCAAACCAACAATGCCTTGTCAACTATAATTACATCAAAATGACAGTTTGTTAACTATGATGGCGGCTTGTTACATAAGTTTATGAAGGTCAGCAACCTACATCTCTTTTCATTGGTCGAGATTGTGCCTTCGAAAACAAACATATGTTTAAATGATGCAGTAACCACTGTTGCCAAGTACAAAATGCACCTCCCTGTCTTGAACAGCATTCTCAAATATAAAGCTGTCATGAACGGAACCAGCCAGCATGCCACAATATTGGTCATTTATAAACTTGCACTGTATAAATGTATTAATATATTTTGGCATTGTGCACACTGGCTGACAAAATGGACACACAAGTACACTCCAAGGTGTCTCCTGGAAAATTTGCAATGGCATAAAATCCTTGGATCACTGTGGCTATAAGGAAGCGACTGCTTCCATGTATCTGCGCACCATGGTTATCGAAACTCCATTGCAGTCACCTTAGCAATATGGAATGAGTCCTTGGAGAATTATCCGAGTGTTACAATAACTGTTTGAATCGGTAAAAGTGACAGATTTCTGTTTGTAGCATATTCCAGTCTTGGTTCAGTTTCTTCGAATACTTTCAACACTACCTGTTTTGATAATCTGTTACAAGTCACAAATTTTATGTCTTTCATTTCACAGAAATGTTTATTTCTATCCTGAATAACATGTTCCAGACCCATATTTCAACAAATCCACTGAACAACATTTCAATATTGAAAATATCCATGTTCAGTTACTGAATGAAAGAAAATGTGATGCTGTTTTTCAAGAGCTAGAGTATGTACATAACCTTTAAACAACTAGAATTGAACCAACTGTCAGTGATTTGAAGGAAGTAAAATGGTGCCTCAAAGGTTGATGGGAATTTCGGCTGTCAAAAGTACGACACACAATGGTGAAACAGAGCTTCTACAGCTTGATGATGTTCAAATGCCCTGACGACGGTCGGTAAAACCTGGCATTACAGTTTAAATTGGAGGTATTTTGTAGCCCATGAGAAGAAGAGGGTAAAAGAATTATCAAAACTGGTTGACTGAATGTACCCTATTAACCAGGTGTATTACTTACCTACAGTGTCAGGTTTAGTGGCTTGAATGTGCATGTAACCCATTTCTTCCATCACAAATGAGTAATATTTTCCAATGGGATACATCCTGTCAACGTGAGCTTGATCCACAATGAGCGTTGGCCAGAAACTTCCCAAAATCTTCTTTATTTCTGTGAAGGGGTCCATCGCAACACACATGTTGGAGTGTTCTCCCAATACACTGCAACATGTTAAAACACCCATTTTATTGCCCCCTCCCATGTCCAAAAAAAAACATTTTTAGAAAAAGGAACTCAAAAAAATCTAATGTGTTACATTCACACAACTTTCTCTACACTCCATTGTTTATTTTTCTCTCTTAAACAAACAACTCCAACAAAAGTCTCATTTTACTTTCTCTACCACATACATAGCCAGTAGAGAAAGTATTGCATTCCAACCAAAAATTTCATACCAAGATTTCACAGGAAATGCATGTTTCGAGGCCCTTGAATCCAAAAGAAAGCATTTTTTTTTAGAAAAAGGTGTGTGTGCGTGTGCGTGCGCGTGCGTGAACAGTATAACACAAAAATAAAAGATCAATAAACACCAAATTTCGTTATGATAATTAAACAAAGTGGAATGTGGTACACAGTGAAGCAAACCGAAGACTTATTAACGTAACAGTAAGTTGAAATTAACACTTAATGGTTCACTAACTTTTAGCTTACACGTAGACATCTGCATCATCACCTACATTTGAATGATTGGATGTGTTCTCTCTGGAATTTTGAGGCTCTCCTACTGAACCTCTGATGAATCCATGGAGTGGATTGTCTTCAGCGAGAATTTCAAAACTCACTTGCATTGACTCATTTTTTCAAGAAAATCTTCTTCCAAGTTTCAAGTTTTATTGGTGCTGGTACTTGTTTCAGAAGATGGATGCTGTTTTCAATGTTGTGGCTAGAGTTCCAAAAATGGTATGCTACTGCTGACTTTTCTCTGTGTTTGTATTTTGTGTACCTAAGGTGTTCCCTGAGATGGGTTTGTATGTTCCTTTTTGTTTTTCCTATCTATATTTTCTCGGAATCTCCACAGCTAATTTTATAAATGTAACTCAATGTTACTTTAATAAACCAAACTTGCTATTTGATTTCACTACCTTTCAAATATGTGACACTAAGATTTTCAAGAAAATACTTCCACCCCAAATTACCCTTTGGATAGAACATATTTTGAAGTTTTTTATTTTCCAAAAATTGGCTCTAACAATTCTGATTAAAATTGAGGCAGTATTTTTAACATTTAAATGATATCAGTCTAATTATATAATATAAAATAAAATAACAGCCCGCCTTAGAGCAATATGTGTATAGTATAATATAAAAAGTGTATATTACAGTCATTGTATTAGGTTTATTTTATTATGTATATGTATAATAATGTTATGTGAATGTATTACATAGTTTAACAATGTAGGAGCTGTGAGAATAGAAGCAAGCTGCTTTCCGTAGCAAACAGAATTACAAAGTAGAAGCCGAAAGTTGTTAACAATAAGGTAACCTTGAGGCAACAATAAATTGGAAAGTTTAAAAAGACTACTAATACTTGGAACTATAATAATGTAATATTTAAAACAGTTTATAAATAGCCAATCAAAAACTAGAAAAGCTAAAAGTTGAATAAAGATATTCTATTGGAGTAGGATTAGTCAATCAGAGACTTGAAATAGAGGAAATGTACAGATTCAGACGGTAGATGCTACAAGAAAGCAGTTCAATTTGGTACAGGTTCAGTGTGAGACATGAAAATTCATTACGGTGAGAATAATATAAAGTTTACGTGTTAAAAGTGCAATTAACAATAACCTCACAGCTGTATAGTAGGTTATTTAATTGTGTGAAGGATTAATAAAGGGAGTAGAATACAATTATAATTTGTGTAAGCCTTGTTCTTTAGCCACACCAGTTATTACACAAAGTAAACGTGGGGCAAAGGCCACCAGAAAAGTAAACATGGGACGAACACTCCTAGAAACAATCTGCTGCAAATTGACACCCATAGTGGTGCAACTGCAACAAGAATTAAACCCCTGTAAAATATCATATATTAAACATATTTACATGACATAAATGTTTAATTTTCTGGGAATAATCTTTGAAGTCCTCTTCATTTGGAAAGGATTTTGTATAATCTTGTTATGTGAACATTAAGTGATAGACAAAAAAGTACTACACAATAAATGTAGATCTCTTTAAAACACACAATTTATTTCAAATAACTTTTTTTTGTGGCATCAGATATTTCCAAGATATCCATTATTAATGGTTCAATATTTATTCATTCTTTTAAAGTGCTGTTGATTTTCAGATGTTTCTTGTAATGTCGTGGAAAGAGTATGAATTTTAAGGCCGGTGTGGTGTAGAACACAGTTCTAAAGCATTTTACTAACACTAGGTATCTATAGCAAAATAATTAACAATTTTAACCATTAATAATGGATATGCATCTACTTTTTTGTGCAGTACATTTTAGTCTATCGCTTAACGCCTACCATTATACAAAACTACTCCTGAATGAAAAGTACTTCACAGGCTATTTCCAGGAGATTTCACATGCACGTTTCATTTGTAATGTAAATATCTTTAATATATGGTATTTTAATCAAAATCGTTGGCCATTTTTTAGAAATTTCCAAGTAAAGGGTTGTTGGGTGAGGGTTTCCTTGAAAATCTTTGTCACATCTTCCAAAGATGTGACAAAGATTTTCAAGGAAACCCTCACCCAACAACCCTTTACTTGGAAATTTCTAAAAAATGGCCAACGATTTAAGAAATTCTATCAACAACCAACTGGTCTAACCATGGGCAACCCACTTTCACCCTTCTTGGCAGATTTATTTATGAGCTACTTAGAAATACACATAACAACTTCCTTTCCATACATGTTTAAAGTTTGGCACAGATATGTTGACGACATCTTCGCTGTTGTCCCTAATAGGTTCATACAAGACTCCTTAGCCTTACTAAACCTACAGAACCAATCAATAAAATTCACCATAGAAATAGAAAAAGAAGGCATGCTACCATTTTTAGACCTAAAAATCATCAGAGAACAAAAGAACCTAACCTTTGGCATATACAGGAAGCCAACACACTCTACTAATTACATAAAAAATAAGAGTTTCAATCCAACCACACACAAACATGCAGTACTAAACAGCCTAACACATAGACTGGTATATACCCCCTTAAATAAAAAAGAATACCAGTTAGAATACCAGCATATAGTAGACACAGCAATACATAATGGGTACAACAAAGCAACTATTGACAAAAAAATTGCAAAATTCAAACGACAGATGCACATCAGAAACACAACTAATCTCAGCCAGCAAGATAAAGAACTAAAGTTCAAGAAATTCACATACCACCCAAGAACATTTCACAAATTTAAGAAGATTTTCATGAAACATAACATCAGCCTAGCTCCACAGAACAAATTTAACATAGAGAAATTACTTTGTAACAAGTTAAAAGACCCCATTCCACAAGACAAAAAAGCTGGAATCTATAAAATCAATTGTTCAGATTGCAATAAAGTATACATTGGTAAGACAAAAAGAAACTTAGAAACTAGGCTAAAGGAGCACATGAGATGTATTAAATACAAACAAATGGACAAATCTGCAGTTTCACACCATTTTTGGATCACTAACCACAACATCAAACCCAATATTACATTAGTCAAACCAGCCAAATTTGCAGCCGAATTAGATGCATGGGAGAAGATCACCATTCTAAAACACAACACACATCTAATGAATTTTGATTTGCCGCCACCAAATCCTCTCTGGAAGTACATTTCTCCGCCACAAGATGCCACCACAGGATCCAGTCCAAAAAACGGAAACACCAACAACACGGGCCAGTCGACGAGTTAACCTTCTGATGATGGGAACAACGGTTTCCCGAAACATGTTAAGTGAGTAAACTTAAGTGATGTTAGTGTTACAATTCCGACTCACCTTTAAATAAATACAAAGTTTGGTATTTATCTGAATTTCCCCTATGAATTATACCATTAAAACAAAAAAGACTTCCCATTTTATATTGGGCGTGAAAGACCGGTAATTTTGTTCGAGGCCTCTTTATCAAGTTTGAGGTTCTTTTACGTGCTGTAAATCTACGACACGGGGCCACCGGCTTTACTTCCCTTCCGAAGGAAGCCATGCTAAGGATTTTTTCGCCCAAAAAAGTGTATCGCCCTCCAGGATTTGAACCCGTGACCTCAGGAACTAGAGGCTAGCATGGTAACCACTACACCATGGAGGACAATGTAGTTGGCAAAGAAAATGTACCGAAGAAGATATACTATACTCAGACGAGTATTTGTTTGTTTGTGTTTGTTTATTTGGCCCCACTGTGAACAATGCTCAGGGGCATACAATTATAAAATATCAGCATAACTAATAATATACCCATCACCAAGAATAATCTCCCCCCCATCATGCATTATCTGAGAAGATAAAAATTTGTAAACCATCACCATTTCAAAAGTAAACTTCTCAACATGCATTACAATAAACGTAAATCACCATCACATGCAATCTGTCCTATGTATTGAATATTCACCTTTTGCATGACATATATTAAAAAATTCCTAGATAGTACATGGGGAGTGAGTGTACCAGAAAGGCTTTAAATCTTTTTAAGTTCCATTTATACCCCATCTAGGTTTTATGTTGATTAGGATTGCCTAATAGTTTTAGGTAGCATGGAATGTTGTTATAAATTGTTACCCCTTTTTGGAACAGTTTTAAGCTATTTGCTGGTCTATGCCTGTGGTCATGCACAGCGAGGTGTGTTGTGAAGTTACCAATTATCTGTAAGTTAGGTTGAGAGAGAATATATGTATTCACCAGTAAGAGTAAGAATTTTTTATGTTTTTAAATAAGGGCCTACAGGAATGATGGAAAGCAACACCACAAATAATGTACATGGCCTTTTCTTTTTAATATAAATACTTGCTTCCTGTGTGCCAAATTACCCCAGAAGAGTATTCCATATCACAACAGGGAGTGAAAGATAAAATATGCTGTTCTTGAGGCATTTTGGTTAAGGACATTTTTGAAGTTTGAGACAAAGCAAGCTGAGGTAGGTTTTGGTAGCGCGAGTTATCTGTTTCTCTAGCTGAGCTCTGCATCTGCTTGAAGCCCAAGAAATTTTGTGTCTGATACTTTATTTATGACGTAATTTTGTACTCAATTGCTAATTCATTCAGTTATTTATGCTTCATTTCAAATTGAATAAAGTTTGTTTTATTATAGCTTAATGAATATTTATTAGCTTCATGCCAAATGTTGAGTTGTTTGAACACCTTGTTGAGAGAATCTCTTAATTGCTGATGTGACTTTTCAGATATAAGTACACTAGTTTCATCTGCAAAAAGCACAGCTATTGAATCTTCACTAAGATAATATGGCAGGTCATTTATAAATATTAAAACTACAAAAGGGCCGAGTATAGAACCTTGTGAGACAGTTTCAGTAATAACACCTGGTTCAGAATCACAACCATTGATTCTGGCTTCCAGGGTTGATATGCAGAGAGAATTTGCAGGCAATCTCACAAGTGTTATACATACATAAGATGGATGTACGTTACCTGTCTGGAAATAGTGTTGCCATGTTGGTAGCAATGATGGCACCCCAGTCCCCGCCTTGGACGTAGAACCTAGTGAAGCCCAGTCGCTGCATCAGGTTCTTCAACACAACGGCCATCTGTGCAGCACCTAAGCCAGGTTTCGATGCAGCCTCGGAAAAGCCATACCCTGGTAATGAAGGGGCGATAATCTCAAACACAAAGTCTGCATCTTTTTGAGGCTTTGTCAGCAGGGGAATCATGTCGTAGAACTCTCTCACCGATCCTGGCCAGCCGTGAAGCAACAGCAACGGCACAACTCGTGTGGTCTTTGGTACGTCCTTTGGTTTTGCGTGAATGAAATGGATGTTGAGACCATCCACATAGGTCTTGTACTGAGGAAGGCTGTTGAGGAAGGTTTCTCTTTGTCGCCAGTTGTACTGGGTCTTCCAGAATTGTACCACTTCCTTCAGGTAGTCTGTGTTGAAGCCGTACTCAAAACTGATGCCCTCTAGTGGTGCAGTAAAGGGCTTTGCCATCTCTAGACGTCTGTGCAGGTCCACCAACACCTGCAGCACATTTCTGTGTTAATTCAAGCTTTCCTGGCAATATGACAACTCCAGATTCTCTCGAGCTTCCAGCAGGATGAAGCCCAAGAGAATCTGGAGTCCATGTTAGACTTCGCTTTGTATCTCTTAACTGGCACATCTCATTGGCTGGTGTCATACAATAGGTTGTTGTATGATACAAACTAGTTCTTTATTTAACATGACCATTTATCTATATTAATATTATAAAGAGAGAAAATATGTGCATGTGTGTAGGGTCATTTCAACAACCACTCAATCGATTTTCTAATTTCTTCTCCATTGAAAAGCCCAAGTCTTTCCAACAGAACACAAGCTATAAAATACCATCTCTAGTCTGATTTTTAAAAGAAGTTACCTATCAGCTGTCACTTTGTCCACATGGAGATGTGCAATGCTGCCAAGTATAGCAGCATCCCCCCCTTATCCCTCCGAGTTCCCAGTACTATAGACAAGTGTATGGATATGCATGTAGTTTGTTATCAATAATTAGGAAGGAGGATCCTTCTGTTTAAACTGTGTCTCAGGATGACAAAAAACACAAGCATCTAGATATCACCTGACCTTACATCGATTACACGGGGCTTGTTTGTCATTCATTGGTGTGCATTAGCCAATCAGGAGAAAGGGAACATTGAATGTGGCAAGTTAATAATAATAATAATAATAATAATAATAATAATAATAATAATAATAATCTTTATTGTACTAAGCCATGTACAAGTAATATGACCGGCATTCAGCCCAGTCATATTCATATTACAATACTTCCTTTACTTCCCATTTCCTTAATCCTATTTAACCATATTTGCTGATCTGTTCACTGACCAAATACATTTGTTTTTAACTTTACTCAAGTATTGCCCTATACTCTTACTATCTTTTTGAATCACTTCAATTATAGCAATATTTCTATCTACCTTAAGCCATTTCTTTTTAATAAACTCTTTTCTCCAAATTTCTGTACCTTTGCACTTAAATATTATATGTTCAACATCATTTCCACCACATATTTTATGTATACCCTTCCTTAAACCTCTTAGCCTTGATACTCCTGTTCTTACCCATGCAACGCTTTCTCGCTCGTCCTTACTTGCATTATCTACATATTTTTCTCTTCCCCATGTTTTTTTTATAGGTATGTAAAAAACTAAGGATCTCTTTTCGACTATCATGCTAAATGTGTTTTGTATTTCTGTATCATCTAATCTCTTTTTTACCACTTTCCAAAAATTATTCACATTATTTTCCTTACTTCTCCATATCTCTCCTAACTCGTTGCTCTCCAAATTGTACCTCACACTATTTATACATCCGCTATTCCCTAAATTTGTTTCTTGGAATTCTAAGCATTGTCTTAACACATTTCCTTTATCCATATTTAAGATCCTAAACCAATATTTCAATGCTCTTTCCATTATCTTTCCCTTGCTTGCCACCCTACCCATTTCTATTTGAGCTATCTGTCTTGCAACTGTGTTTGGTAGCCCTAGCATTTCTCTACAAAACATCCTATGCACACCATCTATATTTTCCCATCCTCCATCTAATCCCCATATTTCAATACCGTACATCATTTTTACCTCTACCATCAAACTGCATATTTTCTCCATCCATTTAATATTAATGCCAGGTGCTCTACACAGGGTGTATCTTCTTTGGTGTCATATATTTGGGGGACGAGTTCCTCACATCAAAACAGTAAAAAAGTTCATATGTACATGGGTCTGAAAATCAACCGTTTTGTTGTTATAGGTCAAAGAAGATGTATTCCATGAGTGAATAGATGGATATGCACTACACGTATGGCCGTGCAGACAGCATTGCAGCACAAGCACGTGAACTTTATGCAGAAAAGTACCCTGACGGGCAGTTACCATGTGCAAGAACATTCGCATGAATTCACCAACACTTGAGACAGAATGGCGCATTTGAGAGGAATACTAGGGATGTTGGGAGACCAAGAGCGGTACGAGGCATTGAGCTGCTTGAAGAACGAGTTCTTCGTGCTGTGGATGCAGACCCATCACAAAACACAAGACGTATGGGTGTAAGGGAAAGAGTTAGTCATATGACTATCTGGAGAATTCTGTATGAAAATCTTCTGTACCCGTATCACCTTCAATGAGTGCAAGGATTAAATGAGGTGGACTTTGAGCCAAGAACTTTGTTTCTGTCAACGCATGTTACAGCAGTGCGCTGTGTTCATCAATTTCCCAGCCTGTATCTTATTCACGGATGAGGCTGGTTTTACTCACGACGGCATCTTCACTCATAACTGGGCATTTGAAAATCCAATGAAGTACGACAGGACAACCATCAACAGAGGCTCTCTCTCAACATTTGGGGTTGAATCATTCATGATCACCTACTTCTTCCCTCCGCGTCTGAATGGACAAATCTATCTCCAGTTTCTCAGAAATGAGTTGCATCACTTAACT
Organism: Deroplatys truncata; assembly: GCA_030765065.1. NCBI lineage: Eukaryota > Metazoa > Arthropoda > Insecta > Mantodea > Mantidae > Deroplatys > Deroplatys truncata. Next base: position 16,198,216 of record CM060981.1, read on the forward strand.
GATAATGTGCCTCTGGACACCATGCAATGAATGTGGTTTTTACATGATGGTGCTCCAGCTCATTTCAGTATGATAGTTCATAAGTTCTTGAATGATCGATTTCCACAAAGATGGATTGGTCGAGGGGGACCCATTGCATGGCCTGCTCAATCACCCGATTTGAATGCAATAGATTTCTTCGTCTGGGGACATTTGAAGTCCTTGGTTTATGCGACTCCTGTACCTGATGTTGACATTTTGGGAGGATGTATCCAAACTAGATTTGACCAAATACAAAACACAGCAGGAATTGTCAACAGAGTACGCCAGAGCATGGAACGCAGGCTTACTGCATGCATCGAAGCAAGAGTAGCCACTTCAAGCAAATTTTTGTAAATTTTGATTTTGTGTTGTAACTCTGAAATAAATGATTTTCAGACACATGTTCATATGAACTATTTTTTTTTACTGTTTTGATGTCAGGAACACGTCTCCCAAATATATGACACCAGTAAAGATACACCCTGTAAATGCACCTTCTAGTTGCTGACATAGCCCCTTTACCTTTAGCCAGTACAAACTTTTGTTTCTCCCATTTACCTCCTCCATCCATTTTTACTCCTAAATAAATACAGTCTCGTAGTACCCTATAATCTTTGCTTTCTCCCTTCCATTTATCTATTTACTTAATTTTCCTCCCTTTTTAAATACCACAAATTGTGGACAAGTTTATAATAAACAGGGTTTAATGCTTTTACCAAGATGTACATCTGTTTGAGCTAATACTTGCTAGAGATGTGACTAAAAGTTATTTTTGGGTAACAATTGCCAGTAACGATTCAGTTTTATGTTATTACATTTGTAGTTAGCTTACATTAATGGTTACCAGTACAGATGAACTAAGCTATAGGGATCATATGATGCATACATAAAAAAGGAATTATAGAAAAACCGAGTTGCAATTAAACACTTAACATCACTTACGTGTTTTTCGTCTTGACCTGTTTCAAGAGCTATTGCTCTCATCATCGGAAGTGGCCAACTGGTTCCTTGTGGTGTTGTTCGGTGTGTATTTATGTGTGGTGAGTGATGAATTTCCACAGTGGAATTGGTAGTGGCAATTCAAAATTCATTACATAGTGTCTATGTTTTGTGATTAATAACTTTTCCCAAGAATCCAACTCTGTTGCATATTTTGTAGGTTTTAGGAGTGTTATGTTTGGTCATCCAAAAGTTGTGTGCAAATCTGTTTGTATTTGAGGTGTCTCATATGCTCTTTTAATCTGGTCTCTAAATTTCTTTTTGTTTTAGCTATGTAGATTTGGTCACATTCTGGGCAATCAATTCCTCTTTTTTGTTCTGAGGTATTTGATCCTTTGATTTGTTGCAGTGTAATTTCTCTGAACTGAATTTGTTTTGTGGAGCTAGACAGATAATGTGCTTTTTGAAGATGTGAAATTTGTAGAAAGTTCTTGGGAGGAATGCGAACTTTTTGAAAATCATTTTGATTTTTATTGGATGAGCTTTGTGGTGTCTGTTTCTTGAAATGTGCTATTTTTTGTCAATGGTTTGTTTGGTAAAACCATTGTTTATAGCTATGTTAACTATGTTTGCATTCTGTTACTGGTGTGTAAACCAATCTGTGTGTCAAAACTGTTTAGGACTGCATGTTTGTGTGGCCAGGGTTGAAACTATTGTTTTTTTATATAGCTTTCAGAATGTGTAGGCTTCCTGTAGACACCAAAGTTGATCTTGTTCTGGTTTATAATTACTTTTACATCTAGGAATGGTAAAGTGTCTTCATTTTCAGTTTCCATAGTGAATTGTATAGCTTTGTTCTGTAAATTGAGTAATTTGAGAGCATCCTGAATGAGCTTGCTGGATACTATTGCAAATATATCATGGACATATCTATGCCAAATTTGTAAATGTGTGGAAAGGACGTAGTTGTGTGTTTCTGTATTACTCATGAAAAAGTCAGCAAGGAAGGTTGCCCATGGCTAAACCAGAAGTGTGCTGATAGTATCTATTGTTGAAAATGAAACTGTTCTGATTGATGCAAAGCTCTACGTGATTCAAAAGGTCATTTATTTCCTCTTGTGTTATGTTGTTTTGGGTAAGCCATTTTTTTCAGTTGGTGCTGTAGTTCGTGTATTGGGATATTTAGGAAAAGGTGAGGCAGTATTTTTAACACTTAAATGATATCAGTCTAATTAATAACAGCCCGCCTTAAAGCAATATGTGTATGTAATAATATATAAAGTGTATGTTACAGTCATTGTATTATGTTTATATCATTATGTACATGTATAATAATGTTATGTGAATGTATTATGTAGTTTAACAATGTAGGAGCTGTGAGAATAGAAGCAAGCTGCTTACCGTAGTAAACAGAATTACAAAGTAGAAGCCGTTAAGTTACTAATAATGAGGTAACCTTGAGACAACAATAAATTAGAAAGTTTCATAAAGGCTACTAATTGTTCTTAGAACAATAATAATGTAATATTTAAAACAGTTTATAAATAGCCAATCAAAAACTAGAAAAAGCTTAAGTTAAATAAAAGTATTCTATTGGAGTAGGCTTAGCCAATCAGAGACTTGAAATAGAGGAAATTTACAAATTCAGGCAGTAGACGCTATAAGATTGCGTACCTGAGCAGTTCGGTACGTGTTCAGTGTGAGACATAAAAATTCATTGTGGTGAGAATAATATAAAATTTACATGTTTAAAAGTGCAAATAACAATAATCTCGCAATTCTACAGTGGGATATATCAGTGAAGTGTTATTTAAACGTGTGAAGGATTAATAAACAAAGTACAATACAATTATAATTTGTGTAAGCCTTGTTCTTTAGCCGTACCAACCCTGCTAAGAGATACGTGTTCTGAAAAATTACTACTGACGCAACTGTGGCATAAATAAATAAATAAATAAACATTAAAATAAAAAGTTGGTTCTTAAACGTGGGGCGAAGGCCACCGGAAAAGTAAACGTGGGGCGAAGGCCACCGGAAACTTTGTACCGTATGTGGGGCTAACACTCCAGTAAACATATCTCACGCAATACGTGGGGCAACCACAACAATTAAACCCCTTCAAACATACGTGAGGCTTCAACCACTTCAAAGGGCAGTGATGTCAAATGACACTAGTTTATCTTCCGGCTTTAGTTTTATATGTTCTATTTGCCTAATTAAGTGTTGAGAGTTCCTGATGTTATTTCAACTCCAACTCAATTTTTCTATAATTTCAAATTATCAACATGACTGAAATTAAACATATAACAACTTAAATATTCTTGTGGGACATTAGATGTTGCTAGAGAAGAGAAACATTAACACCCAAACACAAAAGCTGCAGATAATCTCAGTTGGTTACATATATTTAGCAAAGTGAACAATTAGTGGGCATTTTTTTCACCAGATGTCACACATATTAGATTGACAATGCCACTGTTGCAGAGGAGATTCACATTGCGTTGAGGTAACTAGTTCCCGATAAGTGAAACCAAAGCATATGCCGTGAATGATGTCACCCAGACTTGGTAACCATCTCCATTACTTTGGTAACAGTTATTGGGTAACTAGTTTGTGTTCCTTACTTTTGTAACTGTTACATTAAAGCAACCATTATGTTATTTTCTGCCCTCCCTAATACTTACCTCTTCTGAAATGTTTACTTTAAACTCCCTGATGGATTCGTCAACCTTGCGGGGTTGACCAGGACCCCACCATTTGGTGTCTAGCTTAGGAAGGGGTGGGATCTGGCTCAGCGTATGGTACAGGTAGCCAAACACAACAGCTGTTGACAGAACTCCCAGCAGGACTAACTTCCTCAGCAGACCCATCCTGTAAGACGCCTTGCATAAGCTTACACTCCTTTTTATATATACACAGTGTGAACAAATTGCTATCAGATATTTGTGTGACAACCTCCTCAATATAAAAAAATCTGACTGTTACACTCACATGACTTTCTCTACTCTTGTACAAACTATTTTTATAAACGCTTATTCTCCATATGCTTCATGTTAATCGAGATGTTAATCTTATTGCTAATTTTCTTGTAGATGCAAGGGGAATTGCTAGGCTTTAAGCGATAGTCAAATGTTTTAAGAGCTGGTTGCTATGTGGTTCTCTTTTCATTACCAGGACAAAAAAAAATAAAATGAATAATGAATTCCCATTTGAGAAAAAGTATAAGTATTGGAAAATTTAAGGGAATAACAAGCAATATCTCTAAAATGGTTCACTCAACAAAAAAAATGTATATGACATAAATTGTGTATTTTAATGCGATCTACATTTTTTGTGTAGTAAAATTTGTCTATTTCCTATGGTTTACGAATTATACAAAAGTCGTTCACAATGAAGAATACTTTTGGAGACATTCCCAGAAAATTCAAGATATACATTTTATTTTTCATGAAATTATCTTAAATATATGAGATTTTAATCAAAATCGTTAGAGCCATTTTTGAGAAAATTAAAATTTTCGAAAGATGTTCCATGTAAAGGGTAATCTGGGGTGGGGGGATTTTCTTGAAAACCTTCGTGTCACATCTCTGGAAGATACTGAACCTAAATACCAAGTTTGGTGTTTATCCGACTGTTCGTTTCTGAGTTATGCTGTTCATAGACACACACACAGACAGACCTCTTTCCAAAAATTCTTTTTCTGGATTCAGGGGGCCTCAAAACATATATTTCTGGTGAAACCTCGGTATCGAATTTTTGGGTGGAATACAATACTTCCCCTACTTACTGACGTAGTAGAGAAAGTAAAAAGCTGATGTTTACATTCACATGACCGTCTCTATTTGCTCTTCTATATACTATTGTTATAAAAGCTTATTCTTCTAACTACTTCATGTAGAAATGGTGTTATTGCATATTTCCTTAAATTAAATTAAATTGAATTTTATTTATGGACTCTGTTTTAACTACTAGAGTTCTTAGCATCCCATTCTATATTGGGTGTGAAAGATCGGTAATTTTGCTCAGAGGCCTCTTTGTCAGGCTTGAGGTTCTTTTACATGCCCTAAATCTACGACACGGGACCACCGGCTTTACTTCCCTTCTGAAGGAAGCCATGCTAAGGATTTTTACACCCGAAAAGAATGCATCACCTTCCGCTGGTTTGAACCTCTGAACAAGCGTATTTTGTTATAGGTATACAATTGGATTAGGGGAATACAGTAAGCTGTAAGCATTGGCTTTGAAATTCAATGCTCTTTGCATTACCATGAGGAAAAAAAAACGATAATGACTTTCTATTTGAGAAAAGTATAACTGTTTGAAAATTCAAACCAGTAACAAGGAATATCTCAGAAATGGTTAACTCCACGAAACAAAGAAAACAAAACAAAACAAAATCTGCATAAATTGTGTGCGTTAACGAGATATACATATCTCTCTCTCTCTCTCTCTCTCTCTCTCTCTCTCTCTCTCTCTCTCTCTCTCTCTCAGGTTTATCAGTTATACAAAAGTCATCCAAAGTGAAGAGGTCCTCACAGGATATTCAACAATGTATTGTGAAGCAATGGCTATGACTCAAGATTATTGGGAGGTCGTACTAAACACCAGGCTCGCTTTTGGCAGATAAGTAGAACCTTCTTCTCTCCCCTCCTCCACAAAGTGTGTCGAAATAGTTGTAGAATGTTCAAGAACTGCATGTAAACATTCCACTGACTATGTAAGTGGGTGTTCACTGGGCGAGCGAGTTGTTGGGCAAGTTTCCCATGTGACATCAAGAGCGATTCTCAGAACAAGTTGGTGGTGTGCTACTCGGAGTGGAGGTCTTGTGTTTGACTCCTGAGTGAAGTGACATTTGTGAAACTAACAGGGAGAGAGTGACAGTTGAAAAACTGGACAAAATCACAATATGTAAACCTCTTAAGCTAATGGTATTTTAATCAAAATTGTTAGAGCCACTTTTCTGAAAATGAAAAATAACAAAAAATTTAGCACATAATGGATAGTTTGGGGTGAGGACTTTTCTGAAAAATCTTTGCATCACATCCTTGGAAGATACTCAAGTACCAAAGGCTTCAAAATGTGGATTTCTGGTGAAATCTTGTGACCTGTCAAATTTTTGGGTGGTATGCAATACTTACTATAAGTAGTAGAGAAAGTAAAAATTAATTTGAATTCAGGTGCAAAAGTCATTCATTAGGGAGTTATTAAAGCATTGGTAATTCATGTGTGTTCAACTCAAAAACAAAGTCAGTTAAACACCAAATTTGATATTTAAGTTCAGCATCTTCCAAGCATTTTTCAAGAAACTACCATTTACAAAGATACATTTTCCTTATTTTTTATTTTCCAAAAAATGGCTCCAACGATTTTTACTAAAATGCTGTATGCCTAAGATATTTACATTGCAAATAAAATGTATGTTTCCAGTTTTCTAGGAATAGCCTCCTTCTCATTGAAGTTTGTATAATTGGTAAACCTTAGATAGACAACCCAAAAAATCTGGATACTGAAACACACAATTTATGTTAATTTTTTTGTGCTGTTAATCCTTTCCAAGATAGGTATATCTGTTGTTAATTTGAATTCTCAAACACTTTTATCATATAATTTTTGAAGTGCTAAGTCACTATTCAGTTGTTTGTGATGTCACACAAAAAGTATGCAATTTCAAAGCCAACATATTGTGATCCACTTTTTAAATACTTAACTGTCACTTCTGTCTCCTTTATCCCTCTTGGACCTTTAACAAAATCCTTTATAAGAAGACTGGGTGACTAGAGAAAGTCATGTGAATATAACTCATCAGATTTTGTTTTGTTTTGCATTGATCTGCTTGAAGGACAAATGTAGCTTTGTTGTAATAGTGTGTGCAATTATGATAGTCATACCTGGGACATTTAAAATTCATTCATTCATTATCTGTTTACCCTCCTCTTATGTAGGACTTACACCCCCCAGGACTTACAAGCAGGTGCCTGGGGTCAGAGGCCCGTCGAGGAGCAGACACTCATGGATCAGACAGAGCATCCAGAATGGGTGATCAGCCCGATGCCTGGTATGAGATGAAGGAAGTAGATGAAACGAAATGTTAGTGAAATGGATGAAAGGAAAGGTGATGATGGAGCAGTTGGTGGAATGAATGGCGGGGGAAACCGGAGAACCCGGAGAAAACCCACCCAGACGCCACTTCGTCCACCACAAATCCCACATGCAGGTCCCTGGGATTGAACCCAGGTCGCCTCGGTGGGAGGCGAGCAGTCTAACCACTCGGCCACGGCGCCGCCCCGACATTTAAAAACCCTAATGAAATATCACAGGGACAAATACAGTGTGATCTTTTAGTCCCTCCACAGTACAGCAAGTACTGCCAAAACTGTTGGTAGCAAGCTATAACAAGTGTTCTGTATATCTGTGTCCTTTATTAGGCACTACTGTTTAGTCCCTGTCAAGGACAAATGGTCACATCCCTACTGTAACAAGGGTTGTGAGTGTGCAAGTGTGATTTTGTTTAAGTTGAAAATGTTTTCAATTGAACAATGCACATTTTTAGGGAAGGTGGTAAACCTACAGAAATTGTGAAACAAAAATTTACAGAATATCTTTCAAATTCGAGATTACCGTTTCAGGATACTGTCTATGGTTTAATAAATAAATTTCATGCAGCTGGTTTCATTCGTGACACTGCAAGAAGTGTCAGACCCTGATTTTTTCTTTTGGGGTGTTGCAAAATCAGCAGTGCTTTAAGATAAATCCAAAAGCAACAAATGGACTGAAATTGGCAATAATTCAGTGACAATAGAAACACCAATAATAGAATTAAATGCGTGAATTTGTGCCATCAACAAAATGCGGAACATTTTCAACATCTTCTGTGAACGGCTAAGTTAGTTATCACTTATTTATTTGTTTTCTCTTTCTACTGCTTTCTCCAAATTCATTCCAACCAGTCCACCATTGTAGCATCATAAATGTCAGGGTTACCACCACATTCCCATATCTTGCTTATTCCACTACTGTGGATCACACTATATACAGAGGTTCAGTCTAAGTTTGCCGTGTAATCGTTAAGTGATCATTTTCTTGCTGGCAACTGTTCTTTCACACTAGTCGTGTGCAGGCCGGGCCAGCTCTAAGGGGGGTCAAGCCATGCCACTGCCAGGTTGGTGGGTTTTAGGGGCAGCAAAATCTTAAAACCGAAAACAAGATATTTAAAAATAGGACGGAATTATAAATCAAGTAAATGATGTATATTATTAACATTATCATTGTTTAAATTATGGAGATTGTTTTTCACAAAAGGGGTGACAGATTTGGTCACTTTGAATGTAAACCTCATTGATGATTAACGCCAGAACATCCGATGCGAGCCAAGTGTTCAACAATAAGCTCACATTTATAAACAGGAGTGTTTCCAGCCATTATAGTATTACCCCTTTCTCCTGGGGGGGGGATATAGTAGTCTCTTGTACGTTGCAATTCACAGGATGTCCTCTGTTGTATGTCCTATACTCCATAATAAAATATGATCATTAACCATGTAGCCAAATGTCAAGTGTATCTTCATTTTGTGCATGTTTTTAATCCTTTATTCTCCTGAAATATTGAACATTTTGATTTGTTTTGTGACTTGGAGTGCTTTTATCTTTGCTCAGAACAATCTTGTTCTTTCATCATGTATATCGTCTTGAATTTTATTTATTGACTAGCCATGCAAATATACACATTATGTGAGAATAGTAGTCATAGAGGACTGACATTACAAATAAAAATTACGTTATGTCTCAAACTGTGAGGGGGTGGCACTTGGAATCATCACACGGGGCAACAAAGCTCCTGGAGCCAGTCCTGGTGTAGGCAATGACATGGAAAGTTGAATGGCTCTTGGTTTGGTTTGTGTTTCTTCCCTCAACATCAGACTGAATACACTTACCTACAGTTTCTCGCACCTCTGTACGTCATCTTAAGAACGTGGTTCATGCACGATGGCGCTCCAGCTCACGATTGCTAACAAACCATAAGTTTGGATCATTTTATGCATATACAGGATATTCCAGAATGGAGCCAAGAAAAGCAGGAATCCTGAAAAACTATTTTTATACAGAGAACCTAGGACTATTTTCCCCAATTTTCCAAGTTATCATGCATTTTCGAAATTGGGCGTCGATGCTGATAAATCATTAGCTTTGCAAATACTAAGTCCAACTCAAAATGTCGTAAAAACGTGGCATTAACAGACAGTAAACAGGAAATTCATATAAATAGCCCTGTTTTTTTTTGTTTTTTTTGTAAAACTGTTCTGCGAGGTTATGCACGCCACTGATAACGCTCAGTTAATTTCACATAGAGGAAGAGTAGGCGAACAGTGAAAAGAATGCGTTACATTTACATGACTTTCTCTAACCACTATCTTTATTTTTACATAACGTTTACAATCTATTCTTGCAACAGGTTATTCTGTTATCTAATACATGTTAACTGACAAAAATGTTTGCGTAAATAGTTTGATTAGATATTTCGTTACGGCTACAAAGAGAATAGTGATAGCCAAATGCTGGCTTGAACCATGGCATCGCAAGTAGGGCAGTACTTCAGAAAAGTGGAAAGTATTGAAAACTTAAAACCCATAATAACGAATATCTTGCAAACCGTTGATGCCACAAGAAAAGTTATTTGAAATACATTGTGTTTCAAAGATATCTACATTTTTTGTGCAGTACGTTTTTGCCTATCTCTTGTGATTTACCAGTTATACAAAATTCCTTTCGAATAAAGGACTTTATAGGCTCTTCCCAGATATTTCAAGATATACATTTTATTTCTCTGTAAATATTTGAAACATATGTTATTTTAATCAAAGCTGTTAGTCATTTTTTTAAATAATATTTTCCCCCTCCATTTCTATGGCGCATTTAACATCTAAGGTCATATGGGCGACTTTGCCTTTGTGCTTTGTTTACGTCGAGTTTTCTTTATAAAAATTTAATACACACTTCCAGACTCCAGCCGGAAATCAAACCCGGGACCTCGATTTGGAAGCTAAAGCTGTAACCACCACCACAGAGGCAGTCAAAATGAGCTTTAAATTGTCCGTGTCCACGTTTGAAACATGCTGAACTAAATAGAAAGTTTAATATTTCGTGTTTTAATTATGCTGTTCACAGACACACGGAGCAGGGAGCCTCCGGTGAAATGTTTAATTCCTCTGCCTACCACAGTGGTAGGGAAAGTAATAAATACAAGTAAACAACTTGCATAAGTGTGCAGTTGTAAAGGTGAGTAAAACGCGTATAAGGGGGCGGAGTACACTAATTCAGCCCTACGTCTTAGCAAAAGTATTTTTATAAAATCACTGATGACATGACCTCCACAGTTGAGTTTGCGGGGCGTGGTCTCCTCAGGATTATTGTTCGTTTTATTGAAATACCGACACATTTCAGTACTGTATATTAATATCTACGTATAGCAGAACATTAAACAACAAAGTGACTGTTGCTATGGGAACCTTACCTTTTGCCGGTGACTGTACGATGCGTTCTCTTGCGTGAAGTTCCCCGCAATGATAAACCGGCGACCAACGCTCCAGTCCAGAGCCTCTTGCCTTGACCTTGGGATACGCTGCGTCACTATACACACATTTATTATGTAAGAGCCGATAGATTAGCCGATATGTCACCAATGCGGCGTTTTTGTCCAGACATTACACTCGCAGTGAATAGACAATTTATATATTGTACTTTGCATCCAGCACGATGATGAGTTAGGTACCAATCGTTTAACTCTTCAAAGGTTTGGTGGGGGAGGGGGGAGCAGTGGCGGCTGAAAATAAATATACTTACTGTCACCTCACTTATGGTAATGTATACGAGGTTCGTCAACGTCTAACTGTACGGTACAATTGAAAGGAAGGGCACATTGCTTCAAGAAATGTTCTAAAAATGCTTAGAATCTACGTTTGTACGAAAATGTATATACATCTTTTTTACTTTCTCTAGTATGTCTTGTCAGTGGCGGCTGGTGGCTTAAAACTCTTCACACAAAAGACATGCAACTTACCTGTTTCTTGAATAGTTGGCTCTCCTATACTTTCGGTTGGCGCACTCACTTTACCACGAGCTTACCAAGCGGGATGGCTCAGGCAGTAATGTCCGCCTGTGGCCCGCATTCGGGAAGTCGTGAGTGAGTTTCCCGAGGTTCCTTACATCCCTCGAATTTCCTGTCCCTACATTTCACTTGACCTTTCATCTTAACTTGGTCTGCTTCAGGGTTGAAGAGGTCTGTGGGGTCTTTGCGTTGCATTGCAGGGGAAAAGCATGCCCTGAAATGGGGCGGTCTCCGAGCCCCGGATCCTCTAGGGGATGTACAAGCCTGCAGGGGGAGCGGAGCTGATTGCCCTCTGTTTCCTCTCACCTCACCCCTTTCTCTTAGGGCCTTCAGGCACAAAAGATTTTGTAGGTCGAGGTGCTAAATCCCCTCCTCTCGCAGTTAGTTCTAGTTCTTTTAAAATGTCTGATGTAACACTTTGCAGCGTTCCTTTCCACTTTATCTGCCGATACATCAGGGCGACTGCTGCACGTTTAGACACCTGGCGGATTTGTTGGTTATTTTTCCTTTGACTGCTGTTAAAGGAAATTATATGAGACATTCCATGTGAAATCGAGCGGCAAAAAACCTCACATTTTTATTTCCATTGTAATTTGTGCTATTAATAAGGGGTGCTAAGGAAAACGTATGTATCAAATATTAGCATCTAAAACCCAACGGTGGTCACGTTATTGAACGATAAATGTATCGTATTACTTCATTTTGTCGCACTCGAAGTGCGCATAGTTCCGGAACCCTTTATTTCAGAATATTGTACCAAATCACATTTTGTAGATAAAAGTCCGCATTTCATTACAGCATACACTAATTAGTTTTATAATATTCACAAAAATCTATATACAGTTTTTACTTATTTTAAAGGTCTTCGGAATTTTATAAAACTAAAATATTAGCTTGGGAATAATCCATAGTGTCATTAAGAGAAGCCGGCAATGTTGGTAAAGTGGTTATCTTAAGGTGTTCGTAGTTATAAACAAAAAGCGAATAAACGCAGCGATTTACGTGGTTCTTGCACGATGATCACCAAGTCCTCTGCAGCAGGACAACGCGTGTGATTCAGCAACCTGGCACTTCGTCTTTATTTGCCTTTGCTTCAGTCTTTCAGGTTAATAGAAGTGTTTTAAGTTAAGCCCAGGTGATATGTTCTTGTGAGTCCTTCATCAAGGTAGGAAAGTTTAAAGCCTAAAGAAGCCTTTATCAAGTTAAGGTATCTCGTAAGAGAGCACTGTAATATGCAGATACTGCGTTCTCGTTGTTTAATCTTAAACACAGCAAGTTCAAAACAAACATGTGAGAGCGACCATGAGCGCGTAAAGTAATTTACTTCTTTAATTATTTTAGACGAAACCTTATCAGTAACCATTACAGTAAAATATGTGTTTGGTTGTGTTTAAATTACGGAATCTTTCCATATGTAGTAAAATTATTTTTCTTAATCCGAAACCACCTACACTTGAAAAACGCTAATTTTTTTTAAAATAAGAACATGTTTACTTATCAGTATGAAATTAAAGTTTAGGGAATCAAAATAAAGGTCAAATTAAATAATTAGATTTAAAGGTTTCAGAGTTATAACAGTTTGAAATTGGTAATTTTAGGAAGATAGGATAATTTTTTTTACAATTTTACGTCATTGCCAGCACACTACGGCAGAAGTTAAGAGTGACTGTACCAGAAATAGGTAACGTGGCTGCTGTGTAAGCGCATGTGAACACCTAATTTTTAACATGTTGCGGATTTATTGTTATTTTTTCTTTGAGTGCTATTAAGCGTAACATAGATGCAGTAATTTAAAATCTACGGTGTCTAAATCTACCGCGCTACTCCTCTAAACTCGAGGTGTGGCAACAGTGTCACGAGCACGACTTGACTTGTGCACCATTTTTGGAACTTTTACGCATGCGCAATTGGTATGACGTAATTACCTTGTGGGTGAAGTTCATAGAGGTCGCACACTTGAACATGTGACTGGCTCTTACGTCAATATCACTAGACGATGGTACAAGTTTCATTCATGCGAGAGTGCAAGGGCGGCAAGTTGGGAATCCCCTTCACTTTCCAGTTTGGCATAAATCCCGCTAGATGGTAGCATACTGAACAGCGATCTGATGTGAATATATGTTATAGATATACGGATAGAAAAGCTTATATATATACCGGGTGAGTGTTCTCAGCCTGCGAATTGAGAAGTTATGTAGTCCCGACGTTGTACAGGCTATGCCGTAAACACTGTCCACTGCATCGCGTCGTTTTGGCGTGCAGTGACTTGCACTCGTAGCGCAACAGTGGGCGCGTTGTCCTTCAGTGGTGAAGGTCCCAGGTTCAAATGCTGCCACTTGAAGGTACTTTTTATGTTTAGTAAATTGAACGAGAACTGAGAGTTTGGCATGGAAGTGTCGTTTCACCTAATTAGTTTAATTACGTGAATTTCATTAAAACACAAATTGTTACTTGTTAGAATATGCTTTAATGAACATCAGAAATAAATGCGTATAACATTGTAATTATAATTTACAAACATAAGGCATCGTTTGTCGCGTTATCTTTTTTTACTTGGCGCCTGTTATTGTTTTACTACTTTGAATGTTGGGTTCTTTGTCCTCCGGCTAGCTATTATTACTCAGTCGAGCAAATATCTCTGAACAGGGCGTGTGAACGGTAAGGAGTTGTTACTAAAAGATAACACCGATAAAAGAATTTGTTTTTACACTTTTATTACCGTCACACTTAATTAATTTCACATCTTTAATCTTGATACACGCCTGACTGAAACTGTTATATTTCCGAATGTAATTACTATCGTAATACTTGTCGCGTACCTACTTCACATTTTGTAACTAACTTTACTACGCGAGAGATTCTGTAGAACTGCGCGATACTTGCTTTTTGCTCAAGAATTTATACTCCCTCACCCAGATATGCCTAAACATTATCATAGAGCTGCTATTGGTTACCAAATCGCGCCAACATTAGCGTCTATTTCGTCAGCCAATCATAATTACAAACACATATGCTGTAGGGAAGATATTCCCCCTCCCCATTTCTAAAGAAAGGCACGCTACCCTGACGTCATTTGTTTGTCTCTTCTAAGTGATAAGCAATTCACCCCCTCGCTTCATTGTTACCCGCTCCTATTGTCAGTTTCAGTGAGACCGTGTAAACTTATTTCCTAACAATGCTTATAGCTAACAAACATCTAAAATCATTGTCATACAATAATGTTAATTTACACTAAATCACTCTGGCATTCACAGTGCTGTGATATAAAATACTGCCTCACGTTACATAATATTTTACTATTTAAAGCTATTCTTTCATACAAAAGAAAGTCAATCAATTGTTCTGAGAGTTTACAAAATGCAGTACGTACATACAAACTGAATAACGTTTGCAAGCCCATATTATGATCGCTGTGAACCTCTCTGGTTCCCAAAGTAGTCCATTTAACAGTGACTATGACATGATGCCGGACCATCACACAGATAAACCTTTACAATTTACCCGTTTCCTCCACGTGGTTGAAATGCGTGTTTGAACTGGCCACCATGACGTAGGATGCAAGATCTCAGTCTAACCCGGTCTGGTGTTACGGCTAGCTAAGATGATGCGTTTCCTGAGATGTTGAGGGGTCCTGGCACACGATATCTGTAAGATAATCCCACAAGAAGAAGTATAATGGGTTAGATCTGGTGACCCCATTGGTCCATGCGTCCGATCCATCGTCGCTCAAGGTAGGTGGCATCGAGATAAGCCGTTACACGACGGGCCGAATGAGCCTGCGCGCATCATGTTGGTACCACATAGTCGGTTCTGCAACGGCACGTCATCCAGTAGAGTAGGCAGCTGGTGGTGTAGGAAGTGGATATAGCGATTCGCATGAGTTGGCCATCATAAAAATACGGGCTATTAGATGATCACCGAATATACCAGCCCAAACGTTGAAACTCCATCGGACTTGCAAGGCCGCCTCTCGCATCCAATGTGGGTTTACAGTGCTCCAGTAATGCAAGTTGTGGCGATTTACATGGTCTGTGTTGTGGAACCCTGCTTCGTCTGTAAATGATCAGTTTGTCGTATGATCCACCTAGCAACACCACTCTCCTGGCTGCAGTAGCTCCTGGTGTGGTTGAAGATGCTAATATTGAAATGCCTGTCAATGTCCCTCGTACTACAATGCGGATGCTGAATGACACAGTCCGTCACACGATCTGTCATTGCTTGGTCACAGACAGAGTGATCTCTTCGTGGATGTGGTGTCTTCTGCACTGTTCCTGATTCAGAGGGCGGTGTGCAACTCGCAAAAACATGTCATCTGCAGGAAGTGTTCTTTGCGTTCTGCTGTGCTTCCCCGTATACTAACAGCATGTCTATTCGAAAACATTGTTCCACAGTGAACACGAATGGCTGGAACTTCGTGTTTATAAGCAAATCCACTTTCTAATGCATTCGGGAAGAAATCATGGTTTGCTAGAACGTTCTTGAAACATGAACAGAAATGAATAAAAAAACTCATTTATTTGCAGGCGCGAGTTGAACTTCCGACCTTCCAGCATGTTAACCACTGCGCTACTACAGCACCACAGCAGCCTTAATCAGCGAGCTGGTGAATGCGGTGTCAGCACCTGCATTTCGCATCGTCTATAAAAGTAGGGTTGCCTAGTTACCAATCCTCAGGATGAAAAGACTCACGCGGTGTGTATGTTATACTACAGGGCGAGCCAAAAAAACTACGAACCGCCTGTGCGGTGTTTTTCCTGTCCGCGCCCTAGGCGCTCGTTGCCGTCTGTCGCTATCATAGAAAGGCGCGGATGAAACCATACAACATTTTTAAAACTACTTTTAAAGGCTTTACTTACCAACTTTATGAAAGGAAATGCTGAAACTGGCCACCGTCGTTGTCATACATTTTTGACACCTCTTTAGGAAACTATCCATCACTCGCCGTAGTTCACGTTGAGAAATTTCCTGGCGGATATTTTGTTTTAATTCGTCCAGGGTGTGTGGGTGTGTCTTGTACACTTTATGTTTTAAGTTACCCCAGGAATAGAAATCGCAGGGGGTTAGGTCGGGGACACAAATCTGTACTAATAATTCTGTCCTCAAACACACTTTCATAAAGTTGAAACAGCACTTTTCGTCGCAGCGGAAACGCACTCGCTCCTAACTCAACTGACTCCTCGCGACAACACTAGTTTATATAACAATGGAATCGACCACAGAACATTCTAGGACTATCTGGACACACACTTTGGAGGCGGGGGAAGAGAAAGTTGCAGAAAATTCTGGTTATCTGCAGATAGCACTTCTCGTGTTTGTGTCGAGCGAGAGCGCAACTTCTCTTTGTTTATCTCCGAGTGCTCGGCGCCTACCTCCCGATAACCTTGGCCATAGCCGCTGCGTCACAATATGTTTAAGCTATTTTCAGGACAAATGAATGTATATCTTGAATTTTCAGGGAATAGCCTGTAAGATGCTCTTCGTTGTGAATGACTTTTGTGTAACTGATAAACCGAAAGGGACAAAGTTTTACTGCACAAAAAAACGTCAGAGCACACAATTTATGTCAAGTACAATTTTTTTGTGGGTTAACCATTTCCGAGATATTCTTTGTAATTGGTTTGAGTTTTCAGCCATGTAATTTATGTTCATGCAAAGAGAACAAATTTCAAAGCCACCACATAGCAACGACTTTGAAAAGATTTGACTATCGCTTTATCCCACTATTGTATTCTCCTTATAGCTACAAAGAAATGTGTAATGGAGGTTTATTTGTGTTAACAAGATACTGCTACTGCCTCTGTGGCAACGTGATGTCCCGGGCGGCCGTCCACTCTGTCCATAGGTTTTCCCTGGTTGCAGTGGTGTATTTCCTCTCATTTCATTTCCGTTTCAAGTTGACTGTGGTTCGGTCGATGTCGGGCAGATGCCATAGAGGCCTCTGATTTGGAAATGTTTTCCCGGCCCCAGGAGGCGCCCCTCCTGTGGCCGGATGGTCAAGCCTGGAACTGTTAAGAGAACCCTCCACGTCTCTGTCTACTTGTGCCGGCTTCGCTCTGCAACCCGTGTGTCTCCTACAGTTCCCTCCTCATCCGCTCCTCCCGGGGGTGCACGCATCCCTCGAGGGTCGCAGTGCTAGGTGCCTCTGTGCCCAGGTGGTTAGCATGCTAACCTGCAAATCCAGAAAATCCTCAGTTCAAGTCTCGGCTGGGGGATGCGATTTTTTTTAGCCAGAATTATTCCCTAAACTCCTTAGAGTCTGGATGAAATAACCAAAAGTAATATGTACAACCCAAAGATTAACACCACTATAAGTGACTGAATATCATTCCTGATGACCAATTGTTCCAAAGACAAAGCCGCCCATGTGACCTTAATGGTGAGTAGAGAAAGTCATGTGAATGCAGCACATCACGTTTTGTAAGTGAGGTTTTTGTACTTACATAATAAGTTTATTCTTCTGTACTGAAACACTCGTCTTAAACCGAGTTAGTACAAGCTGTTGCGAGGATTCCCCGAGAAATTTCCTAAATCAGTTGCCCTTGATATGCTACATTAAAAAGACTCTGTTAGTGTAGAAGACATTCTAGCAAGAAATATAATATTATGGCAGAATTTGGCTACCGTAAATCGGTTATATTCTACAATGCTATAAAATATTCAAACTGTGAACGAATATCTGCCATTTAGTTTCAAGAAAGCAAAGAATCTATTTTCCATAGCATTGAGTCATTAAAGATGGGCTGAAGGAGCGGAGCCGGGGGATGAGAAAGACTTTCGTTTCCTGTCCGATCTGCAAAGGCCTGCGGACACATGGGCTATTTCAAACTGTACCTTTTCTATTCCTACCCTCCACTTTCCTTCCTTCCTCTCGCCCTCTCCAAAGTGCACACAAGCCTCGGCTCTGCGCACCGAGATAATCCTAGAGTCAAGTCAAATATTACTCAGCAAGTTTACGCCGTCGCCCGGAAAGAGGAAGGAACCTTCCTGTAACTGATATAGTTCGAATCGTCTAAAAAATCTGATGTGTTACTTTTACACGACTTTCTCTACCTTGTATCATTTATTAATGTGTATCACATTTTAACCTACGAAAGCTTATTTTTCGGTCTACTCCATTTTAATCGAGATAAACTTTTACAGAAACAGCTACATTACACATTTCGTTATAGACACAAAGAGAACAGCGATAGTCAAATGTTTAACAACTGGACGCTATATGCTGGCCTTAAAATTCCATACTGTTTCCATGACATTGCGACAAACAGCTAACGATCAACAAGAGTTGAAAATGGCAAGAGGTATTGAAAAATCCAAAACAATAGTAAGGATATCTTGGAAATGGCTGATGCTAAAGTTATTTGAAATAAATTGTGTGTTTTGAGTTCTACATTTTTGCTTTCTCTACTACGTATAGTAAGTAGGGGAAGTATTGTATTCCACCCAAAAATTCCATACCGAGATTTCACCAGAAATATATGTTTTGAGATCCCCTGAATTAAAAAAAAAATCATTTTTGGAAACATGTCCGTGTGTGTGTGAACAGCATAACTCAGAAACGAACAGTCGGATGGCAGCAGGATCCAACTCGCCCAGGAGAGGAGGAAGAAGAAGGAACATGTTTCAGTCACCTAACTGCTGATCATGAGGACGAATACCCTCAAAAACGTTCCAGTTTTAAAAACTTGTAAGTGACTCATTGCAAATTCAACACAAAGATAAATGCTTAGAGGAGGGGAAAGGTGACCCAACTAACAAGCAAGTTTCTTGTTTCAATTAAAAAGAATGCATGGACATGTTGCACCACCTCCAGGAGCAGAGATCCCTAACAATTCGACACCAACCAATACTACATAGCCCATAAGCAGAAGTATTCACCTTGCCATCAAACAGAAGGAAAGCCAGTATTGAAGTACTTGCAATGGCAGGTTGCCATTTACCTTGGTGGTCTATCTGGGAAACACATGTTGTCATACTAACTCAATGGTTACAGAAACCGCATGGAGAGCAGGAGAACCGTCTTTAAATCCTGGCTCTGGCATTCAATTTTTCAGTTGATGCTATACTAAAACCTTGCCAAGACCAAGTTACGGTCTCTAAAATGTTTAATTAATTTCAAATAATTTTATATATATATATAAAAATAAAATCAATTAAAAACTTCTCTATGGTTTGCGGTGGATAATCACCAAAATAAGGAAGTAAAAGTAATGATGATGGCTTGACTGTATTAATTTCTTCACTAAACCATACCAGACTTGTTACATTTGTTCAATAAAAAATTAATTTTGTGCACCAACTTCCCAAGGAATGAAGTCAAATGTAAAATGTCCCTTCATCACATATAGGTTTTTATAGTTCTCCATGGTGTAGTGCTTACCATGCTAGCCTCTAATTCCCAAGGTCACAGGTTCAAACCCAGTGGAGGGTGATGGATTTTTTCAGGTGCAAAATCCTTAGCATGGCTTCCTTCAGAAGGGAAGTAAAGCCGGTGGTCCTGTGTCATAGATTTACGGCACGTAAAAGAACCTCAAGCCTGATAAAGAGGCCTCTGAGCAAAATTGCCAGTCTTTCAGACCCAATATAGAATGTGACACTAAGAACTATAGCAGTTAAAGAGTGTCCATAAATAAAACTCAATTTAATTTTAATTTAACAGTCAAACACTAAATTCTGTGTTTACATTTAAAGCTTTTTCCTGCAATAAAATAATACAAAGTATGCAAGGGGTCATTCAGGAGTTAATATGGCTGCCTGTGACAGTACACACAACTAAACATGTTATGTACATGTATAAAAATGAACAAGAACCATCTACCATCACAATTTGTTCTGTGATTTTTACTTTCTCTATCACGTATATAGCAGGTAGAGAAGGTATTGCATTCCACACAAAAATACATGTTTTGAAGCTCCCCAAATTAAAAAAAAAGTTCCTTGTGTATGTATGTCTGTCTAACTGTGAACAGCATAAACGAAAAGTTATACAACCAAACTTAAATACCAAAACTTGGTATTTAGGTTCAGTAGTTATCTTCGAAAAATGCACATGAAGATTTTCAACAAAATCCCCCCACCCCAAACTATCCTTTGCATGAAACATTTTTTGAAATTTTTTATTTTCTAAAAAATGGCTAACGATTTTGATTAAAATACCATATATTTAATAAATACCATTATTAAAGATCTTTATAAGATCAATAAAATATATATTGAAGTCTTCTTCATTCGGAAGGAATTTTGTATAACTGGTAAACATTAAGTGATAGATGAAAACACCTCCATAAAAAAGTGTAGATCTCTTTAAAATACAGTTTATTACAAATAACCTTTTATGTGATATCAGCCATTTCCGAGATATCTGTTATCAGTGGTCCGAATTGCTCAATATTTGGCCATTCTGTTAAAGTTCTGTCGATTTTCAGCTGTTTCTCGCAATGCCATGGAAACAGTATGGAATTTTAAGGCCAGCATATAGCGTCCAGTTGTTAAACATTTGACTATCGCTGTTCTCTTTGTATCTATAACAAAATATGTAATGCAGCTGTTTCCGGAAAGGTTTATCTCGATTATAACGAAGTACATAGATAAACTTTTGTAATAATAATTTGTATACCCAGTAATAAGCGATATAGTGTAGAGAAAGTCATGTGAATGTAACACATCAGATTCCTGGGCCATGGTCTTAACAAAAAGTGAACATATGGTGACGGAGATGACAGAATGATCATGTGATGAGAATTGTTCTGATTGGCTACTTTCTTATGTTTGACACAGACATGAAAGCGGGAAACTTGTATGTTCAAATTATATGTTTATATGCATTGAGATAATGTCTAAGTCTCAATGAGAATACTCTTATTTTGTAAATATAATTATGTATTAAATTATAAAATCAATAAATCCAAAAGAAGAGAGTCTTAGTTGTCTGCATCCACTTCAAACAACGTAAACTAACATTTTTAAAGAAACTGAGATCACTGGAATCATGGGGAAGATGTAAAAGTGTAAGAAAATGGAGTTTTAAAATTTCATACTTTATTTGCACACAGCTGTGCAAGTCCATTTAAATGACAAAACCACAATCCAATCCTGATTCTACAACATAGGAGTACTTTGTTTTTTGTATAAAAATTTTGTATTTTTTAAAATTGTGTTGTAGATTCAGTATCAATCATTCTTTTAAGTTTCAGGTACAAAGAGAATCAACATTTTGTATGAAAAATAATTAATTGAGGACTGGAATTCTCAAAAGTTTACAAAATTGAGATATTTATTCAGATAGGTGCTTTAAGCCATGGCCATTCTCCTGTTCGTCATGTTTGAGTTGAATCTGATCGTGATTAGATGACATTAGTATTAACTCCAACAGTAATGGCCACATTGATAATGTCATTAATGAGATGCAATTAACATTGTTCAAGATTTATTAGTGCCAAATTATATAAATTTGATATACGCATTTTTGTGAAATTACTATCTGAAAAGTATGTTTTGATTTAAATATTAACTTATGTGCTTTTTATCTCTATGTTATTTACATATGCTTAATACGGCAAATAAGGAATACTCTAGTTTGACATGGTTCCTTGTACAAGGAACACACATTGTTTATAAGTAAAAAGTAATGTTTTATCACTGAATTGCAGTCCTCAATTGGAACACAAAACATAAAGAGTATTGTTAATCAAACATTCCAGCTGCATTTGTACTTAAACAGGGAAAACATTTTGAAACAGAACACTGCTACAAAACAACTTCAGTAATGTACGACAGTGGAGGTGCTTGGGCACAAATAAGAACCCAAGTGTATGAACAACTTGGCTGTGAAAAACGAGCCCCATGGATAAGCACATTCAGCAAACCTAGCATTACAAACATGTTATCTAACTTATGTCACTTCAACAGAAATGTGTAACGATAATTTACACTTAAAACCCTTATGGTAAGGCATGAGACTGGCTATATGCACAGCACACTGCACTACGGTGACCTTGGTATTTTTCCAATTCACAACTGGCATCAAGGTTATCTTTATCAGCTGTGCTTCAGTCGCTGCTTTGTGTTTGTGCTGTAAGAGAGTTGTTCATCTCAAAGGTGAAAGTTTAGACATCTGTGTGATTTGCTTAAGAGTGTTATTAGTCCACTGAAATCCGCACTTGAACTATGAATTTTTATGTACGATACATAGGTAAAAACCGAATCATGTAGACAATTTCCTGGTATTCTGTTCCACGTAGAGAAATTGTTAGTCATCTGGTTAATAAATTTAGGACAACCGGATCGCTAAACCTAAGAAGCAAAAACGAGATGTTCTAATGGAGGAAGAAATTGGTGCATCTATTTGTGGGGAACCCTAAAAAATAAAGTTTATAGGAACAATCCCTACACCATAGATGAACTTAAGGACAATATAAAGGCAGAAATTATAAACATTATGCAAGAAGCACTTATGAACATGAATGGAAATTTCATCCGTAGATGCCAGGAATATCTTCACGCAGATGGACACCACTTATAACAAGGTTAGTGCATGTTACTATCACTGATAAGTAAGTAACGTTTCGGAAAGGAAAACCCCCAGTGTGCAGGGCAAGCATATGTGCGATCCGTGACCTCACCATAAAATAACCACACTGCATAAGGCAATTTATACTGGTCATACAAAAGGTAATTTACGTCTCAGGAATGGAAGAGAAAATCAAGAGGAGCAACTTTTTATGCGAGAAAATTCACATACATCCACTGTTTTGCCTCTAGGGGCACTGATGAGAACACGCGCCCTCCATTACTAAGTTAGTCACCATTGACATTGCATCCTCATAATTAGTCTGTTCCTCTTAGAGGCTGTTCAACTGACAGTCAGGCAACAGCTATGATTTCATCATCAATAAAATGATCCCCAATTGTTGGATTGGTAGAGATGGACCTATATAGTGGCCATCTCAATTTCCCAATCTGACACCCATGGATTTCTTTCTGTGGGGAGCAGATGAAATGTCTCCTGTAGCTATGTCGAAGAATAGGTACATTGTGCATATCGACTAATTTTATTTTTCATAATTACAGTTTAGTATGCTTACATGCAGCAAGTTGAGCACAAATCCTTAAAGCATGCTTTACAGACAGACCAGAGGTTGTTCATTAAGGCATGGAAACAGGTTCCTCAAAGTAACATGTGGTTCTATGAGAAACAGAAGTTTTATCAATATTAAGAACTAATACTTAGATTATTATACTTTTAATAGACCTTAGCCTGGTCTAGGCAAGTTTTTTACTATAGAGTCAACTGAAAAATTCAACGCCACAGGGATTTGAACATGGTTCTCCCGCTCTCCGTGCGGTTGCTCTAACCATTGAGCTACTGTGACAACATGCCAATGGGACATCGAATTCCCCAATTGACTCAAGTTGTTTTCCCAGACATACCTACTAAGGCATCTCCCTTGAGATGACAAACTTAGCGGCGACCTGCTTATTGCAAGTGCTTCAGTGCTGGGTGCATAGCAGGTCGCCTTGGTAGGTATGTCTGGGAAACAACTTGAGTCAGTTGGGGAATTCGATGCTCCACCGGCATGTTGTCACAGTAGCTCAATGGTTAGAGCAACCACACGGAGAGCGGGAGAAGTGTGTTCAAATCCCAGCTGTGGCATTGAATTTTTCAGTTGACTCTATATTAAAAAAAAAAATAATACTTTGATGTTTAAATTAATCTTGTAAAGGTAATCATAAAGATGAATTCTTCTCCCAAAGTTCTGTACAAAGTGATTGTTGTTTTGCAGCAGTGTTCACACTCGCAGTATCTCGAGAGCATGGTTATAACAAATAGCAATCCAGTCAGGTTGTAAGGCTCCCCACTGTATCTGATTGATCTCTCCTTGAGCAGCTGTGTAGGCCAAAATGGGGTCCTCGATAGTCCTCGTCATGTGCTGAATGTCCCAGATCAGGGCCTGGTGGTCATCTCCTGCAACAACACCTTTACTATAGATACATATTTTACTCATCCTATAAAACATATGTATGTACCATGATATATGACAAGTACAAAAACTGTGATTATAATTATTTATACATTTCACCTTAGGTACTACACGAGCAAGTCTAAAACAACTTTACAAAAATTGTTGTAGTAATCCAAATAAACCTTTACAGAAACAGCTACATTACACATTTCGTTATAGGGAACAGCGATAGTCAAATGTTTAACAACTGGACGCTATATGCTGGCCTTAAAATTCAATACTGTTTCCATGACATCGCGAGAAACAACTGAATGGTGAAAGGTCTTTAAAGAACGACCTAGTAATGAACAATTCAAGCCATTAATAACGGATGTCTCAGAAATGGCTTATGCCACAAAAAGACTTATTTGAAATAAGTTGTGTGTTTTAAAGAGATCTACATTTCTTGTGTAGTATGTTTTCGTCTATCACTTAACATTTACCAGTTATACAAGATTATACAAAGTTCCTTCTGAATGAAGAGGACTTCACAAGCTATTTCCAGAAAATTCAAGATACACATTTCATTTGTCATGTAAATATGTTTAATATATGGTATTTTAATCAAAATCATTAGAGCCATGTTTTAGAAAATCAAAAGTTTTGAAAAAATGTTCCATGTAAAGGGTAGTTTGTGGGGGGGGGGAGAATGTCCTTGAAAATCTTTTGTGTTGCTTACTTGAAAGATACTGAACTTAAATATCAAGTTTGGCACTTATCTGGCTGCAATTTTGAGTTATGCTGTTCACAGACACACATGGACACATTTGCAGAAATGCTTTATTTGGATTCAGTAACACCAATATGACCCTGTTTATTCTCAATAACAAAGATACATAAAACTATTGAGAAAACACAACAAAGACCAAAATTAACAGAAGAAAAGGAAACAGTATTTAGTTTAGTTTGATGCTGTTATCACAGTCTAATATAATACAGTTAAATTTTGTTTAACCAAGTGATTGCAGTGCCTTTACATTTGGAGAATCAAAGCCACAGGTGGCATAGCTGTTTTAATTATTTATTAATCCATGATGAATGTCACAGAGGAAATCAACAAATATATGCTGTTCCTTTGTTATTTTGTGAGGTCATTAAAGTATTATTATTATTATTAGGTTGGCAATTTTCAATCTATTATGATTATCACTGAGAAACATATAGATGGTCTTGCAAGTTTTGGAGGGATCACATTAAATTAAATAATTGTGTGAAATGGCGCAGAATTTTAATTCTAGGCTAGACAGTAATTTTAATCTTGTTTCAATGCTAAACTTTGGCCAAAATTGTGCAATGGTATAGAAGCCTATAAGGAACATACACACATATTGAGATATACAGTAGAATCCTGATTGCAATGACAACTGAAAATGATGGATAATCCATCTTACTCACTATAAAGAGTCTGTTTAATAAGAATTACACACACAAGTCTTACATTTCACTTCAGAAGAATGATGATAAAGTTGTTGTCCACGGGGCAGGGTAACTTTTGTTCATTAAAACCACGCACACTTACTCACTGCATGATTTGAAACGCAGCTGAAGGCATTAGTACAACTTCTGGACCACAGTACATGTTCATTTGTAACATTGTTGCGATGTGTTACAAAACAAGTTAATGTTTGCTGTACACAGGGAATTTTCATTCCAGAACACTACCCCCTCCCCCATTTGTGACTTTGTGCCATTTTGCAGAACTCACCTGCAGTACAGATGTGACAAGAGGAGTGTGGTGCCCAGGCTATGCCGTTGACACAGGCACGATGGTTGGTTAGACGTACGACAGGCGTACAAGGCATCCTCACGTCCAGGATAATTACCTGCACACAGAACACAGGTGTAACAAGTGTATCATGCTACGCAAGCACTAACACACTGACGTCGCTCACCTCACAAGCATCCATAGCTATTGTGGCGAGATAGTTGGGATCCTGCTTGTTCCAGGCAAGTCTCAGCAATGGGGTACGCTGCGGGTCTTCGTAGATAATGGTGGAGTGTTCTAGATGACGCAGATCAAACATTCGCACGGATCCATCTGAGCCTGTATCAGCAGACAAACCTTTAAGGTATACTAATATTGCAGAGAGAGAACATTCGTATGTTTATATAGGATAACCTCAGATACCATTTGCCAATTTTGATAAAGCACTGACAGCAATTTACCAGGCCTATATAATATGGAGTAATAATATAACAAACAGGGTTCTCACAAATGACCTTCAGGGTTTTGAACATACACTACGTGATCAAAAGTATCCAGACACCTGGCTGAAAATGACGTACAAGTTCATGGCACCCTCCATCGGTAATGCTGGAAGTCAATATGGTGTTGGCCCACCCTTAGCCTTGATGACAGCGTTCACTCTTGCAGGCATACTTTCAATCAGGTGCTGGAAGGTTTCTTGGGGAATGGCAGTCCATTCTTCAAGGAGTGCGCAACTGAGGAGAAGTATCGATGTAGATTGAAGTCGGCATTCCAAAACATCCCAAAGGTGTTCTATAGGATTCAAGTCAGGACTCTGTGCAGGCCAAGCCATTACAGGGATGTTATTGTCATGTAACCACTCTGCCACAGACCGTACAGTATGAACAGGTGCTCAATCGTGTTGAAAGATGCAATCGTCATCCCTGAATTGCTCTTCAACAGTGGGAAGCAAGAAGGTGCTTAAAATATCAATGTAGGTCTGCGCTGTAATCGTGCCACGTAAAACAACAAGGGGTGCAAGCCCCCTCCAGGAAAAACAGGACCACACCATAACACCACCACCTCCGAATTTCACTGTTGGCACTACACATGCTGGGAGATGACGTTCACTGGGCATTCGCCATACCCACACCCTGCCATCGGATTGCCACATTGTGTACCGTGATTCGTCACTCCACACAACGTTTTGCCACTGTTCAATCATGTAATGTTGACGCTCCTTACAGCATGCGAGGAGTCGTTTGGTAGCCGCTCGATCATGGAATCCAAGGTTTCTCACCTCACGCCTAACTGTCATAGTACTTGGAGTGGATCCTGATGCAGTTTGGAATTCCTGTGTGATGGTCTGGATCGATATCTGCCTATTACTCTTTACGACCCTCTTCAAATGTCGGCGGTCTCTGTCAGTCAATAGATGAGGTTGGCCTGTACGCTTTTGTGCTGTACATTTCCACTTCACTATCACATCAGAAACAGTGGACCTAGGGATGTTTAGGAGTGTGGAAGACTTCTGACACAAGTGACACCCAATCACCTAAGATGAAAAACGTATGTTTGTGGGGGTGTCCAGATACTTTTGATCACATAGTGTACGTAACTTGTGTTTAATAAAACTTAAAAACATGAGACTAGCACCAAACTCAAAAAGTTTTGTACATAAAATCACAGTAGCAGATAAGTGGTACTCTGATCTTCCATTTGTAAGAGAAAATCTCATGAATGCCTGTCAGTAAGCAAGGAAACTCAATCTTTCACACATAATCCTAAAAAATCAACCACTGCAGCTAGTGTCGTCCTCCGTGGTGTAGTGGTTACCATGCTAGCCTCTAGTTCCTGAGGTCACGGGTTCATGGGCGTAAAAATCCTTAGCATGGCTTCCTTGAGAAGGGAAGTAAAGCCAGTGGTCCCATGTCGTAGATTTACGGCACGTAAAAGAGCCTTAAGCCTGATAAAGAGGCCTCTGAGCAAAATTACCGGTCTTTCACACCCAATATAGAATGGGACGCTAAGGACCACAGTAGTTAAAGAGTGTCCATAAATAAAACTCAATTCAGTTCAACTGCAGCTAGCAGGGAGTTACAGATGTCTGTATCCACTGTATGGAAGGTTCATCCACACAAATTGCAGATGCTGTAGCTCCTAAAGAAACAAAATAAAGTGTTGTGTTCTTCTTTCTAGAGATTCACATGCAAACTGATCATCTTTTTGTTTAGTGACAAACTGAAGGCTCACTTGGTGGATCTACAGCAATTACACATTGATAACATGGTAATCGAGAACACACAACACCAGCCTTTTTCTAACTTTTAACAATGTTATGCATCACTGTTGCCAACTGTGATACTACGCTATAAGCCTACACTTCTTGTTTCACGACATCATTGTTATTGAAATATTTTCCACCAAGAAATTTCTTCAGGTGAAGAAACAGATGAAAATCGCTTGGTGCCAAATCTGGACTACTGTGAAACAGGAAGTGCACATTTGGTTTTCATTCTTTGACGAAGGAATACAAAAACTGTTAATTAATTTTGAAGATTGAGAAGCTAGTAACAGTGATGTGTCATAATTTAAAATACAGAGTTGAAGGTTGTTACACTACATCACTAAAATGTTCTTACTTGAATGCGTTTATGGAGACAGTTTGCTCCCATCATCAGCATGTTTTCAACTGATCTTGCTGGTTATTGTCTGGGGAATGTGTGTGGCTAGTGGTGTTCTCTGGTGCTGGGCTGATGAACCTCCAAAGACTACTGGGTGGCGGCAGTTCGAAATTCATTAGGTGATTCCTGTGTTTGACAATATGTATTTTTTCCCAGATGTCCAATTCATTGCTGCTGTTGATCGGTTTTAAGAGTTTTATGTTTGGAGTGATATCATGGTTTGAAGACCAGAAATGATGTGCTACTGCTGATTTATCTGGCTGCTTTTGGTAAATGCATCTCATATGCTCTTTAAGTCTTATTTCAAGATTTCTTTTGGTTCTTCCTATGTATACCAGGTTACAGTCATTACAAACAATTAGATATATACTAGCTGATTTATTGTTGGGGATAGGATCTTTTGTTCTGTTGCATAGTAGTTTCTGTATATTGTGGTTATTCTGTGTCCAAGGGTGATAAGTGAATTTCCTATATGCTTGTGGTTTTTGTTGTCTGAGTAAAGTAGTCGTTTGTTGGTTGTATTTCTGTCTTTCAAACTTTTTTATCTTCTTATCTATTGTTTTTTTCTGGTATCCATTTATGGTGACTATGTTGATAATGTGTTGGTATTCTTTCTGGTATTCCTCTTTCTCCAATGGTATATGTACTAACCTGTTTGTAATACTATTTAAAATTGCATGTTTGTGGCTTGTAGGATTGTAGGTATTGTTTTTAATATAATTTTCTGTGTAAGTTGGTTTTCTGTAAATGCAGAATGTTAGTTTGTTGTGTGCATTATTTCTGATGATCCTGATGTCTAGGTAAGGTAATTGGCCATTTTCTTTTTTTTCTATTGTGAATTTTATAGATCTTTTTTGTAAATTCAATCATTTCAAAGCATCTTCTGAAAGTTTTTTGGAACAACAGCAAAAATATTATCTATTATCTACACCAGGTTTTGAATATATGTGGGAAAGAAAACATAAAACTCTTAAAACCGATCAACAGCAGCAATGAATTGGACATCTGGGAAAAAATACATATTGTCAAACACAGGAATCACCTAATGAATTTCGAACTACCACCACCCAGCAGCTTTTGGAGGTTCATCAGCCTAGCACCAGAGAACACCACTAGTGACACACATTCCTCAGACAATAAACGGCAAAATCAGTTGAAAACATGCTGACGATGGGAGCAAACCGTCTCCCGAAATGTGTTCAAGTAAGAACATTTTAGTGATTTAGTGTAACAACCTTCCACTCTCTCTATTTTAAAATACAAAAACTTGGTTTTCCATTACAACAATTGCCTGAATAATGGTAGTAACTATGTGGAGGAGTACTGCATGGTTAAGGTAATAAATCATAACAAAGCATTTGGAAAATAATGATCTGTTATTTTTTTAAAAATTATCAGTACTTCCTTTAAAACCATGCCTTGTGATTCCATTAAACATAAGTTACATGTGTTTGAAACCCGAAAGGTCATTTGTGGGAACCTGTACTTAGAATTTTCGTGGAGTAGAAAATAATTATTGCTTTTCCTTCACACAAAGTGCATATAACAATAAGAGAAGAGCCACAATGTTTTGTTCCAGGTAAGATACATAGATGGTCATGATTCAGCAAGATTATGTAAGAAAGCTCTGTGTGCTGTAATCAGCGTTGATCAATAATAATGTGATAATTATCAACTCTCAAGATAGTTACAGACCGAGCAGGTGGTCCTGGGTTCAAACACCAACCAATCTGACCAAAGGTTTTCTTTTTGTTGATATTGTAATGAAAAGAAGCTAGAAACAGTGATGTGTATTGAATTTATTTAAAGGTGAGTCGGAATTGTTACACTAACATCACTTAAGTTTACTCACTTAACATGTTTCGGGAAACGGTTGTTCCCATCCTCAGAAGTTAATTCGACTGGCCCGTGTTGTTGGTGTTTCCGTTTTTTGGACTGGATCCTGTGGTGGCATCTTGTGGTGGAGAAATGTACTTCCAGAGAGGATTTGGTGGCGGCAAATCAAAATTCATTAGATGTGTGTTGTGTTTTAGAATGGTGATCTTCTCCCATGCATCTAATTCGGCTGCAAATTTGGCTGGTTTGACTAATGTAATATTGGGTTTGATGTTGTGATTAGTGATCCAAAAATGGTGTGAAACTGCAGATTTGTCCATTTGTTTGTATTTAATACATCTCATGTGCTCCTTTAGCCTAGTTTCTAGGTTTCTTTTTGTCTTACCTATGTATAGTTTATTGCAATCTGAACAATTGATTTTATAGATTCCAGCTTTTTTGTCTTGTGGAATGGGGCCTTTTAACTTGTTACAAAGTAATTTCTCTATGTTAAATTTGTTCTGTGGAGCTAGGCTGATGTTATGTTTCATGAAAATCTTCTTAAATTTGTGAAATGTTCCTGGGTGGTATGTGAATTTCTTGAACTTTAGCTCTTTATCTTGCTGGCTGAGATTTGTTGTGTTTCTGATGTGCATCTGTCGTTTGAATTTTGCAATTTTTTTGTCAATAGTTGCTTTGTTGTACCCATTATGTATTGCTGTGTCTACTATATGCTGGTATTCTAACTGGTATTCTTTTTTATTTAAGGGGGTATATACCAGTCTATGTGTTAGGCTGTTTAGCACTGCATGTTTGTGTGTGGTTGGATTGAAACTCTTATTTTTTATGTAATTAGTAGAGTGTGTTGGCTTCCTGTAAATGCCAAAGGATAGGTTCTTTTGTTCTCTGATGATTTTTAGGTCTAAAAATGGTAGCATGCCTTCTTTTTCTATTTCTATGGTGAATTTTATTGATTGGTTCTGTAGGTTTAGTAAGGCTAAGGAGTCTTGTATGAACCTATTAGGGACAACAGAAATGGCTACAGCAGACTAACCTACTTGAAGAAGAAATAGAAGACCTCATACAACTTACCAATTTATGCATTGCACAAAATTGTTTTAGTTTCAATAAGAAGTTCTATCAACAACCAACTGGTCTAACCATGGGCAACCCACTTTCACCCTTCTTGGCAGATTTACTTATGAGCTACTTAGAAACACACATAACAACTTCCTTTCCATACATGTTTAAAGTTTGGCACAGATATGTTGACGACATCTTCGCTGTTGTCCCTAATAGGTTCATACAAGACTCCTTAGCCTTACTAAACCTACAGAACCAATCAATAAAATTCACCATAGAAATAGAAAAAGAAGGCATGCTACCATTTTTAGACCTAAAAATCATCAGAGAACAAAAGAACCTAACCTTTGGCATATACAGGAAGCCAACACACTCTACTAATTACATAAAAAATAAGAGTTTCAATCCAACCACACACAAACATGCAGTGCTAAACAGCCTAACACATAGACTGGTATATACCCCCTTAAATAAAAAAGAATACCAGTTAGAATACCAGCATATAGTAGACACAGCAATACATAATGGGTACAACAAAGCAACTATTGACAAAAAAATTGCAAAATTCAAACGACAGATGCACATCAGAAACACAACAAATCTCAGCCAGCAAGATAAAGAGCTAAAGTTCAAGAAATTCACATACCACCCAGGAACTTTTCACAAATTTAAGAAGATTTTCATGAAACATAACATCAGCCTAGCTCCACAGAACAAATTTGACATAGAGAAATTACTTTGTAACAAGTTAAAAGACCCCATTCCACAAGACAAAAAAGCTGGAATCTATAAAATCAATTGTTCAGATTGCAATAAAGTATACATAGGTAAGACAAAAAGAAACTTAGAAACTAGGCTAAAGGAGCACATGAGATGAATTAAATACAAACAAATGGACAAATCTGCAGTTTCACACCATTTTTGGATCACTAATCACAACATCAAACCCAATATTACATTAGTCAAACCAGCCAAATTTGCAGCCGAATTAGATGCATGGGAGAAGATCACCATTCTAAAACACAACACACATCTAATGAATTTTGATTTGCCGCCACCAAATCCTCTCTGGAAGTACATTTCTCCACCACAAGATGCCACCACAGGATCCAGTCCAAAAAACGGAAACACCAACAACACGGGCCAGTCGAATTAACTTCTGAGGATGGGAACAACGGTTTCCTGAAACATGTTAAGTGAGTAAACTTAAGTGATGTTAGTGTAACAATTCCGACTCACCGTTAAATAAATTTTCTTTTTGTGTTTTTCCTAGGTCGCTAGGTGAGTGCTGGGTTGCATCATTTGATCTGTGGATTTTCCTATCATCATCACTACATTTCATTTCCTTCTTGTTCACTGTCATACCAGGCGTTGGGCTAAATTCCCATCCTGGATATGCTATCATTTAGAGTTTGCTTGCTCCTCGACAGGCGGTGTAAGTCCTACAAAGAGGAGGCTAATCCATTAAAGAAAAAGTGTGTCATTCCCTAGCTTGGTGACCTGGGAAACTTCATGTTCACCAGTTCACTGTTAGGGGTGTGTTATTACAGAACTACGGGACCAAAGAGAAGATACAAGCATTTAAAATATCATCTCTATCATTACAGGAACTAAAAAAAAAAAAATAATAGACAGTTAAAGTTTTATTATATTGTGCTGGGCATCTGCTTCGTGGATAGTGGGTGTGTTCTTCAGCACTAGATGGCACATGATTATTTGGAGAGTCCTCCAACTCCAGAAGCTTCTGAAAAGCTAAATGAGAAGAATGGCAAAACTTCAAGACCAACCTTTCCTTGAAGATGTAAGAAAGCTCTTGCACATATAAAGAGGAGTGAATCTGCCATTGCAATACGTTGTTGATGTGACTGTGAGCTGTTCAACACCGAAGTGAGCTATTGTGGAACACAGAAGAGGCTGGTATTACAAGGAAAAACTGCGCAAAGTTGCAATATGCACAGATTAACTGTTGCCCTCTCTTTTATTGTTGTACTCTATGGAGAAAATTTATTTTAAATGGAACACCATATATTTTTTTTAAAGATTCAGATAGTACTCTTCAACAAGTCCCCTTCCTACGAAAACAAAGAAAAGCACAAGGTAGTTCACCTTCAATATTCCCTGTTTAAACTTGTAACTCATGAGCTGCTTGACAATGTGACACTCAATCATAGAAACCATTTAAGGAATGTCTCTCATCGCTTCCAGATCTGCTAAGTTGGTCTGAATATACCACCAATTTCAAATGGCCCCACAAAAAGAAGTCCAAAGGAGACAAATCTGAGGATCTTGCTGGCCACTCTATGTGACCTCTGGTCGGCTGATGAACATTCTGTCCAAAGTGAGCTGGAGCTCCATCTTGCTAGAAAAAGATGCCAATGGTTGACTGGGTGTTGAAACAAGTTTGCAATGGCTGGTGCTACTTTCAAAGGAACTCCAACTAGTGTTTTTCTAGAGCCAACAATACCAGCCCAAGATTTTGTGGATACTACGAGTAGATCTCATTGTAGATTTACGTCTGACCAGTATCAGTAGTTGTGTCTGTTGACAAATGCTTAGGCAGAATGCAGCTTCATCTGAGAATACAATTTGATTCAGAAAAATTGCATTGTTGTTAATCCTCTTCATCATTAAGTCATAAAACTGTATTCTTCTATCAGGATTGTCCTCTGAAAGTTCATGCAACAATTTAATTTTATAAGGATGTTGTTTGGCACTTTAAAGAATTTTCATCATGGCTTATATTGCATTCTAACGATAAATTTGTTGTATATACTTTGCATTTTCTTACACACTTCATCTGTTGCACTTTTTGGTCTACCTAAGTTCTTTACGCTTCCAGTTTCAGTAAATTTTCTTACAACCCTTGTGATGGTTGTACTGGAATTGGAACACGATCCGGTTTGCCACCTTGCAATGAGATTGTTGGCGTCTCCACAGCCAACCATCATTAAAATTAGGATCCTTTCCTTTTCACTCAACATCACACTACATGTTAGGTTCAAACCCATTTATCAGTAATGAATCAATATCAATAAACATGTTTCCATGGGGACTACACCCCATGTCACCCTGAGAGATGGGTGTCATGTGAGTGACATTCCCAACCCCCTGGGCCGGCATCTGGTTGCCTAATCCCCCCCCCATTACAGGTTGGAAGTGGATACGCCACGTGCACATCAACCCCCAAAGGGAAAACTATCAAGTACCTCGGTGGGGTCGACAGCCATCTAGCAACTGTCTACCGGCTATCCAGGGAAGTACCGGAGGTCCTTGAGGCGTCTCCAACTCTGCCTGGATGGTCCCAATCTCCCATGGGTATTGGGAAGCACTGTTGCCGAGTCCAACCCAATCCAAATGACACCACTACGGGAGGGGCTCGGAAGTTTGGCCCAGCATACTTCTAGTAATGTAAGAGTGCTGAGGATCCACAGCACCCACACCACAGCAGCTGAAGGGGCCAAAAGCCCCCCTTGCAGGGATAAACAAAGGATAGTCAAACTAGAGAGAAAAAAAAAATGTTTTCTGCTTCTTCTTCTTTTTTATTTATTTAGCAGCAACTGCACAGGAGTATCTACTGGGGTATTTTTGAAAAGCTATTGAAGGGTACTATCCAAATCTGTAAAAGAATATAGTATTCCGTTTAAAATAAGAAAGTTGGAGTCATTTCGAGTTAAACCAGAAGTAGCAAAACATTGGTAATATCATTTTGAGTTCCCTGTACACGACTATCTCTGTAAACGAGTTTCATGTTAATCAGCCACATGTTTCAAAAAGTTATTTAGGTGGAGTGGGATGTTTAACTAGTCCTGTGCAATCCTGTTTTCAGCATAAGGACGACTTCAGTGACTATTTGCAGAAAAATCAAAATACATATCTTATTAGTTGTGGAAATATCACATTTTAATCAAATCATTAGAGCCATTTTTCAAAAAAACAACAAAAACTTTTCATATAAAGGGTAGTTTGGAGTGGGCAGGGTTTTGTTGAAAATCTTTGTGTTGCATATTTGGAAAGAAGATACTGGAGTTAGATGCGAGGTTTTACATGTATTTCTGGTGAAATCTTGGGTGGAATAAGTAAGGGCTAGAGAAAGTAAGATATACTGCTTTAAGATATAGCTGAATAAAGGCAAAGTTGCCAGAACTCAAATAATACACACATGCACTCACAAAGTAAAATATACTGTTTTAAGGTATCTGAATAAAGACAAAGTTGCCAGAACTCAAATTATAAACACATGCACTCACAAAGTAAAATATACTGTTTTAAGGTATCTGAATAAGCACAAAGTTGCCAGAACTCAAATAATAAACACCTGCACTCACAAAGTAAAATATACTGTTTTAAGGTATCTGAATAAAGACAAAGTTGCCAGAACTCAAATAATAAACACATGCACTCACAAAGTAAAATATACTGTTTTAAGGTATCTGAATAAAGACAAAGTTGCCAGAACTCAAATAATAAACACATGCACTCACAAAGTAAAATATACTGTTTTAAGGTATCTGAATAAAGACAAAGTTGCCAGAACTCAAATAATAAACACATGCACTCACAAAGTAAAATATACTGTTTTAAGGTATCTGAATAAAGACAAAGTTGCCAGAACTCAAATAATAAACACATGCACTCACAAAGTAAAATATACTGTTTTAAGGTATCTGAATAAAGACAAAGTTGCCAGAACTCAAATAATAAACACATGCACTCACAAAGTAAAATATACTGTTTTAAGGTATCTGAATAAAGACAAAGTTGTCAGAACTCAAATTATAAACACCTGCACTCACAAAGTAAAATATACTGTTTTAAGGTATCTGAATAAACACAAAGTTGCCAGAACTCAAATAATAAACACCTGCACTCACAAAGTAAAATATACTGTTTTAAGGTATCTGAATAAAGACAAAGTTGCCAGAACTCAAATAATAAACACATGCACTCACAAAGTAAAATATACTGTTTTAAGGTATCTGAATAAAGACAAAGTTGCCAGAACTCAAATTATAAACACATGCACTCACAAAGTATAATATACTGTTTTAAGGTATCTGAATAAAGACAAAGTTGCCAGAACTCAAATGATAAACACCTGCACTCACCTACAGAAGCAAACATATCTCTTCCTCCACCAGCGCGACTGAATGCTATGTCGTACACTTCCTTATCGTGAGCTATCAGCTGCGTCTTCACGTGGCCAGTCACAACATTCACACTGCCCAGCTCCTGTCAGCAATACCACAACACAATTAGTAATGTGTTGATGCACTTTCTGAGGTGCTACGTTACACACCTTCTTAGTTTCCCTACCACAAACTTAGTATGCACACAAAGTGTTCCAGCCGAAAATTCAATATCAAGATTTTACAGAAATACATGTTTTAAGGCCCCTTCAATAAATAAAGCATTCCCTCACCCCAAACTACCTTTTACACGAAACTTTTTTCAAAACTTTTCACTTCTCCTAAAATGGCTTTAGTGGTTTTTATTTTACTATGTGACATAGACGAAAATATACTACACAAAAAATGTAGATCTCTTTAAAACACACAATTTACCTCAAACAACTTTTTTGTGGCACCATCATTTCCCAGATATTCATTATTATTGGTTACAATTTTTCAATAACTTTTCATTTTCAAGGTGCTGTTCCTATCTGTTTGTTTCTCGCAATGTCACAGAAACAAAATCAAATTTCAAGGTCAGCATATAGTGACACACTTTTAAATGTCTGATTGTAGGTTTAATTTCCTCAATCCTCATTGTACCTAAAACGAAATGTAACAAAACTATTTCTGTAAACATTTATCTAGATTAACGTGAAATAATCGTGATAATAGTTTGTAGAAGCTGGACCGAGAAAGTTGTATGAATGCAATACATGTAGCATTATTGTCCCAGGTTTGCTTGAGAACCTACTTTAATAAATCAGTTACAGTAAAAGCTTAGTTCAAATTGTTGAGTGAAAATGTTGTCTATTAAGAAGACTGATTAAAAGCATTAATGTTTTTCGAGGACTTTCTTGCAACAACAAACGAAAGAAGACTCACAGAAATGCTTGGAATTACTTCTACACTGACATTATGATTTATAATTACAGAAATTATCTTGGTGAGTCAGTTTCCAAGAGTTGCCTGGAACAGATACATTTTATGTGGACATGCTAGCTTCTGGAACTTTATTACATGTATATGCTGCCTATAACATCTGAAGTCTATAAGGCTTTGATAAAATAAGTTAGCATATTCATGGCAAACAACGTTTAAATCTCCCCTCATGCTATGGGCAAACAATGTTTTACATTGCACTTGAAATCTTGTTTATAGATGGAATATATATCATTTATCCCTGGTGTTTATAGAATGAATATCTCCAACAGTATCAAGTATTTGTGTCAGCATTTCTGTGTAGTGACTTTACAGGCATGGCGTATCACTATGCCCCGATTTTTAGGTTTTAACCTATATTTTTCCTCGCTATTTAATTAACACATTTCAACATATATATTCATTTCACACTTCCTGCAGCAGATAATGTGAATTTCATTATACCTAAAAAGACCTAAATGAGGGGTTGACACCTAAAATATCCTGAATAGCTGTTTTCCTTTTTTCGAAATCAAGAATGTTATTTTTGGATTGAAACTCATTGTAAAATTATTTGCAGCACTTATAGCCAGTAGATAGTTCAAGTTACTACAGTTAATCGCAGCACATGTGACGTGGTGACACCTGGATGCAGATCAGGAGGAGCGTAACCTGCATAAGCCGAGAGTACAACAGAGTACGCTGAGAGTACTTTTCTAATGTAATTGTTGTATAGTGAAACAATGGCTAAATCATATTTATTGAAAGAGTGTATTGCTGCAGATCCACACTTCGCTTTTGTTAGTGACAAGACAGTGCTGTCTACATGCTGAAGGCCGGGGGGGGGGGGTTCTACAGTCCTTCCAACTGACCATGCTACATGTTACATGCTTGGCGTACGGCTGCACCGTCTTGCGAAGGAGATTAGAAGCCACTTCGATGATGTGAGCAGCCTGATATCTTTGGTCAAGAAGGTTTTCTTGAAAGCCCCAACACATATACAATAGTTCAAAGAATCCCTCTTCCACCTGAGCCGATGCTTGGCTGTCTGCTGCCATTTACTATGCCGAGCACTTAAAAGGTACTAAAAATATTGTCAATAAATTGGATGAAACAGAAGATTCCTGCATTGCCAAGGCTAAGAAATAACTCGAGTGCCCCACACTTGCCGCTTCCCTTAATTATATTAAGACACATTTTTGTTTTATACAGAAGCTACAACTTTGCCACTGAAAGATGCTCTAGATATGATTGGCAATGTTTCCAGTAAAGAAATACCTGAACCAGTGGGAGTTGCATGTTCTTCGAAGTTGCAGAAGATTCTTCAATGAAATCCTGGTTTTGAGGATATGAAAATCATCGGGGGGGGGGGGGGTGCGTGCGTGCGAGTGCGCGTGTGTAGCATAACTCAGAAACGAACAGTCGGATAAACACCAAACTTGGTATTTAGGTTCAGTATCTTCCAGAGATGTGACATGAAGGTTTTCAAAAAAATCCCCCCACCCCAGATTACCCTTTACATGGAACATTTTTCGAAAATTTTATTTTTTCAATAACGGCTCTAACGATTTTGATTAAAATATCATATGTTTAAGATATTTTCATGACAAATGAAATGTATATCTCGAATTTTCTGGGAATGTCTGCAAAAGTATTCTTCATTGTGAACAACTTTTGCATAACTGGTAAACCATAAGAAATAGACAAAATTTTACTACACAAAAAATGTAGATTACGTTAAAATACACAATTTATGTCATATACATTTTTTTTTGTTGAGTGAACCATTTTCGAGATATTGCTTGTTATTCCGTTAAATTTTCCAACACATACTATTTCTCAAATTTGTTATTCATTTTTTTTGTCCTGGTAATGCAAAGAGAATGGAATACTCCACATAGCAACCAGCTCTTAAAACATTTGACTATTGCTTAAAGCTTACCAATTCCCCTTGCATCTACAAGAAAATTAGCAATAAGATTAACATCTTGATTAACATGAAGCATATGGAGAATAAGTGTTTGTACAAGAGTAGAGAAAGTCATGTGAGTGTAACACATCATATTTTTTTTCTTCCCTATGCATTCTTACTATATGCTTAAGGCATTCATATATATATATATAAACAAGGCACTGTGAGGATTCCGAGCTTTTTGAAATTACTTTTGCATGAATTTCTTATTGAATTTTTTTTAATTATTCTTATTGCTTATTTCTGTAATCTAAGTATTCTTAACCTTTGTTTCTTTCCTGCTGTTCCTCATAGGATGATCCCATAATTTAGATGTGAGTGTATAAAGGCGTAATATACTTTTGGAGCACTATCTTCATCCAAGAGTTGTATTACCTGTTTAAGCACATATATACCCTTATTTATTTCATTACTGATCTTTTCTACATGTTTATGCCATTTTAAATTATTATCTATAACTAATCCTATAAAATTTGTTTGTGTTACTTGGCAAATTTGTTCATTTTGGATTGCTAGTGTTATGTTTGTATGCATTTTATTATTTATTTTAATTTGCATCCATTCCGTTTTACTAGTGTTTAGTAACATTCCTAGGTCTGATAGGTATGTTGTAACTACCTCTAGTATTTTATTTGCTTTATTTTGTACCTCTGTCACTGTTTTACCAATATAGTGGTATTGTCTGCATATACAATTGCTAATCCTCTGGCATCCTGAATTTTTTTATACTTCGTCAGCTGGCTCATAGCCCTGCTGTGAATTGGGCTCAATTCTGGGCTATGTCCAAGAAATTTTTCTTTAAATAAGAAATTTCCTTGGTATGCTTGTGTATTGGTTGTTTAATAACCAGTTCACCCTTTAACAAGAATTGCTGCTCAGCACTCAAAACAAAAATTGATGAACATGTACATACCTGGCCTGTCTCCAAATTCCACACAGTACACGTGGTGTCAATGCTGGAAGTACCAATCAAACTGGGGTCCACATCGTTCCAGTCAAAAGAAGTGAGAGGGGCGCAGAACTCGGAGTGCTTATTCTGTAACACATTGGTATACACTTCAAGAGGTATCAGCAAACTTTAGCAAATTCAATATCAGCAACTTGAGAATGTATCCTGGTTTTAACCTCCTTTATACTGAATTTAGTGCTGTTGTGAAGTAATGTATTGCAGTGCGAGTAACTGCTAGGCAGCACACATATGATGCAAAACTTTTTAGCATAAAAAGTAAGAGGCTCGAAGCTCTCTATATCTGAGTGCAGTATGTTCGTTTCTCGTACTTATATACTCCTCTTAGACACAGCAGTAGTGGCTTCTGAGGTTAATCACCTATAGAACAGGTTGGACACTTCTCATAACTAAACACGCTTACAACAATTGTTTTCTCCTCACTGTTTAAAGTTTTGTCATTGTATGAGGTGCACCCTGCCTGTTGTTACAAGTGTTAACACTTGCAAGCAACGGACTAATTTTAGTGTAACATTGGGCATACTGCACAAAACAGACAACTTGTGTAGGGAATTCCTAGTCGTAATTCTTTTTCTGTTAATATAATTTTTCTTCAATACCCAATTTACTTTCTTTAGTAGTGTATTAACATTTCATCTGTATTGCATATCTAATTGTTTATATATATGCAACTGACAGTTGATGTGCGTGCTTAGACTTTTTTTGGTTTACTTCGACCTGAGTACAAAACAAGTACAGATGGTGAATGAAGAAGAATGAAATGACGTTTAAATGAGCCCCAGATCCTCAGAGTTTGTAGTTATCTGACATTTAGCTTCTGCGGATAAGGGAAAATTCTGGAAAAAAAGTTAAGATAATACACACCTACAGAATTTTAAACTCAGAACCCTCACACCATAGAGGTGAGCTATCTCAGCCTTATTTTTACCTTTCCTCAGAATTTTCCAAAACATCTGAACACTACTAAAGAATTTAAAATAAAGAGAGTTGAGGGTTGTTACACTACATCACTATTATATTTAATCTTTTCACTATGTCTTCCGATTTAAAAGCACAAAACTTGGTATTTAAGTTCAGGACCTACCAAGTATGGGGCACAAAGATTTTGAACAAAATCCCCCCCACCCTAAACTACCCCTTATATGGAAAATAGATAAGGACATTAAGGAAATTGGTAGCTCTCTAGAAAATGTTAAACAAAAATGGATGAGAAAATTAGGTAAGGAAGGTATAGAGGATACTAGAAGCAGCAGTCCCACTAGCAAGATAACCACAGTGTTGAAGCTTGCTGGGACCAATAGATTAGGCAGCAAGTCTCAAGTTTGGGCTTTAATATATTCAGGATTAAAACATGCTCATTTGGTATGTATAAAGTGTAGTAGCATAAACAACTGAATCTAATTACATGGAGAAAATAAGTATCTATATTATATGTTTTGTAGTTATTTATTTTCTCAAAAATGACTAATGATTTTGATTAAAATACCATAAGTTTAAAACATTTTCATGACAAACAAAATGTACATATATCTTGAATTTTCTTGGAAACCCTGTGAAGTCCTTTTCTATAACAGGTAAACTGTGGGATACAGACAAAATGTTACTACACAAAAAATGTAGATCTCGTTAAGGCAGTCAATTTATGTTAAATAACATTTTTTGTGGTGTTAACCACTTCTGAGGTATTCTTTATTATTAGTTTAAATTTTCCATTACTGTATACTTTTCTGTTTTTTCCTTTCCTTTCTTTTACATGTTCATGCAAAGAGAACAGAATTTCAAAGCCATCACATAACAACAGGCTTTGACTATCACTTCTTATACCCACAACAAAATGTAAGTTTACCTCAATTAACAAGGAGTAGACAGTTTGTACAAAAAGTCATGTGAATGCAACACATTTTTTTTGTTTTTTAAATTTTATCGCTTAATATGTACTCATCCACTAATTAAATACTTACATTATTAAGTATGCATTCTAATCGCGCCTTGGATTCACCAACGCGCCATATGTGCAGGTATGCGTCACTCGCAGCCATGAGATCAGGAAGTACTCCTTTCTGTAACAGAACGATGTACAACAACAGTATACTCTCTCATCAACATTTGCTTGGGACAGGTTATTAGCGGAGGATTATGGAATAAGGTGGAATTAACGATACCAACATGTTTGGCCGAGGTCGATAAGGAAGAGACTCGTCAACAGTCCCACACCAAGACTGTCCTCCTGACTGAGGTTTGTTCCAGTCCTCATAACTGGCAACTGCCGAGGAGGTACCCTAAACTTAGGCGTGAAATGATTCCTTCCTAAATTTCCTTGCCCAATTATCATTTCATGTATCATCACCTGTGATGCTGTATGGAGTAAGAATGGGCATTAAACATGCACCCCCCCCCCAAAACAAAAGGACTGACAACACAGAAAAGCAGGAAATGTGGAGTGATCTAGGACATAAGAGTACTTTGAACTATTAAAGGAAGTTTAAGAAAGAATGTTGGCAATAAAAGTGGAAGGGAAGAATGGGGCGGGGCAGAGCAGATGTAATGTGTCCATTGTGTGATAAATTATGCTATATTGTGTAGCAGATTGTTCAAAAACTAAAATATAGAGAGAGGGAGTATAAAACAAGAACTGCAATAATTTGCAAAAGAAACTTTGGCATTAAAACTTATTGGAATTAGTAGAAAGGAATTTTTGAACAATTTGGTAACTATGTGGGGAAGTAAGAGAAAAGTGGTGAAGGCAAGTGATTAAGACAAAGCAAGAATTTAATGATACAGATAGAAAAAACAAGTATTAATGTCCACTTTTAATAAAATGTATATTTTGAGTTAAATAGGATCCATTGTAAACAACAACCAAGAAATAAGTTGCGATTAAAAAATAACAATCACTCCATCAGTGAAATATATTGTAAAACTATAATGTAAATGTGGATAAATAAATAAATTATTCATACTTACAGAGTCTGGTATCCACATTATCTTAGTGCATGGATATGCATTATCACAAGTGCTTTTGGCTGTAATTTCTGAGCTGTTATCATCCAGGGATACTACTTGAATCTTGTTACAGTCTTCGACAAAGCTGCCAACAGCAAGTCTGTGGAACAAACACGCAACTGAAAGCTGGTTGCTCAATATTCAGTCAAGTAAATACTGATAAAATAGAATACCTACCTGAAAGGCTTATCAGGACGTGCAGACCAGTTCATACTGTAAAGGGGCCATGGTGCTTCGTATCTGTATATTTCCTTGCGCTTCACACTCAATGCCATTGTCCATCAGTTTGCACACTGCCTTTCAGCAGATTTTATATGAAAATACAGAGGCGTTTTATCTGAAAGTGAAGAAAAAAACTGATATACTGCATAAAATGTGTTATCTCCCTTGCCGTTAGAATATATCACTAACGTTAAGGAAAGATTTATGCTCCCTTGCTCCTCTGGAAATATTAAATCAAAGTGTAGGCATAATCTTTATGTGGATTAAGAATTGCAAATAATTATACTAACTAAAAGAGCATCCTAATGACAATGGTAAGGCTATACGTTTTAAAATCGCATTATGGGTTTAGTAAGAAATTAAACAAATTACGATTGCCAATAATGCACTCGCAATTTTTTTTCGCTGTTTTTAATTAAAATAAACAAAGCAATATAACCTCCATGAGCAACAACACGAATGCTTGCATGTCATTGATGAACGCGGCAGTTATCTCTTGAAGGTTATAAGGGTGATTTCCTACTTACTCAATATAAATTAAATGAATACCATTTATATGGAGCCTTTAGGACGAAATAAAATTATTTGCTTGATTTTTGTGGCTTTAGGCTATGTATATAAAGTTGGTATAACGTACGTAGTAATTGTTTTGTTACTTCAACGTTAGAGTCGTGGCAACCCTACGTTAATATAAAGTTGACAATCGCATGGCGCAGAGGAATTTCTGTTATTATATTAAGGTTATGTTTATTGGTATTTTGTGGCACTGTGATTTTATTGAGTTTTTATAAGTTAAAGGCAGCAACATGC
Source organism: Deroplatys truncata (assembly GCA_030765065.1). NCBI lineage: Eukaryota > Metazoa > Arthropoda > Insecta > Mantodea > Mantidae > Deroplatys > Deroplatys truncata. The sequence goes on from CM060981.1 coordinate 16,242,607, forward strand.
CGAAGGTGGTTTCTCGGAGTATTGTTTGTTCAGACACCAAAGATCAAGAAGAATATAGTGAAGAAAAACCATTACACATTTATTATTGTCTTTGTGGACAAATGACATTAATTTTAGGTTTGTGTTTCCAGTGGCTTTAATGGTTTAATTTATTGCATGAGTAGCTTACTATGGAGCGGACTTTCCGAACAAAATTACAATAAAAAGACAAATTGGTAGAATAAACTTCAAGGTTAACATTTTACAAAAGTTTGATTTTGTTAGTTAAGGCTACAGTGAGCAACGCTCGGTGACATTGAACACGTCATACAACATTATACACTATAACAAATACATGCAATGTAACTTGCACCCCATCACCTGATTCCCCCCCCCCCCCCAATGCATTACGTAAAACAGAGGAATTGGAGGTGGTTGCAACCGTAAGTATACCTTTTTGAAGATTTTATGCTTCTTAGGATTGCCAAACAGCTATAAAAGGCATGGAAGATGATTATAAACTTTTATTGCGGAATAATAACATCCCTGAATAATTCTAAACTATTTATTGGCCTGTGAAAATAATCTGTATATATAGTATTAAGGTCATGCACACCGCAAGTTCATCTGATACTTTTAATACAGGTACATTGTAAACATTTTAGTAATGCTACCATATGCAAGTGCATGGGTTTGTTTGTTCATTTTGTCCCACTGTGAGCAATGCTCAGGGACACTGAACACGTCATACAATTATGAAATACTGCAGCGTAACTAATAAACATACCCAATGCCAAGAACATTTCTCCTTCTCCTCTCTCTCTCTGCATTATCTAAGACATGAAAATTTGCAAACCATCACCATTCCAAGAGTAAACATCTCAACATGCATAACAGTAGGACAATAACAAATAAGTGTAAGTCACTATCGTATGCCATCTGCCCTATGTATTGAATATTTATATATTGCACGACATATTAAAAAATTCCTCCATAGTATATGGGGAGTGAGTATATAAGAAAGACTTTAGCTCTTTCTTAAAGATGTTATGTTGATTAGGCTTGCCTAATAGTTTTAAGTAGCATGGAAGGTTATTATAAATTGTTATTGCAGAATAGTAACGTCCTTTTTGGAACAGTTTTAAGCTGTTTGCTGGTCTATGCAAATCGCCTGCATGGTTCGTATTGTGGTCATGCACAGCAAGGTTCATTGTGAAGTTATCATAATTATCTGTAAGGTAGCTCAAAAGAGAATATACATATTCACTAGTGAGAGTAAGAATTTTTTGGGTTTTGAACAAGGGTCTACAGGAATGACGGGACCCAACACCACAGATAATACGCATGGCCTTTTTTTTTAATATAAATACTTGCTTGCTACGTGCCGAATTACCCCAGAACATTATTCCATATCGCAACAGGGAGTGAAAGTAGGCAAAATATGCTGTTCTTAAGGCATTTTGATGGAGCAAATTATTTTAAGTTTCTTAAGGCACAACAAGTCAAGCTGAGTTTTGGCAGCATGATTTTTATTTGTTTTCTCCAGTTGAGCTCTCCATCTATTTGAAGCCAAAGAAATTCTGTATCAGATACGTTATTTATGGTGCAATTGTTGTACCTGATTGTTAGTGTATGCTTCGTTTGAATTTGAATAAAATTGGTTTTATCATAGTTTAATGAAAGCTTATTAGCTTCAAACCAAAAGATGAGCTGTTCGAACACTTTATTGACAGAATTTCTTAATTGCTGATGTGACTTTTCAGATATAAGTACACTGGTATCATCTACAAAAAGCACAGCTATTGAACCTTTGCTAAGATAGTATGGCAGATCATTTATAAATATTAAAAATAACAAAGGACCAAGTATGGAACATGTCGATGTAACAAGAAGTTACATGTCAATAGCGAAAGTGTTTAATACCCACATACGGAATAATGGCAAAATTTTAAAATAGAACAGCCTTTAAATAAGATTAAGGTCAACAGCAGTAACATCCTGTGGAAATCTGCATTACATTGATCTTCAAAAGCGATGAACGTGAAGTCTTACATCTCCTACAGATGTCACCCTGTCATCCTCTAGCTCCAACACAATGCTGGCAACATATGAATAACAAATACTGCCAAAGCCAGTAAGATACTGCCAACGCTCTCAGCATGAGTTCCTAATTATTTTTTATTGTAGGTGTGTTAAATTTTTATGTTTCTGATTCACGGGAGGTTAGGTTAGGATTAGTTTCTTTTTTTATATATAAGCTTAGGTTTCTGATTTATGGTATGTTAGGTTAGATTTAGTCTTTTTTATATAAGCTTAGGTTTGTGATTCATGGGAGGTTAGGTTAAAATTGGCTTCTTTTTATATAAACCTATGTTAATTATCTACCAGTAGTTAATGCAAAGCAACTTCTTTATTAATATTTAGTATAACATATCTTTGGCTACCACAATGAGGCAATTAAAATTTTGATGCAAATAACATTTCAATACACACATTTTGTTTCATATAAAGCACTGTTAATAACAATGCGTTGAGTTTATGTCAGCGGCAAAATAAAGAAGAAGAAGACCACATCACTTATTCCGCAGATTTCATTTCTCATTTAGGTTGGCAGTTCCCATTGCGCATGTGCAATAGCGACAAGATGGCCATGTTTGTTGTCTTCACACCGTAATTTTGCATAAAATTAAAACATCTAAAAAGGCGGACAGGTGGGCACCAGCTATAAAACAGATAACAACTACTCCTAAACCCATTCTTTTTTTTTCTTTTAGCTTTTATTAACTTTTTCAATGAAGACCAAAGTAATGCAGCATCACCAAATCCTGTAGTTTGACAGAAAATTATAAGATATGCTACATTCAAATTCCTCTAGGCGGAAACACAACATAATTTTAAGCAATGTTAGCCTATAGCCTAAAAGGAATTTTATTGATGATGTCTATTCATTATAATAGACTCCCTAATCATATCAAGAAAGCCCGTACTTAAATGCAGTTTAAAATGCACTTATTATTGTGTATTTCAATTATAGTGTGTAATGTACATTAGTGTATGCAATATTAATATTCTGTTTATTATTAGATGTAAATTAGTATATGTTTACAGATATGTCTTTAAACCTTTCATGTGTTCTTCATCTCCTTATTGGGACAAAGTTACAATGGTTTCACTACCTCTGAGGGTATTTTCACTTTGTCCCAATAAGGAAAGGTTTAAAGACATATCACAGTTAAAGAATTAGAAGTTACGTAACTTGCAACTATATTTATTTTCTTTAACTTTAACAATCTTAGATGGAGCTTTACAAATTGTCTCTTGATTTACTTCATTCAATATAAGCCTTTGTTTCTCTTCTACAATTTACACATGTAATTTTGCTTTTGCGTTGTCCTTCACAATTACTAGAACTTGCTCCATTCCTATAAATTATAAACTACACCACACATATTAGAGAATTTAAATTTAGAACACTTTACTTACAGAAAGAACCATCAGATTGTAATTTTGAAAAGGCCAAAATCGCATGTGGGTGTTGCCGCTTTCCTATACAAGCCGAGCTAAGTTCCTTCCTTGTTATCCACCAGAACTCAACTTGTCTTCATCTCTTCATGCTAGTTTGACACCTGGGTCGACCTGCGAGAACTATCACATGGGCTGATGTCACTGCTGAACCCACAGCGCCACCTACTTATCTTCTTGCCATGCTATCTGTAGGTTACGGGTGAAATAGTGGACCTGCCCAGTAATGAAGCTTACATACTGCTGGTTGTATCATACTTCAGCAAGGCGTTGTTACTGCAAGAGGGGAGCCATCCATGGCTCAATTTACATAAGAATGTGTGATCTATAGCAACTTGTAAATTTTTTTGTAATTTCTAACACTGCCTTTGTAATTTCTTTGGGATCGTCCCTCTGTACAAACCATAGGGCTCTTTAGGACCTTATACAACAAACAATAATAATAATAATAATGGTAAAAACCTTACCATTATGGAATATTTAATTTCCTGAATAATTTGTAACTACTGCACTGTAATCACTCTCATGATTAAAGTAAGCCAATGCAGACAAGTTTCACAGATATTTACTGTTTCCAGATTGTGCCATCGAGAAACTGCCCTTACGTAAGAGAGACGGAGCACGAGTGATAGATGGCAGCAAGCATGCTCATAAAGTTACTTGCGACCAAGATGAAACGGTTTATCTGAAACGACCAGAAGGCATTGAGAGGCAGTATAGAATGAAATGTAAAAAGTAAGTATACAGCTGTTCAGTTCATAATGTATGTGCAAGTGAGAGAGGGGCAAGAAAAGAATCCTTGCAGTTAAAGCAACAATAGAGCTGCTGGTTCCACTAGTGTATACAGGGCCTTCATTTGGACCTGACAACATGAAACATGCTGTTTGCTGGTGGTGTCAGACATTCATAGCCCCTTAAATTTAAGCACATACAAATTATAACTACAAAACCACATAGAAGATGTTGGAAATGATGTCCACATATCTCTCTCACCTTTTAAGAAAACTTGTATTAACATGGCCATGTGGGCCAGTAGAGCAATCATTAACATTATCCAACATGCAATTACAGAAATTAACTACTCGCATTATCGCAATTCTTCAACTGCAGTTAACTTACAGGGTTTTAGTTGCATACCAAGCCAAGGTTTGCAAAATTCATGATTCCTTGCAAGCTTCTTCAGAGATTTCTTTGGACTTTGTTCTATCTTTTCTCCGATGTCATTGAGTTCTTCCTCTGTAAGAACATGGTTTCTTATCAAGAATAGATTGTGCTTCACAGATTACAAACTGTTTCTCTGTGAGGCGCATGAACAGCAGGGAATGTGTCTCACTTCTCTACAAGAGTTTGTTGTCACATAGGAATCATACATGAAGATTCTGTGTGCTGACATTATAACAGCAGGGAATCTGTCTCACTTCTCTACAAGAGTTTGTTGTCACATAGGAATCATACATGAAGATTCTGTGTGCTGACATTATAACAGCAGGGAATCTGTCTCACTTCTCTACAAGAGTTTGTTGTCACATAGGAATCATACATGAAGATTCTGTGTGCTGACATTATAACAGCAGGGAATCTGTCTCACTTCTCTACAAGAGTTTGTTGTCACATAGGAATCATACATGAAGATTCTGTGTGTTGGTATTATAACAGCAGGGAATCTGTCTCACTTCTCTACAAGAGTTTGTCACATAGGAATCATACATGAAGATTCTGTGTGTTGGTATTATAACAGTAGAGAATCTGTCTCACTTCTCTACAAGAGTTTGTTGTCACATAGGAATCATACATGAAGATTGTGAGTGTTGGTATTATAACAGTAGAGAATCTGTCTCACTTCTCTACAAGAGTTTGTTGTCACATAGGAATCATACATGAAGATTCTGTGTGTTGGTATTATAACAGTAGAGAATCTGTCTCACTTCTCTACAAGAGTTTGTTGTCACATAGGAATCATACATGAAGATTCTGTGTGCTGGTATTATAACAGCAGGGAATCTGTCTCACTTCTCTACAAGAGTTTGTCGTCACATAGCAATCATACATGAAGATTCTGAGTGTTGGTATTATAACAGTAGAGAATCTGTCTCACTTCTCTACAAGAGTTTGTTGTCACATAGGAATCATACATGAAGATTGTGAGTGTTGGTATTATAACAGTAGAGAATCTGTCTCACTTCTCTACAAGAGTTTGTTGTCACATAGGAATCATACATGAAGATTCTGTGTGTTGGTATTATAACAGTAGAGGATCTGTCTCACTTCTCTACAAGAGTTTGTTGTCACATAGGAATCATACATGAAGATTCTGTGTGCTGGTATTATAACAGCAGGGAATCTGTCTCACTTCTCTACAAGAGTTTGTCGTCACATAGCAATCATACATGAAGATTCTGTGTGCTGACATTATAACAGCAGGGAATGTGTCTCACTTCTCTACAAGAGTTAGTTGTCACATAGGAATCATACATGAAGATTCTGTGTGCTGACATTATAACAGCAGGGAATCTGTCTCACTTCTCTACAAGAGTTTGTTGTCACATAGGAATCATACATGAAGATTCTGTGTGCTGACATTATAACAGCAGGGAATCTGTCTCACTTCTCTACAAGAGTTTGTTGTCACATAGGAATCATACATGAAGATTCTGTGTGCTGACATTATAACAACAGGGAATCTGTCTCACTTCTCTACAAGAGTTTGTTGTCACATAGGAATCATACATGAAGATTCTGTGTGCTGACATTATAACAACAGGGAATCTGTCTCACTTCTCTACAAGAGTTTGTTGTCACATAGGAATCATACATGAAGATTCTGTGTGCTGGCATTATAACAGCAGGGAATCTGTCTCACTTCTCTACAAGAGTTTGTTGTCACATAGGAATCATACATGAAGATTCTGTGTGCTGACATTATAACAGCAGGGAATCTGTCTCACTTCTCTACAAGAGTTTGTTGTCACATAGGAATCATACATGAAGATTCTGTGTGCTGACATTATAACAACAGGGAATCTGTCTCACTTCTCTACAAGAGTTTGTTGTCACATAGGAATCATACATGAAGATTCTGTGTGCTGACATTATAACAACAGGGAATCTGTCTCACTTCTCTACAAGAGTTTGTTGTCACATAGGAATCATACATGAAGATTCTGTGTGCTGGCATTATAACAGCAGGGAATCTGTCTCACTTCTCTACAAGAGTTTGTTGTCACATAGGAATCATACATGAAGATTCTGTGTGCTGACATTATAACAACAGGGAATCTGTCTCACTTCTCTACAAGAGTTTGTTGTCACATAGGAATCATACATGAAGATTCTGTGTGCTGACATTATAACAGCAGGGAATCTGTCTCACTTCTCTACAAGAGTTTGTTGTCACATAGGAATCATACATGAAGATTCTGTGTGCTGACATTATAACAGCAGGGAATCTGTCTCACTTCTCTACAAGAGTTTGTTGTCACATAGGAATCATACATGAAGATTCTGAGTGGTGACATTATAACAGCAGGGAATCTGTCTCACTTCTCTACAAGAGTTTGTTGTCACATAGGAATCATACATGAAGATTCTGTGTGTTGGCATTATAACAGTAGGGAATCTGTCTCACTTCTCTACAAGAGTTTGTTGTCACATAGGAATCATACATGAAGATTCTGTGTGTTGGTATTATAACAGTAGGGAATCTGTCTCACTTCTCTACAAGAGTTTGTTGTCACATAGGAATCATACATGAAGATTCTGTGTGCTGGCATTATAACAGCAGGGAATCTGTCTCACTTCTCTACAAGAGTTTGTTGTCACATAGGAATCATACATGAAGATTCTGTGTGCTGACATTATAACAGTAGGGAATCTGCCTCACTTCTCTACAAGAGTTTGTTGTCACTAGGAATCATACATGAAGATTCTGTGTGCTGGTATTATAACAGCAGGGAATCTGTCTCACTTCTCTACAAGAGTTTGTTGTCACATCGGAATCATACATGAAGATTCTGGGTGCTGGCATTATAACAGTAGGGAATCTGTCTCACTTCTCTACAAGAGTTTGTTGTCACATAGGAATCATACATGAAGATTCTGTGTGCTGACATTATAACAGTAGGGAATCTGTCTCACTTCTCTACAAGAGTTTGTTGTCACATAGGAATCATACATGAAGATTCTGTGTGTTGGTATTATAACAGTAGAGAATCTGTCTCACTTCTCTACAAGAGTTTGTTGTCACATAGGAATCATACATGAAGATTGTGAGTGTTGACATTATAACAACAGGGAATCTGTCTCACTTCTCTACAAGAGTTTGTTGTCACATAGGAATCATACATGAAGATTGTGAGTGTTGACATTATAACAACAGGGAATCTGTCTCACTTCTCTACAAGAGTTTGTTGTCACATAGGAATCATACAAGAAGATTCTGTGTGTTGGTATTATAACAGCAGGGAATCTGTCTCACTTCTCTGCAAGAGTTTGTTGTCACATAGGAATCATACATGAAGATTCTGTGTGTTGGTATTATAACAGTAGGGGATCTGTCTCACTTCTCTACAAGAGTTTGTTGTCACATAGGAATCATACATGAAGATTCTGTGTGCTGGCATTATAACAGCAGGGAATCTGTCTCACTTCTCTGCAAGAGTTTGTTGTCACATAGGAATCATACATGAAGATTCTGTGTGTTGGTATTATAACAGTAGGGAATCTGTCTCACTTCTCTACAAGAGTTTGTTGTCACATAGGAATCATACATGAAGATTCTGTGTGTTGGTATTATAACAGTAGGGAATCTGTCACTTCTCTGCAAGAGTTTGTTGTCACATAGCAATCATACATGAAGATTCTGTGTGTTGGTATTATAACAGTAGGGAATCTGTCTCACATCTCAACAAGAGTTTGTTGTCACATAGGAATCATACATGAAGATTCTCTGTGCTGGCATTATAACAGAAGGGAATCTGTCTCACTTCTCTACAAGAGTTAGTTGTCACATATCCTGTTGGTATAGGAACCAGTAGACCACTTGGTCCACTGCTACTTGGACCTCTCCATCATGGGTGTAACAGTCACTCTTCAGATGTTCTTTAAGATTCGGAAAGAGGAAGAAGTCGCAATGTCTGGGCAGTGTGGAGGATGGTGCAACATCACATGAAATTTGAGACTCCACAATCAAGTTGCGTGTGGTTGAGGATTGTCGTAATGTAGAGTTGTTTCCTTACCAGGACAAACTTGCTGCTGAATTTATTATGCCCAGCCATTTTATTTATGGACATCGTTTACAGAATATCTGCCAAATGTGTAGACCCATAGAGTTAATTTTATTTTATCAATGACAACCTCAACATTTACATCTGTGTTAAATAAGGTAATCTGATGATAGTATGTTCTAATAATGGATAATTTATGTACAGTTACAAAGTGATTGGATTACAGGAAGTGTCATTGCCACCACAGCAGCACAAGTGTCTCAGACACGCAGTTGTATCTCCCCCAGAATTGTATTAATTTCTTACATATATCAGAACATGAGTCTTGGAGGTTATAGGAATATTTGTAATGTAAACAAGTATTGACAATTTTAATATTTGAATTTTGTGAATAAATATCACATTTGTTTAAAAATGCTACTCCGTGAATGATTGTTTAAATAGTAAAGCAGCACTAACAGCAAAGTGATCACATGTTCCGTGACGTTCTCTACCAGCCAAGGCAGAATTTGTTAAGGTCTACCAGTTCAGGGCAACATTTTCTGACATATACCAGAGAAGACCAAGTGAGGAAATTTCTATCATCGCTGGAACAGCGAGCGGCAAAAGGCACCAGAGCAGTGAACCCTCTGGAGGCATCCGTCCCGAGTTCCACTGCTTAATTTAGCATCAAACTTCTGCAAAGTTCCTATTCATTTCTAAGTCACTGACTGTTGCTTATTATTCTGGGTCATAATGTTCAGTCTTGCTAAGAAGGCATATTGACTCAGATCTGTTTTATTTTTGGAACCGAAATTGACACAGTTTCCTGTTATGTTTCTTGGCAGTCTTGTAACTGTATACACATGCATTGCCATAGACTGTGAGGAATTCAACCAATACATTGCCATTTCTTTCTCACTAAAAATTACATTGAGTTTTATTTATGGACACTTTTTAACTGCTTTGTCCTTAGTGTCCCATTCTAATTTGGGAGTGAAAGACTGGAAATTTTGTTCATAGGCTCTTTATCAGGCTTGAGGTTCTTTTACGTGCCGTAAATCAACAACTTGGGACTATCAGCTTTACTTCCCTTCCTAATGAACCCATGCTAAGGATTTTTATGCTTGAAAAAATCCATCACCCTCCGCCGGGTTTGAATCCGCGACCTCGAGAACTAGAGGCTAGCATGATACCACTAGACCACGAAGGACAACTTCTTCCTCAGTTGTGCAACATGTGCGCTACATAACCAACAATTACATGTTCACATTTTGTGTACTCAATTCAGTTTAATTCATTTATTAACCTCGAGTACATTAAAAGATACTAAAAATTGATTACATTACTGTCATAAATTCATGAGCATGTAAAATGGTGTCTAAAGAAGGCAGTTATAAATTTTGTGTTTAAATATTTATATGAAAAGGTTTCTTGTTGCAATAGGCAGTTTATTGAAAAATATAATACCCTTAACACATTGTGATGTAGCAATGGCCCAACCTTATTGTGTGAAAGGTGACTGTGGTTGAAGAGATAAAGACACAGAGAAGTGCTGACATAAATTCAGAAGCGCTATTGAGAGATAACTGGATTTTTCTTAAAGCTTGTTGCACTGACTCCCAAGAGCTCTCTCAAAACTTCAGCAGCTATATATGGCAGTGTCTTGCGACAGTCAGTGTTTTCTTGATGCAATATAAGTGCTGGTTATGAGTGACAAAAGTTGTGAGTACAGTAATTGCTACTACTGCAAGAGATTAGAAAGGTCCTGTGAGGCTGCTTTGCACCACTGTGCGTGAGGAAAAGTGAGGTGGTAATAAAACTGAACTAAATTACAATATGTTGTTCTCCATAATCTAGATCTGGGTAGCCACTTTACGAGCATGTTCTGTAATTAAAAGTATATACTGATTAATTAGCCACAGTCATCAATTTTACAGGCTAAGATACTTTATTACTCTTCCTTATATTATCTCCAAAACTTTCTTCCGTCATAATAATATATTGGAGAGATTGACCTGAATGTCCCCACAAATATAAGCTGCAGTTGCATCCCCTTGTTTGTTTTTGTGTTCTGGTGCCTGGTTTCTATCACTTGCTCTGGAAGTTATATTGTGTACAATGTAGTGCAACAATAACAGGTTCATATTCATGAAACTTGAACTAAATCTCTTTCAGATGCGGACTGTTTCTGTACTATAAGCACGATCCCAAGAGTAATGTCAACTTCATTGTAAAGGGAGCTGTGATAAAGAGCTCAGGCGAAGGTCCGATGACAACAATATACAATCAAGTAGCCGTCGAGAAGCCAAAGAAAATTATGGTGACAAAACACACCAAGAACATGGGCAAGTTCAGTTCAGTGACTGTCTCTACCATTGATGAGGAAGAAGACGAGATTGAAGCTGTAAGTAATTCTATCCTTCTAGTTTATAAACACACACTCTCGCTCTCTCTACAACTGTTATGACAAGTAAGGTGCACAAACATAAATGAAGTAAACATTTTGCAAAGATCAGCAACAAAATAAATAAGGGTATATACACTACATGATCAAAAGTATCCGGACACCTGGCTGAAAATGACGTACAACTTCGTGGCGCCCTCCATCGGTAATGCTGGAAGTCAATATGTGGTTGGCCCACCCTTAGCCTTGATGACAGCGTTCACTCTCGCAGGCATACTTTCAATCAGGTGCTGGAAGGTTTCTTGGGGAATGGCAGCCCATTCTTCACGGAGTGCGGAACTAAAGGAGACGTATCGATGTAGGTCGGTGAGGCCTGGCACGAAGTCGACATTCCAAAACATCCCAAAAGTGTTCTATAGAATTCAATCCAGGACTCTGTGCAGGCCAGTCCATTACAGGGATGTTATTATTGTGTAACCACTCCGCCACAGCCCGTGCAGTATGAACAGGTGCTCGATCGTGTTGAAAGATGCAATCGCCATCCCTGAATTGCTCTTCAACAGTCTGAAGCAAGAAGGTGCTTAAAATATCAATGTAGGTCTGCGCTGTGATCGTGCCACACAAAACAACACAGGGTGCAAGCCCCCTCCAGGAAAAACACGACCACACCATAACACCACCTCCTCCGAATTTCACTGTTGGCACTACACACTCTGGCAGATGACGCTCCCGGGCATTCACCATACCCACACCCTGCCATCGGATCGCCACATTGTGTACCGTGATTCGTCACTCCACACAATGTTTTGCCACTGTTCAGTCGTGTAATGTTGATGCTCCTTACACCAAGCGAGGCGTCGTTTAGCATTTTCCTGCGTGATGTGTGGCTTATGAGCAGCCACTCGACCATAGAATCCAAGGTTTCTCACCTCACGCCTAACTGTCATAGTGCTTAGAGTGGATCCTAATGCAATTTTGAATTTCTGTGTGATGGTCTTGAAAGATGTCTGCCTATTACTCTTTACGACCTTCTTCAAATGTTGGTGGTCTCTGTCAGTCAACAGACGAGGTCGGCCTGTACGCTTTTGTGCTGTACATGTCCCTTCACGTTTCCACTTCACTATCACATCAGAAACAGTGGACCTAGGGATGTTTAGGAGTGTGGAAATCTCGCGTACAGTCTTATGACAAAAGTGACACCAAATCACCTGACCATGTTCAAAGTCCGTGAGTTCCACGGAGCGTCCCATTCTGCTGTCACGATGTGCAATGACTACTGAGGTTGCGGATAATGAGTACCAGGCAGTAGGTGGCAGCACAGTGCATCTAAGATGAAAAACGTATGTTTGTGGGGAGTGTCCGGATACTTTTGATCACATAGTGTATGTGTTGTAAAGTACATAACTTAACCATGGATGAAGATAGTCCATTACAACTACAGTATGTGACAAAACAAATGACTTTGAAAGTTAGTTATTGGCATTGGTACAGAATGGTTACCGTCACATTGTTCATAACGCTTCTGAATATTATTGATGAACAAAGGTTGCTGAAAGGACACAAAAACTGGCACTACCTTCTCGCATAGCTCAGGAACATTTGTGGGTGTGTCTTTGTCTTCAAAACTGATTCTTTCAACATGCCCCATGTGTAGGCATCAGGGTCTGTGAGATTCGGGGAGCAGATAGGATATGAGTATGGAGTTTCACAAGAAATTAGTTGCAGAAGGGCAAGTGACTCCCTACCTGGTTCACAACAACCAGAACAACAAAGTTGAGATACATGTATTCTAATAGCATTCACAATTGATAGGAATGGGAAAGAAGACTTTACCAAGTTTTAACTTTATCATTCTCGTTCCCGGGCATGGCATATTAAATCTATATTGTGCACATCACTGTAGAGATTGTTCTAGATGGCTGTGATATGAAGCTGTCTCTAGTTGCAAGCTGGAAGAAATTAGTAGTGTATGTGCATCGTGACACCTGCAGATCTGGTTCTTCTGTAGTTCACTAGCAAGGTCAACATTGGTCATCTTGCTACTTTAATTTCCGCATAAGTACTGTTTCTATTATTCACTACTTTGAGAAAATAGTATAGAATACACATGCATCACACTGTGCGACTTTCTTTCTCCAGGGATAGTGCACTGGTATTCTTGATCAGTTTCAGGATATCTGTTTTTGTATTGTACTTGTTCATTGGTACATGGGTTAGTCTGTAGAATATGTTGCCAACTATCCTGATTCTCAAAAAGCATTTCCCTCTTCCTGCTTTGTGCACTGGCAGGAAAGCCATTTCCCTAATATTGCAAAAATAAGTGAAACTAAATCAGTTTGTGAATTCCAGCTGAGAAATTATATATTAGCTACGTGTTGTGTACCAACTAAGTATGTTTTTATCCTGAATGGTGAATCATTAGCAGTTATAAAAGTGTTTAAGTATTTAAAATTACACAACATTTCTAAAGATGGCAAAATTTGTGGAGAAATATTAAATATTTTCTGATTTAAGAATACTAGCCCACAGAGATAGTTAAATTAATTAATTTAACAAGGTAAACTGATGAAACAATTTTGTAAATGTAACTTACATTAATTAAAAATTCAGATGCTTATGGTTCTAATCTATGTAATTTGCTTATTTCACTATGTATTTGCAGCATAAGCTAATAATAACAACTTAAGGTAGGGGAGGCTATATCATAAACTTTTACCCAGTAGCTCTAATGTACAAAGTTTGATCCTCAATGGCAAAACTGAAAATATTGTACACAAAAGATTTCCGGCCATTTGGTTTTCAAAAGTTGACAACCCTAGACATGTTTGTGTGGTTGAAGTTGAATTTAAATTAAATTTTTTCTGTACATGCCAAGGTTGAGTCTATTGTCCTGTTTGAAGATTTTCGCCCAAAAATTTGGCAGTTGTTCATCTTTCTCTATTTTGGAAGTGAATTTTACAGAAGCGTGCTGCACATTCAATAATTTCAGTTGTGAACATCCATGGGAAGCTGTTGTTGATTAGTAAGGTTCAAACCTTGATACACAGATTGTATAATGAGGCGATCACATTGTATGAGTATACTCACAGCATCTCTCTCTACTGTGGTGACTACTTCCACACAAGCAGTTAAAATTTCTCCAACACGAAAATCAAAATATTCACGTATTACTGAACTTGTAAAAGAATTACCTTACTGCAAATGGTGATGACGGGATTGCGTGTAAGTTATGCAAAGTAGAGATAAAAGGTAGTGTTAGATGAGTAATACTGCAATAGTAAAGCATGGTAACCTTCTGTCACTAAAGAGCAAGCAAGAGACAAAATGGAGTCAACTTGGCAATGTGAATTTTATAAAGATCTATGCGACATGACAATGAAATCAAATATTCCATTTAACAAAGTGAACAACACTTACTTCAAAGGTTTTTTGGAAAAATATACACACAAACAAGTTCCTTCAGACACCATACTTTGTCAGTATTATTTAATTAACCGTTATAAACAGAACAAAATGTTGTGGATTAGTTGATTTGGGTTTCAATAGATGATCACATAGAGTTGTAATTATTGCTATACTATATCCTGAATGTTCCAATAAAAATATTTTTTGACATTTGAGCCGATAGAATCAATCAATGATTCAATAATTATGCACCTGTTTAACAAAGCCATGTCACCTCTATGGCCACAAGACATTGCATGAAAACGTGCTTCTTTTCATGACAGGTGCCGCCACCTATATGGTTGAAGCCGCAAAACATTTTAAGATATCCTATCCTGGAATGGTTCATGTAATGTGTGGGGCTCATGGACCACACAGAGTGACTGAAAGATATCAGATTTTCTGTTTTGACAATGTTAATAGTTTCATATGTAGCTTGTAAAAGCACCTTCCAGGATACAGATGGTATGAGGAATTGCTTTACCTCCCCAACCTGTCACAATTTAATGTGGTCTTGTATTATGGAAACATTTATGACACCATTGTAGACGTAATTAGTGCATTGCATACCAATGATATTACGGAGATTGAGAAAGCACAATCTCTCATTTCAAATGACCTTTTTCGAGACCTGCAATGCATAAAACAGAACTTGCACTGTTTATTGTAAGCACTAAAAGTCCTGGGGGTCCTCTGACTTAGAAATGTCTGATACCGTCAATCTGGTACAGAAAACATTTAAAGCTGTAGGTGAGGTACCTAAAAAGGCCTCTGCAGAGAACTTCAAAACAAAATTCCAGACTGCTCTTTAAAAAACAGTGGATAAGTATTTTTGTGTAATGTGAAAGATATGTTGCTAGAATATGAAGGAACACAAAAAACTGGCAGCTATCGCATTAACTGACGTAGAAAGAAACTTTTCCAGGCATAAGCTCTGTTTAAGAGATAATGCAAGGGGAATGACATTTGCTACATTGTGACAACAAAATTGAATATAGATAAAGGGAAAATATTGCAATTATGTTACATTCACAAATGGTCATGTATGTATATGTAAATTATGATAATAATAGCATATTCTGTTATTTTTTGTTCATGACCCAGTTAATTAATACAACACTGTATGTACACAATTATACCTTACCTCCTCCTTGTTGTCATCATGTGACGAGCTCACCTCCCACTGCTTCCTACAGCCCATGTCCACACAACCTTTCGTTCATTGTATGAAGGTTCAAACAAGCATATAGTTGTAGTTATTAGGTGTTCAGAATCAGACTGTAAATATTTATTTTTGCAGCGAGAAGTTGCAGACTCGTACGCAAACAATGCAAGGATTATCGAGAAACAGCTGGAGAGGAAAGGCATGAACAAACGCAAGATGGCTGTTCAGCAGACACAGGCCGAGATAGACGCCAAGAGGAACAGAGTTCGTGGAACACTCATAGACAAGTGAACATACACAGTGTGCATTTTTATTTTATTTTCGTGGACAAGAAGGTAATGACAGTATTACTTGTTACAAGTCGCACTCACAGCTTTAAGAGTGTTTCCATCTTCATGAATTAAAACAAGCGAATTGCAATCTGTACAGCATTTCCTTTCAATTTCAAAGTTTATACTTTGCAATTTATAAATCAAATGTGAAGCTAAAGCTTTAGCCTGTGCTGACGACAATACATAGGAGAAAGGTTGTCCTTTATTCCAGAAGCAATTACTTCTACAGATGTGCATTTCAGTGAAAACAACCATGACTCAGTGATAGCTTGTTATGCTCGACTGTCAGATGATTGCATACCTATCAGGCTCAACTTCTTTCTTCCTTGTTTCTCTGTTTGAAAGCTTTGGATCCAGAGAACGAAGCAACTGTAACGGTTAACGGTTAGGTGCCTCTTTACTCAGTAGCAAATGTATAGCCTTATTTAACTACTGTCCATTACTTTTGACTTTTGGGGGGGGGGGGCTGGCCAATTTATATATTTTGTTATTACTTTATCTACAACCTATGATAGGTAGAGCAAATAATGTATTCCATCATACATTTGATATCAGTTTTACTGGAAATACATGTTAGGATCCCCTGAATCCAAAAAATAATTTTAAGAAAGAGATCCATGCATGCAGCATAACTCAGAAAAGAAAAGTCGGATAAATACCAACATTTATATTCAAAACCATCTTCTATGGGTGTGGCACCAAGGTTTTCTTGAAATTCCCCCTCTCCAAACTATTGTTTACAGGGAACAACCTTCTTATTTTCTCAAAAATGGTGATTTTTATTCAAATTTTTGAGATACTGACACAACAAATAAAATGTATATCTTGAATTTTCTGGGAATAGTATATCAACTCCACTTTACTATTAGTAGATTGTATGTAACTTGAAAACTAAAAGGAAGAGGCAAGAAATTTGATTATAGAAAAAATGTATATCTACAAAAAAACACTATTTGTTCAAAATACATTTCTATTTTCACAACATCAACAGTTCCTTTTAAATATGTCATGCTGTATGTTTGCATTTTCCCAAGTGCAAGCAAATGTGATGAAGAATGTGTAAAGTTTTGCAATACTTTTTTTTTTCTTCTCACAGAAACTTGATGACAAAAACAACTTAAATCTTTGTCTTTATTGAGTGTTGAGCTAATACAATACATTTGGGTATGATCAGTGTCGAGCCCTGGCTCCTTTTGCCGATCATAACCAAGCTTCCACATTTACAAAGCATGTGTGTTGAGTTAGCTTCATATCGCTAACACTTTCTCATTTAAAGTCACTATACTGCTTAGTGTTCTTCTCCCATTCCCATCTCCTTCCCTTGCTTCCTCCGATTGTCTTTGAATCTCCACTACCTGCCAGAAATGGCAACTATTAGATGCAAATTTAATACCTTTTAAAGAATACTTATTGTGTACCCCGTGCTGATCGGCCATAACAACACTTGCTCGTTCGTATTAAGAAATATAACTCTCCTTACTAGCCCTCTCCGTGTTTACCGTTCTTTATACCTAAATCTATCACTTGCTTATCAATACACTTGTCTAATTTGTTCCCCCTTCTAGATCATGTTTCATTTCCACAACATATTCATTCTATAATCACTCTCCCTCGCTATTCTAATATTAACTCCCCCATTATTATGGCTTCCGTATTCCCATACTTCTCTCAGAGCCTGCTCTATTTCTATATGTATGGCACACTTTCCTACTCAATAAATTTATTCCTGTTGGCTCCCTTGACGGTCCTGCTTTGTTTCTGTCCAGAACCTGTAAACTCCCATTAGGTGTCAACACAATGCTTTCTTCTTCCACCATTTCGCCACTCTGAAACCACGCCTCTGCCCTGCCCACAACCATATCATGTGGCAATTGAACTTCCTCCCTCCTCAATGATATAATTTTCCTGGCTTTGCCAGCTGTTGACCTTATGTCACTCTGATCTTACATTTTCACTATGTCATCTCCCAATCTTCTCTCTGATACAACCATCTTCTTCCCACCAGCCCCACGTAGCAGTGACGTAACTTCCATATATCCATCCTTCTCCGATTTCCAATTGCTCTTTGTACTTCCTTCCGATCTGCATTCCTTCTCTCTGGTCCTGGATGTATTTAGCTGAGTCATTTCCTGCTCCTGCAATCTGCTGCGCCTTGTGTCACTTTCATATCTAGCCACTATGTGCCCATCGACCCACAATCGTAAATTCCTTATGAAGGCCCGTTTCCCTTCCATTCTTGCCAGCATCATTTGTTGTATTAAATCTTTCTTCAAGGCCATTGTTCCCCGATAAATCTCTGTGTATGAAAATGTCTGTACCTTTTGTTTTCTTCAACACTTCATAAACAAACTGCACTGACGTAAATCTTGCAACTATCATTCTGGCTCCTCTTGATCTCCCCACTCTGAATGCTTCCCTGATCTCCCAGCCCTGTAGCACCATTCCAAGCTTTCCTTCTATAATCTCTCTGACCTCTTCAACAGGCCATACTCTATTCCTTTCTTTCACTCCTGCTATAACTAGATTAAATCTGCAGTGTCTCTCTTCCAACAGCTCTACTCTTCTTTTGATTTTCTGTACCTCATATCTTACATCTTACATTTCATTTTTAATCTCTCCCTTGATATCTATTAGTTCCTTTTCCACTCCATTGAGTTTATTTCCTAATTTCTCATCCATATCTTTTATACTAGCCAAAATTTCATCCATGATGTTTCGATTCCCATTTGGCCCAGGATTGATTTCAACTGCACCAATTACCAATAGATGCCTATTATACATGTGAGAAGAAACATGTTTACCATCTCTTCTGCACCTTTATTTTTTTTGAATTCCTTCCATTTTAACTTGTTAAAAGTTCCAATTCTTCTTCTGTACTCTTTGATACTAATTCCCATAGTTTCTTGAGCCCTTCTTTTCTTCCACTCCAGGAGCTTCCTCCACTCTCTTCCATCGAGTGCCTGTCTTACATTTTGCATCTAGGTGGTTGAAGTTGTAGTAGCGCCAGCATTAATATATTAGTATTTTTATTACCATTAATGCTCATGATTATGAATATCTTCTTTGTATACACAAAACTCTCAAAAACAGTTATACCCCTGGCTTCTGCGCTAACATACATAGAATGCACACCATAAAACATATTTGGAAAAATACATAAGAATTTTGTTTCAATATCGAAAATAATTAATGCTTCAATCCTATTTATGTGCACGCTAGAACCAATCCACTACTACGCTTGTCAGTACCGATGCATCCCCAGCCCTAATTGATCTTGCGTGCTGTAAAATGTGGATGTACAAGTACTGACAAATGACAACAGACCAGCTCCATTCCCACCCCAACCTTACCTGCTTTTGTAAATAAAGCTGTGTGTCTTTTCTCTCTAGTATCTTGGAAAGGTTAGTGATCATTTATGATCATAAATATAGTTTAATTACAAGAATGACACTTAACTATTGGGGAGTGCATTTTATTTATAGTTAAAATAAGACCTACCCGTTGTAGTACATCCACAAAAAACAGTATTAATTTTTGTTCTGCAGAATCCTTCAATAATAATTAATATTCCTAAGTAAAGTTTGTACACATACACAAGTAGTAATAAATACATCACAATTTGTTCTGTTATACTCATGGGCTTCATTTCTAAGGTCACATATAACATAATGTATTGTTTCTTTATTTTTAGTAAGTAATGTTGTACTATTACCAACACTATTATCATGTAGATACCATATAATACGTTTATTTAAAATCTTGCAAATGCAAACTGCATTACTGCGAACAATGATTATTTCATATAATTACATTGTTTTATAATGAACAGCTTTATTTCAAAACCAATCCTTTCTGCATCGCCTATGTGGTAAGACTTTGTTCAAGTCAATTTATTTTTCTATTTCAACGCAATAAAATGATAAGAGAAATTTGTCAGATTTTGAATCCCCTAAGTATCTTCACTATAGATGTGATTTCCGTAAATTTGTTTTTATAGAAACAACTAATTTTTTAAAGCGTATTCAAAACTGCAAATTTCTGATATGATCGACGCAGTTAATAGACTTAAAACTACAACAGTAAATAAATAATTACAGTGTAAAACATTCGATTATCCAATGATGCTATAATTAAATGAATCACTGCAGTTTATAAGAGAATGCTACAGTTTTATAATTCATCATTCGTAAATTTTGCACCCCCAATAAAATCTCTAGTTTTACTGTACATACCTTCCCGTGAATGTAGTGTTGTATTAATTCCGGTTCTGCTCGCCAGCTGTTGCTGCCGTAGTGGCAACAAGTTGAACCATGGTTGTTTTCATGAGAAGGCAGACCTGTATCATCTACTACCTTAAAGGTTTTAACAAAATTCCAATATCACAGTCAGTCAATTTGCTGCACTATTCAATGCTAGCTTACCTGATGTTGCACAGGTGGCTGGCTCTTTAAATCTAGAATGACAATTACTCTGAACAATGATAGAACATTTTTTATGCTCAATTCTCTTCTTTACCTCTTAGAACTGTAATTTCATAAAATTCCATGCTCTTCATAATAATGAAGAAAAAATTCACTGCTATTCATGGAAATGAAATACCAGCAGATAATGTATTTCTGATCTTAGTTCCCCCCCTCCCCTCCATTTCCAACAATCTGCTAACTTGTGGAAATGTTGTAAAACATTTTTATCTAAATGGTGGACTCATTTTTACATAAGTACAGTAGATGAAATGTTAACTTTTGTTTATGTAATTATTTCCTTTGGCATGACTCAACCAATCAACTATCCCTCTGTAGCCAGGACAGCTTTCTTTTCTGTCACCTTATAAACATTTAAAACTGCAAGTGCATATTACGAGAATGTTATTCCTAACAATCTCATGTACTATTTAGCGCAAGGGTGATGACAGTGCTGCACTGTGAGATTAGTGTTTTAGTTCTGACTGTAGATCACACCTGAAACTAGAGATATGTTTTGCCCACAAACTCAAAGACACAAATGAATCAGGTCCGAGCGATATGGGTATTAAGCAAACTGAAAGAAAGCGCAGCATGAAATGGAGGAAAGTATACAGAAACTCCACTAATTTAATGAAGAATCAGATGTTCTTAATTGATGATTTCATTGATAAAATTGTGCAAAAACAGATATCACGGAAAACAATAACTTAAGGTTTGTTCCAACATACGATTCTGAACGGGTTCCAACACATGCTAATGCACATGCGCCAGTCCGGTACGCTCACAGAACTAATTCGGAATTTTGTGTGGTTGGAACACTACTTGAACTGTTCGCGTTCTGTCACGGCCTTCTTCATTGCACGGTCAATCAGAAGACGATCAAATATCTACGTTTACAGCGTTGATGAATGAAATCAAACTCCGCCGATGTACGTATGTGTATATATGCACACATACGTACATCGTAAGCGTTTCTTTCATACTGATTCCAGTCCTAATATTCGAACAAAAATAAATCGCGTTCGTTTATCGGCTTAAAACCATTGACACTGAGTTATTGCGAATAACAATTGTAATTTATAGATATTATATTTAAACCAGAACCCGGAAAAAGTAATTGAACATAATTCCAATTTAACATTAGGTTTCCTGCTACAGAAGCTTCTAAACACAATGTTTAATTTAAAACTCCAATACTCTGAGACAATGACACCCCACATAAATTCTATTCCGAACGTAATGCAAATAATACAAAACTACATGGTACCAATGTATGCTTATGATCAGGGTTAGGATTTTTAGTTGCAAATTTCAGATGAAAAAAGGAAGGGAAAAGGTGCTCAAATAAGGTGAAAAAGGCACAATAAGGTGCTGGTTTATTTAAGGGGATGCACAACTGAAATTGCTATTTTCTAAACTATCCATTCAATTGGGCTGAAATTTTTATTTCTTTATATATAATTGTTTTGTGAATTATAGCCCAGTCTTAATAATTCTCGGAACTGCGCGGTTGAGGTTATTGTCGTCTCTGCCAGCCCAGGCTTCATCTCCACGTAAACAGATGACGTCTCTCACAGCAACAAACTCACATTCACGAACAGCAGGCCACTGATTCTGGTGGGATAGAATCACTCATTGTCAATTGCATTATTGCGGGCTACTTTATAGCAGTAAAGTGAGAGAAAGAGGTTTTCGTCGAACACACAATTATTTTCTATTGTTGCGGGTGTGCTTTCAATTCCCACGCGGCGTTTACTGAAAGAGGTAGACTTACTATTCGCACGTACACAGCAAGCTGAGGAGACGTTAACTGAAAGTTAAAGAATAAATTGGAATGAAACTTAAAAGAAAAAAGGGGATTATGGGCATGGTTGGGGGGAAATGGTATAAAGTGCCAAAAAGGGGTAAAGGTCCCAAAATAACGGAATAATGTTTAAATGGAAATAATCCTCTTCTTCGGAAGTCGATGCATCATTAAAAAGATCACTGTCACCTAAATCACTCATTATTGTTATCTTTGAACGCTGTTTTGCTCCCTGGCTTTGTTAGACGTTTGTTCTTTTCCTCAAGTATGTTTCCATACTACTCAACAGCGAGCAACTGCTTACCAAACACCTTTGCTATTCTGTATTGAGAAATAAACACGAATGGAGGAATAAATTACATATTCAAATTTATTTTCTACTGAATACAGAGAGTATGTCGCTTTTTCAATACTCTCTGTCGGGTTTGTTCCAAGCGATTAGAATCGATTCTGAATTAACTGAGTATGCGCTGTAGACCATACAATCTGCGCATGTCTGGAATTTTTAGTTCCTATTCTTAATCACAAACCGATTTCACTCGTTCCGAACTAGTTCTCAAATACGTTGGAACAGCAAACTGGAAATTCAGAATTGGTTCTGAACTGATTCTCTGTCGTGTTGGAATGCCACTTAGCTACTGCGCACACTCAGATAATTCAGAATCGATTCTGAATCGTGTGGGAACAAACCTTTAATCAACAAGATCCAATCACCTGAAACATGGATATATATTATACGGCTATTTCATACAATTTTTCCACCTAAATTCCTGTATCAGTAGACACTCTGGCTAGTAGATATAGCTCAACTTGCAGCGTGTATATGCCAATGTCCACCTGGAGAGTAGTATAAACACCACATCGTTTTAACGAAGAAAATGTTTCTGCCAGCCACAGAGGATGATGAGGAAGAATGCAGTTCATCAGTGATAAAATAATTTAAAGATCTAACTTGTGGAGGATCAAATGTTCATTGGCTGTAACAATATTGGTATATTGATACCCGTGCAGTAAGGCGATGGATATATTAATAGTCAGGGGTACACAAGTGTCAAGGAACAGTTCACTAGTGTTGAGGCGAGTGCAGGGCAATAAATTATTGGGGATTTGGGAACACTGTCCTTTTGGCGGATGACCCCCTATCATAATCCAACAGAAGACAGTCACACTGCCTTTAAAAAGGGAGAGAGTCGTAATGGAGGATTGTTTTGGTCAGCTTAAGAGGTAGTTTTCCTTTTCAGCAACTATTTTGTATCAATTGGTGTGTCAAAATAAATGTATGTCTCTTTCGTTCCGGGAGTTGGGATTTCTCTATTCTCAGGATACGTAGCTGAAAGCACCATTTTACTTTCTGCACAAACTAAGTTTTCATACACAAGTCACGCATGCTCATGCTAACAGTGAAGATGAAGGTTATTCATACAATCTGAAGTCAAAGCTTTCACTTCTTCCTTTTGCTTACAAGCAAATGCTCAGACTTCCAAAATTAAATTAAGTTTTATTTATGGACGCTCTTTAACTGCTGTGGTCCTTAGCGTCCCATTCTATATTGGACGTGAAAGACTGGTAATTTTGCTCAGAGGCTTCTTTATCAGGCTACGACACGGGACCACCGGCTTTACTTCCCTTCCGAAGGAAGCCATGCTAAGGATTTTTACACCCTAAAAAATCCATTGCCCTACGCCGGATTTGAACCCGCTCAGACTTTCACCTTTATCTCCATACTGCCCAATGTGAAGTGTGCTTAACACATTGACTGCAGATTGGATGCAGGAATCCATTTCTTAGGATTGCTTCTTGCTTTAACTAACTTACAAAGGTAATAAAGATCAGTTTTTATGCCACAAAAGTTTTAAAACTATAGAAAGAAATACATATTTATCTTGTATCACCCAGTAGAGGCCATTACCGTATTGAAATCATGTACAGTACTATCCTCCAATGAGCGGCAGACATGCGTATGGTTTCGTAGCTTTTTCTGTAAAGATTTACTGACTGCCATACTGGATTCGTTCTGAGAAACACATGCAATCAATAAACTGATTGGTTTATATTTCCAAATAACAGTAAAAATGTAGCATATTGCATTAAATGTATCCATTAGCACATTTTAAAAGCAATAACCTAAAGAAAAGATGAGCTGTGCTTTTTTCTCTTAGGTGGAGTATTGCAGTCAAGCCAATAAAGAGCATTCACTGCTGGGGTTACCTCTCGCCTTTGTTTACCTCAAGTGTGTGTATTTTGGGAAGAATATAGTTGCAATTAGTGTCTCAAATTGATGTATACACAGTTTGAAACGTTATTTCTCAGCAACGAAATGAGACAGAAATAAAAGTTTGTTTCTCTTCTATTCCTTAAACTTCCTTAAGCCCAGACATGTTCAAAATGTCCACCTTCTGGTACAGTACCTCCCAACAACGTCAAACATACCATCTGGATTGATGGCAAGTTCAATCCAATCTCTCCCATTTCCCCCAGTGTTTGTGGCATACACCGTGTTCTTTAAAGTTCCCAAAGGTAGAAATATAGAGATCAAAGTGGGAACTCCATAGCACTTCCTGTTTGTCCTATCCATCTCTGATTGAATGTGCGGAGCCCCATCTTGTTGGAAGTAAACCTCATTTTCATTCTCAGAGAGATCATTAAGATGTGGAATCATGATTTCCAACATTTGCAGGTAAGTCTAACCAATGACAGTCTCTTCGAAGAAGTACGGTCCAATTACACCTCTGGAAGACAGACTATGCCTCCTGAAGATTGATGTGTGGGTTTTCCTTAGCTCAGTACACATAAATGTTGATTAATTATGCCATTAAGTTTCAACGTGGCTTCATGTCACCAAACTATTGAGTCTTGAAAATGTTCCCTTTCGTCAGACTTGTTTAGGTCGTCCTCATTTAGTGCGTGGAGAAGTCTCGGAATGTAAGGCTTCCATTTTTAACCTTGCTTTTCTTGATACCAATCTCACAAGCACATTGTCTCATTGACTTCTTTGAGGATCATGCAAAAACCTTCTTCTGCACTGTTCCATCAACTTCAAGCTTGTCTCAGATTCTTGTTATTGTCCCAAATTCAAGCCTCCGTTGTTGAACTTCGACAACATTCTCCACGTTACATTCATTGAATGATAATCTCACCAGCATTTTGTTTGTTTATAAACACATGCAAAACGTGTTGCTATGCTGATGCTGAGAAATAGTGTTTCAAAGTGTGTACACATCAATTTGGGACACTTGGTATGTCTTGAAGTAGGGATTAGCATTGAATGTGATGAAACCAATGATTCCGGTAATACTGAAAGTTATGATAATATTCAGCATAAAAATTACCAACCAACAGAGACCAATGAATCAAGTTCAGAAGATATGATTCATTTGGATTATTTACAATATGAGAGCATGTTATCAATTACAAAAACTAGCTCCAAACCAACCCTTTGCACCGCAACTTAATCAAACCAGAGGGAGAAGGAAGAAAACAGTGCAGAGAATGCTGTAAGAAATAAAGAAAGGTTTCTGTCAAGATTGTAAATGGCAGCCTGGATTTTGCCCACATTTGTTTTAATCAGTTCCATAAAATGTGAGCCTCTGTTACTGATAAGTTTATGCCTAAATTATTTTTTGCGTCAAGGAAAACATTGCACTACAAAATTGATATTATTGCTTATAGCCTTTAAAAGGGAGTGAATTAATGATATGAATAATTTTTTAAATATAATAAACATTACAGTCGTGAGTGGTACCAGCAATAAATCACTGGATCATGGAACTGCTAGAAGCAACACACGTATCAGACTCCATGGTCTGCTTACATAACAAAACCATCACAGTTTACAGACCCAGACGGTAAGTAAGATACAAGAGCTGCAGTCAGTGCACTATGCTGACACATGTCGGCTAATTGTGAACAATATCAATGCAGCTTGAAAGAAACAAGGTATTCACGGAAAACAACCATGCTGGGCAGATTCCTGGAACTTCCAAATAGAAGTACACTCCAAGACAGTAAGGAAAAAACTGATGTTACATTCACAAGACACTCTCTACCCATTATTGTTTTTCTTACTAGTTCATGTTAATCGAGATAAACATTTATAGAAGTAGTTTTATTACAGGTACCAGACGGATACAGGAGACTGACCTATTAGTCAAATGTTTAAACAGCTTTCAATTCCACTCTGCGTATATTGTGAGAAAGAAAGGAACGGGACTTAGCACTTCAAAAAGTATAAAATATCTGAACATTCAAACCAATGACAA
Organism: Deroplatys truncata; assembly: GCA_030765065.1. Classification (NCBI taxonomy): domain Eukaryota; kingdom Metazoa; phylum Arthropoda; class Insecta; order Mantodea; family Mantidae; genus Deroplatys; species Deroplatys truncata. The sequence continues at coordinate 16,269,183 of CM060981.1, forward strand.
AAAATGTTATTGAAAATAAATTGTATGCCTTAACGAGATCTATATTTTTTGTTATGTGGTAAGATGTGCCTATCTCTTATGGTATACAAAAGTTATTCAGAATAAAGAGGACTTTGCAGACTATGCCAGAAAATTCAAGATATACATTTTATTTGTCATGAAAATAGCTATATATGCTATTCTAATAAAAAACAACAGCGATCTTTGATAAAATAACGAAAAACGTTTCATTTAAAAGGTAGTTGGTGATAGAGGATTTTCCTCAAAATCTTCATGTTGCATCCTCCGAAGGTCCTAAACCTAAACTCTTAAGTTTCATTTTTTTTAAAATAGAGAGAGTTGAAGGTTGTTATACTACATCACTAAAATAGTGATATCATATCATAGTGATGTAGTGTAACAACCTCTGACTCTGTTTATTTTAAATTATGACACATCACTGTTACTAGCTTCTCAATCTTTCATATTGAACCAACTTTTTGTTTTTGAGTTATGTCATTCAAATGCTTTTTTGGATTCAGGGAGCTTCAAAATATTTGTATTTCCGGTGAAATACAGTACTTGCTGTGGAGAAAGTAAACGTGCAGTTTTTAAATGCCACACAAAGAGAGGGAGAACAGCCTACCTTCTTCCTCAGGTTGATAGTGTCTGATGAAAGATAAACACTTTTACAAAAAGGAAATCTGTATATTTACAAAAGAGAAGTGTTACACTGTGTATTAATACTTAAAAATAACATGTATCTGTGGTCAAAGGAAAATACTCGGATACAAACAATGGAACTGTTTCAATAAATATGGCAGAAATGAGGAACATGAGATCACGTGTTTTAGAAAACCCGGTCTTGGTATCCACTGTCCATCGATGAGGAAGGTTTAGTGGCTGCGCCAGTTGCTCCAGTGCCACCTTGATGGTGATGATGTGGCCGCATGTGTCCGGGTCGGCGCGGTGGTGCAAGGTACTCGAACATGCTCTGCGTATGTTGTGCCAGCATCTTAGAGAGGTCGCATGGCATTGGGTCGGTCCAGAAGAAATCGTGATTCAGAGCAGAGTCTGAGTCATAACGCTTGCTGGGGTCTAGCACCAGGAGTTTGTCGAGAAGGTCACAGGCATAGGGATCCTTCACGTATGGCTTCAAACGTTCCTTAACCTGCAACAGAAACCAGCCCAGTCACACTTTCTCTACCATAGTAGATATTTCTTCAGAAATACATGTTTTGAGGCCCCTGAATCCCTATGTATCTGTAAACAGCATAACTCAAAAACGAAAAGTCGGTTCAGTACTTTCCAAGGATGCAACGTAAGATTTTCAAGAAACTCCTACACCCCCAACTACTCTGGTTATCCAGAACCCCCTTCCCCTGTGTACTAAGTTATACAGTGTGGTACAAAGAGAATTTTGAATTTCAATGCGTGATTACCTAACTGATTGATTAAATAGCCATATCTGGCTTTAAAATCTGATGTATCCTCATATGACTTTCCTTATCATTTGTTAATGGGTATACAGACTATTCTTACTAAACCTTATTTTTCTATCTACTTCATTTTAATCGAGATAAACCTTTACAGAAACAGCTACATTACACATTTCGTTATAGATACAAAGAGAATAGCGATAGTCAAATGTTTAACAACTGGATGCTATATGCTGGTCTTAAAATTCCATACTGTTTCCATGACATCGCGAGAAACAACTGAATAATGACAGGATTTCAAAAGAATGACAAAGTATTGAATAATGTGAACCATGTATAATGGATATCTCAGAAATGGCTTATGACTCACAAAAAATGTTATTTTAAGTAAATTGTGTGTTTTAAAGAGATCTACATGTTTTGTGCATTACGTTTTCATTTAACATTTACCACTTATACAAGATTATACAAAATTACTTCCAAATGAAAAGGACTGGCCAGAAAATTCAAGATATACATTATGTGTTATAAATACAGTCAAACTTGACTAATTCAAAGTTGGAGGGACCAAGAAAAAATATTGAATTATTCAGGATTTCAAATGACAAAAGTTTGATTTTTTAAAAGTTTTTTTAATTAAAAGAGGTCTAAATTAAATGAAATAAGATACAGTTTTGTGATATTAAAACTCAGGTTCAATTCAGATTCAAAGTTTTTTAAAGAAACTTGATATCTTTGTTTGTTTTTTGATTCACACAAAACACTTCTAGTTTATTGAGTGCTTGGAACATTGTTTCACTCACATTTTGTTGTCCCTCAACATAACACCTTAATTGTTGTAAGTGATCCATGACCTCAGCAATTGTTTTCATGGGTTGTTCTGGTTCTTCATCTGAAGATAGGGCTGCAGTTTGTGTGTTCATGACGTCGGTTAGCTCCCCACAAACTGCCAATTCATCGTCCATGTGCACAAAATCCTGATAGAGAACACCAGTTTCAGAATTTACATCTTCCCAGTATTCAAGTGTAGGCACAATCGTTTCATTTTCTCCAAGTCCAATATGACAGAAACATTTGGCTATGGTGCTTGGTTTCACTTGGTCCCATGCACTACTACACATACGAGCTGCCTTCAAGCACACTTATAATTTGCTTCTAACAGAAGATTCTGGACCACCTGTAGAAATGCTTGAAATATTTTATTACTCCCTGATCCATTGGTTGCACTTTTGACGTCATATTGGGGGGAAACAAAACTTTGATACTCCCTAACAATGGAATACTGTTATGGGCTGTATAATTGTCAATAAACAGTAAAACTGTGCGATTTTGTTTGCGAATCTTTTTGTCCAGCTTCAAGAGCCATCTTTCACATTAGCTTCATATTCCACAGGCTTAGAGCACAGGTGTTGGCTCACTTTCCAATCATTAGTAATGGAAGCTTTTCAGTGCCTGGCACACATCAGGAGTGTGATGAGTTTTTCCCCACTACATCGTTCTCCTTTCAATTAAAGTGTTTTATCTGGTGTACATTTATAAAAAAGCCCTGTCTCGTCGACATTGAAAATATCTTTTCCATTTTTTTCTTGAATCCACTCTACCAAGCTCATTTTTCAATCACTGGCTGCTTGCTGGTCAACACCTCCACTTTCTCCACAAACATTTTTAAAGAAAATACCATTTCGCTTTTTAAAATCATCCAGCCATCCACTGCTTGCGTTAAAATTAGTTTTTTCCCAATTGTTGTGCAAATTCCGCTGCTTTCACTGTGTTAAGAGGTCAACTTACTGGAACTCCCGTGCCTGCTTGAACCACTTTTTAACGCATTCATCGACGTGAGGATTTTCAGGCCCTTTTGCTCTTTTTTTACTTTCGTCACTGTTTGTAACTACATTGTTCAAAATTTTGTCCTTATTTTTGAGGTATGTAGACAACGTATTCTGGGGGATTCCAAAATCTCTTGCAATGTCACACTTTTTTTTAAAACCTTTTTCCACTTCGCGAATGGCTGCTGCCTTTTCAGCTAAAGTAAAAGTTTTGTAATTTATACGTTTATGTTTGGAGGGAGCCATTGGTCGGCTCAGTTCACTACTTAAACACACACTGATATAACTGTGTACAATGTTTAAAACTGCTCACTTTACTGCACGGGAAGTTATTTGCTGCAAACGTAGCAGGTAGACTGGGTGCAGTGTTCACAATGACAAGCTCCTAGAAGCTTGAGTAACCAACATTCCTTACCAGCAGGAGAGCGAATTACAATATGAGGCATTTCCTGGAATTTATCCAGGAAGTTTGACTAACTTATAATTTTTTCAGTCATTCTCCTTGAATATTATATTGAATTATCGAAAAGAAATATTCATTTACAGAAGGCTTTTTAACATTGCTTTGTATAGGAATGTCAAGGGACCATGCTAAAAGCTTGAATTATCCACAATTTCGAATTAATCAAGTTCAACTGTATCTTTAACACTATGGTAATTAATCATAATGATTGAGCCATTTTTAGGGAAATCAAACATTCCAAAAAATGATCCATGTAAAGCATAGCTCGGGGTGGGGGTTTCTTGAAAACCTTTGTGTCGCATCTTTGGAAGGTACTGACTTAAATATCATTAGGTATTTATCAGACGTTTTGTTTTCAAGTTCTGCTGTTCTCACACACATGCATCTCGTTTTAAAAACACTCCCCCCCCTCCCACCAGGAGGCTTCAAAACACGTGTTTCCAGTGAAATCTAAATATTCAATTTTGGGGTGGAATGGAATACCTTCTCTACCTACTATGTTTGTGGTAGAAAAAGCAATAAGCTTGTAGAAGAGATAATATTGCACATATACGTGTATCACTTATTAATCTCATAGGTTGTCTTAGGTCAGACAGTTTGGATACTTCTTTGCAGCACTATGAAATGTATTTATGTGGAAAACCATCTATTTTCAAGGTGTTGTACAACTCTGCTCTGTCCTGTACCTTTCTTTTTTGTCCTCGTGGCAACTCCATTTTGTTGTACAGCTCCAGGGACTCCACCCCAGGCCAAACTTCTGGAGTAACGGAGCCACAAAGCTGCGAGATGAATGTCAGCTGCTGCTGTTCTGTGTTGCCCTGCATGATAGGACTTCTGGTCCACATTTCGGCCATGATACAGCCTGCGCCCCACAAGTCAACTGGGGGCCCGTAGTTCCTGTCACCCAGCAGCAGTTCTGGAGGCCGATACCATAGCGTCACCACACGGTTTGTGTACCTGAAACACCCAACCTCAGTTAATTATGTGCTAGCTACTGCATGCCTAAAAGTTTTAAATATGGTCACATCTACAAATTGCACTGAGTTAGGTATTTACCTCACAATGTTCGTCAGCTGACTGCGACTGGATGGCTTGTTCCTGCTTGCTACTTGCTTCTCTGTCGGTGGTTCTACACATTTTGGTCCATTAGAACGTTGAAGTTGATTAGTCTTGGTCGTTATTTCCATAAATATAATTTTCCCCAAATATTCAGTTCAGTGGATTTTTGTTCATGCTTGAATTAGATAGACAGATAACTTTATTTGTACATTTTTTATACACAATCCTTTTTACAATATTCCACTTATAAACTAACTTAACCTATGTACAAATTTCCTTGCCAGCTATGCTGCTCTTTTTGCCTGGCAACCTGGCCTTCTGGCTCATCTGAGCATCCCTATTGCCCATCCTCTCCCTCCTCTGTTTGCTGTTCTACCTTTCTTATCCCTCTTACTTTTCTAATCCATTTCTCTTTATTTTCTTTAAGAACTCCCCCATATTCTTATTTTTCTTTTCTTGTTAACATTTTAATTGCTACTATTTTTCCTCCCATACTTCTTGTCTCCATTGTGCTAATTCTTTGCATTCTGTCATATAATGCTCTGTGCTTTCACTACCTCCGCATAGTTCACAAATTCCGTTTTTTCTGCCTCTTAGCCCTCTTAGATACAATGATCCTGTTCTCATCCAGGCAAACGCTTCTTTTTCAGCTCTATTACAGTAATCCACATACCCTTCTCTTCCCCATTTCCTTTTTACTAATCTAAAGAACCCTAGTGATTGCTTGAATTAGTGTCACCGAGTATCAATTTCGTGTTCTTTTGTCCAAAAATGTGCCGTAACTGTTGATTTGATACTCCTTAAGTCTCGTTTGACCTATATAAATACCTTCACAGTCCTTGCAATATATCCTGTAAATCCCAAAATTTGTAGAACCACCGACAGAGGGGCAAGCCATCCAGTTGCAATCAGCTCACGATGAGGAAGACGGAAACTAGTTCTGAGATAAATACCTAACTTAGTAAAATTTGTATATGTGCCTCTTCTGAATTACAAAGGACTGCTGCACACCTATTGGCTTGTCCATTCTTGTTCGCACTAAATGCTCGGGCCAAACCAAAGTCAGCCAGTTTGAGAATACCATTCTTTGTTATCAGAACGTTGGCAGCCTTCATGTCTCTGTGTAGAATCTGAAACAAGAGACTGTCAGTGCCTGGATTGGTTCAACGCGCACACCATCTCGCCAAACAGATCTCTGTATTACCTTGTTACTGTGAATGTAATACAAGCCATTCAGCAACTGTTGCATCACCTTCTTTATTTCTCCTAAACTGAACTTCACATTCACGTTTGACAGAAGTCCAGCCAAGTCGTGCTCACAGAAATCAAACACGAGGTAGAACGTGGAGCGATATCTATTGTGTTGTGTGGCTGAAAACAAAACAACATCATCATACTTAGTCCCACAAACCTCTCAACAATTATATCAATTCCTTCTGCTATTGTTCCTAATAAGTTATACAATCCTCATTAGAAACCAAGAAAAACATAGATACCTCCCGTTCTTAGACTTGAAAATAATAAAAACTAGCTAAAATTGATGTTTTTATATATTTTAATGAGCTCTACCTTTTTTGTGCACATGTTTTCAAACAAATGTTACTAGAAATAATAAATTTAAAATATTGTGCTAATGAATGGCTGTATATTTACACTGATGCAGCCCACTGTTGTCTTTTCATAGAACATCGAATTCAAATTCTACAAATTTTATTAATTCTTCTTAGCTGTCAAAGTCTTCTATATAAAATGAACAAATTTAAGACAATAATTCAATTGAACCTTAAGTCAGTGGATACACTAAAACTTCACTACTTTAAATTATTTAAAGTAAGTGAAGTTTTAGTGACTCAATTAAATTGTTTCGCTTCACTCTCTGAATAAGACTTTCTAAAATTTAAGACAGTTGTGATATTATCTGACTCTAAAGCAGCTATAATATCCATAGCATCTATACTACAGCCAAAAGACTAAATGTCTTAGAATGCCAAAAAATTATAAAACAATGAATTAATTTTTATTTCAATGGATATCACAACACTTTGGAATGCACAGTAAAGAAACAGCTAATTTTCTGGGCAAGAAAGGTAGTAAAATTACATCAAAATGATCTGGTCCACCGTCTTATCACTCTATCAAAAGAATATGTATTACAAACAAAAGCAAAAGATGGGAAAATCCACACAACACAACTAAAATTACTACACTACCAAGAAAATCCTACGTAGCAGTTTTTAGATTATGAACAGGCCTCAATAAACATCTATTGTCCATTTCAAACCAGAGTTCCCTCTGATGTAAACAAAAGCATGTGCTTCTGCTTGTCACGAACCCAAGAATACACTCTTACGCCAACATAAATAGTTCCTTAATACATGCATTGTATTATGAAATATTAAGAGCAGAAAAGGTATAGAACTGCACATTTTATTGCGGTTATCATAACTCGTTGTTAAAGGTAATGTATATATACTAGCTGTTAAGAGATTACAAAATATGATTTTCGTCTGCTATTGCGCTAACGCCGTGAGTATCTTGCTTGTTAATACCAACTGCATGCATGACTGCCACTATCTTACATATACAAGAAATGCAGCAATGAATTCCCAGAGGCGCTATCCGAGTACCGAATAAACACTTTGCGTAACACAGGATATATGATAAACGAAGTCATTCATAATACGCAGACACAAGTATGTTCAGCTCAGGTCAAATCTTGTGATTTAGTCAGTTGGTATTTGAGTTCACACGTGTAGTGCGAATAAACTGTTCAAACACAAAAGTTAAAAAGTGGCGAAAAACAAACAGCTCTTCATATATTCAACTCACTACAAAAGTATGCAACACTTGCATTAGTGCATATTGTAAAACTAATATCGGATTTTACATGCATTTCAGTGAGAAGTGTAACCAAAGCGAGCAGGGAATATAAACAGACATAATAGAACACAGAAGAGAATCAAATGTGGGAACTTGTTTTAAGTGCGACAGTGCTGTGGAATTGTGGATAAGCTTGTCATTATTTTGGAGAGTAGTTCTGATTCCAATATGGCAGCTGAATCATCTTCGAGGGATTCGGATTTGGGTGTTGCACTTTTGCCCGAGGATTGTGATTAACTTAAGTAAAATGTTCATTGCCGCATACTTATAAAATAGATTGTTACCTCAGGTTGCATTTTGAACTATAATTCTCAGGCAGGGCGCATTTTTATAGATTTAAATAGTGTTCAACAAGCACGTGAGAGGGGAACAAGCAGCCATTATGGGCGTGGATTGCGAACTACTTTCGCGTGGATAATACAAAGAGTTTGTTTTCAGTGAAAGGCATCTGGTTTGGAATGGACAGTACACAGTATTGACATAGCACAATCTCCTATATGTCCGAGAAGACATGGAGAGAAACTACCTCTCATAAAATACTGGAGTGCAAGAGAGCAAATGGCTTCATTGCTAATTGCAGAACATTAGATACCAACCAACACTTTTTGTGTCTATCTGTTAGGGTTTCCCAGTTATATAACTGTATTCCTAAAATACTAGACACATATCGTATTTTAATAACAACTGTTGCAGCAATTTTTAAAAAATAAAAAATTATGAACATTTTTCAACGCAAAGGATAGTTTGGGTCGGAGAGATTTTTTTAAAACCTTTGGAAGGTGCTAAACTTAAATAGCAAATTTGGTAATTATCTGACTGCTGTTCACATACACATGGACATTCGATCACAGCGTTCTCTACTAATGACTGTTCACGTATACCCATTATATATATTATACTTTTCATATAAAAAGTGATTCCTCTATCCTTGCTATGTTTATGAAATTTACATAGGAATGACTTCAAATTTGGGAAAAAGTGCATACTTATAACTAGAGCCCGGAAGTTCAGCCATTTATTTTGGTTAAAGCAGATAGGCAGTAATATAAATAAAATAAGCATTTATTAAAAGTGAAAAGAGAGTAATGCCACTCTTTACTAATGAAAATAGCTAAGATACTTTATTTATCACAAAGTGCTTATTCTTACTTTTCTTGATTACAAGCAACAACAAGATGTTTTTTCAAGGTATCAACAGAGGGAAAGGAACGTTCTACTTCCATGAAGTAACTGGAGGCTATTTTGGAAGGACTCATATCAGTTACACTTGAACTTCCACCTTCTAGGACATCACAAATGTTCCTTGGTTTTTCTAGGCCCACATTGACTTATTGCATCTTCAAAGCTTACCATGGATGACATTAGCATGTCACCTTTTACTTCAACTTCAAGATTGGTTAGCACCAATGTCGGATCGTTGGCGAGTTCTTCATTGTACGTCTTTACCTCGCGAACTGAAGCAGCTTCTGACAGAGCATTAAATACCTCCCATATCTTGCACAAATTGTTTGTGTAATATCTGGCAGAAGAGATCCAGGTTAGTCTGCTGAAAACGGCTGTGGAGGTAAAGCAAAACCTGGTGCAACGTCCTTAAAAACCTGCATTCAAGAAGTGATTTTAGGAAGACCTTCTTGGTGTTTAAAACGAGTTTATCCACAAGAGGATAGAAACTTCCTACTTCTTGAATTGAAAACAAATGTATTTATAGGGAACAAGATCCTCAGTCGCTATTTTTGTGTTTTTAAAATGTGTAAATAATCACAAAAAAGCCATAATGATCCAAACAGGCACAAAAAGGCCTTAAACCTTAAAATAGGAAAACAAAGGGAAAATAAAATGTGGCCCCATTGTACCTAATTTTATGGAAACATGTTTATCTCTATTTAACTTTTTAATAATGCACCCAAATAGAAAAGGCATTTTGCCAAACTTCTGGGGCCCTACTTATAACCATAGATGTTACAATGTTTTCAATATGCAGAAACAGCATTCAAGTCATCCTCCATGTGTAGTGGTTACCATGCTAGCCTCTAGTTCCCGAGGTTGTGGGTTCAAACCTGGTGGAGGGCAATGGATCTTTTCAGGCGTAAAAATACTTAGCATGGCTTCCTTCAAAAGGGAAGTAAAGCTGGTGGTCCCATGTTGTAGATTTACGGCATGTAAAAGAACCTCAAGCCTGATAAAGAGGCCTCTGAGCAAAATTACCGGTCTTTCAAGCCCAATATAGAATGGGACACTAAGAACCGAGTTAAAGAGCATCCATAAATAAAACTCAATTTTTTTAAACCGCATTCAAATGTTTAATCATTACAACATTGTAATGGAGCCAAGACAAGGGGAGCATATCAGTTAGATGACGCTTGCAATTGATGTGGATGTAAAACATGAAATATTTGCAAAATCATTACTGCTATAACAATTTTTAACACTTTGGGTATTTTAACATTTTTCCTGCAGTAAGCTTTTATGTCTCTTATGGCTTGACAAAATTATTCAGAATGAAGACTTAGTGGTCATTCACAGAAATTTGCTGGACCCTTTGCCTAGCCACTTGGATTGTTAGTGCTTTCGGCCAGCCCTTGAGAACAAATGGCCTGTGCAACACTTTCTTTATGAGCATCTCCCTGCTGTTCTGGTATTTTCCTTTTCGGCAGGTTCGAGTAGTTTCTCCTTCAGGAACATTCTGCTATGTATGCAACTGCTTGAGCCAAGTTGAGTTCAGTCAGCTGAACAGTTGACAGCTGAGTACAGCAAAGAAGTTGGGCTATGCTCAGCATTTAAGCGACGAATAAAGTTGCTTCATAGCAATTGGAGCTATCATTTGTTACAATATACATTTATTAAGGTGGCATGCACCGTGTTGGAGTAAATTAGTTTGCAATAACATTTACTAAAGAAGCCTGTACTACAAAAGTGGGTTACTACAGAATAATTTATTCCAGAAGTAACATTGGAGAGCTCAACTACAATTTGCTCTTTTAGTTACTAGAGGTAAAGTTCATTACTGCAAAGTATTTTGTCTTTGCGTGGTTTACTTGAAGCAATCATGGGCAGGATTAGTGTGATACGAAAAGTGGGGAGAATATCAGCAAAAAAGAGAAATGTTTGTTGGTAGAGATGATGAAAATCCATGTAACAAATATAAAGCACAAAAATATGTTGTGAAGATGCTGCATATGAAAAATGCTTGGAAAACTGTGACGGACAAATTTAATGCTTCAAATGATGTGAAGCATACCTAAGAGCAACTCAAAAGTCTTTAAAAGGACCTCAAAACAAAGGCTAAAATGCAGAAAGCCAAGGAAACACGAGAAAAATTTTAAACTGGTGGTAGTTCACATATAAGATTATTGTGGATGATGTTTTCGAAAATAATAATTGAAATAATGCCTCATGTGTTCGTGTGACAATGATGCAACAGTAGCAAAGTTCACTGAAAATAATGGAAATTGCATATCTGATGGTGCTGGTGGTGATTTGCCCATTTTATTGGATAATAATCCTGATGTCTCCATAAGTGTTTTTGTAGGAAGTTCAAAACATAGTGGAAACTTAACTCTTATTGTGAAAAAAATGAAGAGGGCAGAATTAAAGGATTAAAGGTGCACTTTTCTTACTTCCGAAAAAACTGATTTTAAGTTTAGGTTAATAAAAAGCCCTGAAATAGCTATAGAAATGTGTATTACCATTATTCTTTCAAAAATACTAAAATATACTATTATTTTATGAAAATTTGTCATAAAAATTTAAGTACTTGTATCCTCTACAAATTCATGCTTCACTAGGGCTAGGAAATGTTTTAATACACCAAAACACCGTCCTCACATATACAATCAGCATTGTAGTTGAATCAACAGTCAAGTTACTCCATCTAGGTCATGAGAGTAAATTCTAACCTATATCTGTGCTCTCCATTTACTTCCATGGTAACATACTACATGATTAGTACTCTTTGACATTTACTCCAATCTGAAAGAAGTACAATACTTCAGAAGTAGTTTACTCTCAGTGTGTTGACTTTAATGTAGTTTACTTCGGAAGTGGAACCTACTCACGCCACCCTTAGCATATAGTACAGTTCTTTTCCTTCGTACTGTGACCACTGCATGCATAAGTCACCACAGCTTGGACTCCCGAGATGTTGTTCTGCTCCATCCACACATTTCTGGCATGTTCTAAGCAAATTTTCATTTACATTCAAGAGTTCAATATCTGAAATTAAGTGAATTTCTCGCCTAATCTTTTCTTTTAGTTCTCACAATATATGGGATTTGTTGCACACGTGCTATTCAGAGTTGGGGAAATTTCAGTAATTGGATTGAGTAATAAAATTGACCCATTATACGACCTGAACAAACATCAAAGCAGGAATAACCTCCTCATGCCAACAGCTGACCAATGTTGCAATGGTAGTCTGGAATTTTCCACAACACTTGCCATACAGCTGATGGATCATTAAATTTAAATTAACAAAGAAACCGCAAGTGTGGAAGAAAGTTCTCTGAGAAGATGTCAGAAATGTGTGGATAGAGACACATTTCTCTTGTCTCTTATGATAAGACATGTGCTTATTATTATTGTAATTGTAACTATGAGAACTTGAGGCAGTTGTGAGGATATAACTTTCGGTGGGAGTCGGAGTTGCAGCGGCCGAGTGTAAGCAGCCATGCGGTGGCCACAGTGTAATGGAAAAGCAGTGTACTTTAGTCAAAACCTTTGAGTTATTTTCAGAAAATCAAAAATAACCGGCAGAATTTTCATATAAAGCAAAGTTTTGCTGCAGTGATTATCGTGAAGATCTTCATATCACATCGTTTTTGTATTTATTGCATGTGCACAGCTTTTCTTTTTTTGGATTAGTGAAACCTATCCCAATGCTTTCTGAAGAAATAGAAGGAAAGTTACCTTTTGTCCTGCAGATCTCTATCAGATTGACTACATTTTCATGTTTCAGTAGTTGCAGTATACGTATCTCTCTCAGTGCTGTGATGGGAAACTGCAACACACAAACGTGACATCATTTTGTGGCAGAGACTCGTGTAAATATTCAATAACTGCCTACACTTACCCCTTCCTTTTCATTATCCATTAAAACCTTCTTCATGGCAACAAACTTTTTGCTGTTCTTTTTATCTCGTGCCTTGAAAACTTCACTGCAACACAAAAGCCCATCATTTGTTTAACAATCATGTGACATTCTCCACCAAACTGTATGACAGTCATATTACCCTTGCAAACACTGAATACTTTGGAAACTATTAAATGCAATATTAAAGCTATAATTCACACGAGGATTTGAAGCTTACTGCTACCTCATACCAAGGGTCTGTGCTTTGATTCCTATCAATGGGGCAACAATTTTAACTTGACTAAAGTGGTTTTCTTTTAGGAACGTCAATGATAGATGCAGACTCCCTAATGTCATTCAGCCATGTCCGTGCAAATTTTTAATGTAGTATTTACAAAAATATACATACATACATGCCAACGTCATGGTTTGTCCTGAAAATATATCGGAGCGAAAGCCTTTTGTGGTAAAGTAAGTGTTTTTACAGCTTAGTGGGTTGATTCAGTGTTACACATTTTCACCATGGACATGACATAGCATTAAATTCTATTGCATTATATTCTACATTAAAATTACAGAATAAATGGTATACAGTACTATCATAGGCCAGAGCATATCTGTGTGTCTATCCTTCATTATGATCATGGTCCCCCTTCACCGGGCTGTAACAAAATTTACAGCACCACTAGTGACCTCTAGTAAATGGTGTACAGTACTATGATAGACCAGAGCTTATCTGAGTATCTATCCATCATGATCATGGTCCCCCTTCACTGGGCTACAACAAAATGTATAGCATCACTGATGACCTCTAGTATATGGTATATAGTGCTATGATAGACCAGAGCTTATCTGAGTATCTATCCATCATGATCATGGTCCCCCTTCACTGGGCTACAACAAAATGTATAGCACCACTGATGACCTCTAGTATATGGTATATAGTGCTATGATAGATCAGAGCTTATCTGAGTATCTATCCATCATGATCATGGTCCCCCTTCACTGGGCTACAACAAAATGTATAGCACCACTGGTGACCTCTAGTATATGGTATATAGTGCTATGATAGACCAGAGCATATATGTGTGTCTATCCTTCATTATGATCATGGTTCCTTTTCACCAGGCTGTAACAAAATTTATAGCACCACTAGTGACCTCTAGTGAATGGTATACAGTGCTATGATAGACCAGAGCTTATCCTGTGTGTCTATCCTTCATCACGATCATGGTCCCCTTCACTGGGCTACAACAAAATGTATAGCACCACTAGTGACCTCTAATAAATGGTATACAGTGCTATGATAGACCAGAGCTTATCTGTGTATCTATCCTTCATCATGATCATGGTCCCTCTTCACTGGGCTGTAACAAAATGTATAGCACCACTAGTGACCTCTAGTAAATGGTATACAGTGCTATGATAGACCAGAGCTTATCTGTGTGTCTATCCTTCATCATGATCATGGTCCTCCTTCACTGGGCTGTAACAAAATGTATAGCACCACCAGTGACCTCTAATAAATGGTATACAGTGCTATGATAGACCAGAGCTTATCTGTGTATCTATCCTTCATCATGATCATGGTCCCTCTTCACTGGGCTGTAACAAAATGTATAGCACCACTAGTGACCTCTAGTAAATGGTGTACAGTGCTATGATAGACCAGAGCTTATCTGTGTGTCTATCCTTCATCATGATCATGGTCCTCCTTCACTGGGCTGTAACAAAATGTATAGCACCACTAGTGACCTCTAATAAATGGTATACAGTGCTATGATAGACCAGAGCTTATCTGTGTGTCTATCCTTCATCATGATCATGGTCCCTCTTCACTGGGCTGTAACAAAATGTATAGCACCACTAGTGACCTCTAGTAAATGGTGTACAGTGCTATGATAGACCAGAGCTTATCTGTGTGTCTATCCTTCATCATGATCATGGTCCTCCTTCACTGGGCTGTAACAAAATGTATAGCACCACTAGTGACCTCTAATAAATGGTATACAGTGCTATGATAGACCAGAGCTTATCTGTGTGTCTATCCTTCATCATGATCATGGTCCCTCTTCACTGGGCTGTAACAAAATGTATAGCACCACTAGTGACCTCTAATAAATGGTATACAGTGCTATGATAGACCAGAGCTTATCTGTGTGTCTATCCTTCATCATGATCATGGTCCCTCTTCACTGGGCTGTAACAAAATGTATAGCACCACTAGTGACCTCTAGTAAATGGTGTACAGTGCTATGATAGACCAGAGCTTATCTGTGTATCTATCCTTCATCATGATCATGGTCCTCCTTCACTGGGCTGTAACAAAATGTATAGCACCACCAGTGACCTCTAGTAACCAGGGTGCAACATTAAGAAATGGACAATGTGAATTGTAAATGTAAAATACGGACTAGAAGTGTGTGTATAGCTTAGAAGGTGGTTTTGTTTGCTTTAATACTTGTTTATTGTGGTATCAGAAAGAATTTCAGCAAGAAATAGGACTACCAGGTCTTCAATGATTCCTATTAATTTTACATGGAATTTTTGTATATTTATTGTACTAAACATTTTACGTACTATAAATTTCATATCACCACAAAGTTATTATACTTTGCTGGATGAGGGAAAGATTTATGGTATTGAATTTCAGCAAGTTGGCAAGTATGAATATGTGTTATTGCTCAGCTAAACCACCTTGTGTTTGTAATAAAAAATATAACAAATGTTTTTTGGAATCTTAAGTATGTTAAAAAACACTTTAAAACATGGAAGGTGGAGATAGATGCATCAACCATCGGCCTTTGTTTATGATAGCTGCTTTATCTTATTTGAAGTATCCTCAATGTTGCTATGGTAGCTCAGTGGACAGAGACCGGGAGATCCATGGTTCAAATTCGGGCTGTGGCATTGAATTTTTTAGTCGCCTGATTCTACCTTTCCAACACACGGCTTGTGTGGAAGAACAATTAATTCCATTAAAATACATGTGTTGTAATATGAGCATTGTTTATTTACTAGGCCATGACATGAAAGAGCTGCTAGTTGCAAGCTGGAGACATGGAAGAAATTCTACCATATGTGCAACCTAACCTTAGATTCACTGAGCGTTGGCTCTTCTAGCAAGTGTCATCTGTAGTTTGTTTATATGCAACTCAGAAGTTACAAAGAACAACAAACAACTTAAATGTGCTCCATTAATAAAGGAATGTAAGCTTGGTATAACTGGAGGAATCAGATATAGTAATGGATGTACATGATCTAGGAAATGTTTAGTCTATGAATTTTGAAATTGTATAACTCCATTATGTTGGCTGAATTTGAAGCAGCTGATAAAATATCAGAAACAAATAAAATGCTAATTGGCAAACTTGACTTTGCACTTTGTTATCGATATGGTCATTGATACACATTTGTATTGTTACTGGGCTACTGCCAACCAAAATCTTGTATGGTGTTTTCCTTCTTGTTCTCGGGTATTGTGGACCAGCTTATTCCATGCAGTGGGACTCTCTACATAAATCTGAGTATAATAAAGATCACCAAGGAAATCGCAATGAACAATAGATTTAAGAGAGACTTGATGGGCAAGAAAACAGCTAAATTCCATAGACAAAAAGAATCCACTTTAGATAGGACCAATGAAGACAAGACCTTTAAAAATGCCACACACCACCCCTGAGGTGACAGGAAATTCCAAAAGATTTTCAATTAATTCAACATCCATTAAGAATGTGCTGATATCACATCAAGAAAATAGATGAGGTATTTATCAAATGCATTGTAAAGACAGTTTATAAAGGAAAAACAATACCAGGTTAAAAGCGCACCTCAAAAATACTAAATTAAGTGGACAAATCTGCAACAAACAACATTCAGGGTGGTATCACTTTACTCACAGCCTTACGGCCTGTATTACGATCTCCGGTTAAGGTTTGGGGTAAGATTTACCTGAGAGTTACCTACTGCGACTGTATTACAATCTTTGGTTAAGGGCTACCCGGGAGTTATTTTTGGAGGTAAACTAACCACCACCTCAAGTGGAGGATAAAGATGATACCTTGGAGTTAACTCGTATTTCCGAATGAAATATGGCGTACCACCGGCAGAGATTGATTATTGAGAGTGATTCAAAATATATTTTCAAGTTTTTGGAAATGTTATCTATACATTAGAATAATTCACTCCAACACCCAGTCTTAAATATTACTGTCAGGGCGTAAGGAACTAACCATTGTGCTTGGATTGTTTTTGGAAGGCCAAACATTTTAGGTTAAATGACAAGCAGTGTGGGCAAAGGTAAACGTATTTTGCGTGTTAGTTTATATTTAGGTTGGTTTTTAAAATTGTCGAATGGCTTTCCACGTTAGTTTTAAGTGATATTCATGAAATGCTTGCGTCAAAAGACTATGGTTTTCGGTTATTAAAGTGATATTCGTAAAACTTTTACGTCAAAACTCTTAACACTATTTTTAACGAAACTTTGAAGTGTGGCATAGTTTTCCAAATAGAATAACCAAGGAACGGTATTAGAAAGATGCAACAAACTTAAGAATATTGTGTTGAACTTAAATGTCAGGCAACATGTGTAAATCCGAATCAACATTAGAACCATCGATGTTGCTTTCCTATAAATATAATAGCTTTCGCGAACGGAAAAGCTAATAAAAAGGTAATTATAACTATTGTTTACGGTATCCTATTGTAGCTCAGTAATCCAATAACGTACTAGAACCGCATCTTGTATGCTCAATGACATGTATATAAATTACATTTTAGGTTATGTTCATGTCAAAATTCTCTAAAAAAAATCTCCAAAACCGTTCACAATCTATAATAGTCTGTCTGCTCGCCTTGTTACTAATGACGTGCTAATGACCAATAATGACGCTATAATGTTGCAGATTACCACGAGATAGCGTTGTATAAGCAGTGAAATCACTCAGAAAACTATTGCCAAGGAGAAATACATATCTCTTTGGTGTTGCCAACTTCTCGCCCAGCATCATAAACCTTAGGGTTACTAACCATCGGTTGATATGCGTTTGTAATACGCGGCAATGCACCTAACCTTCAGGTAGCGATAACTGATAGGTTACAAACCATGACTTTTAACCGGAGATCGTAATACAGGCCGTTAGTGAATTAACTGTTTGGGAGAAGATTTTCACTCTTACTAATAGCCATCGGTTGGTTAATGAACTTTGAAACGTCCTAAATGAGGGACCTAGTTGAGGATGGGGTAACTACCCCAAAAATATTTCTATGGTAGAACCCTTTGTTAACTGGAACAAAAGGGGGGGAGGTGGTTTTGGATAAGCAAAGTTTCGGATCAAAGAAAACAATGAAGACAATGCATGTTCACGCACAGACAGTTACTAGCACATTAGAGTCTGTGGGATTTTACTTGGCAAGAATTTTTAGAAAAAGAAAGATAGATTATTCACTTCCTTCTCATTAATTTAGGTACTTGACAGCAACTAGCAAATTCCTTCCATGAAGAAAGTGGCGGAGTGGTCTGTATGGCACTGTCCACAATACTATGTTCCCCACAGACAAGCTTAAGCTGCAGTAATGCCAGTCTGCCGCTGTGACTGCGAACAAAAGGAAGGCCAAAGAGAGTTGTCAATAGAGAAGGGATGGAAACAGTCAAGGTCAGAGTCAATGCGTTCCATTATGCATTCCCAACATAAGTTAAGAGTGTTTCTGATAACAGAGGTTCTACTATAGTTACACGAGCTAAACATCTAGTATTAGTCAAGTTTATATATTTAAACCCAATTCAGTGTAACAGTTTCTGCATTTGTATATTCAAAACAACAGCTTCATTTCACATAAATTAATGTCTTATTTTCTCAAGTTTATTTTTGCTAATTTCTTAAAGTTTGCCAATTACATAAAATCCAATGAGAATGAAGGGTGCTTCACAAACATACATTTTATTGGTCATGTAAATATGGGACATGGTCTACTGGAGCAAATCCTTTCCAGACATTTTATCCGTGGCTGTGACATCTTCAATGATATTGCTGAAGTATTCTGCTTGAATACATAGCAAAGGGTGGAGGGAACAATAAGAAGTTAGCACCCCCCCCACACAAGGATATATAAACCACACTGTATCTAAAAGCTCCAATGTCATGGCGATGTCCATCACAATCACGCACGGAACATCTAGAATGGAACTTGTTGCTGTAGACCCTAGCTCCTAAGCCCATAAGCTCATCTTGTTACGATGGACTCGGTCATGAAAACCTTCGTTGTCAGAGTAGTCATTTTTCATAAAATACAAAAATATTTTTCCATCTAAGGGGTTGTTTGAAATGGGAGATGATATAAAAATCTTTACCTTACATACTCAAAATATACAAAATTTTATATTTATCTAACTTTACACTATTTACAGATATGATATACCACCTTCTTTCAAAGCATTTCATACAATACAAACAAGTATTTTATTGGATCATTAAGAATGAGAAAGTGTTTGTCATAACCAGAACTAAAGCTGGCAAAATTGAAGAAAATTTTGGACATCAATCTATTAAAACTACAAAGGCAATCACAAAATGCATTATCTTTCCAGCACTACTACACAAAAGTGAAAGCTCGACCTCAGGTAAATCAGAAAACTACTTGGCTTTGAACTGGAAGTTTGGCAAAGGCTTTAGAACTGACCAATACCTCTCAGTGTCATCTCATGGAGAAGGAAACATATGGGTGCAGAACAAGAGGTCAGAGTTACCAGAAATATATCCACTAATGGTCAATGGCGGCCTGTCTTCTGCTAGCAGCAATGTGGCTTAAGTGGCTTGAGTGTTGCCAACCCGAGGAAAATAAATGCATGTAAAATAACATTGTAACATTAAATTAGCGATACACGAATGCATGAAGGAAATATAAAATTGTGGCATGAAATTAGCCTTGCCCAATGCATGAAGAAACCCAATTTTTCCATGGAATTGGTAGTTAAACACTTTTTTTTTAAGTTGTGCACTTTTCATGGATATATCCTACAGCATTCAGCGTTTATCTATTTTTTTGTTCTTAAGTTATGTACTTTTAATAGCAACCATATATTTTCTGTTTAAATAAAAATCTCTTTATTCAGAAAAACTAAACTTTTGTATATACAGTAGGATTTTAATATCCAACTTTCGGTTATTTGTTACTGTTAAAAGCTGTAGGAAATTGGATACAATGGCCGTTAAGGTAAAAGTTATTTTAAATGCCTAGAAGGAAAGGTGATTAAGGAAAACAGGAAGAGGTTCGGTGTTAAGGAATTTGTTGTTGTTTGTTATGTTGTATCAAAAGCTAGTTATTGCGCAAAGTGAACAAACATTGCATGTTATTCACACTCTATGAAAATGCTTTAATTTCAGAATAAGCACATTATCACACATTTAAATCAACAACTGACATGTCCTTTATGTATACAAACTACAACAGCTCATTCTACATACTGTACATGGGTTGGCAACATGTTGTGCTTATGTTTTCCATTTGCATGATTGGCAACAGCCACCTAGGCCACGCCCATGCTAGCTTGCCAACCACATTACCAACAAAGTATGCTCAAACACATAAAAGACTAGCAACCATCAACTCCTGAGAACAGGATCACCAGAGGTCACATAAGACCTGGAAGAAACCAGTGCTACCGGCACTAATTTTGGAATTTAACATAAAAATATAATTCATTTTCAAAAAGATTTTGGGAAATACATAATTTCCACCACAATCTGACCTCACTTAACCTAGCCTGTTGTGTAAAAGTGGAATAATCATATAAATGATGGAAATTGAACATTGCCAAAATTGTAACATAGTCGAAAGGTGAACTACTATTTTATGAACAAAAAATATATTTGGGGTTTTTCTTTAAGACTTATTAAGAAAATTAGCCTGTAATCTCCTGAAGTATGTTTTTCAGATGTAAATTTCTTAGGAATAGTATTATTTCAATAATTTAAAATTTTTTAACCATCTTATATTAATAGCATAAGATTAAAGAATAAGCTTGACCAAACTTGATGACAAAACAATGCTCTGTTAAAAAAATCTCGAGATAAAAAATGTTGAAACTTGTCATACTGAATTGCATGTGTTTTTACTGTATAATTTTACAAAGCCAAGGAGTTTATTGCTAACATTAAGATACCTTAATCCTCATAATAGTGACAAACAGATAAAAAAAAACATTTAGGTTATGGTTATTTGGGTCGTAACAGCATGGAAAGCTCAGGAAAGAAACACCCACAGCGTTTATATTAACAATTGAAGTAAATAATTACCCAAACGTTCCTTGTCCTATTTTGGCCACTTTTTCATATTTTGTGGCTTCATCACAATAAGGGAAATCAAATTCCTCAATGTATTTCTCCTTCTCTTTAGTATTCATTATAGTCGAAGGGTTACTCTCATTAGCTCTATTATTTGACATCATAATGTATATTTAACCAACAGTAACGGCACCACTACACCATGGGAGTTCGTAATAGTGAATTAGCTGAGAAAATTAAAACTTCCTCCTGTCGATTTTCATTTTCATCGCTTTCTGCCACCACAAAATTACACCAGCACTTCTGCTGCCGTAGTAGCCTCACTGTTGCCACTCGCATGGTGGAAAATTATACTTGTGCCACATTTCATAAAATATCTCTTCCCCAATCCCTCATTATTTGCTGAAGTTATAAATGCACGGCAGTTACCTCAACTATATATAGACTTTCGTTAAATAGAATTATTATTTTGTACTTGATACTTTCCACAAGTTTTATGTGCCATGTGTTGCAACAGAAGCCTGCCCTGTTTCCGCGAATAGTTTTGACAGCTAAGATTACCGAAGCATTTAAAATGCAACTACATCCGGCAGACTAGCTATTTTAAAGTTTTAAAAAGGTTGAGACTATGTTAGGTCCAATTAAACATACTTACCAGAAGCAACGTTGTTCTGTTTTACTTTCTCTACTACGTATAGTAAGTAGGGGAAGTATTGTATTCCACCCAAAAATTCGATATCGAGATTTCACCGGAAATACATGTTTTGAGACCCCCTGAATCCAAAAAAAGCATTTTTACTTTCTCTACTACGTATAGTAAGTAGGGGAAGTATTGCATTCCACCCAAAAAATCGATACCGAGATTGCACCGGAAATACATGTTTTGAGACCCCCTGAATCCAAAAAAAGCATTTTTGGAAACATGTCCGTGTGTGTGTGTCTGTCTATCTGTGAACAGCATAACTCAGAAACGAACAGTCGGATAAACACCAAACTTGGTATTTAGGTTCGGTATCTTTCAAGGATGCGACACGAAGGTTTTCAAGAAAATCCCCCCACCCCAGATTACCCTTTACATGGAACATTTTTCGAAAATTTTAATTTTCTAAAAAATGGCTCTAACGATTTTGATTAAAATATCATATGTTTAAGATATTTTTATGACAAATAAAATGTATATCTTGAATTTCCTGGGAATGTCTCCAAAAGTATTCTTCATTGTGAACGACTTTTGCATAACTGGTAAACCATAAGAGATAGACAAAATTTTACTACACAAAAAATGTAGATCGCGTTAAAGTACACAATTTATGTCATATACATTTTTTTTTGTTGAGTGAACAATTTCGAGATATTACTTGTAATAATTTAAATTTTTCAATACTTATTTTCTCGAATGGGAATTCGACACGATAATCATTTTTTTGTCTTGGATATGCAAAGAGTATTAATCTGTGGGAAAGGGAATGGTGCTGCACCTAGCAACCAGCTATTAAGAGATATGTATGTGCTTAAAGGCTACTGTATTTCCAAATTGCCCTTGTAAATATATATTCCCCTTACATCTACAAGAAAATTAGCAATAAGATAGACTCTGCAAACGTTTATCTCGATTAACATGAAGTAGATGGAGAATGGAGACTAAGCGTTTGTATAAATAGTTTGTACAAGAGTAGAGAAAGTCATGTGAGTGTAACACATCAGATTTTTGGAAACATGCCCGTGTGTGTGTCTGTGTGTGTGTCTGACTGTGAACAGCATAACTCAGAAACGAACAGTCGGATAAACATCAAACTTGCTATTTAGGTTCAGTATCTTCCAAGGATGCGACACGAAGGTTTGCAAGAAAATCCCCCCACCCCAGATTACCCTTTACATGGAACATTTTTCGAAAATTTTAATTTTCTCAAAAATACCTCTAACGATTTTAATTAAAATATCATATGTTTAAGATATTTTTATGACAAATAAAATGTATATCTTGAATTTCCTGCGAATGTCTCCAAAAGTATTCTTCATTGTGAACGACTTTTGCATAACTGGTAAACCATAATAGATAGACAAAATTTTACTACACAAAAAATGTAGATCGCGTTAACATACACAATTTATGTCATATACATTTGTTTTGTTGAGTGAACCATTTTCGAGATATTACTTGTTATTCCCTTAAATTTTTCAATACTTATTTTCTCGAATGGGAATTCGTTATTCATTTTTTTTTGTCTTGGATATGCAAAGAGTATTAATCTGTGGGAAAGGGAATGGTGCTGCATCTAGCAACCAGCTATTAAGAGATATGTATGTGCTTAAAGGCTACTGTATTTCCAAATTGCCCTTGTAAATATATATTCCCCTTACATTTACAAGAAAATTAGCAATAAGATAGAGTCTGCAAATGTTTATCTCGATTAACATGAAGTAGATGGAGAATAAGCGTTTGTATAAATAGTTTGTACAAGAGTAGACAAAGTCATGTGAGTGTAACACATCAGATTTTTTTCTCTTCCTTTTCGTTTGGAAAATAAAATAGAAGCTTATTGATATCTATCAATTCTGTTCTTTTTACTTTCTCTACTACGTATAGTAAGTAGGGGAAGTATTATATTCCACCCAAAAATTCGATACCGAGATTTCACCGGAAATACATGTTTTGAGACCCCCTGAGCCCAAAAAAAAGCATTTTTGGAACATGTCCGTGTGTGTGTCTGTCTGTGAACAGCATATCTCAGAAACGAACAGTCGGATAAACACCAAACTTGGTATTTAGGTTCAGTATCTTCCAGAGATGCGACACGAAAGTTTTCAAGAAAATCCCCCCAACCCAGACTACCCAATACATGGAAGATATTTCGAAAATTTTAATTTTCTCAAAAATTGCTCTAACGATTTTGGTTAAAATATCATATGTTTAAGATATTTTCAAGACAAATAAAATGTATATCTTGAATTTCCTGGGAATGTCTCCAAAAGTATTCTTCATTGTGAACGACTTTTGCATAACTGGTAAACCATAAGAGATAGACAAAATTTTACTACACAAAAAATGTAGATCGCGTTAAAATACAAACTTTATGTCATATACATTTTTTTGTTGTTGAGTGAAGCATTTTCGAGATATGCATTTTTCAATACTTATTTTCTCAAATGGGAATTCGCTATTCATTTTTACTTTCTCTACTACGTATAGTAAGTAGGGGAAGTATAGTATTCCACCCAAAAATTCGATCCCGAGATTTCACCGGAAATACATGTTTTGAGATCCCCTGAATCCAAAAAAATCTGATGTGTTACACTCACATGACTTTCTCTACTCTTGTACAATCTATTTTTACAAACGCCTATTCTCCATATGCTTCATGTTAATCGAGATATCGAGATGTCAATCTTATTGGTAATTTTCTTGTAGATGCAAGGGGGATATGGTAGCTTTTAAGCGATAGTCAAATATTTTAACGCTGGTTGCTATGTGGCGCATTCCATTCTCTTTGCATGTCCAGGACATAAAAAAATCTGATGTGTTACACTCACATGACTTTCTCTACTCTTGTACAATCTAATTTTACAAACGCCTATTCTCCATATGCTTCATGTTAATCGAGATATCGAGATGTCAATCTTATTGGTAATTTTCTTGTAGATGCAAGGGGAATATGGTAGCTTTTAAGCGATGGTCAAATATTTTAACGCTGGTTGCTATGCGGCGCATTCCATTCTCTTTGCAAGTCCAGGACATAAAAAAATGAATAACGAATTTGAGAAAAAGTATAAGTATTGGAAAATTTAAGGGAATAACAAGCAATATCTCGAAAACGGTTCACTCAACAAAAGAAATGTATATGACATAAGTTGTGTATTTTAATGAGATCTACATTTTGTGTGTAGTAAAATTTTGTCTATCTCTTATGGTTTACCAGTTATGCAAAAGTCGTTCACAATGAAGAATACTTTTGGAGACATTCCCAGAAAATTCGAGATATACATTTCATTTCTCATGACATTATCTTAAACATATGATATTTTAATCAAAATCGTTAGAGCCATTTTAGAGAAAATTAAAATTTTCGAAAAATGTTCCATGTAAAGGGTAGTCTGGGGTGGGGGGATTTTCTTGAAAACCTTCGTGTCGCATCTCTGGAAGATACTGAACCTAAATACCAAGTTTGGTGTTTATCCGACTGTTCGTTTTTGAGTTATGCTGTTCACAGACACACAGACACACACACAGACACACACACGGACATGTTTCCAAAAATGCTTTTTTTGGATTCAGTGGGTCTCAAAACATGTATTTCCAGTGAAATCTCGGTATCGAATTTTTGGGTGGAATGCAATACTTCCCCTACTTACTATACGTAGTAGAGAAAGTAAAAAAATCGAATGTGTTACACTCACATAACTTTCTCTACTCTTGTACAACCTAATTTTACAAACGCCTATTCTCCAAATGCTTCATGTTAATCGAGATATCGAGATGTCAATCTTATTGATAATTTTCTTGTAGATGCAAGGGGAATATGGTAGCTTTTAAGCGATAGTCAAATATTTTAACGCTGGTTGCTATGTGGGGCATTCCATTCTCTTTGCATGTCCAGAACATAAAAAAATGAATAACGAATTTGAGAAAAAGTATAAGTATTGGAAAATTTAAGGGAATAACAAGCAATATCTCGCAAACGGTTCACTCAACAAAAGAAATGTATATGACATAAATTGTGTATTTTAACGCGATCTACATTTTTCGTGTAGTAAAATTTTGTCTATCTCTTATGGTTTACCAGTTATGAAAAAGTCGTTCATAATGAAGAATACTTTTGGAGACATTCCCAGAAAATTCGAGATATACATTTTATTTGTCATGACAATATCTTAAAAATATGATATTTTAATCAAAATCGTTAGAGCCGTTTTTGAGAAAATTAAAATTTTCGAAAAATACTCCATGTAAAGGGTAGTCTGGGGTGGGGGGATTTTCTTGAAAACCTTCGTGTCGCATCTCTGGAAGATACTGAACCTAAATACCAAGTTTGGTGCTTATACGATTGTTCGTTTTTGAGTTATGCTGTTCACAGACACACACACAGACACACACACACACAGACACACACACAGACACACACACACACAGACACACACACGGACATGTTTCTAAAAATGCTTTTTTTGGATTCAGGAGGTCTCAAAACGTGTATTTCCGGTGAAATCTCGGTATCGAATTTTTGGGTGGAATGCAATACTTCCCCTACTTACTATACGTAGTAGAGAAAGTAAAATGAATAACGCATTTGAGAAAAAGTATAAGTATTGGAAAATTTAAGGAAATAACAAGCAATATCTCGAAAACGGTTCACTCAACAAAAGAAATGTATATGACATAAGTTGTGTATTTTAACGCGATCTACATTATTTGTGTAGTAAAATTTTGTCTATCTCTTATGGTTTACCAGTTATGCAAAAGTCGTTCACAATGAAGAATACTTTTGGAGACATTCCCAGAAAATTCGAGATATACATTTCATTTCTCATGACATTATGTTAAACATATGATATTTTCATCAAAATCCTTAGAGCCATTTTTGAGAAAATTAAAATTTTCGAAAAATGTTCCATGTAAAGGGTAGTCTGGGGTGGGGGGATTTTCTTGAAAACCTTCGTGTCGCATCTCTGGAAGATACTGAACCTAAATACCAAGTTTGGTGCTTATCCGACTGTTCGTTTTTGAGTTATGCTGTTCACAGACACACAGATAGACACACAGACAGACACACACACGGATGTTTCCAAAAATGCTTTTTTGGGATTCAGGAGGTCTCAAAACATGTATTTCCGGTGAAATCTCGGTATGGAATTTTTGGGTGGAATGCAATACATCCCCTACTTACTATACGTAGTAGAGAAAGTAAAAATCTGATGTGTTACACTCACATGACTTTCTCTACTCTTGTACAATCTATTTTTACAAACGCCTATTCTCCATATGCTTCATGTTAATCGAGATATCGAGATGTCAATCTTATTGGTAATTTTCTTGTAGATGCAAGGGGAATATGGTAGCTTTTAAGCGATAGTCAAATATTTTAACGCTGCTTGCTATGTGGCGCATTCCATTCTCTTGGCATGTCCAGTACATAAAAACATGAATGACGAATTTGAGAAAAAGTATAAGTATTGGAAAATTTAAGGGAATAACAAGCAATATCTCGCAAACGGTTCACTCAACAAAAGAAATGTATATGACATAAATTGTGTATTTTAACGCGATCTACATTTTTCGTGTAGTAAAATTTTGTCTATCTCTTATGGTTTACCAGTTATGAAAAAGTCGTTCATAATGAAGAATACTTTTGGAGACATTCCCAGAAAATTCGAGATATACATTTTATTTGTCATGACAATATCTTAAACATATGATATTTTAATCAAAATCGTTAGAGCCGTTTTTGAGAAAATTAAAATTTTCGAAAAATGTTCCATGTAAAGGGTAGTCTGGGGTGGGGGGATTTTCTTGAAAACCTTCGTGTCGCATCTCTGAAAGATACTGAACCTAAATACCAAGTTTGGTGTTTATCCGACTGTTCGTTTTTGAGTTATGCTGTTCACAGACACACAGACACACAGACAGACAGACACACAAACAGACACACACACGGACATGTTTCCAAAAATGCTTTTTTTTGATTCAGTGAGTCTCAAAACATGTATTTCCGGTGAAATCTCGGTATCGAAATTTTGGGTGGAATACAATACTTCCCCTACTTACTATACGTAGTAGAGAAAGTAAAAATGTAGATCGCGTTAAAATACACAACTTATGTCATATACATTTCTTTTGTTGAGTGAACCGTTTTCGAGATATTGCTTGTTATTTCCTTAAATTTTCCAATACTTATACTTTTTCTCAAATTCGTTATTCATTTTTTACTTTCTCTACTACGTATAGTAAGTAGGGGAAGTATTGCATTCCACCCAAAAATTCGATACCGAGATTTCACCGGAAATACATGTTTTGAGACCTCCTGAATCCAAAAAAAGCATTTTTGGAAACATGTCCGTGTGTGTGTGTGTCTGTGTGTCTGTGTGTGTGTGTGTATCTGTGTGTCTGTGTGTGTGTGTGTGTGTGTGTGTGTCTGTGAACAGCATAACTCAAAAACTAACAGTCGGATAAACACCAAACTTGGTATTTACGTTCAGTATCTTCCAGGGATGCGACACGAAGATTTTCAAGAAAATCCCCCCACCCCAGACTACCCTTTACATGGAACATTTTTCGAAAATTTTAATTTTCTCAAAAATGACTCTAACGATTTTGATGAAAATATCATATGTTTAAGATAATGTCATGAGAAATGAAATGTATATCTCGAAATTTCTGGGAATGTCTTCAAAAGTATTCTTCATTATGAACGACTTTTGCATAACTGGTAAACCATAAGAGATAGACAAAATTTTACTACACAAAAACTGTAGATCTCGTTAAAATACACAACTTATATCATATACATTTTTTTTGTTGAGTGAACAGTTTTCGAGATATTGCTTGTTATTTCCTTAAATTTTCCAATACTTATACTTTTACTCAAATTCGTTATTCATTTTTACTTTCTCTACTACGTATAGTAAGTAGGGGAAGTATTGCATTCCACCCAAAAATTCGATACCGAGATTTCACCGGAAATACATGTTTTGAGACCTCCTGAATCCAAAAAAAGAATTTTTGGAAACATGTCCGTGTGTGTGTCTGTGTGTCTGTGTGTGTGTGTGTGTCTGTGTGTGTGTGTGAACAGCATAACTCAAAAACGAACAGTCGGATAAGCACCAAACTTGGTATTTAGGTTCAGTATCTTCCAGAGATGCGACACGAAGGTTTTCAAGAAAATCCCCCCACCCCAAACTACCCTTTACATGGAAGATTTTTCGAAAATTTTAATTTTCTCAAAAATGGCTCTAACGATTTTGATGAAAATATCATATGTTTAAGATAATGTCATGGGAAATGAAATGTATATCTCGAATTTTCTGGTAATGTCTCCAAAAGTATTCTTTATTGTGAACAACTTTTGCATAACTGGTAAACCATAAGAGATACACAAAATGTTACTACACAAAAAGTGTAGATCGCGTTAAAATACACAACTTATGTCATATACATTTCTTTTGTTGAGTGAACCGTTTTGGAGATATTGCTTGTTATTTCCTTAAATTTTCCAATACTTATACTTTTTCTCAAATTCGTTATTCATTTTTTTTATGTCCTGGACATGCAAAGAGAATGGAATGCACCACATAGCAACCAGCGTTAAAATATTTGACTATGCTTAAAAGCTACCATATTCCCCTTGCATCTACAAGAAAATTACCAATAAGATTGACATATCGATATCTCGATTAACATGAAGCATATGGAGAATAGGCGTTTTTTAAAAATAGTGTGTACAAGAGTAGAGAAAGTCATGTGAGTGTAACACATCAGATTTTTTTATGTCCTGGACATGCAAACAGAATGGAATGCGCCACATAGCAACCAGCAATAAAATATTTGACCATCGCTTAAAAGCTACCATATTCCCCTTGCATCTACAAGAAAATTACAAATAAGATTGACATCTCGATATCTCGATTAATATGAAGCATATGGAGAATAGGCGTTTGTAAAAATAGTGTGTACAAGAGTAGAGAAAGTCATGTGAGTGTAACACATCAGATTTTTTTCTTTCTTTCTTCTTAACTTCATTTTATTACTGACTTGTAAAAATCATAAGTTACCTGAGCAGACAGACAGACAGACAGACAGGCGGATGGATGGATCTGTTTAGATCTCTTCCTTCGCTTACATAGAACGTGTACTGAAAGTTTGAAAGAAATTGAACAAAACGTATATAATGAGGAACGTTTTTAAGTGGCAGAAATGTAAGAAATAGGTTTACGAGATAATCAAGTTTTAAGATTTTAAATACTCTTTGCACATAGATACACAAGTCCATTTGGGGATTTAAATAGATTAAATCCGGTCAGCACCATTCTCGCTGATGTGAGATTTTCCCCAGATTTTTCTCAGTAGGTACACATAACAGACAAATGTTGGGGGGGGGGGATCCTAAACTTAGGCTTGGAAATTTCCTTTCCTAATTATGATTTCACTTCAAGTATCATCAGTGTCCTATGTAGTAAGACCGATCGTTAAACACTACTATAAATAAATAAATGGGTAGAAGAGCAAATCCGCAATTGGATGTTATGGTTACAATTTTTGAGGATTTTACCCTATGAACATTTTAAAGAGGTATTATTTTTCGAACATGTATGGATTATCCTTAAAATGAATAGAATAATTCACAGGAATTCAGGAGTTACAATGAAAATGTCAGGACCTGTATGAGTAAGGTCGACAGTGTTCCTCATTGGAAATTGAAAATAATGTTATATATATTTAGGGACAGGATTTTGATGCAAATGCTGTCAGAAAGTATGTTCACTTCGTATGTGAGTTCACTACTAAATTTGCAACAATTTAAACCGTATTTTATATTTGCTGTTTTATTAAGATGAGGCGGCGCCGTGGCCAAGTGGTTAGACCGCTCGCCTCTCACCGAGGCGGCCCGAGTTCAATCCCAGGGACCCGCATGTGGGATTTGTGGTGGACGAAGCGGCGTCTGGGCGGGTTTTCTCCGGTTTCCCCCGCCATTCATTCCATCATCACCTTTCCTTTCATCCATTTCACCATCATTTCGTTTCATCTACCAGGCATCGGGCTGATCCCCCATCCTGGATGTTCTGTCTGATCCATGAGTGTCTGCTCCTCGACGGGCCTCTGACCCCAGGCACCCGCTTGTAAGTCCCGGGGGTGTAAATCATACATATGAGGAGGTTAAACAGATAATGAATGAATGTTTTATTAAGATGCATAATATTTCAGCAGTTTGCAAATTATGTTGCATATTTGCTTGTTTTACATGCGTAGTTAAAAATATGTTTCATCTTCATATACGATTTACAAATACGAAATTTCCGAGTAACTAATATGTGCCACCGAGTCAGCTTTTAACCTTAGCAACACTACAACTGATCCGTCGAATTACAACTCCCTGCTGAACTGTTGAATCACAACAGAACTGCACTGGCATTGCGTGTGAAGTGCCACTTCACTTCTTTTCTAATACACATCAGATACATTATCATCATAAACATTTTTGTTCGTGACAATTTTATGATTATCTTGCCGTTGTCGATCTCTTTGATTTGTTTTCTATTGTGTTATTCACGCGTCTAAGAGTTGCCTTTCTGTCCGCTAGAGCGCTATGTCTGCACAGAACGAAATCACAATATACTTCTGCTAACAGTTGGACTATACACCGCACGGACTGAATGGAAGGAAGCCTTAAGGATGAAACGTCACGTTACTGCGGTTCAAACTGTACGGGGACGATAATCGCTGTCGGCGAGTTTGAAACTCTTTCACACGTCTTCGGCCAAGTTCTCAGGAATAGTCGTCACCATACAATTCGGCATACGTTCGCTAATTCTCAAATAAGGTTAGATATGCGAGTCACCAAATTCCTTCCAGAATTGCTACCCAAGGCAATTGCCTTTAAACCTCCGACATGTCGGTTACATATTAGATCCAACAATACGATTGGAAACGAGTCCTAAATCCAAGGAGGTCGATGACGAGAAAAATAATATATACCAGCAAACAGTTCCATACCATAAAGAAAAAACATTCTCTTGGCCACATTGTGGTAATTGGGTTGTCAATAGGTGCCCGTGAAACAATTCCAAAGTTCTTCGCTGACACCTGCAAAATGTTGGGCTTACCCACTAACATCAAATCATTGAAACGTCTCTTTGAATGGATCAGTAGCCCTCAAAAATCATCTTTATAGCCCTCGTTATCCACAGTGACGCCTCCCATGTTCTTCTACTGGCTTCCTCTAAATCATCGTGAATTTTCAAAACAAACCCACGGTTTAGATTTCAATCTCTCCACCATGGATGTTTGTAAAAGATTTAAAATTTCATTCTAGTTAAATGTTTTCTAATCGTAACATTATTACTTCCTTCTAACATTGTTTCACTGTATGACTGTTCTTTTCTTATAGCCCTATTCAACCATTTATATGTGTGTTTATTTGTTATGCTTTGTCCTTCAGGCAGCCTTTCAATAAACGAAACTTTAGAATAATTAAGGGCTATCTTTGACATTGAACTACTTTGGTAAATTATTTTCAACACTTCTTGGTTACTATGACAACAATGATGTTGTCTAGTGAGATTATATTTTTAGAAGCTCTGGCATATACAAAATACAATTGTGATTAGAAGCTGTGGATTTCTCTTTAACACGTCAGTTCTCTTAGTGGGCAGAGTTGGTAGACCATATGCAATTTAGCACATTTTGTACGTTTGGTTCTTAACATGTTATAATATAACAAGCGCCAATTGATGTCAATTTGATTTTATAATGTAAATACTAAAGCTTTTTAGAAATGTAGTCTTTCTTGCGCTGTGAAAGTGAAATATGTATCCGTATAGGGACATGGTGTTTATATTATAAGAGACGCCGTTTATTGGTGGAAGAACGAAGACAAGAAAGTCTTTATAAACAGCGGAAGGCCAGTGGATTTAAGATGTGGTGGTGGTGGTGGTGGTGGTGGAGTGGAGTTTAAGGGCCCGTCGACAGCTAGGTCATTTGGGCCCAAATTTAAGAGACTTAAATGTTAGAAAAGAAACGAAAAAAAAAGTGGGAAATCATAAACCTTCATTTTAAGGACTCGTGGTTTTTACAGTAACCATGGTTATGCAGTATTGCGATATTACAAAGACTCTTCTGTTGGCCATGTCTTTAGTTCAGATAAATTTATGTCTGGAACACACAAGGATTTTGTGACTTCCAAAATGTGATGCGTGCTTTTAGTAAGCTTGACGATTATGAGGAGCATTTAAAGTGTCAATTGCAATTGAAAGCTTTCGAGAAAAAATTGTAGTACAATCGCAGATACTGTAAGGGAAATACCAGAACATGCATCCTTCCATTTAACTAACGTGTTCCTTTAAATAGACAAATCTTCAGACTAGTCGTTAGTGCTATGCTACGAGTATATTTAAGCATTCAAGAACTTCCATTTAGAGGCCATAATGAGAGCTTTTTATCTGTAAACCATGGGAATTTTAATTTTTAGTTTGGTGTTGACTATACCTTCAACAAGTGCATCTGAGAAACTCAGTTTCTCTTGTCTGAAAACACTGAAAACATTTTCGCGAAGTTCAATGTTAGAGCTTTCTTTATTGGTTAGCATTTTAATACACCAGGAGCTGTCAAACTCATCGAGAGCCAGCCTTTTTACGAGGATGTTCTTGATAAATATGCCAGCCTGAAGGGAAAGAGGATATATTTAATTTACAGGAATTAAAATGAATTTAGATAATTTTAAGTATTTTAAATTATTGTAGTATTTAATATTCATTTGTAGAAGAAATAGTAGTAGTAGTAGTAGTAGTAGTAGTAGTAGTAGTAGTAGTAGTAGTAGTAGTAGTAATGATAAATGTTATGAATATAAAAAATAAAGTATAATAATGTTTGTTGTATAATATGTCATCACTTCACCTCCTTTTTTTTTACTACCGGCGCCACTGCACTGATACTGTTAAGTTTTACTGTCCAATTTTCACTTCGTAACTTTTTAACTAACTGACCTCAACTCTGAGCAAGGGCAGTCCCTCATATACAGTGTCATTTAAACAACCTGGGACTCCTGACAGCCACTCTAAGGGAGAAGTGGGAGAGCTGCGTTGTGTTAGAATATGTGTCAGATGCTTCTTAGGAGCGCGCCGAATAGCAAACAGCTAGCTGGGACGTAACACCTTCAAGAAGTGTCAGAAGTCCCATGTTGTTTAAATTCTACCGTAGGCCTCGCATACAACGCGGATTGTTCTAGAAAGGAGAAAACTAGAACATGCAGAAAGAAATGCATTGTAATAGGGAAGTGGCACATAATGGGCTATTGTTATGAAGCCGATCGGCCATTAACCCCACCCGCGGCCAGGTAGAGGACCCGGAAGGCGCTCGCTCCGCAGGTAACTTCGCGCTCGCGTTCACAGTATGAAGGTGGCTGTTAAGCACATCTCGGAATTGAGTTCAAGTATATTTAAGAAATATTAAATTTACTGAAAGCTTTATTGTTTAGTATCTATTAGGATTTTTAAAATGTAACCTAATATAAGTGTAAAAATATTTAACCGCTAATAGTTTTAGAAACTCAATTCCGAAAATATTGCTGCAGATTTGCAATCGTTCTCCAGTTGAAACTTCAGGTCTTTCAAGTTCAGATAACATAAAATTACCTTACACTTTTATTTTATGTCAATAAGTGTCTTAATACTTTTATATGCGCATATTATGGATGTTTTCAATGCATACATGGTAAAGGAAGTACTGAAACATAAAATTTGTGTCCCTAATCATAGTACGCAGGATGAATAATAAATGTCATTTACTGTTTCTGTGGTCAACGTTTTAACTCCTGAGCCCAGAGATCTTGAGTTCGATTTCTGGCTGGGGTGAATTTTCCTTGACTAGAACCATTTCCTGTCCTCCGCAGAGTTTTGAAACATGAATGTGTTTCATAATGAAAGTCAGTAAAAACCTAGAGGCATCGAGTTAATTGCTTCTAAAGTCAAAACTCTGGATATGACCACACAAGTTAAAGGCTGCTATACACACGGAATAATAAAATAAATAAATGTCTCTTGAAGATCAGGATACAGTAGACGATATCAAAACATATACAGGCTTTTTCATAAGTAAGGAATATTGTAAGTAAAACTAAGATTCATGGTTTAAAAAATGCTCTGACACATAAAAGTACGTAGTATTTTGAGAGGAAAATTTTACAAAAAGGAAACAAAATTTTCGGTCATTATTGTACAGGTGTGACGTCATCAACAAACATTTTAAATGACAACATATTATTTTTTCACTTTTCTTTTCGGAAGAGGGTTTTCTCTCATCTAGTGTCAGTGATCACCCCAGGCAGATATAAGCCAGAAACAGAGAGCTTCTATCCCAAGAGGCAGAGTTTAACAGCACTTTCAATGATGGTCCAGCCTCTAGTTCCCGAGGTTGCCGGTTCTAACCCGGTGGAAGACGATGGAGTTTTTCGGGCGTAAAAATCCTTAGCATGGCTTCCTTCGGACGGGAAGTAAAGGTCCCGTGTCGTAGATTTACGACACGTAAAAGAACCTCAAGCCTGATAAAGCGGTCTCTGAGCAAAATTTCCGGCATTTCATCCCAATATAGAATGGATGGCTAAGGACCATAGCAGTTAAAGGGCGTCCGTAAATAAAATTCAGTTTGATTTTTATGAAGAAACTCTCTGGGAAATAAGGACGCAGAAAAAGCGTCTCCAACAGAAATATTGTCTTTACGAAAGCTAAAGAAAGAATAAAGTGGAATCAAACAACCAGACGATCGGATATAATGGCATCCTCTCCACGTAGAAATTATGTTTTGGAGGCAAATAAACTAGAAATGATGGCCTTGTAGCTCAGTTGGTAGAGCATCTGCTTGCTGTGCGAGGGGTCCCGAGTTCGATTCCCGGCTGGGGGTGGGAATGTTTCTCTAGCCAGGATTATTCCTTATTCTCCGCAGAGTCGAGGGAGAGAGAGAGAGAGAGAGAGAGAGTGATCTAATGAATAAAACCCAAACTGTACCGGAAATCCTACTCCTTAATACGAGTTAAGGCTGGTTCACAACCAACGAGAACGGTAACCAGAACGAGAACGAGAACGAGAAAGTATGAAAACATGTATTCAAATGGGAGTGTTCACAACCGACGGGAAGCCTTCCCGGGAACGGGAAAGAAGAGTTGCCCAACTTTTAACGTTTTCGTTCTCGGGCACCTCATTTAGATCCATATTGTGCATATTAGACTCTTCACTCTAGAGGTTTTCTAGGCGGCCGTGACATGAAACAGCCACTAGTGCTCTCTATAGCCGCAAGCTGGAAACATGAAACTGGTAGGAATTAGTAGTAAATGTGCTTCTTAACCTCATCCCGACACCCGCAAATCTAATCAGCGTTGGTTCCTTTGGTGAAAGGGCCATTTGCAGTTTGTTTATATGCAATTCAAAACTGGTTATTATCTAAAAAAAAAAAAAAACAATGGCAAAAGCTACAAAGAAGAGCTAAAACCGGTGCAAATGAAAAAAGAACAATAAACGATTTTAGTGTATGCCATTAAATAAAGGAATGAAAGCTTGGCATAAGTAGAGGGATCGGAAATGTAATGGATATGTATTTAGATAATGTTTACTCTATCGAAATGTGACGTTGGCTTGGCTAAATTGGAAGTAGGTGAAAAAATATCATTGGGCAGTTAAAAACAAATGAAATCCCAGACTCTCACTTTGTGATCGACTGCATTCCCATTCTCGTTACCGGGCTGTTGTGAACCAATATCTTGCATGGTGCATTGCTTCCTGTTCTCGTTTCCGTTCTGATTACCGTTCTCGGGCGGTTGTGAACCAGCCTTTAACATATTGTCTATAGACAATAATGTGTTCCAAAGGAAAGGCCGCATTATAGTTAAAGGCGGGGTATAGATGGAACTTAAAAACATATAAAAAAGAAAACAAAAATAAAGGAAGCATCTACTAGGACCAAGATACTGGGGAGGCATCCTGTGCCAGTAAAACTGCATCTAAAGAGTCCAGAAGGCAAGCCAACTGTTTTGTGTACGGGGTGTGAGGAGTAGATCATTGGATACTCTTCCTTTCAACTCATTTGTGACGTTTGTTAAATAAGAGAGCACTTTTCTTATTTATTGTACTTTTTAGAAGTATTACCGTTCTGCTGCTGTGGTTTTGTGAACATGTATATACACCGAAAAGTAATTTGTTTTCGTGTTGAAAATATCTAGTCTTTGCACTCTTTGGTGCGTTTATCCTACTGCTTGGTCAATGAGGGCACAAATTTGTGCATTTGAACGTGAAGATTATAGGAAACCTCACAACTTCAAAAAACTACACCTACTCATATTTTCAACTCCTTAGGTCGATATTACAGATTGCACTAATGCAATAACAGGTGTGACAGCTAGTGCCCTCTATTTTCATAACTAATGGTTCAGCATTGTATTGAGAGATTGTTAAGAGAGGACCTACTCCCAGCACATTGCTGCAGCATTGAGTGGCACTTTGACTCGCTCCCAAGTAATACTGAGTTTAACATGCTAGTATATAGGTACGTTATTAACATAAATTTGCGTATTTTATCATTTTAGTTCTTATGATCAGAATTTGCTGGGATTTGAAGTTATCATCCTTACCAAAACTATTAGACTGAAGTTACTGTATCTGCAATTTGTTAAGTAGTGACACTAGAAGCCTTCGTCTACATTTTTAAACATTCTAGCAGGAAATTAACGGAGTAAAAATTGTCATTTTTTTATATGCAGAAACAACAAAGAATATCACAGTTTATGTGTTCCGGCGCTTTCAAGTTTTTCATTCTTTTAGTTTTATATATTTTTAAATTGCACATATTTTTTCAAAATTATGTTACGTGCATTTAGTAACACAAATTTAATGTAATACCTGACAATCTCGTCGACATATGATTTAAGCTGACGGAAACATAAATTGTGAAATAAAACATTGGGGGTTAATGGGGAAGTTGTGCAAAAACTGACTGACATTTTTATTCTCCGTCAGATAAAAGTAACTTTCGCCGCAAATTAGGTTCCTTTTATGCCAAAAAATTGCCCTGCATTAAATGTATGGAAAACAAATTTTGTAAAACTACACACGAAAATTTAAACATTGGCGAACTTAAAAACAAATGATAACCTAATGAAATGAAAAACGCTTAAAAAATTAATAAATGCCAGAATACGTAAGTTGAAATGTTGTTTGTTCTTTCTGGATATTAAAAATGATATTTTTTCTTATTTAATTTCGCTAATACGTATTTTTTTTTTAAAGTGGAGTCGAGCACAGTAACTTATTGTTTGTTGCAGGTATACGCTGGTGGACACGTTGAACTGGCACTGTGAACTTTCACCATTACGTATCGACGAACTTCGTTTCCGGTTGTAGACGTTTCCTGTGGCATTGCCAACCTGTGTTGGTTACAGAAATTTTCTAAGCTGGCGTACGACGGAATTTTAAAACTTATAGAATCAAATGTATTGAAATAACTAGGTATTACACGCAAGTTTACATATTCTGCTAAACTAGACAGTAATGTTAATTTTACAGTCACGTGCATCGCCGTTAGTTTATCATAATACTTTGAGAGTAATAAGGTTTTTCTCGAAATGTAACGCCACACCCTTAAATATCCCCTAACTGTGATTCGTGTATTCTGCTATTAGATGGAGGAGTCAAGTGCTTTGCCAAAGAAAGGTTTAAATCTCTGTATGGTTTACTCGTACATATATAAATGTTGGACATACTCGGAGCTATAGTGATTAATGCTGCGGTGGTATAAAAAAAGTTCAGTTCCATAATTAAGATCGTGTGTTGACCATCCTGATTCGGGCATGAAAATCGAAATGTCGTCTGTGTGAAATGGGGTTGTGATGGAGAGACAAAGTTACTTGTTATTGGAATAAATGTTCCGTTGTTGGACGGCCGAAGTTCATTCATAAGGTAGGGATTTTGCTATATGTAAACCTAGTAAATTCTAAATCGTTTACTTGGTATACTCTCTACGGGTGTTTGGCATAATTTCCCATTTAATGACAGTTCCATTTAGATCATTTTTCAAATTCTGTTAGCTGTCATTTAAAGTGACATTTTATTAATTCATGGTTGCATGAGGTGAGTTTAAATGACAAATGCATCGAAAATAAAACTTTTAAAAGGTATGCTATCCATATTTTGTTCTTGAGGTTAAATTTTAATGCTCTTTTTTCAGTGTAACACACAGTTAAAGACTTTAGCCGTAAATTGCATTTTAGTGGCACAGCAGATGATAAGTAAAATGTGCATGACTTTAAGCTTTAACAGATGTGTCAAAAGTATGCTGTGCTTCTGGGCTTTTATTCAGATATTTTAGCATTATATTTTTAACCATTGTACATACTATGATGAGAGCTGGGTGATAAGCAAGAGAAGTTACGATATTTATAATCTGTTACAATTTTTAACAGAATTTGGAATTATATTTGTGTGTATGTTGGATTGTGATACCCTTCTATGCAAGCTGCTTAGTCTAATGGGATAGTCACTTATAACTATAGCCCCCTAGCATCACAGTCAAACTCAAATCTGGATGTCAGAATTTGACCTACGTTTTGAGGTCCCTGGAACCAAAAATAATTATTTGAAAATAATTTTATGCCAAATTCATTGGCTTTCTCTACCCTAACCACTATAGTTTATTTTTTATATGCGTTCTGCAAAATATTGTTACAAAAGCTTATTTTTCTATCTACTTCATGTTAATTGTGATAAACATGTGCAGAAATGGTTTTGTTGTAGATGGAGGAGATATATAGGAGGTTAAATGTGGGTCATATGCTGGCTTTGAAATTCCATTCTGTTTGTATAATATCACAAGGAGCAAAACAGTGGGGGCTTAGCCTTTCAAAAAGTGTAGTATTGGAAAATTCAAACCATAACAAAGAATTTCTCAGAAATAGTTAATGCCTCAAAGAGTTTATTGCATATAAATTGTGTGTTTTAACAAGATATACATTTTTCATGCAGTAAGTTTGTGTATATTTATAATGGTTCACCAGTTATATTCAGAATAAAGAAAGTTCCGTGGTAGGCTATTCACAGAAAATTCAGCTTTACATTTCATTAGTGATTCAAAAGCCTATACATGGTATTTAATTCAAATGGTTTTTGACAAAATATAAGAGTGCAGATTTTCCATTTAAAGGATAATCTTGGTACGCAAATTTTGTTCTAATCTTTATCGCATTCTTGGTAGAAGGTGAACTTAAATGCCTAGCAATTTTGGTATTTCCTCTGATATTTTGTTTTTTTAAATTTTTGCTGTTCTCTCTCTCTCCCTCTCTCTCTCTCTCTCTCTCACACACACACACACACACACACACACACACACAAACTGTTTTCCCTTTTTGGACATTCTGCATTATTTTGGTCTTCATTGAAAACATTGGTAACCTGCATTACATTGGTCTTCAAAGCCAACATTTGAAATCCCAACATAGCTGAAAACATGATTGAGAGTCCTTAGCCTCAAGGCATAGCAGAGGGATGTCTTTTTAGAAGGAAAGGAGTTTAGCGGTTGCAGCCAAAGGCAACGCGATGACAGGGCTTAACCGTTGCTTTTGTTAACATTTTCAGTGAAGACCAAAGTAATGCATTAAAGCCTTTTAACAATAACACTGATACAGCTTATATATCATTTAACAGAATTCACCGTTGGCTAATTTTTATGATTTTTGTCACTTCAGTAACTCTACTTGGGCCAACCAATTGGTTTTAAAAGGGCTTTTGTAATGCCTTAGGGTGAGCAAGAAATTTAGGTCAAAGATTGTAGTATTTTTTAATGGGCATATATCACCTCTTTAAAAAAAAGTCTGATGAGTTACATTCTCATGCCTTTCTGTACCCTCTATAATTTATCAGTGGGTATACAAATTATTCTCACGAAAGTTTCATTTTCCTATCTGCTTCACTTTAATTGAGATAAACCTTTACAGAAGCATCTACATTACACATATCGTTATAGATACAAAGAGAACAGCGATAGTCAAATGTTTAACAACTGGACGCTATATGCTGTCTTAAAATTCCATACTGTTTCCATGACATCGCAAGAAACAGCTGAAAATCGATGGGACTTTAAAAGAATGGCTAAGTATTAAAAATTTGAACCGCTTATAACGAGTATCTTGTAAGTGGTTGATGCCACAAAAAAGTTATTTGAAATAAATAGTGTATTTAGAGATATCTACATTTTTTCATGCAGTATGTTTTCGTCTATCACTTAACGTTTACCACTGAAACAAGATTATACAAAACTCCTTCTGAATGAAGAGGACGTCACAGGCTGCTCTCAGAAAATTAAAGATATTCATTTTATTTGTCATGTAAGTAACTTTTATATATCGTATTTTAATCAAAATCAATGTATTTTTTAGAAAATAAAACATTTAGAAAAATGTTGGATATAAAGGGTAGTTAGGGGTGGGGGATTTTCTTGTAAACCTTCATGTCACATCTTTGAAAGATACTGAACTTAAATACCAAGTTTGACTTTTTGTTTTTGAGTTATGCTGCGCACACACACAAAAACCTTTTTCAAAATCAGCGGACCTCAAAAGTATGTATTTCTAGTGAAATGTTGATATGAAATTTTAGGGTGGATTGCAATACCTTCTCTACTATATGTAAGTGATAAAGTAGAAATGAGTTGGAGCACTGCTGCTTATTTCTAGACTGTGTTGTACAGGCTGTTTAATTCACAAGTGAAAAGAATGAATGATGCTGGCCGTGCATGTAGTGTGATTATTAGCGCAAGGCATGCAAAAGAAGGCATAGAAGAGGTCCATTATATAGGGTAGTTAAATTATATTCAAACCCACTTGCGGCCTCTCTCTACTGCGCGAGACAGCCAGCAGTTGCCGGGGAAATTACGCCGGCAGAGGTGGACTAAAATCCTTACCTTATAATAGATGCTGGAAATGTTGACCTTCTGGTCTCAAACAGGCAGCATATCTCGTGTAAATATTCTCGCTCACTCTCCGAAGCTTAGCAACAGGAATTCTTGTGATGAAACGCCTCATTATGATCAGAAAATTGGAGTGTGGTTTGCGATAAGTGCTAGAAGAATAATAGGGCCCATATTCTTTGATGAAACAATAAATGCAGAGCGATATCAGAGGTTAATTCTGAGGCCATTTTGCAATCGCTTGACAGAAGAGAAATTGTATGGTTGGTTCCAGCAAGATTCTGCAACAGCACATACGGCTGCCGAATCATTACAAGCAATAAGAGAGGTGTTTGATGACAGAATAATTAGTGTTGATTTGTGGCCACCTCGTTCTCCTGACCTAAGAGTTGTGATTTTTATTTATGGGGTTCTTTAAAAGAACAAAGTGTATCGTTCCA
Source organism: Deroplatys truncata (assembly GCA_030765065.1). Lineage (NCBI taxonomy): Eukaryota > Metazoa > Arthropoda > Insecta > Mantodea > Mantidae > Deroplatys > Deroplatys truncata. The sequence continues at coordinate 16,311,266 of CM060981.1, forward strand.
ATCCTCACACACTACAGGAACTTAGAGAAACCATTGTGCAAGAATTTCTAAGGTGAATATCTGTTTCATATAATCTTACATTCTAAACTGCCAGTCACAAATCACCAAAATGCAAATATGTTACTTACATAGGGATGTCCTATGTTTCTTTTAGTTTCTCTTGCAACACTGCAAAGGACAGGTTACCTTCTCTACCACCTATATAGAGTAGATAGTGGAATTATTGTATTCTACCCCAGTTTTGATATTGGCATTTCACTGTAAATATTTATTTTGGAGTCTCTTGAACTCAGAAATGCATCTTTAGAGAGAATCAAAATTTTAAAAAATCTAATGTGTTGCATTCGGGACATTCCATTTCAAATCGTCCGAAATACAAGGAAAATAGAGCTTATATTTTTTAAATCAAACAAAACTTTTTGTATTTGTAGACAAGCCCAATACAATGCATTATCAAACCTTAAAATTTAGAACATAATAGTTGTAAAATTAAATTTGTTCAAATTTATCGTATCTTCCTTAAATTTCCAACTTCAAGTTCTTATAACTGTGAAACCTTTAAATCTAATTATTTAAATTGAGCTTTATTTGATTACCTAAACTTTAATTTTCTACTGATAAGTAAACATGTTCTTATTTTTATTTAAGTGAAGAAATGTCTGTTTTTTCCAGTGTAGGTGGTTATGAATTAAGAAAAATAATTGTATTATATATGGTAAGATTCTGTAGTTTAAACACAATCAAACACCTATTTTATTGTAATGGTTACTGATTAGGTTTCACCTAAAATAATTAAAGAAGTAAATTACTTTATGCGCTCATGGTCGCTCTCGCATGTTTGTTTTGAACTGAAGGTCAAGCAAGCTGCAGTGCGTGGTTAAACAATGAGAACACTTACTAAACCGTATGTGGTTTTAAGTATTTCCTCACAGAGCTCTTGGTGATCATTGTGCTTCAGCTATGTAAACTGATGCATTTATTCACTTGTTGAGTTATAACTAAAAACACCAAGCATAACCACTTTACCAACATTGCCACCTTCTCTTAATGACACAATGGATTATTCTCAATCTAATATTTTAGTTCCATAAAAATCTGAAGACGCTTTAAGTAAATAAAAACTGTATTAGATTTTTGTGAATATTATAAAAATAATTAGCCCTCAGGGGCTCACCTTGGTGAGTATGGGAGTGTCGACCTGAGCCACCTAGTCCACCCTGTCTCCTGGGGTCAGAAATAAGGAGACCTGGTCCTCCAGGTTGGGGAGTTAAGCATGGGGCTCTCAACCCCACTTGTAAAAACCTTGTTAAGAAGGATGGTTTGTTGTTGGCAACTTGGAATGTTCAAACTATGTTATGACCTGGAAAACTGAAAGAAGCGACAAAAGGTATTGGCTGGACAGTAGTGTTGGAAGAGAAACGTTGGAATGGAAAAGGAAGAATAGATAAACAGGATTACACATTATTGTACTGTGGATCAACTGAGCCTGGACTACACAAGATGGGATTTATTATCGCAAAGAAATTAAAGAAGAGCCTAATAAGAGTTGGACCCAGTTAATGAAAGATTTTGTAAAATAGACTTAAGGTCCAATTTCGAAATGTGACTATACTTTCTGTGTACACATCTGTGGAGGAAAGGGCGAGTGACAGGGAAGAGTTTTCGTGAGAGTTTGGAAGTCGAGTGTGGTGAAGGAGTGTATGGATACGTTGTTGTTCTTGAGTGATTTTGGTGCTGGAGTGGCGGGGAGGCAAGGTGTCGAGATTGGTGCCTTGCATGGACAGTTTGTGATTGGAATTAATTGGATTATTAAGGAAGGAAGTTTCTCGTGAGTTATTGTTTTTTTATAACTGTGTAGAATTACATTGTACGTTTACACTTGCTCAGGGTTAGTTCTTATTTACCATATTCTGTGAGATTTCTATTGCTTAATTTTTGCATTTGTTGATTTACTATTTCTATTTTTGTAATGCTGGTGTTTCTCTCTGACTGTATCAGTTTTGTACCAGAATGTGATTATCTATATAACCAGAGCTGCTTAACTTGTACTTGTTTTGTTTTTATTGTACTGACTTGAATAAATTTATAGCTGGAGGATGGCGGTGATGACCGACACAGTTTTGCGCCACTCAAACCGCTATTACTACTATAAAAATAATTAGTATTACTTGCGCAAAACTTCTGGAATCGTGACCTTGATTGCTACCCCAGCTGCCGAGCCTAGGAATGGCTTATGTTTAGCTTAATCAACGAAAGCGATATAATACCTTTGCTTACTCACAGTGTGTAACACATACAGTCTGCATAGAAAGTGTCTGCATCTGGTTGTAATTTTAAAGAGCTGCAGTATCTAAATAGTACTTACTTTATATTTGTTATATTTATAACCATGGCTCCTATGTTTTCAAAGTTAAGTGGTAAGGTGTTACGTAGTCAAAGTAGGGAAATAATTGCAAATGTCCTCGACTTTATGAAGCAAGAAGCGGAGATGAAGGAAGAAAATATATGTTCATCCGAGTTCCACAAAAGCCTTAAGAGAGTGAAAGAAAGAGTAGTCAAAGCAACTGGTGTTTCACCGAGTTCCGATTCCAGAGTTCTCAAAGATAAGAGAAAAAAAAACATATCATGGAAGAGTACCATTTGACACACCTGGGAAGAAACATAAGGTCCCTAAACGTATTACAGAAATAGACGATTTCGAATGCGTCATTTGGCGCACGATTCACAATTCCTATGTGGAAGAAAAAACTGTGCTAACAATAAGCAGATTGCTCATCAAGCTGAATGACAGCAGAAACTTTCAAGGTGGTGCTACAAATCTCAGAAAAATTATTAGAGATTTAGGGTTCAAGTGGAAGAAACCGAAATCAAATCGAAGAGCTCTAACAGAAAAACAAAATAAATAAATAAATAAAATAAAAAAAATAAAAATAAAAAGTAAATGTTGCCATGATAGCTTAGTCGGTTAGACCATTGGCACGGAAAGCCTAAGATCCGTGGTTCAAATCCCGGCTATGGCATTGAATTTTTCAGTCTCATTCTACCTTTCCAAATGAGTATAATTTTATATCTACTTATATCAGTGTGTACTTATATCAGCATCAATTTTTAAGGTGGTGCTACAAATTTCAGAAAAATACTATAGTGTATGAAGATGAGTCATACATACACAGCAGTCGTACAGCATCTAAAAGTTGGAGTGACGATAGCGAATTAGGTTGCAGGCACCTGTTGCTAAAGGGCAAATACTTATTATCGTTCATGCTGTTGGATAGATCGGCTTCGTTCCAAATGCCCTTCTTTTACAAGTTGCAAAAACAACAGGAAATTTTCATCAAGAAATGAATACAGAAAAGTACATGAAGTGAATCAACGCCATGTTGAGACCTAATATGCCTGCTGGGTCTGTTCTGGTCATCGACAATGCTTCACAATGCGTCAACACTCAATTGACAAACCACCTACCTCAAATTCCTTGAAAGAAGAAATGAGAGCTTGGTTACTTAGACATAATATAGCTTTAGATGAAAGCATGAGTAAAACAAAGCTATATAACTTAATTAAAGCCAACAAACAGCTTCAGACATCATACATATGTGACCAGATAGTAATACAACATCGCCATAATGTACTTAGATTCCCATCGCATCACCCAGATCTAAACCCAATCGAATTAATCTGGGCTGATATCAAAAAATGGGTGGCATGCAGAAATATCACTTTTAAATTAAAATATGTGGAGCAGTTATAACGCCAGCAATTTGCTGAAATTGGAAGGCCAGAATGGGAAAATGTATGTCGACATGTTGAATAAATTAAGAATCATTATTTTGAAAAATATGGAATTGCAGAAAATCAAATAGAAAGAATTCTCATCCAAGATAATGGTGCAGAAAGTAGTGACAGTAGCGATGACGGCAATAATGTGAGTGATTCCGCAGAAGAGGAAGGGTTGTTAGGTGTGGAAGAATTGGAGGCAATGATTGACATTGTTTTTTATATTAAGCGCTTCTTACAGCGTGGATTTTAATATACTGTATATAACTAAGTTTATCATTGCAGCGCAATGCAATGCTTAACCAGTGTGCGGATATTTGACAATGACTGTCCCACACACTCCTGCAGCATGCAGACGACTGGTCAACTCGTGATCTGGTAAGCAACTCGCTTCATAGCTCTCATTAAGATTTTCACATGTCTAGAACTGTTGCGCCGATTATATATGCTGTAATGAAATGCAGACTTTTATCTACAAAATGAGATTTGGTACAATATTCTGAAATAAAGAGGTTCAGAGCTATGAGGCTTAAAATGTGACAAAATGAATTAATATCATTCAATAACGTGACAACTATTAGGTTTTAGATGCTAATATTTGATAAATATGCTTTCCTTAGCACCTCTTATTAATAGGAAAAATTATTGTGCAACAAAGAATGTGAGGTTTTTCTCCATTCAATTTCACATGGAAAGTCCCATTCACATGATGTCTACCCACTCTCCCACAAAAGCTCATTCTTCTAACTGCTTCATGTTAATTGAGATAAACTTTTGTAGAAGTTGTTTTGTTACATATTACCTAGGTGCAAGGGGAATATAGAAGGAGGCAGGCTTAAGTGATAGCCAAATGTTTTAAGACTGTTCACTATGTGATGACTGAAATTCCACTTTCTTTGAACGTGTAGGAGAAAAACATGAGTACTGACTTTCTATTTGAGAAACTGTATAAAGGGTAGTTTGGGATGGAGGGGGGAATTGTGTTGAAAATTATGTCATATCCTTCAAAGACGCGAAACTTAAAATAACAATTTTGGTATTTAACTGACATTTTATTTTTGAGTTATGTTGTTTACAGAGGCGCGCACGTCCACACACACATACAAACACCTTTTTCTAAAATGGCTTTTTTTTATTCTGGGTGCCTCAAAACGTGCATCTTGAGGCAGTAGACAGGCAGTAGTTGATAAATGATATCAGTCTAATTATATAATATAAAATATAATAACAGCCTGCCTTAAAGCAAAATGTGTATGTAATAATATATAAAGTGTATTTAACAGTCATTGTATTATGGTTATTTTATTATGTACATGTATAATAATGTTATGTAAATGTATTACGTAATTTAACAATGTAAGAGCTGTGGGAATAGATGCAAGCTGCCTTCCGTAGCAAACAGAATTATAAAGTAGGAGCCAAAAGTTGCTAACAATAAGGTAGCCTTGAGACAACAATAAATTAGAAGGTTTAATAATGCTATAATAATTCTTGGAACAATATGTAATATTTAAAACAGTTTATAAATAGCCAATCAAAAACTAGAAAAGTTTATATTAAATGAAAGTATTCTATTGGAATAGGCTTAGCCAATCAGAGACTCGAAATAGAGAAAAAGTACAAATTCAGGTGGCAGATGTTACAAGACAGCCTTCCCAACCAGTCCAGTTTAGATTGCGCACCTGATTGGTATGGTATGTGTTCAATGTGAGACATGAAAAGTTATTGCAGTGAGAATAATATAAAGTTTACGTGTTAAAAGGTGTAATTAACAAAAATCTCACAGCTCTACAGTAGGATACATCAGTGAAGTGTTATTTAATCGCGTGAAGGATTAATAAAAAAAGTACAATACAATTATAATTTGTGTAAGCCTTGTTCTTTAGCCACACCAGCCCTGCTAAGAGATACGTGTTCTGCAAATTACTACTGACGCAACCGAGGCATACACATATAATATTTAAATAAACATTAAAATACAAAGCTGATATTTTTTAAAACATGGGGGCGAAGGCCACTGGAAAGTTTGTATTATACGTGAGGCGAACACTCCAAGAAACATATCTCCCACAAATTGGCATCCATTATGTGTGTGGTCTAAAACAACTATATCAAGTTTGGATCTCCAACAGTGGGGCTGCAACATGCGTCAAATTGGTGCCTAAACGTGGTGCAACCACAACAAATAAACCACATCAATCTCGGGTAAAATTTTGTTATGAAATTTTTCGGTGTAATAGAATACTTCTAAGAAAGTAAAAAATGAAAATTTGTGAAAAACAATTTAGGAATTCATGAAAATGTTGATGTTCTAGTTTTATTTTGTGTGTATTTTCAAGTTAATGAAATGAGAACTGTGGAGTTGCCTTAAGTCAATGCATTGGTGAATTTGGTAAAAAAATATGAACATTTTTTATTTTTTGTTTTGTATTTTTATTATATTTTGCTTGGTCACCAGGCGAATGCTGGGTTGGATAATTTTGTCTGAGAATTTTCCTATCTTCATTTCCTTGTTGTTGTCCAGGCATTGGGCTAATATGCTATAATCCAGAGTTTGCTTGCAGCAAGGAGAGTAATCAGTTGAAGAGGAGGAAGAAATATTTTTGTTATGCTCATAACTTGTACTAGACAGTTGGTTTTTTAATATGAACAATTTTAAAGTTGCAAATGGCTGTTTAATTCGTTGCATACTATTTAGGTAAAGCACCACATTGAACTTTAAACTCTGTTTATCTCACTTCCTTTGTTTTTTTAGAACTTTTCACTCTTCAAAATGCTGCTTAATTGCAAATTTGTAGGAGACCTTCAGGGATTATGTTGTCTACTAGTTAAAAAGTATTTAATGGTTCAGTTGAAATTAATTATTTTCCATAACTTGCATTGAAAAAGTTGAGTTCAGTAACATTTATACAAAAAAAAAAAAAGAATTTCTGTTTAAGTAATTAAATTTAAGAAATGCTGCAGAACAATTTCCTAATTTGTACACTAAGCTGAAATTAAACATTTGAGAGTAATATGATAAAGCAAAGGGTCTAAGGAACATTTAATATTACCATAGCAAAAGGTGATTGATTATGAATAGAATAATTAGTGACTTAGCAACGGTTTGACATAGCTCATTAAAATGTTGTGTGCACCTTATGTTTTACGTTCTGAGTGAAAAGCAATCGGAAGAAGAATGGAATTTCACAGGTGCATTGCCTTAAAATCAGTTCTAAAAGTAAAGCATTTTTAAGGTCAATGACATTGTGTTAATAATAATAATAATAATAATTTATTAATCCAGTATATCAATTTATACATTTGATTTTGAACATGCCATTTCTTAAAAGTACAAGTAAAGAAGTAATACATTTCTCCAATAAGTACACCAGGCACTGCATAAATAATTTACAATTCATTTAAACTATATATACATTTACTTAAATATTCTTTTAATTTATTTTTAAATTTTAATTTTGAAGTATCGGTCAAAGTTTTAATCTCATTAGGTAGCCTATTATACAATTTGATCCCCCTAATACCAATATCCTTTTCACTGACACACTTGCTAATATTATACATGTGATAGACATCATTGATTCATGTACTATAATTGTGAATTTGATTGTTTCGTATGAATACAAGCCTGTTAATTGCGAATAGTATAGTTCTATACACACAAAGAGAATAGACTGTGAACACATTTTGATTTTTACTTTCTCTACTACGTATAGTAAGTAGGGGAAGTATTGCATTCCACCCAAAAATTCGATACCGAGATTTCACCGGAAATACATGTTTTGAGACCTCCTGAATCCAAAAAAAGCATTTTTGGAAACATGTCTGTGTGTGTGTGTGTCTGTGTATGTGTGTGTCTGTGAACAGCATAACTCAAAAACGAACAGTCGGATAAACACCAAACTTGGTATTTAGGTTCAGTATCTTCCAGAGATGCGACACGAAGATTTTCAAGAAAATCCCCCCACCCCAGACTACCCTTTACATGGAACATTTTTCGAAAATTTTAATTTTCTCAAAAATGGCTCTAACGATTTTGATTAAAATATCATATGTTTAAGACAATGTCATGAGAAATGAAATGTATATCTCGAATTTTCTGGGAATGTCTCCAAAAGTATTCTTCATTGTGAACGACTTTTGCATAACTGGTAAACCATAAGAGATAGACAAAATTTTACTACACACAAAATGTAGATCGCGTTAAAATACACAACTCATGTCATATACATTTCTTTTGTTGAGTGAACCGTTTTCGAGATATTGCTTGTTATTTCCTTAAATTTTCCAATACTTATACTTTTTCTCAAATTCGTTATTCACTTTTTTATGTCCTGGACATGCAAAGAGAATGGAATGCGCCACATAGCAACCAGCGTTAAAATATTTGACTATCGCTTAAAAGCTACCATATTCCCCTTGCATCTACAAGAAAATTACAAATAAGATTGACATCTCGATATCTCGATTAATATGAAGCATATGGAGAATAGGCATTTGTAAAAATAGATTGTACAAGAGTAGAGAAAGTCATGTGAGTGTAACACATCAGATTTTTTTAGTTTTAGGTTATAAATCAGTCTGACTCACTTAATAACCTGCCCATGTGACATTTTCCGGTTGAACCCCATATTTCAATCCCATAATTAAAGTATGGATATATTGTTTGCAGAAGCCTAGTGTCTTTGTAACTTAGAAAATATCTAATTTAGTATATAGATTTACTAACAGTATTACATCTACATGTTTAGCCAAGCTTGTCTACTATTATTTCAAGAAAGCTATATGATTTAACTTCTTCAATAGAGTTATTTATTTCTGTATTTGTAGTTTGTTTTTGATGTACTGGACCACATTACTTCAGTTTTTAGAATGTTACATTTGTAGGATGAACCCCTGTGTATTACTAAGTACTACTCCTGCTGGCAGTGTGTAGTTGTGATAGATTGGTGCTGAACATCCTTGAGGATTGCTCAGTATGGAAACTGGATAAATCTATAATGACAGTGTCCTTGAACAACTCTCTTGTGTTGAAGAGGCTATTGCATCATGTTTGCAGTGTGACTGGCAAGCACTGGCAAGAAAATCCCACCATGCCAAACATGTAAAAAGCTTTGTTATTATTTTCTCAAAAAATGTCTCTAATGATTTTGATTTAAACACCATAGCTTTAAGATATTTGTTTGACAAAAATGTATATCTTGACTTCATTGTGACCTGAGTTTTACATAAATTTGTGTGGCTGGTAAAAGAATAAGAGGTAGATTAAAAGTTTAACAAAATCTCCTTAAGGTAATGCAGTGGTGAAATTTGAAAATTTCCACAGTATGCAAGATATCATGTTGAAATTTATGCCAGTTATTACACACAATATCAGTAATGTTTCAAAATTCTAGCTTGCATGATTATTAAATATTAATTTTGTGTAAATTCATTGTTGTAATCAAAGTGTTCCACACTATGCATTTTAAATAATATTTACATAAGAAATTCAAGTTTTACAGTAAATAAGTTTACAAAAAGATCTGTCATATTAGATTTTATATATTAACCTCTTATTACTGTAGAAAGAATATTGCTGTTTGTACTCTCCAAAATTCTAGATTTTTGAAAAATTAATAATGTATTTCTCAAAATTGGAGCATTATTTTAAAAACCTATGTGGTTGTTTTCCTCAATGCACTTTTGAGAGGCAGTACAAAAGTTTTGAAACAAACTAATGAAAAATTACAGCTTGAGTGTGGAAAAATGCTGAAGACAAAAGTTTTTGAGAAATTGGGGTTTAAAGTTGGGCAAGCAAGTGTGTATTTACACCTTCAGTTAATTGTTAGTTTAAATGCGCCAAGCAGAAAATACAATGCATTTTCTTTAAATTTTGGAAGTCATTAGTTTATCATGAAAAATTATATTTTCTAAATTTTTTTCAAATTTTTAGATCAAATTTCAGATTCATTACCTTGAAACCATTTCTGAGACAAGTGTTGTTATTAATTTGAAATTTTCAATACTTGGTTATTATTTAAAGTGCCAGTTGTTTCTCACAATGTTATACAAAACGTATAGAATTTCAAAGCCAGTATGTAATGAGCCACTTTTAAACATTTGACTGTCAGTTCAGTCTCTTGTATCTACAACAAAATGTATAATGAAATTATTTCTGTAAGTGCTTGTTGATTAAGTTTAATAAAAATAGTTTATATAAGCTACATAAAAATAAATGATAGGTAGAGAAAGTCATGTGAGTGTAACAGAACAGGTTAAACTTAGGAATGATACCTAATTAAGCAAGATATGCTTAGTTGTATCATGTGGAAATAGCATTCAAATAGTTATTCTTGCAATAAGAAAGAAGTTCGTGTCCATTACATGATGCAACGTGCTCATGTTTTTGTCCGTTTCTTATGCCCTATAAAAGTCATTGAGAATGAAGAACACTTCACAGACTTTTTCTAGAAAATCCAAGATATACATTTTGTCATCCAAATGCCTTACACATAGGGTAAAATGTTTATTCAGCTGTAATTACTGCCTTGGGTTTTCCTCTTAACAAGATTGTAGCATTGGTGCCTTTTTACATTAGTAGACATTTTTGTAATCAGATACTCCACATATAAAGTACTCTTAAATTTGTATGCATTTCAGACAAATTAAAACTGAATATTCTCTTAGTATTCGTTCTTTAATACCTTCACTTGTTCTGTCATAAAAATAAATCGTGCTGTTTGTAAGTCTACCTACATGAGTGGGATTTTAGTGTTATGTTGTGTGATTGGATATTTTGTAAATGTATGAGATTACGTAAGCTTTTATTTATTTTTAACGGCAGCTTTTGTGTTGCTTTGTGAAGATGTTTTAATTGGTGTCCAGGCAAACCTGACTTTCTGGGTACATGCCAATGGATATAAGATGTTTTTGTGACCAGTACATTTAAAATAAAAAGCATACTCATGTTTTGCAGTCAAGTTGCAAACGGTTAAAACCACTAGTAATCCATTTAAGGCTTAATAAAGTGAATTAAACCAGAGTAGTGTCTACTGATACTGCAAATATACTTGAATTTTTTTATATAATGCAATTAATGGAAAAATTGGATAAAATATCCATTTGACAGATTTTTTTCAAATGATTGCTTCTTGGAAGATCTTGTCAAACGAATAAGTATTTTTTTAATGTTATTGTTTTGCATCATGATATCTGTTTTTTCATAATTTGTTATTTTATGTAAACCAATCCAAACATTTGGATAATCTTTCACCCCTAATTTTTTTTTTATACTGTTCAACAATTCCAGAATTTTGAACATTGTTGCAGGGGAGGGAGTGGGGGAAGGCTAGCATCAGAAATGCAAAATATGCTGATATTTGATTCCCATTTCTGTAGATACACATCAGTGAATGTTTGCTCCATTGTTATGAATAGCATGTGTTATGAAATTACAGTTCTAAAAGGTAAAGGGGATAATTATTCTCCTAGATCATTGTACAATACTTTCAAAAAAGAGTACAGAGAGTTAATTTAATCAGTTCATAATTCCAGATTTAAAAAGCCACCTAATGCAGCATTGGGTGTGGAGGCTAGTAATAAAGTCGTCCTCTGTGGTGTAGTGGTTACCATGCTAGCCTCTAGTTCCTGAGGTTGCAGATTCAAACCCGGCAGAGGGTGATGGATTTTTTTGGGTGTAAAAATCCTTAACATAGCTTCCTTCGGAAGGGAAGTAAAGCTGGTGGTCCCGTGTCGTAGTTTTACGCCATGTAAAATAACCTCAAGCCTGATAAAGAGGCCTCTGAGCAAAATTACCAGTCTTTCACACCCAATATAGAATGGAATGCTAAGAACCACAGCCATTAAAGAGCGTCCATAAATAAAACAAACAAAAAAAAATTCTGATGTGTTACACTCACATGACTTTCTCTACTCTTGTACAAACTATTTTTACAAACGCTTAATCTCCATATGCTTCATGTTAATCGAGATATCGAGATGTCAATCTTATTGATAATTTTCTTGTAGATGCAAGGGGAATATGGTAAGTTTTAAGCGATAGTCAAATATTTTAACGCTGGTTGCTATGTGGCGCATTCCATTCTCTTTGCATGTCCAGGACATAAAAAAATGAATAACGAATTTGAGAAAAAGTATAAGTATTGGAAAATTTAAGGTAATAACAAGCAATATCTCGCAAACGGTTCACTCAACAAAAGAAATGTATATAACATAAATTGTGTATTTTAACGCGATCTACATTTTTCGTGTAGTAAACTTTTGTCTATCTCTTATGGTTTACCAGTTATGAAAAAGTCGTTCATAATGAAGAACACTTTTGGAGACATTGCCAGAAAATTCGAGATATACATTTTATTTGTCATGACAATATCTTAAACATATGATAGTTTAATCAAAATCGTTAGAGCCGTTTTTGAGAAAATTAAAATTTTCGAAAAATGTTCCATGTAAAGGGTAGTCTGGGGTGGGGGGATTTTCTTGAAAACCTTCGTGTCGCATCTCTGGAAGATACTGAACCTAAATACCAAGTTTGGTGTTTATCCCACTGTTCGTTTCTGAGTTATGCTGTTCACAGACACACAGACAGACACACACACGGACATGTTTCCAAAAATGGTCTTTTTGGATTCAGGGGGTCTCAAAACATATATTTCCGGTGAAATCTCGGTATCGAATTTTTGGGTGGAATACAATACTTCCCCTACTTACTATACGTAGTAGAGAAAGTAAAAAGCTAGTAATAAACAAAGCTTAATATTATAACTGTGGAAACAATTAAATCCACTAAATATGAGTACTGCTGAATTATTACTGCAATAAAGGGTAGTCAAATTATATTTGAACCCACTCGCGGCCTCTCTCTACTACGCGAGACAGCCGGCAGAGGTGAACTAAAATCCTTACCTTATAATAGATGCTGGAAATGTTGACCACCTGCTCTCAAACAGGAAGCATATCTCGTGTAAATATTCTAACTCTCGCTCACTCTGCGAAGCTCAGCAGCAGAAATTTTTGTGATTTCTTGCACAATGTTTTCTCCTGTAGTGTGCAAGGATTGGAATGATACACTTTGTCTTTTAAAGAACCCCATAAATAAAAATCACAACTCAGGAGAATGAGAGAGCCACAAATCAACACTAATTATTCTGTCATCCAACACCTCTCTTATTGCATGTAATAATTCAGCAGCCGTATGTGCTGTTGCAGAATCTTGCTGGAACCAACCATAGGATTTCTCTTCTTCTGTCAAGCGATTACAAAATGAATATTTACATGAGATATGCTGCCTGTTTGAGAGCAGAAGGTGTAACGGTAATACTTATAATGTTTGTTTACATCATGTGTTGAAGCCATCTTGTGACGTCATTCATTTATTCGGTTTGTAGCTCCATCTAGTGTTAGCAATTTGTGGTAGTATTAGTGTTTGAAAGAATTTTAAGTTTTGTTTACTGTCCTCCGGCTAGCTATTATTTCTCAGTCGAACATGTCTCTTGATCAGAGTGTGTAAACGGAAAGGAATCTTTTATCCAAATATAACACTGATGAAGAAATTTGTTTTACACATTTATTGTCAAACACGTTAACTATCACATTTATACATTGATCTTAACACTCGCCAAACTGAAACTGTTTTAATAACTTCATTACTAATCACTCTTAATTCGCGTACTTCAACTTTGTGTATAATTAACTTTATAATACTTTAGATTTTCGTAACTTGTGAATCTATAGCCGACGTATCTCATACAAATATTTTGACGAACTGACGAACTGAAGACGACGTGTAGTGCACAAAGAATTTTGATGAACTGAGCAACTGAAGGCGACGTGTAATGTATTGAGATTTTTGATGAACTGAGCGCGATCTACCTCTGACTTACCCTATTTATACTCCTTCATCCAGATACGCCTAAAGATTATAACTGAGCTGCAATTGGCTAATAAAACGCGCCAACATTAGCGTCTATTTTAATATCCAATGAAAATTATGAATACATATGCTTTAGGGAGAAAATATTCCAGAAGTTTCTACCGAAAAACGCGCCAACATTACTTAACTTCCTCGTTTCCAATAATGATAAACAGCTCACCCCCTCGCTGCATTATTGCGCTACCACTGACAGTTTCAGTAAGGCAGTATAAACTTACTTCCCAACAATAATTACAATTAATAAACATCTGAAATCAATGTCACATAAAAATGCATATTCATATTACAATCATTATTTACCTTTAAGTAATTTGTGATACAAATTACTGCATCAAAGGTCAACATTTCCAGCATCTATTATAAGGTAAGAATTTTAGTCCGCCTCTGCCGGTGTAATTTCCCCTTCGACTGCCAGCTGTCTCGCGCAGTAGAGAGAGACCGCGAGCGGTTCGAATATAATTCAATTACCCTATATAGCTCCATACAGTATTGGAATTTTGTCAAAACCATACTGGAAATATACCTTTAAATCTTTGAGGCAGTAGACATCCTGTTAAATTTTGAATATTGAGAGTGGAATCAAAACTAGGTCACACATGTGACAAGCAAGAGCATAAACCATTACACTGCACAGTAACTGATAGCAATAGGAGTCTATAAACATGTAAATGTTTCAGCCACTGTCCTGGATTCCATTATGGTGGCATTCTGCATGCAGTGGCTGTAAACATAAATAATAAAAATCAAGGTATAAAATTTTTTCCTGCCGGTTATACAAGATGATTCTAAAGGCTGCATATAAACTTTAATATGGTGTCTATATTTGGATGCCTGGTCGGGAAGCATGCTGTTTGAGTCAGACATTTACTGCCTCTTCAATTCAAGTGCAAGCAAATTATAATTACATTAACCACATAGATGTTGGAAATGATTTCCACAAATTCTCTTGCACATTTTATCAACACTTGTATTAACATGGCTCCAGGTCAATAGAGCGATCATTAACATCCTCCAATACTCAATGGTATAGATTAACTTTACTCACATTAACACAATTCCTCAAACACAGATATCTTATAGGGGTTTAGTTCTAAATGTTTAGTGAAATTCCTGATTACTCTTCAAGGTTTCTCACAGATTTCTTTGGATTTCGTTTTAACTTTTCTCCAGTGTAATCAAGTTTTTCCTCTAAGAACACAGTGGATTATTTTCAGAATCGATTCTGTTTCACAAGATTATAAACTGTTTCTGTGTGCAGTGCATGAACACCAGCAAATCTGTTTCACTTCTCTACAAGAGTTTGTTGTCACATAGGAATCCTACATGAAGATTCTGTGTGCTGACATTATAACAACAGGGAATCTGTCTCACTTCTCTACAACAGTTTGTTGTCACATACGAATCATACATGAAGATTCTGTGTGCTGGCATTATAACAGCAGGGAATCTGTCTCACTTCTCTGCAAGAGTTTGTTGTCACATAGGAATCATACATGAAGATTCTGTGTGCTGGCATTATAACAGCAGGGAATCTGTCTCACTTCTCTACAAGAGTTTGTTGTCACATAGGAATCATACATGAAGATTCTGTGTGCTGACATTATAATAGCAGGGAATCTGTCTCACTTCTCTACAAGAGTTTGTTGTTACATAGGAATCATACATGAAGATTCTGTGTGCTGAGATTATAACAACAGGGAATCTGTCTCACTTCTCTACAAGAGTTTGTTGTCACACAGGAATCATACATGAAGATTCTGTGTGCTGGCATTATAACAGCAGGGAATGTCTCACTTCTCTATAAGAGTTTGTTGTCACATAGGAATCACACATGAAGATTCTGTGTGCTGACATTATAACAGCAGGGAATGTGTCTCACTTCTCTATAAGAGTTTGTTGTCACATAGGAATCATACATGAAGATTCTGTGTGCTGACATTATAACAGCAGGGAATCGGTCTCACTTATCTACAAGAGTTTGTTGTCACATAGGAATCTTACATGAAGATTCTGTGTGTTGGTATTATAACAGCAGGGAATGTGTCTCACTTCTCTACAAGAGTTTGTTGTCACATAGGAATCATACATGAAGATTCTGTGTGCTGACATTATAACAGCAGGGAATGTGTCTCACTTCTCTACAAGAGTTTGTTGTCACATAGGAATCATACATGAGGATTCTGTGTGCTGACATTATAACAGCAGGGAATCTGTCTCACTTCTCTACAAGAGTTTGTTGTCACATAGGAATCATACATGAAGATTCTGTGTGCTGACATTATAACAGCAGGGAATCTGTCTCACTTCTCTACAAGAGTTTGTTGTCACATAGGAATCATACGTGAAGATTCTGTGTGCTGACATTATAATAGCAGGGAATCTGTCTCACTTCTCTACAAGAGTTTGTTGTGACATAGGAATCATACATGAAGATTCTGTGTGCTGACATTATAATAGCAGGGAATCTGTCTCACTTCTCTACAAGAGTTTGTTGTGACATAGGAATCATACATGAAGATTCTGTGTGCTGGCATTATAACAGCAGGGAATCTGTCTCGCATCTCTACAAGAGTTAGTTGTCACATAGGAATCATACGTGAAGATTCTGTGTGCTGACATTATAACAGCAGGGAATCTGTCTCACTTCTCTACAAGAGTTTGTTGTCACATAGGAATCATACATGAAGATTCTGTGTGCTGACATTATAACAGCAGGGAATCTGTCTCACTTCTCTACAAGAGTTTGTTGTCACATAGGAATCATACATGAAGATTCTGTGTGTTGGTATTATAACAGCAGGGAATGTGTCTCACTTCTCTATAAGAGTTTGTTGTCACATAGGAATCATACATGAAGATTCTGTGTGCTGACATTATAACAGCAGGGAATCGGTCTCACTTCTCTACAAGAGTTTGTTGTCACATAGGAATCTTACATGAAGATTCTGTGTGTTGGTATTATAACAGCAGGGAATGTGTCTCACTTCTCTACAAGAGTTTGTTGTCACATAGGAATCATACATGAAGATTCTGTGTGCTGACATTATAACAGCAGGGAATGTGTCTCACTTCTCTACAAGAGTTTGTTGTCACATAGGAATCATACATGAGGATTCTGTGTGCTGACATTATAACAGCAGGGAATCTGTCTCACTTCTCTACAAGAGTTTGTTGTCACATAGGAATCATACATGAAGATTCTGTGTGCTGACATTATAACAGCAGGGAATCTGTCTCACTTCTCTACAAGAGTTTGTTGTGACAGGAATCATACATGAAGATTCTGTGTGCTGACATAATAGCAGGGAATCTGTCTCACTTCTCTACAAGAGTTTGTTGTGACATAGGAATCATACATGAAGATTCTGTGTGCTGAGATTATAACAGCAGGGAATCTGTCCCACTTCTCTACAAGAGTTTGTTGTGACATAGGAATCATACATGAAGATTCTGTGTGCTGAGATTATAACAGCAGGGAATCTGTCTCACTTCTCTATAAGAGTTTGTTGTCACATAGGAATCATACATGAAGATTCTGTGTGCTGAGATTATAACAGCAAGGAATCTGTCTCACTTCTCTATAAGAGTTTGTTGTCACATAGGAATCATACATGAAGATTCTGTGTGCTGACATTATAACAACAGGGAATCTGTCTCACTTCTCCACAAGAGTTTGTTATCACATAGGAATCATACATGAAGATTCAGTGTGCTGGCATTATAACAGCAGGGAATCTGTCTCACTTCTCTACAAGAGTTTGTTGTCACATAGGAATCATACATGAAGATTCTGTGTGCTGGTATTATAACAGCAGGGAATCTGTCTCACTTCTCTACAAGAGTTTGTTGTCACATAGGAATCATACATGAAGATTCTGTGTGCTGGTATTATAACAACAGGGAATCTGTCTCACTTCTCTACAAGAGTTTGTTGTCACACAGGAATCATACATGAAGATTCTGTGTGCTGGCATTATAACAGCAGGGAATGTGTCTCACTTCTCTATAAGAGTTTGTTGTCACATAGGAATCACACATGAAGATTCTGTGTGCTGACATTATAACAGCAGGGAATGTGTCTCACTTCTCTATAAGAGTTTGTTGTCACATAGGAATCATACATGAAGATTCTGTGTGCTGACATTATAACAGCAGGGAATCGGTCTCACTTCTCTACAAGAGTTTGTTGTCACATAGGAATCTTACATGAAGATTCTGTGTGTTGGTATTATAACAGCAGGGAATGTGTCTCACTTCTCTACAAGAGTTTGTTGTCACATAGGAATCATACATGAAGATTCTGTGTGCTGACATTATAACAGCAGGGAATGTGTCTCACTTCTCTACAAGAGTTTGTTGTCACATAGGAATCATACATGAGGATTCTGTGTGCTGACATTATAACAGCAGGGAATCTGTCTCACTTCTCTACAAGAGTTTGTTGTCACATAGGAATCATACATGAAGATTCTGTGTGCTGACATTATAACAGCAGGGAATCTGTCTCACTTCTCTACAAGAGTTTGTTGTCACATAGGAATCATACGTGAAGATTCTGTGTGCTGACATTATAATAGCAGGGAATCTGTCTCACTTCTCTACAAGAGTTTGTTGTGACAGGAATCATACATGAAGATTCTGTGTGCTGACATTATAATAGCAGGGAATCTGTCTCACTTCTCTACAAGAGTTTGTTGTGACATAGGAATCATACATGAAGATTCTGTGTGCTGACATTATAACAACAGGGAATCTGTCTCACTTCTCCACAAGAGTTTGTTATCACATAGGAATCATACATGAAGATTCAGTGTGCTGGCATTATAACAGCAGGGAATCTGTCTCACTTCTCTACAAGAGTTTGTTGTCACATAGGAATCATACATGAAGATTCTGTGTGCTGGTATTATAACAGCAGGGAATCTGTCTCACTTCTCTACAAGAGTTTGTTGTCACATAGGAATCATACATGAACATTCTGTGTGCTGGTATTATAACAGCAGGGAATCTGTCTCACTTCTCTACAAGAGTTTGTTGTCACATAGGAATCATACATGAAGATTCTGTGTGCTGGCATTATAACAACAGAGAATCTGTCTCACTTCTCTACAAGAGTTTGTTGTCACATAGGAATCATACATGAAGATTCTGTGTGCTGGCATTATAACAGCAGGGAATCTGTCTCACTTCTCTACAAGAGTTTGTTGTCACATAGGAATCATACATGAAGATTCTGTATGCTGGTATTATAACAGCACTAATATGTGGTCTCAGAACATAGCAGCCTCTGTACAGCACCAAGTGATTAGTGGGTACACAGAGAGGGAAATGAAGCAGAGCAGTGCAGTGAAGGGCAAGCAATTCCCCGTAATAGTGCCACGCGTCGAAACGAAGGCGTCTGTACAATAACTTTGGAAAAGGAAGTAATCCTAATTCGGTGCAAACTTGCGAATGTCAGGAACTACATTACTTTGCATTGAAGCACTGGGTTTGATGTCATACTGTTAAGGTATAGTTAGTACTAGTGTATCATTTTCTGTTTGCATGACATTTGAAGGTAACTGCAGTAATATTCGTGAAATGAGACATGTAGAGCCGCTGGTACAATAACGAACATTTCAAGTGAGGGATACAGGTTTCGTACTAGAGCTGTCTATGGAACGCGTTTAGGTCATTGATTTGTACCATTCATGCCTTCGAGTACAAATGAGTTTGTAAGGGTTGGAGCGGTGAATCCTGCCCAAGTCTGCCGTGAGGAGATTCGGTATATCCTTTCCGACCCTCCCGTTCACACTGAACAGTCCAGTCCGGATCCACCAGTTGCTGTGGTATGCCAACAGGACCTGGAATCTTGCTGTACTCCGCTGCACTGACACGTCGTATAAAACACTGCTTGATTTGGCGATACATTAAAAGTTACTGTAGCGCAAATATTCATTCAATATATGACATCATATTTTGTGGAAGCTCCCTATTAGCGGGAATGATTACTTTCTTCTTGGATAGCATTTTTTATATCTTTAAAGAATGTTTCACAATTTTACAACATTTAAGTTTTACACTTCATGAAATTTTGTTCCTTGTTCTTATATTATTGACCACTTCGGGCATTTTTACGCGTTTTTAGCGTTTCTAGATGTTTTAACTTTGCTTTAATATAAATGTTTCTATCTTTTACAATTTTTACATTGTTATAGGTTTTCGATTCTTTTGCTAGATTTTATCCACTTTAAAAGGATGTCTTTGCTGTGACGAAGATCGAACTCCCTTGTATGGGAATGCGCATTGTTACAGGTAGTGCAGCATCTTTAAGGCGACAGCTAAAAGCGGAAAAAATTGCCGAATAAATAATTATGACATAATCAAAAAACACGAGGTCATTGTTGAAAGCTACATTTTGAACAGTTCTAAGCACAAGGATATAACACTAGGTAATAATAATAATAATTAGTAATACACATTTTAATAAGTGCTGCAGTGTTCTTAGATTTACTTATAAGAAACCTATTTTTGGTAATATTACTTTCTCTGCTATGTACGTACATACACAGCAGGTAGAGAAGGTATTGCATTCCACCCAAAAATTCGATACCGAGATTTCACCCGCATGTTTTGAGACCCCTGAATAAAGCAAGAGCAGTTAAGGCCCGTGTGTGTCTGAACAGCATAACTCAAAAACGAGAAGTCGAATAAATACCAAAGATGTGGCACGAAGATTTTCAGGAAAATCCCCCATCCCAACTGCCCTTTGCTTGGAACATTTTTCGAAAATTATGATTTTCTAAAAAAAATTGTTATAACGATTTTGATTAAAATACGATATATATGAAAGTATTTACATGAAAATTATTAAATCTACGTACTCAATTTTGTGGGAATAGCCTGTGAAATCCTCTTCATTCGGAAGTAATTTTATATGATCTTGTATAACTGCTAAACGTTAAGCAAAAGAGGAAAATACACTACACAAAAAATGTAGATCTATTTAAAACACATAATTTATTTCAAATAACTGTTTTTTGTGCCATCATTCCGAGGTATCCGGTTAATGGTTCCATCTTTTCAATACTTTGTCATTCAGCTCCTCTCAATATTCAGTTGTTTCTCGCGATGTCATGGACAATATGGAATTTAGCATATAGCGTCCAGTTGTTAAACATTTGACCAGCGCTGTTCTGGTATTGTAATTAAATGTGTAACGTAGCTATTTCTGCATAGATTTGTCTCGATTATAATAAAATAATTAACTTTCTTAAGAATAATTTGTATACCCACTAATAAACGATAGGTGGTAGAGATAGTTATTTGAATGTAATACTTCGGATGTTTTTAAAATACTATTTGACATTTCGTATTGTAAAACACGAAGCTTCGTTAGTTTTCCATTGTTGAGTTTATTCTAAGGTTTCTTAATTTGTATATCGTTAAAACAAAACGCAATTTTAACTATAACTTTTTTCAGTAATGAATCTGTGTTAAACGTTAGTAGTAGTTACTGTAATGGAACAATTGTCATTATTTAATTGGTTAACTAAATATTTATACACATGAGTCTGAACTGCTGTTTTCTCTCGCCGAGATTCTGATTGTAGGTATATAAAACTTGAATGATTTTTAATATATGTTAGCGTAGGGGTAACGACAAGAAAAGCTTACAAAATGGAATTTGTGTATCATAATGTAGTAAAAGAAGTTGTCCCCAACAAGAGGTCGAAACAAAGAGTAAAACGCAGTAACATGGCACATGATGTTGCCCTAACACGTGATGTGAACTGTCGAACGTGTAGAAGCTCGACCATAGTGTGCATATTTGTTGCTGTTGGGCCCGAAGAAACGAACTCTGGACACGAACAGTGGCAGTTGAAGAGGAGGCATCTACCAATGCTGGCATGGGACACCCCCCTCTTGGCCATACTCTCCTTTTCTAATAAAGGCTTCTTATGTCTTCAAGGTAGTTAAAATTGTGTGCGAAATGTAAACTCTATTGCCTGACTCACTGATCTTAAAATGTATTCTTATGAAACAATCTCATAATGGAACCTTTTATAATTTAAAATATTGTTTTTACTAAAGTTTCAATTACTTGATATAAAAACCTGATGGGTTGCATTCATATATAACTATATATATGACATGACTGACGAGAGATGGCGTTCTAATCACAGGTTTCTTGTTTGCACCCAAGTCTTACATCTATTCTGGGTATAATCGCAGAAATTCGTCGTCCTTGTTTATTAGAACATTTTTGAAAGCGTCTAAAATAAGCAGATGTGTGTTGCTTCGTATAAAATGGAGAAAGGTGAATTTCGTGTTCTGATAAAGCAGTACTTTTTGCGTGGTAAGGTGGTAAAGGAAACGGAAGAAAAGCTGAACAAGTATTATGGGGACTCTGCTCCATCACATGGCATGGTTCACAAGTGGTTCACAGAATTTCGATGTGCCCGTTTGAGCACAAGAGATGCCGTGCGCACAGGACGGCCGGTTGAGGTCACAACAGAAGAAATAATGAACGACGTTCACGATATTGTATTGTAAGACCGCCGAGTGAAAATCCGTGAGATAGCCAAGACCGCAAACATCTCGAGTGAACAGGTGTATAACATTCTGCACGAATTTTTGGGTATGAAAAAGTTGTTAGCGAGATGGGTGCCGCGAGTGCTCGCAGTTGAGAAAAAGCGGAATTATGTGACCATTTCACAGGGACGTTTGAACATGTTCCAGCGCAACCCAAATGAGTTTTTGCAGTGTTAGATCACGGTTGATAAACTTGGATCCATTACTATCAACCTGAAACTTTCCTTCGGCGAACCTGCTCCAAAGAAAGCGAAAACCATTCCGTCCGTAGGAAAACTCATAGCAGCTGGGTTTTTTTTGGGGGGGGGGATATATGACATCCACTGCCTGGAAAAGACTAAAACGATCACAGGTTCATATTATGCCGCAATGCGGACGAGTTTCACCAGGATAATGCACAAGTCAGCCATTGCCATCGCTACGAACTGCTACCTCACCCACCATATTCTCCAGATTTAACTCCGAGCGACTTCTTCCTCATCGCAAACCTGAAAAATTGGCTCGCTGGGAAAAAATTCACGCCCGTCAACCTCATGGCAGAAACCTCATATTTTGCAGATTTCGAAAAATCATATTTTTTGGAAGGGTTAAAAACATTGGAGAAACGTTGGACAACGTGTATTGAATTGAGAGCTATTCTTATGAAAGCTTACTTTTCTATCTAGCTACTTAATTTTAATCGTGAAAAAAATTCTTCCGGAAATAGCTACATTACAGTACAGAGGGCTGAACGCTATATGGTGGTCTTAAAATTCCATACTCTTTGCATGTCGACAGGACTTAAAAAGAATGACTAAGTATTGAAGGATTAAAAACATTAATAATGGATATCTTGGAAATGGCCTACTACAGGAAAAAGGTTACGTGAAATGAAGTGTGTGTTTTAAAGAGATGTACATGTTTTGTGTAGCACATTTTCATCTATCGCTTAACATTTCCCAGTTATACAACATAATACGAAACTCCTTCCGAATGGAGAGGACTTCAAGACTATTCCAAAAAGAAATTTAAGATACACATTTTGTCATGTATATATCTAATACATGGCATTTTAATCAAAATCCTTAGAGCCATTTAAAAAAGAATTTCGAAAAATTTTGCATGTAAAGGGTTATTTGGGGTGGGAGGTTTTTCTTGAAAATGTTCATGCCGCATGTTTGAAACATACTGAACTAAAATGTCAACTTTGGTAATTATCAGACTTTTTAAGTTTTGCTCTTCAGATACATAGGAACCTTTTTCTAAAAATGCTTTTATGGGATTAAGGGGCCATCAAAACATGCATTTCCAGTGAAATGTCGATACTGAAGTTTTGGGTAGAATGCAATACCTTCCCTACGTGGTAGAGAAAGTTGCTAAATTAGCATTAAATATACCTACAGCACGTGAGGTCCGAGTCTCTCAGTTCACTTTTGGCAGTGAAATGTGAAAAATATCCTCGTATTGTTGCAAGCGGCTGTTGGTTCTCTTGAGATTGGGCAAATGCATATAGCCTTACACGGTTAGCTTTTTAAACTCGTGTGATGAATTACAGCCCCCTCCCCCGTTCTTTGTGCAATCGTTCTATTTACCGCAAATAATTGTAATAGATGAAGAATCCCTTATATTGATGCAAAAGAATGTGAAACGTGACCTCTCACCCTCTTTGCAGTGGAGTCTTCATTAGACAATTACAGTAGATGATCCCGTAGGTATTTAATAGCATAAGAGCTACCCAGTGTTCACGTAAAGTAGAAACCCAACGAAATATTGGTGAATGTAAGATTCCCCAAGTTAATGAGGCCACTTCTCACTTAATATAGAATATAGCTTGACCGATTTCTAAGGTTAGCAGGACACATTTATTTAATATACCCTGCTAGCAATCTTGAGGAAATACAGCAAAACTTTCTCACTTGACGGTTATTAAATGTTTGCATTGGCAGATTCCATTCTCTTTTGTTTTGTCTTATTTTACGTGCATATTCTGTGTAGTAACGACAACTATTTTCTACTCGACAGTTTCAACTAAAAGTCTGCAATGTATTCGTACTCGAGTACAAGGTGAATCCTTTCTTGTCTTTTAGTTTAACTTATTACAGGGTGTTTTATAAATCATATCCGTAAGAAAAAAATTGGGCTATACAATGATGAAAAGGATTGCCAAAATTGATTGAGTGTTTCTTTTTTTTAGATTACTCCACACACATACATAACATTTTTCTCTCTTTATATTATTATAACATTGAAACCATTCTTGAAAAATGAAAGGTGTTATATTGGGTCTTGGTGAAGTAGTAGCAGTACATGAGATAGACTGGTCATCGCTGGAGTGTGCTCTCTGATACTTCACTAAGAAACGCGAAGCACAGTAAAGGAGATACGGATGTCTCCAGCAGTTGATGGCATGCACCCAAAGGCGTGACCCGGACGCCAACTCGTGGATCAGTAATAAGCAAAACCTCCCAACCTTCAGCACAACCAGGAAACTATTGGACATTTGCAGAAACAACTTGCAATCGCGTCAACAAGACAAAGAAGTCGACTCTAAAGGATATGGTTTCGGATTGCAACCTGGGTACACGGGTATGAAGAAAAGAAACGTGTTCCTTTCCAGGCAACACCAACTGTTCTGTTCATAAGATCCTTTCTGTCTGCCCAAATTGGTATCCTGAAATCTTCAAACTTTAAAGTTACCATTTATATGCCAACAGTTGGTAAATATTTTATTTTGACCTTGTTTTACTTGAAAATAGGGATACTCATCTGTGTAAAAGGCCAAAAATGTTTAAAATTCATGAATAACGATTTTAATGTTGTGAAACACTACAAACTTTCTACTTCCGTTCCACGTAGGTTTTATAGCTGTAGCATATTTTAAAGAACGTCAGAATGATTGACGTGTCTGTCTGTAAGCCTAAAAGCACAAAACAATAAATTCTGCTTATAAGAGAGGTCTAAGGAATTTTAAAATGCTAAATTACTTGCAGGAGCGGAAAAAGATAAAGGAGAGCTTGTATACCCACCTTTTTTCCCCGTCCTCCGTGTGTGGTGGTTACCATGGTAGCCTCTAATTCCCGAGGTCGCAGGTTCAAACCCCGCGGAGGGCGATGGATTTTTTTTTTTTTCGGTCTTAAA
Organism: Deroplatys truncata; assembly: GCA_030765065.1. NCBI lineage: Eukaryota > Metazoa > Arthropoda > Insecta > Mantodea > Mantidae > Deroplatys > Deroplatys truncata. The sequence continues at coordinate 16,336,668 of CM060981.1, forward strand.
AATCCTTAGCATGGCATGGAAGTAAAGCCGGTGGTGTCGTAGATTTACGGCACGTAAAAGAACCTCAAGCCTCATAAAGAGGCCTCTGAGCAAAATTACCGGTCTTTCACGTCCAATATGGAGTGGGACGCTAAGGACCACAGCAGTTAAAGAGCGGCCATAAATAAAACTTAATTTCAGTTCTTTTAATTGTTTTTTAAAAAACGTCAAATGAGAAACATGTAAACTCTCATTTGCCGGGTTTTCATTTCTCGACACATTCTCATTTTCAGATTATTCCACACGATGTAGTTTTGCGTTGAAATCAGTGAAATGTTGTTAGCACGCTTGGTTGTGTTAAACAATGTTCATAGGCATACATTTTTAAGTAAAAATTGAGTTCTCATATGTAACATTTATTTTATACCAAACTAATAGGTTAATTAAAATTCATTTATATACTATTCAAGGGTTTAACAATAAAATATTAATGTTTTCAAAAAGTAATTGCACCGTGTGCAGCAACCTTTCAAAACAGTAAAAAAAGGTAATAAAGAATCATTGCAACTAATTTAAAATCTGCGTGAAATGTTGTATTGTATATTAAGCCCGCATTGCTGTATTGAGGTTTCAAATGAATCGACCTGAAATTCTGGATTTTTTAAATTTCACGATGGGTATCTTTAAACATTAATTTATATTTAAATATTTGTATATTTTCATTTAAATGTTCTGTCCATTTTGGGGGATCAACCTCACTTGAGGTCGATGATAGACGTTGGAACACACTCACTAGAGGGCAACGTCTACTAGAAACGTTCTAGCCAATGAGGTCGGATCTGAAGAAAGTGCAGCGAGTTCAATGGAAGCGTTTATATCATACGACGCACGAGGCAGTCGCATTGCCACTTTGATCTGAATGTTGTTGTTGTTCAGACTTTTCTGGCTGCCCGCCCGAAGATTTATTTAATTTACCTCCCCTCATTCTTTATGAAACTATTGTGCAACGACCTATGGAGAATTCTTCCCTTACAGTCGCAGCTAATAGCGAATGTAAAAGCCCCTGATATTCGCGCAGAACGCCTGACTTCCCAAACCTCCGCCGAGTCTTCCAAATGCTGCCCGGTATGCTCGAGTCATTTGTGACAGTGGGGGAAATTTTAAACCGTTGTTTCCATAGTTATTCAATAACATACGCCGTTTTCACGGAAAACATACGACGAAATATGAAGATAAGACCACCGAGAAGAACAATCTTCTCAGATGTTGATTATAAAGTAGCGGTTCACTAATTTGTTGTCAGCAGTTTTCTCTCTGTATAAGGATGTCTTGTTAACGAACTTGGTTACACCACAGGTACAAAGAAAATAAAGAAATTTTTACATCAGGGTTATTAAAATATTTTGGTATTGATATCGCGTGTGTATCATAGCATTATAAATTAATTCTATTCTCTTTCGTTTTCCTATGCTTTTGTTAACAGAACTAGGACAAGAACAAATCACTTCGCGGAAAAATTGTAATGTGTGACGTCACGATTCCATAGTTCTTGTAACCCGCGCAGGTTACAACGAATTCCGGTAATGGTCGGAATTAAATTGAATTTTATTTATGGACGCGAAAGACCGGTAATTTTACTCAAAGGCCTCTTTATCAGGCTTGAGGTTCTTTTACGTGCCGTAAATCTACGACACGGTACCACCGGCTTTACTTCCCTTCCGACGGAAGCCATGCTAAGGATTTTTACGCCCGAAAAAGTCCATCGCCCTGCGCCGGTTTGAACCCGCGACCTCGGGAATTAGAGGCTAGCATAGTAACCACTACAACACGGAGGATGATCATAATGGTCGGGGACATTCGTAAATGTTGATTATTTCCATGCTCTTTGAATGCATACTCTATGGAAGCGAAGCATGCCTTTTAACTGCACAGAATCACAATTTCCGCATATTCTCTGTTTCTTTGTAATTCACATGGACAGCTGCCGTGAAATAAAAACCGTATCTGAAAATGAAGTCGCTTGTACATACTGTCCCTTGACAAAATTAGATGCAAAGCACCTATTGTAGGTTTGTGTGTATGCCAGAGCTGTCCATCAAACAAATTTTTGTCATTATCTTGTAGCATTCATGCTCCTGCTACGGGCAAGTTGGGTATATTGGATTCCAAATGCTGTCCCTCTCTTAGACCTTTCCGTTCGGTATGTGTCTTATTTCCTGTTGGAACGCCCAGAGTGACCAGACCCAAGATGAAGGCTCAGTCTACTTTACTAGCGTTGTTGCATTCCTATACATAACTCAAGTTCACGTGATAATGGAGTTGAATGAAACAAGTGAATTGCAAAAGCAATGTATTGCACCGACAATAACACTAGTCTGCATGATATCGGATGACTGAAAACTAATAAGTGATTCTGACTCACTTTTTTATGGTGATTTCAGAACTGCTTTTGGTTTTTTTTCTATCATATACAGCTTTTTCACAATTTCATTTCAAAAATATAGAGTTGAGCCAGTAGATGAGTATTGTTGGAGGGAAATTTCTCAATACAGACTTGTAAGGCTTTAGGTTGTTAAACCTGCAGATGCTGGTTGCTATTTGTAATTTAGGCATTGTTGTTAATATCAGAGGCTTGCATTACCAGTGCTATATCGTGATTGAAGTTATAAATACATTATGTCTACATGCAAGTGTGTGAACAATCCAAATGCTTTCTGCTACATTTGTGGAAATTATACAGTGCTTCAGCAGAGAACTGATATAACAGACTTTGTGAAAAAAGTGTACCACGCTTATTTTAAAATGAAACTTGGGGACCAAGACAAGGCCTGGGCTCCAAAGACAGTTTGCTGCTATTGTGTTGAGAGGTTAAGATTGTGGATAAAAGGAAAGAAATCATGCATGCCATTTGCAATTCCTATGCTGTGGAGGGAGCCTAAAGACCACCTTAAAGACTGTTATTTCTGTTTAGTTAATGTTCAGGGGTGCAATTCGAAAAATAAGAAACACATTGTGTATCCAAGTATTCCTTCAGCCATCAGGCCAGTACCACACGGAGAAGATCTGCCTGCTCCTCTTCCTCCAGCTGTTTTAGAGAACTTGGAAGAAGATGGTGTTGAAAGTGAACCTCATGCAATCACCGAAGATGATTCTGATGATGTCTACTGCCCTGAATACAACGTGATTCCACAACTGTTCTCTCAGAGTGAACTAAATGATCTAGTACATGATTTGAATTTATCTAAGGAATCTGCAGAGTTACTAGGCTCCCAGCTTAAAAATAAGAATCTTCTGGAACCAGGAACACATTACTCATGGTACAGACACAGAGAACAAGAGCTAGTTCCTTTTTTCTCACAGATCGAGTCCTTGATTTACTGCAATAACATAAATGAGTTAATGCACTTTTAAGACATTGAACATGATCCTACTCAGTGGAAACTTTTTATAGATTCATCAAAGAGGAGCCTGAAAGGCGTGTTACTGCATAATGGGAATGTGTATGGGTCCATTCCTGTCACACATTCAGTTCAAATGAAAGAGACAGTTGAAAACATGAAGATACTTTTAACAAGTATTCAATACGAGGAACACAAATAGCGTATCTGTGGTGATTTCAAAGTTATTGGAATACTATTAGGACAACAAGCTGGGTTCACAAAAATGCCTTGTTTTCTGTGCGAATGGGACAGTCAGGCAAAGCAAAGACATTGGAGTGTGAAAGTATGGTCACAGCGGAGAAACTTGTTGCTGGAACTAAAAACATCCTGCAAGAACCGCTTGTAGACAGACAAAAGATATTGCTTCCACCACTACACATAAAATTGGCCTTGATGAAGCAATTTGTAAGGGCTCTACCACAGGATGAACTCTGTTTCAAGTACCTTTCCAAGAAATTTCCCTTCATTACACAAGACAAATTAAAGGCTGGAATTTTTGTTGGTCCTCAAAGAAATTGATGAAGGATGAAGATTTTGAGAAAACAATGAACAAGAGAGAAATAGAAGCACGGACCACTTTCCGATCAGTTACTGAAAACTTCTTAGGCAATAACAAAGATCCTAATAACAAGGCCATTGTCGAAACAATGCTGGAAAGTTTCAAGAAGATGAGTTGTAACATGAGTGTAAAGGTGCACTTTCTGCATTCACATATCGACTACTTTCCAGAAAATCTGGGACATTACAGTAAAGAGCAGGGTGAACGTTTTCACCAAGATATTAAGGAAATGGAGAGGAGGTACCAGGGGAGATGGAATGAAACTATGATGGCCGACTACTGTTGGATGTTGAGAAGGGACAGTCATCTTCAAGGATCTGCAAGGAAGTCAAAGAAGAGAAAGTTTGAAAAAAATTGAATGAAACACTTTGACTTCTTGTTTTGTTAAAATGTAGTCATGAAATAAATTAGGAGAGTTCTTGAGAGTATTCTTAAAATGTTTCTTGAATAAAAACTTACCTTGTGTGAAATGCTATTTGAATATTTTCTACGCTCATTAGTAAAATCGTCAAAACATTACTTCTTATTTTGTGTAAAAACCTGACATGATAGAAAGAAAAATGGAAGTTATTTCTGGAATCAGCATAAAAACTTGATTCAAGAACACCTACTTTTAAGATATCATGCGACAAAAAGTTTGAAAATGCAGACTAGTGTTATCATTGTCGGCTGTTTTACAATTAGTTTATTATTGGGCTATTGTGTATGTAGATTAAGAGGTAGGTGTATTCTTGCTTTGAAGCCATGACAACATTTCAGCTTTCCTAGAATTTGTATTCAGGATTTTTTTGTTTAAGCATAGAGTGATATCTCACATTGTCAATTACTGTCGCACACCCTTGCTCTCTCTGAGGGAGATCACTAAACCATTACTCATCTCTTTAAGATAGTCACTTGAAACACTAAATGTGCCCCTTCTATGAGACCTGGCATGGCAGATTATTAGATATGATCCTTTACAATAGAATCTTTAGATCACCCGAGTTCCATTTACAATCCTGCCAGGTAAAACTTCTAGCATGGTTTGGTTTACCCGAGTTCCATCAGTGTAAATAGCAGGCCAATGGTTTTCTTCTGCACTTTAAAGACCAACCATTATTTTATTTGTTGCATTATAATATATAATTTATAATGTTAATTTAACCAAATGTTTATACAGATGACAGACTAGGAGGGGCAGCATACTGTAGGATGTAGCATTACTAAATGTATTATTATTATTAGAGCTTTGAGCAGGGAATCAACATTACTGCACCCCCCATCTAATAAACGTGACGTCGTGACTGGTGTGGTGGAGTTGCTCTCTGTTTATGTTGTGTTCTACCCCTGACCAGTTCCAGGTTACCTGTGACACCCTGTTCCCCTCGTCCCCTGCACACATTGTAAGCTAAAGGATTATTATGAACCGCACAACTCGCGTGTCATGGCCATTTACACTTTGTTATTCTGGAACATGCATTAAACATAGCCGACTAATGACAAGCAAGTAGTCTGTCACAGAGACTTTAGCAAGGTCCTAGTTCAAATCCGGGGGCCAGCCAATCTGATTGAAAGTTATTTTACATGTTTTTCTTTGGTCACTAGGCAAATGCTGGGTTGGAACTTTCCTATCACAACATTTCATTTCCTTGTTCACTGCCATTGGGCTGATCCTGGATATGTTGTGATCTAGGTGTTCCTCGACAGACTACTGTGTAAGTACTACAAAGAAGAGGATAGATGTATGGCTGTGAGTAAAAATGAATTTGTTCCATGTGGCAGAAATACCTGTTACGATATTTGAATTGGAAGGATATGTATATGATTCGTTTACAAATAAAGAAATATAACTAGCAGAACAATTAGTGTGTAAAATAATAAAAAGCATGAATAGGAGAATGTTGGATGTTTACAACACTTTAAATATTCACACTAATAAATCCGAAGATAATGTGTATGGAACTGATTGTAAATCTGGGACTGGTAAGTCACCGCAGTTAGGATTTATATATGAGGTCTCTGCGGGAAAGAAAGCACTTCGTAAACATCACAAAACGTTTAATCATATGTTTCAGTGTATATGTGTGATTGCAATATCATTCTTCATCCAAAGCGAACACAATCTCTCTCATTTTTTTCTGTATTTATACCCTCATGACAGTGTCCAAATTATTGGCCAAAATTGCACTAAGTGGCGTCCTTGAGTGGAAAGCCGTTGTAAACCTATTTCATAGTAGATATGTTAGATTTTTATCTGCCCCTCCTGAATGTCTGCCTGATTTGTTTTTTCCTCTCACGTACCTTTTAGTGATGTAGTGTAACAACCTATGGCTGTTTATTTTAAATTATGATACATCACTGTTACTAGCTTCTCAATCTTCAAAGTAATATATTTATTTTGTAACATATTTTGCTTAAGCGTAATGATAAAACAAAACATAAGAATGGAATCTGTGCAGTAAAAGAAATCTTGACTGCAACAGTTGGCAGAAACAAAGTCGAAAATGCAGTAACATGGCACAGGCTATTGTCATTGCTTTGCCGTAAAGCACTGAAGCAATACGCCTGACAACAGTGCTATGATGTGAACTCTCAAACAACTAAATGCCCGAATCAGAAGCTCGACCATGGTTGGTGCAGCTTTTTAAATGAGTTGGGCTGGAAAAAACGAGCAGATATCATCGTGTGCCATATGAAACAAGCAAGTAAAACAGATGCCCTTGAAAGTACACGTGAAACACCTCATCGACTGCTACAAGTACGAAGTTGGTACAATATTAAGAGAGTGTCCTGGTGAACCACATGAGTTTAACATACAGGACAAAATGATGTATAGTTTAGAATGGAGAGTCCCCGAGAAATATACATACAATTTTTACTTTCTCTACCACATAGGTTTTGCATTCCAACCAAGATTTCACCAGAAATACATACATTGAGGCCCCCTGAATATTAACCCCCCCCCAAAAAAAAAAAATCAGAAAATGTCAGAGAGAGAGAGAGAGAGAGAGAGAGAGAGAGAGAGAGAGAGAGACCAAACTTGGTACTTATTTAAGTTTAGCATCTTCCAAAGGTGCAGCATGAAGGTTTCCACCCCCAACTATTCTTTACATGGAACTTTTTTAAAAGTTTTGATTTTTGCAAAAATGACTAACGATTTTGATTAAAGATATTTACATGACAAATAAAATCTATATCCGAATTTTCTGGGAAGTGCTCTTCATTAGGAAGGAATTTTCTATAATCTTGTATAACTGGTAAACTTTAAACGAAATATGAAAACCTAGATCTGTTTAAAACTCACGGTTTATTTTAAATAATTTTTTGTGTCATCAGCCATTTCCGAAATATGTGTTATTATTGGTTTGAATTGTTCAGTACTTGGTTAAGTCCTTTCAACATTCAGTTGTTTCTCACGATGTCAAGGAATCAGTATGGAATTTTAACGCCAGCATATAGTGTCCAGTTCTTAAACACTTGACTATCGCTATTCCCTTTGAAGTTATAAACATATAATATAGCTATTTATGCTAAAATGTATCTCGATTGAAATGAAGTACATACAAAAATAAGCTTTCATAAGATTACCTTTTAAACGATAGAGGGTGGAGAGAGTCATGTGAATGTAACATCACAAATATTTTTTAAAAAGTCCAAAATGTTAAGATTGCAACACACCTGCTATATAGCACTATGGGTTCATTTCTCATCTTACTTTGTGTTGTGGCTTGAGATGAGGTTGTAACCACCAATTATGATTTTCTACAAAACATAGGTTTTAAATAAAACTACAGTAGATTTTTGATGAAATCTTTATTGTTTGTAATGGAAATTAATAAAACAAGTTATTTGGCATACAGAAGTCATCATACACTTTATTGCAGGCATTTGATTGGCAGAAATTTATGTATGCAAGACTTACACAATACAGATACAGATAATTTAATAAAATAAAGAAAAATCTAAATAAAGGATAGTTTATTTACTCTGTATGTCTTTCTGTACCCCTATTGCTTATTAGCGGGAATACAAATTCTTAAAAAAGTTTGTCCTATCTCCTATCTGCTAAATATAATCCATATAAACCTTTCCAGGAATAGCTACTTTACCATTTCGTTATAGATACAAAGAGAACAGCGATAGTCAAATGTTTAACAACTGGACGCTATATGCTGGCCTTAAAATTCCATACTGTTTCCATGACATCGCGAGAAACAACTAGATGTTGAAAGGACGTTAAAGAATGACTAGGTATTGAATTCAAACCATTAATAATGATATCCAAAAATGGCTGGTGCCACAAAAAAGTTATTTGAAATAAGTTGTGTGTTTTAAAGAGATCTACATTGTTTGTGTTGTGCATCACTTAACATTTACCAGTTAAATAAGATTATAGAAAATTCGTTCAGAATAAACAGACTTCACAGGCTATTCCCAGAAAGATGAAGGTATATATTATATTTGTCATGTAAATATCTTTAATATATATATATAGTATTTTAATTTAAATTGTTAGAGCCATTTTTTAGAAAATTAAAAATTTCAAAATATGTTCCAGTGCGGGGGATATTGTTGAAAATCTTTGTGTCACATCTTTAGAAGGAACTGAACCTAAATACCAAGTTCGAGTTTATCAGACTCTTTGCTTTTGAGTTACGCTGTTCACACACACACACACACACATATACATGAACATTTTTCTAAAAATGCCTTTTTAGCTTCAGGGAGCCTCAAAACATGCATTTCTGGTGTATTCGTGTAAGGAACAAACTTTTCTTGTTTTTGCTGTCAATTTCGGTGCGGAATTAAGTGGGTCTGAAGTTGATTAAATATTTTCACTTTCGCTAGCACTTCACTAGAATAAATAGAGAAAGTATTGCATTTCACCAAAAAGTTCACTATCTCAGTGGAAATGTATATTTTGAGGTCCCTTGAATCCAGAGAAATTATCTTTAGTAAAAGGTCCATGGATATGTGTCTGTGAACAGCATAACTCAGAAACAAATAAGAGATTTGCATGACAAAATGTATATAATAAATTTTCTGAGAATACCCTGTGAAGTCCACTTTATTCTGAATGACCTTTGTATAGCTGGTAAACCATGAAGCATGCATATATATATGTGTGTGAATAATTTCTCAGATATTCTTTGTTATTAGTTTGAATTTGTAAATACTTCTTTTGAAGTGGTAAGTTAATATTTGTTTTTTCTCTTGGTCATATGAAGAGAATGTTTTTCACTTAGTGACCTGATTCTTAAAAATGTTATCGTACTGCATTCTTCTTCTACAATGAAATATGTAAATGTGCAATGGAAGTTTGTCTATTAACAAGAAGGAGCTAAGAGAATAGGCCTTTGTTGGAATAGTATATAGAAGAGTGACTGGGGAAAGTAATGTGAATCCAGCACATCAGATTTTTCATAAAAGGATATTTTTGAATTATCCAACTATTCACTTTTGAGTTACATTGTTCAGACATAGACCATTTTCTAAAAACACTTTTTATTGGCTCTCAAAACATGTATTTTCACTGAAATTTCAATATAAAATGTTTGTACAGTATATAATCCTTCCTCTACTTACCATAGATGTGTGGCAGAGAAGATAAAAATGCAAAAAAAAGTCCATTTAAAGTTGTGGTGTGCTGCAGGTGGTGGGGTGGAGTGACCCAGATTCAGGGAGTCATGCCTCATGGCAGGAGAGGTTGTCTCTAGGACCTCTCTCACGTCGGCCTTCCAGAAGAAACAGAAGTTGGAGTGGCAGAAATTGCGTGAACATCTCCATCTACAGCTGCAGCAAGATATAGAGAGGTGAGTTCACGAGGGTTACTCAAAAGGATCAGCAATTTCTTATCAATTAAACTAATTTATGTTTAGAAAAACAAATTATGATATTAGTTTTCATACTTGTTTTCCAAAACATGTAAAGTAATATCATGTGGAAGGGTCAACCCCCTTAGCAATGTACAAAGACAAATAAAAAATACCACCATTTGAAAGCTTAATTCAGGAAGGAAATAGAAGGTATTACACACTTTTTGTTGCATTAGGTTTGATTGAAGTGTGCTCTTTTTCTTAATTTAGTATCTCATTTTGCCACAATTTAGTATTCTAGTTTTTACAAAATAGTAATTTACGTTGGGATTGTGACATCACAGTAGTGGCTGAATAACTGACGCACGCACACGCGCACACACACACACACACACACACACACACACACACTCACTCACTCACTCACTCACTCACTCACTCACTCTCTCTCTCTCTCTCTCTCACACACACTCTCACTCTCTCACACACTCTCACTCTCTCTCTCACACACTCTCTCTCTCTCTCACACACTCTCTCTCTCACACTCTCTCACTCTCACTCTCACTCACACTCTCACTCACAGTTTGTGTTATGTCTCCACTACAAACATTGTTACCAGCATTATAGGCTACTTTTATTTCATTAAAATATAAGAAAAGTTGTTATTCTATTTCATACTCATCAATTTTTATATTTTGTGTGTAAACTGTACAGTTGCAAAGGCCTTTTTATGACTTAACGACAATGGAGGCATTATTGCGGCTTTGTGGGCAGATTCAAGCACTCTAATGATTTTTATCATGGACATGACAAACCATTTAATTCTGTTGCATTATATCGTAACTTAAGATTACAGACTGAATCTAATACAGTGCTGTGATAGACCAGAGCTTATCTGTGTGACTAACCTTCATCATGATCATGGGCCCCATGTCATCCATTGTTCCTAAGAAATTAGCTCAAGACGTTTTGAAACTGTTGAATTTGCAAGATAGATCAATAAAGTTCACCTTGGAAATAGAATAAAGTGATGGTTACCTTTCTTGGATATAAAAATCTGAGAAATAAGGGTAGATTAGAATATGGCATTTACAGAAAACCAACGCACACAGACAATTACATTAAAAACAATAATTCCAACCCAATAACATAGTTTAATTCACAGATTGGTTAACATTAATAAATGATGAAATATAACAAAGAACTGGAGTACATTAAAGATGTTGCAAATTTGAATGTTTTAAACCAAACTGTGTAAAGATATAAAACAATTGGGGATGTGAATAAGTTAAAAACAGAAGATTCTAAAGAAAAATACTGCAAATTTACATATTATCCAAGGATGTTCAACAAATTCAACAAGATTTATAAGGACTAAGTACAATATTAAATTGCTTTCCCAAAACAAATACAGTATAGAAATCGAATCAGTCACCCAGTAGGAATATAGGATGTTAATTGTGAAGATTGTCAAAAAAATATACATTGGAAAAACAAAATGGAATTTGGAGACATGATTGAGCGAACACTTGAAAAATGTCAAATTATAATAAACAGAAAAATCAGCCATATGATGTGTGTTTAAAAAGCATTGAACTTTATTTTTTCCTGATAAACCAATGAAGTACTGGAGACTTCCTTTGGTAGAGATGTGTAGGGGACATTTTTTCCTGCCTGCAGAAAGCATTAGTTGCTGACAGTCGCCCTACGAGTGAAGAGTTTACTGAGTGGTCATCGGATTTCAGTTTTTGTGAAGTGACGGAATAACTTGAGCAGTGATATTGCATCAAATTTTGTCAAAAGCTTGGCTATACCCAGTGGAAACCGTTTGAAATGTTCAACAGGCTTTCAGGGATGATGTCATGAGCATCTCATGATACAGCGATGCTTCAAAGATGGCCACACATCAGTGAACAGCCAACCAAGTTCAGGAAGGTGCTCAACAAGTCAAAATGACAATGCCATTGAGCAAGTGCAGATGCTGGTCTTGTAGGACCATCATGTCACAGCCCAAAAACTTGTGAGTGAGCTAGGGATAAACATTGAATTTTGACTGAGGATTTGGGCATGAGGACAATGTTTGCAAAATTCATACTGAAGCTGCTAACAATGGAGCAGAAGCAGTGGTATCTGTACATCGTACAGGACAATCTGGCCAATGCAAACAGTGACTCCAACTTTCTGAACACCATGAGACATGGGTTTATGGCTACGACTCAGAATCCAAGCTGCAGTCGTCACATCCGTCTTCCTCGAGGCAATGCAAACAGTGACTCCAACTTTCTGAACACCATGAGACATGGATTTATGGCTACGACTCAGAATCCAAGCTGCAGTCATCACATCCGTCTTCCTCGAGGCAATGCAAACAGTGACTCCAACTTTCTGAACACCATGAGACATGGATTTATGGCTACGACTCAGAATCCAAGCTGCAGTCATCACATCCGTCTTCCTCGAGGCAATGCAAACAGTGACTCCAACTTTCTGAACACCATGAGACATGGATTTATGGCTACGACTCAGAATCCAAGCTGCAGTCATCACATCCGTCTTCCTCGAGGCAAAAACAAGCATGGCAGGTCTGCAGCAAAGTCATTTTCTTCTACTCCCATAGTGTGGAGCATCATGAGTATGCACCACAAGGCCAAACAATCACAAAGGATTACTACCAGGAGGTCCTTTGTCACCTTCGTGATGCTGTGTGGTGCAAACCACCAGATCTGTGGGCAGCAAAAACTTGGCAGCTTGATCATGATAACACAATCGATTCTGCACATTTGATTAAGGATTTCTTCGCAAACACAATATTCCTGTGGTTCGTCAGGTTCCGTACTCACCCAACATGGCTCTGTGTGACTTTTGGGTATTTCCCAAGCTGAAAATGCCACTGAAAGAGACCCAATTTGAGTCAACAGATGACATCATGCCCAGCTGCTCGCCATTCCAAAAGCTGTGTCCCAGAAGTGTTTCCAACAATGGCAGAAGTGTGTGCATCAGCAAGGAGACTACTTTGAAGGGGATTATACAGGCTGAGCCAAAAGACCCTGAACTGCCTGCGCAGTGTTTTTCCTGTCTGCATCCTCGGCGCTCGTTGCCATCTGCTGCTATCATAGAAAGGTGCAGATGAAACCATACAACATTTTTAAAACTGCTTTTAAAGGTTTTATTTACCAACTTAACAAAAGGAGATGCTGAAACTGGCCACCATCATTGTCCATACATTTTTGGCACCTCTTTAGAAAACTATTCATCACTCAAATTTTCTTACGGATATTTTGTTTTAATTCTTCCAGGGTGTGTGGGTTTGTCTTGTACACTTTGTTTTAAGTTACCCCAGAGGGGTATTTTATGAACAATATTACCGGCTGTGCAGTGTTTTGCCACTGGGCGTGTGGAAATCTGATAAAAACATAACGCACTGCTGCTATAAACAAAGTCACGCTGTTGTGGTTTTGCTGTGCAGTGTGAAGTGCAGTTTTGAGTTGACAGTGATGTGATATAGTTCAGCTATTAAGAGTTATTTATTATTTTGTCCTGTACTTACAAAGTATATTATGGCTCAGTATATGTTTTCTACTGCACAGCGTATATTTATTTATGATTTGTATGTGTTAACTCGGTCAGCTTGCCAAGTGAAAGTACGATTTGCAGAAAGATTTCCAGGTGTTAAAGTTCCAGGCCGTACAACAATCCATGAACTTTACAGTAAATTGCAGGCTACATGAAGTGTTCAGGCTAAGAAATCTAAAAGACGGCGTTCGGTTCTTACTGAAGAATCATTAAACAACATCGGTCATCGTTTGGAAAATTTTGCCCAAAAATTCCATGATGGATAATTTCCTAAAGAGGTGTCAAAAATGTATGGACAACGATGGTGGCCAGTTTCAGCATTTCCTTTCATAAAGTTGGTAACTAAAGCCTTTAGAAGTAGTTTTAAAAATGTTACATGGTTTCATCCACGCCTTTCTATGATAGCAGCAGACGGCAACGAACGCCGAGGATGCGAAAACGAAAAACACAGCGCAGATGGTTTGGAGTCTTTTGACTCATCCTGTATTTTGGACCTCCAAAAATTTTGGACCTCAATAAATGTATTTTTGCTAACCAAAGGTTCGATACTTTTTGAACACACCTTGTAGCTTATCATTTTTGATCACATAATCATGACATCACTACAGGGGGAAAAGTCTCAAAACCGGCCAAGAATTATTTGGAATTAATACATACATTACAAAGATTTCAAATAGAGTCATGAATTTTGAAGTACCAGCATCAAATGACATATGATTCATGAGTGGGAGTCATAGCAGACCAAATAATACCGGAACGGGGAAGCAAATACTGGACGAGAGCCAATTGATATGAGGATGTGTCCTTTTTCTGCCATAGCTTGACAAGTAAGTGGAGTAAAAAGTGTTTTTAAAGATTGACCAAGTTTTTAACAAATTTGATTACCATTCTCTACTGTTTTAAATGCTTCATAATTTTTAATTTTATATGTGTATCGTAAGTTATCCCTTTTAAATAAACAGATTACTGCTTCAAGAATATTATAGAATGCAAAAATCAAAGTTTTTACTAGTTTTACACCTAGCTATGATTACTCTGTTGTTCAAACAAGATTGGATACAAGAAATGAAAGTATGCTACTTCAGATCCTTTAGGTGAGTCCGTGTAACATTCGATATAGAAAAGGGGAAGAGATATGGACATATCCTGTGATAATATTTGAGTTTTCCAAAGGTAAATTTCTTTAAATGCAGTCCATTTTTTATGCTGAAAAACTTTCTGCAAACATTTTATCAAAAAAAATCAAGATTACAATGCTTAATTTAGGTAATATGCACCAAGCAAAGAATTTGTGCAATAGAATAAATAGGATTATTACTTTGTGTTAAGTGATGCTGACTATGTGATACATATCAAATGCAGAAATCATTGATTTTATGTTGATCAGTGGCTTATTAGAACATTTAAAACTTATAAAATATGTAGGTATATGTGAGATAAGGGCAGAGTTTGCAGACCTAATCCTGCCTTTGGGTGCCCTAGCTTTCACACCTCTCGCATGGAGGTCTCCACACTCTTGACCAAGTTGTAGAGAGTACGTTGTTAGCCAGCAAGAGTATCATCTGCATGACCCTTAAAGGGCAGTTGTCTTCTGTGCCAGCAGCCACCCATTAGGGTACCAATGGCCTCAACACCGCTCACAACAAAGTGCTGTTTAGTATTAGCGCTCTCTAAGTTTGGCTTCTAGCTCATGATGCTTCTCTTTACCTCCGTCTTGCTGATGCACACACCTCTTCCACTGCTCTAAGTTTTTTCTGTGTTTCCATCTTTTGAATTCTGGACTTCATTTGTGTTTCCATCTTTTGAATTCTGGACTTCATTTGTGTTTCCATCTTTTGAATTCTGGACTTCATTTGTGTTTCCATCTTTTGAATTCTGGACTTCATTTGTGTTTCCATCTTTTAAATTCTGGACTTCATTTGTATTTCCATCTTTTGAATTCTGGACTTCATTTGTGTTTCCATCTTTTAAATTCTGTTCTTCATTTGTATTTCCATCTTTTGAATTCTGGACTTCATTTATGTTTCCATCTTTTGAATTCTGGACTTCATTTGTGTTTCCATCTTTTGAATTCTGGACTTCATTTGTGTTTCCATCTTTTAAATTCTGGACTTCATTTGTATTTCCATCTTTTGAATTCTGGACTTCATTTGTGTTTCCATCTTTTAAATTCTGTTCTTCATTTGTATTTCCATCTTTTGAATTTTGGACTTCATTTGTGTTTCCATCTTTTGAATTCTGGACTTCATTTGTGTTTCCATCTTTTGAATTCTGGACTTCATTTGTGTTTCCATCTTTTGAATTCTGGACTTCATTTGTGTTTCCATCTTTTAAATTCTGGACTTCATTTGTGTTTCCATCTTTTGAATTCTGGACTTCATTTGTATTTCCATCTTTTGAATTCTGGACTTCATTTGTGTTTCCATCTTTTAAATTCTGTTCTTCATTTGTATTTCCATCTTTTGAATTCTGGACTTCATTTATGTTTCCATCTTTTGAATTCTGGACTTCATTTGTGTTTCCATCTTTTGAATTCTGGACTTCATTTGTATTTCCATCTTTTGAATTCTGGTCTTCATTTGTGTTTCCATCTTTTGAATTCTGGTCTTCATTTGTGTTTCCATCTATTGAATTCTGGACTTCATTTATGTTTCCATCTTTTGAATTCTGGACTTCATTTGTGTTTCCATCTTTTGAATTCTGGACTTCATTTGTATTTCCATCTTTTGAATTCTGGTCTTCATTTGTGTTTCCATCTTTTGAATTCTGGTCTTCATTTGTGTTTCCATCTATTGAATTCTGGACTTCATTTGTATTTCCATCTTTTGAATTCTGGTCTTCATTTGTGTTTCCATCTATTGAATTCTGGACTTCATTTGTATTTCCATCTTTTGAATTCTGGTCTTCATTTGTGTTTCCATCTATTGAATTCTGGACTTCATTTGTATTTCCATCTTTTGAATTCTGGTCTTCATTTGTGTTTCCATCTTTTGAATTCTGGTCTTCATTTGTGTTTCCATCTATTGAATTCTGGACTTCATTTATGTTTGCATATTTTGAATTCTGGACTTCATTTGTATTTCCATCTTTTAAATTCTGGTCTTCATTTATGTTTGCATATTTTGAATTCTGGTCTTCATTTGTGTTTCCATCTTTTGAATTCTGGACTTCATTTATGTTTACATATTTTGAATTCTGGTCTTCATTTGTGTTTCCATCTTTTGAATTCTGGACTTCATTTGTGTTTGCATATTTTGAATTCTGGACTTCATTTGTATTTCCATCTTTTAAAATCTGGTCTTCATTTATGTTTGCATATTTTGAATTCTGGACTTCATTTGTATTTCCATCTTTTAAATTCTGGTCTTCATTTATGTTTCCATCTTTTAAATTCTGGTCTTCATTTATGTTTCCATCTTTTAAATTCTGGTCTTCATTTATGTTTGCATATTTTGAATTCTGGTCTTCATTTGTGTTTGCATATTTTGAATTCTGGACTTCATTTATGTTTCCATCTTTTGAATTCTGGACTTCATTTGTGTTTGCATATTTTGAATTCTGGTCTTCATTTGTGTTTCCATCTTTTGAATTCTGGTCTTCATTTGTGTTTCCATCTTTTGAATTCTGGTCTTCATTTATGTTTCTGTATTTTGAATTTTGGACTTCATTTGTGTTTCCATCTTTTGAATTTTGGACTTCATTTGTGTTTCCATCTTTTGAATTCTGAACTTCATTTGTGTTTCCATCTTTTGAATTCTGGTCTTCATTTGTGTTTGCATATTTTGAATTCTGGACTTCATTTATGTTTCCATCTTTTGAATTCTGAACTTCATTTGTGTTTCCATCTTTTGAATTCTGGTCTTCATTTGTGTTTGCATATTTTGAATTCTGGTCTTCATTTGTGTTTCCATCTTTTGAATTCTGGTCTTCATTTGTGTTTCCATCTTTTGAATTCTGGTCTTCATTTGTGTTTGCATATTTTGAATTCTGAACTTCATTTGTGTTTCCATCTTTTGAATTCTGGTCTTCATTTGTGTTTGCATATTTTGAATTCTGGACTTCATTTGTGTTTCCATCTTTTGAATTCTGGTCTTCATTTGTGTTTGCATATTTTGAATTCTGGTCTTCATTTATGTTTCTGTATTTTGAATTTTGGACTTCATTTGTGTTTCCATCTTTTGAATTTTGGACTTCATTTGTGTTTCCATCTTTTGAATTCTGAACTTCATTTGTGTTTCCATCTTTTGAATTCTGGTCTTCATTTGTGTTTGCATATTTTGAATTCTGGACTTCATTTGTATTTCCATCTTTTAAATTCTGGTCTTCATTTATGTTTCCATCTTTTAAATTCTGGTCTTCATTTATGTTTCCATCTTTTAAATTCTGGTCTTCATTTATGTTTCCATCTTTTAAATTCTGGTCTTCATTTATGTTTCCATCTTTTAAATTCTGGTCTTCATTTATGTTTCCATCTTTTAAATTCTGGTCTTCATTTATGTTTCCATCTTTTAAATTCTGGTCTTCATTTATGTTTCCATCTTTTAAATTCTGGTCTTCATTTATGTTTCCATCTTTTAAATTCTGGTCTTCATTTATGTTTCCATCTTTTAAATTCTGGTCTTCATTTATGTTTGCATATTTTGAATTCTGGACTTCATTTGTATTTCCATCTTTTAAATTCTGGTCTTCATTTATGTTTCCATCTTTTAAATTCTGGTCTTCATTTATGTTTCCATCTTTTAAATTCTGGTCTTCATTTATGTTTCCATCTTTTAAATTCTGGTCTTCATTTATGTTTCCATCTTTTAAATTCTGGTCTTCATTTATGTTTGCATATTTTGAATTCTGGACTTCATTTGTATTTCCACCTTTTAAATTCTGGTCTTCATTTATGTTTCCATCTTTTAAATTCTGGTCTTCATTTATGTTTACATATTTTAAATTCTAGACTTCATTTGTATTTCCATCTTTTAAATTCTGGTCTTCATTTATGTTTCCATCTTTTAAATTCTGGTCTTCATTTATGTTTCCATCTTTTAAATTCTGGTCTTCATTTATGTTTGCATATTTTGAATTCTGAACTTCATTTGTATTTCCATCTTTTAAATTCTGGTCTTCATTTATGTTTCCATCTTTTAAATTCTGGTCTTCATTTATGTTTCCATCTTTTAAATTCTGGTCTTCATTTATGTTTCCATCTTTTAAATTCTGGTCTTCATTTATGTTTGCATATTTTGAATTCTGGACTTCATTTGTATTTCCATCTTTTAAATTCTGGTCTTCATTTATGTTTCCATCTTTTAAATTCTGGTCTTCATTTATGTTTCCATCTTTTAAATTCTGGTCTTCATTTATGTTTCCATCTTTTAAATTCTGGTCTTCATTTGTTTCCATCTTTTAAATTCTGGTCTTCATTTATGTTTCCATCTTTTAAATTCTGGTCTTCATTTATGTTTCCATCTTTTAAATTCTGGTCTTCATTTATGTTTCCATCTTTTAAATTCTGGTCTTCATTTATGTTTCCATCTTTTAAATTCTGGTCTTCATTTATGTTTGCATATTTTGAATTCTGGACTTCATTTGTATTTCCATCTTTTAAATTCTGGTCTTCATTTATGTTTCCATCTTTTAAATTCTGGTCTTCATTTATGTTTGCATATTTTGAATTCTGGACTTCATTTGTATTTCCATCTTTTAAATTCTGGTCTTCATTTATGTTTGCATATTTTGAATTCTGGACTTCATTTATGTTTCCATCTTTTAAATTCTGGTCTTCATTTATGTTTGCATATTTTGAATTCTGGACTTCATTTGTATTTCCATCTTTTAAATTCTGGTCTTCATTTATGTTTGCATATTTTGAATTCTGGACTTCATTTGTATTTCCATCTTTTAAATTCTGGTCTTCATTTATGTTTCCATCTTTTAAATTCTGGTCTTCATTTATGTTTCCATCTTTTAAATTCTGGTCTTCATTTATGTTTCCATCTTTTAAATTCTGGTCTTCATTTATGTTTCCATCTTTTAAATTCTGGTCTTCATTTATGTTTCCATCTTTTAAATTCTGGTCTTCATTTATGTTTCCATCTTTTAAATTCTGGTCTTCATTTATGTTTCCATCTTTTAAATTCTGGTCTTCATTTATGTTTCCATCTTTTAAATTCTGGTCTTCATTTATGTTTGCATATTTTGAATTCTGGACTTCATTTGTATTTCCATCTTTTAAATTCTGGTCTTCATTTATGTTTCCATCTTTTAAATTCTGGTCTTCATTTATGTTTCCATCTTTTAAATTCTGGTCTTCATTTATGTTTGCATATTTTGAATTCTGGACTTCATTTATGTTTCCATCTTTTAAATTCTGGTCTTCATTTATGTTTCCATCTTTTAAATTCTGGTCTTCATTTTTGTTTCCATCTTTTAAATTCTGGTCTTCATTTATGTTTCCATCTTTTGAATTCTGGACTTCATTTGTATTTCCATCTTTTAAATTCTGGTCTTCATTTATGTTTGCATATTTTCAATTCTGGACTTCATTTGTATTTCCATCTTTTAAATTCTGGTCTTCATTTGTGTTTCCATCTTTTAAATTCTGGTCTTCATTTATGTTTGCATATTTTAAATTCTGGACTTCATTTGTATTTCCATCTTTTAAATTCTGGTCTTCATTTATGTTTGCATATTTTGAATTCTGGACTTCATTTGTATTTCCATCTTTTAAATTCTGGTCTTCATTTATGTTTGCATATTTTGAATTCTGGACTTCATTTGTATTTCCATCTTTTAAATTCTGGTCTTCATTTGTGTTTCCATCTTTTGAATTCTGGTCTTCATTTATGTTTCTGTATTTTGAATTTTGGACTTCATTTGTGTTTCCATCTTTTGAATTTTGGACTTCATTTGTGTTTCCATCTTTTGAATTCTGAACTTCATTTGTGTTTCCATCTTTTGAATTCTTGACTTCATTTGTGTTTCCGTATTTTGAATTGTGGACTTCATTTCTGTTTCCTGCATGGTACATTCTGCAAGAACTCGTGAGTAAACTGGAGAACAGAACTGAATTAAACAATGCAGAGCCAGTTATGCCTGCTGAAGTTTCACAGTCAGAAGGGAAATTGTGGAGGTTTCTACCTGCATCCTCATAGATGTTCCAGACTGTTCTTTAAGCTGAGAACAACTTCCATTCCTTTCTAGAACCAACCAACCAACCACAGGTCAGCCAGCACTGAAACCATGCCTTGCCCATGGTAGGGAAAGCAGCCACAATATGATAGTGTATTAAACATAGTAAAGAAAGTAATTGGGCTACAAAGGTGTTCTCATTTAGGTAAAATTAATATGACAACCCTTATCTCACATATTGTTGTAGTTATCACTTAGCAAACAGAACCTTTCTTGTAATGTTATAGTCTATCTCTTAAAGAAATTTTTGCAGCACATTGAACAGTTTGGTTTTAATGACATTTGTATTTCAGTGAAAGAAGTCAACAATAGCTGTTTTATTTTATTTTATGTTGCTTTATTACGTTTTATTTTATACTTTTATTTGTATTGATTTGCTTTCATTTGTGTTTAATTTTCAGTTTGTGCAACTGTAGTGGAAGAGCACTAGGTTTTATTAGGCAATAAGGAACTGGTGAGTAAGTGAATGCAAGAAGCCAGGTGGAAAACAGCAGCCCAAGGCAGCTTTGTATTGCTTGGTTCTGTTTAGTTTGTGGTGTATGGAGACTTATTGCTTTACATACTTCATGTATATTGCTTTTGGAAGTGTGTGCTAATGGGCAGAAAATTATATATGCATGCTTATTTGCAGGTGTAAGTACATATGGGGAGGAGCATCAAATCAAAAACCACTAAATACATAACAAGAGGAAAAACTGCTGTCTCCTAAACTTACTGGCACTGCTAAAGTTGCCACTTTCCTAAATACTGTTATCACCAAAATCATTTTTGTTTAATACCACATTTATAATTAAAAATGTTTTGCAGTTAGGTGCATTTTGAACCACTTATACTCAAAATACTATCTTGGGCATTAAGAAAAAAATTATATTGACATTCTGGTATATCAGCAAGTTCATTGTCATTACCAGACGCAGTGTTGTGTTGCATTGTCGCTACTAGATATACCATTATTGGGTTTCTTTGATTTTTTTTTTTGGCTTAACGAATCCTCCTTTTGGCACGGACCACGCCAAAGGGAGGGCTCTGTTTGATATTGTGTGGTATGATGCCAACCCTGCCTGGCTTGGCTAGACATGGTTGGAGGGGGGGATATACATAGCGTTACTTGAGTGAAAGCAGTCGTTGTAGCAAGATGTACGTGTGGTCATTCCATGGCTTCAAGGCATCTCCCTCCATCCTCTCTTCCTTGTAGAGTCTCCAAACTTTGTTAATAAATTCGAGGTAATGTGTGTTATGTAATGTAAAACCCCATGCCTTCCTCTAAATATACAAACCAAGGTCCCGGTCTTCTTGCTGTTAGCAAGTTGCGCCCCTTCAACCCCCTATGTCTGTGTTGGGTTGCCCTAAATTTAATCATTTTCTGCAAAACTTTTGCCCCTCAACCCAACTTGTAATAATATTTTACTGTATACAATTTCTTTTCCTCTTACAAAAGCAGTTTTATACCTTGCTTTGTGCATTTATTTGGGGTGGGGGGAGTGAATCTTCAAATTACATTTGTCACTTTTTTGTAAACATTTTTATGTCAAATGTTTCTTTCAAAAATACAACTGTGTTTCTGTATTTAAAACATGCACATTTCTTCCTCCAAACAGTCACATGTTTCGTCATTCTGACTTTCACTACAAAATGCAGACTCTTCATCCACAACGTTCACATAAAACTCAGCCTAACTTCTCTCTTCACTCCTGAACCTCATCTGTAAGAATGCATCTTCTTTGGCGTGTTAAACCCTGGACCTGTGGTATACACTCAAACGTAACTCCCCGCTCCAGTGGAGATATGAGTAGTTTAGAGCGATGGCAAAAAGTTCATTAGGTTTGCTGTATCTGAAGGATGATGCAAGAAAAAGAGAACTGATACATTTTGCTATTTTTTAAAAACTAGTATGAAAGAGAGAACAATACAGAAAGTCATCTCAGTATCTTTGCAGGCATTCCACTGCATTTATTTGCATGAGAGTAATAGAAAGAATGACATGCCACAAGCTATTATCTCAGTTTCACTTCCTTGCTTCCCTGCATTTTCATGCTACCATCATCAGTGTCTGCTTCTCCATGCTGTAATACTTTAGCAATCTACTGTTAGAGATCCCTTCAAGTAAGGAGATTCATTTAACATGATGTAGTATTTCTAAGAAAATCCAAGAAAGCAATATCTGATATTGTTTGGAGCAACATGGTGCCACAGAATGCAAATATATCCCTCAAAGGTATGTATATACACAGAGTCGTGTAAGCAATTCTTTGCTTCTGTAAGACAAAGCGTTTCGTTCCATTTGTCTCTATAACTAAGGGCTTTCTGAACCAAATGCTCTACTTAAAAACTGTTGTATGATAGGAAGGAATGCTATTTGAAACAAATGGATTGCACGGATCAATCCAGTGCTTTCAAAATAGGGAGAATCTATATCAAAAATTATTTTATCCATTGGTGGAGTTAGTGTTTTTTGCTCTGATGCTCCTCATATATTAATCTGATTTTTCCTTTGGTACTTGTAAATATTAAGCATTACTCATAAATTTTGTTTTTGTATTTTGACTAAAAGCAGTTTACAGGGCCAGTAAATTGCTGTTTCAACTCAGGTAATTTTTGGCTTGTCCTGCTATTCTACAGAGCCTTAATTTGCACATTGGCAGCGGGAAGCACACTGTTTGTTGTCGGATATTCATAGCCACTTAAATTCAAGCGTATAACTACAATAACCACAAAGATGATGTAGGAAATGATTCACACATCTCTCACACCTTTTAATAAAACTTCTATTAACATAGTCATGCGAAATAGTGTGTTCATTAACATTATCAAACACCCAGTTGCACAGATTAACTCTACTCACATTATTGCACTTCCTAAACTAGTTATCTTATAAGGCTTTTAATTTTAAAAGTTTAATGCCAGCTGAGGTTTATGAAATTCCAGAGACTTCTTTGGATTTTGTTTTGTTTTAGCTTTTCTCCGATGTCATCAAGTTTTTTACTCTGCAAAAGTACTGTTTCTTATCAAGAATAGAGGGTGTTTCTCAAGACAATAAACCATTTCTCTGTGAGGCATACGGACAGAGCCAATCTGTCTCACTTCTCTACAAGAGTTTGTTGTCACATAGGAATCGTACATGAAGATTCTGTGTGCTGTTATTATAACAGCAGGGAATCTGTCTCACTTCTCTACAAGAGTTTGTTGTCACATAGGAATCATATATGAAGATTCTGTGTGCTGGCATTATAACAGCAGGGAATCTGTCTCACATCTCTACAAGAGTTAGTTGTCACATAGGAATCATACATGAAGATTCTGTGTGCTGGCAATATAACAGCAGGGAATCTGTCTCACTTCTCTACAAGAGTTTGTTGTCACATAGGAATCATACATGAAGATTCTGTGTGCTGGTATTATAACAGCAGGGAATCTGTCTCACTTCTCTACAAGAGTTTGTTGTCACATAGGAATCATATATGAAGATTCTGTGTGCTGGCATTATAACAGCAGGGAATCTGTCTCACATCTCTACAAGAGTTAGTTGTCACATAGGAATCATACATGAAGATTCTGTGTGCTGGCAATATAACAGCAGGGAATCTGTCTCACTTCTCTAGAAGAGTTTGTTGTCACATAGGAATCATACATGAAGATTCTGTGTGCTGGCATAACAGCAGGGAATCTGTCTCACATCTCTACAAGAGTTAGTTGTCACATAGGAATCATACATGAAGATTCTGTGTGGTGGTATTATAACAGCAGGGAATCTGTCTCACTTCTCTACAAGAGTTTGTTGTCACATAGGAATCATACATGAAGATTCTGTGTGCTGGTATTATAACAGCAGGGAATCTGTCTCACTTCTCTACAACAGTTTGTTGTCACATAGGAATCATACATGAAGATTCTGTGTGTTGGTATTATAACAGCAGGGAATCTGTCTCACTTCTCTACAAGACTTTGTTGCCACATAGGAATCATACATGAAGATTCTGTGTGCTGGTATTATAACAGCAGGGAATCTGTCTCAACATCTCCACAAGAGTTTCTTGTCACATAGGAATCATACATGCAGATTCTGTATGCTGGCATTATAACAGCAGGGAATCTGTCTCACTTCTCTACAAGAGTTTGTTGTCACATAGGAATCGTACATGAAGAATCTGTGTGCTGTTATTCTAACAGCAGGTAATCTGTCTCACTTCTCTACAACAGTTTGTTGTCACATAGGAATCATACATGAAGATTCTGTGTGTTGGTATTATAACAGCAGAGAATCTGTCTCACATCTCTACAACAGTTTGTTGTCACATAGGAATTATACATGAAGATTCTGTGTGTTGGTATTATAGCAGCAGGGAATCTGTCTCACTTCTCTACAAGAGTTTTCTGTCACATAGGAATCATACATGAAGATTCTGTGTGCTGTCATAACAACAGGGAATCTGTCTCAATTCTCTACAACAGTTTGTTGTCACATAGGAAACATACATGAAGATTTTGTGTGTTGGTATTATAACAGCAGGGAATCTGTCTCACTTCTCTACAAGAGTTTGTTGTCACATAGGAATCATACATGAAGATTCTGTGTGCTGGTATTATAACAGCAGGAATCTGTCTCACTTCTCTACAAGAGTTTTCTGTCACATAGGAATCATACATGAAGATTCTGTGTGCTGACATTATAACAACAGGGAATCTGTCTCACTTCTCTACAACAGTTTGTTGTCACATAGGAATCATACATGAAGATTCTGTGTGTTGGTATTATAACAGAGGGAATCTGTTTCGCTTTTCTACTTCTCGACAAGACTTTGTTGTCACATAGGAATCATACATGAAGATTCTGTTTGCTGGTATTATAACAACAGGGAATCTGTCTCACTTCTCTACAAGAGTTTGTTGTCACATAGGAATCATACATGAAGGTTCTGTGTGTTGGTATTATAACAGCAGGGAATCTGTCTCACTTCTCTACAACACTTTGTTGTCACATAGGAATCATACATGAAGATTCTGTGTGTTGGTATTATAACAGCAGGGAATCTGTCTCACTTCTCTACAAGACTTTGTTGTCACATAGGAATCATACATGAAGATTCTGTGTGGTGGTATTATAACAGCAGGGAATCTGTCTCATATCTCTACAAGAGTTTCTTGTCACATAGGAATCATACATGAAGATTCTGTGTGCTGGCATTATAACAGCAGGGAATCTGTCTCACTTCTCTACAAGAGTTTGTTGTCACATAGGAATCATACATGAAGATTCTGTGTGCTGGCATTATAACAGCAGGGAATCTGTCTCACTTCTCTACAAGAGTTTGTTGTCACATAGAAATCATACATGAAGATTCTGTGTGCTGGTATTATAACAGCAGGGAATCTGTTTCACTTCCCTACAAGAGTTTGTTGTCACATAGAAATCATACATGAAGGTTCTGTGTGCTGACATAACAGCAGGGAATCTGTCTCGTGTCTCTACAAGAGTTAGTTGTCACATAGGAATCATACATGAAGATTCTGTGTGCTGACATTATAACAGCAGGGAATCTGTCTCACTTCTCTACAAGAGTTTGTTGTCACATAGGAATCATACATGAAGATTCTGTGTGCTGGCATTATAACAGCAGGGAAACTGTCTCACTTCTCTATAAGAGTTTGTTCTCACATAGGAATCATACATGAAGATTCTGTGTGTTGGTATTATAACAGCAGGGAATCTGTCTCACTTCTCTACAAGAGTTTGTTCTCACATAGGAATCATACATGAAGATTCTGTGTGTTGGTATTATAACAGCAGGGAATCTGTCTCACTTCTCTACAAGAGTTTGTTGTCACATCGGAATCATACATGAAGATTCTGTGTGTTGGTATTATAACAGAGGGAAACGTTTTACTTTTCTACTTCTCGACAAGACTTTGTTGTCACATTGGAATCATACATGAAGATTCTGTGTGTTGGTATTATAACAGCAGGGAATCTGTGTCACTTCTCTACAAGACTTTGTTGTCACATAAGAATCATACATGAAGATTCTGTGTGTTGGCATTATAACAGCAGGGAATCTGTGTCACTTCTCTACAAGAGTTTTCTGTCACATAGGAATCATACATGAAGATTCTGTGTGTTGGCATTATAACAGCAGGGAATCTGTGTCACTTCTCTACAAGACTTTGTTGTTACATAAGAATCATACATGAAGATTCTGTGTGTTGGCATTATAACAGCAGGGAATCTGTGTCACTTCTCTACAAGAGTTTTCTGTCACATAGGAATCATACATGAAGATTCTGTGTGCTGGCATTATAACACAGGGAATCTGTTTCACTTTTCTACTTCTCGACAAGACTTTGTTGTCACATAGGAATCATACATGAAGCTTCTCTGTGCTGGTATTATAACAACAGGGAATCTGTCTCACTTCTCTACAAGAGTTTTTTGTCACATAGGAATCATACATGAATCTTCTGTGTGTTGGTATTATAACAGCAGGATATCTGTCTCACTTCTCTACAAGAGTTTTTTGTCACATAGGAATCATACATGAAGATTCTGTGTGCTGGTATTATAACAGCAGGGAATCTGTCTCACATCTCTACAAGAGTTTCTTGTCACATAGGAATCATACATGAAGATTCTGTGTGCTGGCATTATAACAGCAGGGAATCTGTCTCACTTCTCTACAAGAGTTTGTTGTCACATAGGAATCATACATGAAGATTCTGTGTGCTGATATTATAACAGCAGGAAATCTGTCTCACTTCTCTACAAGAGTTTTCTGTCACATAGGAATCATACATGAAGATTCTGTATGCTGGCAGTATAACAGCAGGGAATCTGTCTCGCTTCTCTACAAGAGTTTCTTGTCACATAGGAATCATACATGAAGATTCTGTGTGCTGGTATTATAACAGCAGGGAATCTGTCTCACTTCTCTACAAGAGTTTGTTGTCACATAGGAATCGTACATGAAGAATCTGTGTGCTGTTATTATAACAGCAGGGAATCTGTCTCACTTCTCTACAACAGTTTGTTGTCACATAGGAATCATACATGAAGATTCTGTGTGTTGGTATTATAACAGCAGAGAATCTGTCTCACATCTCTACAACAGTTTGTTGTCACATAGGAATTATACATGAAGATTCTGTGTGTTGGTATTATAGCAGCAGGGAATCTGTCTCACTTCTCTACAAGAGTTTTCTGTCTCATAGGAATCATACAGGAAGATTCTGTGTGCTGTCATTATAACAACAGGGAATCTGTCTCAATTCTCTACAACAGTTTGTTGTCACATAGGAATCATACATGAAGATTTTGTGTGTTGGTATTATAACAGCAGGGAATCTGTCTCACTTCTCTACAAGAGTTTGTTGTCACATAGGAATCATACATGAAGATTCTGTGTGTTGGTATTATAACAGCAGGAATCTGTCTCACTTCTCTACAAGAGTTTTCTGTCACATAGGAATCATACATGAAGATTCTGTGTGCTGACATTATAACAACAGGGAATCTGTCTCACTTCTCTACAGCAGTTTGTTGTCACATAGGAATCATACATGAAGATTCTGTGTGTTGGTATTATAACAAGGGAATCTGTTTCGCTTTTCTACTTCTCGACAAGACTTTGTTGTCACATAGGAATCATACATGAAGATTCTGTTTGCTGGTATTATAACAACAGGGAATCTGTCTCACTTCTCTACAAGAGTTTTTTGTCACATAGGAATCATACATGAAGATTCTGTGTGTTGGTATTATAACAGCAGGGAATCTGTCTCACTTCTCTACAAGAGTTTGTTGTCACATAGGAATCATACATGAAGGTTCTGTGTGTTGGTATTATAACAGCAGGGAATCTGTCTCACTTCTCTACAAGAGTTTGTTGTCACATAGGAATCATACATGAAGATTCTGTGTGCTGGCATTATAACAGCAGGGAATCTGTCTCACTTCTCTACAAGAGTTTGTTGTCACATAGAAATCATACATGAAGATTCTGTGTGCTGGTATTATAACAGCAGGGAATCTGTTTCACTTCCCTACAAGAGTTTGTTGTCACATAGAAATCATACATGAAGGTTCTGTGTGCTGACATAACAGCAGGGGATCTGTCTCGTGTCGCTACAAGAGTTAGTTGTCACATAGGAATCATACATGAAGATTCTGTGTGCTGACATTATAACAGCAGGGAATCTGTCTCACTTCTCTACAAGAGTTTTTTGTCACATAGGAATCATACATGAAGATTCTGTGTGCTGGCATTATAACAGCAGGGAAACTGTCTCACTTCTCTACAAGAGTTTGTTCTCACATAGGAATCATACACGAAGATTCTGTGTGTTGGTATTATAACAGCAGGGAATCTGTCTCACTTCTCTACAAGAGTTTGTTGTCACATCGGAATCATACATGAAGATTCTGTGTGTTGGTATTATAACAGAGGGAAACGTTTTCACTTTTCTACTTCTCGACAAGACTTTGTTGTCACATTGGAATCATACATGAAGATTCTGTGTGTTGGTATTATAACAGCAGGGAATCTGTGTCACTTCTCTACAAGACTTTGTTGTCACATAGGAATCATACATGAAGATTCTGTGTGCTGGCATTATAACAGCAGGGAATCTGTCTCACTTCTCTACAAGAGTTTGTTGTCACATAGGAATCATACATGAAGATTCTGTGTGCTGATTTTTATAACAGCAGGAAATCTGTCTCACTTCTCTACAAGAGTTTTCTGTCACATGGGAATCATACATGAAGATTCTGTGTGCTGGTATTATAACAGAAGGGAATCTGTCTCAACATCTCTACAAGAGTTTCTTGTCACATAGGAATCATACATGAAGATTCTGTATGCTGGCATTATAACAGCAGGGAATCTGTCTCGCTTCTCTACAAGAGTTTCTTGTCACATAGGAATCATACATGAAGATTCTGTGTGCTGGTATTATAACAGCAGGGAATCTGTCTCACTTCTCTACAAGAGTTTGTTGTCACATAGGAATCGTACATGAAGATTCTGTGTGCTGTTATTATAACAGCAGGGAATCTGTCTGACTTCTCTATAACAGTTTGTTGTCATATAGGAATCATACATGAAGATTCTGTGTGTTAGTATTATAACAGCAGGGAATCTGTCTCACTTCTCTACAACAGTTTGTTGTCACATAGGAATCATACATGAAGATTCTGTGTGCTGTTATTATAACAGCAGGGAATCTGTCTCACTTCTCTACAACAGTTTGTTGTCACATAGGAATCATACATGAAGATTCTATGTGTTGGTATTATAACAGCAGGGAATCTGTCTCACTTCTCTACAAGAGTTTTCTGTCACATAGGAATCATACATGAAGATTCTGTGTGTTAGTATTATAACAGCAGGGAATCTGTCTCACTTCTCTACAACAGTTTGTTGTCACATAGGAATCATACATGAGGATTCTGTGTGCTGTTATTATAACAGCAGGGAATCTGTCTCACTTCTCTACAACAGTTTGTTGTCACATAGGAATCATACGTGAAGATTCTGTGTGTTGGTATTATAGCAGCAGGGAATCTGTCTCACTTCTCTACAAGAGTTTTCTGTCACATAGGAATCATACATGAAGATTCTGTATGCTGACATTATAACAACAGGGAATCTGTCTCACTTCTCTACAACGGTTTGTTGTCACATAGGAATCATATAAGAAGATTCTGTGTGTTGGTATTATAACAGTGGGGAATCTGTATCGCTTTTCTACTTCTCGACAAGACTTTGTTGTCACATAGGAATCATACATGAAGATTCTGTGTGCTGGTATTATAACAGCAGGGAATCTGTCTCACTTCTCTATAAGAGTTTGTTGTCACATAGGAATCATACATGAAGATTCTGTGTGCTGGCATTATAACAGCAGGGAATCTGTCTCACTTCTCTACAAGAGTTTGTTGTCACATAGGAATCATACATGAAGATTCTGTTTGCTGGTATTATAACAGCAGGGAATCTGTCTCACTTCTCTACAAGAGATTGTTGTCACATAGGAATCATACATGAAGATTCTGTGTGCTGGCATTATAACAGCAGGGAATCTGTCTCACTTCTCTACCAGAGTTTGTTGTCACATAGGAATCATATATGAAGATTCTGTGTGCTGGTATTATAACAGCAGGGAATCTGTCTCACTTCTCTACAAGAGTTTGTTGTCACATAGGAATCATACATGAAGATTCTGTGTGCTGATATTATAACAGCAGGAAATCTGTCTCACTTCTCTACAAGAGTTTTCTGTCACATAGGAATCATACATGAAGATTCTGTATGCTGGCAGTATAACAGCAGGGAATCTGTCTCGCTTCTCTACAAGAGTTTCTTGTCACATAGGAATCATACATGAAGATTCTGTGTGCTGGTATTATAACAGCAGGGAATCTGTCTCACTTCTCTACAAGAGTTTGTTGTCACATAGGAATCGTACATGAAGAATCTGTGTGCTGTTATTATAACAGCAGGGAATCTGTCTCACTTCTCTACAACAGTTTGTTGTCACATAGCAATCATACATGAAGATTCTGTGTGTTGGTATTATAACAGCAGAGAATCTGTCTCACATCTCTACAACAGTTTGTTGTCACATAGGAATTATACATGAAGATTCTGTGTGTTGGTATTATAGCAGCAGGGAATTTGTCTCACTTCTCTACAAGAGTTTTCTGTCTCATAGGAATCATACAGGAAGATTCTGTGTGCTGTCATTATAACAACAGGGAATCTGTCTCAATTCTCTACAACAGTTTGTTGTCACATAGGAATCATACATGAAGATTTTGTGTGTTGGTATTATAACAGTAGGGAATCTGTCTCACTTCTCTACAAGAGTTTGTTGTCACATAGGAATCATACATGAAGATTCTGTGTGTTGGTATTATAACAGCAGGAATCTGTCTCACTTCTCTACAAGAGTTTTCTGTCACATAGGAATCATACATGAAGATTCTGTGTGCTGACATTATAACAACAGGGAATCTGTCTCACTTCTCTACAACAGTTTGTTGTCACATAGGAATCATACATGAAGATTCTGTGTGTTGGTATTATAACAAGGGAATCTGTTTCGCTTTTCTACTTCTCGACAAGACTTTGTTGTCACATAGGAATCATACATGAAGATTCTGTTTGCTGGTATTATAACAACAGGGAATCTGTCTCACTTCTCTACAAGAGTTTTTTGTCACATAGGAATCATACATGAAGATTCTGTGTGTTGGTATTATAACAGCAGGGAATCTGTCTCACTTCTCTACAAGAGTTTGTTGTCACATAGGAATCATACATGAAGGTTCTGTGTGTTGGTATTATAACAGCAGGGAATCTGTCTCACTTCTCTACAAGAGTTTGTTGTCACATAGGAATCATACATGAAGATTCTGTGTGCTGGCATTATAACAGCAGGGAATCTGTCTCACTTCTCTACAAGAGTTTGTTGTCACATAGAAATCATACATGAAGATTCTGTGTGCTGGTATTATAACAGCAGGGAATCTGTTTCACTTCCCTACAAGAGTTTGTTGTCACATAGAAATCATACATGAAGGTTCTGTGTGCTGACATAACAGCAGGGGATCTGTCTCGTGTCGCTACAAGAGTTAGTTGTCACATAGGAATCATACATGAAGATTCTGTGTGCTGACATTATAACAGCAGGGAATCTGTCTCACTTCTCTACAAGAGTTTTTTGTCACATAGGAATCATACATGAAGATTCTGTGTGCTGGCATTATAACAGCAGGGAAACTGTCTCACTTCTCTACAAGAGTTTGTTCTCACATAGGAATCATACACGAAGATTCTGTGTGTTGGTATTATAACAGCAGGGAATCTGTCTCACTTCTCTACAAGAGTTTGTTGTCACATCGGAATCATACATGAAGATTCTGTGTGTTGGTATTATAACAGAGGGAAACGTTTTCACTTTTCTACTTCTCGACAAGACTTTGTTGTCACATTGGAATCATACATGAAGATTCTGTGTGTTGGTATTATAACAGCAGGGAATCTGTGTCACTTCTCTACAAGACTTTGTTGTCACATAGGAATCATACATGAAGATTCTGTGTGCTGGCATTATAACAGCAGGGAATCTGTCTCACTTCTCTACAAGAGTTTGTTGTCACATAGGAATCATACATGAAGATTCTGTGTGCTGATTTTTATAACAGCAGGAAATCTGTCTCACTTCTCTACAAGAGTTTTCTGTCACATGGGAATCATACATGAAGATTCTGTGTGCTGGTATTATAACAGCAGGGAATCTGTCTCACTTCTCTACAAGAGTTTGTTGTCACATAGGAATCGTACATGAAGATTCTGTGTGCTGTTATTGTAACAGCAGGGAATCTGTCTGACTTCTCTATAACAGTTTGTTGTCATATAGGAATCATACATGAAGATTCTGTGTGTTAGTATTATAACAGCAGGGAATCTGTCTCACTTCTCTACAACAGTTTGTTGTCACATAGGAATCATACATGAAGATTCTGTGTGCTGTTATTATAACAGCAGGGAATCTGTCTCACTTCTCTACAACAGTTTGTTGTCACATAGGAATCATACATGAAGATTCTATGTGTTGGTATTATAACAGCAGGGAATCTGTCTCACTTCTCTACAAGAGTTTTCTGTCACATAGGAATCATACATGAAGATTCTGTGTGTTAGTATTATAACAGCAGGGAATCTGTCTCACTTCTCTACAACAGTTTGTTGTCACATAGGAATCATACATGAGGATTCTGTGTGCTGTTATTATAACAGCAGGGAATCTGTCTCACTTCTCTACAACAGTTTGTTGTCACATAGGAATCATACGTGAAGATTCTGTGTGTTGGTATTATAGCAGCAGGGAATCTGTCTCACTTCTCTACAAGAGTTTTCTGTCACATAGGAATCATACATGAAGATTCTGTATGCTGACATTATAACAACAGGGAATCTGTCTCACTTCTCTACAACGGTTTGTTGTCACATAGGAATCATATAAGAAGATTCTGTGTGTTGGTATTATAACAGTGGGGAATCTGTATCGCTTTTCTACTTCTCGACAAGACTTTGTTGTCACATAGGAATCATACATGAAGATTCTGTGTGCTGGTATTATAACAGCAGGGAATCTGTCTCACATCTCTACAAGAGTTTCTTGTCACATAGGAATCATACATGAAGATTCTGTGTGCTGGCATTATAACAGCAGGGAATCTGTCTCACTTCTCTACAAGAGTTTGTTGTCACATAGGAATCATACATGAAGATTCTGTGTGCTGATATTATAACAGCAGGAAATCTGTCTCACTTCTCTACAAGAGTTTTCTGTCACATAGGAATCATACATGAAGATTCTGTATGCTGGCAGTATAACAGCAGGGAATCTGTCTCGCTTCTCTACAAGAGTTTCTTGTCACATAGGAATCATACATGAAGATTCTGTGTGCTGGTATTATAACAGCAGGGAATCTGTCTCACTTCTCTACAAGAGTTTGTTGTCACATAGGAATCGTACATGAAGAATCTGTGTGCTGTTATTATAACAGCAGGGAATCTGTCTCACTTCTCTACAACAGTTTGTTGTCACATAGGAATCATACATGAAGATTCTGTGTGTTGGTATTATAACAGCAGAGAATCTGTCTCACATCTCTACAACAGTTTGTTGTCACATAGGAATTATACATGAAGATTCTGTGTGTTGGTATTATAGCAGCAGGGAATCTGTCTCACTTCTCTACAAGAGTTTTCTGTCTCATAGGAATCATACAGGAAGATTCTGTGTGCTGTCATTATAACAACAGGGAATCTGTCTCAATTCTCTACAACAGTTTGTTGTCACATAGGAATCATACATGAAGATTTTGTGTGTTGGTATTATAACAGCAGGGAATCTGTCTCACTTCTCTACAAGAGTTTGTTGTCACATAGGAATCATACATGAAGATTCTGTGTGTTGGTATTATAACAGCAGGAATCTGTCTCACTTCTCTACAAGAGTTTTCTGTCACATAGGAATCATACATGAAGATTCTGTGTGCTGACATTATAACAACAGGGAATCTGTCTCACTTCTCTACAACAGTTTGTTGTCACATAGGAATCATACATGAAGATTCTGTGTGTTGGTATTATAACAAGGGAATCTGTTTCGCTTTTCTACTTCTCGACAAGACTTTGTTGTCACATAGGAATCATACATGAAGATTCTGTTTGCTGGTATTATAACAACAGGGAATCTGTCTCACTTCTCTACAAGAGTTTTTTGTCACATAGGAATCATACATGAAGATTCTGTGTGTTGGTATTATAACAGCAGGGAATCTGTCTCACTTCTCTACAAGAGTTTGTTGTCACATAGGAATCATACATGAAGGTTCTGTGTGTTGGTATTATAACAGCAGGGAATCTGTCTCACTTCTCTACAAGAGTTTGTTGTCACATAGGAATCATACATGAAGATTCTGTGTGCTGGCATTATAACAGCAGGGAATCTGTCTCACTTCTCTACAAGAGTTTGTTGTCACATAGAAATCATACATGAAGATTCTGTGTGCTGGTATTATAACAGCAGGGAATCTGTTTCACTTCCCTACAAGAGTTTGTTGTCACATAGAAATCATACATGAAGGTTCTGTGTGCTGACATAACAGCAGGGGATCTGTCTCGTGTCGCTACAAGAGTTAGTTGTCACATAGGAATCATACATGAAGATTCTGTGTGCTGACATTATAACAGCAGGGAATCTGTCTCACTTCTCTACAAGAGTTTTTTGTCACATAGGAATCATACATGAAGATTCTGTGTGCTGGCATTATAACAGCAGGGAAACTGTCTCACTTCTCTACAAGAGTTTGTTCTCACATAGGAATCATACACGAAGATTCTGTGTGTTGGTATTATAACAGCAGGGAATCTGTCTCACTTCTCTACAAGAGTTTGTTGTCACATCGGAATCATACATGAAGATTCTGTGTGTTGGTATTATAACAGAGGGAAACGTTTTCACTTTTCTACTTCTCGACAAGACTTTGTTGTCACATTGGAATCATACATGAAGATTCTGTGTGTTGGTATTATAACAGCAGGGAATCTGTGTCACTTCTCTACAAGACTTTGTTGTCACATAGGAATCATACATGAAGATTCTGTGTGCTGGCATTATAACAGCAGGGAATCTGTCTCACTTCTCTACAAGAGTTTGTTGTCACATAGGAATCATACATGAAGATTCTGTGTGCTGATTTTTATAACAGCAGGAAATCTGTCTCACTTCTCTACAAGAGTTTTCTGTCACATGGGAATCATACATGAAGATTCTGTGTGCTGGTATTATAACAGAAGGGAATCTGTCTCAACATCTCTACAAGAGTTTCTTGTCACATAGGAATCATACATGAAGATTCTGTATGCTGGCATTATAACAGCAGGGAATCTGTCTCGCTTCTCTACAAGAGTTTCTTGTCACATAGGAATCATACATGAAGATTCTGTGTGCTGGTATTATAACAGCAGGGAATCTGTCTCACTTCTCTACAAGAGTTTGTTGTCACATAGGAATCGTTCATGAAGATTCTGTGTGCTGTTATTATAACAGCAGGGAATCTGTCTGACTTCTCTATAACAGTTTGTTGTCATATAGGAATCATACATGAAGATTCTGTGTGTTAGTATTATAACAGCAGGGAATCTGTCTCACTTCTCTACAACAGTTTGTTGTCACATAGGAATCATACATGAAGATTCTGTGTGCTGTTATTATAACAGCAGGGAATCTGTCTCACTTCTCTACAACAGTTTGTTGTCACATAGGAATCATACATGAAGATTCTATGTGTTGGTATTATAACAGCAGGGAATCTGTCTCACTTCTCTACAAGAGTTTTCTGTCACATAGGAATCATACATGAAGATTCTGTGTGTTAGTATTATAACAGCAGGGAATCTGTCTCACTTCTCTACAACAGTTTGTTGTCACATAGGAATCATACATGAGGATTCTGTGTGCTGTTATTATAACAGCAGGGAATCTGTCTCACTTCTCTACAACAGTTTGTTGTCACATAGGAATCATACGTGAAGATTCTGTGTGTTGGTATTATAGCAGCAGGGAATCTGTCTCACTTCTCTACAAGAGTTTTCTGTCACATAGGAATCATACATGAAGATTCTGTATGCTGACATTATAACAACAGGGAATCTGTCTCACTTCTCTACAACGGTTTGTTGTCACATAGGAATCATATAAGAAGATTCTGTGTGTTGGTATTATAACAGTGGGGAATCTGTATCGCTTTTCTACTTCTCGACAAGACTTTGTTGTCACATAGGAATCATACATGAAGATTCTGTGTGCTGGTATTATAACAGCAGGGAATCTGTCTCACTTCTCTATAAGAGTTTGTTGTCACATAGGAATCATACATGAAGATTCTGTGTGCTGGCATTATAACAGCAGGGAATCTGTCTCACTTCTCTACAAGAGTTTGTTGTCACATAGGAATCATACATGAAGATTCTGTGTGCTGGTATTATAACAGCAGGGAATCTGTCTCACTTCTCTACAAGAGATTGTTGTCACATAGGAATCATACATGAAGATTCTGTGTGCTGGCATTATAACAGCAGGGAATCTGTCTCACTTCTCTACCAGAGTTTGTTGTCACATAGGAATCATATATGAAGATTCTGTGTGCTGGTATTATAACAGCAGGGAATCTGTCTCACTTCTCTACAAGAGTTTGTTGTCACATAGGAATCATACATGAAGATTCTGTGTGCTGATATTATAACAGCAGGAAATCTGTCTCACTTCTCTACAAGAGTTTTCTGTCACATAGGAATCATACATGAAGATTCTGTATGCTGGCAGTATAACAGCAGGGAATCTGTCTCGCTTCTCTACAAGAGTTTCTTGTCACATAGGAATCATACATGAAGATTCTGTGTGCTGGTATTATAACAGCAGGGAATCTGTCTCACTTCTCTACAAGAGTTTGTTGTCACATAGGAATCGTACATGAAGAATCTGTGTGCTGTTATTATAACAGCAGGGAATCTGTCTCACTTCTCTACAACAGTTTGTTGTCACATAGCAATCATACATGAAGATTCTGTGTGTTGGTATTATAACAGCAGAGAATCTGTCTCACATCTCTACAACAGTTTGTTGTCACATAGGAATTATACATGAAGATTCTGTGTGTTGGTATTATAGCAGCAGGGAATCTGTCTCACTTCTCTACAAGAGTTTTCTGTCTCATAGGAATCATACAGGAAGATTCTGTGTGCTGTCATTATAACAACAGGGAATCTGTCTCAATTCTCTACAACAGTTTGTTGTCACATAGGAATCATACATGAAGATTTTGTGTGTTGGTATTATAACAGTAGGGAATCTGTCTCACTTCTCTACAAGAGTTTGTTGTCACATAGGAATCATACATGAAGATTCTGTGTGTGGGTATTATAACAGCAGGAATCTGTCTCACTTCTCTACAAGAGTTTTCTGTCACATAGGAATCATACATGAAGATTCTGTGTGCTGACATTATAACAACAGGGAATCTGTCTCACTTCTCTACAACAGTTTGTTGTCACATAGGAATCATACATGAAGATTCTGTGTGTTGGTATTATAACAAGGGAATCTGTTTCGCCTTTCTACTTCTCGACAAGACTTTGTTGTCACATAGGAATCATACATGAAGATTCTGTTTGCTGGTATTATAACAACAGGGAATCTGTCTCACTTCTCTACAAGAGTTTTTTGTCACATAGGAATCATACATGAAGATTCTGTGTGTTGGTATTATAACAGCAGGGAATCTGTCTCACTTCTCTACAAGAGTTTGTTGTCACATAGGAATCATACATGAAGGTTCTGTGTGTTGGTATTATAACAGCAGGGAATCTGTCTCACTTCTCTACAAGAGTTTGTTGTCACATAGGAATCATACATGAAGATTCTGTGTGCTGGCATTATAACAGCAGGGAATCTGTCTCACTTCTCTACAAGAGTTTGTTGTCACATAGAAATCATACATGAAGATTCTGTGTGCTGGTATTATAACAGCAGGGAATCTGTTTCACTTCCCTACAAGAGTTTGTTGTCACATAGAAATCATACATGAAGGTTCTGTGTGCTGACATAACAGCAGGGGATCTGTCTCGTGTCGCTACAAGAGTTAGTTGTCACATAGGAATCATACATGAAGATTCTGTGTGCTGACATTATAACAGCAGGGAATCTGTCTCACTTCTCTACAAGAGTTTTTTGTCACATAGGAATCATACATGAAGATTCTGTGTGCTGGCATTATAACAGCAGGGAAACTGTCTCACTTCTCTACAAGAGTTTGTTCTCACATAGGAATCATACACGAAGATTCTGTGTGTTGGTATTATAACAGCAGGGAATCTGTCTCACTTCTCTACAAGAGTTTGTTGTCACATCGGAATCATACATGAAGATTCTGTGTGTTGGTATTATAACAGAGGGAAACGTTTTCACTTTTCTACTTCTCGACAAGACTTTGTTGTCACATTGGAATCATACATGAAGATTCTGTGTGTTGGTATTATAACAGCAGGGAATCTGTGTCACTTCTCTACAAGACTTTGTTGTCACATAGGAATCATACATGAAGATTCTGTGTGCTGGCATTATAACAGCAGGGAATCTGTCTCACTTCTCTACAAGAGTTTGTTGTCACATAGGAATCATACATGAAGATTCTGTGTGCTGATTTTT
Organism: Deroplatys truncata; assembly: GCA_030765065.1. Taxonomy (NCBI): domain Eukaryota; kingdom Metazoa; phylum Arthropoda; class Insecta; order Mantodea; family Mantidae; genus Deroplatys; species Deroplatys truncata. Next base: position 16,375,970 of record CM060981.1, read on the forward strand.
ATAACAGCAGGAAATCTGTCTCACTTCTCTACAAGAGTTTTCTGTCACATGGGAATCATACATGAAGATTCTGTGTGCTGGTATTATAACAGCAGGGAATCTGTCTCACTTCTCTACAAGAGTTTGTTGTCACATAGGAATCGTACATGAAGATTCTGTGTGCTGTTATTGTAACAGCAGGGAATCTGTCTGACTTCTCTATAACAGTTTGTTGTCATATAGGAATCATACATGAAGATTCTGTGTGTTAGTATTATAACAGCAGGGAATCTGTCTCACTTCTCTACAACAGTTTGTTGTCACATAGGAATCATACATGAAGATTCTGTGTGCTGTTATTATAACAGCAGGGAATCTGTCTCACTTCTCTACAACAGTTTGTTGTCACATAGGAATCATACATGAAGATTCTATGTGTTGGTATTATAACAGCAGGGAATCTGTCTCACTTCTCTACAAGAGTTTTCTGTCACATAGGAATCATACATGAAGATTCTGTGTGTTAGTATTATAACAGCAGGGAATCTGTCTCACTTCTCTACAACAGTTTGTTGTCACATAGGAATCATACATGAGGATTCTGTGTGCTGTTATTATAACAGCAGGGAATCTGTCTCACTTCTCTACAACAGTTTGTTGTCACATAGGAATCATACGTGAAGATTCTGTGTGTTGGTATTATAGCAGCAGGGAATCTGTCTCACTTCTCTACAAGAGTTTTCTGTCACATAGGAATCATACATGAAGATTCTGTATGCTGACATTATAACAACAGGGAATCTGTCTCACTTCTCTACAACGGTTTGTTGTCACATAGGAATCATATAAGAAGATTCTGTGTGTTGGTATTATAACAGTGGGGAATCTGTATCGCTTTTCTACTTCTCGACAAGACTTTGTTGTCACATAGGAATCATACATGAAGATTCTGTGTGCTGGTATTATAACAGCAGGGAATCTGTCTCACTTCTCTATAAGAGTTTGTTGTCACATAGGAATCATACATGAAGATTCTGTGTGCTGGCATTATAACAGCAGGGAATCTGTCTCACTTCTCTACAAGAGTTTGTTGTCACATAGGAATCATACATGAAGATTCTGTGTGCTGGTATTATAACAGCAGGGAATCTGTCTCACTTCTCTACAAGAGATTGTTGTCACATAGGAATCATACATGAAGATTCTGTGTGCTGGCATTATAACAGCAGGGAATCTGTCTCACTTCTCTACCAGAGTTTGTTGTCACATAGGAATCATATATGAAGATTCTGTGTGCTGGTATTATAACAGCAGGGAATCTGTCTCACTTCTCTACAAGAGTTTGTTGTCACATAGGAATCATACATGAAGATTCTGTGTGCTGGCATTATAACAGCAGGGAATCTGTCTCACTTCGCTACAAGAGATTGTTGTCACATAGGAATCATACATGAAGATTCTGTGTGCTGGCATTATAACAGCAGGGAATCTGTCTCACTTCTCTACAAGAGATTGTTGTCACATAGGAATCATACATGAAGATTCTGTGTGCTGGCATTATAACAGCAGGGAATCTGTCTCACTTCTCTACAAGAGATTGTTGTCACATAGGAATCATACATGAAGATTCTGTGTGCTGGCATTATAACAGCAGGGAATCTGTCTCACTTCTCTACATGAGTTTGTTGTCACATAGGAATCATACATGAAGATTCTGTGTGCTGACATAACAGCAGGGAATCTGTCTCACTTCTCTACAAGAGTTTGTTGTCACATAGGAATCATACATGAAGCTTCTGTGTGCTGGCGTTATAAGAGCAGGGAATCTGTCTCACTTCTCTACAAGACTTTGTTGTCACATAGGAATCATACATGAAGATTCTGTGTGGTGGTATTATAACAGCAGGGAATCTGTCTCATATCTCTACAAGAGTTTCTTGTCACATAGGAATCATACATGAAGATTCTGTGTGCTGACATAACAGCAGGGAATCTGTCTCACTTCTCTACAAGAGTTTGTTGTCACATAGGAATCATACATGAAGCTTCTGTGTGCTGGCGTTATAACAGCAGGGAATCTGTCTCACTTCTCTACAACAGTTTGTTGTCACATAGGAATCATACATGAAGCTTCTGTGCATTGGCATTTTAACAGGACTAACACAATCACATGGTCTCACAAAGTATCAACCTCTGTACAGCATTAACTGGTTATTTGGCACACAGGGAGGCAACAGAAATCGTTAGTAACGGTGGCGTAGCACAGGGCAAGCATTTCCCTGTAATATGGCCTTGCATCCAAACGAAGGCTCTGTAGGTGTTTGAGCTTCAATGCAGTGCATATGACCTTTTCTCAGATGTTCTTGTGGAGCTTGAAACTGGAGATCACATTGGCTTATTTCTGCAGCACAGTAAACAGCTGATACAAATACTAATCTCTTGCTTTACATACTAACTGCCTCTCTGCTCTTACAGACTCTGTAACTTACTGATTTATTCCTCTTCTTGTGGTAAAGGTTATTTCAATGTTTGCTCATGTTTTGTCCTGCTGCTGGGCACTGCCCCAAGTGGATGTGTGGGTTCAGTTTCACTTTCTTTACAACTTACCTTTAGTAAGTAGAGGAAGTATTGTATTCTACCCAAAAATTCAATACCAAGATTTTATTGAAATACCCATTTAGAGAGTCCCTGAATTCAAAAAAATGTATTTTTTAAAAAAAAAGATCTGCCTGTGTGTGCATTAAAAAATGTGAAGTCAATTAAACACCAAATGTTGCATTTACGTTCGGCATCTTTCAATAATGCGATACATAACTTTTCAAGAAATTCCCCCTACAACAAACTACCCTTTACATGGAAAAATTCTTGTTATTGTTTATTTTCTCAAAAATGCATCTTAATGGTTTTAATTAAAATAGCATATTTACATGACAAATAAAATGTATATGTTCAATTAACTGGGAATAGGCTGTGAAGTCCTCTTCATTCAGAATGACTTTTATGTAACTGGTAAACTGTAAGAGATGGAGAAAAATGTAGATCCTGTTAAAACACACACGACTTATGCCATTTATTTCGTTTCTGGCATTAACCATTTCTAAGATGTTGTTTACCATTGGTTGGAATTGTCAACTACTTTAACTGCTAAGTTGCTATTTTTTTTTATTTTTTTTGTTTTTTACTTTTCTTGGGGCCATGCAAAGGGAACAGTATTTCTGAGCTGTCACAGATCAACTTGCTTTTAAGAGTTTTGACTGGCTTTAGCCTCTTGCATTCGTCTTGAACTTAACAGCAAAATGTGTAATGAAACTATTTCTGTAAATTAATAGAAATAAAAAGAGCCCAGGTCCTGATAACATACATGCAGGGCTGCTCAAGAATTTAGAACATGAAGCACTCCAGACTTTATTAACAATCTGTTCAACCAGAAATAACACTGGGAAAAAAACAAAAATTATGCCCATTAAGAAGAAAGGAAAACCAACTCATATGATAGATAGTTATAGACTGATATCCTTAACATCAAACATAGGAAAACTCTTAGAAAGAATGGTAGCTACAAGAATAACATAGTATCTACAAAATCTCTTAGTCCCTGAACAAGCTGGATTTAGGAAACGACAGCTCAGCAATACACCAGGTTGTAAGACTCACACAGGACATTAAAGAAAATTTCAATAACAATAATAATAATAATAATAATAATAATAATAATAATAATAATAATAATAATAATAATAAGACTACTCTAGCACTGTTTATCGACTTCAAAGATGCGTTTAAAACAGAATGGCGAGAAATGCTACTATACAAGATGAAGACATATGGCATTTCAGGCCACATGCTGAACTGGTTTCAAACCTTCCTATCCCAAAGATGGTTTGCAGTACAATACAAAACAGGCACATCTAAATGGAAACAAACGAGAGTTGGACTACCTCAAGGGTCTGTTACAAGTGCTATTCTGTTCAATATATATATACAATCATAACCCTAGAACAGTGGACTAATAATAACAATGTGGAAATAAATACAGAAAAAACTCAATATCAACTATTCACAATGCAGCATAAAACAGAAAATATATGTCTGCAAATCAACAACACAAAACTACAAGAAGCAACTACAAGAACGTATCTAGGGATAGAATTAGATCAAAAACTATCAATGAAAGAACATGTATACAATGTAACAAATAAAATCAACAAAAAGAACATTTTAAAACGTTTAGCAGGAATAAAATGGGGTAGAGAGATGGACCTCCTTAATAATACATGTAAAACATACATAAAACCTAACCTATTGTACGGAGGAGAAATACTAGCAACAGTAAACAAGAAACTTAAAAGTAAACTAGAAATTTCACAAAATAATTCACTAATAACAGCAGCGGTAAAAGCAACACCAATCACAGTACTACAAAGCTTCACAAAAAACATGGCTATAGAATTGGAACATGAGTTGAAAGCAATTACTCTAGCACAAAAACTGCAAGTCAATGGAAACAGATACAAGTGGTACCACACAGCAGATACTATAAGTAATTTAAAAACTCAAATAACCTTCAGAACATATATTAATAACTTAAAATACAAGAATATAATTATAACAAATATAATTGTAACAAAGGTAGTGAGTCCAATAGAATGTATTGATATACAATATCAGAATGACCTGATATATACAATACACAAAACAATATACCAGATGAAATGAGAGTCATAGCAATAGCTACGGAAAATGAAAGATACCCAGAAAAAGATTGGCTCTGAATCTATACAGATGGATCCCTCATCAATAAAAAAAATGCTGGTGCAAGAGTATACTGTAAACATTTTGCACAGTATCTAACATTAGATGAAACGTCAAACCACTATGATGGAGAATTAACAGCTATAAAAGCAGCATTACAGAACATTTTATATAGACCATACATAAAACAAAAAATAGTCATCTTATCAGACTCAAAATCAGTCATAGATGGAATAGTAAATTACAATAATAAAACAACAAGAAATATTAAAGAAATAAGTCGCCTAATTAAAGCAGTTGAAACTAGAAATCATGTCGATCTACAATGGATCCCAGCTCATGTTGGACTTTTGGGCAATGAACACGCGGATCAATTAGCAAAGAAAGGTGCAATACAACAAATAAAACCTATAGGACAAATAGAAATAAATGAACAATTAAATAACATTAAGCAACATTTCAAAAAACAGCACACACTTGATGAAGATAAATTAAAAGATAAAGATTATAAGAATATTAAAGATAGAGTTGATATACAAAAAATGCCAAGGAAGACTGCAGTGGCCTTATTTAGTATGGCAACTGGCCACGATTGCCTCACAGAACACCTCTACAAGATACGATGCCTACCTACACCCAAGTGCACTCTCGTGAAGAAGATGTCATCCTGAACAAACAGCATCTCGCCAAATGCAAAGGCCTTAAAAGTGATAACTTACAGATGTTGTATTGGGAAAATGATGCAGATCAATTAATCCCCAGTGCCATTGGTGAACAACAACAATTATTTCTGTAAATTATTTAGAAAAATTGAGTTGTAACACTTGCCATCATTTACACTTTTTTTAAAATGAAAAACATGTGTTAAGTGTTTCAACTTAGATTCAATTTTTACTAAATAATTTCAAATTTGCATCACTGTTACTAGCTTATCCATATATTATAGGAATATTTCTGTAAATGTTTATTTTGATTAATGTGAAGCAGATAGAAGAACAATTTATTGAGTTAGATTTACTTCCATGTTGTTTAATGCAATATCACAAATATAACTTATATTTAAAATGTTAAAAATGTAGCGTGTCTGTAACTGTGCCATACTTTAACCCCTAGGTTGTATGTATGCGATAATACTACCATACTACCTCTTCACCTTCTATTGTCTTGCTCCTGGTCCACTTATCTCTTAAATTTGCTAAAAATGTCCCCACCATTTTAATTGTGTCTGTTCTTGAGCTTGCCAGCATTTTAACTGCTGCTATTTCTTTGTTTAAATTAATCCCATTTTTTGTTCAATATATCATCTTTCCATCTTCTAAACTTTTCACAATCTATTAGCCAATGGAAAATACACCCAATTTGTCACACATCTTCCGGAGCAATTATTTCCTATCCTTTTTAAAAATGGTACTACTGTGTGCATCCAAGCAAGACCTATTCTTTCAAATTGATTGCATATGTGTATATACTTCTCCCTTCTGGAATTTATTTTAACTGTTTTGTACAAGGTCAATGAATTAGACCATATCCGTTCTTTGTCTACATCTTTCACTCTTATTCTCACTTCTTCCAAAATCCACTGTTTTTGTTTTTATCGAATAGCCAAGTATTATATTGCTCATGCCAATTTCTTCTAACACATTTTCCATCCCCCCAAACCAACTTTCTCTTCCTAGTACATCTTTTTGGAACTGCATACATTGTTTTATCATATTGTTCTCATCTAAATTTAAACCCTATACCAGTACTTCAAAGTTCTCTCTATTGTTAATGAATGGATGTTTATTTCTTAACACTCACAATTACATAATTATATTACATACATTTTAAACTTTTAAAAGTATAACAACATTTGAAAATATTAGGATATTTACGCTCTACATTCACTTCTTGGCGCTTACCTATGCTAATTTATGGCCTGAATACACACATGTATTGATGACACACTGTCTACTTTCTTTCATTATTAGTGTATTTTGTCTGCCTTTAGCCCCTCTTCTGTGTAGTCATTCTTAACCATTTCTCTTTGACCTTCCCCAAATAGTTTTCCATAGCTCTTATATTATTATCCCCTCTTACAATCAGAATCTTGCATATTAACTTGTTCTCTGCATGTCTCTGATTACCCTTTTTAACTCTGTCATTGCCACTCCCTGTACCGAACATTCTACGAACTACATCAGTCTTAAGTCACCCCTTTGTCACAGCCCAAATTTCTATTCCATATAGCACTTTAACTCATTGACAGTGTGGGTGTTTTGTATAAGCAGTCACAGTTTTCCTTTCAGTTGTGCATATTTAGATTTCCCATTGCTTGAGAATCTGATCCCCAGGTAATCAAATTATTGGCTCTCTATTTGTAAATCATCTTTAGTTTTGATTCTATCTTGGATACTATTATAGAAGAATAAGAACAGTTTGTAGAGAAAATCATGTAATTGTAACGCATACCATTTTTATCATAAAGATAGATAATTACCTTATCTCCTGCACACTTAAAATTCTCGTTGGTAGTTGCCCACCAATAGTGTTGTGAGCAGCACTTAAGGGTTTTCTCTTGATTGAACTATTTCCCAGAATTGCCAGATAACTACATTGTCAAATTAAAGCATAGTGGCCTGTGTTATGAACATGCTTGCTGTGCTAGTGCCAAATTTTTGGCCTGAATATGACGGGTTGTTATTGGTTCCCCTCTGGCATGGGGTTTGAGAACTGTGGGATGTAGAATAGAATATTTATTTGTACTGAACATCATACAAAATTTTTAGACACATTTATGTCAAGTCTTACAGATATGAACATTCTAGTACAAGTTCAGTCTAATTTTTCTTCCTTTTAAGGGCTACTTTGGGCCTGGCACCCTGGTCCTATGGCTTTAGGTTAGCCCTTATTCTTTTCCTTCCCTTTCCGCTTGTGTATTATTCTCCTTTCCCTTGCCCTTCCTGCTCCTTTCCTCTTGCTTTTTCTACTTAACTATTTTTCCTTCAAAGTTTCCCATTTCCTTTTTTCTTTTTCCTCCCGTAACTGTTAATATTTTTATAGCTACCATTTCCTTGCTCCTTTTGTCCCATTTTGAATCCCAAACATCCCGTCTCCACTTCTCTAACTCTGTACATTCTACCAAATAATGTATCTTATTCTCCTGACACATGTTCCTGATTCACTCCTTCTTAATACTCTAAGGAACATTGCCCCATGCTAAGCCTTCACTTTCCTGTCTGCTACGTAAGTCAGCACAATCTTCTCTCCCCCAGCCTTTCGTAATTGTTGTATGTAAACTTAAGGGTGTAGGATGTGTAACAGGGAAGATGAAGTTACCTGCAATGCAACCTTCCAGGGAGTTCAGACCCCAACGTAATAGCATCCAATAAGCATTTAGTTGAGGGACTCCTGAAATTGTTTAAGAGAACAGGTTGGCTGAGGTACCACACAATAAGCCATCGTCTTTGTTGAGAGCAAGATGAATAAGATCATCTTATATTGTCTCCCAGATTTTATCAATCAATTCCATCTCTCCACAATCACATGTACATAATGGCAAAACAACAGCAACAACTGACACAGCATTTGCTGGAAGAAGTAAGTAATCCTGGACAACAGCCATAGAAGCCTGTGCATTCACTAACTGGCTTGCTCCTTGCCCCCTTTGCCTGCCATTGCACAGAAACATTGTGTAAGTAAGAGGTTGAAAATAAGGATAAGGGTAGTTTTTGAAAGTGATGAGTAGTTTGTACTTTAAGTATCTAGAATTTTATCCACATTGGTCAAATGGTGTAGATTTGTATATAAGGGCTGAAAATCTGAGCAGGAGTATCAAGTTTAAGCTAGCATATAATTTTTCCCATTTTCTACAGAGTAAGTGTACAGTTTATATATAAAGGGTTGAAAATAACGTTTGGAAGATATAAAGGAAACTGTGATTTTCCTCAGGTTGTATAATCATACTTACCAACTTTTACTGTTTGCCTGTAAAATTTACAGGAGTGGAGGTCTTTTCACAACTTGGGCTTTGTGCGCAGATTCAAAGTCTTGAAGATTTTCATCACAGACATGGCAAGGCATTAAATTCTATTCCATTATGTTGTAACTTAAAATTACAGACTGAATGGTATACAGTGCTATGATATACCAGAGCTATCCATTATGATCATGATCCCCCCTTCACTGCACTGCAACAAAATGTATAGCACTACTAAGTGACCTCTACATTAAACAGTGCAGACTTATACATTAGAGGTTGAAAATAAGGAAAATGGTAATTTTTGGAAATTGTGAGGTGCATATAATTTTCACCACATCCTATAAAAATTCTAATGGCCTACAATTTTCAGTGCGCCCTAAAGCAAAGGTGTCCAAACTTTGGTCCAGATAGCTCAAATGGTGCACATTTGTTCTAGCACGCAAGCCTTGTGTAGGATAACGTTGCAAAGGTAGAATGAAATGACCGAAAAATTCATGCCATAGCTGGGATTTGAATCATGCATGTTCTGGTTTCCTTCCAGTTGAGCTACCATGGCAACATGCTGGTGTGACATTGAAGTCCCCAACAGTCGCAATTATCCTGATAAACCACAATGGCAACTAAGGCTTCATAGTCAAGCAACTATTAGATCACTCAGTGGTAATTAATTGTTCCTGCAACAAGCCGTGTGTAGGACAAGGTAGAATCAGATGACTGAAAAATTCAATATAATCTCAATAACTTGAGATCTGCTTGTGGTTTACTGGGGAAATGTGGGTCAGTTGGGAATTTAATTTCATACTGGCATGTTGCCATGATAGCTCAGTGTTCAGAGCAACTGGATGGAAACCGGAAGATCTGTGGTTCAAATCCCAGCTATGGCATTGGATTTTTCAGTTGTCTGATTCTAGAATTCCAGATTTGTACTAGTCACCCACAACAGAGTGCACTTGGAGGCGGATGCCAGTGCCTAGCGTCATCAAGGCTATGAATCAGGGGAGAATGAGGGTTAAGGTGATAGTGAAATGTACAGTTACACATAGCTGCAGGCCTCAAGTCTTGCTAGTAAATGCAGATGTTTTCTTTACCTGGCTGCCCTTCTGATGCTGCGCCCATTCCATAACTGTTTAGTTCCTCTTCCCACCGCACGCGCTCACATCATGGCTAATGTGTGAACAGTTTTTGAAGGTTGTAAGAAAGCCTACTATTATGTAAGTGCACATACAACCAACATGACTGACCAAGTAAATGGTAAAGGTATTTTAAAACAAACACGTTTTATTCTCATATCACATGTTAATCAGGTAATCATTTATGTGTGGCTGTATTTCTTATTGGTTTTGTGAAAATGCAGCAACCCCCTTAAAGTATGATTTTCAGGCTTATAATGGCTCAGAAGTCAGTTGACAAATGCAATGTGAATCAATCCAGAACAAAGAGTTGATCTTCTGGTGATAACGTGAGACAGGCAGAAACCATCATCACAAACTGCGATGAACATATTCGGACAATGACTATCAATGAAGGCATTGTTTTTGCAACTGAAGAATGATAATTACTTTATTTAAAAGTGTGATATTTGGTAATGTATGTGTGAAGCTAATACCACAGAATAATGGTGTGTTGTTGGTCCCACATTTTTTTTAAATCTAATGTGGACTAATATTTTTACTTTGAAAGGCTAGACTTTCTACGAGGGTGTGTCAAAAAATAACTGGAAAACTTTTATTGTTTGGACAGTGTCTTTTTTTTTTTTTTTTTTTTTTTTTTTTTTTTTTGTCAAAATTCAATTACAAACTTTCAAAACTTTTGATATCCTCTTCAGTATACCTGAAATGGCACTATTTTTTATTTATTTATTTGTGCTAGTAATCTACCTTAGAATATGGCTATACATCAGCCCAAGCTGTTATCTTGCCATATTCTACCCATATTACTTTCTTTATTTATAACATAAAAATTATAATAATTAGTAGTAATACCAAAATGATAATCTAATAATATTTTATGATAATGATAATATAATTACATGTCTTAACATCTCATTATGAAATTAATTCACATCTCTTTTAATTGTCCATAACCATTTCTTTTTTACCTTGGACAGATATGTTGTAAATCTTCTCTTTCCCCGCATATTGGACACTGGTTCTATGGGAACCCATTTCTCATTCCTATTAATCTCCATACACCTGCTCGTGCCCAGGCAATACTTTCTCTTTGTTCCTTATTTGAGTTATCCACATACTGTTCTCTAGCCCATACATTTTTTATTAATATATATAATTCCAAGGAACTTTTCTTCCACTAAATGAATTTTGTATCTCTATATCTTCAAACCTTCTTTCCAAAAACCCTTAACGTTATTTTCCTTCCTCCTCCAAATTTCTCCCAAACCACTATTTTTCAAGTTAGTTTGTATACTATAACTCCACCCGTTTTTCTTTAAGCTCCTTTCTTGATATTCCAGACACTGCCTCAACTAGTTTTTCTCTTCTAAATTTAATAGTCTATACCAATATTTAAGAGCTCTCTTCATTATTACCCCTTTTCTCCCCACTCTCTGCATTTCAATTAGAGCAAATCCCTTAACTGTAGCATTTGGCAGGCCTAAAACTTCTCTACAAAAACTCCTGTGTACTGTATCTGTCTCTTCCCAGCCCTGTTCTACTCTCCATATTTCACTTCCGTATAACATTTTTGCTTCTACTACTGTATTATATATTTTCTCTAGTCATTTAACATTTATATCTGGTATTCTATATTTACACCCTCTAATTGCTAACATTGCCCCTTTCCCCTTCACCAATACCACTTTCTTCTGTTTCTACCATTTTCCACCCTCATCCATTTTGACCCCTAAGTATATACTATCTCTGACCACTTTGTATTGCTTCTCTCCATTCTTCCACTTTTCATACTTGCCCAGTTTGGCACCTTTCTTAAACACTATGATTTGAGTCTTCTCTTGATTTACTTACAGATTCCATTCATCACAGTATTTATTCATTTGTTGTAGGGACTGCTTCAGACCAATCATTGAAACAGATCCTATCACTAAATCATCAGCGAATAATAACCCAGGAATTGATACCTTATTTATTCACAGGCAACCAATTTGGCACTATTTAGTTCAGTATGCTCACAAAGTGTTTTTTGCACTCGTGGGAACAGCTGCAAGTCACAGGGTGCACAATCCAGCAAATATGGTAGGCGAGACACGAATTGAGTGATGACACATCTCTCTCCGTGGGATCCATTTTGCTGCAATTTCTCTACAGTCCAAATCATTACAGCTGCCCCATATGAAATGTGCATAATGTCTGCAAGCATTGCTATTGTTAACCATTGATCATCCTGCAACATGACGTCAGTGGTGTTGCGGTTCACCTCAGGGCCGTCCTGGACATGGAACATCTTTCACCACCTTTAAATTTTTATGGCATTCAAAAACATGTGTTTTTAGTAAAGCCTAGTTGTTTGCAGCATTTCAGTTCCTCATGTTTTCAGAAGAATATAAAACCTACCTTGTTCTAAATTGAAATGACTGAAACTCGTGACGGACTGAACAATGTTGTGCGTATCACAGATCAGACCTCTCCGTTGCCATGATTGATGAATTTGAGCACAGGTATATATATATATATATATATTTACACAGAACAAAATAATTCCCATTACTTTTTGACATCTCCTCCTTGAACAGACAACAAAGATTGTTTGGAGGTGTATGCTCTAATGGTATGGATGGGGTCATCCTACACACTCTTCCCTAAACTGTTTCACGTACAATTATATGTACATATCTTGCATGGCACCCAAAAATTTGATACCAAGATTTCACCAGAAATACATGTTTTGAGGCCCCTGAATAAATCAAAAGAAAGCATTTTTATAAAAATGTCCATGCACACAAGTGCAAAATTGAGTTTTATTTGTAGGCGCTCTTTAACTGCTATGATTCTTGGCGTCCCATTCTATATTGGGCGTGAAAGACTGGAAATGTTGCTCAGAGGCCTCTTTATCAGGTTTGAGGTTCTTTTACGTGCCGTAAATCTACGACATGGGACCACCGGCTTTACTTCCCTTCCAAAAGAAAGTCATGCTAAGGATTTTTATGCCCAAAAAAATTCATTGCCCTCCGCCGTATTTGAACCCGCGACCTCGGGAACTAGAGGTTAGCATGGTAACCACTGTGTGCATATGTGAGGGTGAGAGAGAGTACAGTATCTGATCCGACTCAAAAACAAAAAGTCAGGTAAGTACCAATCTTGCTATTTAGGATCACTACTTTCCCAAGATGTGACATACAGATTTTCAAGAAAATCCTCCACCCCAAACTACCCTTTACATGCAACATTTTTCAAAATTTTTTATTTTCTAAAAAAATGGCTATAACAATTTTGATTAAAACAGCATATATTAAAGATATTTACATGCCAAACAAAACGTATGTCTTGAATTTTCTGGGAACAGCCTGTGAAGTCCTCGGAAGGAACTTTGTATCATCTTGCATATCTAGTAAATAAAGTGATAGATGAAACTGTAATACACAAAAAAATGTAGATACGTTTAAAACACAGTTTATTTCATATAACTTTTCTTGTGGCATCAAGCATTTCTGAGATGTCCAGTATTAAGGTTCAAATTGTTCAATACTTTGTCATTCTTAAAGTCCTTTCAATTTTCAGCTGTCGTGGAAACAGTATGAATTTTAAGACCAGCATATAGCGTCCAGTTGTTAAACATTTGACTATCGCTGTTCTCTATAACGAAATGTGTAATGTCGCTAAGGTTTATCCTCATTAAAATGAAGCAGATAGGAAAATAAACTAATGATTTGTATACCCATTGATAAACGACAGAGGGTAGGGTGTATGTTTTTGTATGGGGATATGCTATCCCATGTTTTCCAGACTCCACCTGCATCTTTGGAATCAATCATGTTATTTGGCATACTTCCAATGCAAGTGCTGAAATCCAGTATTACCACCTCTCAAATGAACATGACATTGTTTACATCACTGAGCGTTTGTCAAATGACTTTTGGGCCACAAGGTTTGCGGAGACATTTTAGCAAAAAAACTTGCATGTGAAATGGAATATTATGTTGTTGATTGCATGCTGCGCAGAATCTACACAGAATCACTGTACTGTGACTTGGAAGTGGTTGCTGCTGGCGCTGCTTGTGTTCGCACTCACCGCAGTATATTGCAAGTTAGAGCTTCTAGATTCTTCAGCAAATTGTGCACGTTCCAGCGGCTGAGGGAGAATGGTTCCATAGAGCTTCACAAGGGCTCTGCGGAACATGTAAAAGCTTTCATACGGTAAGTACCATCATGTCGACACATTTCACTGCAAATGAAGCATGTTTTGAAACAAAATCCTCGCACCCCAAACTAACCTTTATATGGAACATTTCTCAAAAATAGCTCTTGGTTAAAATGCCATATGTTTACGTGACAAATAAGAAGTATATCTTCAATTCTCTGGGAAGACCTCTTCATTCTTAAGATATTTTGTTTAACTGGTAAACCATAGGAGATGCACAAAAAAATATGGATATCTTTAAAACACAGTTTATTTAAAATAGCTGTTTTTGTGGCATCAGCCATTCCCAACATAACCATTATTATTGGTTTGAATTTTTCAATACTTTGTCATTTTTTTAAAAGTTCTGTTGCTATTCACTTGTTTCTCGTGATGTCGTGGCAGCATGTACCAACTAGTTTTTAAGCATTTATTGATTCCATTCCTTGTATCCCTTTTGTACCTACAAAATGTGTAATAAAACTGTTGATGCAAATGTTTAACTTGGTTATAATAAAGTAGATAGAAAAATAAGCTTTCTTAAAAATAGTTTGTAGGAGCTATAGCAAAATAAATGATGGCGGATAGAGGAAGTCATGTGAATGTAACACATCAGATGTTTAGGTAGGGAACAAAATGGGTAAGTGGCTCGATAGATAGTTTATCATAAATTACATACTTGATAAATAGAGTATGGATTTTTAGGTGCTAAAACCTTGAGATATATTAATTTTGTATGTACTGAAAATATAACAAATATATACTAAAAGTTAAAATATTTGGTGGCATCTGAATGTGGCGCTCATGAGTAGGGCCCGCATTTTTAGGTGAAGTAAACCTTCATTTTAGGTTTCTGATATGCTTAAAATAGGTTGGTTTTTATTGATTAAAATCGTGTTTTTAATGTTTTGCTTCGTGGATAAACACAGGTATAAATAATTTTGCTTTTCTGGTACTTGGTTATAAGATTTATTTTTTGGCATTACAGTAGATACATACATTCTCAACGATTTCCTGTTATCAGTAACACATTCTTGTATGAAGAAAAGCTTCTTTCAACGGAACATGACGTCATTGGAGCGTTAGAACATAGATGCCAGTGCAGCAGATTCTAGAGGTACTTCTACTGTATACTTTTCTCCCTGCAATACTGAATTGATGATTTTCATATCTTCAAAAGCAGGATTTTGTTGAAGAATCTTCTGCAACTCCCACTGGTCCAGGTATTTCTTTACTGGAAACATTGCCAATGATATATAGAGCATCTTTCCAACTGGAGAGTAGCTTCTGGTATAAAACACAAATGTGTCTTAATGTATGCAAGGGAAGCGGCAGGAGTGGGGCACTTGAGTGATTTCTTAGCCTTGGCAATGCAGAAAGAAGCTTCTGTTTCAGTCCTCGTAGCCATGGTCATTGCAATGTGTAGCTTTGGCACTCCGCCAAGCTCAGAGTCGCGTGTTCAAGTCTCGCCATGGGCATGGGTGTTTGTGTGTGTAATTGTGGTAATAAGGGGTAAAGTAAACAGTAAAACACAGTAATCATAAACAAGGGAGCTTAAGAAGAAAGAAAAACAAAAACAGTCAATATTATGCTGATATTTTCTGGCCCTTCTAGCCATGGTCACTGGAGTGTGTAGCTTCGGCGCTCCGCCAAGCTGAGAGTTGCGCGTTCGAGTCCCGTCATGGTCTTGGGTGTTTGTGTGTGTGTAATTGCGGTAATAAGCAGTAATGAAAAACAGTAAAAACACAGTTCAAAAGAAAGAACAAAAAAATTCATTGACAACATTTTTAACATCTTTTAAGTGCTCGGCATAGTAAATGGCAGCAGACAGCCAAGTCCTGACCTTCTGTCAGCTGCATCCAGGTGTCACCACGTCACATGTGCTGCGTTTAACTGTAGTAACTTGAACTATCTACTGGCTATAAGTGGTGCAAATAATTTTACAGTGAGTTTCAATATGAAAATAACATTCTTCATTTCGAAAAAGGGAAAACAGCTATTTAGGTTATTTTAGGTGTCAACCCTTCATTTAGGGTTTTTTAGGTGTAATAAAATTCGCATATTCTGCTCCAGGAAGTGTGAAACAAGTATATATCTTGAAATGTGTTAATTAAATAGCGAGGAAAAATATAGGTTAAGACCTAACAGTCTGGGCCCTAGTAATGAGTCATGGTTTTGGAAGGGATCATTAAGTAGTGAGGATTTATGGTACTCAGTAATGTACTTGTCCATTCTGAATATTGATGATTGCATCACAGAACTGTGTATGTTAAAGATATTCATATGACAAATTAAATGTGTATTTTGAATTTTCTGGGAATAGCCTGTGAAGTCATCTTCATTCGAAAGGAATTTTGTATAACTGGTAAATGTTAAATGATATACGAAAATGTACTACACAAAATATATGGGTCTTTTTAAAATATACAATTCATTTCAAATGATTTTTTTTTTTGTGGTATCAGCTATTTCCCAGATATAGTTATAAAGGGTTCAAATTGTTCAGTACTTCCATTTCTGTTGATTTTCAGTTGTTTCTCATGATGTCATGGAAAGAGTATGGACTTTTAAGCCCAGTGTATTGATCCCATAAAATGATGGGAGTATATTTGGGGAAAAGTTAGGGAGAAATGGATTAGAACAGTTAAGAAAGATGAGTACAAATTGATAAAATAGTTAAATAGTGGAATGTAAATCGTAGGGAAGGAGCTTCATTATACAGAAAACCCTGGGGCTCTGTGTAAGGATGTTAGGTTGTAACAAGTTTTAGGTTTAGCACTTTAGTTGTAATTATAAAAAAAAAATTATTCTGTTATTTTGCTTGTATTTGTAGACTGATAAAAATGTATTAAGGGTTCTAATAAATATACATACAATGTCCTTTATATGATTATTGTGATTTCAGTAATCTGTACTCAAAATGTTCAGTGATTGAAGAGGAGGAGGAATTGATTCAGCATTTAGAAGGAGTCACTAAAGCCAGCGAAGTTTTCAGCAGCGGTGATTCTGGACTGAGCCCCGAGTCTGATATCTATCTTACACCAGAAACTTCTCCGTCAGACTTGTATCACTTTACTGATGCTGAGAAACGTAGCGACCAGCAGGAAGAGCATGTGAAGACATTGCAAAAAACAAACAGGTCATACTACACAATTGTTTCAGTTGAGGAGAGTTTCATTGAGGAAAGTGGTGCAAAATCAGTGGATAGTGCAAGTATTCTAGAGAGGGAATTAGCAGAACAGGACGAGCTTTTCAAATCATTTGAGTCCATCAAGTTCAAGGAAGAAAAAAGGAATGACATTAATAAGAAAATAAAAAAACCTTCATCGCTGACGTTTGCTTCTAGTCATTACACCAAAAAGTATAAGCGCGGTTGTGATATTTCAGGAAATAACAAGGACGGTTTTCTGCATTTTGTTGCTGGTAAAGCGAATGTCGAAGTTGCAGCAAAGGTAAACACTTTCAGAAAGAAAGATGATAGGAAACGAACCAAAGTAGAAGAGGAGCCTGAAGATGAAGAGTTTCTGGACAGTCCAAGTGAGACACAAGTGTTTGAACTAGAGTGCTGCAAGAAGACAGAGCTTAGCCCCGACGATATCTTCACCAGTCTGTGTAGCCCTGATATGGATGCTAGTGCCGGAGGTCCAGATTCAGGCTTGGACACAAGTTCCACGGGTTGCATCCCAGGTGGCGGCTTCAGCAGTCCACGAGAACACACCATCTCGGAAACTTCCGGCGTTGATCTCACTGAGGCAGCTATAGGTGAAGAAATGCCCCATGATGAGGACATTGACGTTCTGCTAAGAAAACCAGTCAAATCATCAGGTTCCTCGTCTGTGTCTTCAGACGCTGGCACTTGGGATAGCACCTTCCCTTCTGCGCAGGCTAACGAGTTGCAGGATGTAGAAGTAGACAGCAGAAGTTCTCAGGTTGGAGTTGCGGAGTTGGGGAACAAATGTAGCATTCCTTTAGACCCTGTCACTTGGGAGAGTACCAAACTTTCTACCCAAGATAATAGGTTACAAGAGAAGCAAGTAGGCAGCAAAAGTTCTCAAGCAAGAGTGCCAGAGTCTGGGAACAAATGTAGCATCCCTTCGGAACTCGTCACATGGGAGAGTACCAAACTTTGTACCCAAGATGATACATTACAAGACAGGGATGTAGACAGCAAAAGTTCTCAAGTACGAGTGCCAGAGTCCGGGAACAAATGTACTACTCCTTTGGACCATGTCATGTGGGGAAATACCATAACTTCTACCCAAGATAATAGGTTACAAGATAAAGAACTAGATGGCAAAGGTTTTCAAGCAGGAGTGACAGAGACTGCAAACAAATCTACCATTCCTTCGATACCTGTTATTAGGGAGAATACCATAACTTCCATCCAAGATAATAGGTTACAAGATAAAGAACTAGATGGCAAAGGTTTTCAAGCAGGAGTGACAGAGACTGCAAGCGAATCTAGCATTTCTTCGATACCTATTATTAGGGAGAATACCATAATTTCCACCCAAGATAATAGGTTACAAGATAAAGAACTGGATGGCAAAAGTTTTCAAGCAGGAGTGACAGAGACTGCAAGCGAATCTAGCATTTCCTCAGTCCCTGTTATTAGGGAGAATACCATAATTTCCACCCAAGATAATAGGTTACAAGATAAAGAACTGGATGGCAAAAGTTTTCAAGCAGGAGTGCCAGAGACTGCAAGTGAATCTAGCATTTCCTCAGTCCCTGTTAGTTGCGGGAATACCATAACTTCTACCCTAGATAATAGGTTAAAAGATAAAGAACTAGATGGCAAAAGTTTTCAAGCAGGAGTGGCAGAGACTGCAAGTGAATCTAGCATTTCCTCAGTCCCTGTTAGTTGCGGGAATACCATAACTTCTACCCTAGATAATAGGTTAAAAGATAAAGAACTAGATGGCAAAAGTTTTCAAGCAGGAGTGGCAGAGACTGCAAGTGAATCTAGCATTTCCTCAGTCCCTGTTAGTTGCGGGAATACCATAACTTCTACCCTAGATAATAGGTTAAAAGATAAAGAACTAGATGGCAAAAGTTTTCAAGCAGGAGTGGCAGAGACTGCAAGTGAATCTAGCATTTCCTCAGTCCCTGTTAGTTGCGGGAATACCATAACTTCTACCCTAGATAATAGGTTAAAAGATAAAGAACTAGATGGCAAAAGAAGTGGAGTGCCAGAGGCTGCTAACAAATCTAGCATTCCTGAGAACCCTGTCTCTTGGGAGAGTACTGTAAGTGCTACCCAAGATAATAGGTTACAGAACAAGAACATAAACAGAGAAAGTTCTAAAGTAAAAGAATCGGAGGCGAAATTAAATAATGGCAAGATTGATTCAACTTGGGTTGACAGTATTCCTTCTGCCAAAGCCATTGGGTTACAAAACAAAGAAACAGAAAACAAAAGTTGTGAAGTAGGAAATAATGGCAGCGTTGTTTCCACTTGGGATAGCAACATTTCTTCTGTCCAATCCAATGAGGCACAGGACACCGAATTAGAAGATAACAGAAATTGTCAGCAGGAGTCTGTAAAGAAATTAAATGTTGGCAACACTTCTGCCCAGACTAAAGACCTGCTGCAAGATGTAGGAACATCTCATGTAGAGCTGCCTGGGAACAAATACAACATTCCTTCAGAGAATGATGGAGAAGTAGAAAGTTGTGTGCGGTCTGCTGACATAAGTGTAAAACACCTAACCTCCTCTCCAACCAAAGCTAGCAATGTAGAAATATTTAATTCTGACTTGCAGGCCAACTGGAATGTTAGTGTTTGTACAGGAAGAAACAGCACCAACTACTTTATAAACGCTGCCGATCTAGTAGATGAACTGGAAGTCACATCATTGCCACCAACAAGGTTCTCAAAGCAGCAGGATACTGAACAAGAGAATACAGCAACAAAAGACTATCATTCTCTACCAGACAGTGCCATCAAACCAATCCCGTCATGTGCGGAAATGGTTAAGACTACGTGTGACATTGTTAACAAAGGAATTATGGACTGTTTTAACATAAAGACTAAGTACACATCATCAGAAGTTCTGCCAGTAGAGTCGCAGGTCGAGGATATGATTCCATTCTTGTCATCACATAAGGGGACTGAGACCTCCCCACACATGAAGATCACTTCTCTCAAGGTTTCTGGAATCGTGAAGCGCGAAGATGGCCAGGATGTTGTTGAAGAGTTGCAGAAGGAGATCAAATTAACGGAGCAAGTGGAACCATATGTTGCTGCTAGGAAAGTTGCCTCGAGTGCACGGAAGAGGTATGATTCTTCTGAATCAGAAGATGCAGTCTCCAGGAAGAAAGTGAACAATTTGTGCGAACCAGAATTCCTCAAGGAAGGAGCAGAGAAGACAACGTTCAGCTCTCTGTCATCAGAAAAGGAAAGCGACACAGACAACGAACCGCGTCGCCCAAGTCTTATCCGTAGAAACACATTTGAATTAGACCCAGATGATGATCGCCTAGCTCTGCTGAGGCAGGAGTATGAGCGAAGACAAGGCAATCTGCTGTTCCAGAGTTGTATCCCACAATTCTCGGGACATGTCACAGGTAGTGAAGGTTTTCGTGATACTCAGAGCTTGGTGGTACTTCCAGGGAAGCAGAGCGATTTGGCTATGGAAGAAATCCTTCAAAGTTCTCTACCAAACATAAGCCCACCTGTGACGTCACAGGTTCTAGACGAAATGGTTAGCACTGAGACTGTTGTTGGTACGGGCTCGTTAGTGTCGGACCAGAGTGCTATAACAGGAACACCATTACGCAGTCCTCACATGATTCCTGCTCTTGTAAACCACGACATCCACACACCAGACTCGCTGAACAATGATGGACCTCTGGACAACCTGCAAGCCAAAGACTACGAGCCTCAACAAGACTTAGACGTCAATGGTGTGGAGCCCTCCAGTGCCATAGATAGCGAAAGTGACCAGAGACAGAAAAGGCTATCCAGCAGTTTTGATAATTCAATGAAACCAGTAATATCAGGCGCTCTCACATGCAGTGATGTTGTCGTAGAAGACAAGAAGTCCTGTGATAGTCCTAAGAAACAAAAGAGAACTGAATCAACCCCGATAGTATCTGGAGGAGTGTCCACAGCGGATTTTGTGGCACCAGCTCGTTCAGTTACAGATAGTCCCATAATGGCTCGTAGGAAGAATGAATCTGCCCCAATTCTCTCTGGTGGTGCAACTGTCATGTGTGATGAACCTGTGGTCAGACCAGCAGTGTCGTCCTCACCTTCTGTTGTTTCAGCGTGGATTGTTGACATGAGTGACTGCACCACTGTTGCCTCTAAACCACCTCTAGAGCCAAAGAAACGCAAGAAAAGTGACGCCAACAATGATACTTCCAAACAAACTGATAATAAAGCAAGTTCGTTAGGCTTCTTTGTGGACTTGAAACCTTCTCCAGATTCTGGCCCAGGAAAGAAACCATTACAAAAGGGCAAGAATGAAATAATGGGTGATAGTGACGTGAAGGAAGCTCCGATTGGTAGGCGAAACTCTGGTGTGGGGTTCTTCGTCGAGTTAAAGGAGCCAGCTAGCGTACAAAATGAAGAGACAAAACCTCTTCCCAAGAACTCATCTTGTGGCTTCTTTGTCGATCTTAGTGAAGACGAAAAAAGGAAGCAAGTGAATCAGCATCCAGCAAAGAACAAAAAGTCGCAAGTTGCAGAAGAGGAAATAAAACCTGAAACTGCTTCCGATAAAAAGCATGCACTTTTCTCAATGTTTATTGACATTGGTGATACAGGGCAGAAGAATGGCAGCGCTGGTGAGTTGGTGAAGAGCAAGGTGACATCACCACTGTTGTCATCGCACAAGAGGATAGAAAGTGGTCCAGCGTCCCTTAGTGGCTCCTGTAAGATCCAACAGGACATTGAGGATGTCAAGGACGAGACCGGGGAGCAGAAGAACAAAAAGCAAGGTGGCTTCTTCATGTTCATAGAGACAGACTCACCAGTTACGAGACGTAAGACATTGCCTTCTGGTCTCAGACCCAACATAAACCGACATTCTTGGAACTTGGATGCTACAACCAACGAAGGAACTGACTATTTGAGGGGAACCATCAAGAAGCATCATAAACGAACACACAGTCTCTCTGTAGAGAAGGGAAGTGTTGGAAGCCCTGATGACAGCAAGTCCTCCAGTTCGACTTCTCTCGGAAAATCACGGCTAAGAGGAAGTAGTCAATCTTTGCATGAATCAATAACATCTCCAGAACAAGTAGCAGTCCCCCAATTGGAAGAGGAAGTCTCAGTGAAACAGATGTCCTCTTCATGTCACGCCAGGATACCGCTCAAAGCTGACAGGATTACCAAGAG
Organism: Deroplatys truncata; assembly: GCA_030765065.1. Taxonomy (NCBI): domain Eukaryota; kingdom Metazoa; phylum Arthropoda; class Insecta; order Mantodea; family Mantidae; genus Deroplatys; species Deroplatys truncata. Next base: position 16,398,319 of record CM060981.1, read on the forward strand.
AGCGCTAAGTTACGAGGGCAAGTCTGAATCAGACATAGAAACTATTTCTGAAGCAAAGGAGCCTACAGAGAAAGAAATGCACAAAAATTCCAGACCTCCAACAGCTGATAAATTAAAACAGATGGAAACATTTGATGTTCCAGAACAAAGCATTAAAGTTGATAATCAGGCTGAAGCAGGAAAAGCAGAACACAAGGAGAATGCAATTGCAGACGTTAACAGCAGTTCGGCAGAAGTGGTAGATGTGAAAGTCAGAGAGGTGAAGTCCATAGAGACAAGCTTCGTCAAACTCTCAGACTTGGATAAGGAACCTCTGAAATCCTTAGAGGATGCTGCTGATACCAACGAGGTGCTGCCGTCATTTGCCGCAGCCAATAGGATGACGCGCAGTATCCCAGAGACGTCATGGATTGAGAGCAAGTTGTTGATGACCCGATCTATTGGCAGTGGCACTAGCAAGTCCATGAGTCGGTTGTTTCCACACCTGCATGCGACGTCGTCATCGTCCACAAACAGCGCTGCCCGGAGTAAGTCGCCAAACCTACCAGAAAATGCTGATGACAACGACACTCAGGTTTCAGAGACATCGGATCTCAGCAGCATGCAGAGCAGCATGGGACCATCAGGTCTAGGTGAGTTCTCATCATATCGTTTGTCTGTTACACCGAGGCTTTTTCATTCTGTAGCAACATGCACTGTAATGGGTACTAACCTTGTTATAAGTGGTGTCCATCTGCGTGAACACATTCACGGTCATGTTTTCATTCTGTAGCTCCTGCATTATTTAGCAACATGCACTGTAATGGCTACTAACCTTGTTATAAGTGGTGTCCATCTGCGTGAAGACATTCACGGTCATGTTTTCATTCTGTAGCTCCTGCATTATTTAGCAACATGCACTGTAATGGGTACTAACCTTGTTATAAGTGGTGTCCATCTGCGTGAACACATTCACGGTCATGTTTTCATTCTGTAGCTCCTGCATTATTTAGCAACATGCACTGTAATGAGTACTAACCTTGTTATAAGTGGTGTCCATCTGCGTGAAGACATTCACGGTCATGTTTTCATTCTGTAGCTCCTGCATTATTTAGCAACATGCACTGTAATGGCTACTAACCTTGTTATAAGTGGTGTCCATCTGCGTGAAGACATTCACGGTCATGTTTTCATTCTGTAGCTCCTGCATTATTTAGCAACATGCACTGTAATGGGTACTAACCTTGTTATAAGTGGTGTCCATCTGCGTGAACACATTCACGGTCATGTTTTCATTCTGTAGCTCCTGCATTATTTAGCAACATGCACTGTAATGAGTACTAACCTTGTTATAAGTGGTGTCCATCTGCGTGAAGACATTCACGGTCATGTTTTCATTCTGTAGCTCCTGCATTATTTAGCAACATGCACTGTAATGGGTACTAACCTTGTTATAAGTGGTGTCCATCTGCGTGAACACATTCACGGTCATGTTTTCATTCTGTAGCTCCTGCATTATTTAGCAACATGCACTGTAATGGGTACTAACCTTGTTATAAGTGGTGTCCATCTGCGTGAACACATTCACGGTCATGTTTTCATTCTGTAGCTCCTGCATTATTTAGCAACATGCACTGTAATGGGTACTAACCTTGTTATAAGAGGTGTCCATCTGCGTGAACACATTCACGGTCATGTTTTCATTCTGTAGCTCCTGCATTATTTAGCAACATGCACTGTAATGGGTACTAACCTTGTTATAAGTGGTGTCCATCTGCGTGAACACATTCACGGTCATGTTTTCATTCTGTAGCTCCTGCATTATTTAGCAACATGCACTGTAATGGGTATTAACCTTGTTATAAGTGGTGTCCATCTGCGTGAACACATTCACGGTCATGTTTTCATTCTGTAGCTCCTGCATTATTTAGCAACATGCACTGTAATGGGTACTAACCTTGTTATAAGTGGTGTCCATCTGCGTGAACACATTCACGGTCATGTTTTCATTCTGTAGCTCCTGCATTATTTAGCAACATGCACTGTAATGGGTACTAACCTTGTTATAAGTAGTGTCCATCTGCGTGAACACATTCACGGTCATGTTTTCATTCTGTAGCTCCTGCATTATTTAGTAACATGCACTGTAATGGGTACTAACCTTGTTATAAGTGGTGTCCATCTGCGTGAAGACATTCACGGTCATGTTTTCATTCTGTAGCTCCTGCATTATTTAGCAACATGCACTGTAATGGGTACTAACCTTGTTATAAGTGGTGTCCATCTGCGTGAAGACATTCACGGTCATGTTTTCGAGTGGAGGAGAAAATGATTTAATCACTAACCCCAGCCCCGATGGGAGTGTGGGACTCGCCAATGAATGGCACTAAAAACTCCTCCACCAGATTAGCAAAGGAGAAGGTTTGTGGCGGTACCGCCTAAAGCATCCGTGGTGATGGTGTGACTGGACCACAGTGTGGTCACCAGGGGAGTAAGGATTGATTGCTGGGAGACATGCTTGACCAGTCTGCCCCCTCAGCGGAGGAATTCCTGGTGGTAGTGTAAAGGATTAGTGGCGCTTGGTTTCTCGGTTGGAGTTAGGTAGATAGGTAGAGAATTGAGGGGGTGTGGCATTACGTAGGAATTTCGGATGAGGGTGTAGCCTTCCTGGGGTGGTTGAAATGTCGGTGAAGTTCTGGTTGATGGAGTTGTTGGTGGTTGTTTGGAGCTCTCGAATCCCCACCACTGAGGCTCCAAGGTCGCCCAGTCGCGTAGGTCGCTCGTCACTGTCATCGGTGTAAGGTTCAACGAGGGGGACTCTATACGTTCCAGCTTACGCTGAGTAGACGCGAGCACCCCGTCGTCGTCCTGTAGCTCGGAGATCCGGTTGGAGATTGCGATGATTACTCTGGCCGACGTCCGCTGCTTGGCCTCCACAGCCGAGAGACGTGTGAAGGTTGCAGGGCGTAGCTCAGCCAGTTGTGAAGAGAGGTCCTTTATTCCTGCTTGTATGATTGACAGGAGGCCTTGGAGTCCGTGGTGGGCTGTATCTGTGTAGCCACTGGTCGCGTCCTGGGCCCTTCCTGAGGGCTACGTCGGGTTACTATCTGTAGTAGTTGGTGTCGTGATTGGTGTTGTCTGCTTCGGGGATACAGGGGGCATTGCGCCTGTCCTGTAAAGCGTGTGTTCCCAGAACAGGTGGCGCAGAAGCGGCGGCGTCGGCTGAGGTCATGTTGGGTGCAGGCCACCGTGAGGGAGCCTGACCCACAGTAGTGGCATCTGGGCGCTGCGCTGCAAGCCTCCGCTGAGTGACCGAAGGCACCGGCCGTTCTCTCCTGCTGGCCTTTACCCGTAGGCTCTGCCCAAGCAAAGGCAGGCCTGAGGTTATGGCCACTGTGACGTCCGATGCGGCGCCCAGGTGCAGGCGCACCAGCAACGTTGGGCCTCTTGGAGAGATACGTAAAGCCCGTATTGCTGAGCGCCAGTGTTGTCGCGCAGCTTCCAGCACGAAGTGTGCCGGGAGATCTCGGGACACGCCACAAATCACGACGCTATGGCGCCCATCCATTTGAGCATGCGTCGGTTGATTTAGAGCCCTACTCCATTGGCGTTGGTTGGCTCTGCTTCCGTGAAGAAACAGAGGCGGCGGCGGTTGGTTGCTGGCCCGCTTCCGTTGGAGAGGCTGGGTCAGCGGCTGGCGGCGTCTGTGTTGCAGAAGAGGCCAGCTTCGGCCTAGAAGGCTGAGAGGCCTTCTTGTGCAAAGAGTTGCTCAGCTCCGGCTGAGGAGTGGGGCTAGTGGCTGGCGGCGATGCTGGTTGGGCCGGCTCGGGTAGGAGGGCGGAGCATGCTGCTCTCTCGGCAGTGACGGCGAAGATTCGGCAAATGCCGGTGAGTCTGCGGTGTTCCTCGTGGTCCATTGTCTCAATCTGTTGCCGCCGGAGTAGCGATGTTGAAATAGTGCGGTCTGAAACAGACGGCTCTGCTGCGGCGAAACTGACATCTTGAAGTCCCCTCCCTCCATCTCTTGCATAATTTCTGTTTTTATATTGTCCTTAACTTCGTCTATGGTGTGGGGGCTTGTTCCTATAAACTTTATTTTTAGGATGATAAAAATTATTATTAAAATTGTTAAAACAAACCGGGCTTTTTGGCCGTGATCTAAACGATAAAATATTGCCTGACGTTTCACCCGACATTCCGGTGGGCATCTTCAGAGGACACACTGAGCGGCTTCTGGCACCAATTGTTCATTAATCAGTAAGCAACCTGTATTTATACCAGGGACAGTACAACGCACATTAATCTGATTGGATAACAGCCAGTCATTGCGTTACCGGGCCTGGAATTTGGCAATTAGAGTGGATGGTTTTGGTGTTTTAGTATGCAATTTCTTCAATGCTGGTAACCAGACTATGCAATCGGGTTAATTCTTCTTTTTTTATTGAAGTTGTTACAGTGTTTAAATATTTCTAGGAAGACCTGACTCTAAGACATAAAGTGTGCTGTAAATCAACCCACACAGATCATTACATTCAAAAAAGTTGTAATCATCATCCCTTTCAAAAGCGAACTGTAACACGTACACTAACTGAACAAGCGAAACGCGTTTGTGAGCCCCCACCCTCCATGATGAAATACAACATATATGGGAGGCATTTCGGAAAAATGATTATGGGCTAAAAGAAATACAACGTGCTTCACATCCAAGAAGACCTAAGGATACTCCAAAGGAAGCTGAATTTAAACAACAAAATAAAGCGTTCCTCCCCTACATAAATAAGGTCACTGACAGGATAGGCAAGCTCTTAGAGAAAGTCAACATTAAGCCCATCTTTGTTCCCACTACCAAACTAAAACAGTGTCTCCGTTCAGCAAAAGGTAAACAAGACCCTTTATTCACACACGGAGTATACCGCATACCCTGCAGCTGCAGACAGGTTTATGTTGTATCAATACAAGAATAAAGAATCATAAAGCCTGTTGCAGATTAGGACAGACAGAGAAGTCTGCAGTAACAGAACACGCACTATTACAAGGCCATGATAGCAGATTTCACGAGATAGAAGTGCTCAACAAAACACCTTATTATCATGCCAGGCTGTATCACAAGGCCATAGAAATATTTAAACATCGTAACAACTTCAATAAAAAAAGAATTAACCCGATTGTATAAAGTCTGGTTACCGGCATTGAAGAAATTGCATACTAAAACACCAAAAACATCATCATACATGGTTTTGAATGAAAGGTTATGTCATTTTTTAAAGTGATCAAACCAACCATTTGATGCACTGAAATTCTCTAAGCCTATCTTGGCAGTGATTTCCAATGCCTTTTCCCGTAAAATACTTCCATCAAGTAGAATGTTCTCCCTTCTTCCTCCCTCAAAACACTTCATTAATATATTTTCTAATTCGTCAAGTGCTGAAACATGGATATTCTTACGGTTATTGGCTGCAGAACCTCACTGCACCTCCACAATCAAATAGAATCCTTTGCTCGAAAATGCTGAACAATGATGTACAAGCCAATCTGCATTTTTTCGCGTTGTCCAAATCAAAATTTGTGGATTCACTTCCACAACCTTAATAATGGTCAACTTTTCTTGAAGAGATAATTTCTTTCACTTAGCAGCCATTGTGTATGTCTTTAATTACTACGTGGTGTTGTGGTTACCATGCTGGCCTCTAGTTCCCGAGGTCACGGATTCAAACCGGCGGAGGGCGATGGATTTTTTCGGGCGTAAAAATCCTTAGCATGGCTTCCTTCAGAAGGGAAGTAAAGCCGGTGGTCCCTTGTAGATTTATGGCACATAAAAGAACCTCAAGCTTGATAAAGTGGCCTCTGAGCAAAATTACCGGTCTTTCACGCCCAATGTAGAATGGGACGCTAATGACCAACATAGTTAAAGAGTGTCCGTAAATAAAACTGAATTTAATTAAATTTTTTAATTACTACTGGAACACACAAGTGATAACTCAATACAACATGCTGAAAGTGCCACCACACTGGGCCGAAACTGAACAGGAAGTGATGCCACGCTTTCACTTCTAAAGAATGCCAATTGTTAATTCCCACACGTTTACTGGACCAATCATCAGATACACTCATAGTAGCACATACAACTGAATCAATATATCAGTGCGAAGGCCGAGATATGCTGCCTTAATATCCGTTATGTTCTTTAAAAGCAGACTTTTTATTAAAGAAAGGTTCGGCATTAGCGAGTTTGCTTTAACATTGTGCTTATGGAGTTTTTGCCGGGACTTTTCAAAATGTTCCTTAAAAGGAGGAACATTAAAAAGGGGTTCTACTGTATGGAGAAAACCATTTCTATCTGAAAATGGTTTAAAGTTAGCAGAAAATGTGCCATTTGTTCTCTGAAGACATTAAGAAATTAGGTCAGTTTTTTGACAAAGATAAAAGCAAATGGAAGTGGCCAGTGAAAAAAGAGAACACAAACACTTATCTACAGTAGAGAGCCTGGACTAAATGTCATGTCATAGCAAGGGGCACCTTGCAGTGATTGAAGCACCCCAAGGTGGTGCCACTACAATGTAAATGGCTCTCAAACTCTGTGGTAAGATAAGAGCAACTGTTGTGTGGCTCTTGCTGTACTCAATGCATCAGTTGTTTGACAAAAAGCTTTCCTCTTTGCGAGATATATCGTTCCATAAGGTTTGTTGCAGAGGTTCTGGATCATTGAAGTTTCTTAGTTTGTTGTTTATATCACCTTGACAGTCAAATCAACAAATTGATACCTTACATGCATATGACTGACTACACAGAAGCTATGTGCTACATATGACAGCCATCATAATTTAAAGTGATTTATAATGTAACTAATAAGAATCACAACTATATGTATGTACCACATATCTGAAAATTGAAATGAGTAACAGTCACAAGTTGTATAAACATATAATCCTGTCACAAAATGGTTGCCATAATTCAGTTTCAGACATTCATTATAAGTTGTTTGAAGGTTGATCTAAAGAGTGATTGCTTGATGTTGTGGCTTAGTTCAGTATTCACTTTCTTTAGTGCATAACAGCGTAATGAATTGTATGCCAAGGAGCCTCTTGTTCCTTCTGTTTCACTCACTAGGCTGTCAAACACAGGACTCCTCTCATATTGCTCAGTTGTAGGCAGGCTTGCTTGTATATACCTGCACAAATTTCTTGAAGCATCATATACCGTGGAGTGGGAGGTGAGGTCAGGTTTTGGTTTCTTCCAGATACTTTAGGAGCATCCCCCCCACCACCATGTGTGGGCCAGCACTGAAGTACATATGACAGCTCTGTTACAATTTTAGAGTATAGTTTTGGATTCAGAGTTTCATAAAATAGGCTTGATTAGTTTTAAATTAAAAGGCTTACATAAATTATTTTTATCCAAGAAAAGTTTCAATATTATACAACATTTAATCTTTGATTGTAAACAACTTTGAGAAATAATATGCAGAATTTAAAAGTTAAAATTTTCAAATTTTCCTCACATGGGACATTTTAAATGTGTCTCAATTTTTATTTTTTGAAAACTGTTTTCTTTGGAAGTTAGGTATACCCACAAAAATGAATTTTCTGTCATAATTTACGTTGAACAAATATGTAACTAAATTGTTTGAAAGTTACTGGGTAGTATTAACTACTATTTGGGTTTCAGAGGGCAGCACTGAGGAGACTGATGCCTCTTCATCATATGCTGGTCGAAGCGGTCCTGTTTCACGGCTGGGCGAGGACCTGCTGCGCATGTTCCTGGAGGAAATCAACCCAGATGTTACTGTTGAAGTTGGGGGTCGCAGACTGAAGGCCCACAAGTGTATCTTGTCTTCTCGTTGTCAGTATTTCGCAGCTATGTTGAGTGGAGGATGGGTCGAGAGTGCAGGAAATGTCATATCACTCCAGGGGTAAGTTGCTCAAGCTATTGAATCTTCTCTTTTAGAAAAACACAGCGAGATTTTGTTTTACATTTACATGCACAAATTGCAATTTTAATTCTCCAGCTTCAGTTTCTACACCAAAAGTTGCTGGAACAAGTTTCAGAGACTGTTGTCTCCATCAGGAGCACAGACTCACTACTACGCCAAGTGAATGCTTTAACAATGCACAACCCATTTTCCCTTTTCTGGCAAACTTGTACATGACTTTCTTGAAGCTTTCCTGCACATTAGAGGCCCAAAATTCTTAGGTTCGGTCTGAATATAGGTTATACTGTATCATCTTGCTCAGACCCAATTCTCTAATTTTGTTTTAGATAAAATTATTTTGAAGTTACTGACTACCACCACCACCTCCTCCTCCTATTATATTATTCACTCTTGGACTTTATATAGACCTCACTAAAGCTTTTGACTTAGTAAATCATGACATTTTACTAAACAAATTAGATTATTTGGGAATCAGAGGAATAGCAAAAGATTGGTTTGCATACTACCTAAAAAATAGAATACAAATTGTAGAAATTGACACAGTTCAATCAGAAACACTAAAAGTAAATCATGGAGTGCCACAAGGTTCAATCCTTGGACCACTATTGTTCCTTATCTTCCATTGAACATTCCAAAAGCGCATACAATAATGTTTGCAGACGATACAAACCTAGTCTTCAGCAGTGAAAGCACATTATCCCTCCAGAATGTAGTAAATGAACCAAATAATAGCTTACAATGTTGGCTAACAGAGAACAAACTTTTATTGAATATAGAAAAAACAATATATCTGTACTTCCATAACCAATCAAAAACGAATAATTTAGACATATATAAATCAAATTCCCATACTTAAAAAATGTATAACAAAATTCCTGGGAACCCGGATTGATAGCTAATTCTCTTGGGAAACCCATACACTACAACTAAGTGTCAAACTGAACAAATTATGTTATGCTGTTTGTAATGTATGCTCCAAAGTAATACTAAAGATAGTGTATCACAGCTGCGTTGAGTCCCAAATTAGCTATGCCATCCCCTTTTGGGGTTCCTCTGCAAAAGCAACACATATTCTCACAATCCAAAAACAAATTTTAAAATCAATTCTGAAGATACCCATAAGAACACCAAGTAGATACATATTCAATGAACTTAAAGTTTTGCCTATCCCATGCCTATATATTCTTGAAACCTTAAACTTCATTCATAATAATATAACTATATTTCAAAAGAACTCAGAATATTATAACTACAACACAAGAAATCTCAATAACTTACACTTAGATAGCCACAGGCTTACAAAAAGCCTAGCAATCATTTCCCATCTGGATGTCTTAATGTATAATAAACTAGATACTTCAATAAAAAACTTAAATAAAGAATCTTTTAAAGGTAAACTAAGAAAGCTACTTCTAAAAAGGCAATATTTACATATAAATGAACCATGTTTTCCATAATACACACAATTAAAGTACATAGATTATTTAATTTTGTTAATTTGTGACACAGTATTTTTGTAAAGAAACTAACATGGAATTATTTTAGTATTACTTGCTGTAATGTAAAACCAATCCCGATGTGTCCGAAAAACAACGTAAGTTGTTTCCCAAAGTGCAAAGGGATTCAGCTCTGATTTCTGGTACCAACATGGGAATTTTCTCCCTTGCAGGGGGGGGGGGGGGCTGGTAAAGGTCCTTGGTACTGATTGAGTAGCAACTTTAGAGAAATAATGGTGGCTGAGGTCCTGGAATTCTCATGTAGTAAGTGGCATGTTGACCACATGTCGCCGTCACTCTTGTTACTGTGCTCTGCCCAGATGTCCTGGGTGTGGGTGAACGGAGGGAGGTAGAGTTAGTAGCTGCTGTGCCTTTGTAATGTTATTCGCAATTGCTCAAAGTGAGCATTTACTTATTATTACTAATATTATTGCCGCAGTGGATGATTGTGTGCTGTGATAATTGTACCATTTCAGGCATCTCAACATCGCAGTCCAAAAGTGATAAATAAATTTTTATCTTTAATTTCCCATTACAAGAAGAAATGTTTGTTATTTTTGATTTTGTCAAAAATGGCGCTAATGATTTTGATTAAAACAAAACATGTTTAAGATATTTATATCACAAAATAATATATTTTGAATGTGATAAATTAATTTTTTTCTTTCTTCATTTTTAAGCACAAGCCCAAATAAGATTGTGCAAATCAAGTTAAACCTGGCTTGCTCCAAGCCTACCACACATATATAAACTCTGGTACAGATTGTAGACAGAAAGTTGGTTAAGGATGCAACAACTGTATTGAAGTTTCAAGATACATCAGTAAAATTTACAATCCAATAACATGCTACCCTTTCTTGACATGATAAAGTAAGCTTTAGCATTCAACTGACAGCCTTACCTCCAGATTGGTAAACGTAGCCATGAGTACACAAGATCATAGTTATAAAGGAGATTGTGGACAGGGATAGAAACAAGTAAAGGAAATTGTCACACTAAACAACATGAAAGAAATCAAAGGTTCAACAAAATTCAGTAAAATATTCAAAGACCATAGTATAACCCTGGTCACAGCCAGTGAGCATTGCTTAAAAAACATTCTCAGGACCAGCACAAAGGACAAAATTCCCATGAAAAAAACTTGAGGTGCTTATGAAATTGGATGTGGATAGAAGACGAAGAGGAACGTGAACACAAGGTTTAAAGAACTTGTGTGAAATATAAGCAAACCAGCAGTTGCAGAGCTGTTTTGGTCTGCAGATCATCAGTTGAAAGAGAAACATCAAATAATGGTGGAACTTTCTATTTGGGAAAAATTATTTACACAATTATGTTGAGGTCCCATATGTACAAGCACAAACTGTTGGAGACAACATGTTCCAGTAAGCGAACCAATTTGTATACATAAACTACCAAGTCATTCAGTTCAGAATGGGGACAAAACATGTATAGCAGTTAAAGATTAAAAACAGAAGCACTATTCTTCATGATGGTAGATTGAGTCACACCTTATTGACACTCACCTTCATTAATTAAAGTTGTATAAAGCAGAAACATTTTCGAGGGCATTCGTCCTTATCAGCGAGTGGGTGACTAAAGGTCTCTTTCTCCCATATGCTCTTCTACCTCTTCCTGCGGATTCTGAATGTGTTGGGGGGCACAAAGTTTTAACATATTGTTCACAGGCGGGATTTCAAAATTAATGACATTGCCGTTTTTGATGACATGTAGTTTTTCCCAGATGTTCAATTCTATTGGTGTGGTGAGGGGTTTTAACAGTTTTATACTTTGACCAATGTTGTGGTTTTCTGTTCCAAAAATGGTATGATACAGCGGATTTCTCTATTTGTTTTAGTTTTATGTTCCTTTGGTGTTCCTTAAGTCTGGTTTCGGTTTTTTGTGTTTTTTTTTTTTTGCCAAACATTTTACCATATGACTCATTCTAAGATTTCTCTTCCTGACACCATTTACAAATTATCTCTTCTACTACCTTTGCAAGACTTTTATATTACTTTGCTTGTTCCAAGTTCCTTTATTTTACTTTTCTGCAAGGAGATAGCAAATAAAGTTGTCTAAGGGCAGCAGATACTAACCCTCTTCAGCACGATAATTCCTACCTACTCTGTTTCTCTTGCATCACTTGATCTGTTAGGGTACAATTCTCTTGTCTTAAACATTTAGCTGTGTGAATAAATCTCAGCTCTCAACTCGGACTTTCCAGTGAGTGTCTTTCTCCTCCGGTCCTGGCATGTCTGTCAACTCACATTCCCTGTCATCGTCCTGCTTCTGTTGCTTTTACTGCATGTATGTTGTTCCTCATTTGCCTTTTTGCCAGGTTATATAGTTTTGACCTATTATTCTTTCCTCAGTTGCACTCTCTATCTTGCTGGCTTTTGGGTCAGGTGGGATTGTAGGAAATGAACAGGCAGCGAAGGCTGCAATCCTACACCCTAATGAGCGGGTTCTCCGCTGCCTCTGTACAGATTTGAGCAGAAAGATACTCTTTCAATGGCATGAGGAGTGGTTTACGTCTACCGCCCAACTCAAGAGGTCAAGGCTACAATGCTTCCTTGGCATTGTTCTCCTTGTATGTCACATCTCGAGGAGAACATGGTTGCTCAGCTTTGTATTGGCCACTGTTATTTTAGTCATGGCTACCTCCTTAGGGGTGAACCCCCACCTCCCTGTCTCCACTGCAATGTGCCCCTAATGGTAAAGCATTTCCTCACCCAATGTTGTTACTATTCCACCCTTCGCGAATAACTTGGACTCTCTCCTAGTTGAATTATGGTTTTAGGGGATGACCCTGTCTCCATTGCCAAGCTTTTTCACTATGTTAAATTCAGTTGTTTCCATGCAAAAATTTAATCATGTAGCTTCTGGTGTGTTAATGACTTTCAAACTGTGTTTGTACTGACTTAATTGCTTGTGTTTGCTGAGATTAGTTCTGCTATATATTGATTTGTGAGTTTTTTTGTGTTTTTGTTGTTCAATGGCACTGGGGATTAATTGGTCTGCATCATTTTCCCTCTGGCTTCTTCCCAATATAAAGTCTGTAAGTTATCACTTTTAAGACCTTTACATCTGGTGAGATGTTGTTTGTTCAGGATGACATCTTCTTCACAGAGAGTGCACTTGGGTGCAGGTAGGCATCGTATCTTGTAGAGGTGTTCTGCGAAGCAATTGTGGCCAGTTGCCATCCTAAATAAGGCCACTGCAGTCTTCCTTGGCATTTTTTGTATATCAACTCTATCTTTAATATTCTTATAATCTTTATCTTTTAATTTATCTTCTTCATCAAGTGTCTGTGTAAAGTCTTAGTGTATAACTTTTGTATTTGTTTATTTTTTCTGCTTTTGTAATATCGGTTACTTAACCCTGTAATTGCTTTGTATGTATTCCTTATGTATTCGACATAAATCTTTAGCCAGAGGGTGGCACTGATGACCATAGTAGTTTTGCGCCACTCAAACAGCTATTACTACTCTACTACTATTTTCTTCCCTTTTGTGTTTTACCATTTTATTGTAGCTTGTTTCACTTTTAAGTGTCGTCTTTTTTCTTGTGAAGCACAGCTTAAGCTTCATTACCACTCTGTAGTATGTCTTGCGTGTAAAACACAGTACAGATTAAATGGGGCGCATGTACTATACATATGCTTGCAACTTTGGCGCCCAGCAACATTCAGTCGTCTTGTGAATGATACGTAGCCAAATAGTGAAATATCTGCACTGCTATTTAAGGCAATTGTAAGATTTAGTTTTCACCTGCACTTTATGTATTCTTTTTGTACGTTTACTACTTCGGAATAAGATTTTACAGGCATAAAAATATATATCACAGAAATATGAGATATAAAATGATAAAAACTTTAATTTGGTAGGGTATTATCACTGTTTACTCCTGACAAAATTACATTCAACCTGGGTAGAATGTTTTCAAACAGGAAAGAATGAACAATGCGCTCTTCTATCACATTGTGTTAGCCTAGTATGTTTGTTTGTTTCCCCCAACCTGTTTGCTTTCTTTTTTGATGGTGTCCTTAGAGGTCATTCCATTTGATCCTTTTTTATTCTACACTTCTATTTCTGAAAACCCAGTAGCCTGTCTGTTTTACTGCCTTACCAACACTCATTTTACTTGAATAATCTAACACATTGATTATTAATTTGCATTTCGTTTTATTTTACCAACATTTTGTCTCCTCCCGCCATAACTATATGTATGTAAAGTGTTAAATAACTTGCATAACACTTGACAGTGTTCCACATGCTATAAACGTGCAAACTTCCTAACAACTGATGTAAACCTTTACTGCCTCATGCCTGTTAGCGGAATAGATGGACGACTTTTGTTTGTCATACACAATGAATGCAAGAAGTTACAGGATTCCGCTTCTTTTAAAAACTGTCTCCAACCCTCCTCACCTCTCGCTTGGTCCCCATTGTAAATCCAATAATAAATAAGTTCCTTGCTGGCTGACTTTTCTACTGCATAGGTATAGAATTTTCTAAAATATTTAATTTAAAAAATGATAATGCTCACCTCATTAAAGATAGAGAATTCAAACTTGGCAGCACTCTAGTTTACTGCAGCTAAGAAAACACATTTGCTGTGTTCCACCTTTAGTTTATTAGTTATTACGTGATAAGCATAGAAACAGCAAATATCGGGCTTCTACTGAAAGACACATTTTGTTTAGAAATTTGTGCCCTCATAAATCTATAAAGGCTCAAAAAATAGTATAGTCTGAAAGAGAAAAACCCTCTACGTAGGATAATGTGTTCAAAGCTGAATATTTAGAGCATGTTATTAGTAACTTGGCGAGAGTAGAAAAGAATGAAGCTAATACAACATGAGACAGAAATATCCTATTTACTTCCACACTGTCTTTTAAGGCTGAGACAAGGTATAAATTATAATGTACACATGTTAATTTTGTCTTGAGACTTGTTGATTTGGCTCAACTTCTATTATCATTACTTTAAATGTGCACATTTCCTGTCATAGCTATTTTACATAATTAAATGACATTAATTCTTTGCATTGTGACACACTTTTTGCAATGGATTCAATCTCGTGTACCTTTAACGAAGTGCGTAATGATATCATAAATGATTTTGCTGCAGGTTTTCTTACAATGCTGTTCACTTTGCGCTATGTCACATATACAGTGGCACCAGTAACATTCCAGACAGCATTAGTATTGTAGAGTTGGCCACCCTGGCGGACATGCTGGGCCTGGAAGGACTGAAAGAGGTCATCATGTACACTCTGAAAGTGAAGTACTGCCACTTCTTCCACAAGGTAAGCAAGCACCAGTTATAAACTCTACTGAAGCGTTGGAACATTGGCACAGCTGACTAGTGTTGATGTTTGCAGCCATGTACCATGTGTGCTGCCGGCGTGTTGGAATGCCTTCCCTTGGCTGCCGCGTATGGCCTTGATGATATCTACAGGAAGAGTCTGCGCTGGATCACCAAATATTTTGTGAGAATCTGGCCAACCAAAGGCTTTGCCTCATTACCAAGGGAGCTCATTGAGAAATGTTACCAGCAACATGTTGTTCACATGGTAAGATATTTCTTCACTGGGTGTGGCTGCTACTATTTTAAGATATTTGTATGGTAGATAAAATGTATATCTTCATTAATTTATTGCGATGTCCTGTGAAGCTAAAAATGAAAAACACTTTTTGCCCCACTTACTTGTAACCAAACAGAACATGCTTCAAGGAGACGTTGTCCTCGTGGTTGACAGGCTCTCGTCAGGTATCTGCTGGCTTTCCCATTGATGAGTCATATGATGTCATCTGACTTCAGTATTTCAAAATTCATGACTCTGTACGAATTCTTGGTGATATAAATACTCTCCCACACTACAGTAGAATCTCGTTAGTACGTTTTTGCAGGGACCTAAGGATTTGGACATCATAGGCGGGAAAACGTGTTAACGAAAGTGCAAAATCTGCAATTTAAGAACATAGGTAATAAAAATCTAATAATTACTACATCTCCATGGGCAATTTAAATCGATTTTGAGTACAATTTCATACTGAATATGATCCGCATTTCCATGTTAAATTCAATATGTTTAAATGGATTTGGATACACAAAGCCTGAGAATAAATAATTCAAGCTTTTATTTTGGTCAACTTGGATTTTTTAGGTTATGAATGTTTTTGAGAAAATAAATTGCGAATTGTGGAAGCGGCAATAGTGGTTTTGCTGTGTGTTTTATTACACACGTCATAATTTCTCTAAAAAAGAAAAAATTATGAGCGTGCATCATGTTAAGAGTATAATAGACGATATTATCTTTGGTGTATACAAGACGATTTGAATACGGAAGTGTTTCCATGCAACGAATTTCGTTCCGGTCCTCTTCTGATCCTATTTTCCAAGAGAAAAGTTTTGTTTTAGTATTTTTCCCTTCTTTAAAAGCAGTTTCAATCAATTTAGGTTTGCTAACAATCGTGTTTAAGGTTGACGGAGGAATGTTTAACTTCCGCACTATATTGACATGTTTTATATTTTGATTGTGATTACATCAAGGATTTTCAGTTTTTCACTGTTGGTTATTTACCTACTACACTTTCTTTTTTTCATTGTAAATGAAAAGTTAAAATACAATCTACGGTTGTTTGGTCATCACTCAACATTAGAAACTATCGTTAGCGTTTACCGCGCCAAGGTAAAGCGTTCTTTATCCCGCCCACAGAAATCATGTCACACAAATATTTAAATGCATGTATGTGATTGGCTGCCGATTTCCACCCCGTGACCAAGGATTGACCAAAGTAGCAAATGAGGACGTCAAACTATGAACGTGTTAAACGCCTATTCCCACTGTACCGATCAAGGATTGGCCAAAACAGCGAATGAGGATGTCAAACTTCAAACGTAGTAAGCGGGACCGGGAAAACGCACTAAGCAAACATTATTTATTATATTTGGTGATTACAGGATGCTTCGGAAGATGTATTCTCTCGTGAAAATTTAACTAGGCATTTGAAGTCAACCATGCCCCATAGAATCAGGGCAGAACTAGAAGCAGAGAGTTTATACAGCCGATATTAAATTGGTTTATACATATATTTGCATTTTCATTTACGAATATAATGTTTACTTATTTCTTAGTTTGAAAACGAAAAGAAGAGTGTTTCAGTTTTTATGAGAGCATAAATGCCTTGAAATCAAATAAGCCTTTGCAATTGGAAATTATAATATCGTAATAAACATTGCGTTTTTCTTTGAAAAATAAAGTTATGCTCGGGATACGAACCTCGGTAGGGTTCATTGCTATGTACCTGCTTATAACCACTTAACTGTAAGCGCATATTCAGCAGCTCAATGTGGAAGGTGGCAATAGAACAAAGCTTACCGAGACACCATTGTGAACCGACCGTGGAAACAATTTGGACTTCGAGAGTCTGCTCATTTTTTTGTCTTAGGGTATATGTATGTATGGTTTATGTGTTCACTTATATCGTACAATGTGCAAAGGCACAGCGATATAAAACACGTCAGTTTACAAGTTACACAGATTGTTTACAAAAATACTCAAATTATAAAAAGTTTTAGTCTTTGCTTTAAAAGCTTGAAATTTGTCTTCAGCTTTTATTTCATTTGGTAAAGCACTGCATATTTTTATGGCTTCACGAATTACTGTAATTTCCATTAATTTAGTATTTGCTGAAATAATATGCATAGTATTTATTGATCTAGTGCTGCAGACAGAAATTTCATTGTCAAATTGAAATTGAGAGCTATTTCGTTTTGCAAACAATAATATTTCTAAAATGTATATGCATGCCAGAGGCAAAATGTCCAATTGTTTAAAAATTGGTCTACAAAAATCTCTTACTTTACTCCATGTCATTACTCCAAGAATTTGCTTTTGAATAATAAATATTCTTTTTGCTGGCGGTGAATTGTCCCAGGAAATAGTACAATATTTTATCAAGGACTGAACATGCTGCTTAAAGTTTTTGATCAGTGCAAGATGCCAAAGTTCTTATTGCATATGTATTTTTATTTAATGATTACTTACATAAGTTTCCCATTTCAAATTGTTTTGAATCCACAGACCTCAAAATTTAGTTTTATCTTTAATTGCAGTTCTTCATTATTTACTTTATAGTGTATTTGTTTAATAGTGGCAACTATTTATTTATTACTAGTGTACAAGTCAATCTCCTACAGTCGTACCCAGCGATGTGGAAGTCGTAGTATCCCTGCTCTGATGGACCATCCAGATTCTCGGGAACAGTCTGGAATCAAAGTGGTTGCTTCTTCTTTGGGATCAAATCATAATCACAGGGGTTTTAAGTCTGGTGAATGTGATGGATGGAGAGAGAGAGAAACACCTCCCACAGATCAGCTACAGGGTGTGCCATGTGCGCCCGAGTATTATCCTGCTTCCTTCACAACGCTGGTGTCAGGTTACTGCTATACATAAACATTGTGTCCTTGTGGGACAATGTGTGTTAGGTTGACAGTCAACATAGCTTTCAGATTTGTAGGGGTATGACGCACTACTGTTTTGCGTGGTGACCTGTAATGATGCCACTCATTGGATTGGTGCTTAGGTAGAGGTTTGTATGACCTGGCCCATCAAGCACAATAATGTGCCGTAAGAAGGCATCTCCGTCACAACCATAATATTGCAGGTGAGTTTGAGCAGAGTTGTATCTTAGCTATCACTGCTCCTCTGTCAAATCCCAGGGAAACAACCCCCCCCCCCAAGATGTAATTTTGTGCATTCTCAGGTGATTTTTTAGAATATGAAACACAGTCATATGCAATATTCCTATATCCAGAGTTAACTCGTGTACTGTCTGTTGCCGATTGGTGTCTAGTAGTGCAGAAACAGCTTGCATGTCCTCTTCACTTACACTCGGACGAACTGGTCGAGCTGTGTGTTCCACGTGGTTACAATCCTGTATGGTAACGCCATCTTCCGAATGCCTCAACAAGACCTTCATGACATTGTCGTGCTGTACGACCACGGGCAAGATCGCTGTTCCTGCTTTGTAAACATAGCGAAATACAATAGCTTAGAGTAGTAACTAACAGGAGGCTAACTTCGTCTCTCACAGAGCATGATCGAAGAGTCCATTTACTGGAGGGGAGGTCGGACATAGACTAACATGTGGTAAAAGTGACAACAAATACTTTCCTCTTGCTTCGCTTCCATGGCAGTGTTCCACTATTTTTGTTAAACCCCCCTTGTATTTATAAATGTTAGGCATATTGTTTTATCTATATTTATAATTAAATTATTAGCAGTAATTCCTGAAGTGTACAATTGCAGGTCTTCATTGTCCTTAATTAACATATTAGTATCATCTGCAAATGAATGTTATGCAACCCCAGGGACATAAATACTGCTGTGTTATTGCAGACTGTGGACAACATCTTGGAGACTGTGATGTGCTGCGACAAGCTGTTAGCAACTCTTCCCAACGTACGGTGGGCCGAGCCTGTGTTTGGTATAACGTCACAGTTGCTGGAGGCATCCATCAAATTTATAGCCAACAACTTCTGTGGAGTGCTCAGTAGTGAAAGGTAAACAGTAATTTCATTTCACTCACAGCAGTGATAGCCAGGCTTCATATTTAGTTTGTTTTTACTTGTGATATGCAATTAGGTTTCATGTTCTTCTCTACTTGTATGTAAAGTTTTACAGTGCATACAAATCTGATGTGTAGTAATAAAGCAGAGCTGTATTTACTTTCCCAATTGTGTTGCATCTCAAAATTTAATATTGACATTTCATTGGAAATGCATGTTTTAAGCTCCCTTAGTAATCTACTTCATAATCCATTATAAGTTAAAATAATCTTGTATTTGTGATAAAGTTGTTTTTAGTAGATTGCATTTTAAGAGCTTGGCTGTCTATGAGCAGCAAATACTGGCTTTATTAACTTATTTTATACAATGAAAACGTACTTGCCAACTTCACAGTTTTACGGCAGTGGATGCATTTTTTTTTTAGCTGATTCTAAGTATTGTGGATTTTCCCAAGGACATAATGAAACATTAATTTCTGTTATATTGTTTCTTTTTTTATGATGGCAATGTAAGGGTTCTCACTTAAGATTACTGCCAAAATGTACACTGCTATGATAGACCAGAGCTTACTTGTGGGTCTACTCTTCATGATGCAACAAAATGCACAGTATGCATACTTTGTTTTGTGGGTATGCTTTAGTAACCAGCAGTAAATGGACATTGCTAATTCTAAAGTCAATTGTTTGTTATATCTTTCTATGGCTGCGGGATATTAGCTTCCCATTTTTGTGATAGTTTTTTATTGTTGATGGTATGAAGTGTAAAATGTGTACTAGAATTGTAGCCTAGGAAGTGGTGATGTTTGCTCTAATATGTGTTTATTCTGGTACCAGGAAGAATCTCAGTACTACCAGGTCTTCAAGGATTCTCAAAAAATGAAATTCCCCATTTATTTTAAAATCATATAAGGGGGTAAAATTTGCATTCTTATTATGTCATTGGAAACAGGGGAAGATGTTAGGGTGAAGAAGTGGAACCCTGTGGGAGGAAAGGATGAGAAGAGCAGCACAGCAAGGTAGCTATTGTTTCAGATTGAAGAATAGAGCATCCCCCCCCCCCCGATTGGACAAGTTCGGGCAGATCCTATGATCATCATCATTCCAGGTTCTGCAACCCCTGAAAGCAATAGAAAAATCCACACCAGCATTCACCTGCCATCCTAGAAAAGGCACAAAAAAGCTGAAAGTTGGGGTGGCCAGTTGAATCTGGACCTGCCGCCGCCAGAGCCATTCCATTCAGTGGGCATGGGTCAGGTGGAATGTTAAAATATTGTGACACAATGGCTATGGCCCAAGGTTATCTTTCCCCTCCAGAATGTGTGTCTGCGTTCTCAGAGAGTCACTGGGTGAGCGAGTGTATTTGTACGACACTGAGTGCTGCACGAAAGATTGAAGAAGTGTTCTGTTCAGCTCCCCAGCGAGTAAATTAACTACGTTACGTCAAGAAGGAAAGTGAAGTGATGGGTGAATTGAGCTAGTTCACATTAGTGAACTGTCATTGAAGTTGAACTAGACTAAAACAGTGACACTTAAAACTGGACTAAGTCACAATAGGATAAGATAGCGTCGGTTTTATCTACCGCTGAAATGTAACTCTTATAATGTAGAAACAATGCCTCCAGTTTAATACTGTGAATAGTGGTGTCTTAATGAACCTTTAAGTTCACAAGTTGCAACATGCTTCATAAAAGTTAGTCAGTGTTTTATTTTAGTATTATGGCTTATATGGAATGTTCCTTGAGGTTCTTTATGGCAAGCAACAGTCTTTATCTACACATTTGGTATTACTATGTTGTTAGTGGTGTCGTCCTCCATGGTCTAAGGGCACTATGCTAGCCTCTGGTTCCCAAAGTCATGGGTTCAAACTTGGCAGAGCCAATGGATTTTTTCGGGTGTAAAAATCCTTAGTGGAAGGGAAGTAAGGTCAGTGGTTCTATGTCATAGATTTACGACACTTAACAGAACCTCAAGCCTGATAAAGAGGCCTCTGCAAACTTTCCAGTCTTTCACGCCCAATATAGAATGGATGCTAAGAACCACAGTAGTTAAAGAGCGTCCATAAATAAAAGTCAGTTTAATTTATTTGTTGTTATTGGTGTGCATCTTAGTTTACATTACAAGAAAGGATTTATCTTTTCGATTGTTGCACGAGAAAGAGGAATTGTGGGAAAGTGGGACAAAGTTTCCTGGTGCTCCCATTCCAAGTAGGATGACCATATTAAACCTCGTGCTTCAGCAAGTGCCCATATAGCAGCCAAAACATTACATTTCATAAAGGAAATATTCAAGGACAGGGTTATAAATAGAGGATTATGGCTCTCTAGGTGCCCCATGATTTTTGTTTATGGGAAATCTAAAAACTAAGGTATACAAAGACAATCCACGAGTTAAGACAGTATTGTGCAAGAAATTATAAGAATTACAGTAGATGTAAATGCCAGTTTCCTCAGATATCAGGCAGTAGGTGGACGTTGTTTTCAACATCTTCCGTAGTCAGATTAGTAAACAGTAGGAAAACTGTGCTTTTAATAGCCAACTGTAGCAGACACTGTCAAATGAAAGTGTTGATGCGAGGATGGTATGCTGCCTAGTGCTGTAAAGAATCCCAAAGAGCATCTAATTGTTTTCAAATTATTGCAAAATCATTATGCTTTGTTGGCTTCATTTTGAGCAAGTTAGCAAGTATAATAATGCATGTACCTACTAATTTAAAGAATCATGTATGTTAATCTGAGCTGGAATAGTAAAACCGGCTTAACCAAACCAACAAAGAAGGGGAGTAAAAAGTGAGAAGGAATGAACAAAAAAAATATGAGATGCTCAAATTTGTAATAGCAAGGTTTCTGGCAATGTTCCAACAGGTACATACTTGGTGTTGTATGCAGTTAATCTTCACCCCCTACCCCACATTCCACGATATGTTGTACCTTATAACAAGGGTTAACTGCTTGCATTTTACTGTTGGGGTTGGTCAGTGTGGTGTAATAAGCATTATTAACAGTGAAGTATTCTTCATGATGAGGGAGAAAGAGACCTTTAGTCACCCAGTCGCTGACGATGTTTCTGTTTTATACAACATTTAATTAGTGAAGGTGAGTCAAAAAGTGTGACTCAATCTAGCATCATTAACAAAAACCTGAAGCTGTAAGCAACAGATTGACATTAGACAAGGGATTTAAAGCATTAGAGTTAAGAAAGAATACAAATTCATACTCAAATCCTAATAGGAAATATTGAATTATGGCAGTATCAGTAACACAAAGCTTTTATAGGTTGCGTTGCATTTTGCCATAACAGATGAGTTGTTCTCAAGTGTGGTGAAAAGAAAGTTCAGAAAAAAATTACTGATTTTATGAAACAGTCTTTCTAAATACTGTAATGAATATTTTAATATTATATACAGAACTAGTATTTTATTCAACATGTTATTGTTCACCAATGGTACTGGGGATTAATTGATCTGCATCATTTTCCTTCTGGCTTCCCAATATAAAGTCTGTAAGTTATCAGTTTTAAGGCGAGATGTTGTTTGTTCAGGATGACATATTTACAGAGAGTGTACCTCTTATCTTGTAGAGGTGTTCTGTGAGGCAATCGTGGCCAGTTGCCATCTTAAAGAAGGCCACTGCAGTCTTCCTTGGCATTTTTTGTATATCAACTCTATCTTTAATAACATTATAATCTTTTATCTTTTAATTTATCTTCATCAAGTCTCTGCTGTCTTTGGAAATGTTGTTTAATGTTATTTAATTGTTTATTTATTTCTATTTGTCCTACAGGTTTTATTTGTTGTATTGCACCTTTGCTATTTGATCCACATGTTCATTGCCCAAAAGTCCAACATGAGCTGGGATCCATTGTAGAGTGACATGATTTCTAGTTTCAACTGCTTTAATTAAGCTTCTTATTTCTTGTTGTTTTATTATTGTAATTTACTATTCCATCTATGGCTGATTTTGAGTGATAAGATGATTATGTTTTGTTTTATGTATGATCTATATAAAATGTTCTTTAATGCTGCTTTTATAGCTGTTAATTCTCCATCATACTGGTTTGATGTTTCATCTAATGTTAGATACTGTGCAAAATGTTTACAGTATACTCCTGCACCGGCATTTTTTTTTATTGATGAGGGATCCATCTGTATATATTCGGAGACATTCTTTTTCTGGGTATGTTTCATTTTCCGTAGCTATTGCTATGGCTCTCATTTCATCTGGTACATTGTCTTGTTTGTGTATTGTATAATCAGTATATTCTATTGGACTCATTACCTCTGTTGCAATTATATTTGTTTTAATTATATTCTTGTATTTTAAGTTATTAATTAAGTATTAAAGATTATTACATGCATTTGGAATACAGTTATTTTCTTCCTTTCACGTGCTTAAGATTGTTACCAATTATCCAATAAATTTATCTGAGATGGTTCTGCCCTCCCTTTGTTTGTTAAAGTAGGGTTCTGCTGTATAAGTTGTGTATTCGTATTGTTGAGAGCTGCTGCTTGTTTGTAATGACAATGTTTCAGTTTCCTAATGCTTGGCAAAGAGCTGAGCTGGAACATTAGCCGTCTGGAAGACAGTTTGATGGCAGCTACAGACAGACTTCCTCCAGACCAGGCATGCCTAAGTCACGCTCACCTTCACCGAATACTGACCAAGGCACAGTCCCCGGAGCCACCTCCTGACATGCAGTGGAGTCCTGTAAGTCAGCTTCTGTTCCTCTTATTATACGAGTTGTAGTTGTTGTCCTGTCTCACTAACAGCAGCTTATGTTGTCAGAACTTCATCGAGCTGCTGCGGAGAATACAGAAGAGAGTGGAGGCCAGTCTGGTTAGACAAGCCCCACGAGCTGCACGTTGCACGTCATGGAGTCAGATGGAGCTGGAGTTGAGGAAGAAGATACAGGAGGCTGCGTGTCTAGTGTTGGTACCTGGGGAAGAAGGCCAGCGATCGCGACATACCAGCCTCGCGAGGGTAAGGACATTGCTAGTCAGAATAATCAGTTGGGACATAAATCATGCCAACTATTTTTTGTTTAACATAACACTTAATGTGAAGTAGTTAAAATATTAATAAAAATCCAATGGCAACACACTATGTCTTCATCACCAGCTAAGAGCCATAAACGAGTCTGTCAGTTTTGATGTAGAGGTCGCCGTTGCACTTCCTCACATTAATGTATTCAAAGATGAGATCTTTTTCTGGAGGGAAATTGAAATTCATTGGATGGCTTTTTTTTTTTTTTTTTTTTTTTTTTTGTGCAAAACAAAAAATAAAAATCGTAACAAAACATCATAGAGGTAACGTACAAAAACAGCTTTGAAAAAGAATTAGTATACAAGAGAATCCAAAAATTTAAAAAAGATAAAGAAACAAAGGAAATTACCACACTACAAAAAATAACAGAAGACAATAGTTTTAAAAAGTTCACATTTCATCCTTGGGCACATAAAAAATTTCAAAAGATATTCAAGCAGTTTTAAAAAGTTCACATTTCATCCTTGGGCACATAAAAAATTTCAAAAGATATTCAAGCAGTGGGACATCAAACTAGCACCCATCAATAAACATAGTTGAAATAACATTAAGGAGAAACACAAAAATTAAATTCCTAGAACTAAAATGCCAGGCATTTACCAGATAAATTGTAGCGATTGCAAACTTAAATATATAGGCAAAACAAAAAGGAACATGGGGTGAGACTGAAAGAACATTTTAGAAATATAAGACATAAAGAAACTGAAAAATCTGCCATCGCATATCATTTCTGGAATTCAAACCATAACATCCATAATGAAATAAATCTAATCAAGTCAATACAAAATACAATAGAATTGATGATATGGGAAAAACTCCTCATACAAAAAAACAAAAGCCATCTAATGAATTTCAATTTCCCTCCGGAAAAGGATCTCATCTTTAAATACATCAAGCCGAATATGATGTCAACGTCAGGAAGCCCAATGGCGACCTCTACACTGGAACCGACAGACTCGTTAGTGGCTCTTAACTGATGATGAAGACAAGGTGTCTTCAAGGTAATTATCTTGAAAGAGTGAAGTTAGAGTGTGTTGCCACTAGATTGTTCGTAATATTTTTTGTTTGTTTGGTGAGAATACCAACGAGTGTGCCTTACATATTTATTAATGTAGTTGAATAATAGTACTGGTTTGTATGATATTTAAATAAGCTAAGTAACACTGATGTGAATTTAAATCTGTAGAAGAATTGAGTCAGCTTGAAACAGTTACATCACTTACATTTTTTTTGTGTCTTGACTGGTTTCAAGAGCTACTTGCTCTCATCCAGTCACTTCTGTTGTTATTAGTAATTGTTTTCTCTCAGTCGGTCACTTCTGACGAGAGCAAGTAGCCAGGACACAAAAAGAGTGTAAGTGTTTCAACCCAACTCAATTTTTCCACAAAAATGGCAGTAATTGTTTGATGTTTCACACCCATTGTAGCTAAGCACACATATCCGTTCTAAAGACCTCCTGCAACCTTCACAACATGTTCCCAATGATGTAGGAGATGCTGAACACCATGTGGGAATCTGTTGCCGCCCAGCATTTGAATGTCTCTCATGTTGCAAACTATCCACCACATAATGGTTGCTCTGCCTTGCATGTGGGGTCGAAATAATTTGGAGACAGAGTATGGTGGGTGCTCCCATCCATAGCACTGCATTAGCTGCCCGAGTGGTCTTGCTCTGTCATGAAGAATGGTTGGTTTCTCCCTAATGCCATGTCATACCTGCCTCAGCTTTATTACTCTGCTATGTGGAACAAAGTGGCACACAATCCCCATCAGTTTCACGAGGGAAGCCTGCCTCCTGGCTGATCCACAGACTGACGTTTGAGTTCCGGTTCATATGTCTTGGTCCAAAATTCATCGCTTGCAATTATTCGTGAAAGGAAGTGGTCTCTGTCCTGTTGCCATCGTGCTAGGTGCTTGGAGCATATTGCATATTACATACACCTTTGTACATTTGTCAGTGTAAGTGGTACCCACTTTGATGCAGTTTTGCACGGGTGCAGATCTTCCCAAAAAATTCTGTGAATGGTGCGTTTCATGATAGCACTTGTGCTCTGTAACTCCAAGGGATTCATGGTCTGTTGTCCTGCAGGTGCTGCTTCACTGCACACGTCTACTGAAACTGTATCTACCTGACGACTGTCACATATGTCTTAACATTTCCACCAACTCGCTGTGACATTCTCTGGCAGCTAACAACTCTTTTGATGCATAAGCGCTGCTCAACACAGGTTATACCCATCTCACATTGCTTTCTGCACTCATACACAGTCAATGCACACTAGGACTGCATGCCTTCCCCATAACAAATGTCATTTTGTACTCTGATAACAGTTTGCTACCAAAAAAAATAAATAGTTTCATGACTTATGCCCCAAGATGTCAGAACAAACTTTCACATGATGTAGTGTGTTGATCTGTGTTTGTTTACTACGGAAGATACAATTATATTTTTTAAAACATAACAATCTTATTAACGCCAAAAGAGATCCACAATAGCACTTAAGAGATTTTTGTATGATTTTAAAATTGAATTTAACTATCTTCAATAGTTTCTGAGAAGTAGGTCATTTTTATTAGAAAATGTCATTTGCAGAAATAATAGAGAAAACAAACTTGCAACATATTTACAATGAAAAAACCACATGGCTTGAGCACATAGAAGCTGCTATACTTAACACTACTACCAATTTGTAGATTGAAACTTCCCCTAAAAGATGGGCTTAAATTTACTCTCTAAAGTTTTGTCTATCTCTTATACTTTACGAGTTAAACAAAATTCACTTGGAAGAAGATAATTGAACATGTAGACTCGGTCAACTTAAAACAGGAGCACATCACCAGGAAGTAAGGATGGAATGAGAATAGTGTGAAACAAACACACAACTTCTTCCACTGTTTTGAGAAATCCTGCAGGGTATTTCAGTAACATCCTTAAATGGCTCAAAATCTAAAATAGCCACTTTATAAGACTTGGTGTTTGTCATATGTTTCAGCGAGGTCAGCAGCCAGCTAATGGTAACAACGTCTACTGTACTGCACCGCGGTCAATAGTGAGTACTGGATCTCGTAACCTGGACATAAGACAAGTGAAGCTAGCCATGACACAACAAGCTCGTCGAGCTGCATCAGGGGGTCGCGTCTCTACACTTAAGGCTGACACAAAGACAACGCGACCACAGCTGTCCAACACGAAGAAGTCACAACAACAACAGCAGCAGCAGCAGCAGCAGCAGCAACAACAACAGCAGCAGCAACCACCATCAACTCATCACAAGGCTGAAACTATAGCATCACAAGCCAAGAAGGTGGCAGCAGAGAATGGAAAGGCAACTAATGGGGAGGTAGCCTCACGACCCAAGACATGGCCTCTCAGAGTTCTAGAGGTAAGTGATAACAAGTCAAGAAGATGGGGACAGAAGACAACTAATGGGGAGAGAGCCTCACAACAAAAGACATGGCCTCTCAGAGTTCTAGAGGTAAGTGATAACAAGTCAAGAAGATGGGGACAGAAGACAACTAATGGGGAGAGAGCCTCACAACAAAAGACATGGCCTCTCAGAGTTCTAGAGGTAAGTGATAACAAGTCAAGAAGATGGGGACAGAAGACAACTAATGGGGAGAGAGCCTCACAACAAAAGACATGGCCTCTCAGAGTTCTAGAGGTAAGTGATAACAAGTCAAGAAGATGGGGACAGAAGACAACTAATGGAGAGAGAGCCTCACAACAAAAGACATGGCGTCTCAGAGTTCTAGAGGTAAGTGATAACAAGACAAGAAGATGGGGACAGAAGACAACTAATGGGGAGAGAACCTCACGACACAGGACATGGCCTCTCAGAGTTCTAGAGGTAAGTGATAACAAGACAAGAAGATGGGGACAGAAGACAACTAATGGGGAGAGAGCCTCACAACAAAAGACATGGCCTCTCAGAGTTCTAGAGGTAAGTGATAACAAGTCAAGAAGATGGGGAGAGAAGACAACTAATGGGGAGAGAACTTCACGACACAAGACATGGCCTCTCAGAGTTCTAGAGGTAAGTGATAACAAGTCAAGAAGATGGGGAGAGAAGACAACTAATGGGGAGAGAACCTCACGAAACACAAGACATGGCCTCTCAGAGTTCTAGAGGTAAGTGATAACAAGTCAAGAAGATGGGGACAGAACACAACTAATGGGGAGAGAACCTCACAACACAAGACATGGCCTCTCAGAGTTCTAGAGGTAAGTGATAACAAGTCAAGAAGATGGGGACAGAAGACAACTAATGGGGAGAGAACCTCACGACACAAGACATGGCCTCTCAGAGTTCTAGAGGTAAGTGATAACAAGACAAGAAGATGGGGACAGAAGACAACTAATGGGGAGAGAGCCTCACAACAAAAGACATGGCCTCTCAGAGTTCTAGAGGTAAGTGATAACAAGTCAAGAAGATGGGGACAGAAGACAACTAATGGAGAGAGAGCCTCACAACAAAAGACATGGCCTCTCAGAGTTCTAGAGGTAAGTGATAACAAGTCAAGAAGATGGGGACAGAAGACAACTAATGGGGAGAGAACCTCACGACACAGGACATGGCCTCTCAGAGTTCTAGAGGTAAGTGATAACAAGACAAGAAGATGGGGACAGAAGACAACTAATGGGGAGAGAGCCTCACAACAAAAGACATGGCCTCTCAGAGTTCTAGAGGTAAGTGATAACAAGTCAAGAAGATGGGGACAGAAGACAACTAATGGGGAGAGAGCCTCACAACAAAAGACATGGCCTCTCAGAGTTCTAGAGGTAAGTGATAACAAGACAAGAAGATGGGGACAGAAGACAACTAATGGGGAGAGAACCTCACGACACAGGACATGGCCTCTCAGAGTTCTAGAGGTAAGTGATAACAAGACAAGAAGATGGGGACAGAAGACAACTAATGGGGAGAGAGCCTCACAACAAAAGACATGGCCTCTCAGAGTTCTAGAGGTAAGTGATAACAAGTCAAGAAGATGGGGACAGAAGACAACTAATGGGGAGAGAGCCTCACAACAAAAGACATGGCCTCTCAGAGTTCTAGAGGTAAGTGATAACAAGACAAGAAGATGGGGACAGAAGACAACTAATGGGGAGAGAGCCTCACAACAAAAGACATGGCCTCTCAGAGTTCTAGAGGTAAGTGATAACAAGTCAAGAAGATGGGGACAGAAGACAACTAATGGAGAGAGAGCCTCACAACAAAAGACATGGCCTCTCAGAGTTCTAGAGGTAAGTGATAACAAGTCAAGAAGATGGGGACAGAAGACAACTAATGGGGAGAGAGCCTCACAACACAAGACATGGCCTCTCAGAGTTCTAGAGGTAAGTGATAACAAGACAAGAAGATGGGGACAGAAGACAACTAATGGGGAGAGAACCTCACGACACAGGACATGGCCTCTCAGAGTTCTAGAGGTAAGTGATAACAAGACAAGAAGATGGGGACAGAAGACAACTAATGGGGAGAGAGCCTCACAACAAAAGACATGGCCTCTCAGAGTTCTAGAGGTAAGTGATAACAAGACAAGAAGATGGGGACAGAAGACAACTAATGGGGAGAGAACCTCACGACACAGGACATGGGCTCTCAGAGTTCTAGAGGTAAGTGATAACAAGTCAAGAAGATGGGGAGAGAGCCTCACAACACAAGACATGGCCTCTCAGAGTTCTAGAGGTAAGTGATAACAAGACAAGAAGATGGGGACAGAAGACAACTAATGGGGAGAGAGCCTCACAACAAAAGACATGGCCTCTCAGAGTTCTAGAGGTAAGTGATAACAAGACAAGAAGATGGGGACAGAAGACAACTAATGGGGAGTGAGCCTCACAACAAAAGACATGGCCTCTCAGAGTTCTAGAGGTAAGTGATAACAAGACAAGAAGATGGGGACAGAAGACAACTAATGGGGAGATAGTCTCACAACACAAGACATGGCCTCTCAGAGTTCTAGAGGTAAGTGATAACAAGTCAAGAAGATGGGGACAGAAGACAACTAATGGGGAGGTAGCCTCACAACACAAGACATGGCGTCTCAGAGTTCTAGAGGTAAGTGATAACAAGACAAGAAGATGGGGACAGAAGACAACTAATGGGGAGGTAGCCTCACAACAAAAGACATGGCCTCTCAGAGTTCTAGAGGTAAGTGATAACAAGACAAGAAGATGGGGACAGAAGACAACTAATGGGGAGTGAGCCTCACAACACAAGACATGGCCTCTCAGAGTTCTAGAGGTAAGTGATAACAAGACAAGAAGATGGGGACAGAAGACAACTAATGGGGAGGTAGCCTCACAACACAAGACATGGCGTCTCAGAGTTCTAGAGGTAAGTGATAACAAGTCAAGAAGATGGGGAGAGAAGACAACTAATGGGGAGAGAGCCTCACAACAAAAGACATGGCCTCTCAGAGTTCTAGAGGTAAGTGATAACAAGTCAAGAAGATGGGGAGAGAAGACAACTAATGGGGAGAGAGCCTCACAACACAAGACATGGCCTCTCAGAGTTCTAGAGGTAAGTGATAACAAGTCAAGAAGATGGGGACAGAAGACAACTAATGGGGAGAGAACCTCACAACAAAAGACATGGCCTCTCAGAGTTCTAGAGGTAAGTGATAACAAGTCAAGAAGATGGGGACAGAAGACAACTAATGGGGAGAGAGCCTCACAACAAAAGACATGGCCTCTCAGAGTTCTAGAGGTAAGTGATAATAAGTCAAGAAGATGGGGACAGAAGACATCTAATGGGGAGGTAGCCTCACAACACAAGACATGGGCTCTCAGAGTTCTAGAGGTAAGTGATAGCAAGTCAAGAAGATGGGGAGAGAAGACAACTAATGGGGAGAGAACCTCACAACAAAAGACATGGCCTCTCAGAGTTCTAGAGGAAAGTGATAACAAGTCAAGAAGATGGGGACAGAAGACAACTAATGGGGAGAGAACCTCACAACAAAAGACATGGCGTCTCAGAGTTCTAGAGGTAAGTGATAACAAGTCAAGAAGATGGGGACAGAAGACATCTAATGGGGAGAGAACCTCACAACAAAAGACATGGCGTCTCAGAGTTCTAGAGGTAAGTGATAACAAGTCAAGAAGATGGGGACAGAAGACATCTAATGGGGAGGTAGCCTCACAACACAAGACATGGGCTCTCAGAGTTCTAGAGGTAAGTGATAGCAAGTCAAGAAGATGGGGAGAGAAGACAACTAATGGGGAGAGAACCTCACAACACAAGACATGGCCTCTCAGAGTTCTAGAGGTAAGTGATAGCAAGTCAAGAAGATGGGGAGAGAAGACAACTAATGGGGAGAGAGCCTCACAACAAAAGACATGGCCTCTCAGAGTTCTAGAGGTAAGTGATAACAAGTCAAGAAGATGGGGAGAGAAGACAACTAATGGGGAGAGAGTCTCACAACAAAAGACATGGCCTCTCAGAGTTCTAGAGGTAAGTGATAACAAGTCAAGAAGATGGGGACAGAAGACAACTAATGGGGAGAGAGCCTCACAACACAAGACATGGCCTCTCAGAGTTCTAGAGGTAAGTGATAACAAGTCAAGAAGATGGGGACAGAAGACAACTAATGGGGAGAGAGCCTCACAACACAAGACATGGCCTCTCAGAGTTCTAGAGGTAAGTGATAACAAGTCAAGAAGATGGGGACAGAAGACAACTAATGGGGAGAGAGTCTCACAACACAAGACATGGCCTCTCAGAGTTCTAGAGGTAAGTGATAACAAGTCAAGAAGATGGGGACAGAAGACAACTAATGGGGAGAGAGCCTCACAACACAAGACATGGCCTCTCAGAGTTCTAGAGGTAAGTGATAACAAGTCAAGAAGATGGGGAGAGAGCCTCACAACACAAGACATGGCCTCTCAGAGTTCTAGAGGTAAGTGATAACAAGTCAAGAAGATGGGGACAGAAGACAACTAATGGGGAGAGAGTCTCACAACACAAGACATGGCCTCTCAGAGTTCTAGAGGTAAGTGATAACAAGTCAAGAAGATGGGGACAGAAGACAACTAATGGGGAGAGAGCCTCACAACACAAGACATGGCCTCTCAGAGTTCTAGAGGTAAGTGATAACAAGTCAAGAAGATGGGGAGAGAGCCTCACAACACAAGACATGGCCTCTCAGAGTTCTAGAGGTAAGTGATAACAAGTCAAGAAGATGGGGACAGAAGACAACTAATGGGGAGAGAACCTCACAACACAAGACATGGCCTCTCAGAGTTCTAGAGGTAAGTGATAACAAGTCAAGAAGATGGGGACAGAAGACAACTAATGGGGAGAGAACCTCACAACACAAGACATGGCCTCTCAGAGTTCTAGAGGTAAGTGATAACAAGTCAAGAAGATGGGGACAGAAGACATCTAATGGGGAGAGAGCCTCACAACACAAGACATGGGCTCTCAGAGTTCTAGAGGTAAGTGATAACAAGTCAAGAAGATGGGGACAGAAGACATCTAATGGGGAGAGAGCCTCACAACACAAGACATGGCCTCTCAGAGTTCTAGAGGTAAGTGATAACAAGTCAAGAAGATGGGGAGAGAAGACAACTAATGGGGAGAGAACCTCACAACACAAGACATGGCCTCTCAGAGTTCTAGAGGTAAGTGATAACAAGTCAAGAAGATGGGGAGAGAGCCTCACAACACAAGACATGGCCTCTCAGAGTTCTAGAGGTAAGTGATAAGTCAAGAAGATGGGGAGAGAAGACAACTAATGGGGAGAGAACCTCACAACAAAAGACATGGCCTCTCAGAGTTCTAGAGGTAAGTGATAAGTCAAGAAGATGGGGACAGAAGACAACTAATGGAGAGAGAGCCTCACAACACAAGACATGGCCTCTCAGAGTTCTAGAGGTAAGTGATAACAAGTCAAGAAGATGGGGACAGAAGACAACTAATGGGGAGAGAGCCTCACAACAAAAGACATGGCCTCTCAGAGTTCTAGAGGTAAGTGATAACAAGTCAAGAAGATGGGGAGAGAAGACAACTAATGGGGAGAGAGCCTCACAACACAAGACATGGCCTCTCAGAGTTCTAGAGGTAAGTGATAACAAGTCAAGAAGATGGGGACAGAAGACAACTAATGGGGAGAGAGCCTCACAACAAACGACATGGCCTCTCAGAGTTCTAGAGGTAAGTGATAAGTCAAGAAGATGGGGACAGAAGACAACTAATGGGGAGAGAGCCTCACAACAAAAGACATGGCCTCTCAGAGTTCTAGAGGTAAGTGATAACAATTCAAGAAGATGGGGAGAGAAGACAACTAATGGGGAGAGAACCTCACAACAAAAGACATGGCCTCTCAGAGTTCTAGAGGTAAGTGATAACAAGTCAAGAAGATGGGGACAGAAGACAACTAATGGGGAGAGAGCCTCACAACACAAGACATGGCCTCTCAGAGTTCTAGAGGTAAGTGATAAGTCAAGAAGATGGGGAGAGAAGACAACTAATGGGGAGAGAACCTCACAACAAAAGACATGGCCTCTCAGAGTTCTAGAGGTAAGTGATAACAAGACAAGAAGATGGGGACAGAAGACATCTAATGGGGAGGGAGCCTCACAACAAAAGACATGGCCTCTCAGAGTTCTAGAGGTAAGTGATAACAAGACAAGAAGATGGGGACAGAAGACATCTAATGGGGAGGGAGCCTCACAACACAAGACATGCCTCTCAGAGTTCTAGAGGTAAGTGATAACAAGTCAAGAAGATGGGGACAGAAGACAACTAATGGGGAGAGAGCCTCACAACACAAGACATGGCCTCTCAGAGTTCTAGAGGTTAGTGATAACAAGTCACGAAGATGGGGAGAGAAGACAACTAATGGGGAGAGAACCTCACAACAAAAGACATGGCCTCTCAGAGTTCTAGAGGTAAGTGATAACAAGTCAAGAAGATGGGGACAGAAGACAACTAATGGGGAGAGAGTCTCACAACAAAAGACATGGCCTCTCAGAGTTCTAGAGGTAAGTGATAACAAGTCAAGAAGATGGGGACAGAAGACAACTAATGGGGAGAGAGTCTCACAACAAAAGACATGGCCTCTCAGAGTTCTAGAGGTAAGTGATAACAAGTCAAGAAGATGGGGACAGAAGACAACTAATGGAGAGAGAGCCTCACAACAAAAGACATGGCGTCTCAGAGTTCTAGAGGTAAGTGATAACAAGACAAGAAGATGGGGACAGAAGACAACTAATGGGGAGAGAGCCTCACAACAAAAGACATGGCGTCTCAGAGTTCTAGAGGTAAGTGATAACAAGACAAGAAGATGGGGACAGAAGACAACTAATGGGGAGTGAGCCTCACAACAAAAGACATGGCGTCTCAGAGTTCTAGAGGTAAGTGATAACAAGTCAAGAAGATGGGGACAGAAGACAACTAATGGGGAGAGAGCCTCACAACAAAAGACATGGCCTCTCAGAGTTCTAGAGGTAAGTGATAACAAGACAAGAAGATGGGGACAGAAGACAACTAATGGGGAGAGAGCCTCACAACAAAAGACATGGCCTCTCAGAGTTCTAGAGGTAAGTGATAACAAGTCAAGAAGATGGGGACAGAAGACAACTAATGGGGAGAGAGCCTCACAACAAAAGACATGGCCTCTCAGAGTTCTAGAGGTAAGTGATAACAAGACAAGAAGATGGGGACAGAAGACAACTAATGGGGAGAGAGCCTCACAACAAAAGACATGGCCTCTCAGAGTTCTAGAGGTAAGTGATAACAAGTCAAGAAGATGGGGAGAGAAGACAACTAATGGGGAGAGAACCTCACAACACAAGACATGGCCTCTCAGAGTTCTAGAGGTAAGTGATAACAAGACAAGAAGATGGGGACAGAAGACAACTAATGGAGAGAGAGCCTCACAACACAAGACATGGCCTCTCAGAGTTCTAGAGGTAAGTGATAACAAGACAAGAAGATGGGGACAGAAGACAACTAATGGGGAGAGAGCCTCACAACACAAGACATGGCCTCTCAGAGTTCTAGAGGTAAGTGATAACAAGTCAAGAAGATGGGGACAGAAGACAACTAATGGGGAGAGAACCTCACAACAAAAGACATGGCCTCTCAGAGTTCTAGAGGTAAGTGATAACAAGTCAAGAAGATTAGGAGAGAAGACAACTAATGGGGAGAGAGCCTCACAACACAAGACATGGCCTCTCAGAGTTCTAGAGGTAAGTGATAACAAGTCAAGAAGATGGGGAGAGAAGACAACTAATGGGGAGAGAACCTCACAACAAAAGACATGGCCTCTCAGAGTTCTAGAGGTAAGTGATAAGTCAAGAAGATGGGGACAGAAGACAACTAATGGGGAGGTAGCCTCACGACCCAAGACATGGCCTCTCAGAGTTCTAGAGGTAAGTGATAACAAGTCAAGAAGATGGGGAGAGAAGACAACTAATGGGGAGAGAGCCTCACAACAAAAGACATGGCCTCTCAGAGTTCTAGAGGTAAGTGATAACAAGTCAAGAAGATGGGGACAGAAGACAACTAATGGGGAGGTAGCCTCACGACCCAAGACATGGCCTCTCAGAGTTCTAGAGGTAAGTGATAACAAGACAAGAAGATGGGGACAGAAGACAACTAATGGGGAGAGAGCCTCACAACAAAAGACATGGCCTCTCAGAGTTCTAGAGGTAAGTGATAAGTAAAGAAGATGGGGAGAGAAGACAACTAATGGGGAGAGAGTCTCACAACAAAAGACATGGCCTCTCAGAGTTCTAGAGGTAAGTGATAACAAGTCAAGAAGATGGGGACAGAAGAAAACTAATGGGGAGAGAGCCTCACAACAAAAGACATGGCCTCAGAGTTCTAGAGGTAAGTGATAACAAGACAAGAAGATGGGGACAGAAGACAACTAATGGGGAGAGAACCTCACAACAAAAGACATGGCCTCTCAGAGTTCTAGAGGTAAGTGATAACAAGACAAGAAGATGGGGACAGAAGACAACTAATGGGGAGAGAACCTCACAACAAAAGACATGGCCTCTCAGAGTTCTAGAGGTAAGTGATAACAGGTCAAGAAGATGGGGAGAGAAGACAACTAATGGGGAGAGAACCTCACAACAAAAGACATGGCCTCTCAGAGTTCTAGAGGTAAGTGATAACAAGTCAAGAAGATGGGGACAGAAGACAACTAATGGGGAGAGAACCTCACAACAAAAGACATGGCCTCTCAGAGTTCTAGAGGTAAGTGATAACAAGACAAGAAGATGGGGACAGAAGACAACTAATGGGGAGAGAGCCTCACAACACAAGACATGGCCTCTCAGAGTTCTAGAGGTAAGTGATAACAAGTCAAGAAGATGGGGACAGAAGACAACTAATGGGGAGAGAGTCTCACAACACAAGACATGGCCTCTCAGAGTTCTAGAGATAAGTGATAACAAGTCAAGAAGATGGGGACAGAAGACAACTAATGGGGAGAGAGCCTCACAACACAAGACATGGCCTCTCAGAGTTCTAGAGGTAAGTGATAACAAGACAAGAAGATGGGGACAGAAGACAACTAATGGGGAGAGAGTCTCACAACACAAGACATGGCCTCTCAGAGTTCTAGAGGTAAGTGATAACAAGTCAAGAAGATGGGGACAGAAGACAACTAATGGGGAGAGAGTCTCACAACACAAGACATGGCCTCTCAGAGTTCTAGAGGTAAGTGATAACAAGACAAGAAGATGGGGACAGAAGACAACTAATGGGGAGAGAGCCTCACAACACAAGACATGGCCTCTCAGAGTTCTAGAGGTAAGTGATAACAAGACAAGAAGATGGGGACAGAAGACAACTAATGGGGAGAGAGTCTCACAACAAAAGACATGGCCTCTCAGAGTTCTAGAGGTAAGTGATAA
Source organism: Deroplatys truncata (assembly GCA_030765065.1). Lineage (NCBI taxonomy): Eukaryota > Metazoa > Arthropoda > Insecta > Mantodea > Mantidae > Deroplatys > Deroplatys truncata. The sequence goes on from CM060981.1 coordinate 16,435,210, forward strand.
CAAGTCAAGAAGATGGGGAGAGAAGACAACTAATGGGGAGAGAGTCTCACAACAAAAGACATGGCCTCTCAGAGTTCTAGAGGTAAGTGATAACAAGTCAAGAAGATGGGGACAGAAGATAACTAATGGGGAGAGAACCTCACAACAAAAGACATGGCCTCTCAGAGTTCTAGAGGTAAGTGATAACAAGACAAGAAGATGGGGACAGAAGACAACTAATGGGGAGAGAGCCTCACAACACAAGACATGGCCTCTCAGAGTTCTAGAGGTAAGTGATAACAAGTCAAGAAGATGGGGAGAGAAGACAACTAATGGGGAGAGAGCCTCACAACAAAAGACATGGCCTCTCAGAGTTCTAGAGGTAAGTGATAACAAGTCAAGAAGATGGGGACAGAAGACAACTAATGGGGAGAGAGTCTCACAACAAAAGACATGGCCTCTCAGAGTTCTAGAGGTAAGTGATAACAAGTCAAGAAGATGGGGACAGAAGACAACTAATGGGGAGAGAACTTCACAACAAAAGACATGGCCTCTCAGAGTTCTAGAGGTAAGTGATAACAAGACAAGAAGATGGGGAGAGAGCCTCACAACACAAGACATGGCCTCTCAGAGTTCTAGAGGTAAGTGATAACAAGTCAAGAAGATGGGGAGAGAGCCTCACAACACAAGACATGGCCTCTCAGAGTTCTAGAGGTAAGTGATAAGACAAGAAGATGGGGAGAGAGCCTCACAACACAAGTAATGGCCTCTCAGAGTTCTAGAGGTAAGTGATAACAAGACAAGAAGATGGGGAGAGAGCCTCACAACACAAGACATGGCCTCTCAGAGTTCTAGAGGTAAGTGATAACAAGTCAAGAAGATGGGGAGAGAAGACAACTAATGGAGAGAGAACCTCACAACAAAAGACATGGCCTCTCAGAGTTCTAGAGGTAAGTGATAAGTCAAGAAGATGGGGACAGAAGACAACTAATGGGGAGAGAACCTCACAACAAAAGACATGGCCTCTCAGAGTTCTAGAGGTAAGTGATAAGTCAAGAAGATGGGGACAGAAGACAACTAATGGGGAGAGAACCTCACAACAAAAGACATGGCCTCTCAGAGTTCTAGAGGTAAGTGATAACAAGTCAAGAAGATGGGGAGAGAAGACAACTAATGGGGAGAGAGCCTCACAACAAAAGACATGGCCTCTCAGAGTTCTAGAGGTAAGTGATAACAAGTCAAGAAGATGGGGACAGAAAACAACTAATGGGGAGAGAGCCTCACAACAAAAGACATGGCCTCTCAGAGTTCTAGAGGTAAGTGATAAGTCAAGAAGATGGGGACAGAATACAACTAATGGGGAGAGAACCTCACAACAAAAGACATGGCCTCTCAGAGTTCTAGAGGTAAGTGATAAGTCAAGAAGATGGGGACAGAAGACAACTAATGGGGAGAGAGCCTCACAACAAAAGACATGGCCTCTCAGAGTTCTAGAGGTAAGTGATAACAAGTCAAGAAGATGGGGACAGAAGACAACTAATGGGGAGAGAGCCTCACAACAAAAGACATGGCCTCTCAGAGTTCTAGAGGTAAGTGATAACAAGACAAGAAGATGGGGACAGAAGACAACTAATGGGGAGAGAGCCTCACAACACAAGACATGGCCTCTCAGAGTTCTAGAGGTAAGTGATAAGTCAAGAAGATGGGGAGAGAAGACAACTAATGGGGAGAGAGCCTCACAACAAAAGACATGGCCTCTCAGAGTTCTAGAGGTAAGTGATAACAAGACAAGAAGATGGGGACAGAAGACAACTAATGGGGAGAGAACCTCACAACACAAGACATGGCCTCTCAGAGTTCTAGAGGTAAGTGATAACAAGACAAGAAGATGGGGACAGAAGACAACTAATGGGGAGAGAACCTCACAACACAAGACATGGCCTCTCAGAGTTCTAGAGGTAAGTGATAACAAGTCAAGAAGATGGGGACAGAAGACATCTAATGGAGAGAGAGCCTCACAACACAAGACATGGCCTCTCAGAGTTCTAGAGGTAAGTGATAACAAGTCAAGAAGATGGGGACAGAAGACAACTAATGGAGAGAGAGCCTCACAACACAAGACATGGCCTCTCAGAGTTCTAGAGGTAAGTGATAAGTCAAGAAGATGGGGACAGAAGACAACTAATGGGGAGAGAGCCTCACAACACAAGACATGGCCTCTCAGAGTTCTAGAGGTAAGTGATAAGTCAAGAAGATGGGGACAGAAGACAACTAATGGAGAGAGAGCCTCACAACACAAGACATGGCCTCTCAGAGTTCTAGAGGTAAGTGATAACAAGTCAAGAAGATGGGGACAGAAGACAACTAATGGGGAGAGAACCTCACAACAAAAGACATGGCCTCTCAGAGTTCTAGAGGTAAGTGATAACAAGTCAAGAAGATGGGGAGAGAGCCTCACAACACAAGACATGGCCTCTCAGAGTTCTAGAGGTAAGTGATAACAAGTCAAGAAGATGGGGAGAGAGCCTCACAACACAAGACATGGCCTCTCAGAGTTCTAGAGGTAAGTGATAACAAGTCAAGAAGATGGGGACAGAAGACAACTAATGGGGAGAGAACCTCACAACACAAGACATGGCCTCTCAGAGTTCTAGAGGTAAGTGATAACAAGTCAAGAAGATGGGGACAGAAGACAACTAATGGGGAGAGAGCCTCACAACAAAGGACATGGTCTCTCAGAGTTCTAGAGGTAAGTGATAACAAGTCAAGAAGATGGGGACAGAAGACAACTAATGGGGAGAGAACCTCACAACACAAGACATGGCCTCTCAGGGTTCTAGAGGTAAGTGATAACAAGTCAAGAAGATGGGGACAGAAGACAACTAATGGGGAGAGAACCTCACAACACAAGACATGGCCTCTCAGAGTTCTAGAGGTAAGTGATAACAAGTCAAGAAGATGGGGACAGAAGACAACTAATGGGGAGAGAGCCTCACAACACAAGACATGGCCTCTCAGAGTTCTAGAGGTAAGTAATAACAAGTCAAGAAGATGGGGACAGAAGACAACTAATGGGGAGAGAGCCTCACAACAAAGGACATGGCCTCTCAGAGTTCTAGAGGTAAGTGATAACAAGTCAAGAAGATGGGGACAGAAGACAACTAATGGGGAGAGAACCTCACAACAAAAGACATGGCCTCTCAGAGTTCTAGAGGTAAGTGATAACAAGTCAAGAAGATGGGGACAGAAGACAACTAATGGGGAGAGAGCCTCACAACACAAGACATGGCCTCTCAGAGTTCTAGAGGTAAGTGATAACAAGTCAAGAAGATGGGGACAGAAGACAACTAATGGGGAGAGAGCCTCACAACACAAGACATGGCCTCTCAGAGTTCTAGAGGTAAGTGATAACAAGTCAAGAAGATGGGGACAGAAGACAACTAATGGGTAGAGAGCCTCACAACACAAGACATGGCCTCTCAGAGTTCTAGAGGTAAGTGATAACAAGTCAAGAAGATGGGGAGAGAAGACAACTAATGGGGAGAGAACCTCACAACACAAGACATGGCCTCGCAAGATTTTATAGAAAGGTTTTATGACAGCTAATAACCACGATAGAAATATATTTTCACTTTAAGAACAAATTGACTTTTCGTAGGAATTAAAGTTCATTATAATATGAATTAAATCTGGTAGTAGTAAATGTGAAGTGAAATGATCACTATTGGATTTGAATTTACACTTAACAATGTAGCTCCACTAACCTTTGTTGATGTAGTATAGAACAGGTTGTCAGCATCCTAACGTACACCGAATCATAAGTGCATAGCAAATTAATCTATGTATATGAAATACCTTCAGTCTTTTGTCTGTCATCACAGCATTGTCAGATTGAGTTTAGCCAAGAAGTTATGATTGATTGAAGTGATAAAGCTTACCATATTTGCTTACGGGCCATGTGCGCACAAGTAAGATGCGCAGCTGATTTTTCAAGGCCCCCCCCCAAAAAAAAAGAAAGTGTGGTACAGGCATTACAAACACTATCTCATACATACATACAATTTATTGTTTAGAAACTATTTGCAAATGTACAATAAAGGAATCATTCTCAGTTGTGTTCATAGTATTCTGTATTACAAGATGGTCTAAAACAAGTAAGATATACACATATTAAAATGGTGCATTGTAGTTAGTGTAAGTAATTAACTCATATTTTTATATATGTAGGTAGCTAATCCTTGCCATCACTGCTCGGATCCAGATCACATCATCCTCCATCCCATCCATTTTATTGGATATGCAGCAGCACTTGTTGAATGACTGGCTGGAATTCTGTCCCCTGAACTTTTAACCAAAGACAGTGTAGGTCTTTGAGTTCCCCATTAACTTGTGGTTGTTGCTTGCCATCCATTCTGTATACAGTCTCTTCAGATGTGCGGTTAAAGCAGACATGCACTGTCTGTAGCAATGAACTCACTCCACAAGGTATAATCTTCCGTTTGGTGCCCGTGGAAGGCTGTGCAATATTATTTTGTTTTCCTGGCATGATAGAAGTGCTGCCATACTGTTTTAATCTGTCAACAACTAGTGTGTTGTCCCTTTTTCCTGGGCTCTCACTAGGACTCTGTGAGGAAAATTCTCTTCCTAGGGAAATGGTTTTCCATTTAAATATTATGAACGGGGAAAGTTTCCTGCCAGCTGTAAGTATTGCCACAGTGTTCGAGCCTTTTTTTTTCAACGTTGCTATCAGATGGCATCTCAAATAAACATGCATTTGATAAGCATTTCCTATTTGCGAAAGCAGATATTGAGCTGCTTATGAATACGTATAACATGGCTTTGAAAGGCCAGAGTTTATCTTCATACGCTTCTGGCATACATTGCACTATTGTGGTATGCCTGCAAATTGAAAACCCATGTTATAGGAAAAAGCATAGAATCCGCCCATACTTGCTTTGAAATTCTGTCCAATGCTGATCTCTCACACAATATTTGGTAATGTTGCTCCAGAGATGGATGTGTCATGGCGGGTGCTACCCTGTAGAGAAAAACACGATGTGGCATTTGAGACTTTTTAAATGCCCCAAAGTTGTTTAAGCAATTCCGTTATATATTCTGTCCCATCTTTTTGAATTAGTTATGTATTCTGGCGTAATTTTGTCAACAGTCAATGTGGACAACTTGCACATCGTTTCGGAGAATGAGATCTTAAATAATGACGCTGTCCTAATGGAAAATTGGGACATAGAACAACTTGCAGAAGAGCTAGCAAGCTTAGGAGGCAGTTCAGCACTTCTCAGGAGCTCTTCAACTCATACTTGCACGAGTTCATGTAAAGGAACAGCTGTCCCATTCGGAGAGTGTTTCAGAATTATACTGCGACATAACATCTTCGCAGTTCTCTTTTGGTTTGTCTTCTTCCTCAGAACTTCCTTTTCATCTTTCTTTTCTTCCAAAATTTTATATTTCTTCATTGTCTTATGTGCGTTGATGCAAAACAGCCTTTATTAAGGCTAACAATTGCATTGTGAAAGAGCAGATATGTCCTTGGACATAACTATAGTAGCATTCAGTATTATTTAGTTGCATTACATTCGTTTACTGCGTCGCGTAGTTATTTAGTTATATTACATTTGCTTACTGTTGGACGTAATCATTCAGTTGAAACATTAAATTGAGTTTTATTTACGGACTTTCTTTAACTACTGTGGTCCTTAGCGTCCCATTCTATATTGGGCATGAAAGACCGGTAATTTTGCTCAGAGGCCTCTTTATCGGGCTTGAGGTTCTTCACATTTATTTAGTAGTGCACAAGCGCCAATGGTCATTACTTAACGCCATGCATTAGACAATAACAATAATAATATCTTTTACTGCTTTGCGGTTATTAAATTTTATTGCATCTATTTACTGTTTTGCGGTTAATATTTAGTTTTATTGCATTTATTCATTATTTCACGCTTTTCTCTTATAACACCGTATAACAGTTCACAACAATACCAAACTATTTCCGGTTTTACTAACACAAGAGCATTTTTTTCCATTTAACAGTTGGTACCTGACATTGTGCATTTACATCGTCCGCTATAACACGTCGACCTCTGGAGCAACATTATACCCAATATTCATTGCTTGAAGCTGGTGCATTTGTGGCCACAGCACCTCAAACTTATGAAGGCTCCACTTACTGACAACCCTCAGAAAGACTGTTGGTTGCTTGCCTTTTTCCTCCAATCCCTACACAAAATTCTAGAACATTGAAGTTTCTTCCTGCAGCACGATTTCCTATTTACCCCACGTCTTGGATAATAATTTTCAATTTTTCCGCAGCAGTGAATGAACGCAATCTTACAGTACTCATTTCTGTAAGTGCGCCAAGGTGTGAATATGAACACTGGTCACAAAGAATAAATGTTATTACCTAAATCAGAACCACCGCATACGCTATCACTAACCCTTTATACTTCATGTGCTTGCATATATGTTTACAACTACAAAAGTCAAAAGCAATGCTTCCAACATGACAAATTCAAATAAGACTGCACCCCAATTTTCGAAGAAAGCACACATGGTACGCAAGTATTACAGTACATCAATCACATTGCATAAAACTTTGTTTTAGTTGGAGTTTGGTGAATGTTACGAGGCGAAAGAATAATTTAAATGTATTATCTCTTCCCTATACTTGTTATAAACTTATAAGCACAAATCTATGTTTCAGAACAAGGCACGATCTGCTAAGCAGAAGGCCAACTCCAGTTCATCAAGTATGGGGACACCAGAGAAGTCTGGTCCATTGCCACGAAGAGCTGGGGGTAAGACGCTGATATCTTCATCTGATTCATCACGAACATCTTCACCTGCAATGCGACGTTCTACATCAAGTGGCGAAGGGTCTGGCAGATGCAGGGCTGCCACCTTAGGAACCCTCACAAGGCGATCAGACACACCACCCGGCAGAGAAACGCGAAGCAGGAAGAAGAAAGATGGAGATGGCGTTGCAATATCTACAGACTCATTGAGTGAGCCACAGTCTAGCAGCAGCTGTAAATGTTCGGTTAAAGAAGTCAGCAAGAGCTGCATTGCAACACGCCCCGACACGCCATCTGTCAGACGGAAGCTCAGGGGGGAGGAGGTGGTGATGTCCACGGACTCACTGACCGAGTCAGCAGCCAGTGGCGAGAGGACAACAAGCACAAGAATAGTCGAGTCAAGTGCCAGTGCTCCCAGTCGTAGCATAGGGGTTACGAGGCCAGATACGCCACCTGTACGAGAACGCACAAAGAAACGTCTGGGCAGAGCAAGTGGTGAAGTTTCAATGTCAACAGACTCTCTTGCTGCTGCTGCAGAACAAGGCGAGATCTCCGCAAGAAAAGCAGAACTAGGCAGAATATCAAAGTCTTCGCCAGGGAGTAGTCAAGACACCAGCAAGGCTGGCGTTGTAAAAGGAACCAAAGTTACAGAGATTAGGAGTGAGACTGCAATTATGAGACGTCTAACGGCCCGACAGTCAACAATATCTCCTCGTGATTCCCCTACATTCAGAGTACGGTCAGAAGTTGCTTCGTCTCCTTATCTGGGGTCACCCTCGCTACGCAGGAGTCTTCTGATGGCATCAAAATCTTCATCCAGTGAAAACAATAACTCCAAACCTGGGACTCCGAATGCTTCGGCCAAGCTAGATAAAGTTCCAGCAAAGTCAACACCTGCAACATCCACTAACAAGCGAACGGCAACGAGACTGCAGTCAACCCCAGGCAAGACAAGCTTGGACCCGAGGAAAGTGACAAGACAAGAAGTGCCGAGGGCTACACCTAGTAAAGCTGTTGTCAATGCCAGCAAAGTTAACAATAACACCGTCACACGAAAGGCACTGTCGAATGGTGCACTTGTCAATGGCAAGAATAAACAGAACAATAACGTGCAGAGTAAGAAGGTTGCTGCTGAAGATAAACCACCTACTGTGGGCTCCAGGTCAGGCACATTCCTCAAGGACGAGCCCACGATCTTGAAGAAACCAGACGTAGACAACGTACAGGAGTAAGCCTATGCTTTAAATTTAGTTGTTAATGCATATTGAGACGTTGGTTGGTGTTCACCTAGTCATGATACTGCTTTGTATATAAATGTTAAATATTGCTTACAGAGACATCTGTCAGAATATTCCGCGTTACTCTTGCTTACGCCAACTGTTTGATCTTAGCGTAGGAGAGTAGAATTGCAGGGAATGCGTGTTTATATTTCTTTTAAATCAGCCTTCGGTTCCACTCTGAATGTATAACTTAAATATTATATGCTGTTAGGAAGTCCTTTATTCCGTTATAGATGATAAGAGAATTGTAAAACATGAGTGTATAAATTTAATAACGTCCTGCAGATTCCAGCCTTGTTTTGCATTTACAGTAGAGATAGGGGGTTTTTATATTATCTTGTGTATTTTAGGTACTTATTTTATGTGGGCAGTGTCGCAACTGTTGATCAGTTGGGATAGAACAACCAGCAGGACAATATCTGGGAGCAGTAAGAAGCAATGTTGGCCTTAATATATTCACAACTTTGTCCTCATTTCTAGTAATGTGCATTAACTGAGTCAATCAAAACACTTAACATCATATGTTTTTCGTCTTGACCAGTTTCAAAACTACTTGCCCTCATCATCAGAAGTAGCTGATTGGTTCGTGGAGGCGACATCTAATGGTGGAGTGATGCATTTCTATTGTAGATTTGGTGGCAGTAATTCAGAATTCATTACATTCTGTTAATTTTTATGATTAAAATCTTTTCCATTCTATAGGGTTTAGGAGTGTTATGATTGGTTGTCCAGAAGTGGTGTGCAGCTGCAGATTTATCTGTTTGTATTTGATTAAAAGAGCATATGAGAGCACCACTTCTGGGCTACCAATCACATCGCACTAAACATAACGCCTACAGAATACACAATGAAGTTGAATACTTGGGAAAAGATTTTAATCGCAAACCATAAACATGTGTAATGAATTGCCGCCACCAAATCCACTATGGAAATTCATCATTCCACCATTAGGTGTCACCACACTCATCAAACAACACCAGCTAGAACCGCTTCTGATGACGGCAAGTAGCTCTCAAAACTGTCCAGGATGAAAAACATGTAAGTGATGTTAAATGTTTCATCTCTGGCTGAGCTTTTCTATAATTTTAAATTCACACTAGCTTATCCAAACATTATATAAACAATGTGCAAATTTAAGACTTCACCTTCCCTCTCAGAATTTCATTAATGAACCACTTGCATCTGTCAGGCTGTGTTTCAGTTGATGTTAAAGAGTGGCAGCTAGTGCCCTTTTCTTCTTTTTGTCGATATTCCCAGATTATTAGCTATGTGTTGTGATTTCAAGATGTTGACTATCTCTGCTTGACATTTGCTAGTCTTCCATAATATATAGATCACTGTTCTCTTAATGAAGTGTAAACATTATGTCTTCTTCAGTTGGAAACCCTAGTTCGCGAGTTTTTAAATAATTCCTCTCTTGAATACGTCTTAAACTCCCATGCTGATTTGTAATAATTATTGTTAAGTAGGCTAATGTTGTGTTTGCATAAAATAAGTCTAGTCTCTCTAGGTCAGTACTGTGTTTTCATAGAAGTAGAAAACAATAAAGCCATTGTATTAATGAAGAAAGCAAAGAGGATGTTAGGAAAGGAATGCCATATTACAAACTTTCTCAGGCACGTTGTAAACAATGGTTTATTGCCTCAGAGTGCAACACTAAGGTTAATATCGCATTAATAAATGCTCATCGATAACAAAAATAATGAAATTACAACTTTGATAAAAGTACTGATTATAAATAAAAGGCCCTTAAGCTACGGAAAGGCACACACTATGAAAATAGGCACTCTAAAATAAGTATAGTTACTCCAATAAGTATGAAACATATTTATATAGAGAAATGCCAAGCTCTAATCATGATATAAAACCTCTGTAACTTAGCAGTTTCAAATTAATGACCGACGTAACCATTCATAAGAAAATTACTCCAAACTTATGATGGGGCAGAGTGTCCCCAAAACATTTCTTTTTAAAATAAACACTGTAAGTGGACTTGTGTGTTATTTTGTTGGAGCTAGGCCTTACTGGCACCCCTCTCTGTGGCTTCAGTAAATGGGAGCTCAGAGGTGCCATCCCCAACATTAGTCGTATCTATGCAGCTTGTTAATAGTCATCAGCCAGACTGACCACAAGTGCTTTTATCTTGACTCGAATTGCATTTGGTTCACAATACACCCAGAATAGGAATGCCAACATTGATAATGTGTAAAGTTGCAATATCAGGATATTTTTTCACCTGTTTGTAAACCAACTTAAAAATTTGTCAGAGTAAGTATTTTCTACAGAGCCATGCCATTACTATTTTTTCTGATTCCTCTTGTAAAACTTCAATCTTTTTGCATTTGCAGTTAAGAGTACATACTAGATACATGCGGGTAGGAGCCCTCCGTAGAGACCATTGGTCAAGTTTCCTGCTAATTGTGATCATTTGCAACAGTTTGAACTTCACCTCTGTCACTAAGACTTCTCCTTGACAGGCACCTGCTGTAAGAACACACGTGGGGGGGGGGGAATCTGCATTTCTATCCAGGCTACTTGAATTTTCACAAAAGAAGTATGCTTATTTTCAAAGCCAGTGCATGATTGCCAGAGAACAGAAGCAAACAAAGTTAAAACATTCATTTTCAGTGGGAAGCTTTCTGCAGCCTGAACTATAACACAGAGCTCTCTGTGTTGAGTACTGGCACCTTCACATACCGTTGTTCTCGTGTTGAATATTTTAAAGTTGGCAAACCTGTATTCAAATGTCATTGCTTTCTGAATGAATGTTATGTGTTATCAAGATCTTAGTTATCAGACTCACCATTAAGAGGACAGAGGGCAGCCAAACTTATGATGACATTTATTGTGTATAATGTTGCCTCACTGTATACAGTTCACCAGCATTTAATGACATTTTTACGCAAACTTCATGCAACATCTTCTTGTCGATGCACTTTAAAGCAATGCTGGAGTGTACTCATAGCTGGTCGAGTTAACAGAGATTCTGTTAAACAACTGGCATACTTCCCAGTAAGTGAAATGGTTTTGGTATTTGAGAGTTGCATGCAGTTGGCAACTTTGAAGAGAGCGAAGCCTACTCAAAACTTTGCTGTAACTTGTATCTTTATTGCCTGCACTTTGTTAGTCTCCCATCTTCAGTTGGAGACCAACCGCTGACGTCTTCCAAGTGAATCAGTAAGTGGTGACTTTGGTTCTAGGGTTCTTTTTGCCTGATTTAGTAATTGACAGCTGATTTGTGCATTTGCTTACATCTAATGTTTCTGAAATGTTGTTTTGTCCTGGTTTCTGAGTTTTATTTTATTTTTTCCAATGCTCTTGAAATTAGTTTTCGCACACAAAGTATTCTTCACTTCAAAAAATTTGAGCAGCCGAATTAAGAGACATAAAATTCTCCGTTTTAATACACAGAAAGAACAAATCGTATTACATTTTACGTGTTTTGCATTTTTTAAAATCTTTCATTTTAGTAATTTCAAGTTTTGAAAACTCCACTGATTTTTGTTTACCTTTGCATCTGCGGTATTTACAAAATTATTTTATAGGCAAAATTATTTTATTTTTTTTATTTTTATATAATGCAAATTTTTCTGTATACTACCTGATATTTGCATTGAGTATGATTTAAACTGGCAGAGAAATAAATTTGTGAAGTCATAAAATTTGAGGCGTTAATCAGGAAGTTAAGGAAAAACGTTGAAAATCCCTGGCTTTGACGTTTTATTCTTCCTACAAATGAAAACCTATTTTCATCCAAAAATCAGGTATTGCACAAAAAAATATTGTTCGATTTAACACATGAAAAATAATTCTGTAAACGTCATGTACCAAAAAGTTGAAATATCCTTACATTTTTGAAACCATTGGAAAACTAATAATATGCAACATATTGAAAGCTGCCAAAGCAAGTAATCTGCAATACTATTTCTTCTTTCTGTGTATTAAAAATGAGAATTTTATCTTCGTTAATTGGGCTACTGGAATTTTTAAAACTGTATACAAATACTTTTTATTCACCTTTGTATAAAGTTAGTGAAGATAATAAATATTTGACTCACTTCTGTTAGTTAACAGTTGCTAACACTTAACTTTTTCATTTCAACTGGCTAATCTTGCAACTTAACGAAATCCCAGTGATGTCAGTGTTTACAAGGATAAACATTTCCAATAATAGGACGACATTATGGAAGTCGCCCAGGGGAATGGATAAGTGTGTATCATATGCACACTTTTTATTGTTCAACAGTTGCGACACTGCCCTCGTATTTGGGTGGATGCAGGCTGAGCCTGCAAGTACAATATGACTGCTATTAACAGTCACTAGTCATCAACTCTTGTTTTTATTTTTCTGTTTCATCTTCATTTCCAATGTCTAGTTATGTGAACACAGAATGACAAGAATAAAAATGTGCCATTTTCTGCAACCTTCGGAAGATGTAAGAATATTTTTAAAATGTTCGCGTTTGTAGCAGAAAGCGATGTGGTACTTACCAGTGCAAATGACAAAAAGGGAAATTTTTTTAAAAAGAAAGATGTATAAGATGTATTATTATGTTTTTCTTTTAATTTTGCTCATTAATTTTTTGAATTTTCTCAGTATTAAGATGGCCAGTGAAATTATGTTAAAACTTTGTTGACTATTGTTATTAAACTTCTGTTTTAGATTATAGCAAAAGCTTATAAAGCAAGGAAGAGAGATTATATAAAGAATATTTATTTTTGCTTGCACAATTGAAAGATTTATATTTACAAAACTCAAATGCACAAGACTTTGTTTGCATTTTAATGTGATTGGCTTTTTAGTTTCTTGCATTTATCAGTTTTCAGCATTTCTTACATGAAATAACGCATCCACAGAAAGACATAGCACACTGTTGTATGGGAAAATTTGTGGATCTGAAGGTAAGGGAAATTACATCCATTTGTTTGTAATTGAGATTTCATACATATTGCTTGATCAAAAGTGATATTTTCTAGCTTGAAAGACTTGAGCATGTAACACCAGAAAGAGTGAAATGCCAGTGCTCTGATGATTGGCCCCAAGTGTGGTGCCAAAAACAGCCCTAAATATTACTTAGGACCAAAACTATTTCAATTTCTGAGATGCTTACCACCTTAACCATTTGTCATAAAACTGAGCCTCTAATGAGTGGAATGTTCCTTGAAGGTTTAGATTTTACTCAAAACTGATGGCCAGAGTAATATTAAGTATAAGCAATGCATTTACAGCTTTCAAGATGTAATGTCCCAATGTTTAGTTTGCTTAGCTGTCACTATATGCTGCATGACATTCTATCCCACTCCTGACACCAATACAATACTTCCTCTTAAGAACTAGGGCAATGTGCAACAGAAAGTAGAAATATCTTCTGTTAAATTCACATCACTTTCTCTGCTGCTATAAAGTCTTTACAAACTATTTTTGCAAAATCTTATTCGTCTATCTACTTAAAGTTAATTGTTTGTTTAAATAGTTTCATTCTACTAGTTACAAGTACTATAAAATTCCACTAATACTATGGATTGTTGATGCCAAACAAACAAAAAAAATGAAATTGTGTTTTAAAGAGAACTAAATTTTCTGTGATGTACATTTTTGTCTATTTCTTAGGTTTACCAGTTATACAAGATTATATAAAATTCCTTCTGAATGAAGAGGACTTTACAGGCTATTCCCAGAAAGTTGAAGATATACTTTTACTTGTTGTGTAAATATCTTAAATATATGACATTTTAATCAAATTGTTAAACGTATTTTTGAAAAAATCAAAAGTTCTGAAAATATTCCATGTAAAGGATATTTGTGGTGGGGGAGTTGAGTTATGGACCGCTTTCTAAAAATCCTTTTTCTCAGGGGGAGGTCACAAAACATGTATTTGTGGGGAAAACTTGATATCAAATTTTTGGTTATGTCCTGGTCAGGGAGGGGCATTCCATAGTGTCTGGAAGAGTGAATGTGCATCTCAAAATAACTTAAAAAAACCTACAGCAACCTAAACTAAAAGAGTAAAAACACCATCAAATTATTCAGTTAAAGCACCCAATATGACCATAGCAGTTAAACAGGGCTATAGAAATGAACCAAAAAATTTAAGATACGAGATCTCCCTCAGGATGATGAGAGATCAGGCAGGTTGGATCACAATACTTCCAAGTCCATGGTAAAGGATGGAGTGGGTCCATGTAAAATAAATGGTGATTGGCATGCATGAATATTGACAGGACTTTAGTGTAGCTTTCTACTGAAACATTTCTGTATTTAAACTAAAACAATCTGATATGTAATCCTTACAGGGTGAGTCTCCTAAAAATTGCACTGCAAATATCTCTGAAATAAAAACAGGAATTGAAAAACAACTTTACAGGCAGAGGAGAGACTTGTTAAAGTAGATGATGTAGGCCATTCAAAAGTGTGCACAAATTATACAGAATTATCAGGTGGTTCACTTCCCACATCGGAGATAAGTATGCTGGTGCTCCATGCTGCTAGTGTGTCAAGCTAAGAGGAGGGGGAGGGGAGAAGTACTTGTTTTGAGAGAACGGCATAATTCAAAAATTAAAAAGTATCTCTCAAGAATTTTCATGATAAACTCTCTCACCCCAAACTACTCTTTACATGGAAATATGTTTAAGATAGCTATATCTCTTGAATTTTCTGTGAAGTCCTCTTCATTCTGAATGACTTTTCTGTAGTTGGTAAACTAAAATCTACTACACAAAATGTAGACCTCGTTAAAGTACACAGTTTGTGTCAAACTTTTTTGTGAGATACTCCTTTTTATTGCTTTGAATTTTCAAATACTTCTGTATAGTTGTTTCTCGTGGTGGTCAAGCAATTGCATAGTGACAACACACATTTTAAAAATCTAGTGTATTCTTTTTACAGCTACAAGTTTATCTCAATCAACAAGAAGTTAGTATAGAATCAGATGACTGAAAAATTCAATGCCATCGCCGTGCATCTCGTGGTTTCTGCCTGGTTGCTCTAACCACAAGATGATCTCAAACTGTATTGAGATGACGTACCTGAATGGCCACTTAGAGAAGAACAATTAATTGACGTAATAGTGGTTGAAACTATGAAGCCCAGGACTTAGAGTACATAGGGATTGAAAGTCACCATTGGGGTATGTCATCTAAATACAATTTCAGATCTCCTTGTCGTTTACTGGGAAAAATGTAAATCAGTTCGGGAATTTAATGTTGCAATGGTAGCTCGGTGGTTAGAGCAACCGGACGGAAGCTGGGAGATCCATGGTTCGAATCCCAGCGATGGTATTGAAATTTTTAGTCGTCTGATTCTAGCTTACTGACGTCCAGCACACGGCTTGTGTGGAAGTACAATTAATTCCATTTTGTTAGAATAGTTTGTAGGAGAGCAAGTAAGAAAAGCCATGTGAATGCAACACACAAGATTTTTTAATCAAAGTGGGCATTCCAACTCGCTCTTGCTTTTTGTCTGTATAAGCGTCAGAAACTGGGACGTACAATCCTCTTATTCTTTGCTGAATCAGTGGAAAACGTAAAGTGAACACTTCAGATTAATTTAAAAACAGTAACTGCTGCCTTCCATACACGTGTCTATTCAAAAGCTAAAGTAGATAATTTGTTTATGGTATTGACGTCATTAATGTATGGTATCATAATAATATTAAAATAATGCATTAATTTCATAAACATTGTCAAATTTATGAAGAGGATTAAAAGTCAATGCAGCTAGTATGCTAGAAGAGGAAGCTACCGAATACAGATTGATAGATTATTAAATAATTACAAAATGATTTAGTTCTGCCCCAGGTTTATATATATATTCACAGAATTTATGTGTATAGGGTAAGCATGAACAGATGAACAATTTCGAAATTCATCTGTGTACAAAATCATAAAACAATGTATGCAACTTATTAAAAGTTCCTTGCCAGCATTATCCAGTATGGCTGCTGTATCAATTTGAGGCCCAGCAGGAGTATTATAGCAGTGTGTTGTGTTTTACTGTGGAAATATTCTGTAATGCTGAACATGTGTTTGATGCTGCATGAGGTAAAATGCTTTTAACCAACAGTGGGACTGCCACAACGTGCGTAATGCTCAGGGTTTAGCAACAAAGCCATTATTCTCCTTCTTGCTTCCCAATATTTTGAGGTCAAGTCTGGATGCAATTAGCTGTTCACAGAGACAATTTGGAGATGGTAGCAATCCAATTTTGTGTAGGGGTTTGCTGAGGCAGTGGTAAGCCTCAACATGGAGACAGGTACTTCAGGTATTGCTGTCAGGTTTTTTATCAATTATTCTGCTTTGTAATTTAATATATTTGTACTTAATTTATATTATAATCATTATTGATTTTCTTCACAATGATACGTTTAAATGAATCCAGTAATAGTTTTCGTTGTACTTTGAATTTTGGTTCCCTGTTTGCCAAGATGTCTGCTTTCTCAATCTAAAATGTGTAGAAATTGTTCTTATAAATTTTAACATGTTGTAGACTTCCAAATTTTGATAAACTAGACAAACATCAGGATTTTAAATATACACTAAAAACTTGACCAATTTTATAATGTGTAGTACAGGAATCGGTGACATTAAGTAATTCAGAACAAAAGTACTATCATGACTGAAAAATTTGTCACTCTGCTCTGTCTGGAGTTGAATCTGGGCCATTATTCGCTATTCTTTTTAGATTTTAAAAGTATAAATGTGACTGTGATTCAAAACTAAAAAAATAAAAGTAATATAATCTGTGTAAACAAGTTATGCCCTAAAAACACTTTTCAGGGGTTTATTAGATTGAGATTTCAATTTAGAATAAACTCGTGTTTATACATTTCAGGGAAGACAGAGCAAGAAGACCCAAGCTCAAGGGTTCAAACCTGTGTGCCATACAATCCAATACAGATTTTATTTTTGTGGTTTCCCTCAGTCAACAGGTAAATACCAGTTTACATACTTGCCAACTTTACTGTTTGCCCATAAAATGTGTGGGAGCAGGCCTTTTTACAGCTTTGTAGGCAGATTCAAAGTGTTACACCACAGACATGGCAAAACATTAAATTCCATTGCATAATATTGTAACTTTACATTACAGAGTAAATGGTGTTCAGTGCTATGATAGACCAGACCTTATGTGTGTGTCTATCTTCACTGGGTTGCAACAAAAGCATAGTGTGCACCACTAGTAACTAGGACATGAATATTCTGTAATGAACGATGTGAATTCTAAAGTCAACACCCTCGCATAAATTGTTTATCTTATTCATGGTCTCTGGCTGCAGGATATGTTTCCCATTTGTTTATAGTTACGGACTAGAAATCTGTGTATAGCCAAGGAAATGGTGTTCTTTGCTTTAATACATGTTTATTGTGCTACCAGGTAGTAGTACTACCAGAGGATTTCCATTTATTTCATCCTCCGTGGTATACTCATCTCTAGTTTGAAGGTCACAGCTTCAAACCTGGCAGAGGGCGATGGACTTTTTCAGGTGTAAAATCCTTAGCGTGGCTTCCTTCGGAAGGGAAGTAAAGCCTGTGGTCCCATGTCATAGATTTATGGCACGTAAAAGAACCTCAAGTCTTATAAAGAGGCATCTGAGCAAAATTTCTGGTCTTTCACGCCCAATATGGAATGGGAAGAATCAGAGTAGTTAAAGAGTGTCCATAAATAGTAGGCAATTTAATTTTTGTATATTTACTGCACTGAATGTTTTATGCATTTTAAATTTTATGTCATTTGCAAAATTATTACACTTTGCTGGATGAAGGAAAGTTTTACAGGTTTAGTTTCAGGAAGTTGGCAAGTACGAAAATGTTTTTTATAGAAATTGTACATTTTAATGGTTATAAATGTTTCCTCAAGAGTTTTTGTTTATCGTTTTTGGTTTACTGCTTATAGTAAATTCAGTCTGTATGAGGACGTCTTCACAGAAAATTGAAGATATATATTTTATTTGTATATGTCAATTTGTGAGGTGATATTTTAATGAATTTTTTTTTTAAAAAAAATAAGATCTCTCTGAAAATGGTAGTTCATATTGGGGTATCTCCGTGAAAATGTTAATGTTGCAAAGCATTACACAGCAGAAGTAGCAGCAACCTGAACAAGATAAATGTTTTATTTTGCATTTGTTAAAAGCATTTCACTGTCACAGTTTACATGTTCTACACACAAAATGCTTAGTTATGAATTTCTTTTGTGTTTACAAATAAGAGAGTAGAAGAGGTAACCAATACAATTATTATAAATGTGCAATATTAATAGCTGTAAATGTGATGAATTGTGTTTTGGTTCTCAATGGCACTACACAGACTTTTCCAGCATTTAATTGTTTTCCTTCCATAAACCGAACTCGATGTTCCTTTTTACGAGTGTACGATCAGAATCAATTGTATTTTAGTTTCTGTGTAATTGTCTTGTAAAAAACTATAATGGCATTTTTATTTTTGTATGAGTTATTGCCGTCTTTAGTGTTTCCAGGGCGTAATGCAATGGTGTATTTTAAATAAAAAGGTGCTTCGATAAAGATAGTGTTTTGTTACTGCTTCCCTGTAACATGTAAACAGCAAGTGAAATAATATTATAAACCTATTGCAGGTTTCAAATTGTGAACACTTTAGTTTGAGTTGGTAAGTTTTCACTCGGAATGAGGGGCAGCATCTGCCCTCCCATGCTTTTATCCGCAATGTCAGTCTTCCATGACAACCTTACTCACATAAAGTATATATTTGTTGGGTGATCAAGAAGATGTAAGAACAAGATTGTTCACAGAAGAAGATAAAAACAGGCAGTCACACTAAAATGTTCAATATTTCAAGTTTGCCAATTCATCAGCAGATTAAAACACAAAATGAAAACATACTTGACAGTTGACTGCACTAGTTAATAATAATGTTTATTATAGGATGTAGAGTGTACACCTTGCGTACTGTGATCTTCAAGAGATCTCTTGCAGCTAGCACTCCCAGGAGGAAGCTACACTGATGCTGTTTATAAATGTAAAGCTTACGAGGGCCGGCTGATAAGTCCCGGGCCTCTCAATGAAAACAACATTTGAAAAAAAAATGTTTTATTTCTCAGCATGATTTCCAGAAAGGTTAATACATTTGTCATACCGGTGTTCTAATTTAATTAAACTATCTTTGTAGTGCAGTTTATCAAGGTCCTCAAAATAGCTGTGTACCGCATCAATGGCCTCCTCGTTGCTGTGAAATCTTCGTCCTCCAAGAAATTTTTTGAGATTAGGGAACAGGTGCTAGATCTGGCGAATAGGGTGAATGTTCAAGCAATTCAAACTTTAATTTGCAAATTTTCCCCATTGCAATGACTGAACGATGGGCCGGAGCATTGTCGTGATGAAACAAGATTTTTTGCCAAATGGAGTCTTTGTCTTTTCACCTCATCACTCAAACGTTGCAGTAAGCTTGCATAGTAGTCATCAGTGATACTTTTACCCTTTTCCAAGCAATCAATAAAAATAATTCCCTGTGCATCCCAGAAAACACTCGCCATAACCTTGTTAGCTGACAAAATTGACTTTGCCTTTTCTGGAGTGAAGTGATGTATCCAAGTTTCATCCATGGTAATAAGCAGTCTCAAAAATTCATTGGGATTTTTACGGTAGAGCTCCACATTCTTAACAGAAACAGTTTTTCTATGCAACTTTTGATCAAGTGTCAACAAACCCACCTCGCACAGACCTTGTGAAAGCCCAAAACATTACTTAAAATATTACCTGCATGTTCTTTTGATAAGTTTACAGCTCTGCTATCTCAAACAACTTTAATCTGTGGTCTTCCAGTACTAAACGATGAATTTTTTCAATCATCTGTAGAGTTGTGACTTCCATAGGGCGTCCAGAGTGAGGCTCATCACTAGTGCTCGTACGTACCATTTTAAACTCTGCAATCCACCTTTTAATTATCAAATATGAAGGGGCAAGTCTTTCAATGTACTGTCCATTTCCTCCTTGATTTCTTTAGGCGTTAAGCCTTTCAAATGGAAGTATTTAATCACTGATCCATTTTTCCAAATCCTCGATTTTTGTGAAAACTGTAAAGTTGTCTTGTTTAAAATGCTGTCATTCAAAAACTAACAAGCTATTGACCTGTAACTATGGATACAAGCTAGTGTAGAGTAAAAGTATACGATGCTACCGTCTAACTGGCCTACTGGCGCCATCTCTGTGTGAGGCCCGGGACTTATCAGCCAACCCTCGTATTGTTGAAAACTGCCACTTACAGGATATTTTGACAATCATCAATGAGGATCGCATCTAAAGTGAGCAACTTTGGCGCTTCATTTGTCACCACTTTTATAACAAAAAATCTCCAGAAAGTAGCAAGAATTTAAGCATGATTTGTAATTCCATCCTATTTCCACTCATCTTGTTCATATTTTAAGATTTTGCCAGCCTACTCAGAACATGTATGTCCACCAGCATCTGGAAGGGAATCCCCATAATTCAGTGTCAAATGTGCTGCCATCTAATGTCCATTCCAAACCAGAGTTCCCTCTGATGTAAACAGAAGCACGTGTCACAAACCGAAGAACACACTCTTACCACGCCAATGTAAATAGTTCCTTAATACATGTATCATGAAATATTAGGACAGGAAAGGTATAGAACTGCATATTTTATTGCAATTATCACAAGAACTTATTGCTAAAGGTAATGGATATATACTAACTGTTAAGAGATTACAAAACATGATTTTTGTCTGCTATTGCACTAACGCCGAGAGCATCTTGCTTGTTAATACCAACTGTATGCATGACTGCCGCTCTCTTACCTGTATGAGAAATGCATCAATGAATTCCCAGAGGTGCTATCTGGGAACTGAATAAACACTTTGTGTAACACAGGAATATCATAAGCGAACAGTCATTCATAATACGCAGGCACAAGTATGCTCAGCTCAGGTCAAACCTTGTGATTTAGTCAGTTGGTATTTGAGTTCTCGTGGCAGAAGAAGATGCATGTAGTGTGAATAAACTGTTCAAACACAAAAGCGGGAAACCGTTAAAAAGTTGCAAAAAATAAAAGGAAAAAAAAACTATGTATTCAATTCACTATTAGAAAAATACCAGACATTTGCATTATTATGAAACTAATATCCAATTTTACAGCCACTTAAGTGAGAAGTGTAACCAAAGCACACAGGGAATATAAACAGACATAATAGAATCAAATGTGGATACTTGTTTTGTGTGCGACAGTGCCGTGGATAAGCTTGTCATTAACTTGGACAATAGTTCTGATTCCAATATGACAGCCGAGTCATATTCAGAGGATTCTGATTTGGGTGTTGCACTTTTGCCTGAGGATTGTGATTAACATAAGTAAAATGTTTATTTCTGCATACTTATAAAATTGATTGTTACTTCAGGTTGCATTTTGAAATATGATTCTCATGCAGGGCGCCTTTTTATAGACAAACAATGTTCAAATTTAAATGATATGTAGCAAGCAGCCATTAGGGGCGGGGATAATACAAAGATCTTGTTTACAGTGAGAGGCACTCTGGTTTTGAATGGACAGTAGATGTCTAGTCTACCTCATGTACCAGCAGAGTTCCATTGTTGTGCGAGGAGGTGATGTGAACTTTTTACCCATATTGCGGGTTCCTAAAGTTTTATTTTGTTGGATGTTGTATTACTGCACAGTTGGTTTGAGATTTGTTGCACAAGCTCATCAAAGGACATTATACCAAACACTAAGATCAGAAGTGTACCAGATTGATTATGAAGCCTACAAACACCTAAGACATTTCAAACTTAAGCAAGTAGGCTGCCTCTGTCGTTAGCATGCTAACTTCCAAATTCAGTTCCTGGCTGGAGGGTGGGAGTAATTCTTTATCCAGGATTGTTCCCCAGAGTCTGCATGTGTGAGTTTAATGTAAGTAATACCAACCCAAAGATTAGCACTACTGTGAGCGAGTAAACATTATTGCTGAAAGCAATTGTTACAAAGGTGATAAATGTAGCATTAAAACAAATCTACAGAACACAAATTAAACCTGAAATAAAGACTTAAAAGATTGTGAAGTCAGCAATCCTAACTTCACTTATTTAAATTTGGTTTCAGAAGCAATTGCTTCCATCTTGATCTCCAACTGGAGACGACATTGCTGGTGTTGGTTGCAGAAGTGGCATCATCTGGTCTCCATATGATGAAACTGCTGAGGTGGTTTAAGGGTGGGATTTCAAAATTCAATACGTGTCCCTTCCTCTTTATGATGTGGATGTTTTCACAAACTTTTAATTCGGTGGAAATACTGACATTTTTAATAAAGTAACTTTTGGGTTAACGTCGCAGCTAGCCATCCAAAAACAATTTGCTGCAATCGATGTTTCTATTGGTAATGCAACTGAAATGTTCCTTCGTTCTGTTTCAATGTTCGTTTGCATTTTACCTACATTACAGTCTATTAAGTAGATGTCGATTTTTGTTCTGATGGTATTTTGTCTTTTAATGTAGAAGTAAGCAAAATCTGTATGGAGTACCTCTTCTGTGGTGCTAAAATTAGATTTATTTCTTAAAACATTTTTCTGAAGCTGTAGTTTAGACAGGTTGCTAAGTGAATCTTACAAATTGTCATCATGGTTCTTTTTCATTTCATTTTATCATCCTTTTAAATACATTTAAAGGACACGTCCAATTACAAATATAATTTAACAAGTACAGCTTATAATTTTACATTACTTTTCATTAACATTTTTACCTTAAGTATCAATTATCCTTTTACATTGCATTTACATTAAGTTTACCTTAAATATCAATTTCACTTTACATTGCTTTGCCATGTCTAAATTCATCTATACTATAAAATTAATTTTCTATTAAGTATTTCTTTATTGTTTTCATCATTGCATTTGGCTGGTTTATGTTCTTTATTTCCGTAGGTAACTTCTAAGGCAGGATTATTTGGAGTTCCCCTTAATGTTATTCTATAATAATCCTCATTGTTTCTTAGATTATGGTTATGTACACTGGAATTTCTTTTGCATATTTATATTTATCACAGTTTTTATGTATTCATATAATATATATATATATATATATATATATATATATATATATATATACACACACACACAATGGCACTGTAACAAGTTTTGATTCTTAAACACCCCCCTGTTTAAGAATCAAAACTTGTTACAGTGCCATGTGTGTGCTTTAAAGACTTTATCCATTTTTCTTGCTTCCGTATTTTACATGCGAATATATAAAACCATAATAGACCTGTTTCATTGTTTTACTGTCCATTATTTTAGTTAATTGTCTCATTACATAAATGCCCTTATTTATCTTTTTATTAATTGATGCTGCATGAGATTGCCAATTTAAAGGTTTATCAATTATTACTCCAAGAAAATTAGTCCAATTTATTTCTGATATGTTTTCCCCATCTATACTTAGTTTATTAGTTTAATACTACTCGGGTTTAATTTTGTTAAGTCAAAATTAATACATGCTGCCTTCTGTGTATTTATTATCATATCTAAATTAGCATAATATTGTTTTATAATTTTTAAAATTGAATTCACTGTAATTTCAACCTCTTTTGCTGTTTGACCTTTAATTATGACAGTCATGTCGTCTGCATATCCAATTGCGATGCCTCCATTTTCTTGTATGACCTCAAAAATTTCATTTATATATATAAGAAATAAAAATGGCCCCAATTTTGAGCCTTGCAGGACCCCTTGTTTTACTGTTTTGAAATCTGAGCTTATCTTTTTTATGACACCATTTTTATTTAGATGATTTATTTCAACACATTGTGTTGGATTTTCCAGATATGTTGATATACAATCCAGCGCCAAACCTCAAATATCACATGTTTCTAATTTATTTGGTAATATTTTTATATTCATAAATCAAAGGCCTTTGATAAATCTATGAAGATAGCCACCACTGATTCATGGTCATTTATTGCATTTAAAATTATATTATTTGCCTTTTCAATCGCATCTATGGTTGACTTGTGCTTTTGAAATCCATATTGCCATTTTAATACATCTAATTTTTTTAAGATAACTTTGCAACTGTATTATATATAAACCTTCCATTACTTTTGATATAGCAGAACATAGAGTAATTGGCCTATAATTTTCTATGTCTTTTTTACTCCCCTTATGTTTAAATATTGGCTTAACTATTACCTTCTTTAGCATATGTTGTGTGCAGAGAGTAGTGTTCTGACATTTTTTTGGCTCTTTCTGGAATGTTGGCTTTGAAACCATTCTGTTGTGATATGAAAAGGATGTGGATATTCCTGCCGGATATAATGATATCTGCAGTGTTACCAGTCGGACCAAGGCTGAAGGTGGAAGCAACTGCTTCCAAAACCAGTTTTAAGCAAGTGAATTTAAG
The DNA here is from genome assembly GCA_030765065.1 of Deroplatys truncata. Taxonomy (NCBI): domain Eukaryota; kingdom Metazoa; phylum Arthropoda; class Insecta; order Mantodea; family Mantidae; genus Deroplatys; species Deroplatys truncata. The sequence continues at coordinate 16,459,651 of CM060981.1, forward strand.
TGTCACTAATCTTTTAATTTATTGTTTCACTTCTCTGTTCCCAACTGTAACTTCCAAATTAATTGTGCAATAAGAGCTTTTGAAACACCAGCGGAACTTGCAGTATGGAAACAAAGTCCTCACACCATACAGAGTATAGATAGCTAGATGGCAGCACAACCAAACTAAAGTAAGGGATCTCTCTTGTAGACAACAGTGAACTTGCAGCTGTGAAACCAAAGTGTCTCCAATCCACTGAAGTTTCAATGTGTTCTTCTAATTACTTAACATATTACAGGTTGTTTCAAGAACGGCTTCTAATAATTAAAACTGCTTTTACCCATCCCCCCATCAATACCTCTTGCAGCCAGCTATAGAGGAACTCGGCGAGAGACAAACCTCACTGAAGAGGAGACCTTTAATGGTCCTGAAGTGTGGGGTTATAAATAAAATTGCCTTGAGTTGAAACCAATTTTAAACACCAACTGCCAAAAAAAGTCTGTGCTTGAAGTCTGACCTTAGACATCTGAGTGATAGAGGTTCCAACAGTGCCCTAGACACGTGAACTGATTAAAGAATTATGTGATGAACTGAACCTGTTAGTGTCCATCCATTTGCATGCATACAGCTGAGATTTTATATATTGTAACAAATGAGAACACTACTTCATTTATCACTAGGCACTCAACGTAACACACAAGTTACCTTGAGTCACTTTGCCTCATACTTGGAATGCAACACAGCTCAATTGCACCATCCACTTTTCACTTCTAACAGAATTCAAACTGCCTTTCGTGGAAAGAGTAGTCCCTTATACAGATCCCACATACAAAAGTGGAACATTCTAGAAGAACATGCCTAAATGAATGTTCCGGAACAGGTAAGTGGTACACAATTGTTCCATGCTGTCTATTCCAACAGCCTGTTGAAGGGCCGGGCCAAAAGCCGCTTACTGGCAGCCTGCAGGTATTCTTGCGCATGCTGTTACAATACTAGGTGCAGAAAATTATGGAGTAAAATGGCAGTACCAACAAGCATTTTGAGAATACAAACAAGGGTTTACAGAAGCTTGTTTGCTGTGCTACATCTGTCATGTTACCAGTTGTGTCAGATATAAACAAAACATTTTTGTACATTACTAATCATTGTTATTACATGTGTCTGATGTGAAACCTACTTGATAGTCTCATTGAGTGCAGTATGCACTAGTTTCTCATTGTGTAACAGTACTCATTGGTTGACACATTTGTTGTGTGAGTTACATTTCATTTTGATGTTTCACGAAGTCACATTTCAGTTATGTTCATGTTATTATGCTGCTCCTAACCTCAAAATGCTTAGTTTAGTACTAGCTTTCGAATCTACAATTTTCTGCATCCTGTATAGTTGAAATTGGTACACACTTAAGGTTAGTTTACATGGAGAGCCTTAGAAAAACCAGTTGCAACTTTATATACAAGAAGTATGCCATAGTTGCTTTGGTAATCATTTGTATAAGATGGCTTATCCAGCATCACACTAGTGCCTTCATAAAACCTAGAGAAGTATTATTTGTATTATTAGAAAATACAGGATGTATACAAATCAGTATAGCAGTTTTAAATTCATGTATTTTCTCTGTGGTAAACAATAAAACCTTTGAATCTTAACTAAAACTAGAAGTTAACAGAAATTACAAGTGTTCAATATGGGATCCATTTCTTGTCACACTGGCAACATGTCTGTCTCAACTCCGGTATAATGGTGTATTGTTTTCTTAACCCTTCCACTCTGTCATTGTTGGAATTGCTAGTTCTTGACTCGCCCACCACAGAGATGTTTTTAGAACTGTATGCAAAAGCTATTCTCTCATTTTACACACATGGTCTTTCCTTTATAGCGACCCCCCCTCCATTGTTTGGATTTGATTGTACCACCTATAGATGTTATTACCAGAATGGGCATTAAAGCAAATCTTCACATGTACGCCCACTGAATTATGTTCTGTGAATTTCAAAACACCAAAACAGATGCATGCAAGTTGCCATGCTTTATTTATTTCATTACCATGGCAGCAAAACAAAATCTGCTCTGTAGAATTCAAACTTACACAACTACTTTTCAATTTAGATTATGATTCAAAATTTGATTGTATACTGCAGAGAAAAGGTATAAGATTAAAACCCCTATAATCATTCACACAGTTCGCCTGGACCCTTCGACTCGACAAGACCTAAGCACCATGGGAAGAAGAAGACAACGCAGGGCTGCAGTAGCAGCAGAGACCTCCGCCGACCATTCCGACTCGCCGATCAACGAGACAGCCGCCGTATCACATTGAAGTCACGGACGACAGTGCACCTGATGCCGCTTCGCCTGGTGAAGACCAAGCCCAGCGCCGTGGTCATGGGTGTTCAGCATCTACCGACGCAGACCATTGTAAGCTGCGTGCAGCAGCTGTGGTCTTCAGCCTTGAAGGCCACGAGGATCCAATCTCGGAAGGGCCCAATACCGCTCGTGCGCCTTTTCTTTCGGGAAAAGGCACACTAAGACGCCGCCGACGGCCTGCAGTTCTTGGGCAAGAGCCTAACAATTGAACCGAGCCGCTCCACATGGACGCCGCCCTGCCGACGCTGCTGCCTTTACGGGCACAGTGAGGTAGGCTGTACCGCTCAACCACGGTGCCACTACTGTGGGGCACCTAACTTGACGTCTGTCTGCCAGCAGCACGATTTGACGCGTCGACGCCGCTTCTGTGCAACCTGCTAGAGACACGACCACTTCACCGGGCAAGCTTGTTGTCCGCTACGCCTACACAACCTTTCAACACCGTCACAGCAGAAGGCCAAGGTGCCTGCGCGGCAGCAGCAGTTGTCACCGCAGCTTGACCGCGCCTTGGAGAACGGGCCTCCTGCAGTAGACGACATGCCTGAAACTGTCTCAACTAACTGCAAGCAAGCTTCAACCGAGATCCTTCAGAAGCTGGAGGACCTACAGGCGGAGCTTCTCAACATCACAACCAAACTGGCCTCCTTGGAGGAGGCACTCACCGAACTCCAAGAGGACCACGGCACCATAGTACTAGCAGCAAAGATAATACCAACGCTTCCCAGCAGAATTACGATACCAACCTACTTCGAGGAACACGTCGACAACGTCAGAAGGCTCATCAAGGAGGAGCTATCAGCCCTCCAGACGACGCTGGATGCCGCTGCAACCAAAAGACTTCCACAGCAACTACATGAGCCCCCGTGGGGGCCCAAACAGAACGCTCCGGAAGCCCAAGTAACCACCCTAAATTCCCAAGGGCGCAAGTAGGGCCTCGCTCATGCTTGCGTCCTGGCACCTTCCTTCACCCGGCTTAGGCCATGCCTGCCGACCAATACCTATCACCTTGAAACCGCAGGTGCTTAAAGCGGTACTGCCTCATCTTCACCCTTGACTTTTCCCTCTCCGGTGGAGGAGTTTTTAGTGGGTATGCCGATTTGTCGGCGAGTCCCACACTCTCAGTCCCGACTCCCATCGGGGCTGAGGTCAGTGATTAAATCATTTTCTCCTCCACTCGAAAAAAAAATCATTTGTGAGCACCCTATGTTTTTACTATTCTAAATTTCAGAATATTGAAAGACTTAAACAAATTAAATGTTCAATAGATTACTACTTTATTTTTAATTTCTACTAATTTAATTTTCTTTTCTTTTCAGTAGAAAATAATGCTTATGGTTTTAAGGGGGGGAAATGGTGTAGTCACTCAACATGAAGCAAAACATCAAGAAAAATCATGGGAGAAAAAGAGCTCTTAGGCTCTCCAGATACTAATAATCTGCCTGATGAGATTTTCAAGGGTAGAGCAGCCTCAAATAATTTATTTTATGTTTCTAGCACACCAAGAAACAATTTAACAACAAAATGTGAAGTTTCCAGTACTTTCCCTCTCCTTATACGGTAGGTATACAACGGAGTAACACCTCACACACTACAACTATCACTCCCCAGGAGAATCGTCCTCCCTGGTACCATGCTAGCCTCCAGTTCCCAGGGTCATGGGTTCAATCCCTGGATTTTTTCGGGGTGTAAAAAGCAACGTGGCTTTCGGAAGGGAAGTAAAGCCGGTGGTCCCGTGTCGTAGATTTACGGCACTTAAAAGAACCTCAAGTCTGATAAAGAGGCCTCTGAGCAAAATTTCCGATCTTTCACGCCCAATATAGGATGGGACGACGCTAAGAACCACAGTAGTTAAATAGGGTACATAAATAAAAACAATTCAATTTTTTTTATTACGACTATCACTCCCCAGCATGAAGGGATGAAGTAAAGGAACCACAGGAGGGTGCACAATTGAGAGGATACCTTCAGCACTACAACTCCACCCTCCAGGAGGAAGGGATGAAGTAAAGGAACCACAGGAGGGTGCACAATTGAGAGGATACCTTCAGTACTACAACTCCACCCTCCAGGAGGAAGGGATGAAGTAAAGGAACCACAGGAGGGTGCACAATTGAGAGGATACCTCGAGCACTACAACTCCACCCTCCAGGAGGAAGGGATGAACCGAAGGAACAATAGGAGACTACATATAGGGTATACATTCAAGGGGTACACCTTGTGCACTGCGACCTACGGAAGATCTATTGTGACTACCAACCTCAGGAATGCAGTTTTGAGGCCCCTGTACACAAAAGTTGGATAAATACGAAACTTGGTATTTGGGTTCGGTACCTTACTAAAATGTGACATACATATTATCACGAAAATATCCCCACTCCAAAACTATCTTATGCATGGAACATTTTTCGAATTTTTTATTTTCGAAAAGTGGCTGTAATGATTTTGATTAAAATACCATATATTAAAGATATTTACATCACAAATAAAATGTGTATCTTGAATTTTCTGGGAATAGCATATGTAGTCCTCTTCATTTGGAAGGAATTTTATATAACTGGTAAACATTAAGCAAAACATACTACACAAGAAATATAGATCTCTTTAAAGCACATAATTTATTGCAAATAAATTAGTGGCAACAGTTGTTTCTGATATACTCGTTATTAATGGTTGAGATTGCTCAATATTTGGCCATTCTTTTATATTCCTGTTCACATTCAACTGCTTCTCGCTATTGCATGGAAACAGTATGGAATTTTAAAGCCAGCATATGGCGTTCTGTACTTAAACATTTGACTATCGCTATTCCCTTTGTATCTATAACGAAATGTCTAATGTGCTATTTCTGTAAAGATTTATCTCGATTAAAATGAATTAGATAGGAAAATAAGCTTTCGTAAGAATAATTTATATACCCACTAATAGGCGATAGAGGGTAGAGAAAATCATGTGAATGTAACATCAGAATTTTTACATAATCACAGTAAATGGAATTTTAAACTTGTGTATCGTCTGTTTGGTCGTGTAGTTATTTAATGGCATAAAGACTACACAGTTTTCATATAATACAGAAATCCCTGCATCAATATATAATGAAATAGAGTGAAGCTGGTTTCAAGTTAAACATTTTGGAAATGTCGCATTCTGTAGCCATTGAGAAAAATAATCTCAGTTGGTAATAATAACATTTTGATTGAGTAATTTCTGAACACAATTTCCTCTCTTTATATAATTGTTTATTATATGCTTGATTACAACATACTACTGTACCAGTATAAGGAATCTAGTTGTCTTTTGTTTGGGTGTGTACTCTGTTTCCTAAGTCATGGCCAACTATGCACAATGCTTGGAATGAAGTATCCGCGGTTTTGGTCTTATTTTACATGTATATTCTATGGAGTAACAACAAATATTTGCTACCCCATGGCATTCACAACTAAAAGTAAAGGGCTTATTCACAAGTATGTTCTTTTATGACTCAGGCATATCTATAGGGTCTTTCAACAAGAGTGTCCTGTCTTTGAACTTAAATAAAACACGTTCTATAAATGATAGAGGTTTTTTTTTTACTTTGGAACATAATTAATGTCATTACGTGTGGAAGAGAACATCAGTTAAGTGACCGCCGCGACATCGTTGGGTTGCGCGTTGACCCAATTTTCAATGACAGAAGAACGTAAATTAGGTCCAACTTCACGAATAACACGCGTGATGTTGTTCATAAAATCATTTACTGTTTCTGGCTTGTTGACATAAACTCGAGATTTAACATAACCCCACAAGAAGTAATCCAACGTTGTTAAAATCACATGACCTCGGGGGGGGGCAGTTGAAATCACCACCACAGGAAGTGATGAAACGTCTGAACTTCTCCTTCAAATGATCGATTGTTTCGAGAGCAGTATGATATGTGGCACCATCTTGCTGCAACCAGATGTTTCTGAGATCCATACCATCCAATTGAGGTAAAAATAGTCCCTTATAAGAGCCCGGTATCTTTCTCCATTGACAGAGCTTCTCCATCTTCATCTTGGAAAAAATATGGACCAATGATTCCACCATACCAAAATCCACACCACACAGTAACCTTTTGGGGATGAAATGAATCTGCATTGGATTGCGATTGCTCCAATAGCGGCAATTTTGTTTGTTAACACAACCATCCATCCAAAAGTGGGCTTCGTCGCTGAAGATGATTTTTCGACAAAAATCCGGGTCGGCTTCCAATTGCTCCATAGCCCAGTCAGTGAATACACGGCGCAACTTATGGTCGTTGGGCTTAAGTTTTTGAGTTAACACTAATTTGTAAGCCTGAAACTTCAAGTTCAGATGCAGAATTCGCCAAGTTGTGGTCGGCGAAAGCCCCAATTCTTGCGCTCGACGAGCAATTGATTTGTTTCCGTTCTCGCGTACACTCTCAGAACGGCGCATATGTTTTCGTTGGAGCGCTTACGTCGATTACGTACAGGCGTTCTTTGATCGCTGACAGAACCACTTATTTCAAATTTATCGATCAAATGCCGAATCTTTCTCACGTAGGGACGATTATGCACACCGTAAACTTCACGAAATACGCGGAAGGTTGGCAAACAGATGATCCATTTTGATAATAAATTTTCACAATTTCTACGCGTTGCTGAATGCTGTAAGGTTCCATGGCTATTTGTCAATAACAACTGTAACCACATGACAAAATGACTGCTGTAACTCAATAACAACGGCAGCTATCACATGTTAAAGATAGGACACTCTTGTTGAAATACCCTTTACATTGTAATAAAAGTTGAAGTTAGAAGTTGTAAATTCAAAATATAGTTTACTTCTTGTGTGATTATCTCAAATATTATCATGTAAATTGTAAGAGCCATTTTTGAGCAAATAAAAGTATTCTTGTAAAGGTTATGTGAAAATCTTCAAGTTGTATACACAAAAGTCTTTCTTCTAAAATTACTTTTTTGAGTTTAGTGAGCCTCAAAATGTATACTCCTGGTGACATATTGATTGTTAAAGTTTTTTTTTTGGGTGTGGAAATACTAATCTCTTTATCTGCTAAAAGGTAAAATGTAGAGAAAGTAAATAGGTAAAAATATTATAAAATACCTTCAAAGTTTCATGAGATTTACAACAACAACAAAATCTTGTTATATTCTGATGACTCTCTCTATCCACCATTATTTGTTTAATTATCTATTCTTACAAAAACATATTTTTGTATTTACTTCCTGTTAACTGAGCTAAGCGTTTACAGAAATTGTTTTATTACACGCTGCATTGTTGTAGCTACAAGAGGAAGTGATTGACAGTCCATAGTCCAGCATGGCAGTGCTAGAAACCATATGTTTTTCTTTTTTGCCTTGTAAATTCTTTTTTTATTTCTTGTGGGTTACCAGTTGTGCAAAATTCCTTTTCAATGAATAGGAGTTCACAGGGTATTTAAAAAGAAAATTCAAAGTATACATTTTATTTGTTCACAAAATATCTTAATAATATGCTATTTAAAAAAAATGTTTGTCATTTTTTAAAAACTAATATAAATGTAAATTTAAGTCTGATGTGGTGGAGATTTTCTTGGTGAACTTAAATATCAAATTTGGAATTTATTTGGCTTTTTGTTTCTGAGTTATGACTTTTACACTTTTTACACTGACTTTTTACCAAAAATTCTTTTTCTTTAGGGTTGATTAGACCTGAAAACATTTCGAGAGAAATGCAATACTTGCTCTACTTTGTGGTTCTCTGTCACCTACCTGCGTCACGTTGGTAAAGCGCCAAGGTAGCATTGCTGCCTGCGGAGCGAGGGGCGGCACATGCCAACACCTTAATGACACAAGTTTAACTAATTTAACGACAGTTTAAGCATACAGTTATATTTAAATTAACATCCCAGTTTTCAGATAAACAAAACACATTAACGTATAATGGCAAATGGACTGGGTCCAATGCTAGTGCGTGCATCAGTGTTGAGACTGGTTAGATTCCGTCCACCCTGACTTCAGGTTTATCGTGGTTTTCTCTGGTCGGTAGGCGAATGCTTGGGGTGGTTTCTCATCTATGAGGATTTCATTTCCCTTTCATTCCGTTTCCTTCTGATGTTTCAGATGTGCTTGTGGGTTTGGTAGCGGTGCGAACAGATGGCGCGATATTTGCTCAAAGGAAACAGTACTCCCCATGGGCACAAGAGTTCATCTCCCTCTCTAGGCGACTCCAGTAGTGGGACGGGTGGCCTGTAGCCTCGTGAACATGTTCTCGATTGGAGGGTTGCAGACCTAAGCCTGGATATTACTATTTGTGATGAATCACAGGAAGCAGATAGAGACGCAAACATACATATTAAGAGAGGCTTCAGACTGTTACACACCGGGTGCGATTTCGCAGAAATGAGGAAATAAATCAGCTTAATATCGAACTCAGCATGTTTAACTTTCTGTTATCACCAGGGAGAAGAATTGTATACTCTAATAATTCCTTTAATATTTATTTGTGCTTTGAAAACTTCTATAACATGTATACATAGAAGTATTAAGACATATTGACATAAAATGTGTTACATTCATATGACTTTGTCTGTCCTCTATCGTTTATAAGTGAGTATACAAACTATTTTTACGAAAGTTTATTTCCCTATCTACTACATTTTAGTCGAGATAAACCTTTACAGAAACAGCTACATTACACATTTCGTTATAGATACAAAGAGAACAGTGATAGTCAAATGTTTAACAGCTGGACGCTATATGCTGCCTTAAAATTCCATACTGTTTCCATGACATCGCGAGAAACAACTGAATGTTGACAAGACCTTAGAAGAATGACAACCGTTAGTAATGGATGCCACAACAAATTTATTGAAAATAGATTGTGTTTTTTATAGAGATCTACATCTTTTGTGTAGTACGTTTACGTCTATCGTTTAATGTTTACCAGTTATACAACATTATACAAAATTCCTTCCGAATGAAGAGGACTTCACAGGCTATTCCCACAAAATTCAAGATATACATTTTTTTTGTCATGTAAGCATCTTTAATATATGACATTTTAATCCAAATCGTTAGATCCATTTAGTACAAAATTAAAATTTTCGAAAAATCTTCCAAGTAAAGTGTAGCTTACGGTGGGCTATTTTCTTGAAAATCTTCGTAGCGCATCTTTGGAAGGTATCGAACCTAAATACCAAGTTTGGTTTTTATCCGACTATTGGTTTTTGAGTTATGCTGTTCACAGACACACATGGACCCTTTTCTAAAAATGCTCTTTTTTAGATTCAAGGGGCCTCTAAACATGTATTTGCGGTGAAATCTCGGTATCGAACTTTTAGGTGGAATGCAATACCTTCTCTAACTACTAGGTACCTACGTGGTAGCGAAAGTAAACATGTAAGGCAATTTTATGTAATGAATAAAATATTGTAAAAACCATATTGTGAGGCGGCGGCTATAGCCAGTTGCAGAGATAAGTAGACGCGGTAGCGCTCTCGCCCAGCGCAAACACCAGAAGTGCTATCGACAGATAACTATATTGTATCGCAGCGGCTGTGGCAGTTGGAGAGTTAAGTAGACGCGGTAGCGCTCTCGCCCAGTGTAAACACCAGAAGTGCTATCGACAGATAACCAGAATCTTCTGGAAGCTTCCCCTCTCTCTGCCTCTAGAATGTTCTGGAACTCTGTGGAAGATTCCAGCGGCTATATAAGCCAGCATGCTCGCGAGTTACTAGGTGCGTGTATTTCATCTTGCGGCTAAGTCACGAAAAGTGAAGAGACGGGAAAAGTTGAAGTGTGTGGATGTCATCAGTGAAGGGACAATGAAAGCTGAATAAAGCCACAATGTAAATTATTTAACTCATCAATATTGAAGAGTTAGGGTATGCCCCTGTAACCTAGCTTCTTCCCTCACGTTTACTTTTGGCATGATCACACGAAAACAAGACCCTCAACATAATTATACAAGCACCACACAATGACCTGAAGTTTCAAGTGGAGAGCAACTGGTAACCTCCACGAATATTTATGGAATTGAATTTCTAAAAATATTAACGGTTGAATATTTTGAACTGCTTACCTTTCTGTAAATTAGTAGGATGCATTTTTAGAAATGTTAAGATATATTAAAACAATAAGATTTAAACTAAATTTAATATTACGTTTAACCACCACACTTGAACTCGATTCCGAGAGCATCTTAACAGCCACCTTCATGCCGTGAGGGAACGGTTATAACCAGATAAGGCGGGGATTCACGATGTGACGTGAGCTATTGATTGGGTTGTATCTGAGCTACCACCAGTGTTGCCAAATTTCAGGACCGACTCAGGGCATTTATTATTCGGAAATGTACTTGTAAATCAAACATGAAGATAAAACGAAGAAAATAAAAATATGTTTTCAAAAATATAGATGACAAAACTAGCAGATATGCAGTGTAATTTTCAAAATGTTGAAATATTATGTTTATCAACAAAACAAAGTATGTATACATTCTATGCAACAAAAATATTGTTGGACATTTAGTAATTAGCTCACATGCCAAGTGATCATACTTCCTGACAGTAGAGAATAAATATACATTTGCATTAAAATCCTGCCCCTAATTATTATTAATCTTTTAAAACAATTACTGTCGTATTTTCCCGAAAAGTGAAAGGAACCTACTTTTAAACGCATTTTATACTGCTTTTCATTATGCAACTAATGGTGTCTGAAGGGAGGCAGAGGACACAGCGGCCATACGGTACGTTTTGGCCGGCTCGGGTCCTCCTTGTTATAAAGGTGTGACATGCAGTAGAGAGACGAAGTGCGGACTCTAGCGATTCTAGATCGGACCGCATTGCCTTGGAACCCCGTCAGGCCTGCCACGGACATACAGGCAGACTTATTAACTACGTAATAATTTGCGCATGCGGATAATACGGCGAGGGGTGAAGGGAGATTTCCCTGGGAGCCTTTGACAGTTGCCTAACGCGCAGCGCAGTGTTGGTCGTGTAGTACAAGACGATGCTCGTCTATTCTCGCGCGAGGGAGTGCTGGGATAAGTATTGATTTTTCAAAATGGCCAAAGAATGACAACATATGGACCAACTGAATGGGATGTTCAAGCTAACTTTCAGAATGAATCTTTTATTTATGTGGGTCGCTTTCTGCCTGACAGCCTGCTCTCAAGCAAGAGCCAGCAGTGATTACTACCCAGGTAATATTCCCGCTTTAACCTAACAAATGTAATCTGAAGGTCGCAACAAAATTTCACTTTTATTTAGCATCTTGCAGGATTAATGACAGTCCTCATAAATGTTTCAATAATTAACTTCAACAATGCAAAACTGTGTTTATCGATTGTAGTGCGACCAACATTTGTAGAAATTGTAAACTTTGCACTTAAAAATATTGCCATAGTAAATTGTAATGCTGTAATGTTACATTAATGTTAGTTAAACAACGTGTAAATTGCTATAGTTCTCATTTGAAAACTGCACGGCTTAAGTAACAGTTGTCAAACCGGGCGTGCTTCAAGCTTTGAGCATTATCAGTAGACAATATTGCGGTCAGTAAAGAAACAGATAAAAGTGTAATGTTTCGTGAGAGAAAGCTAGCAGGGTGCACAACATGCAAACATTGCTCGTTAAACAATTGTTACTGTCACGTCATTTCATGTCATACTGGCCGTAATTTTGGACAAATAACCTGGTGTACTAGGTTATACTGACGCCAAAATTGGCGTTTTTGAAACGTTTTGTTTATGCGCATGTGGAAGAGCGATCGTACCGATTGTTTCCAAACTTTGTGTATAACATATTTCATGACCCACCTAGAGTATCCTAATGGGAGAGAGATTCTAGTGGGGCAGAAAGTAACGGAATAAGAAACGTCTTGCTTAGGTGTTATTGAATTTTGTGAAAAATATTACGTAACAAGAGCTTATGAACAAGTTGTTATTTACAAAATTTGATAGGAAGCTATATAGAAAACAGTCAAGTTTCAATCACATAGCAGACAATACAAATTGGTGCAGTGTTAAACGTGTTAGGGTGTTTGAATTTTTATTAACACCGCACAAAAAGTAGTTTTATTGCCGGGATTCAAAACATCACATGACACGTACCTTACACAGAGACGAGAGTAGTAAGACTTGCGGGGCTGGTAATGCATGTAATGTTAATAATTGTGCAAAAATAAGTTGTAGTGGGAAATGCCAAAGAAATTAAAACTGTGACAGAATGTTCGTAACCGTTTACATCGCCACGGAAGTGTGGATGTCATTTACCTAAAACATGTATTCGAACCAGCTTAAACTAAAGCAGACAAATTAACAGAGAGAAAATTCCCTATTCTTATTTTCTCTACCACGTATATTAGGTAGATAAGGTACCTATTGCATTCCACCCAAAAATTCGATACCGAGATTTTATCGGAAATACATGTTTTGAGGCCCCTTGAATAAATAAATTTTAAGAAATTTTACAAAATGGTCCGTGCGTCTGTGAAGAAGCATAGCTCAAAACCGAAAAGTTCAAAGTTGGTATTGAAGTTCAGTGTGTTGAAGAAAATGCCGCTACCCGAAACTAACCTTTACGTGGAACATTTTCTCTATTTTTTTATTAGAATTTGCCTTAACACATTTTATTTCTAATGCATTTTTTGTGGTATCAGTATTTACAACATATTCGTTATTATCGGTCTGAATTTTCCAATATCTTATATTTTATGTAGCGCTAAGGTACCATTCTTTTGTTTCTCGTGATGTCATACAAAGAGTATGGAATCTCAAAGGCATATATAGTGACGCACTTTTTAAACATTTGACTATCACTCAGTCTGCTGTATTCCTCTTGTACCAACAACGAAACGTAGGTAAACAAAAGACGAATAAGCTCTTTAGAATAGTTTATAGAAAAGTCTGGAGAAAGTCATATGAGATGTCGGATGTTATTATATACCAAATACCTGACAATGATTCAAGTTGACAAATAAATAAATTTGTTAATTGATAAAAGCTGAGGCGTTAATAGGAAAGTGCAATGAATTCGTTAATAATGACTTTTGACTTTTTCCCTCCTTAAGATCAGAACGCATTTTCATCGCAACTTCGGGTACTAGGTATAAGAGAAAGTATGTTGCATTCACACGACTTTCTCTACTCATTCTTCTGCAAACTATTCTTACAAAAGCTTATTCTTCTTCCTTCCACTTGTTGATAATCGAGAACATTTTCACTACAACATTTCGTTTAAGAAGATTGCAGTAGACGAAAGCGATAGTCAGATTTTTAAAGAGCTTGTCGCTAAGTGATGATTTTGAAATTCCATGCTCTTTCCAAGGACACAAGAAGAAGAAAAAAAAGAATAAATATTTGAAAATTCAAACCAATAACGAAGAATATCTCGGAAATGGTCAACACCACAAAAACTTCGTTTCACACAAGTTGTGTGCTCTAACTAGATCTGCATGTTTTGTCTATCCCTTGCGGTTTACCAGTTTTACAAAAGTAATTTTCGGGCTGTTCCCAGAAACTTCAAGCGATACATTTCATTTGTCATGCAAATATCTTAAATCGTTACACCCTTTTTAAGAAAATAAATAACGAAATGTTTCCCATGTGAAGTGTAGTTTAGGGTGGGGGGGGGATTTTCTTGAAAATCTTGGAGTCGCATCCTTATAAGACGCTGAACTTAAATACAAAAAACAACCAAACAAATTGTTAAAAAATGCTCTACTGAATACACAACAAAATAATTTTGTAAACACCACACAGGAGATACTTGAAACAATTCTTGTAATTTTGAAAAAAAGAAAATACAAAAACTAAGTAAATGTAAAATGTTGAACGCGCCAGAATGCGTAGCTGTAATATCGTTTGTTATTTCTGCACATTGAATTTTCTCTGCATTCATTTGACTACTATATGTTTTTTTAAAGTGAAGGTGCACGCAAATATTCCGAGAAAATATATTTATAATTGTGGATGGGCTTTAGACTTGCAGAGCTTATAACCAGTGACAACTATATATTGTCTTATAAAAGTGTTTTAGTATCAAGTACACAAAATGTTGCTTCAGCAGTCGAGTTCAGTGTTCATGGACAAGTCCACTAAACCCTTTGTGTACGTCGTGGACACAATAGTTTTTAATAAAATCTCCAAATTATATGAGCAGTTTAAAGTTGTCTGTTACATATTCACTTTTAGAATATGTATAAATTGAACAAATGACTATCAGTTTATAGCCATAGTGTTTGTTATTCTAGTTGAGAAACAAAGCAAACAGTAAATAAAACGTTAGTTACAACTTAAAACTGCATGTTTACGTGAAATGGTACGTTTCATGTTTATAGGTTACGCACAAATAGGGATTACGTTTGTAAGCAGCGCGCTTTATTTATCAAAAGCTTTGTGAAAATTTGATAATCTTGGGGGAATCGAGTCAGAAGCATTGAATCGGAATGGCGCTGCGTTGATTTTGTATAAAACGCAGCTAAAGGTTTCCATGACAACTGCCAACAGGACGACAAGCCACCTCAATGAAAGAATATTCCCTTGCAAACATAGCAACACAGATTAAAGATATCACAAGTCAAAAAGAATGTGCCCCAAATGACAGCTGTTAGATAACCTCTTCCACTGCACAATGTTTCATTTCGTTTTCTCCTGCGTACCCGTCACAAGAAGATACGACGGCGCTATATCAAAGTGCTTCGCCACTGAGAAGTTCGTCTTTGTGAGCCTTGTGCCACTGCCATTTGTTATTCACGTGTTCATTTGTTCACTCGGTAATTAAACATTTCATTAGCTCTTCGCGGCCGCCAAGTCCCCTAGCAACGGCGAACAGAAGGCCACTGGAGGACAAGAGCATAGATACTAATGGAATACATTCACATGACTTTCTCTACCCTCTACCGATTATTAGTTGTATATAATTGTTATGAAAGTTTATTTTCCTATCTACTACATTTTATTCCAAATAAACCTTTATAGAAACAGCTACATTACACGTTATAGATACAAAGAGAACAGCGATAGTCAAATGTTTAACAACTGGACGCTATATGCTGCCTTAAAATTCCATACTGTTTCCATGACATCGCTAGAAACAAGTGAATGTTGACAGGACTAAAAGAATGGCTAAGTATTGAACAATTTGAACCATTAATAACGGATATCTCGGAAATGGCTAAAACAACAAAAAGGATTTTTGAAATAATTTGTGTGTTACAAAGATATCGACATTTTTTGTGTAGTAGTTTTCGTCTATCGCTTGATGTTTCCAACTTATACAGGGCGAGTCAGAATAACGCCGAATAATTTTAAGGCGTGATTCAGAGGTTATATTTGAGTATTTTCTTATAGGGAATGTACACCCTAAGACCAGAAAAAAAGCAGATTCTTAAAGCATACATTTGTCTAGGCCCAAATCGTTTCCACGACCGGTTCACAATGGTGTGTAGGGAAGCGTGCTTATGTTGTCACCAACTACCGAATATGTGCTAACAGCCGAACGGTTATGCGCGGGGACACACTACTAAAGAGGTCTACCGAGCGAGGTTCGTATTACGAGCATAATCTTATTGTTTCCCCACAAAACCGCAATGTTTATTATGCGTGTTAAATTTTCAATTGTTAAGGCTTATTTGATTTCAAGGCATTTATGCTCCTACATAAAAACTGAAACACTGTACTTTTCCTTTCCAAACTAAATAAGTAAATATTATAGTCCTAAGTGAAAAAGCAAATACAAATAGAAATTCGGGTGTGTAAACTCTCTGCTTCTATTACTGCCGTCATTCTATGCGACATTGATGATTAAATGCCTAGTTAAATTTTCACGAGAGAATACTTCCTCCGAAACATCCTGTATTTCATCCCAAAATACCTCTTTTGTCTTGCAGGCCAATTTAACTGTAAAAATTTCTTCATCTCTGCCCACACAATGTCAACAGGATTCAAATCTGGTGAGCAAGGAGGCCATTCAGCATTGTGATATCTTGCCACTGCGAGAACCAGTTTGAAACCTACTGATTTGAGTGAGTGGACAGGGTGGTTATCGTGCTGGAATTCAGTCATTCCATCCTATGCCTGGTCCGTACAGAAGCAACCATGATGTTTTCGAGGTTGCTGGCTATATTTTAATGTGCCATCGAGCACACCTAGACCATCTCGTGACATCTAACCCCAACACGACCTTGGTGATCCATTTGTGCCACGTTTTCCTCTGGGGCGGTAGACAATTGCTTTCCCCCCATTTGTAAATGAAAATGTCACCTCGTCTGTGAATACAACCCTATTCCAGTTCTGGTTGACATTTTCTTCTGCAAATGCGAGGCGACGTCTGTGAGACGCTGCTTGTTAACTGCCGATCGCGCAAAGAGCCCTGCTGTAGTCGAACGACATAAGGCTTGCAGTTGGGCCAAGGGAAATTATAATTACTTCTAATTGTAGACTTGTGCTGGAAGGGATTGCTGTCTAGAAGTGCAGTATCCTGCTGAGGAGCGAACCGTTCCCACCTCGTGGCCGTGGCACTTACAGCCTGCGACACGGAGTATCCAATAACATTCACTAACGTAAGGGGAGATTTCCTTGTAGCTTCGTCTTTATGTGTGCGCTCAGCGTCAGTATGATTGCTAACATATCATGCAGAGTTCCAAGATTATGAAGTGCGCGCGCATAATCACGCCAGCGCACTTAACTTCATAACTGAAGAATAAGACGAAGACTTTTTCACATCCAATATTAAATCAATTAAATATTTGGTTTAGCTTCTCACTTTAGAATTCTTTCTAACATGGCGCTTATTTTGAACACTAAAATATATTTTTGGGGGGTTTTAGCATGAATGTCTTAAAATTAAGATACCTTACGCATGGAAAATATACGGCATTGCCATGTATTTAACAATTTTTAATTTAAACAAAACAAAAGACATACGCCAAGAATTGGAACGCGTTACACTGCTCAGCTACCTTGCACACAACCAAACTGAAAGACATTTTCCTACTTATCGCGTAGTTTTCAGATGAACGCAGCGTCAGCGAATGATTCCGACGTTTTCCGAATCGAACTTCTCTCTAGCGGTTGCTCATTTATTTTGTCTTAGCTGTATGTCCGTAAGCGTCTTGTTATCGAGCTGGAACGCCGCGTCGGGTTAGACGAAATTCTGTCAAACAGATTCCTGTTCCCCCACATTGGAATATCGCTTGTGTTCTGTTTTCAGCATTGTTTATCACTAGGGCCCGGATTTTTGGTGGAATAAACCTTCATTTTAGGTTTCTTATATGCTTAAACATTTTTTTTTGGGGGGGGGGTTCCTTGATTAAATTGCTTTTTTTATGTTTTGCTTCGTGGATCAATACAGGTATGAATAATTTTGCTTTTTTTGGTACTTATTTGTAAGATTTATAGTTTGGCATTGCAGAAGATACATACATTCGGAAATTTTCTGGCGTAAACGATTTCCTATTATCACGTAACACATTCTTGTATGAAGAAAAGGTTCTTTCAACGGAGCATGACGTCATTGGAGCGTAGAACATAGATGCCAGGGCAGCAGGTTCTAGGGGTAGTTCTACTGTATACTTTTCTTCTGCATTACTGAATTGATGATTTTCATATCTTCAAAAGCAGGATTTCGTTGAAGAATTTTCTGCAACTTCAAAGAACATGCAACTCCCACTGTTCCAGGTATTTCTCTACTGGAAACATTGTCAATGATATCTAGAGCATCTTTCAGTGGCAAAGTTGTAGCTCCTGGCATAAAACAAAAATGTGTCTTAATATATGCAAGGGAAGCGGCAGGTGTGGTGCACTCGAGTGATTTCTTAGCCTTGGCAATGCAGGAAGTTTCTGTTTCATCCAATTCATTGACAACATTTTTAACGTGTTTTAAGTGCTAGTAAATGGCAGCAGACAGCCAAGTCCTGACCTTCTATCAGCTGCATCCAGGTGTCACCACGTCACATGTGCTGCGTTTAACTGTAGTAACTTGAACTATCTACTGGCTATAAGTGGTGCAAATAATTTTACAATGAGTTTCAATCCAAAAATAACATTTGCCATTTCGAAAAATGAAAAAAAGGCTATTTAATTTATTTTAAGTGTCAACCCCTCATTTAGGTTTTTTACTTTTTCTACTACGTATAGTAAGTAGGGGAAGTATTGCATTCCACCCAAAAATTCGATACCGAGATTTCACCGGAAATACATGTTTTGAGACCTCCTGAATCCAAAAAAAGCATTTTTGGAAACATCCGTGTGTGTGTCTGTGTGTGTGTGTGTGTCTGTGTGTGTGTCTGTGTGTGTGTGTGTGTGTCTGTGAACAGCATAACTCAAAAACGAACAGTCGGATAAGCACCAAACTTGGTATTTAGGTTCAGTATCTTCCAGAGATGCGACACGAAGGTTTTCAAGAAAATCCCCCCACCCCAGACTACCCTTTACATGGAAGATTTTTCGAAAATTTTAATTTTCTCAAAAATGGCTCTAACGATTTTGATGAAAATATCATATGTTTAAGATAATGTCATGAGAAATGAAATGTATATCTCGAATTTTCTGGGAATGTCTCCAAAAGTATTCTTCATTGTGAACGACTTTTGCATAACTGGTAAACCATAAGAGATAGACAAAATTTTACTACACAAAAAATGTAGATCGTGTTAAAATACACAACTTATGTCATATACATTTCTTTTGTTGAGTGAACCGTTTTCGAGATATTGCTTGTTATTTCCTTAAATTTTACAATACCTATACTTTTTCTCACATTCGTTATTCATTTTTTTATGTCCTGGACATGCAAAGAGAATGGAATGCGCCACATAGCAACCAGCGTTAAAATATTTGACTATCGCTTAAAAGCTACCATATTTCCCTTGCATCTACAAGAAAATTACCAATAAGATTGACATCTCGATATCTCGATTAACATGAACCATATGGAGAATAAGCGTTTGTAAAATTAGATTGTACAAGAGTAGAGAAAGTCATGTGAGTGTAACACATCAGATTTTTTTAGATGTAATGACATTCGCATATTCTGCTCCAGGAAGTGTGAAACGAGTTATATGTTGAAATGTGTTAATTAAATAGCGAGGAAAAATATAGGTTAAAACCTGAACATCTGGACCCTATTTATGACATTAACCTAAAACTTGCGTTTGTTATTTAAGTTATAAGGGACTCCTTCGCATATTATATAGACCTTGTGGTTCCTACAAGAGGTGTAGGTAATCACTCTCAGCTATCCGGACCTGCTCCGTTTACAGAAAGGACTTCAGTTTCACAGCCTGTTCCACTTTACTAGCAGGCATGCATTACGTTGCTTGGGGAAATCCTTACCCAAGGAGACATCACAGCACCTTTACTGCGAGAAACAGGAACTTTCCAAAAACAAGTGGACCGTTCGGAAGCGCAAAGAGTGGCTCCAGAAGAGGAGGTTGTTGACCGCCCAAAAGCACAAGAGCAATAAGCCAGTCTTCGGTTACTGGGACAGATGACTTTCTTCACAAATGCATCGATCAGCCAAGATTTCCTACAAGCAAGTGGGTTTCACACGAGGGAGTATGTGTAACAACATATCAGTCACATTTGTGTACAGGAGCTATTAGAATTACAAATTATCAACACCGGTTTGTTGTGGGCTGACATTGTGAATGACACACTCTTACTGCCTTCACGTTTGACGGCCACATTTACCTACGGTTTTTACAACGTACTTACTTCTGGAAGATGTTCCTTTAGGAATACACAGTTAATGTGGTTGCAGTGTCGTCCTCTGTTGTGTAGTGGTTACCATACTAACCTCTAGTTCCCGAGGTCGCGGATTCAAACCCGGCGGAGGCATGGCTTGCTTCGGAAGGGAAGTAAAGCCGGTGGTCCCGTGTCGTACATTTACGACACGTTAAAGAAGCTCAAGCCTGATAAAGAGGCCTCTGAGCAAAATTACCGGTCTTTCACGCCCATATAGAATGGGACGCTGAGGACCACAGCAGTTAGAGAGCGTCCATAAATAAAACTAAGTTTGAAGGCGACGGGACACCTGCACATTATTCTGGTGACGTAGGGGATCTCTCAAGTGTAACGTATCCTAATTGCTGGATCGGTAGAAGAGCACCAGATCCAACTCTTTGGAGACATGTTCAGACTCTTGTGTACGAGACACCAGTTAATAGTGAACGGGAGCTGATGGCCAGGATCTTCGTAGCATTTGATCCTATTCGTGTTATGCCACATAGCAATCATTACAACGACGCTATCTACTATGCCCCGAAGTCAAAGGTCGGCATTTTCAACATCTTTTTCAAACACTAATGCAGTTGTCCAATTCTTGTTCTGTTCTTAGTTTAACTATGTTTGCATCACTTAACATTGTTGTAGCTTTTCTCAAGTAATTTGTATAATGGTGGAGAGAATTTGACCAACAATAGTATTATTTACATATGTTATTGACAATAACCTGTATTCGCAGCTACAGATCGCATAAAAAAGGTTTTGGCCTTCTTCAGGCCACATGGATTACTGCCATATAATTAAATAAAGATTCGCAAGTTACTATATCAATTTAAGAGAAAAAAGTAAGAATTTTTTTTTAAGTTAAAGTTACCGGCTACTCTTATCTGAAAACTCTCCCAATTCCTTGTAGCAAAAGATGCGTAGCGACCTGTTCGGCGGAATTTCATCTAACCTGACGCGGTGTTTCAAAGACGTTAATGCCCACTAGCTCGATAACAAGACGTTTACACGCATACATGCCCTAAAAGAAAATATTCGATAGAATCGCGCCTTAAAATTATTCCGTGTTATGCTACCTTTCTTGGTTCACGGAACTTGTACACTCGGCGGAGGGCGTCAAAATCCTTCGGAAGGGAAGTAAAGCCGGTGGTCCCGTGTCGTACATTTACGGCACGTTAAAGAAGCTCAAGCCTGATAAAGAGATCTCTGAGCAAAATTACCGGTCTTTCACGCCCAATATAGAATGGGACGTTAAGGACCACAGCAGTTAAAGAGCGACCATAAATAAAACTCAATTTAATTTCAACTGTAAACTTGTACATAGGTGTTGTGAAGTCTTGAGTGTTGTACAGTACGAGTACCATGGGCAGTGGAGTGTCAGTGTTCTGGGGTGGAGGGACTGTCGTGTCATATCGTTTCAAGATGCTCGCTCGCTCGCTTTTACCAACACTTCGTTTTTGAGTTATGCTGACGCACACATGGACCATTTTCTAATTTTTGTTCGATCTCGCTGTGGAATTTTTGGGTGAATACAATACCTTCTCTACGTAGTTACGTGGTACAGAGAACAGCCTGTTGTTTCTCAAGCCAAGGCCCCCGATATGAACATGCAAGTTAAAGGGGGACTATGCAAATCGATGTTTTAGTAAGACTCTGGGAGTGTTTAAAGACGGATATTTATTGTTTTAGATCCAATAACTGGTTGAGTGAGGAAGCCATAACAAAACGAGACTTGGATACAATTTCGGAAGGGAGACAAAAGCTCACGTTGCTTGTTCAGACAGTGTGAAATATCCCTACTTCGTCTCAACTATGTACACCTATCAGCAATCAAACGTAACGATAAGCTTCCTGCTGTACCATTTGAAATGTCTGATAGGTATGCTTTTTTACTTCTGTGCTCTTATCTATAGTAAATAGAAGACGTGTTGCTTCATTTCAATACAAAGATTTCACTGAAAATACACGTTTTGAGGTCCCTTGTATTAAAATGCCGTTTTAGAAAAAAAGTCCGAGAGAGAGAAAATTAAATTGACTTTTATTTTTGCACGCTCTTTAACTGCCGTGGTTCTTGCGTCATTGGGCGTGAAAGACCGTAATTTTGTTCAGAGACCTCTTTATCTACGACACGGCACCACCGGCTTTACTTCCCTTCGGAAGAAAACCATGTTAAAGATTTTCACGCCCGAAAAAATCCATCGCCCTCCGCCGGGTTTGAACCCGCGACATCCAAGAGAGAGAACAGTAAACGTCTCATAAATATCAAACTTTGGATTCAAATTCATCGCCTTTCAAAGATGCGACCACGAAGATTTTTAAAAAAAATCTCCCCGCCTCAAACTACCCTTTACATGAAAAAAGCTTTGTAGTTCATATTTTCTCAAAATGGCTGTAACGATTCTGATTAACAAAATATATTTACATGATAAATAAAATGTATATCTTGAATTTCCTGGGAACAGCCTGTGAAGTCCTCTTTATTCAGAGGAATTTTGTGTCATTTTGCATAACTGGTTAAGTTTGAAAAAAGTAAATCTTGTTAAAACACATCAAATTTTCGTTGCATTATCCATTTAGGAGGAATTCTTTGCTATAGATTTTTGATTTTCAGTACTTTCTCATATATAGTAGGCGAAGTATTCTATTCCACCCAAAAATTATGTACCGGGATTTCACCGGAAATATGTTTTGAGGCCCCTGAATCCAAAAAAAGCATTTTTGGAAACATGTCCGTGTGTGTGTCTGTGAACAGCATAACTCAGAAACGAACAGTCGGATAAACACCAAACTTGGTATTTAGGTTCAGTATCTTCCAGAGATGCGACACGAAGGTTTTCAAGAAAATCCCCCCACCCCAGATTACCCTTTACATGGAACATTTTTCGAAAATTTTAATTTTCTCAAAAATGGCTCTAACGATTTTGATTAAAATATCATATGTTTAAGATATTTTCATGACAAATAAAATGTATATCTTGAATTTCCTGGGAATGTCTCCAAAAGTATTCTTCATTGTGAACGACTTTTGCATAACTGATAAATCATAAGAGACAAAATTTTATTACACAAAAAATGCAGATCGCGTTAAAATACACAATTTATGCCATATACATTTTTTTTGTTGAGTGAACCATTTTCGAGATATTACTTGTTATTCCCTTAAATTTTTCAATACTTTTCTCAAATGGGAATTCGTTATTCATTTTTTTGTCTTGGATATGCAAAGAGTATTAATCTGTGGCAAAGGGAATGGTGCTGCACCTAGCAACCAGCTATTAAGAGATATGTATGTGCTTAAAGGCTACTGTATTTCCAAATTGCCCTTGTAAATATATATTCCCCTTACATCTACAAGAAAATTAGCAATAAGATAGACTCTGCAAACGTTTATCTCGATTAACATGAAGTAGATGGAGAATGGAGAATAAGCGTTTGTAAAAATAGTTTGTTCAAGAGTAGAGAAAGTCATGTGAGTGTAACACATCAGATTTTTTTAAAGTGCTACGACAGCATTGTTTTGTTTCTGGTGAGGATAGGAAAGAGTATGGAATTTTAAGACCAGCATATAGCGTCCAGTTGTTAAACATTTGACTATCGCTGTTCTCTTTGTATCTATAACGAAATGTGTAATGTAGCTGTTTCTGTAAAGGTTTATTTGGATTAAATGTGGTAGATAGAAAAAAACTGATGTGTTACACTCACATGACTTTCTCTACTCTTGTACAAACTATGCTTATTCTCCATCTACTTCATGTTAATCGAGATAAACATTTGCAGAAACGATCTTTTGACATGCAAAGAGAATTACATTTTACACATAGCGACCAGTTCTAAAAATATTTGAATATCGCTTAAGGCGTACTATGTTCCCCTTGTTTTGTATTTGCAAGGGCAGTATAGAAATACAGTAGGCTTTAAGCATAGACATATCTCTTAATAGCTGGTTGCTAAGTGCAGCACCATTCCCTTTCCCACAGATTAATACTCTTTGTATATCCAAGACAAAAAAAAATCTGATGTGTTACACTCACATGACTTTCTCTACTCTTGTACAAACTATTTTTACAAACGCCTATTCTCCATATGCTTTATGTTAATCGAGATATCGAGATGTCAATCTTATTGCTAATTTTCTTGTAGATGCAAGGGGAATATGGTAGCTTTTAAGCGATGGTCAAATATTTTAACGCTGGTTGCTATGCGGCGCATTCCATTCTCTTTGCAAGTCTAGGACATAAAAAAATGAATAACGAATTTGAGAAAAAGTATAAGTATTGGAAAATTTAAGGGAATAACAAGCAATATCTCGAAAACGGTTCACTCAACAAAAGAAATGTATATGACATAAGTTGTGTATTTTAACGAGATCTACATTTTTTGTGTAGTAAAATTTTGTCTATCTCTTATGGTTTACCAGTTATGCAAAACTCGTTCACAATGAAGAATACTTTTGGAGACATTCCCAGAAAATTCGAGATATACATTTCATTTCTCATGACATTATCTTAAACATATGATATTTTAATCAAAATCGTTAGAGCCATTTTTGAGAAAATTAAAATTTTCGAAAAATGTTCCATGTAAAGGGTAGTCTGGGGTGGGGGGATTTTCTTGAAAACCTTCGTGTCGCATCTCTGGAAGATACTGAACCTAAATACCAAGTTTGGTGTTTATCCGACTGTTCGTTTTTGACTTATGCTGTTCACAGACACACACACACACACACACAGACACACACACACAGACACAGACACACACACACACACACAGACACACACACGGACATGTTTCCAAAAATGCTTTTTTTGGATTCAGGAGGTCTCAAAACATGTATTTCCGGTGAAATCTCGGTATCGAATTTTTGGGTGGAATGCAATACTTCCCCTACTTACTATACGTAGTAGAGAAAGTAAAAATGAATAACGAATTCCCATTTGAGAAAATAAGTCTTGAAAAATTTAAGGGAATAACAAGTAATATCTCGAAAATGGTTCATTCAACAACAAAAATGTATATGACATAAATTGTGTATTTTAACGCGATCTACATCTTTTGTGTAGTAAAATTTTGTCTATCTCTTATGGTTTACCAAAAGTCGTTCACAATGAAGAATAGTTTTGGAGACATTCCCAGAAAATTCAAGATATAATTTTATTTGTCATGAAAATATCTTAAACATATGATATTTTAATCAAAATCGTTAGAGCCATTTTTGAAAAAATTAAAATTTTCGAAAAATGTTCCATGTAAAGGGTAATCTGGGATAGGGGCATTTTCTTTAAAACCTTCGTGTCGCATCTCTGGAAGATACTGAACCTAAATACCAAGTTTGGTGCTTATCCGACATTTCGCTTCTGAGTTATGCTGTTCACAGACACACAGACGGACATGTTTCTAAAAATGCTTTTTTTGGATTCAGGGGGTCTCAAAACATGTATTTCCGATGAAATCTCGGTATCGAATTTTTGGGTGGAATACAATCTTCCCCTACTTACTATACGTAGTAGAGAAAGTAAAAAGCGTTTGTAAGAATAGTTTGCATACGCACTAATAAGAGATAGATATACAGAAAGTAATGTGAATGTAACAACAATTTTTTTTGTGTGTAAGGCAACATTTCCTGTACCTAGGATAAGGAAGCATTAAAAACGCAGCTATGCAAATCCATCTATACAGTAAGGTAACAAAGGAAAGATGTGTCATAGTACGAGTCATTTATCAGAGGAAGTCCGGATTAATTGCGTCATCTGTGACGCAGTAAGCCTGATTATAAAGATCCTGCATCCTAGAACTGCAGAAACAGAACTTGAAGTTCGAAGCTTACCGTAAAAAACCTTATGGTTACATTCACATGACTTTCTCTACCGTTACCGTTTATTTGTGGATATACAAACGATTCTTACTAAAGCTTATTTTTCTATCTACTTCGTTTTAGTCGAGATAAACTTTTGCAGAAACAACTACATTACACATTTCGTTATAGATACAAAGAGAACAGCGATAGTCATATGTTTAACAACTGGACGCTATATGCTGGTCTTAAAATTCATACTGTTTCCATGACATCGCGAGAAACAACTGAAAATCGACAGGACTTTAAAAGAATAGCAGAATATTGAAAAATTTGAACCATCAATAATGGATAGCTTGAAAATGGCTTATGACAAAGAGAAAATTCATGGAAGTAAATTCTGTGTTTTAAAGAGATCGACACTTTTTTGTACAGTGCGTTTTCGTCAATCAGTTAACGTTTACTTGTTATACAAGATTGCATACGAATGAAGATTTCACACACTATTCCCAGAAAATTCAACACTGTTTATTTGGTTATCTGAATCCTAAGATATTTTAATCACAATCATTAGAGGCACTTTTGAGAGAATTAAAAATAACCAAAATGTTTGCATCTAAAGGGTATTTGGGGTAGGGGGATTTTCTTGAAAATCTTTGTCACATCTTTGGAGCATGCTGAACCTACATACAAAGTTTGCTATTTACCCGATTTTTTGTTTTTGAGTTATGCTGTTCACATGGGAAGTTTTCTTTAATCTGCTGCGTTATATTCGCACGACTTTTTCTATTCATTCAACAAATTATCATTACAAAAGCATATTCTTTTATTTACTTTATGTTAATCGAGATAAACGTTTGCAGAAACTATATTATTGCTAATTTTCTTGTAGGTGCAAGGGGAATGTGGTAGGCTTTAAGCGATAGTCAAATATTTTAAGAGCTGGTTGCTATGTGGCGCATTCCATTCTCTTTGCATGTCCAGGACATAAAAAAATGAATAACGAATTTGAGAAAAAGTATAAGTATTGGAAAATTTAAGGGAATAACCAGGAATTCGGAAATGGTTCACTGAAAAAAAAATGCATGTGACATAAATTGTGTGTTTTAACGAGATGGACATTTCTTGTGCAGTAAAATTTTGTTGTATATCTTAAGGTTCACCAGTTATGAAAAAAGTCATTCAGCATGAAGAAGACTTTTGGGGACATTACCAGAAAATTCATGATACATTTCACTTGCCATCAAAATATCTTAAACATATGATGTTTAATCAAAATCATTAGAGCCATTTTTGGGAAACTAAAAAATTTCGAAAAAAATCCATGTAAAGGGTAGTCGGGGTGGGGGATTTTCTTGAAAATGTTCGTGTCGCATCCTTAGAAGATACTAAACTTAAATACCAAGTTTGGTATTTATCCGACTTTTCGTTTTTGAATAATGCTGTTCACATGGAGATGTTTAAAAAAAATGCTTTATTTGGATTCAGGGCACTTCAAAACATGTATTTCCATGAAATCTCGGTATCGAATTTTTGAGTGAAATGCAGTACTTCCCCTACTTATTATACGCAGTAGAGACAATAAAAAATACTATGCAAATGCTCTGTTGAACAACCAAAATACTAGTTTGTGATTATGACATTGGTGAATGCGACTTCTACGTTATCATTAGATCTCGGATATTTAGGTACCTAAAACAGGCTCTCAAATTATAAAAATGGCACTAAAGACGCAGTTTTAGGCATCAAAAATACAGCTTTTAAGAGCTAAACATAACATTTGTGTATTTAAATGTGTGTTCACTTACTGAGGGTTTAAAAATGCAGTTATTAGTGAGATTTAAAAATTACCCTATAGTAAAAACAGTATATTTACTAAATATAGAGTAGTTAAATTATACTCGAACCCACTCGCGCCCTCTCTCTACTGCGCGAGACAGCCGGCAGTCGCCGGGGAAATTACACCGGCAGAGGCGGACTAAAATCTTATCTTATAATAGATGCTGGAAATGCTGACCTTCTGCTCTCAAACAGCATATCTCGTGTAAATATTCTCGCTGACTCTCCGAAGCTCAGCAGCAGGAATTCTTGTGATGAAACGCCTCATTATGATCAGAAAATTGGAGTGTGGTGTGCGATAAGTGCTAGAAGAATAATAGGGCCCATATTCTTTGATGAAACAATAAATGCAGAGCGATATCAGAGGTTAATTCTGAGGCCATTTTGCAATCACTTGACAGATAAAGAGAAATCGTATGGTTGGTTCCAGCAAGATTCTGCAACAGCACATACGGCTACCGAATCATTACATGCAATAAGAGAGGTGTTTGATGACAGAGTAATTAGTGTTGATTTGTGGCCCCCTCGTTCTCCTGACCTAACGAGTTGTGATTTTTATTTATGGGGTTTTTAAAAGACAAAGTGCATCGTTCCAATCCTCGCACACTATAGGAACTTAGAGAAAATATTGTGCAAGAAATCACAAGAATTCCTTCTGCTGAGCTTCGGAGACTGAGCGAGAATGTTTACACGAGATATGCTGCCTGTTTGAGAGCAGAAGGTCAACATTTCCAGCATTTATTTTAACGTAAGGATTTTAGTCCACCTCTGCCGGCGTAGTTGTTTCGCGCAGTAGAGAGAGGCCGCGAGTGGGTTCGAATATAATTTAACTACCCTATACATAAATATTAGCTTATAAAGTTGAAACAAAAGACCCTTCAAAAGTAACTGAATAGATGAAAGTGGACATGCGCCATACACTACAAGTATATCATTGTGTACCTAAATGCCCTAGAGGCACCCCCAAAGTGTTGTTGTAAAACACAATCTTATATGTCAAGAACAAGAATGTAAAAAACTCTTTGAAATATATTTGAAAAGCAACATAGAAAACGTGGAGAAATGTGGCGAATGTGTGCATATAAACAGTTGATGAAGAGGTGCGAGAGTCAAGAAACAATGGGAAATATGCCATTTGAAAGGATTTCTGCCGTACTGCAGTCACGGACTAATATCTAAGGATGACAAAGAGAAGCAATCTTTTTTGCAGAATTCCTGCAACCAAACTATTACAAGTATCTGTTTGAATCAAATCAGTCCCATGATTTATCTTTCATTGCTGCGTGAAGCAGAATTAAGGAAACAGCACAAATAGGCACTTTTAGGTTCTAAAATTAAAATAGGTGTCAGTAGTCAAAATGGGCATTTTAGTCACTACAAAACCGCTTCCATACATTTACATTTGATATGAAACGTGAAGATGTTTAACTGGTTTTAGCTTATTCCTAAACATAAAATCCGAGGTGGAGTTGCCACATTCGGGCTGGCGGTTTATACACAAAATCTGAGATGGGAAGAAATAATAGGAGTTTATAATAACTTTGTTTATTCTCAGTAACCAACATGCATAAAACTACTAAGAGAACAAAAGAAAAGTCAAAATTAATGTACAAGGGAGGAGGAGAAGTGGTACTTGGTCCGATTTGATCAATTTTGTTTTTCTGCTTATAAAAATATGGTGAAAGAAACTCGCTGCTTACAAAAAATGAGAAACTAATAATAACAAGTGAACATCGCAGACTGAATGGGCCGTAAACCTGTTGACTTATTAGTACCCTTACGTTAGCAATGTTTGAGCACTATAGAGACTTTTATAGTGAATGCGATTATGTTGAACGCTTTTGTGTCATTTTATATCAATAAAGAAGACGAAGTGGCGTTTTGTCTGCCTTGATGCTGTTATTACAATGCAATATAACGAGTTCAGATGTTGTTAATTCTTTACATTTGCGCAAACATAGCTGTTGTCATTTATTTATTTGACTGGTAATTACTCCACGATGTACGTCAGAGACGAGATCAGCGACTCGCTGTTTCTTTGTGAGATCATGAAAGCCTAGTAATTATTATTCTTATGTTGTCAATATTCACCTATTACGATTAACGTTAAGGTACGAGATGGTCTTGCGAGCTTTAGTACACATCACATAAAATTAAATAACTAATCGTGTGAAATGGGGCCCAATTTCGAACTCTAACCTAGAGAGTAATTTTCGCCTTGTGTCAAAGATTATATCGGTGCAACGGTGTAGAAGTCTATAAGGAACACACACAGAACAAAACGATATTGTTCTCATCCAGGAACCATCGAAATCTGCCAAAGGTACACAATCTTTATGTATGGGGACAATAACACTAGAATCGTCGGCAGACAGGTTGGTGTTATCCGTTATCTGACGGAGATGCAGAAATAGCCTTCTGAAATTTTAAATTCTATCTGGACATCGAAACAGACAATGTTGATCTAGACAAAATAGATAAAATTACATCATTTACGAAGCAGTGGGATAAACAACAAGGCACGAGGAGGAATAACAATTTTACATTATAAACGAAGAAAGTGAAAATACACTATATGAAAGCGCTGATGGAAAGAGCAACATCGACCTCACTATCACCAACAGCGTGTTATCGAAACTCGCTGAACTGGAATGTGGCAGAGACGAAAGCGGTTCTTATCACCTGTAATATAAGCCAAAGAGGATATCATAAAACGGAATTTGAATTCCAAGTCACAAAATACATAGTTAATGACAATAGATTAGAAGAATATCGCAATGTATTAAAAGCAGAACTTGTTCAAAATTTATGTAACAAAGGAAGTCTGAACACGCAGACGATGAACTTAGTAATTCGATGAACATGTAAGGGGACTGCAACAAAATAGTGCAGCATTTTGAAGAAAACCATGCAGAAAATGCAATCCATTAAAGAAGACAAACGATAAAAAGAAATCCATCCCTTGGTGGATTAATGAAGTCAGTATTATGAGGAAAAGACTTAATGCGCTAAGAAAAGATGTCAAAACAAGATGTAGTGCTAAGAAAAGAGCGAAAATACAGTGTATATGAAACAAAAGAGAGAACCATGGAAAGAATATTGCAGCCTAACTCCATTAAACAATCCCTGGAATTCAGTATATTGACTAGCTACTGGCAAAATAAGAAACAACCCTCACGAAACAGGACGACTCAGGTACAGGAAACCTTCAAGATGAGGCAGTATTTTTAACAAACTATATAATATGTAAATTCATTAACAACCTGCCTTGAAGCAATATGTGTATGTAATAATTTGTAAAATGTA
This sequence comes from Deroplatys truncata, assembly GCA_030765065.1. NCBI lineage: Eukaryota > Metazoa > Arthropoda > Insecta > Mantodea > Mantidae > Deroplatys > Deroplatys truncata. Next base: position 16,490,642 of record CM060981.1, read on the forward strand.
TGTAACAGTCATTGGTGCTTAAATTATTGTATCCATGTGTAATACTGTTATGTCAATGTATTACGTAATTTAATAATGTAGGAGCTGTGAGAATAATAAGTTAAACGTTGCTAACAATGAGGTAACCTTGAGGCAATAATGAGTTTGAGAGTTTAAATGTTATTTGTGATTCTTGGAAGCATTAATGTCATTTTAGTGACAGTTTATACAAATAGCCAATCAACAACCAGAAAAAGCTTTAGTTAAATTCAGGTATTCTATTGGAGTAGGATTAGCCAATCAGAGACATGAAATACAGAAATTTACAAGTTTAGACGGTTGAAATGTAGTCAGTTGCCCGCAGACAGTGATAGTAACCGGATGCATGATGCGTCCTCGAGAAATTAAATACGTATTCGTGTGAGACGAAAATAGTATATGTATTAAAAAGTGCAAGTATTAAATAAAAGAATCTCACAGCTCTCGATATCAGTGAAGTGCTATTTAATTTGTGTCAAGGATTAATAAAAAGGAGTGAATTAAAACTTAAAATCTGTATAAGCCTACATTCTTTGTCGCATCACGCCCTGCCAAGACTTCCATGTCTCTAACAATAATACTGACGCAGCCGAGGCAAACATAAATATTTAATACTTAAAGAAACAGTTTAATTACAAAGTTAATCTTTTTTAAACTTGGGGTAAAGGCCACCTGAAAATACATTTGGGGCGAAGGCTACCGGAAACTGTTTACTATACATGCTGTTGTAACTACTACAAGTTTGGCTCCCCAACAGTTGAAATATAATACAACTCCTTCAATACAAACTACTTCAACTCGGCTTTTCATACGTAGCAGCAAACAACGTAAAGAACAATTGTACTTCAAATTGGCGCCGTAAACGTGGGGCTAATAATAAAGACAATATCTTCTTCAAATAGACATTCGAATATATGATGGACCACTTCGTACCAGAAGACGCTCAATACCACAAAAATATTAGGAATTTAATGACCAGTGCAACACGAACGCAGGACGAATAAACATTTACACAGAGAGAAACAAAAGATACCCTAACAAGAGTTAACGCAAGTAAAGCTCCAAGAGAAGATGGGACTGCAAGTAAAATTTTACTTAAAGAATTTGATGTTTTTCCGAAATATATGACTGCCATCTATAACAGTTGTCTAACGAAATGTATTTTCTCTATACAGTGGAAACGAGATAAAGAGAAACGCTCACAAATCACAAAATTCATACCAATCAGTCTACCGAATGTCGGGGAGGAACAGAATAATGCACCATGTATATTCACAACCACCAATTGCGATTCACTCCACCAAGAAACACTGTAGTGACAGTCAAGGAATACATAAACGAAAACCTGAAACCTGGTGCTTGGTGGCCGACTCTAATCGACACCCCTAGGGGATTCAACTGTCGAAGAAACTTATATTACCTTACTAAAGTCAGAAGAATGTAAGCAAGCGATGTCCCCAGGACCAGGAATCTGGAACTTGCTCCTGAACATAACATACTAAAGTAAAACAAAAATAGTGGCATTTGCGGATGATCTGTTATTAATAGTTAATTGAAAATTGAAAATTTCACTAATATTGATCTCAAGAAGATTGAACTTTGGGCCAAAAATAACAACATTTTCAACGAGCAGTAGTCGAAAAGTATGCTACTAACACGCCAGCGCAAAATGGAAAGAAACACAAGCACCTTCATCTACAACAGGCAAATAGAACAAGTAGAAAAACTCAAGTACTTTAGAACAATTATCATATACAAGAAGTTCACATTTAATGACCATATTTACCACAGAGTCACTAAATTTATAAACGTTTTATTTAAATCAGCGAAAGCAGATTGGGGACTGGAACATGAAGCTGTGGTGCAATTTTACCATTATTATTCATGCAGCTCCAGTGTGGATAGAAGCGATTAACAGATTATAAGACTAACAGCTAAAACATCCCCTACCACATCCACTGAAGCACCCTGTATTTTAATAGGACTTACACCCATAATATTCAAACTACAGGAAATCGCCAAGTAATACAAAATATTAAGGCAGGATGCTGATGGGAATTTAGATAAACCTCTGGAATATAAGAAACCCAATCCAGCAGAACACCTTAGAATTATACACAGACGGCATCAAAACAGTGGCAATCTACCATAGGAATAATAAACTTGAATATCAGCTTCAGCACAAACTAGACAAAGATGCTCCAATAATCAAGCTGAACAATTTGCAATTTTGAAGGCACTGGAAACTATTTAAAATATTGAAATCATGGAAGACAGTAACGAAAGTGCAAAAATGTATACGTACAGATAGTAAATTTACGATAAATTTTTTAACTACAAAAACACCATAGTCATCTAATAGAAGTAATTAATAAGGCTAGAAAAACATGACAGGACGATAGGAATAGGATGGGTCAAAGCACAGATAGGAACACAAGGTAATGAAACCGCAGACAACCTGGCAGAAACAGCAATTAATATAAATGAAGGAATAGATCACTATAAAAGAATTCCAAAGAGCACGTTAGGAAAATACGAAAAAATAAAAGGCAATGGCCAAGAGAAAGACTGAAACTTACAACAAATGTTACTACAACGCTGACATGACACGAAGGAATTAAGGCATAGGTACTATTGCAGATTTCACATCACGGAAGTTCCAAACTGTCCCAGGTGAGCAAACTGGAGGAGGAAAGGAAAATACTCAGAATAAAAATAATTCTAAGAGGAGGAGCATGGCCACAAAGCAAAACAGAAATAGTACAATAATATTTCAAAGAATATGTTAAATATATAAATGCTAGGAAAAACATAACCCAGGAATTGTAGAATGTAAACCACATATTTGCTATAGAAATTAGAATGTAAACGGTTCTATTATATAGAAAAGCAAACCAAACGTGTAGTATTATTCATTGTAATGTAACATGAGGAACAGTAAAGGTGTGTGTATATATCTACACTGCCGTTTGTGAAAATTGCAACACCAAGACAGAATTTCCCGAATAACTCCAAACTTGGTGGAAGTGTGCAAGCAATAAGTGATTAGGTTGGCAGAGAGATGGGGTACACGTAGGCCCGAGCAGAGCCCCCTTGTGTTGGTCCGACAAGGCCAATGTTGCGCCCAGTATTGTCAGTGCAGAGCGATCAAACAAGGTGGAAACAATAAAGTGAGTGCTAGTATGCCTCGTCGACGTCAAAGCGAGCCATATCGGTATGTGAGAGAGTTCGAACGGGACAGAATGATCCGATTTGTCATACCGTGACATTTCGGCTCGTACAGGGCATGCTGCTACGACAGTGATGCGTGTGTGGAAGCAGTGGATAGATGAAGGTCGTAGGCAGCGAAGAGCGGGTACTGCATCACGGGATGACCGTCATCTTGTCCGCATGACCAGCTTCATCCACAGTGTTGCTTCCACGCTGGAGCACTGCAACAAATGTGAACTTGTCTGCATCAACGGTTCGTCGCCGTCTGCTGCAGGTTGGACTGGTTGCATGCATGCCATTACGTCGGCTTCCATTGTCCAGAAACCACAAGCTCCTCCGACTGCAATGGACACGTGAATACCGTCGCTGGAGTGCTGAGTGGCAAAATGTAGTCTTTTCGGACGAGTCCCTCTTCAACGTGTCCTACAGTGATGGCCGCATACGTGTCCGGCGTTACCGTGGCGAGCGCAACCTGGAGGACTGCACTGTTGAGCGGCACAGCAGATAAACACCAGATGTGATGGTTTGGGGCGCCAATCCCGCCTCGTACGAATTGAGGGCACTTTGAACAGCAACCGGTACATAACGGTGGTTGTAGAGCCCGAGGTACTCCCCCTGCTTCAGGCATCTCCACAAGCCACATTTCAACAGGTCACATATTGCGAGGAATGTACAAACCTTCTTCGAAGAGCGACGGGTACCATTGCTTCCCTGGCCTGACATGTCGCCCATCGAACATGTCTGGGATATGGTTGATCGTGTAACCAGTGTCACGGATTTGTGGGCTCGAACACAAACTGCGTGGAGGGAAATCCCTCAGGAACTTATTCAGAACCTTTTTGATTCAAAGCCACGGTGTATAGCAGCTCTAATTGCAGCGCCGCACCAAATACTGAATATTAGGGCTCAAAGGTCATGTATAGATTATCATTTGTTACTTGTCATGTACCTAACCTGTGCTATTATATTCATGCACTTCCTTCTTGGTGTTGCAATTTTCACAAGCGGCAGTGTAGATATATAAAAGAGTTCTTTGTGGATACAACGGAATTAGGGTTAAACAATATTCAAACTTTTTAAGAGCTGGTCGCTATGTGATGACTTTGAAATTCCATTCTGTTTCATAAGCAGGAGAGAAGGGGGAAAAAAATTCCTTTTGAGAAAAGTGTAACTATTTGAAAATTCAAACCAATAAAAGAATTATCTCGGAAATGGTTAAGTGCATAAAAACAGTACATTTGACATGAACTGTGCGCTTTGACGAGATGTAAATTTTTTGTTTAGTAAGATTTTGTGTATCTCTTACAGTTTACCTGTTGCACAAAAGTCATTCAGAATGAAGAGGACTTCACAGGCTATTCCCAGAAGTTTATTTTATTTGTCGTGTAAATATCTTTAATATATGGTATTTTAATCAAAACTATTAGAGCCATTTTTGAGACAGTCAACATTTTCAAAACAAAGAAACAGGACATTGTAAAGGGTAGTTTTGGGTGGGGGATTTTGTTGAAAATCTTTATGTATCGTTGAAAGTGCTGAACTTAAATACCAAGTTTGATACTTAACCGATTTTTAATTTTTTAGTTACGCTGTTTATGGACACACACATAGACGAACGTTTTTTTTAAAGAAGTTATTTAATTCAGGGACCTCAAAACGTGTATATACAATGAAATCTCGATATAAAACTTTTGTGTTGAATACAATACTTCCTCTGCTTGCTATAGATAATATTTAGTAGAGGAAGTAAAAATAGGGACTTAAAAATGTTATGGCCATGACCACAAAGTTTTATGCTAAATGGCCATGTGCACCATTCCTGAACAAATCCTGGTTGATCGAGGGTCACTGAAACGTGATGTAACATTGACCGCGGTTAAATTTTAGTTGCGGTGTATCGTTGTTAATTCTCGTTCAAGAAACCGCCAGCGGCTGACCGTGCGCCAGGTTGCTGAACGCTTTTCTGCAAAAATTGCTAAAAGGAAAGAGATTACAATCTCCTTGTCTATATTGCTTCGTTTATGTTTTGAAATGTGTAATTGGACATTCTTTTGGCGAAAATGGAAAACAAAAATGGTCTCCAATTTTTTTCTGAGCATGAGATAGACGTAGTGTTGTAACTAGCTGTCGAAAATAAAAGTACTGATTCGTGTTCTTTAAAGGACAAGCAGGAGGCGTGGATGTATTTAGGCATGACACCAGATGAGTTGTAAAAACTAAATAGTAAATTTTATCAAATAGCGTGAGTCATGGTGTGTGAACTTTCGGGAAATTAAACAAGTTATTTGTAAACTGCATTATTGTAGCATTTTGATAATACTTGAGAATTGCTTAACTCATAATAACGAGTGATGTAAAGTGTAGCTTAACGAACGCAATTTATATTGCCTTGAGTAATGTTTCATGACAAGTTTAACAAATACTGTTCAATAATAAATGCAGGTGTACATTTGGCACGGAAATACACCCAGGTGTTACTTCTGCCTTCCGTGGAAGCGATACAAGTCGTGGACAAAAAGAAGTTGGTACCTAAGCAACGCCGTGTTTTCGTGGATTCTAGAAATATCCCCAGCCTTAGAAGTACCCGTAGCTGTGTTGTGATTGCGGTTCCAACCTCCCAGTTATTGCTTTTCGGAAGTAAAAATCCTTAGCATGGTTTCCTTCGGAAGGAAAGTAAAGCCAGTGGTCCCGTGTCGTAGATTTACGGCAGAACCTCAAGCTGATAAAGAGGCCTCTGAGCAAAATTTCCTGTCTTTTACGCCCAATATAGAATGGGACGCTAAGAAACACAGTAGTTGAAGAGCGTCCATAAGTAAAACTTATTTATTGCATTTACTAGCTACCACAATAACATATTCTGCCCCCATACAGTTCAAGAGGGTCGCTCGCCTCTTTCTGTAATGATCTCATCCTCACCTGCAAGAAAATTGAAACGGGCAGCTATTTTGTGCAACTTAACCGCAATCAGCGGAATTGATCGGTCCAGCACCCGCAATCAAACTTGACCATAATCAACTATCTCGTCTATTTTTTGTCATTGTTGATGCACCGAAAAATCGCGCTGAACGCGGTCAAATGTCGAGCTCTGATCGAGATTGGTTCAGATTCATGAAATGGTGCAGTTGTACAAGAGATTGTAGCGGGATGGCCCAGGCGGCAACGTCTGTGGCCCGGGTTCGATCCGCGGTCACGGCCCTCTCTGAGTCATGGATTTTTCGTGGTTTCCCCGGGTCGTGAGGCGAATGCTGGCGTTCTAGGACAGGCTGGGCGCTTTGTGGAGGTTTCCTCGTCGCCCAGTCAGGTCTCTCCTCGACTGGGCTCTGTCGGAGGTTGGTGGCGTCTGATGCGTTACGGGATCCCATCTGGTCGCCCTTGGTCGTACAATTACCCTTACTGGGATAAGAACTGCGTCACAATATTTATTACGCCATTTTCTTGTAACTTCATAGACATTTTACACAAGACTAGTAGAAATTTGGCTTTTCAACTGAGGTATAAAGTACGTCCCTCTCGGGAAACACCACGCTCCTAAAGAAGCAAACTCCTGCAGATTGGGAATGAGACAACTTGTCACAGGCTCTTCATTCCCTATATACACACTCTCATCAACTTGGGTAAATGCAACAGTTTTGTAAGATCTGCTTCAAAAACAATTTTCTTGGCTCAGGCGTAACGTCTGTGGCCCCCATTCGAGAGGTCCCGGTTCAAATTCCGTGGGCAATCAATATGCCTGGATTTTTTCGTGGTTTCTCTCAGGCGCCAAGGTAAATACAACCCCAAATTCCACCTTAGGACTAAAACAATAGTAAACTTGAAAAATATATTTTAATAACGAAAGCTCTGCCATCTATCCACACAAAATAAGAACAGGTAGACTGGACGACACCCTAATGCCACCACCCGGCATTTATAGAAGCAGACATATAGTTGACTAGTACTAAGGTCTCTGTAGACACGTGTCGTAACTACCATCTGTTTTGCATGTATAGAAGCAGAGATACAGTTGCCTGGCACTAAGGTAGGACACGTGACGAAGCTGCCATCTGCATAGCTTGTATAGAAGCAGAGATACAGTTGCCTACCACTAAGGTAGGACACGTGACGAAGCTGCCATCTGCATAGCATGTATAGAAGCAGAGATACAGTTGCCTACCACTAAGGTAGGACACGTGACGAAGCTGCCATCTGCATAGCAAGTATAGAAGCAGAGATACAGTTGCCTAACACTAAGGTAGGACACGTGACGAAGCTGCCATCTGCATAGCTTGTATAGAAGCAGAGATACAGTTGCCTGGCACTAAGGTAGGACACGTGACGAAGCTGCCATCTGCATAGCTTGTATAGAAGCAGAGATACAGTTGCCTACCACTAAGGTAGGACACGTGACGAAGCTGCCATCTGCATAGCATGTATAGAAGCAGAGATACAGTTGCCTACCACTAAGGTAGGACACGTGACGAAGCTGCCATCTGCATAGCAAGTATAGAAGCAGAGATACAGTTGCCTAACACTAAGGTAGGACACGTGACGAAGCTGCCATCTGCATAGCATGTATAGAAGCAGAGGTACAGTTGCCTACCACTAAGGTAGGACAGGTGACGAAGTTGCCATCTGCATAGCATGTATAAAAATAGAGGTACAGTTGCCTACCACTAAGGTAGGACACGTGACGAAGCTGCCATCTGCATAGCATGTATAGAAGTAGAGGTACAGTTGGCTACCACTAAGGTAGGACACGTGACGAAGCTGCCATCTGCATAGCATGTATAGAAGTAGAGGTACAGTTGCCTACCACTAAGGTAGGACACGTGACGAAGCTGCCATCTGCATAGCATATATAGAAGTAGAGGTACAGTTGCCTACCACTAAGGTAGGACACGTGGCGAAGCTGCCATCTACATAGCATGTATAGAAGTAGGGGTACAGTTGGCTACCACTAAGGTAGGACAGGTGACGAAGTTGCCATCTGCATAGCATGTATAAAAGTAGAGGTACAGTTGCCTACCACTAAGGTAGGACACGTGACGAAGCTGCCATCTGCCCATGACGTATAGAAGCAGAGATACATTTGCCTAGAACTAAAGCCTCTGTGGACATGTGTCGAAGCTGCCATCTGTTTAGCAGGTATACAAGTAGAGATACGGTTGCTTGGCACTAAGGCCTGTGTAGACACTTGTCGAAGCTGCCATCTGTCCATGACTTATAGAAGTAGAGATGCAGTTGTCTAGCACTAAGGCCTCTGGACAAGTGACGAAGTAAGATGGTATGGTACAGGGATGAGACCTAGAAGACTAACTGTCCGTCACACACCGAGCCACGAGGTATCTCTTAACAGATAGGTCGAGATATCACCACGTAGTTAAAGCGACGTAAAATAAATAGAAAGAGAAAAGAATGTGGAAGGATCATATTTGTAATTGATTCTGTAAATTATCTATTAGTCATATGCCTACTTTTTCTGCCTTTACAGCTGTTAGCTTTACATCAATTTTAATAAATTAAATAAATCCCGTTATATATAATTTTATAGTCATTTTATAGGCCATTATGAGCATGAATTGAAAATCTGATGTGTTACATTCATATGACCTTCTCTACCCTCTATCGTTTATTAGTACGTATATAAATTATTCTTACGAAATGTACTTCATTTTAATCAAGATTAAACCTTTCCGGAAATAGCTGATTACATATTTCGTCACAGATACAAGGGGAACAGCGATAGTCGGATGTTTTACAACTGGACGCTGTATGCTGCCCTTAAAATTCCATACTGTTTTCATGCAATTGCGAGGAACAACTGAATGTCGACAGGACTTGAAAAGAATGACCAAATATTGAATAATTCGAACCATTACTAACAGATATCTCATGTCCCAAAATAAAAACAATAAACTTTGTTTTTGTTAAAGAGATGTTTGTGTAGTACTTACGGTTTCGTCTATCGCTCAACGTTTACCAGTTGATACAAGATTATATCGAGTGTTTGGCCTTTACCGCCAGTCGATTTAAATGAATTACGTCATTATTAGTTCTGCGAGCCCCGGACTGCTGTGTAAACAGGTTGATGTACTGCGGCGGTGCAGGACTGTTTTTCACTAGGCGTTCTTTACACGAGATGGTAGAGACCAGCGAGACACTCTACGCTACAAAAACCGTCCAATTGTTTGAGTTTCCTACCATCATATACTGCGAGTTTACTGTTAATGCTGGAAAGGTACGATACAAGTCCCATTGACCTCGAAACTGTTGACTTCCACTCCTCTTTCGCTAGTCCTCTGGTGATACACTCAATTGGCGTTATGTGCAGGAAACGGCCGAATAAATCTGAAAACCCCGTATAAAACTCCTTTCGAAGAGGACTTCACAGACAATTCAAGATATACATTTTATTTGTTACGTAAATATCTTTTATATATGGTATTTTAATCAAAGTCGCTAAGGCCAACTTTAGAAAGCAGAAATTTTCGAAAAGTGTTCTATGTAAGGGGTAGTTGGGTAATTGCACCTTTGGAAAGTTCGGTATTTATCCCACTTTTGGGTTTTGAGTTATGCTGTTCACACACACCACTGGCCTTTTTCTAAAAATGCCTCAGGGGCCTCAAAACATGTATTTCTAGCGAAATCTCGATATCGAATTTTTGGTGGAATGCAAAAATACGAGTGTTTGAAAATTCAAACCAATAACAAAAAATATCTCGGATACGGTTAACGCCACAAGAAATTTTCTTTTACATCAATCGTATTTTAACGAAATCTATTGTTTTTTGTATAAACATTTTATCTATGTCTTACCTACGGTTAACAGTTATACAAAAGTCATTCGGAATGAAAAGGACTTCACAAGCTGTTCTCAGAAAATTCAAGATATACATTTTATTTGTCATGTAAATATCTGGAATTTTAATCAAGATCGCTAGTCACTTTGGATAAAATAAAAAATAACGACATTTTTATTGAACGTGTAGTTTGGGGTGGGGGATATTTTTAAATCGTCATGTCACATCCTTGGAAAATCCCAATTTTCGTTGAGTTATGCTGTTCACAGAGACACGAATCTTTTTCTAAAAATCCAAACATGTATTTTCGGTGAAATCTCGACATCAGATTTTTTTTTGTGGAATGTAATACTATATTGTAGATGGCAGATAAAGTTATAAGAAACATTTCAAATCGTGCTCGTAGTTTGTAAAGCAGGCTAGCAAGCGGCGCAGTGCGTGTGGCAGCTGTCAGAACACCTGTGGACAATTGACAGCACCTGCCCGTATGACGTCATTTTGTCACGTAGCATAGCAACAGAATTCTGCAGAGCTGCACCATGCCTGCCAGTGATAAACAATATTCAGTCCTGCACGTATAAATAGACTTTAATCTCAAGCACGTTCTGGCGCCTGCAGGGCTCTAAGAAGGGACTTGCTGCATCCCACCATTACACTTCGAAATTCTGCAGCAAATAGTTTGTTTTCTTCATCGCTTTCTGATAAGTACAGGAGCCGATACACCCCTGAATAAATAATAATTAATAAAAAACAGAAAAGGGTACGTGTGAACAGTATGACTAAAAAACGAACAATTTGTGTTTATGTTCAGAAACTTCAAAAATGCGACATAAAGATTTTGATTAAATACCATATGTTCAAGATATTTACATGAGAAATAAAATGTATACAGTATATAGCATTCTTATTCGTAAACTTCAATTTTCTAAGAAAATATTTCAATATTTATTAGAAGACACAGTTACATTAATGTTTTTTCCATACATGTTGAACAATATAACACGAGCTTTTTTAGGAATTAAGTAAATATTAACTTATGAACTTACAAACTAAATTAAATACATTTGTAAAAGAAACATGGCCATGTTTGTACAACTTTTCTAGAAGTAATAGTTTAATAACAAACACAACACTGATAATCTAATATTTTGTTGGGTACACCTTGGCTTTAATAACTGCCTCACCCTTCTCTTATAGAAGTAACCCAAGTTTTTTCATTCTTTTGGATTAATTTTATTCCTTTCTTCTTCCACAACACGTTTAAGCTCTTGTTAAGTTTTCTCTGCTTTTATGGACTCATTTCTTCAGAATTGTCCACAAATGCTCGATTGGATTCAAGTCTGCACTCTGAGGAGGTGTTTGGGTACATTCCATATCAAGCAATTCATGTTCAGTCTTGCCTTGTGTTTACTATCATTATCCTGCTGAAACCTATAACCAGGTGCCATGCCCATTTTCTCGGCACTCTGCTTTACATTGTTCTTTAAAATGTGAAAATAAACACGTGTTTGTCCATAGTGTCATCAATAAACTGTATATTAGCAACACTGTTGGATGACACGCAGGCCCAGAACATGATGGAACCACCACCATACTTAACTGTGGGAAGAGTCATTGTCTGCATTTTCTTTTCTCCAGACTGTTTATCCCATCTGGCCCGAAGTGGTTTATCTTAGTCTCGTCTGACCACATCACACTGTCCCAAAACTTCTGATCCTTATGAATGTGATCTTTAGCAAATGCAACTCGTTTCTTCCTGTTTGCTGCACTTGCATAAGGCTTCTTCCTTGGTGTTCGGCCGTGGTATCCATACTTACATAAGACACGACGAACTGTTTGGTCTGACATCTTCTTTTCAGACACATTTCCTACTAATGGTCGTAATTGAGGAACACTTAACTTTGAATTTTGTCGGATTCGGCTTACAATGTAACGTTCCTCTCGTGCATTCAGCTTACTTTCTTTAGGTTTTCTTGATAAACTCTTTGTAGAACCTTGCTCCCTAATTTTTTTGATTACGTACTGCGGTTATTTACTGTTTCTCCTATTTTTCTGAGACAATGCCCTCTAAGTACCAAGTCTATAATTACTTGCTTAAGATCAGAACTAAGTTCCTTTTGCTTACCCATTTCGATCATTACTGACAGAACGTATACAACTGCGACGGCAGTAGCCTAAAGTGACCTTTGAAACACCTGAACGTTGAAGCTGTGTAGCTCGCAGTGTTCATTCTTAACAACTATACGAATAGGAAAGTTGTATAAAACTGGGGGCTACTTCTTTAACATTGCTGTTTCATACAATGGTGTAGGTTTTGAAATGCATTTTTTCATTGGATTCATGAACCACGTATAAATGACTCACAGAAAAACACAAGTTGTTAAGCAGGTAGAGAATTACTTTTTATTGGAAAGCTGATGTGTACGAATAAGAATGTTATATACTGTATAAACCGTAAGAGATAGACGAAATTAGGGATGGAACCTTGATATTCGCGATACTCGCTGGAATCGAAGTATGACTAAAACTTTGAGATAAACCTTCTATACTTTTAAATTCTTAAGTTTTGCATTATTGAAAGTTGTTGTGTTTACTAGATAAGGAGCGGAGCGAGGCTATGCCATTGTCCCCAAAGAGTTGCTGGGCTATAGGTCTTGATAGACCTTGACCACTTTCTGTGGATGAATGAAGCAGCATTCCATGGGCTCTGGTGTCTAAATGAAAACATACACAACAGTGGGGGAAGGAGCAGAGGTACTCATGTAACATGCAGCGTTCACTGAGTTGTGAATGAAGCTGACGCACGTTTCTGCAACAGCCTGGCTTGGTGGCTCACTCTCAGCCATTACATTTACCTACTCTGGGACCAAAAGCTGTGAAGTCAGCACAAGCAGATCAGCAGTTAATACATGAGATAACACAGTGCAAGGAAATACGAGGCGTATTCCAAAACTAATGTCCGTTTGGTCATAATAACAACATCGCTCGTGAGACAAGGTTTTTATTGACAGCAATATGTACCTATTACATACTTTACTGTTCCACATAATCGCCGTTCACATCTATATACTTGCTGTAACGCTACACCAGCTTCTTTAACCCCTCGGCATAGAAGTCTGCCGCCAGTTGGTAACACTCGTCTTGAGCTCATCGTCGGTTTGAAATCGCTGTCCACCTAGCCACCGTTTCAAATGCAAGAAGAGGAAATATTTTCTTGGTGCCAGGTCGGGACTGTACGGAGGTTGGTCAAAGAGTTCCCAACGAAACTCTTGAATCTCCTCTTTGGTTTTGGCAGCGGTGTGCGGGCGTGCATTTCGTGCAGGAGGATGTTGCCAGACGACAGTTTCCCTCGGCGTCGATTTTGGATCGTACGTCTCAGTTTGGTAAGCGTTGTAGAGTACACGTCAGCTGTAGTTGTTGACTCAATCAAAACGACGCCTTTTCGTCCCAGAATACGGTAGCCATCATTTTGCGATTGGTATACGGCGATTACTTACAACTTTTTGGTTTGGGTGAACCGCAACAACGCCAGTGCATTGACTGTTGTTTCGATTCTGCGTTGGTGAACGCCATCCATGTCTCGTCGCCCGTAACAATGTAGGAACACAAACCATCTCCATCTTGTCTATAGCGCTCCAAAAACTGTCGTGCACTCTTTGTGCTGACCGGTGAGCAGTTTTGGCATCCACCTCGCACAAAGTTTCCGATATCCAAGCTGTTCAATGACAATACTGTAAAGTGAGGTTCGAGCAACATTTGGGAATTCATCAGCCAGACCACTAATCGTCAAACCCCAATCACTTGCAAGTTTTTGGTTCACTTACTCAACGATGTAGTCTGTCCGGACCTACCACTCCGCTGTTTATCGAGCACATTTGTGCGGCCATTTATCAATTCTCGACACCAGTGTCGAACCTGCTTGTCACTCATTATGTCCGGTCCATACACGAGACATAACCCACGATGGATGTCCGCCGCTGACGATCCTTTTGCCAGAAAAAATCGAATCAGACCGCGCACTTCACAACTGGCGGGATCTACAATTGTCGCTGCCATTGCGATCTGCTCTCCCCCACTGGCAAACGTTTACTGCGACACACCAACACTGCGGTAGGTTCCTCAGGAGTCGGTAGACAGCGCTGCAGGCCTGAAACGTCACTCAGGTCTACCATCCGTTAAATATTGTTCACCGGACCTTAGTTTTGAAATACGCCTCGTACTTGTCCTTTCCTTCCATCTGTTAGTTTGTGTTGTATTAAACATGTATGAGGGTGGGTAGCAGGGAGACTTAATTCACAAACTTACTATGTTTCCGTGTGTTGTATGGCGAATTACCTATTACCGTAAGAAAAAATACATGCTATATGGTAGTGAATAATGGTAGAATGGCGTAACACACACATTATTTGATGTTGTTTGAGTTTCATGTAAAATATATATGAGTTTATATTTTCAAGATTGCAGAATAAAGACGAACTGCTAGTATTTGTTTTTGTATGGATAGAAAACCCTTTAAAAAAAAGTTTAAGCACAAAATATAGTTGCCTAAAAAGAGCAGCAAAGAAATTATTACTATTACTTTGCTTAATAATAGACATATATAACCTGTGGCATTAGCAAGGTATAAAATTGGTGCGATTTAGAGAAGGTCAAACAGGAACAGTTTCGGAATTAGCATACAATACAAAATTGATTACATGAGTTTATACACAGAAAACTACTAATAAGAACAGGCTATCACATTTACCATTTTTTGTAAAGTATCGAGTATCAGTGCTCAGAAATCAGTATCGGTATCAAGAAATAGAGGTATCGTCCCATCACTAGACAAAATCTTACTATACAAAAACAAATAGATCTCATTAAAATATACAATTTACAAGCGCAGTCCCAGAAGTATCCGACCTGACATATATATAGCGGTTGTTGTTTCAAACAAATAACTGTGTTATAAAGTACCACCGTTAAAAAGCTTAAGTTTGAAGTTTGACGATGCTACGTTGTTTAGTAATTGTTTGGCAGCCATCAATATTGAACTCTCTCTGCGAATTTGTAAACATGGATAAAACTGGCCATCGTTATGTGATACAATACTTTCATTTGAAAGGTCTTAGTCCAACTAATATTAAAGCTGAGCTAGATTCTACTCTGGGAGAGTCTGCTCCTTCGTCTACAACAGTAAAATATTGGGTGGCAGAGTTTAAGTGAGGCCGTACGAGCTGCCAAGACGAACATCACAGAGGTCGACCAAATGAGGTGACCACGCCAGAAATTGTGAAGAAAATCCACAAAATGGTATTGGATGACCGTCGACTGAAAGTGCGCGAGCTAGTAGACATCGTAGATATTTCAGAAAGTGCTGTACATCGCATACTAACTGAAAATTTAGACATGAGAAAGCTGTGCGCAAGATGGGTGCCGCGTTTACTCACAATGGAACAAAAGCAGCGTCATGAGGATGTTTCAGTCGAGCGTTTAGCGATGTTTCGCTGCAACAAAGCCGAGTTTTTGTGTCAATTCATAACCATGGATGAAACATAGGTCTATCATTTCACATCTGAGACCAAGGAACAGTCAAAACAGTGGATTGAAAGGGGAGAATCGGTTCCAAAGAAGGCGAAGACAGTTTCATCTGCAGGCAAGGTCATGGCGTCATTTTTTTGGAATGCGCGTGGGGTAATTTTCATTGATTATCTCAAAAAGGAAAAGCAATGAATGACAAGTATTATGCAAACTTATTGCAACGTTTGAATGAAGAAAACGGCCGCATTTAGCGAAAAAGAGAATTCTGTTTGATCAAGACAATGCACCAGTTCACACATCCATTATCGCCATGGCCAAAATCAATGAGTTAAAGTTCGAATTACTCCCTCGTGCGCGTTGTTCGCCAGACAGCCCCGTCTGATTATTTTCTGTTTCCAAACTTGAAGAAATGGCTTGGTGGTAAAAGGTTTGCCAACAATGAAGTTTGCAGTTGATGATTATTTTGCAGAACTCGACGATCGAAGCTATTGAACATCGCTGGGAAAAGTGTATTGAGCTGAAAGGAGACTATGTAGAGAAATAAAGATTTTTTTCCACAAAGTTTTTGTGTTTTCTTCGTTAGGTCGGGTATTTCTGGGACAGCCCTCGTATGTTAAAGAAAATTTCTTGTGGCGTTAACCATTTTCAAGATATACATTGTTATTGGTTTGAATTTTCAAGTATGTACTTGTATTTTTTGTGTTTTTCTGTGGCCATGCAAAGAGTATGGAATTCCAAATCCCATTACATGGTGACACGCTTTACGTTGACTAGCGCTTCAACCTACAGCATTCCTCATCTAGCTACAAGGAAATGTGTAATAACTAGGGCCCGATTTTTAGGTGCAGTAAACCTTCACTTTAGGTTTCTTATATGCTTAAAATAGGTTTTTATGTTTTGCTTCGCGGATCAATAATTTTGCTTTTCTGGTACCTAGTTGTAAGATTTATATTTTGGCATTGCAGTAGATACATACATTCTGAAATTTTCTGGCGTAAACGATTTCCTGTTATCACGTAACACATCCTTGTATGAAGAAAAGGTTCTTTCAACGGAACATGACGTCATTGGAGCGTTAGAACATAGATGCCAGTGCAGCAGGTTCTAGGGGTAGTTCTACTGTATACTTTTCTTCTGCATTACTGAATTGATGATTTTCATATCTTCAAAAGCAGGATTTCGTTGAAGAATCTTCTGCAACTTCGAAGAACATGCAACTCCCACTGGTCCAGGTATTCCTCTATTGGAAACATTGGCAATGATATCTAGAGCATCTTCCAGTGGCAAAGTTGTACTTTCCAACCAGAGAGTAGCTTCTGGTATAAAACAAATATACACAAGGGAAGCGGCAAGAGTGGGGGCACTCGAGTGATTTCTTAGCCTTGGCAATGCAGGAAGCTTCTGTTTCAGCCAATTCATTGACAACATTTTTAAAGTCTTTTAAGTGCTCAGCATAGTAAATGGCAGCAGACAGCCAAGTCCTGGCCTTCTATCAGCTGCATCCAGGTGTTACCACGTCACATGTGCTGCATTTAACTGTAGTAACCTGATCTATGTATCTATCTGGCTATAAGTGGTGCAAATAATTTTACAATGAGTTTCAATCCGAAAATAACATTCTTCATTTTGTAAAAAGAAAAACTGGTTTTTTTAGGTGTCAACCCCTCATTTAGGTTTTTTTTAGGTGTAATGAAATTCGTATATTCTGCTCCAGGAAGTGTGAAACTAGTATATATCTTGAAATGTGTTAATTAAATACCAAGGGAAAATATAGGTTAAAACCTGAACATCCGGTCCAAGCTTGATTACGGGTGCATTGTCTATTCGTCGGCGCGTCCATCTGTATTACGTCGATTGAATGCCATTCTCCATCGTGGCATAAGAGTCGCTACGGGGGCCTTTCCAACCAGCCCTGTACCCAGTCTGTATGCTGAAGCTGCAGAGCCTCCGCTGTCCTTCAGGCGTGAGCTGCTTTTGTGCAGCTATGCCTGTCGACTCTCAAGCTTGCCTGACCACCCGTCTTTCGAGGTATTTTACGAAGATTCGCTTGATCGGCAATATTTCGTTAGCTCCTCTGCCTTGCTCCCTCCAGGGGTTCGATTTCGAAAGCTTCTTCGGCATTTGGACTTTACGCCAGCGCCGGCCCTTCCCAGGGGGGAAACGCGCTTTCCTCCATGGTTGCGCGCTGAGGCCCAGTGTCACCTTGGGTTGAAGTCAATGTCGAAGAATGAGACCCCTTCTTCAGTTCTTAGATCGGCCTTTTTAGAACTTCAGGCGCAGTTCGGAGACCTTCGTTTTATATATACTGATGGGTCTAGGACTGATGTTGGAGCAGGGTGTGCCTTTGTTGATGGTAATCGTAGTTTTACATTTCGTTTACCCGGGCAATGTTCGATTTTTACTGCCGAGCTTTTTAGTATTTAGCAGTCACTTTTATACGTCCAGCGGTACGACTTACGGCACTGTTTTCTTTGTTCGGACTCCCTGAGTGCTCTTCAAAGTATTCGCGCACTGTACAATTACGACCCCCTCGTACAGCGCATACATGGCCTGGTCCACTCGCTTGGTGCCTCTGGCATCCGCGTCTCCTTCATGTGGATTCCAGGTCATGTGGGCATCTCAGGGAACGAGTCTGCCGACGCCGCTACCAAATCGGCGATTTTATTACCCAGATTTTTTATCTCTGTTGTTCCCTCGTCAGATTCGTGTGTTATTTTACATCGCCGCATCCTCTCGCTTTGGCGCGATGAGTGGACGGCCCTCCGGGGGAATAAATTGCGGGACCGTTAGTCTGGGGTACCTCTTCTCGTTCTACACGTCGGGAAGAGGTACTTTTAGCCCGTTTACGAATTGGACATTGCCTTTTTAGTCATAGATGCTTGCTCAGTGGTGACCCCGCTCCACTGTGTCAGCAGTGTGATGCGCCCTTAACGGTGCGTCACATTTTAACTGAGTGTCAAGTTTTAGCTCCACTGCGCGTTCGCGTGGGTCTGCCTGTTGGCATAGCCAACGTTTTGGCAGACGACGCGCATGCTGTAGAATGTCTTTTACGTTTTATAAGTGAGATTGGTTTTAATCGGCGCATTTGATGCGCTGAGCGTCTTTTAGCTTTGTGAATTTATATTGTCAGTTTTAATGGGGCTCTTCTCCCCGACGGACATAAGGCGCTCATGTCCCTTGCATTCTACAGTTCTTGACACGTTGTTTTATTCTTTTAGTGACCATGATTTTAGTCTTTGGTCTGTTGTGTTTTTGACTAAGCGGGTTTGTGTGTGGTTTTTTAGTTTTTTGACTTTTCGATTTTCTATTTTATGCATTGTAAGGGCGCTAATAACCACAGCAGTTGAGCGCCCTTAAGCTCCATCTCATCTCATCCAGAACATCCGGGCCCTAGTAATGCCAGTTTATCTCGATTAACAAGCAGCAGAGAGAAGAATAAGCTTTTTTTAACAAGAGTTTGTAGAAGAGAAAGTAATGTGAATGCAACACAACTTATGAAGATAGTGTCGCTTGACCATGAGCGTTATCGCGATTCCTCAGCTAACGAGTTGAGTTCCTCATTGGAGGAAGACTTCTGTCAGGAGAGTAAGGTGGATGTCCTGCCGTTTCTTCTTCAGAAGGTGAGCCCACCTGCGAGAATCGGATTGATCCATTTGGTGCTGTACGTCTCATCATCTATGGGATCTCTCTGAAGACGAGCAGCGAGGGGTTGGGGTGGTTCATCTTCTACCACGACTCTCCTGCCCCTCATTTCCTGTACCCATAATCCTGATTGTCATCTGTTTCAGGGTTGTAGACCAGGCGACGGCTGTGCGTTCAGAGCCGCTCGGGGTGCTTTCCGGAGATTCGGACCCTATGGGTGGGCCCGGGCGGCGATCAATCTGGAAACATTAGGGACCGCGCCCTTCGTCATCCGGATCTGGTCTCTCCCCTGCACAAGGGAGGAATGGCCTGTCCCTCCTTATTGATGGTTTGCTGCGCTGCGTGGTGCAGAGTGCCGGTCATCAACTTGTGTGGCGTTTCTTACCGCACGATGTTGAAGATTTGTCAAATTAAATTGAGTTTTATTTATGGGTGCTGTTTAACTGTTGTGGTCCTTAGCGTCCCTTTCTATGTTGGGCGTGAAAGACCAGTAATTTTGCTCAGAGGCCTCTTTATCAGGCTTGAGGTTCTTTTACGTGCCGTAGATCTGCGACACGGACCACCGCTTTACTTCCGTTCCGAAGGAAGCCATGCTAAGGATTTTTATGCCCGAGAAAATCCATCGCCCACTGCCGGGTTTGAACCCGCAACGTCGAGAACTAGAAGTAACAGGAGATTTGTCTTGAACAGTCTCTGTGTTGCTGCACAAGGTAGAATATTCTACTGTACAATGTAGTGGTGCATGTGTTTACTGTCATTACTAGAATACTCGCGCAGTACGCACTAACGCTAATGATAAGTAGACACAGTCATTTACCACTTAAAACACATTTTGGCACAACAGAAATATCCCATACATTAAACTTATGAATAATGGAGTGTAAACTGTCAACATTATTTGTTTAAGTTTGCACTCTGTAGTGTTTTGTCTGCGCGCTACTTTGTTGTGTTACTCTTACCTCGCCGTCGTTCTCGTCTCTGCGTCGTTGTAGGTGAAGTCCTCAGGACTCGAAATTGCCGATATCAGCCAGGAAGCACTTCTCGTCGATCTCAGAGCCAACTGTCGGCGAATCGGCCTGAAATTCCCTACAGTTGTTGTCAGGGTAGGATTGCGGGAGTGGTGACACCAGGATATTGTCTTGAAAGAAACACACTATTCACTTTTCTCGCTCTCATGCTAGAAATCCTGCAAGATGCATTGATATTCCCTAACACGTGTGATTTTTAGCACTGTCTCCGCACTATCGTCTCTTAGAACACTAAAGTTTGCTCCGGCTAGTTATATAATATCTCGGTGCTCTATCACCGTTCTTTAGATTCGCGCGAACTTGAAATAGTCACTGGACTAACATTAACTCGTTTATGAGCTTGGATGTAATTATATCGAAGAATACAATTAGCACGTTATATAAATTTTTCTACCTACATCACTTTATAATTGCGCGGCACTTAGCGTCCTTTTTTGATCCGGAGTGCTACGTGTTACCTCAAGGAAGAGTCATGACAAAGTGCCCTAAAACCACGCTCGCATTCACACATAACAATGACTGCTCGCCTCCAAATTTTATACATGTCACTGCATCTGTTTCCATTGGTCCTCACACTTACTCTCTACGTTTATTGGTTCCCTGGCTAAAAACTCAAAGCCTAACTGTAAGAAATGTCCGTTGCCCCATAGCGTCTGTTTACCCTTAAAACTTGCCTCAAATCCACGAAGTACAAAAGAAGGTTTCCACGCTCGGAAAACATCATGGACAGTCTAAAACGAAGCTACTTTTATTTTTGCCTAAATCTTGCAGTTTTTCTTATGCAATTACGCCTTTATTTATTTAACAATATTATTGAAACTTAAAACATATTTACAGCTTCTGAAGGGCTTTCGATTGCTACAGTTTTTAATCCTATGGCTTTAAAATTATGGAAATTTATCAAATTGAATGTTAATTAATTACCAATAATTCCTAAACTATAATTATGACAGAGTTCCTTTTTATGTGTTCTTAATGAGGCGGAAATATTGCTACAACTTTTCACTTACTACGTCAAGCGCTGTTATCAGTTTTTAAGCAATTTTTCTCTTGAACACGTTTTCTACTCCCACGCTGGTTTGTAATTATTATTGAGTCTGCTATGTATTATTGTTAAACAGACTATTTTTGCATTTGCAGTGAAATAAGTCTTAGTCTTTTTAGGTCAGTACTGTGTTTTTCCCTACAATAAAGCAATAGTATTATGAACAAACTAAAATGGTCGATTTTCCAATCGTAAACCACCAGTTTTTTTGTAGTTGACCACTTATCGTGCCCTATATTATACTAAGTAGCCTCTATTTTATTATTACACGAAACAATGCGACTGCTAACGCCAAGAAAGGAACGCCGGTATTACAAACTTCCTCAAGCACGTTGTCAACAGTGGCTGCAAAACATCACATCAGTAAATGAGCGCGAATAGCGAAAACAATGAAATTACAATAAAAGTTCTCATTACAAAACGCAAAGGAAATAGGCACTATAAAATTACTACACTGCCGTTTGTGAAAATTGCAACACCAAGAAGGAAACGCACAGGTTAGGTACATGATAAGTAACAAATGATAAACTTTTCAAATCTGTACATGACCTTTGAGCCCTAACATTCAGTATTTGGTGTGGCGCTGCAATTAGAGCTGCTATACGCCGTGGCATTGAATCAAAAACGTTCTGAATAAGTTCCTGAGGACCAACCATATCCCAGACATGTCAGGCCAGGGAAGCAATGATACCCGTCGCTCTTCGAAGAAGGCTTGTACATTCCTCGCAATATGTGGCCGGGCATTGTCCTGTTGAAATGTGGCCTGTGGAGATGCCTAAAGCAGGAGTACCTTGGGCTCTACAACCACTGTTAGGTGCCGGTTGCTGTTCAAAGTACCCTCAATTTGTAGGAGGCGTGATCGGTTGTTGTAACCAATGGCGCCCCAAACCATCACACCTGGTGTTTATCTGCTGTGCCGCTCAACAATGCAGCCCTCCAGGTTGCGCTCACCACGGTACCGCCGGACACGTATGCGGCCATCACTGTAGAACACGTTGAAGCGGGACTCGTCCGAAAAGACTACATTTTGGCACTCAGGGCCCCAGTGACGGTGTTCATCTGCCCATTGCGGTCGGAGGAGCTTGTGGTTTCTACATAATGGAAGCCGACGTAATGGCATGCATGCAGCCAATCCAATCTGCAGCAGACGGCGACGAACCGTTGATGCAGACAAGTTGACACCTGTTTCAGTGCCCCAGCGTCGAGCCAACACTGTGGATGGAGCTATACGGTCCGTTATGGCCATGCGGACAAGATGACGGTCATCCCGTGGTCCAGTACCCGCTCTTCGCTGCGTGCGACCTTCATCTATCCCTGCTTCCACACACGCATCACTGTCGTAGCAGCATGCCCTGTACGAGCCGAAATGTCACGGTATGACAAACCTGATCATTCTCTCTTACATGCCGATATGGCTCCCTTTGACGTCGACGAGGCATACTGGCACTCTGTATTGTTTCCACCTTGTTTGCAAGCTCTGCACTGACAACACTGACCTAGTCGGACCGACACGAGAGGGCTCTGCTCGGCTTACATGTACTCCATCTGTCTGCAAACCCAATCACTTAATTGCTTGCATACTCTTCTACACTTCCACCAAGTTGGGAGTTATTCGGGAAATTCTTTCTTGGTGTTGCAATTTTCACAAACGGCAGTGCATATTTTACTCCAGTAAGCATGAAACATGTGTATATTCAGAGTCTAAGGATCAAAATAGACAAATAACGGCTATAGTAATTACATTAGGTGCACTGTCCTTATTTCAGTACCTACTCCGTTGATACAGTTAGCTGCAGGATTTGCAGTAGTAAAGAAATAGGTACTAGATCTCTATAAGGAGTGGTGCTGCGGATATACCAGGGTGCACAGCACCAATACGATACCTGACTTTTTACTTTCTCTGCCACGTAGATACTGAGGCAGTATTTTTAACACTTAAATGATTTCAGTCAAATTATATAATATATAAATTCAATAACTGCCCGCCTTAAAGCAATATGTGTATATAACAATATATAAAAAGTGTATATTCCAGTCATTGTATATGTTTATATTATTGTATACATGTAATAATGTTATGTGAATGTATTACGTAATTTAATAATGTAGGAGCTGTGAGAATAATAGGTTAAATCTTGCTAACAATGAGGTAACCTTGAGGCAATAATGAATTTAAAAGTTTAACAATACTACTTGTAATTCTTGGAAGCAGTAATGTAATTTTTGTGACAGTTTAATAAACCAGAAAAAGTATTCTATTGGACTAGGATTAGCCAATCAGAGACTTGAAATACAAAAATTTACAAATTTAGGCGGTAGAAATCAAGTCAGTTGCTTGTAGACAGTGTTCCTAACCGGATGCGAGATGTGTCCTCGAGGAATTTAATACGTATTCCTGTGAGACAAAAAATAGTTTACGTGTTAAAAAGTGCAAGTAATTAATAAAACAATCTCACAGCTGTCTCTCTATATCATGAAGCGTTATTTTAAATAGTATCAAGCATTAATAAAAGGAGTGAAGTAAAATTATAATCTGTGTAAGCCTAATTCTTCTGTCGCACCACTCCCTGCTAAGACATTCATGTCTCTAAAAATAAATACTGACGCAGCCGAGGCAAACATAAATATATAATATTTAAAGAAACAGTCAAATTACAAGGTTAATGTTTTTAAACTTGGGGCGAAGGCTACCGGGTACCATACGTAGCAGCAACAAAACTACTTCAAATTGGCTTTCCATAAGTGAAGCAACAATCTTCTTCAATTTGGCTCCCAAAGCGTGGGGCAAATAACAATACAGCGAAACAACATCTTCAATATCTAATAGTAATAGCTAGAGAAGGTATTGTATTCCACCAGAAATTCGATACCGAGATATCAGCGAAAATACATATTTTGAAGCCTGTGAATTAAAAGAAAGAAAGAAAAAAAAAACATTCTTAGGAAAAGATCCGCGCGCGCGTGGCTGTCTGTGAACAGTATAACTCAAAAAACAGAAAGTTGGATAAATACCAAACTTGAGTTTAGGTTCAGTAGCTTCCAAAGATGCGACACGTATATTTTCACCCCACCGCAAACTATCTTTTACATGTAATATTTTTCGAATTTTTTTATTTTCTAAAAATGGTTGTAACGATTTTGCTTAAAATACCACACATTAAAGATATTTGCATGACAAATAAAATGTATGTCTTGAACTTTCTGGGAATATCATGTGAAATGCTCTTCATTCGGAAGGAATTTTGTATAACTGGTAAATGTTAAGCGATAGACGGAAACGTACATCTTTTTAAAACACACAGTTTATGTCTTTTCAACATTCAGTTGTTTCTCGCGATGTCATGGAAACAGTATTGAATTTTAAGACCAGCATATAGCGTTCAGTTGTTAAACATTTGACTATCGCTGTTCTCTTTGTATCGTTAACGAAATGTGTAATGTAGCTGTTTCTGTAAAGGTTTATCTCCATTAAAATGAAGTAATTAGAAAAATAAACTTTCGTAAGAATAATTTGTATACCCACTAATAAATGATAGGGGTAGAGAAAGTGAAGTGAATTTAAGACATCAGAATTTTTTTAGTTTGACTTTGTTTAATATCATTTAACCTGGTAGGTCATATCGGACGGTAAATGAGACTGGGGCACACTGAACTTAGTTACCCGACATTCGCCTTCTCAAGATAAGGTAAAACCCTGGGAAAAGAACCTTATCCGTGTAACTGTTACTAAGCGGGATTCGAACTCGGGACGTGACATGTGGAATGTGAGGTAGAGGCGCGCAAATACCTTATTTTCTGAACTATGTTGGTGATGTGGTTATTACTGCATCATGATCATTGATGTGAATTTAAAGGATTCCCCAACGTTTGTATCATACGTCAGAGAATGTTAAGTTGGCTGGATGTCTTTGCTCAGCATAATGCGCAGAACTGGTCCAAGAACACTTCCCTGAGGCACACCACATTTAATTGCATGTGATTGTGCATATTACAGATAGGTGTCGTTTAACTATTGCGTATTACGTTTTGGAGTATGATTCTTAATTTTGTACATTAATCCATCATGCGACAGTTTGTCAAAAGCCTTTTCTGTATCCAAGAAAACTCCTAAGCAAATGGGTTGTTCTTGGTAGGCGTCAAGTATAGCGTCAATAATTCTATGTAATTGTTGTTAACAGGAATATTGCGATCTAAATCCAAACTGAAAAGGAGTTATAATATCCTCTAGGTCAGTTAATTGCGTTCAATTGCCTAGTTCTTGAAAGCAAAACTGCTACAATCTGTGGGCATTCCGAGCAATAAACGATATTGAAGACTTTACACAAACAAGCAAGGAGTGATTTTTAAGCAAGTGCTAGATCTTGGTTTTAGATAGAAAATATTATCTATGCATATAACATTTTTCTATTGTGTTTAAATAATGTTATTGTATAAAATCGGCTAGGTACCTTGAAGTAGAAAACAATATTTCCGTAATCCTAGCATTATAAATACATTACTAAACATCATGTATAGTTGCGCCTTTCTAGCACGGTTGCCTTAATGGTTGCCTAGCAACAGTGACGTAATAAATGTGTTGAAACGTATACATTTTATTCTAATTCCCTTTAAACCTACAAAATTATCAAGCCTTCTGTAATATCGTCCTTTTATTTAGCTGGCAATTGAAACGATTATATTTTGTCTCAAAGACTAAACATTTGCATCTACAGAGTGAGCCAAAAGACTCCGAACCGCCTTCGCGGTGTTTTTCCTGTCCGCGTCCTCGGCGCTCGTTGCCGTCTGATGCTATCATAGAAAGGCGCGGATGAAACCATACAACATTTTTAAAACTACTTTTAAAGGCTTTACTTATCAACGTTATGAAAGGAAATGCTGAAACTGGCCACAGTCGTTGTCCACACATTTTTGGCACCTCTTTAGGGAAACTATCCATAATGGAATTTTTTGAGGGAATTTTCCAAACGATGACCGATGTCGTCTAATGTTTCTTCGGTAAGAACCGAACGCCGTCTTTTAGATTTCTTAGCCTGAACACTTCTTGTGGCCTGAAATTTGCTGTAAAGTTCATGGATTGTTGTACGGCCTGGAACTTTTACACCTGGAAATCCTTCTGCAAATCGTACTTTCACTTGGCAAGCTGACCGAGTTAACACATACGAATCATAAATACACGCTGTGCAGTAGAAAACATATACTGAGCCATAATATATTGTGACTAAGTACAGGACAAAATGATAAATAACTCGTAATAACTGAACTACATCACATCACTGTCAACTCAAAACTGCGCTTCACACTGCAAAGCAAAACCACAGCAGCGTGACTTTGTTTATAGCAGCAGTGCGTTATCGTGTTTATATCATATTTCCACACGCCCAGTGGAAAAACACCGCGCAGCCCGTAATATTGTTCATAAAATACCCCTCCGGGGTAACTTGAAACAAAGTGTATAAGACAAACCCACACATCCTGGAAGAATTAAAACAAAATATCCGTAAGAAAATTTGAGTGATGGATAGTTTCCTAAAGAGGTGCCAAAAATGTATGGACAACGACGGTGGCAAGTTTCAGCATCTCCTTTCGTAAAGTTGATATGTAAAGCCTTTAAAAGTAGTTTTAAAAATGTTGTATGGTTTCATCCGCACCTTTCTATGATAGCAGCAGACGGCAACGAGCGCCGAGGACGCGGATAGGAAAAACACCGAGCAGGTGGTTCGGAGTCTTTTGGCTCACTTTGTAGTAGTCAATGCATATACAAAGAAACTATTGGCATCTTAATTAATCGATATGCCAACATGAGTTAGTATAAATTTAACACTCATCCCGACTATTAATATAGGTTATTCGTAGTCTTATCTCAAACAAACCTTTCGTTCTCGACTGAATCAATGAAAAACTGCAAGTTGAAGTACAAACAAAGATTAGGCATTGACTTCCTGCATAAACAACGCTATATGCAATTCGTGCGCTAAATATTTACCCGTGGCACGATCTTCATTTGTGAATTATGCTGTTGACGCGCGTGTGCAACCTATTTCTAGCGCAATTTCAATATTGAAGTTTTGGGTAGAATGTCACTGACTTTATCTATCATAGGCAGGTCGTAGATAAAGTAATAGGTATTATATGTTACATTCTCATTACTTTCTCTAGACACTATTGTTTACTTTTATATACAGCCTCCTCCGTGGTGTAGTGGTTACTATGCTAGCCTCTAGTTCCCGAGATCGCGAGTTAAAATTAAATTAAATTGAGTTTTATTTATGGACGCTCTTTTAACTGCTGTGGTCCTTAGCATCCCACTCTATATTGGGCGTGAAAGACCGGCAATTTTGCTCAGAAGCCTCTTTATCAGGCGCCTCGGGAACTAGAGGTAGGTATGGTAACCACTACACCACGGAGGACGATGATCGCGGGTTCAAACCCGGCGCAGGACAATGGATTTTTTCTAGCGTGAAAATCCTTAGCATGGCTTCCTTTGGAAGGGCAGTAAAACCGGTGGTCCGTGTCGTAGATTTACGGCACGTAAAAGAACCTCAAGCCTGATAAAGAGGCCTCTGAGCAAAATTACCAGTCTTTCACGCCCATATAGAATGGGACGCGCCACAGCAGTTAAAGAGCGTCCATAAATAAAACTCAGTTTTTTTGTTTCATTACGCATATTGTAGCTAAAGGGAAATACAGGAGACTGAAGCGATAGGGAAATATTTTGATAAGTGGTCGCTATGTGATGGCTTTGAAATTCCGTTCTCTTTGCATGACCAAGAGAGAGAGAGACAGAAACCAATAACGACTTCCCATTTGAGATAGGTATATACATGACAGATTCAAGCCGATTTATTATTACATTAACAAGCAGTATCTCGGAATGGTAAACTCCTATATACACTGCCGTTTGTGAAAATTGCAACACCAAGAAAGAATTTCCCGAATAACTCCAAACTTGGTGGCAGTGTAGAAGAGTGTACAAGCAATGAATGACTATGTTTGCAGAGAGATGGGGCACACGTAGGCTGAGCAGAGGCTTCTCGTGTCGGTTCGACAAGGTCAGTGTTGCGCTCAGTGTAGTCAGTGCAGAGGTGTCAAACAAGGTGGAAAATATCTTAAACATACGGCATTTTAATGAAAATGGTTAGAGCCAGTTTTGAGAAAAACAACATTTTCGAAAAATGCTCCATGTAAAGGGTAGTAGTTGGTGTGGGGGCATTTTCTTGAAAATCTTCGTGTTGGTTTCTTTGTGAGATGCTGAACTTAAATACCAAGTTTTGATATTTAACCGACTTTTGGTTTTTGAGTTATGCTGTTCACAGACGCGCGCGCGCGCTCTCACTGAACTTCTTCTAAGAAGGATTCAGGAGACGTCAAAACGTATATTTACAGTGACATCTCAGTATTGAATTTTTGTGTGTAATACAGTACTCTACTTAGTATAGGTAAGTAGTAAAACGTAGAGAGAGTAAAAACGAATAGGTCTTAAAATTCATGCAAAATAATGTTTTACTGCATTAAAAGTATTGCTGATAGATCGACTGACTTTGTAGACAGAAGAGTTGAATGTATTAGCTAATAATCGTGATTACAACAATAAGGCGCCATATCGCACACACGTGTTGCTGGAAATGTCCGCTTATCGTTTTACGTTTCCGGTTCCGGTCGCATGCGTATCTCTCTTGTTAATAAATGAGTGTGTAATGTGACCAAGTTAGGTTAGGTACGTCTTTATACCGAGGTAACCTTGACCGCTACAGCAATCGATCTGTTGCATCTTACAGCCAGCGTTGCCAACAAGAATAAGAAACTGGCGCTAGTTGGAACCAGATCTTCGTGCTTAGAAACTATTGCAGTCAATACCGAAGAGCTCCCCAGAATAACAGAGAAACAGTTTTAGGTATTTACGTGTCTATATAAACAATTCAACTCAAAAACTAAAAGTTGGTTAAATACCAAACTTGGTATAATATCCTCGCACCCAAACTACCCTTTATTTAGAAAATTACTCATTTCTTTTGACTTTCTTAAAACTGGCTGTAACGATTTATAGTAAAATAACGTAGTTATATCAGTATTATAATGTGTGTGGAGGGTGGTAACCTAAAAATTACTTAACCGATTTTGATAATTCTTTCGCCGTTCTTTCGACCGACACAGGCAATAAAACATGTACTTTAAATTCATAAATTACTAAAAGAAAGAAATGGTTTACAAAGCCATCATTCAAAATGCTATGGAGTAGAAAATAGTTTCTATATTCCACAGGGAAACAAAAGCTATACAACGTTTTCAAGGAATTGGTCCCACCATCAATACATCAAAATCTGTTTGTTTATTATAAAGAATGGAAAATATACATAAAAATCTGATTACTTCTGAAGATAATACAATTTCTGTCAAAAACCCTGATGAAAAAATGCACTTTATGGTACCTATTAATCAAAAACAGGAATTAGTTTTCGACAGGCATCAAATCATAAATTGTTTAGTAAGGAAGCTGAAGTTCACCCCTTTAAAAAGCGGATCAGAAAATTGTTATTCTGAATTGGTGTGTATCTACAGCATTAATTTATGTTTTTCAAATTATCCCATTGAATAAATTTGCACAAAAGTTTTTAAATGACGCTGACAAAATCTTAAAATACACTCTTAAATGCATTTACAGACGTCCCAGGTATTTGGTTTATACTGAAAGAGGTATATAGGCCTTGGTCTCATCTGCGCCTCACGGTAAGTTGGACTACAACATATAAACACATATAAAGTTTAAAGTACTTCAAGGACCACTGATTAACGCTGTAAGAGACTTTGAGCGAAACTGAAAGCTGTTTACAACACCTTAACATCATCGGAGTCTTCTCTCAGATGCAAATTTGAGAGAAAGGTAACTTCATCTTTGGGACGAGTTACCGCAACAAGGAAGAGGAGTTAAAACTGTTGAGAGACTATACACCTGCCAGTAAATGGATCCGAGATCATCGGGAGTTTCCTGATGCCATGAGAATGTCTGCTATACCAGGGAGCTCCCAGAGAGAGCACTAAGCTCTTGCACATGTCTCCGTAGCTGAGAGGCTTGACTGCGAGGTCCAACAGCAGCGTGGCCTACAAGACGGAGTGATCTTTGATCCTGTGTTCGCTTTGAGGTGCACTGTGAAGTGGACGCAGAAAAAAAGGGCCATTTATGAACCCACTATTTCCAGTTACAAGGACAAACATAACCTTAAACAAATATCGCTCACTGGATTAATGATAGGAGATAGAGGGACAATACCCTAAAGATTAACACATGCTATATGGCGATCAGGGGATCAATGTTTATCCTTGGAAATCATTTGTATTCATTCTAATACTATTGATAGTCAATTATGTTTATAAGGGTACGAATTGTATGGTCACTTATCAAATACTGCAGGTGTGTGTGAATAACCGTAATATACACTGAAGTTTGTGGATGCCGAAGCCTCCTTTATACTTACGGTGTAACCAAGTTGTTAGCAGGACAGGCTAAATAATTGTAAAAAGAGAGAACATTAGAAATCAGTGAACAGATATTTTATTATTAACTGAGAAGTTAATTTTTCTCGATGGTCACAGACTATGTGTGTCTTTTCCGAAGAGGTTAACTTGGTGACATCTTCATTTCCATTTCGTTAAGCGTTTCTGTATTATGTGAAAACTATGTAACCTTTGTGTTATTCTGCGGGACAAAAGTTCAAAATTTCACCTACTATAATTGTGTAAAAAATTACTCGATTATCCCGACCGGTGATTGTTCCACCGCTATACATTATTTGCAGAAGTTGGCAGATGTGAGGTGGGGGTTAAGCAAGTCAGACGTTCCGCACCATTTTATGTGCTTATCATCCGTTATGTAGTAGTAGCCGTTGCTGGACGAAATTACAGCTATAAGGGGGGGGGGAATTCGCCATAAAAATCCTCTACATCAATTACAGTCATTTTATAAAGAAGAAGAGTGGTGTAGTGGATAGCCTCTAGCTCCCGAGGTCACGGGTTCAAACCCGGTGGAGGGCGGTGGATTTTTTCGGGCGTAAAAATCCTTAGCATGGCTACTTTCGGAAGGGAAGTAAAGTCGGTGGTCCCGTGTCGTAGATTTACGGCACGTAAAAGAACCTCAAGCCTGATAAAGAGGCCTCTGAGCAAAATTACTGGTCTTTCACGCCCAATATAGAATGGGACGCTAAGGACCACAGTAGTTAAAGAGCGTCCATAAATAAAACTATAATTTTAAAGAAGAAGAAGGAGAGGTAAATGAAATGAATTTGTCATTCGCATTTAAAACGCTGCCAGCAGATTTAAGATATTGAGGTGAGCCCGTTTCGACTGAATGTTGTATAGAAATGGAACCAGCATTAAAACATACAAACTTTTACTTTTAAAGTGTTGATACGTTGCAAGTCTAGACATTTCCCAAGCTTCATGTAACGGGTTTGTGATTCTTGCTTTTTCTTGTTTCCATATGTTGTACCCTGCTTGCTTAATTTGAGCAACTAACAAGGATCAGAGGCGTAGCTAGAAACCGCTTCCCTTTGCTGAAATGAATAGCAAAAATATTCATTCATTCATTATCTGTTTACCCTCCTCTTATGTAGGACTTACAAGCGGGTGCCTGGGGTCAGAGGCCCGTCGAGGAGCAGACACTCATGGATCAGACAGAACATCCAGGATGGGTGATCAGCCCGATGCCTGGTATGGGACGAAGGAAGTAGATGAAACGAAATTTTGGTGAAATGGATGAAAGGAAAGGTGATGATGGAGCAGTTGGTGGAATGAATGGCGGGGAAAACCGGAGAACCCGGAGAAAACCCGCCCAGACGCCGCTTCGTCCACCACAAATCCCACATGCAGGTCCCTGGGATTGAACCCGGGCCGCCTCGGTGGGAGGCGAGCGGTCTAACCACTCGGCCACGGTGCCGCCCAATAGCAAAAATAACAGCGTGTCTCTAGGGTGGTGGGAACGAGGCACTTCCTAATGTATCGCTGGTAGCGCTGTACTTGGACAATGTGACAGCAACACAAATGTACTGTAGATGGCGAGGGTACAACCGGGGTCATGTGTTCGTTCCGGCGCAGTTTACAACATAACTAGAAACCCTATTTTATAGTGAAATAAAATGTCCTGGTCTTAACTCTCATGCCACAACATATTTATCGCTTAGAATTCGAAAAATATCGTATCCTAACTTTAATTCCAATTGCTGCACCTTAATCTGTCAATATAACATGGACTTATTTAAATACACTGCTGTTTGTGAAAATTGCAACACCAAGAAAGAATTTCTCGAATAACTCCCAACTTAGTGGAAGTGTAGAAGAGTGTGCAAGCAATAAGTGATTAGGTTTGTAGAGAGATGGGGTACACGTAGGCCGAGCAGAGCCCTCTCGTGTCGGTCCGACTAGGTCAGTGTACTCAGTGCAGAGCTGTCAAACAAGGTGGAAACATTAAAGTGAGTGCCAGTATACCTCGTCGACGTCAAGGGAAGCCATATCGACATGTAAGCGAGTTCGAATGGGGCAGAATGATCGGGTTTGTCATACCGTGACATTTCGGCTCGTACAGGGCATGCTGCGTGTGTGGAAGCAGTGGATAGATGAAGGTCGTACGCAGCGAAGAGCGGGTACTGCACCACAGCACGGAATGACCGCATGACCATAACGGGCCGTATAGCTTCATCCACGGTGTTGGCTCGACACTGGAGAACTGAAACAGGTGTGAACTTGTCTGCATCAACGGTTCGTCGCCGTCTGCTGCAGGTTGGAGTGGTTGCATGCATGCCATTACGTCGACTTCCATGATCTAGAAACCACAAGCTCCTCCGACAGCAATAAGCACGTGAACACCATCACTGGGGCCCTGAGTGGCAAAATGTAGTCTTTTCGGACGAGCCCCGCTTCAACGTGTGCTACAATGATGGCCGCATATGTGTCCGGGGGTGCCGTGGTGAGCGCAACCTGGAGGGCTGCATTGTTGAGCGGCACAGCGGACAAACACCAGGTGTAATGGTTTGGGGCGCCATTGGTTACAACAACCGATCTCGCTTCCTACGAATTGAGCACACTTTGAACAGCAACCGGTACCTAACAGTGGTTGTAGAGCCTGAGGTACTCCTGCTTCAGGCATCTCCACAAGCCACATTTCAACAGGACAATGCCCGGCCACATATTGCGAGGAATGTACAAGCCTTCTTCGAAGAGCGACGGGTACTATTGCTTCCCTGGCCTGACATGTCTGGGATATGGTTGGTCCTCAGGAACTTATTCAGAACCTTTTTGATTCAATGCCACGGCGTATAGCAGCTCTAATTGCAGCGCCACACCAAATACTGAATATTAGGACTCAAAGGTCACGTTTATCATTTG
Organism: Deroplatys truncata; assembly: GCA_030765065.1. Classification (NCBI taxonomy): domain Eukaryota; kingdom Metazoa; phylum Arthropoda; class Insecta; order Mantodea; family Mantidae; genus Deroplatys; species Deroplatys truncata. The sequence continues at coordinate 16,524,259 of CM060981.1, forward strand.
TTACTTGTCATGTACCTAACCTGTGCTATTAAATTCGTGCGTTTCCTTCTTGGTGCTGCAATTTTCACAAGCGGCAGTGTATTTCAACTCGGGATCAATTCATATTTATAATTTGAATTGATACGACTATATCTTGTTTATGTGAGTCCTGTGACTTAGAGGTCTGCATGGGCTCGGCTTAACTTCCCCATAAATAAAAATCACGTACAGTTAAAACAGGGGATCATAAGGGCCATAATCCCTTATTAATTACCCATCTCTTCAACAATTTCCTGAATTAAATTTAATGGTCCACTAGTTGTATGTGCGGTAACGGAGGCTTCTTGGAAAAACCCAGTCTGACATTCAACGTTGGTCAGCTGTTCCTGTTGTAAGTCCTATAATCGCGTTCTCTTCACTCCAATGTCTGTTATTTTACGACCTAACAGAGAAGAGTATTCAAGTCTATCGTTAATATCCAATTACAGAAATTGTTGATGACTTGAAAAATAAGGCGTGTGCAACAAACCGCACACATTGTTAGAACTAAAAGAAATTTCGAATGTGAGTGGAAGCTTGTTGAGAAGACGTGTTCTTATCATTGCAATTCTAACTATGAGAACGTCGATGTGGTTTGAATTGTTGCCCCACGTATGGGAGATTGTTTCTAGGAGTGTTCGCCCCACCTTTAAAATATCAACTTTGTATTTTAATATTTATTTAAATATTATATATATGCCTCGGCTGCGTCAGTAGTAATTTTTCAGAACACATATCTCTTAGCAGGGCTGGTACGGCTCAAGAATGAAGGCTTACACAAATTATAACTGTGTTGTACTTTGTTTATTAATCCTTCACACGATTAAATAACACTTCACTGATACATCCTACTATAGAGCTGTAAGATTATTGTTTAATTGCATAACAGTAAACTTTATATTATTCTCTCCGCAATGAATTTTCATGTGTCACATTGAACACATATCGTACCGCTCGGGTATGGACTGGTTGGGAACGTCTCCCGCCTCAATTTGTACTTTTTCTCTTTCTCAAGTCTCTGATTGGCCAAGCCTACTCCAATAGAATACTTTTATTTAACTTAAGCTTTTTCTAGTTTTTTTGGTGGCTATTTATAAACTGTTTTAAATATTACATTATTGTTCCAAGAAGTATTAGTAGCGTTATTAAAGTTTCTAATTTATTATTGCCTCAAGGTTACCTCATTGTTAGCAACTTTCGGCTTCCACTTTGTAATTCTGTTTGCTACGGAAAGCAGCTTGCTTGTATTCTCACAGCTCCTACATTGTTAAAGCTACGTAATACATTCACATAACAATATTATACATGTACATAACAATATAAACATAATACAATGACTGTTACATACATTTTATATATTATTACACATATATTGTTTTAAGGCGGGCTGTTATTATATTTTATATTATATAATTAGACTGATATCATTTAAGTGTTAAAAATACTGCCTCAACCTGAGGCTTTGCGGGGATTGTTTCGGCGGGAGTCCGAGCTGTGGCGCCCTACGCAGGAAAAGCGCTGTAGATGCAACAGTAAGGCAAACGTTTGCTCTTTGAGAAAAAACGTAGGCTTGAGAATGTTGCATACGTTTAAAACAGGTAGTTGCTAAGCTAGCATTAAGTGAACGGTGCTGGAAAGACACGCACTTAGACTGTGTTTGACTGTTGCAGATGTCCCACCTGATGACTATTTTATCGAGCAGCAGCTGGCCAGGTTCCTTAGGGAACAGCAAAACCAACAACAGCTACAACAAGAGCAGAGCCGTCCCTTCCCCGAGTTCACCTTCAAGTTCCCGGATCGACTCCCGTCTTCAGAATTTGCCGTCAGTCCGGCAGATCCTCGATACTACGACGATCCTCGCAGTCTCCCGGGTTAGTACATGATACATGCTTATCCTCTGAGATATGAGCAAATTCTGTGCTCGCGTTATTGGGGGAGCTATTCTCAACGGTTTTTGTAATTCTTTCACCATTGAAAAGCACTGCTCTTCCCGACGGACATAGGCAAAAGACAACTTCGATTCTTGAAAACACTGAAAAGGTATTTACAAGGCCCGGATATTAGAATACGGAAATGTTGCAATCGTAAAAGAACATAACAGAGATTTGTTTGGAGCGTGGCTGGGAAGCACGATGTTCGAGTCGGTCTCTTCAAGTCCCTTGTAATAACCACATAGAAGATGTAATCCGCACATCTCTTACACCTCTTAACAACACTTTTATCAAAATGTCGTCCTCCGTGGTACCTTAGTTCCTGAGGTCGCGTGTTCAAACCTTTTCGGAAGCCGTGATTTTCGGGCGCAAAAATCCTTAACATGCCTTCCTTCGGAAGGGAAGTAAAGCCGCTGGCCCCGTGTCGTACATTTACAGCACGTAAAGGAACCTAAAGCCTAGCAAAGAGGCCTCTGAGCAAACTTAACGCTCTTTCACGCCCAATATCGAATGGAACGTTGAAAACCATAACAGTTAAAGAGAATCCATTAATAAAAGTGAATTTTTTCGATCATTAACATTATCCAACACCCAATTGTGCAAATTAAGTCTACTCACATTATTGCATATACTTCAGTTGTCTTACAGGGTTTTCATTTTAAAACTTCACTGACATTTCAAGTCGAGGTTTATGAAATTCCTGATTCCTCTGCAAGCTATCTCACAGATTTCTTAGGACTTAGTTCTAGCTTTCTCACATTTCATTGAGCTTTTAGTTAATAGGTAGAGTTAAACCTGCCTCAACAGTCAGCTCAGTAAATAGTAATTTTTCCTTTAGAAGTGATTAATTTGCCCATTGTCTGTGTTAATATTTCCTCATTTAATGACCAGCAGTCGCACAAATTTCACCAACTGACCTGAATCATATGGCCGGTCGCACTCACAACCACCTGAGACCATCACACAGCACGTTTGTTGCGGAGGCAAAAATGATGTATGGTATAGAAATATGGCGATTAGATAGAGGATGGGAAAGTATAGATGAGGTACACAGGATGTTTTATGGAGAAATACTAGGGTTACCGAAGGCAATTGTAAGACAGGTGCCGACTAAGGGCAAGATAATGCAAAGAGCTTTGAAATTTTGGTTCAGAACTTTAGATTTAGGAAAAAGTAATTGTTAAAACAATGTATAGAATATCAAGAGAATAGTTTAATGAATGATGGATGGGTAAGTAATTTGCGGAACATTTTGGAGAAAAATGGGTTAGGAGACATGTGGAGAAGGAGAGAAAATAACGTGAAAAATGTTTGGAAAAAGGCGAGGAAAAGACTGGAATATATAGAAATACAAAACATGTTCAGTGAGATTCCCGAAAACAGCTCATTGGTTTGTTGTAGGCCAATGAAAAATACATGGGGTAGGGAAAAATATATAGACATAGTAAATAAAGAAGAGAGAGAATCTATTGAATGGTTAAGAACCGGAGCATGGAGGCTAAGAGGGTTAAGACAGGGTATTCCTCAAAACCAGTGTCTGATATGTGGTGGTAATGAAGACATTGAACACATAGTATTTAAGTGCCAAGGAACAGAAAATTGGAGAAGAGAATTTATTAAAAAGAAGTGGTTGAAGGGGGATACACTTATAATCGAAATGATGTGCAAGGACACTAGGAGCATTGGACAGTTTTTGTGTAAAGTCAAAAATAAATGGCTTTGGACAGTGGATAGAGAAAAGTAAGAGGTAGTGTAGCTTACTTTGAATGGAAAACCATGGTGAATGTGCGATGGTAAAGTAATCAATAAATGAAAAGTGAAAAACAAATGGAAATGGGACATGAAAAACTGAAGCAAGATAATTTATTGACTGGAATTTGTAAATGTAAATAAACTGTAGTGATTGTATACAGAATGAGTGGCCAGGGTCAAAGTTCAGTAGACAATTAAATTGTAAATCTCTTAGCACAATAAATAAATACTAAATACCAGGTGCCGTGAGATAAAGCATGGTTTACTACTACAAATTCTAACATGCAAGTGCTAGGTCGACTTTCGCTACGGCATCAAACAAGATGCCGACAACTATGTTTTTGTGTACTGTCAAACTTCTTGACACATGAGTCAGTGAATGTGTGTTAAGTCAAGAGAGTTGTTTTAACTTGGGAAGAAAGGTATTTCTGCAAGGAAACTTGCCAACATTTTCAAATGCGCTAGCATGCAGGTAAATAAAGTTCTGGAAAATAAAGAAGGAATTTTAAAAGATTCTGTATGCTGTGTTTGTTCCATTACCTTTGTTGCAAGATTACTTGTAAAACATATAAGAAGAAAATAAATAATAAAAAAATGGCCTATTGCCATTTTTATGTACATTACTGCATAAGGAGTTTACAATAATTTATTGTATTGTAAATCAGTTAAATAAGAAGTTATTACTCAGTGAACAGGTTGGTCTCTCTTAATAATATATTGTAGGATCTGCTGTAGTTAATCATGCAACGAACCAGACCTCTTCCCTATTTTGAATATTTCATAACCTCACTTTAGCGTTTATCTGTACAAATGGCCATTTTTCGTAAGCATGACTGCTGACTGCTTTAGGCAGGCTTCACTTCTTTTACTAAAGGGTCTTTTAACAAGAGTGCCCTATCTTTAACACGTGATAGCTGCCGTTGTTATTGAGTTACAGCAGTCATTTTTTTCATGTGGTTACAGTTGTTATTGACAAATAGCCATGGAACGTTACAGCATTCAGCAACGCGTAGAAATTGTGAAAATTTATTATCAAAATGGATCATCTGTTCGCCAACCTTCCGTGTATTGCGTGAAGTTTACGGTGTGCATAATCGTCCCTGCGAGAGAACGATTCGGCGTTTGATCGATAAATTTGAAAGAAGTGGCTGTCAGCGATCAAAGAACGCCTGTACGTAATCGACATAAGCGCTCCAACGAAAACATAGGCGCCGTTCGTGAGAGTGTACGCGAGAACGGAAACAAATCAATTGCTCGTCGAGCGCAAGAATTAGGGATTTCGCCGACCACAACTTGGCGAATTCTGCATCTGGACTTGAAGTTTCAGGCTTACAAGATAGTGTTAACTCAAGAACTAAAGCCCAACTACCATAGATTGCGCCGTGTATTAGCTGACTGGGCTATGGAGCAATTGGAAACTGACCCGGATTTTTGTCGAAAAATCATCTTCAGCGACGAAGCCCACTTTTGGATGGATGGTAGTGTTAACAAAAAAAAAAGTTTTCGCTATTGGAGAAATCACAATCCAATGCAGATTCAAGAACGACCACTTCATCCCCAAAATGTTACCGTCTGGTGTGGATTTTGGTATGGTGGAATCATTGGTCCATATTTTTTCCAAGATTAAAATGGAGAAGCTCTAACTGTCAATGGAGAAAGATACCGGGCACTTATAAGGGACTATTTTTGACCTCAATTGGATGGTATGGATCTCAGAAACATCTGGTTCCAGCAAGATGGTGCCACATGTCATACTGCTCTCGAAACAATCGATCTTTTGAAGGAGAGGTTCAGAGGTTTCATCATTTCCTGTGGTGGTAATGTTAACTGGCTCCCGAGGTCATGTGATTTAACGCCGTTGGATTACTTCTTGTGGGGTTATGCTAAATCTCGAGTTTATGTCAACAAGCCAGAAACAGTAAATGATCTAATGAATAACATCACGCATGTTATTTGTGAAGTTGGACCTAATTTACGTTCTTCTGTCATTGAAAATTGGTTCAACCGTATACGCGCAACCCAACGATGTCGCGGCGGTCACTTAACTGATGTTCTCTTCCACACGTAATGACATTAATTATGTTCCAAAATAAAAAAAGAAATAAACCTTTATCATTATAAAACGTGTTTTATTTAAGTTCAAAGATAGGACACTCTTGTTGAAAGACCCTATATTTCAGCAGATGCTGTATATTTGTTTATTTTATATGTATATTTTATAAATGTATTTTATTTTTTCTTTATATCTGATTTACAAATAAGACATTTCCAAATAGTATGTTTCTTGAAACTTGGCATCACTGAAGGTAGCTCACGTGCAGTGCAATAAATAACTCATGTCACATTTGGTGAATCTGGTCATAGGCGTTCCTCACGGTATGAAGATGGCTGTTAAGGAGTTCACAACTATGGTAGTTATATGTAATATTAACTTTAGATTAAATTTTATTGTTCAATATCTCTTTACAGTTATAAACGTGTAACTTAGTAATTTACACAAAGGAAAGCTTTTCAAAGTATTCAACCATTAGTAGTTTTAGAAATTCAATTTTGAAACTATTAGCAATTGTTCTGCATTTGAAACTTCAGGTCAATGTGAGGTGGTTGTATATGGTGAAGGCTTTGTTTTAGTGTAAACGTGCCAAACTCTTCAACATTAAAGATAAGTTTTGAAAAGTTAAATAATGAATGTGGTTTCTACAGAGTTTTGCAATGTACAGAAGGATTACTAAACGTCCCTTAAATGTTCATTTTATGCCAACATGATGTCTTGTTGCAAATTGTGGAGGTTTCGAATGCATAAATATTAAAAGAATTATCACAGTGTAAAATTCCTGTCCCTAGTGAACAAAAGGTGTTACATTGGTATTATTTAAATGATGAGACAAGAAGTGAAGCTATTATGTGAATATTGATAATTGCAGGTACAGAGGAGGAAGGAGCTGATCTGTTCCCACGACAGTCTGATGACGATGATGACTTCGACATTGAGGAACCAGATAAATTCCACACACAATCAATACCAGTATACACTGACATGCAGCATCACAGGCACCAGGAGGTGCAAGTTGCTCCAGTAACAGCCAGCCCAGATGACTACTCTGATATATACTTCATATGTAAGTCACATGTCCTTCCAGCAGCTTTGAATTGTCATAATATCATTACTAGGGGTGTCATGATTCTTTGTCGTGGTATAGCAAGACTCTGCTCCCCTCCCTTCTCTCCCTAACAGCCATGCACACACTGATTCATAATGTACTGTTAAAAAAAATACATCTATATACAGAACCTTTATTTCGACATGTGGCCCTGCACTGTACTGTTTTTGTTGCTTCTCTATGTGCTGGCTAATAAGTTGTCACTGTAAACAGCATCATACGTTACGAGACCATGTGTTAAAGTGTGTTAGTGTTGTTATAATGCCAGCACACAGAATCTTCATGAATGATTCCTATGTGACAGCAAACTTTTATAGAGCTGAGAGACAGATTCCCTGCTGTTATAATGCCAGCGCAGAGAATCTTCATGTAAGATTCCTGTGTGACAACAATCTCTTGTAGAGAAGTGAGACAGATTCCCTGCTGTTATAATGCCAGCACACAGAATCTTCATGTATGATTCCTATATGACAACAAACTCTAGTAGAGATGTGAGACAGATTTCCTGCTGTTATAATGCCAGCACACAGAATCTTCATGTATGATTCCTATGTGACAACAAACTCTAGTAGAGATGTGAGACAGATTCCCTGTTGTTATAATGCCAGCACACAGAATCTTCATGTATGATTCCTATGTGACAACAAACTCTAGTAGAGAAGTGAGACAGATTCCCTGCTGTTATAATGCCAGCACACAGAATCTTCATGTATGATTCCTATGTGACAAGAAACTCTTATAGAGATGTGAGACAGATTCCCTGCTGTTATAATGCCAGCACACAGAATCTTCATGTATAATTCCTATGTGACAACAAACTCTTGTAGAGATGTGAGACAGATTCCCTGTTGTTATAATGCCAGCACACAGAATCTTCATGTATGATTCCTATGTGACAACAAACTCTAGTAGAGAAGTGAGACAGATTCCCTGCTGTTATAATGCCAGCACACAGAATCTTCATGTATGATTCCTATGTGACAAGAAACTCTTATAGAGATGTGAGACAGATTCCCTGCTGTTATAATGCCAGCACACAGAATCTTCATGTATGATTGCTATGTGACAACAAACTCTTGTGGAGAAGTCAGACAGATTCCCTGCTGTTATAATGCCAGCACACAGAATCTTCATGTATGATTCCTATGTGACAACAAACTCTTGTAGAGATGTGAGACAGATTCCCTGTTGTTATAATACCAACACACAGAATCTTCATGTATGATTCCTATGTGACAACAAACTCTTGTAGAGATGTGAGACAGATTCCCTGTTGTTATAATACCAACACACAGAATCTTCATGTATGATTCCTATGTGACAACAAACTCTAGTAGAGAAGTGAGACAGATTCCCTGCTGTTATAATGTCAGCACACAGAATCTTCATGTATGATTCCTATGTGACAACAAACTCTAGTAGAGAAGTGAGACAGATTCCCTGCTGTTATAATACCAACACACAGAATCTTCATGTATGATTCCTATGTGACAACAAACTCTTGTAGAGATGTGAGACAGATTCCCTGTTGTTATAACGCAAGCACACAGAATCTTCATGTATGATTCCTATGTGACAACAAACTCTTGTAGAGAAGTGAGACAGATTTCCTGCTGTTATAATACCAGCACACAGAATCTTCATGTATGATTCCTATGTGACAACAAACTCTTGTAGAGAAGTGAGACAGATTCCCTGCTGTTATAATACCAGCACACAGAATCTTCATGTATGATTCCTATGTGACAACAAACTCCTGTAGAGAAGTGAGACCGTTCCCTGCTGTTATAATACAAGCACACAGAATCTTCATGTTTGATTCCCATGTAACAACAAACTCTTGTAGAGAAGTGAGACAGATTCCCTGCTGTTATAATGCCAGCACACAGAATCATCATGTATGATTCCTGTGTGACAACAAACTCTTGTAGAGAAGTGAGACAGATTCCCTGCTGTTATAATGCCAGCACACAGAATCTTCATGTATGATTCCTATGTGACAACAAACTCTTGTAGAGAAGTGAGACAGATTTCCTGCTGTTATAATACCAGCACACAGAATCTTCATGTATGATTCCTATGTGACAACAAACTCTTGTAGAGAAGTGAGACAGATTCCCTGCTGTTATAATACCAGCACACAGAATCTTCATGTATGATTCCTATGTGACAACAAACTCTTGTAGAGAAGTGAGACCGTTCCCTGCTGTTATAATACAAGCACACAGAATCTTCATGTTTGATTCCCATGTAACAACAAACTCTTGTAGAGAAGTGAGACAGATTCCCTGCTGTTATAATGCCAGCACACAGAATCTTCATGTATGATTCCTGTGTGACAACAAACTCTTGTAGAGAAGTGAGACAGATTCCCTGCTGTTATAATGCCAGCACACAGAATCTTCATGTATAATTCCTATGTGACAACAAACTCTTGTAGAGAAGTGAGACAGATTTCCTGTTATGTCAGCACACAGAATCTTCATGTATGATTCCTATGTGACAACAAACTCTTGTAGAGAAGTGAGACAGATTCCCTGCTGTTATAATACCAGCACACAGAATCTTCATGTATGATTCCTATGTGACAACAAACTCTTGTAGAGAAGTGAGACAGATTCCCTGCTGTTATAATACCAGCACACAGTATCTTCATGTATGATTCCTATGTGACAACAAACTCTTGTAGAGAAGTGAGACAGATTCCCTGCTGTTATAATGCCAGCACACAGAATCTTCATGTATGATTCCTATGTGATAACAAACTCTTGTAGAGAAGTGAGACAGATTCCCTGTTGTTATAATGCCAGCACACAGAATCTTCATGTATGATTCCTATGTGACAACAAACTCTTGTAAAGAAGTGAGACAGATTTCCTGTTATGTCATCACACAGAATCTTCATATATGATTCCTATGTGACAACAAACTCTTGTAGAGAAGTGAGACAGATTCCCTGCTGTTATAATGCCAGCACACAGAATCTTCATGTATGATTCCTATGTGATAACAAACTCTTGTAGAGAAGTGAGACAGATTCCCGGCTGTTATAATGCCAGCACACAGAATCTCCATGTATGATTCCTATGTGACAACAAACACTTGTAGAGAAGTGAGACAGATTCCCTGCTGTTATAATACCAGCACACAGAATCTTCATGTATGATTCCTGTGTGACAACAAACTCTTGTAGAGAAGTGAGACAGATTCCCTGTTGTTATAATGCCAGCACACAGAATCTTCATGTATGATTCCTATGTGACAACAAACTCTTGTAGACAAGTGAGACAGATTCCCTGTTGTTATAATGCCAGCACACAGAATCTTCATGTATGATTCCTATGTGACAACACACTCTTGTAGAGAAGTGAGACAGATTCCCTGCTGTTATAATGCCAGCACACAGAATCTTCATATATGATTCCTATGTGACAACAAACTCTTGTAGAGAAGTGAGACAGATTTCCTGTTATGTCAGCACACAGAATCTTCATATATGATTTCTATGTGACAACAAACACTTATAGAGATGTGAGACAGATTCCCTGCTGTTATAATGCCAGCACACAGAATCTTCATGTATGATTTCTATGTGATAACAAACTCTGGTAGAGAAGTGAGACAGATTCCCTGTTGTTATAATGCCAGCATATAGAATCTTCATATATGATTCCTATGTGACAACAAACGCTTGTAGAGAAGTGAGACAGATTCCCTGTTGTTATAATGCCAGCACACAGAATCTTCATGTATGATTCCTATGTGACAACACTCTTGTAGAGAAGTGAGACAGATTCCCTGCTGTTATAATGCCAGCACACTGAATCTTCATGTATGATTCCTATGTGACAACAAACTCTTGTAGAGAAGTGAGACAGATTCCCTGCTGTCATAATGCCAGCACACAGAATCTTCATATATGATTCCTATGTGACAAGAAACTCTTGTAGAGAAGTGAGACAGATTTCCTGTTATGTCAGCACACAGAATCTTCATATATGATTCCTATGTGACAACAAACACTTATAGAGATGTGAGACAGATTCCCTGCTGTTATAATGCCAGCACACAGAATCTTCATGTATGATTTCTATGTGATAACAAACTCTTGTAGAGAAGTGAGACAGATTCCCTGTTGTTATAATGCCAGCATATAGAATCTTCATATATGATTCCTATGTGACAACAAACTCTTGTAGAGAAGTGAGACACATTCCCTGCTGTTATAATGCCAGCACACAGAATCTTCATGTATGATTCCTAAGTGACAACAAACCCTTGTAGAGAAGTCAGACAGATTCCCTGCTATTATAATGCCAGCACACAGAATCTTCATGTATGATTCCTATGTGACAACAAACTCTTGTAGAGAAGTGAGACAGATTCCCTGCTGTTATAATACCAGCATACAGAATCTTCATGTATGATTGCTATGTGACAACAAACTCTTGTGGAGAAGTGAGACACATTCCCTGCTGTTATAATGCCAGCACACAGAATCTTCATGTATGATTCCTATGTGACAACAAACCCTTGTAGAGAAGTGAGACAGATTCCCTGCTGTTATAATACCAGCATACAGAATCTTCATGTATGATTGCTATGTGACAACAAACTCTTGTGGAGAAGTGAGACACATTCCCTGCTGTTATAATGCCAGCACACAGAATCTTCATGTATGATTCCTATGTGACAACAAACCCTTGTAGAGAAGTGAGACAGATTCCCTGCTATTATAATGCCAGCACACAGAATCTTCATGTATGATTCCTATGTGACAACAAACTCTTGTAGAGAAGTGAGACAGATTCCCTGCTGTTATAATGGCAGTACACAGAGAAACGGTTCATAACCTTGTGAAACAGTATCTGCTTTTTATAAGGCAGTCGTGTTCTTATGGAGGAAAACCTCAATGACCTCAGAGAGAGCTTGCACAGGAATGAGGAGTTTCGGAATCCTTGGCTTGGAATGCCAGTAAACGTTTAAATTACAAATTCTATAAGATAACTGTAGTTCAGGAATTGTGAGCAGAGTTAATTGGTGCAATTTTGTGTTGAATAATGTTAATGATTGCTCTTTAGCAATGCTAATACAAATGTGTTGAAAGGTGTGATCATCATTTGTAACATCCTCTAGGTGGTTATTGTAATTAGCATGAGTATTCTATATCTATGATTATAGGACTCTGCCAGCCAAGTGTCCAAACGAAGGCTCTGTTTCAAAATAACAGTTGAGTATTCACATTTAACTGATACACTTGGGGCATGTTACTTGACTGACTTGCATTTTTTCATCTCAAGTTGTGATGCTTGTTGCTATAGCAGAAGACCGTTCCCCTCTCATTGAACTGTTAATAATAATACATCTATAGGTGCTCTTCTCTTAACTCACATCCATCATGCTATTGCTTATACACTGCGATCAAAAGTATCCGGACACCTCGCTGAAAATGACGTACAAGTTCGTGGTGACCTCCATCGGTAATGCTGGAAGTCAATATAGTGCTGGCCCACCCTTAGCCTTGATGGCAGCGTTCACTCTCGCAGGCATAATTTCAATCAGGTGCTGGAAGGTTTCTTGGGGAATGGCAGCCCATTCTTGAGGGAGTGCGGAACTGAGGAGAGGTATCGATGTAGGTCGGTGAGGCCTGGCACAAAGTCGGCATTCAAAACCATCCCAAAGGTGTTCTATAGGATTCAAGTCAGGACTCTGTGCAGGCCAGTCCATTACAGGGATGTTATTGTCGTGTAACCACTCCGTCACAGCCCGTGCAGTATGAACAGATACTCGATTGTTTCGTAAGATGCAATCGCCATCCCCGAATTGCTCTTCAACAGTGGGAAGCAAGAAGGTGCTTAAAATATCAATGTAGGTCTGCGCTGTGATCGTGCCACGCAAAACAACAAAGGGTACAAGCCCCCTCCAGGAAAAACACGACCACACCATAACACCACCACCTCCGAATTTCACTGTTGGCACTACACATGCTAGCAGATGACGTTCACCGGGAATTCGCCATACCCACACTCTGCCATCGGATCGCCACATTGTGTACCGTGATTCGTCACTCCACACAACGTTTTGCCAATGTTCAATTGTGTAATGTTGACGCTCCTTACACCAAGCGAGGCGTCGTTTAGCATTTTCCAGCGTGATGCGTGGCTTATGAGCAGCCGCTCGACTATGGAATCCAAGGTTTCTCACCTCACACCTAACTGTCATAGTACTTGGAGTGGATACTGATGCAGTTTGGAATTTCTGTGTGATGGTCTGGATAAATGTCTGCCTATTACTCTTTACGACCCTCTTCAAATGTCGGCGGGTTCTGTCAGTCAACAGACGAGGTCGGCCTGTACACTTTTGTGCTGTACATGTCCCTTCACGTTTCCACTTCACTATCGCATCAGAAACAGTGGACCTAGGGATGTTTAGGAGTGTGAAAGACTTCTGACACAAGTGACACCCAATCACCTAACCACGTTCGAGGTCCGTGAGTTCCATGGAGCGTTCCATTCTGCTATTTCACGATGTCTAATGACTACTGAGGTTGCGGATAATGAGTACCAGGCAGTAGGTGGCAGCACAATGCACCTAAGATGAAAAACGTATGTTTGTGGGGTGTCTGGATACTTTTGATCACATAGTGTAAGTTCCAAAATGGCATCTTGCATAAGTACCGTAAGAACTCAGTAGTCTAATTAAATCTGTAAGATTTCCAGTGAAGTTTGCTCTCCGTTGGAACTTGGAAGCAGGGCATTTCCACGGTCTCACATAATATACAACGTGTAAATGTTGTTTTGTAATACAACATATTCTTTACAGCCAAAGAGTTAGTTTTGGAACTGCTTGTAAAAATCTAATACAAAACATTCACATAAGTTTCTCTACCCAACATCGTTTATTACTTTCTCTACTATGTACATAGTAGGTAGAGAAGGTATTGCATTCCACAAAAAAATTCGATATATTTGATTTGACTGGAAATACATGTTTTGAGACCCCTTGAATAAAAATAAAGTGTTTTTTAGAAAGGGGCCCATGTGTGTGTGTCTGTGAACAGCGTAACTCGAAAATGTAAAGTTGGATGAACACCAAACTTGGTATTCATATCTTCCAGATAGGCGACACAAAGATTTTCAAGAAAATCCCGAGCTACAGTTTACTTAGAACTTTTTGAATTCTTTTTATTTTCAAAACATGGCTCTAACGATTTTGATTAAAATACCATATATTAAAGATATTTACATGACAAATAAAATATATATCTGAATTTTCTGGGAATAGCCTGTGAAGTCCTCTTCATTTGGAAGGAATTTTTATAATCTTATATAACTGGTAAACGTTAAGCAATAGATGAAAACGTACTACACAAAAAATGTAGAAGTCTTTAAAACACACAATTTATTTCAATTAACCTTTTTTTTGCAGCATCAGCCATTTCTGAGATATCTATTAATAATGGTTTGAGTTGTTCCATACTTAGTCATTCTTTTAAAGTCTCCTGTTGATTTTCACTTGTTTCTCGCGATGTCATGGAAACAGTATGGAATTTTAAGGCCAGCATATAGCGTTCAGTTGTTAAACATTTGACTATCGCTGTTCTCTTTGTATCTATAATGAAATGTGTAATGTAGCTGTTTCTGTAAAGGTTTATCTTGATTAAAATGAAGTAGATAGGAAAATAATCTATCGTAAGAATAATTTTTATACCCACTAGTAAGCGATAGAGGGTAGAGAAAGTCATGTGAAGGTAACACAAAAATGTTTTTGTTTTCTAAAAACCATTCTTTGAAAAGATTATTTTTCTATCTGATTCATATTAATCGAGATGAACATTTCATTTTCTGTGCAAAAGGGATAGAGGAGGTTGAAGTGATAGTGTTTAAAAGTCGGTCGCATACTGTTTACATGACAAGTGAATAATAACAGACTTTTAAAAAATTCAAACCAATAATAATGTATATCTCAGAAATGGCTGATGCCATAAAAACATTTATGTATAACCCCAGTTATACGTTTTCAAATCTGTAAATGAGAAAACATACAAGTGAATTTTCTTATGCAACTGAAATTGTTGTATTAGAGTATTACTCATAATAATGATGTATTATTTAATATAAGAAAGCAATAATATGAAAAAGATACATATATAATAAACACAATACAATATTTAGATTACTTGTATGCATACCAGTACTGTTAGGCATAATTAAAGAAAAACAAACAATTAGAGTGCTAATGCCCTACACTGGATTAAATAAATCGGTCAAATCTTCTTAAGCTGTTGTAACACGTGTGTGACAGTAATGTGTTCCAAAAATATTGATGCCTCGCCCAACATGGCTACTGTTTTGTGCTGTCACACAAGCATGCATATACAGAAACCATGTATAATATTGTGACCACATGCGCAAAGTTACCTGTGAGTGTATCCCAGCCCACTGGCTGGGTGTGACTAATGACTGACCCTTCAAAACAACAACCTGCACAACAAACCCGTTATGTGCACTTCTCCACAGTTTGGGTAATTACTGCTCCATAAGATTCCTTTTAGCAGGTTCTAGTAGCCTTCCCTTCTAGAACGTTTCATACTCCATGGTCTAGAGGTACCATGGTAGTCTGTAGTTCCCGAGGTTGCGGGTTCAAATCCGGCGGAAGGTGATGGATTTTTTTCGGGTGTAAAAATCCTTAGCATGGCTTCCTTCGCATGGGAAGTAAAGCCGGTGATCCCGTGTCATAGATTTACAGCACATAAAAGGACCTCAAGCCTAGTAAAGAGACCTCTGAGCAAAACTTGTGGTCTTTCTCATCCAATATAGAATGGGACACTAAGAACTATAGTAGTTAAAGAGCATCCATAAATAAAACTTAATTTAATTTTTTTGTCAAGAATTTTCTGCTTTGTATGCAGCACATATATATATAAATGTTGATGCCTGGATGGTTAGCTAAGAAGTTACAAAGTTGAATTGTGAGCTGATTTGGTCGATCAGTTGTGTTGCGTTCTGAGTATGTATAGTAGCAACCAGAGTTCCCATTTGTTACAATATATCTTAACATAAAGTATAAATGAGGGACCAGAAAAATGTGCCGTATTAATGAAAAATCTGATGTGATACATTCACATGAAGTTTCTCTACCCTCTTAACTCTTTATTAGTGGATACACAAATTATTCCTACTCAAGCTTATTTTTCTATCTGCTACACATTAGTCCAAACAAACTTTTACAGAAACAGCTACATTACACATTTCATTATAGATACAAAGAGAACAGCGATAGTCAAATGTTTAACAACTGGACGCTATATGCTGGCCTTACTGTTTCCATGACATCGCAAGAAACAACTGAATGTTGACAGGACTTTAAAAGAATGACCAAGAAATGAACAATTCGAACCTTTAATAATCAATATCTCAGAAATGGCTCATACCACAAAAAAAATATTTTAAATAAATTGTGTGTTTTAAAGAGATGTACTTTTTTGTTTAGTACATTTTCGTCTCTCACTTAACGTTTACCAGTTATATAAGATTATACAATTTTTTTTCCAAATAAAGTGGACTTCACAGGCTATTCCCAGAAAATTCAGCATATACGTGTTATTTGCTATGTAAACATCTTTAATGTATGGTATTTTAATCAAAATCATTAAGAGCCATTTCTTAGTAAATCAAAATTTTGGAAAAATCTTCCATGTAAAGGGTAATCTCGGGTGGGGGGAATTTTCTTGAAAATCTTCATATTGCATCTTTGGAAGGTACTTAAGGAAGTACCTTCCAAATGAAGGAACGTAAATGTCAAGTTTGGTGTTGATCCGACTTTTTGTTTTTGAGTTATGCCATTCACAGACACACATACAGAGCTTTTTCTAATTTTTTTTTGGATTCAGGGGCCTCAAAACATGTATTTCCGTGAAAGTTTGCTATATGTAGCAGAGAAAATAAAAATGTATAATTAAGCTAAATATTGTTGGACAAATAATTTAGAAGACTACATCACTGACATAGAAATGGCCACACATAACCTCAAAATTAATGACTATTTGCAAGTTAAAAATGAGTGCTTAGACATAATTAAGCTCATGAATACTAAAAGCACAATATTATCCACAAGAGGGTAATAAAAATCCTTAGGAAGAAACCAGTGGTATATCTCAAATCTGACAAGGGCAACACAGAACAGGGTGGTTATACACAAAGAGTTAACCTACTTTTATCTGGTTCTTATTATGTGAAAATTCCAAAAAGTGCTTTATCCACCAGCACAGATTTGCTCAATCAAACCTTGTAAGAAATGCATTAACACCGAATGATGATAAATTTGCTCTTAAGTCCACCAACTCTGCCTTGCCCAGGTTATACTGTTTACCAAAAGTACACAACAGAGACAACAGGAGACCCATCATTAATGGACTGTGTGGCAAAATGGTTACTTAACAAATTAAAATCCTACAACAAATTTGAAAGTTTAGGGATTAAAAATTTCTTGGAACTGGTCAGCAATATTCAAGATTTCAGAATGCCAGAAAACCACATAATGGTCTCTTTCGATGTCAAAGCACTATTAACAAGTACACCAATAGAGAAAATTTTCACACTACTAATCATTAACAAAGTGTATGGCAGAATTAGAAGTAATTATTAGTTTGAAAGAATTAGGCATCCAATAAAACCACTTCACATTTAATAACAGGTTCTATAAACAAGCATAAGACTTAGCTATGGGAAAGCCATCCTTGCAGATTTATACACGAGTCACTTGGAAATACATATAGTAAAAAGTCTTTCCCCACATTTACAAATTTTGGCTCAGATATGTAGATGATATCTTTGCAATCATACCAGAAAAATGCAAGGAAGATGCCATGAAATTACAGAATCTACAGAATGGTTGTATAAAATTCACAATGGAAGCAGAAGAAAATAATATCTTACGCTTTTTGGACGTCAAAATAATCATTGACCAGGAGAAATTTACATTTGGAGTCTACAGAAAATTGACACATGTGGATAATTACGAGAATTGTTGCAAATATTAAAAAGAATGGTTGCAATCCAACCTCTAGCTCCAATCTCTGATCCAGCTTACATTTTCAAAAGTCAGATACATAGTTTAAATGACGTCCCTCTATGCAGAGAAGAATATTCAAAGTAATGGCAACATATACTGGACATAGCAGATGTAAATGGCTTCAACACAGGTTCAGAGTGGTAAACTTAAGAAATAGCCCAAGCAACTACTCTTGAGACAATCAGTGAAACACAAATTGAAAACATAAAAAGTTCACATATCATGAGAAAATCTGCAAAACAGATACGGCCTCAACAAATCACTCACAAACACAGTCCCAGATGCAGTAAAATCAGGAATCAACCCGATCAACTGTGAAGATTGTGAGAAATACTACTTAGGAAAAAGTAATAGAAATTTGAGCATTAGATTGAAAGATCACCAGAGAAATATAAAACGGAAACAAACAGAGAAATCTGCTGTGTCACACCACAACATTGGTCAAGTCATAAAATTGTTAAAACAGTTCCTTCATCACTAGAACTGAGTGTCTGGGAGAAAATATTGATTGTCAAGAATGTAGATAATATTGCGATGTAATTGATCCAGCATCCCAACCATTGTGACGTAAGGGTGGTGATGACCTCATCAGACGTCAAGTAAAGGATGGGAACATAGCATAGGATGGCCTCGAGAGGGTTACAGGTTGCGGCACCTAGAAGGATGGTGAAAGGTTAACACTATCTTTCTGTTCCCAAGAGAAACTGTAATGTTTCAAATAGGTAACTGAACTACTATTTCAGAGGGAGATAGTTAGACAGCTTATGGAAGAAGTCAGGCGTTCCATCTTCGTTGTGCCTGTCGATGTTGCAAGTTAGCACTAAGTAAATTGAAGGAACTGGCCAGCACAGCCAAAAGAGCACCTACAAAAGCACGAAAGTTTAAATATCTGACAGAATGTTGATTAGTGCCTAGCTAATAACTGACATAAGCGTAGCTCAGACATGGTGATCTTTCCCCTAAACCCCTGCTTACTTTAGCATCTGGGAAATGACTCACGAGAAATCTAAAGCCAATTTCCTAGATTTACTTATAGGCTTGTCCTGAATATGTCAAACTTTATAAAATCATGTTTATCACATTCTTTTAAAATAAAACTGTAACCTTCACAACGTTGTAAATCTTGGAAACGAGTAGTTTGAGTGTTGTTACCCTACCAGTAGTTGGCAGGAGGATCCAACCCAGCGAGGAGAGGAGGAAGGAACTTGCTTCAGTCACCTAGTTGCTGCTGATGAGGACAAATGTCCTCAAAAACATTCCAGTTTTAAAAACTTAGTAAGTTAAGATTTCTGTGACTCATTTAAAATTGAACATGAAGAAGACTTCACTACTTGCAGTGCTTCTGTTTTTAATATTCTTGGACAGAGTTTGTTGATAACTTATATCCGCGGAAAAAAGTGCAATGAAAAACATATAAGTGAGGTTCAGCTGTATGTGAAATAAATTGTGTGTTTTAAAGAGTGAAGATGTTTTGTCTGTCTTTTAAGGTTCATGTCTTAAAAAGTTATGTATTACTTGCAAGTGAAGTGGACTTACAGACTGTTCCCAGAAAATTGAAGATACATTGTATTTTTATGAAATTGTTAGAGACATATATATTGAAGAGAGTCAGTGGACACAAGATACTCTTTGCTCCACTTACTACATATTACGTGAGGCATTCCCCACATCTTCCACTGCTATGCATCGACTGACTTTGGAGTAGGATTCCGGTTCTCTGGTACCGATTGATGAACTTAGTGATGAGATCTCTTCCCGGGTTGGTATTTCAAAGTTCATCAGTTGCTCTTGGAACTTTTTGATGTATATTTTCTCCCACAAGCTTAATTCTAGCGGTTTCTTGATGTACTTTAGTAACCACCAGAGAACCGGAATCCTACTCCGAAGTCAGTTGATGCATAGCAGCGGAAGATGTGGGGAAGGTCTCACGAAACATATCCTGCATGCAATATGTAGTAAGTGGAGCAAAGAGTATCTTAAGTTGACTCACTCTTTCTTCAATATTTGAATGCTTCACTGTGTGTAAGTTCCAATTTTTCAAGAAACTTGTTAGAGACATTTTAGAAAAATAAAAAATGTTTAAAAATGTTCCATATAAAGGATAGTTTGGGGTTGAGTGGGGGGATTTCCTTGAAAATCTTTCTGTAGCATGTTTGGAAAATACTAAACTTAAATACCAGATTTACATCCACACAGCAGCCTTTTCTTTTGTATTCAGTTAAAAACATGTATTTTCGGTGAAATATTGATATAAAATTTTTTGATGCAGTGGAATGCTTCCTGTATGTGAAGCTATTTTGGAATGATACACAAGCATCCATCATTACCATCATGGTCTACACTACACCTTTTCAGAAAGATCATATGTCGAGTCTAAACAGTCAAATATATACAAACCTACCGTGGTTACAGTAGAAAATTAATTTTAATGCTCCTATGTATTTCACTTTCCAAGAATAGAATTTTCCACAAATTAAAATTAAGTCGTCTTCTTCTTTAACGGATTACTCTCTGCAAGCCTATGCCTTGGGTCAGTAGCAAGCAAACTCTGGATCATAGCATATTCAGGATGGGTGATCAGCCCAATGCCTGGTATGGCAGTGAAGAAGGAAATTAAATATAGTGATGATAGCAAACTTCACGTATCAAGTTATACAACCCGGCTAGTAACCAAGTAAAACTGCGAAAAAACCTTTGGTCAGATCGGTCAGCTCTGGAGGTTTGAATGCAGGACCTCCTAAATGCAAGTCACACACACATTACCACAGTGCTATCTTGTTTGCTGAAATTAAGTCTTTATGCCTCACTTGAAGAACATTTTAAAATACCAAGTTTTTAAACTCTGAATACTATTCTACCTCTCTACTACTTACCTATAGTAAACAGAGCAAGTATTGTATTCCAGTCAATAATTTGATATTGAGACTTCACCGGAAATATGTTTTGATGCCGTATAATCCCAGGAAAGCATTTTTAGAAAAACATGTGTACATATTTTGTGTGTCTGTGAATTAGCATAACTCAAAAATGAAAAGTCAATTAAATAGCTTATCTTGCAAGAATGTGACATGAAGATTTTCAACAAAATCCTCAAACTACCCTTTACAAAGAAAGTTGTATGTTATTTTGATTTTCTCAAAATATTTACATGACAAATAAAATGTGTAATTTGAATTTTCTAGATATAACCTTTGAAGTCCTCTTCATTTGGAAGGAATTTTAATTAATCTTGCATAACTGGTAAACATTAAACAATACCAAAATGCACTGTACAAAAATGTAGATCTCTTTAAGACACACAATATAATTCAATTAACATTTTTGTTAACAAGAAAGGAAAACCAAGTCAAATGATAGATAGTTATAGAGTGATATCCTTAACATCAAACATAGCAAAACTCTTAGAAAGAATGGTAGCTACAAGACTGACATACTATCTAGAAACACAAAATCTATTAGTCCCTGAACAAGCTGGATTTAGGAAGGACAGCTGAACAATATACCAGGTTGTAAGACTCACACAGGACATTAAAGAAAATTTCAATAAAATAAGACTACTCTAGCACTGTTTGTCAACTTCAAAGATGCATTTAACACAGTATGGCGAGAAATGCTACTATACAAGATGAAGACATCTGGCATATCAGGCCACATGCTAAACTGGTTTCAAACCTTCCTATCCCAAAGATGGTTTGCACTACAATACAAAACAGCCACATATAAATGGAAACAAACGAGAATTGGACTCCCTCAAGGGTCTGTTACAAGTGCTATTCTGTTCAATATGTATCTAAACGACCTGGTAGATGTACTTAAGAAAATAGGTAACATACAAGTAGGAATGTTTGCTGACGACATGGTAATATGCACTTCGGAACAGAACATAAGAGCTGGGAAACATTACATACAATCATAACCCTAGAACACTGGACTAATAATAATAATATGGAAATAAATACAGGAAAAGCTCAATATCAACTATTCACAATGCAGCATAAAACAGAAAATATATGCCTGCAAATCAACAACAGAAAACTACAAGAAGCAACTACAACAACGTATCTAGGCATATAATTAGATAAAAAACTATCAATGAAAGAACATGTAAACAATGTAACGAATAAAATCAACAAAAAGAACAACATTTTAAAACGTTTAGCAGGAATAAAATGGGATGGAAACATGGACCTCCTTAATAATACATATAAACATACACAAAACCTAACCTGTTATATGGAGGAGAACTACTAGCAACAGTAAACAAGAGACTTAAAAGTAAACTAGAAATTTCACAAAATAATTCACTAAGAATAATGACAGGAGCTGTAAAAACAACACCAATTACAGTACTACAAAGCTTCACAAAAAACAGTTTTTATTTTTTTATTTTTATTTTATTGCTGTACAATACAATGGCTGAGCACAAAAGTACAATGTCAAGATTCATACACACTCACACATAAGAATGCACACATTCACACTGACATATAGACATTCATTCACTATTTACAAATTCATTTATGCTATAATATGCTTTTTCTATTAAAAACTTTTTTAACAACATATTGAATTTATCATTTGTACACAGTGTTATATTCTCAAATAGTTTATTGTAAAATTTTATTCCCATATAACTAGGCAACCTTTCAAAAAAAGCTGTAGTCAATGACTGGGAATCGCTAAGTCACTTTATGTCTTGTGTTATAGTTGTGCCTATCAGAATTAGTTTCCGGAAGAGAGTTGAATTTTCTTAAGTGCAGTATAGTCTGATAGATATATAAACTGGGTAGGGTTAGAATTTTCAACTGTTTAAATATTTCATGGCAGGATTCATTTTATTTGAGGTTACCAAGAAGTCTGATCGCTTTTTTTTGTAGTATAAGTATTTTATTAAAATTTGTAGCTGTGGTATTTCCCCATAGTTCTAGCCCATGACTATAGAATTGGAACATGAGTTGAAAGCAATTACTCTAGCACAAAAACTGCAAGTCAATAGAAACAGATACAAGTGGTACCACACAGCAGATACTGTAAGTAATTTAAAAACTCAAATAAGCTTCAGAACATATATTAATAACTTAAAATACAAGAATATAATTACAACAAATATAATTGCAACAGAGGTAATGTATTGATATACAATATCAGAATGACCTGATAGACACCAAATGAAATGAGAGCCATAGCAATAGCTACGGAAAATGAAAGATACCCAGAAAAAGAATGACTCCGAATATATACAGATGGATCTCTGATCAATAAAAAAATTGCTGGTGCAGGAGTATACTGTAAACATTTTGCACAGTACCTATCTAACATTAGATTAAATGTCAAACCATTATGATGGAGAATTAACAGCTATAAAAGCAGCATTACAGAACATTTTATATAGACCATACATAAAACAAAAAATAGACATCTTATCAGACTCAAAACCAGCCATAAATGGAATAGTAAATTACAATAATAAAACAACAAGAAATAGGAAGCCTAATTAAAGCAGTTGAAACTAGAAATCATGTCACTCTACAATGGATCCCAGCTCATGTTGGGCAATGAACATGCGGATCAATTAGCAAAGAAAGGTGCAATACAACAAATAAAACCTGTAGGACAAATAGAAATAAATAAACAATTAAATAACATTAAACAACATTTCAAAAGACAGCAAAGACTTGATGAAGAAGATAAATTAAAGGATAAAGATTATAAGAATATTAAAGATAGAGTTGATATACAAAAAATGCCAAGGAAGACTGCAGTGGCCTTATTTAGGATGGCAACTGGCCATGATTGCCTCGCAGAACATCTCTAGAAGATAGGATGCCTACCTACACCCAAGTGCACTCTCTGTGAAGAAGATGTCATCCTGAACAAACAACATCTCGCCAAATGCAAAGATCTTAAAAGTGATAGCTTACAGACTTTATATTGGGAAGCCAGAGGGAAAATGATGCAGATCAATTAATCCCCAGTACCATTGGTGAACAACAACAACATTTTTGTGGTTCATGCCATTCCCAACTTATCCATTATAAATGTTTCAAATTGTTCAATACTTTGTCATTGTTTTAAAGTCCTACCAATATTCAGTTGTTTCTTATGACTTCATAGAGAGAGTATGGAATTTTAAGGCAGCATATATGGTCCAGTTCTAAAAAAATTGACTATTGCTATCCCCTTTGTATCTATAACAAAATGTGTAATGTAGCTATTTCCAGAAAGGTTTATCTCTATTAAAATGAAGTAGATAGGAAAATAAGCTTTCTTAAGAATAGTTTGTGTAGCCACTAATAAACGATGCAGGGTAGAGAAAGCCACATGAATGTGACACATAAGATCTGTAATAGGTAGAACCCAGAAGATGGTGTGTACTTGTCAGAGAGAGCATTGCTCTAACCTTGTGTTTGTTACAGCTATTGTTGCTGGCGCGAGTGCAGCAGCTGCTCTTGGTGTGATTGGTCTTGGTATCAGCTGGTACAGGTAAGTACAACACTCGTGGGAAGGCAAAGAGGAGATTTCAAAATGAAAAAGTGGACTATGTACTTAAATACAAAAATTGTAATAAAAAATATAGATTAGATTAGATTGGATTGCATTCTGCGAGTTCACTAGCAGCCATAAAGGCTTGTGAACATAGAACATGTCAAGGAAATGTACAAAAATTACATATAAACATAAATATTACACAGAATATAGAACATTTGAAATAAAATAGAGACATACTATATGCGTGTCAAGGAAATGTACAATATAGTTACATATATACATAAATATTACATAGAATACAGAACATTTAAAATAAAATAAACACATATTATATACAAAATTAAACAAATCAGGTGTAATTTTGTACAAAATCGAATACCTCCCTACCATTATAAGGTTAACATTATATTTATAGACAAGTACAGTTATTTTAACTTTCACTAGGCTTGTACCTTTGTTCATCTCATCATTTTGTTCTATTTGATTTGTAATGCATAGCATTTACTGTCAGTTCTTAATATAAAACATTTGAATAGCTTCATTAATCATAGAGCAGGCAATTGGAAAACTGGCAATTGTCATTAATATTTATTAATATTACTAGGAGAGCTATATATATGTATTATCATCAGGATAATTTGTCATTCAGATAATCTTGTACAGAATAATATGCTTTTGAGCATAGGTACTCTTTAACAGCAGTTTTAAAGACATTGAAATTGTCAACTTTTCCCTTAAGATCATTAGGGAGAGTATTAAATACTTTTATGGTCTCATAATATACACCTTTCTGGAAGCAAGAAAGCTTTGCACTGGGATGATGGATGTTACCCTTTTGTCTAGTGTTTATCTCATGAATTTCCATGTTTGTAATAAATGTGGTTCGATTGCATACATAGAATTTTAAGATTGAAAATATATACATGCAAGATAGGGTTAATATCTTCAGTCTTCTAAAAAGATGTTTGCAAGAGTGTCTGCTATGGGTGCTGGAAATAATTCTTATAACTTTCTTTTGCATGAGGAATATTTGTTTACTTTCTACAGAGTTTCCCCAAAATAATATTCCATATTCAATGATAGAGTTAAAATATACATAGTATACTAATGTAAGCATACCTATAGTACTGACATTTACCAGTGCTCGGATAGCATAACAGGCAGAACTGAGTTTTGAGTTACATATACGTAAGGTGAACTTTCCAATCTGAATATCGGTCTACTTGGAGGCCCAGAAATTTAATGTTGTCTATTTGTTCTAGTAACTAGTCATTAATCCCAATTTCTATTGGAGTGTGTGGTGATCGATGGGTTATAAATTTAACAACTTTTGTTTTGTCTAGATTTACAGATAATTTGTTAGCTTTAAACCAGTATGACATACATTTCAAAACATAATTAAATTTAATTACACACTCATTCAGGTTTTTACTAGTCACCAGAACACTCGTGTCATCAGCAAACAGAATGATACTTGCAATATCCTTTATATAAAATAATAGGTCATTTATATAGATAAAAAATAGTAAAGGTCCTAGGACTGAACCTTGGGGCACTCCATGTGTTACTGTTTTCCATTTTGATATATGTTTTCCAAATCCAATATCATTGACTACTTCAACACTTTGTTTTCTTTCATTTAGAAATGATACGAACCAACTGAGAGTTTCAATTTTTAGTCCATAGGATTTCAATTTTGCTATCAGAACATCATGATTAACACAGTCAAATGCCTTTGCTAAGTCACAGAAAATCCCACCTACATGCATGTTTTTGTTTAATGCAGTTAACACTTCATATATATAGATAGGTGTATTGAATTGTAACTTAGGCACGAAGCGTATGTCAAGGTAATTCTTCCATCAAAGTAGGGACTAGGTTGTGTTTGTCTGTCATGGCTAATAGAAAAGACACCCTTATCCTTTGAGTGGCCTCAAAGAAACCCACACTTAGGCTGTTACAGCCCTTTGTACCTTTCAGACTGGGCATTCAATCAGAACCAATGTTCCCGGTAAAACGGACCACATCCTTGATGTTTGCCCTTCTTATATCCTCAGGTTCTAAGATAAAGGAGCCTGAGGATATGTATCTATGGATGACGAAACTTTTGCACTTACATAGTATGTGTTGGGAAGCTTCATTTTCCCTTCACGTTTCCTCTATAAAGTCCCATAGTGTGCTGTGACTTGACTAAAGTAGTTTGTTTGTTGAGCTCTGGTTGTTAGTTGGGTGATCTCATACTTCACACTTCTGGGAAACACACTACAAAAGGGATCAAGTCCTATTGTCTGCTATCTCATTACCTCTAATACCCAAACAAGAGTGACTGCGAAGCTGGTCCTTTGATTGCCAGACTAATTTGTATGTGGTTTTAACCGCATTAAGGACCTGAGTGGATTCTTAGATCAGCCATTGCAGAACAATAGCAATCATGTGCCATTTCCCTGTACCAGAACATTCCTTTTAGCATGTTCTAGTAGCCTCCCTTTCTAGAACATCCTGCTTTGTATGCAAGGCTATATAAGGGACTGCTCTTGCCTGGGAGTCTGTGAAAAAGTTATGAAGTTAATTACAAGTCAAGAAGTTAAAGAGTTTGGACAGTGTTGAGTGCAGTTCAGTTGTGATTGGATTTGACAGATCAGTTGTGTTGTGTTCGAAGTGTTGTTATGCTGAGCACCTAAGTGACAAATAAAGCAGCAACTGGTGTTCTCACTTTTTTAAAATATTTATGATTGACAGTCACAGGAAAAGTTTGCATATATATATATCAGTCTGGAAAATGGTGTGATATCTTCCCAGGGGAATGGCAAGCCTGGTTGTAGTGAGTCATCAGTGAACCATGTTTGGCTGCCAACTTTCAGGAGAGACCCTTTCCCTGGAAGGCAGCACCACTAATTATTCCTCATCAGTGTAATGGGACTTTTTCATGTTTTAGAACCTCATTTTCTTTCAGGGGGAGCCATCAGTACTTCAAGCACAGCACAAAGTCCTTTATTTTAAATATTGGTCCCAACAGCTCATTACTGTCCCACCAAAATTGGGATGGCTGCGTGCCAATGTTTCCATGAACTCTTTAACATGTCTTCAATACGTTTGCTTATTAAGGAAGATAGCATTATTTTCTCAATTATACCATGTTTTTATTAAAATTTGTTCTTTTTACTTTCTCTACCATATACATAGTACGTAGAGAGGGTATTGCATTCCACTCAAAAACTTGATACCGATATTTCACCAGAAATATGTTTTGAGGTCCCTTGAATAAAAAAAATCTGATGTGTTACACTCACATGACTTTCTCTACTCTTGTACAAACTATTTTTACAAACTCTTGTTCTCCATCTACTTCATGTTAATCGAGATAAACATTTGCAGAAACGATCTTTCGACATGCAAAGAGAATTACATTTTGCACATAGCGACCAGTTCTAAAAATATTTGACTATCGCTTAAGGCGTACTATGTTCCCCTTGTTTTGTATTTGCAAGGGCAATATAGAAATACAGTAGCCTTTAAGCATAAACATATCTCTTAATAGCTGGTTGCTAAGTGCAGCACCATTCCCTTTGTCACAGATTAATACTCTTTGCATATCCAAGACAAAAAAATGAATAACGAATTCCCATTTGAGAAAATTATTGAAAAATTTAAAGGAATAACAAGCAATATTTCGAAAATGGTTCACTCAACAAAAAAAATGTATATGACATAAATTGTGTATTTTAACGCGATCTACATTTTTTGTGTAGTAAAATTTTGTCTATCTCATATGGTTTACCAGTTATGCAAAAGTCGTTCACAATGAAGAATAATTTTGGAGACATTCGCAGATAATTCAAGATATAGATTTTATTTGTTATGAAATTATCTTAAACATATGATATTTTAATCAAAATCATTAGAGCCATTTTTGAGAATGTTCCATGTAAAGGGTAATCTGGGGTGGGGGGATTTTCTTGAAAACCTTCGTGTCGCATCTCTGGAAGATACTGAACCTAAATACCAAGTTTGGTGTTTATCCGACTGTTCGTTTCTGAGTTATGCTGTTCACAGTCACACACACGGACATGTTTCCAAAAATGCTTTTTTTGGATTCAGGGAGCCTCAAACATGTATTTCCAGTGAAATCTCGGTATTGAATTTTTGGGTGGAATACAATACTTCCTGTACTTACTATAAATATAAGAGAAAGTAAAAATAGGCACTTTTACTTTTTGTATTAGCAGGGGTAGTAAGTAGAGGAAGTATTGTATTCTACTCAAAAATTCAACACCGAGATTTCACTGGAAATACATGTTTGAGGCTCCCTGAATCCAAAAAAAGCATTTTTGGAAACATGTCCGTGTGTGTGACTGTGAACAGCATAACTCAGAAACATAAAGTCAGATCAACACCAAACTTGGTATTTAACTTCAATACCTTCCAAAGATGTGACGTAAAGATTTTCAAGAAAATCCTCCCACCCCAGATTACCCTTCACATGGAAGAGTTTTTGAAAATTTTGATTTTCAAAAAAATGGCTACCAATTTTGGTTAAAATAAAATATATTAAAGATATTTATATAACATATATAATGTATATCTTGAATTTTCTGGAAATGGCCTGTAAAGTTAGAAGAAATTTTGTATAATCTTGTACAACTGGTAAACCTTAACTGATATATGAAAACATCCCACACAAAAAATGTAGTTCTGTTTTGTGCCTTAAGCCATTTTTGAGATATGCATTACTAAGGTTCAAATTGTTCATTACTTGGTCATTCTTTAATGTCCTTTCAACATTCAGTTGTTTCTCGCGATGTCATGGAAACAGTATGGAATTTTAAGGTCAGCATATAGCATCCAGTTGTTAAATATTTGACTATCACTGTTCTCTTTGTATCAATAACAAACTGTGTTGTGTATGTATTTTGAAAATTTTTATTTGGATTAAAATGTAGTAGATAGAAAAGTAAACATTAGTAAAAATACTTTGTATATCTACTAATAAATGATAGAGGGTAGAGAAACTAATGTGAATGTACCACATCAAATTTTGAGAGAGAGAGAGAGAGAGAGAGAGAGAGAGAGAGAGAGAGAGAGAGCACTTAAATGCAACACATTTATATGACAGAAAACCTGTTGGCTTGAGGAACACAAAAGCTGCCGTACTTAGCAGTACTACCAATTTCTAGAGCAAAATCTCCCCTAAAGGATATGTTCAAGTTTGTCTCACTATCCCAAAGTGTGTAGGAGTTAAAATTTTTACTTTCTCTACTACTTAGGTTTAAAGGAGGTGTCTGTTAACAGTATCACTCAAAAAACGAGAAGTTGGTTAAATATAAAACTCGGTATTTAAGCTCAGCATCTTCCAAGGCTGCAACATGAACATTTTCAAGAGTCGGCATCTTGCAAAAACTTATTTGGAATTTTTCAGCAGGCACATATTAATGTAAAACAAGTAGTTGTCAAACCAATACTTAAACCAAAAGGGAATAAGAAAGAGTTATAGACCAATCACCTTGTGCTCAGTCTTCTCAAAATTAATGGAAGGATTATATTTAAAACAATTGCAAAATGATGTAGAGAAACTAAAAATTATATCAAAATGGCAATATGGTTTTCAAAAACATAGGTCTACAATAGACGCCATACAAAAGGCAAACAATGTTATAATAAAAGCCATAAATAAACATGAATCTGTGATGGCTATTTTTATAGATTTATCGAAAGCCTTCGATTGTATGAATATAAGAACATTGATATACAAATTAGAAAAATGTAGAATTCATGGCCTGGCTCTAGATTTGGTACTAACATATTTAGAAAACAAAACACAGTGTGTGGAAATAAGTAATTTAAATGCTAAAGGTGTGAGAGAAAAGATAAAATCAGACTTTAAAAAGGTTCAACAGGGAGTTCCGCAAGGCTCAAAATTAGGACTCTTTTTGTTCTTAATATACACTAATGAAATATATGAATTAATAGAATCTAAGGGAGAAATAGCAATTGAATACGGTTATAATTAGGTGGCAGAAAATACAACATGTAGAAAATAGGGCAAACTCAATTCTAAAATTCATAAAAGAATATTGTTCTAGTCTAGATATGGTAATAAATGTAAAAAAGACAGCATGCATACATTTCGAATTAACGAATCGAAACCTCAAAAATGTAAATCTAACAATAGATCGTGTAAATATAGATCAAATAAATAGTACAACTTCCTTGGAATGATAATTGACAAAAATTTAAACTGGAAAGCACATGTAGACCATATTACCCAAAAAATAAATAAAGGTATATATGTAATGAGACAGATTAGTAAGGCAATGTATAGCAAAACAATGATACAGGTTTACTATGCATTAATATATTTGCATATTAGTTATGGTATTACGCTGTGGGGGAATATTACTTATAGAGAAATGGAAAAAGTGCTAAAATTGCAGAAAAAAGCTATCAGAATAATTGGTAGGATGAAAAATAAAGAAACATGCAGAAGTTTGTTTAAGAGCTTAAAAATATTAACTGCTCCATGCATATATATTTATGAAAGCATAAAATTTATTGTACATAAAAGACATGACAAAAATTGTAATATACATTCCTATGGATTAAGAAATATGGATTATTTCAGAATGACCCTAGGGAGGACCTTGAATAATCATTCAACAGAAACCATAGGAAATGAATTGTTTAATAGACTACCAAATGAAATAAAGAATATAAATCAAACAATAAAAATGATGAAAACCATAAAAACATATTTAATTGAAAGTGCATTTTATAGTATAGAGGAGTTCAAATATGGAAAAATAATGTAAAACTTTGTATATAATGTAAATAGATTATACTGACGTGTCCTTTAAACATATGTAAAAGGATGAAAATAAATGAATGAATGAATATGTAGGACATATTGGGGAGTTTAGAATAACAACTTTTACATCATCTTTAAGTCAAGGAGTAGATGTTAGTAAGCTTGGTTTTAATTTAGACATCACCTTCTTGGAGTCAATGGCTAAGGAATCCAACAAAATGTCACCTAGATATCTAATGTATTCATTTCCTGATGATGAGTAAAGCTATTGCTCAAAGTTATATATTTATGTGTGAATAATCTAGAACCGTGCACTTAAACAGGACACCACGGCATGAGTACACACTTCTTCCCTGCTATAGATACATACTCCACCTCTGAAGGCCAGTAGAATGCCTCCAAAAGCTGCAGTGACAGCACGTTTATCAGTTTGCCTTTGACAGTCTGGATAGCAACAGATTTAGCATGGCTTATTTGAAGACCAATTTCCTCAAATCTCAGTGTCAGCTCAACCACTGACTCTTTACTGTCACAGGTTGCACCCCTTCAACATAAGATGAGGAGACCTGGTTTTCGATGAGCAATCAGTAGTCAGATTATATAAGGTGAACCTCACATAACAAAATTGACTCAGTTTTAGCATGGTGTTAGTTCCATTTATACACCGCCTTTAACTACATTGGTCTCATCAGTGGCCTTTCCTTTGGAACTTATTGCCTGTTTGCAACAGTGTTAACTCGTATTCTCTTGTTGTTGCATTTGTTGCACTTTTTGGATTTTAATCATTACATTACCACACATTTGTACTTCCAGGCTCTGCGGAGGATAAAGAATAATCTTGGGTAAAAACAAAATTCTTGCCCCCAGCCGGGAATCGAGCCCAGGACTCCTCGCACAGCAGGCAGCTGCTCTACCAACTGCCCGTGGTTGATTTGAAACATTGTATAGTTGTCATTTTGGAAAATAAGCTGGCCTAGCTTTTTAGGAAGCAGCGAATAAGGAATCTTGTAAATGTCGATGGCCAGTATTATCAAATGCTTTATGTCAAGAAATATCACAGTAAAATTGTTCTTAGTTGACTTTGCAATTGACCATTCTAATGCAGTGTTAATTATTATTCCTGGTGATCTAACAAAACCTCTCTGGTATCCAAGACTTGTTCAAGGATGCGTTGAACAACGTTTCCAGTTAGAAAGGTGTTTCTCCCCATAAACTGAAGTGTACATATCCTGTCACTAACACCATTGTATGCCATATCATTTTAAGAGTACGCCATCAGTACCTGGGGCAGTGTCTTTCACTATGACTTTTATTCATTATCTTTGGTTATTTTTGTTGTTGAATGTATCATCAGAAATAAGCTGCCCTGCTTTAATTACACAATCATCATAATGTTCCCTATGCAGTCATTTGTTTTTTTGAGATTGTAGATATCACTGATGTTATTTAAGCAAGCTTTATTCTTGGCTTGAAAGAATTTCTAGTAATTGTAAAAAAATACTGCATTCCTTCATATCTATATTTATTTTGCAGTTTCTCCATGACATTTTTTGGTTTGTCTGAGGTTTAGAATAATGTTTGTATTTGATAGTTCTTTTTAGCTTTTCTTGCTGCACAATACTTTTTTGCCAGATGTTTGGGACGTGGCAATAATTTGATTAATGTTGACAGAAATCTTACCAATTGATTGATGCAAATGTCAAATATATTATTGCTCATGCTGCTTTGAAATTTCTGATTTTTGTGCATGTATCTATTAGATAGGGAAGGTAAACCATTCCTCCCAAAAATTTTATTTTGAGACTTCATTAGAAATACGACCCCCTTAATCCAAAAACAACATTTTTACGAAAAAGTCTGTATGTGTCTGTGAACCGCATAACTAAAAAAAAAGCCAAATAAATACCAAATTTGGTATTTAAATTCAGTATCTACCAAAGATGCAAAATAAAGATGTTCAATAAAATCCCCCCACCCTAAACTACCTTTATATAGAACATTTTTTTATATTCTTATTTTCTGCAAAATGACTGTAGTGTTTTTGATTAAAATGCTATGAATTAAAGATATTTACATGAAAAATAAAATATATACCTAGAATTTTCTGAGAATAGCCAGTCAGTGAAGTCCTCTTCATTCAGAAGTAATTTTGTATAATTCTTCATTTAAAACACACAGTTTATTTTAAATAAGTTTTTTTTGTAGCATCAGCCATTTCCAAGATATCTGTTGTTAATGGTTGTTCAATACTTAGCCATTGTTTTAAAGTCCTGAAATGTCATGGAAACAATATGGAATTTTAAGGCCCGCATATAGCGTTCAGTTGTTAAACATTTGACTATCGCTGTTCTCTTTGTATCTATAACGAAACGTGTAATGTAGCTGTTTCTGTAAAGGTTTATCTTGATTAAAATAAAGTAGATACGAAAATTAGGTTTCATAGAAATGAATTGTATGCCTGGTAATAAGATATAGAGGGTAGAGAAAGTCGTGTAAATGTAACGGATTAAATTTTTATAATTTTCAATAGAACTTGGAGACAAAACTATATTTACTGTATGGGCTTCCAGATGTGTGCGGCTTATACACATGTTTAGTTTTACATATAATGAGGGCAAGCCATTTTATTCATCATGTTCTGGGAATGTGGTTTTTGGTTAGTGGAAAAGGCCACTTCAGTGTTACTCTGTCTCCTTATAAATTGGGTTTCATTGGCAGTAGAATTTTCAGAGAACTCAAAGCTTCTAATGATGTAAATATTAATTCCTTAGGAAGTAAAATGTTTGCTACATAAAGGACACACCACAAAGTGATGTATATTGTCAGACGAGCTTGGAGTGTAGGCAAGACATTAAACTTGCTTACAGAAGTTGTATCTAAGCTAACCAAATAGTTGTAGCTAAAAGGATGGATGGATGCATGCATGGACATTCTGACATAAATATATGAAATAGAACTCAGGTATGAATGATGATATGCAAATTATATAAAATATAACTTATAGTACCTTGATCTTTAAAACTACTGTTAAAGAGTAGCTATGCTTAAAATCATATTATTCTGTAGAAGATTATCTGAATGACAAATATTCTGATGATAATACATATATAGCTCTCTAAATAGTATTAGTAAATATTAATGACAATTGACAGTTTTCCAATTGCCTGCTCTAGAATTAATGAAGCTATTCGAATGTTTGTAATTTCATTAAAAGTATTCCATAAACATCTGGGCTGGAATTGTTGGTCACCTGGTGGAACCTTTTGTTTTCCCACCCCCATTTGGGCTGTGCGTCTCAGACCTATAAGATTTATTGGCTGTGGCTCTCAAACCTATCCCACTGGATATGCTTCACACAAGAGTGAATAACTCCATAACGATGTGTCGGAGGATGGTGGTTGCTTGATAAAAAATGTTCCCCTCTGTGAGATGTATCATTCCTCAGAGTTTGTCGCAGGTCCTGAAACACCTGTATAAATTACATAGCATTGGTTAGCAATGGACAAATAGACACCTCCATCCTAACTTGGGGTAATGATATCAGGAAGTTGTATAAAAGAGTTCAAAATATTATGGTTAATTTTAGTGTGTATATAAGTAGTAAATCCATACATGACACAAGTAATGAGTAATAGACTGAAAATCAGAATTTTGTTGAAATTGATAATGTCCAGATAGAAGAAGCTAAATTAGTTACATTTTTAGGCATATACCTTGATAATAATCTAAAATGGAGAAGAACAGATTGATGAAACTTGCAACAAAATTTTTAAAAGTGTTTATATACTTAAAGAGGCTGGCAAATTATTTAAACAGTACAACACTGACAAATAATTATATATTATGGGCTTATCTACCCTTATTTGTTGTATGGTATTGAATTATGGGACTGCAGCGAATAAACAAAGGGATTGTGTACTTAAACTTAAGAAAAGAGCAATCAGACACGACACACATTTTCAAGTTAAAAGAAAGGGAATTGTGTAAGAAGTGCTTTATTGGTAGTAGTATAATGACAGATTACTTGATATTTGTATAAGATTATATTATGAGCTAGACAAAAGCAAAGTGGGATACCAGGAACAATGGTGACTGTTACAGAAACAGACTAAGTAAATCCAACTGTGAGAAAAATCGATGTCATTTCTAAAATAAGCTACCAAAAGAAATAAAAGAATCATCATACAGCTGTAAAAACTGTACTCGAAAACAAAGCATTGTGTTCCTTATAGGATTTTCAATAACGAAGATTGTAACAACTCTAATGTAATTAGTATTATGAGTGGTGTGATACTTTGTAAAGTTTTTGTAATTTTATAAGCTGCCTTGTTCTAACATGTGGAATCAAATAAATGAATATGATATGCACGAGTACCCTGGCCAGTCAGACATGAGGAGTGTGGTACATTCTGAGCACCAGAAGGAAAGTGAAGTTAGTGGTGCAACCACATAATGTTTCGTCACTTTCCTTTTCCTTTATCAGACAGCTTTGTGCTAGAGAGTGAAGTATCTGTCTTACATCATATTGCATTGCTACATTTTATAAGGGAAAACAAGAAGGAAAGGTGTAGTGCTACAGAAAATGATGGTGTAAATGTTTGACAAGAAAAGAAGGAGATATATTAAGAAGCTGTATGGTACAACAGGAGAGTATAAAATAATTGAGGATAGTCAGGGAGCAGGGTTGAAGAAAGCATTGGAAGAAATAGGAATGAAAAATATGGTTACAAGGGGAAAGGAACAGTCCAGGTTTTAGGATACAAGTGAGGGAAAGGGGGGAGAGAAAGATACATAGAGAGCAGTGTAATAAAAGAGAAAAAGAAGGATGAGAATGGGAACAACATCTATTAGTGGCTTAAGAGGTAATGATAAAGGGATATATCAATTTTGTGATGGTGAGGAAAGTGTAGAAGTCATTCACTGTCACTAACTTGCCCTGGGCATAATCCCTCAGGGCATGGGTACAAGAAAATACAGTAGTGCAGGCAACAGAGCTGTACAGTTGCACAACACATCATGTTTTATGAATCACAAACTGCAGTATACAGGCTGAATCACCTAAAACTTGCACCGCAAATATTTCAGAAATGGAAAGTGCTATTGATGTGCAGTTTTCACAGCATTGATTGGTAGTCAGGGGCTCGTACGTTTAGCCTATAAACAGATTTTAATAATACTGAGAAAGTGTATTTTTTGAGCAAACATACAATTTTTTTAAATGGAACAATGCCTGGTTACATCAACAGAATAAAGGTAGGGCAAATTAGGATGGCAATGGTCTTTGTTGCAGATTTCTAGTGCAAGTGGTTAACGAAAATCATATTTTGAAAAGTTTCCACCCCGACAATTATTTGTCCCATTCAACCTGCTTAGTTGCTAGGTACGATGTTGTTATGTTTGTTTGCATTGTGTTTTCTGTTCATTGATTGCATTGCAACTTTCTGGTCAGTTAGTTTGTGACAGCTCAAGCAGTAAGTCATGAGTGGAAGATGGGGTTTACTAATGCAGTAAAAGCCGACATGCTCATGGTGTATGGAGAGTGTAGGAAGAATGCAGTTCGTTCCTGTACGGTGTATGCGGAAACGTATCCCAATAGACGTCAACCATCCCGGTAATTATTTATCAACCTCTTCAATTACGTGAAAGTGGTACTGTAACATCTAGAAAATGTAACAGAAACAAACAAGTGACTGGAGAAGAGACAGAAATTAATGTTTTGGCTGCCGTTGTAGTAGATCCGCAAATTAGTTCCCGCACAACCGCACATGGAAGTGGCATAAGTCAGGCAGGTGTACTGCGCATTCTCCATTGACATAGGTTCCATCCCTATCACATCTCTCTCCATCAAGAGCTGCATGGAAATGATTTTGAGAATTGTGTTAACTTTTGTACATGGGCATTAAGACATGATACTCCAGATTCATCATGTATTTTGTTTAGCGATGAGGCAACATTTACTAATCATGGCCAGGTACATGCACTATTGGTCTGTTGACAATCCCCGTTGGCTTCGTCAGGCGGAACATCAGCGTCCATGGAGTTTAAACATGTGGTGTGTGATAGTGAACCATCAGCTCATAGGCCCTTTGTTCATAGAAGGAACAATGAACTCACACAAGTATCGCAACCTCCTGATAGATCATCTGCCACAGATGCTAGAAGACGTTCCTTTGCAGACTAGGAGGAACCTGTGGTACCAACATGATGGCTGCCCAGCCCATAGTGCACGAAGTACTACAGCTTGTCTTAATGGATTGTTTCCAAATCGTTGGATTGGACGAAGAGGACCTGTACCTTGGCCGGCCCGTTCACCGGATCTGACCGTTTAGACTTTTTTCTGCTGGGAAGGCTGAAAGACACTGTCTACAAGGATGTACCAACTACACCAGACGATATGAAACGACGTATTACTGCTGCCTGCTCTGAAATTTCTGCTGAAATGCTAGAACGTGTGCAGCAGTCCTTCCATAGCAGACTGGAAGCATGTATTGAAGCTGCCGGTGGTCATTTTGAACAAAACCTTTGAAGGGCTATGTTCTCTTTACTTGCAAGAATCCACAGAAGTGTTGTAATTCCCTTTTGTTTTTCTTCAGTTTGTGCTACCACAGGTTGTACAAGTGTCAGTGGTAAAAGTTTCAAAATACGATTTCTCGTAAACCACTTGCACTAGAATCCTGCAACAAACGCCACTGACATTCTAATTTACCCTACCTTTATTCTGTTGATGTAACTAGGCATTGTTCCATTAAAAAATTGTATGTTTGCTCAAAAAATACACTTTCTCAGTATTATTAAATTCTGTTTATAGGCTAAATGTACGAGCCCCTGACTACCAATCAATGCTGTGAAAACTGCACACCAATAGCGCTTTCCATTTCTGAAATATTTGCAGTGCAAGTTTTAGGTGATTCATCCTGTATAAATACAAAGATGGTGTTTCATATTATTAATTTTAATAAAATGACTGTAAAAAGAAATGAACTTTATTGCACAGGAAAAAAACACTACTGTATATTGCTTAAATAAATTACATATACAGAACACTGAAAACAGTTTACAAAGTAATGTTCTGTATTATATGTCTTAACAATTATGATGAAATTCTGACGAAGATATTGAAACAAATTTTGCCTTCGTTCTTGTGAAAATGGCATTCTTATTTTACAATGCATACACTGTTGATCTAACCAGGGTATAAATTTACTGTGAGCCTGTACTACGTTGTCTAGATTTTATACCTCTTTTGTCCTTCAATGGTCTTTCAATAATGGGGACCATGTTCTGACTCACACACAAACGAAGAATACATTTTAAGTTATGGTCTGATAGTTGGTTTACAAGTCTTTCTCACTGCTCACATAAATATGTAGATGCGAACATGCTAAGATACCGGGCAGCAAAATGATGAAGTCATGGAAACTGTGATTGAGGGAAATTACTGTACAAGTCACTCAGATTCTTTCTGTTTTGGAGTTTATCTCTATCACTTCTATTGCAACATAGAAAGGTATATCACATAATTGAGTATCATTTTTTTAAATCTGGAGTCAAACTCTTCTATCACTTCTCGTATTATGTGTGCATCTGCATAATGCATTGTAAATTATACTTCCTTACTTGCTGAAGCACTTTACTATGCTACCATAAAAATAGCTCTTCCCACACTTGCAAAACCACTGGTGTTACATTAATATCAGTAGTTTTTTCTGACATTGTTCCTCTAGAATAATACTAGTCTTCCATGGAACAAACCACAACTGCATCTGCATTACCGCCGCTACAGTACTCATGCTGGATTCCTCTGTGCCCTGTCTGAGTTGTCCGCACAGTCAATGCTAGCTCTGACATCATTTCACTTTGTAGTGACGGCCAGTGATCTAAGTGAAGAGTTAAAAAAATGGAGAGAGAAAATATGGGACAAGAAATGCAATAATATGGGGGGGGGACATAATCGCACTGAAAATGTTGACAAGCAAGCAGGAAGGAAACAATAGAAAAATGGGGAATTTTTTTAATAAAAATGAAAGGGAAATGGATGAGGAAAGTCAAACAGAAGAAGAGGGAGAGGGAGGAGGGGAGATAAGATAAAATAAACTGTAATGAGGCTTTAGCAAAGAGAAGTAAATGTTACATAGCTGTGTTGAAGGCCAGGGAGCTACACTGGCTATGCAACACAAAGTGGGTTACCAGACATGAGAGGCATCAAGATAAGTGTAACAAATTTGTAAAATTGTAACTTGCAATATGTACAATAAACTACATGCAATCTATAAGTACGGTATTGAAAATGACGATAGGGCTGATTTTTTTAAAGTTGTAAAGTAGTCTGTAATTTGTATTTTTACCTAAGTGTAAGTGTCAAATAGTGGCAATTTGTACATAAGGGCTTAAAAAACATGAGTATGGGAAGCTTTGTGAAGTTGTATGGTATTCTATAATTTTCAGCAAGTCCTGTAGTCCAAGTGCACTAATTTGACCAGTCAGTATAGTTTCATCTATAACGGATTGAAAATAAAGTAAGGGTAGCATTTAAAAATGTTGAGTGCTATATAATTCAAAATAAGATTTAGGTAGGTTTTCGAACTTGTAACATAAGCTAAGATTTTTACTAACTCCTATTGCATAATTGTGCAATATTTTGCTCATATAGTTTAAACATCAGTTTTCTATATAAGAGGCTTGAAAATATGCTAGGTGTAGTGTTCTTGGAGTTTCATTGGTTCCTGTAATATAATTGTACAAAGTTTCATCTCTAGGCCAAACAATGTTGACTTGTACAGAGTGAGCCAAAAGAATCCGAACCGCCTGCGCGGTGTTTTTCCTGTCCGCGTCTTGGGCGCTCGTTGCCGTCTGCCGCTATCACAGAAAGGCGCGGATGAAACCATACAACATTTTTAAAACTACTTTTAAAGGCTTTACTTACCAACTTTATGAAAGAAAATGCTGCAACTGGCCACCGTCGTTGTACATACATTTTTGGCACCTCTAGGAAACTATCCATCATGGAATTTTTGAGGGGGAATTTTCCAAACGATGACCGATGTCGTCTAATGTTTCTTCGATAAGAACCGAACGCGGTCTTTTAGATTTCTTAGCCTGAACACTTCCTGTAGCTTGAAATTTACTGTAAAGTTCATGGATTGTTGAAGGGCCTGGAACTTTTACACCTGGAAATCTTTCTGCAAATCGTACTTTCACTTGGCGAGCTGACCGAGTTAACACATGCGAATTAAAAATAAATACACACGGTGCAGTAGAATATATATGCTGAGCCATAATATACAAATATATTATGGTCAAAATAATAAATAACTCGTAATAACTGAACTACATCACACCACCATCAATTCAATACTGCACTTCACGCTGCAAAGCTAAACCACAGTGTGACTTTGTTTATAGAAGCAGTACGTTACCATGTTTTTATCAAATCTCCACACATCTCCAGTGGAAAAACACCGCGCAGCCGGCAATATTGTTCATAAAATAACATAAAACATAAAGTGTACAAGACAAACCCACACACTCTGGAAGAATTAAAACAAAATATCCGCCAGGAGATTTCTCGGCGTGAACTACGGCGAGTGATGGTAGTCTCCTTTCGCAAAGTTGATAAGTAAAGCCTTTAAAAGTAGTTTTAAAAATGTTGTATGGTTTCATGCGCGCCTTTCTATGATAGCGACAGACGGCAACGAGCCCCGAGAACGCGGACAGGAAAAACACCGCGCATGCGGTTCGGAGTCTTTTGGCTCACTCGTATGTAAGGTAACTCATCATTTTTATCAGTTTTTAGAATAATCCAAATGTACCTGGTTTTGTAAAAAATTATACCATAAGTATTATTTAACAAAACTTCAGTGAAACATGAGGAAGATTGGTGATATGAATGATATACAGCCCCCCTCCCAAATAACCAAATTTTAAAATATTTTAAGCCCCCAATTTACCTCTTTGAGCTTGGCCATTAAAAATCTGCCATATTTGAAATAAAGTGCCAAAAGAGCTCTGATATTCATATTTAATGAAACAGAATTAAGATTTGGTGCCAATATAGCCTATGACCATCTGAAAGAATAGGGTGAAAGAACTATCAAAATTGGTTGAATGGCTTTTGAGATCACACACACACAGACACACACACACACACACACACACACACACCCACACACATGCACAGTAATGACTTATTAAGAGATACAGATTTATGTACACTAAAAGGTGTATTTAAATGTGACAAAAGTGTAAAAACCATAATCGGCTACAATTGCTGGTGTTGAACCCAGAAGCTTGTATTAGCTGCTACAGTGCCACTGTTAAATGACAGGTCCTGTATGTAACAGAGGTACAGCTGCACTGTTTTGGCACAATATGAAACCTCTACACTGTTACGTTCACATGACTTTCTGTACCCATTCTTTAAAAAGCTTGTGTTTTTATCATGACGTTGCAAGAAAAAAGAGAATGACAGCTTTAACACTTAAAAAGAATAGTATTTGAAAATTTAAATCAACACAATGCATATCTTGGAAATGGCTAATGCTAAAACGAATTAATGTAAATAGTTTGTGTTTTAACAAGATCTGCATTTTTTTTGTATGGTAAATTTTTGTCTATGTCTTTCGGTTCACTGGTTATACCTAATTATACAAAATTCATTCTGAATAAAGAGGACTTGACGGGCATAATGCAGAAATACAAGATATACATTTTATTTGTTGTGAAAAGATATGGCCAAAGCCACATGATAGAGTCGGCCAAGCATTGGAAGAGAATGACTTACCACTCTTTGAGAGAGTTTGCCCTCTGCATTCTGTTAAATTCTGGAAGATTGCATTATGTGTCTCTCTAGTAACAGGGGACTATAAAAAAGTGGCATAAAATAAATCCGAGACGGTTATGAGTGATTTATAAGTTAGAACATGCTCGGAGGCTTGTGTATCAGGCTTGAAGTTATTTTACGTGCCGTAAACCAACGCCACGGTACCACCGGCTTTACTTCCCTTCCGAAGGAAGCCATGCTAAGGATTTTTACGAGCGAAAAAAAAAAATCCATCGCCCTCCGCCGGGTTTAAACTCGCGACCTCGGGAAGTAGAGGTACCACTAGGCCTTGGAGGACGACACAGAGACTTCAGGAGGAAATCTGTAACCGAATGGACAAGCTCCGGCACAGTATTACGGTTTGTGGCTATGTTGTGTGTGGAGCGAGTCGCGACTCACAGACTAGAACCTAGAGTCGCATGCAACAGTATGTGGGAGCACATCGACGTAGCTGGGGCGTTTCCTGTGCCCGACGGGAAACAATTACCTGTTGATGGCCATAGGTGTACGTCATCCCTAACCAAGAAGTCAAGACAGTTACAGGACCTGTTCTGTCGCTAGAGCTACATATGGACCAGGGCACTGCAGCAGCTTGAATTGCACAGACGCGCACACCCAATCAGAGGGCATGGTACAGAGGTATATCAAGACCCTGGAAGAAGAGCTGTCGCTTTTCTTGCTGGCCTACCTCTCATCAACACAGACGCAGCAAGCTTGGTGTCTGGCAAGGAGTTGTGTCTTCCATGCGACCTGAAGTTTCGGAAATCCCCAACAACGGAGTACGCGGAGGACCTCACTACTTGCACAGGATGGCCTGTCCAGCACATTGAGGTGGTGAGCGACCCGTTACGACCTGCAAGCCAACAGCCTATCCGGACGAAGGGGCATTGCCGCAAGCTTCAGCCACTCTGGCAAGGACCGCACTGTGTGGTGAAGAGGATTAACGATCCAGAAACTGCATGTGGTACATCTGCACCGCCTGGTTGGGTGGCGCGTAGGCTACAGTGGCCCCTGTTTGCTTCTAACAGGGACGATGTGTCTACCAAGGACGGGGTTCTCTAACGATTCCAGAAGGAGCACATCCTGGCGCCGGCTAGCCACGCCCGTGCCCCCTGGGGGTCCCAGAAGACCAACCAAACGCCAGGGATAAACCTTTCCACCGTTCTACCGACCGGCGTCGCCTGGTGATGGGGAGAGGAAGCAACTCAGCATTGGCCTACCGACACGGGGAAAACCCCCGCTGTTAGAGTGGCTGGCATCGCTCCCGAATACGATACCGCGGAATGGCTACTCTTCAAGCAAGTTGACCATCTGGAACAGCGTCTCCCAGAAAATAAATGTGAGTCAGTTACGAGCAATTTGTAGGAATCCAGGTGCGTAACAAGTAAAGTTTGTTGCGAGTTTATTTGCCACATTTAACAGATGGTATTTTAATCAAAACCGTTAGAGCTACTCTTGAGCAAATCCAAAATAACGAAAATTGTTCCATGTAAAGAGAAGTTAGGATTGGAGGGATTATACTTGTATGTAAGGTTGAAGTGAACCAAATCACGTTAGTTTGCGCGCATACGCTAGCAATTCCCTACACATAATGAGTCCGGTACCAGGACTCTCACCTTTTATCCTCCATGGCTACTTATTCTCACATTACGCTTATATATCTGCACGGATGATGAGATATATGCTGAGTAAACAATATTGTTGTGAGCGAAAGATAAAACACACTAAAACTATTGAGTATTTCGGGTTCACTGCTTCATCAGGAGATTAAAAACAAAATGAAAACTCACTTGACGGTCGATTGCACTGGTACATGATCATGTTTACAACGACCTATTGCTGCTTCCACCCGCAGGAGGAAGGGATAAAGCTGGTGGCTTGAAACCCTCCTCTTTATAAAATAAATAAACCCTTTGGAGCTATAGCCCGCGA
This sequence comes from Deroplatys truncata, assembly GCA_030765065.1. NCBI lineage: Eukaryota > Metazoa > Arthropoda > Insecta > Mantodea > Mantidae > Deroplatys > Deroplatys truncata. The sequence goes on from CM060981.1 coordinate 16,568,236, forward strand.
AGGGCCTTGACCTGCAGGGCTCACGCAAGGCAGAGGTGGGCGATGATCCAACCGAAACTGGGAAGTAATGTGCCAGCAGCATACATGCCCCAGGACCGCTGCCTATCGAGCTGCTCACTTTCCTCGCCATGCTGAGCGGGCACCGGTACCCGGGACACCCTCCTGGATGGGAACCAGAGCACCACGCTCAGGACCTCCTGTTTATAAACGTGATGTTTATGTCGAACACTGCCGCGCACGGGGTGTTCTGACCGTGAACATCAACAGTGGCGCTCCGTTTGTCACCAGTTTCATAACAAACGTCGCAACAATTTAAGCATTCCGTGGTATTTTCAAATATCTCGTTCATGTTTTGCCGTCGTGGGCGGTGGCACAGCTTGAGTCGGCCTTGTCCAGTGTAAACGAGGCAAAACCTTTAAACAGTGCTGAGAAAACGAATTGCTACACGTGGCGATGAATACAGCCACTTTCCTCGGCCAATGTTTAGTCATACCATATTAAAAGAATAACAACAGTACTAATATTTTACAATTTCCCCTAATCTCTGATAACTAATTAAATGATATGCAAGTACTATGTAGGTGTAGCCTAATGAATGAAATTATGAGAATCAATAAAATAATATGATTGCATCCATACGTCGAGACGCTTTTACAACATGCCTGTTGATGACGTCATCAATGAAACATTCTGCAGGTTCCTCGTCCCTTCACACAAGCTTGAAGCGTGTCCTAATGTTGTCATTGTGCTGAATGACCTCCCTACACTGGCAGTGCAGTGTCCTTAGTGCTCATAGCCGATGCCGCCGGCCCTTCACATAAAAGAGATTTATTGCGAGCAACAGCGTCAACACTTTCATAAGCATTAATTGTCACTAGACTCTTGAAATCGTTTAAAACTTTCAAAATATGCACTTAGTTCTATCACTTTGTCATTGAACCTTTCTCAATTTCATTAATCATACTTTTAACACATTTCTTTACATTTTAATGGCGTATTTCTCGCCTTCCATGAATACCACACTTTTAACTTCTGTTGCATCCACTTGTATTTCATTTTGCGCACTATGGTCGATGGTGTGAAATGTTGCAGAAACAAGCACACGGAGTTGTCAAATGTTGAGTGATTACTCTTGCAAAACTGTACTTAAGTTTGAGACGCATTTAATGTATCGTCCAAAATCACTAAACCTACAATGAAATTTGTAACAAAGTTGCTAAATCCGCACTTGTAGCATTAACTGTGCCACAGGTGCTCACAGCTTCGGCTAGTTTTAACCCTCTCTCAGACCTTGTCATTTTTGTTTGATTTTATCTACACATTTTCACTACAGTATTGAATTTACTTCATATATATATCATTTGTTTAACATAATAAAACAGTTTTTACACAACAAATTACAATTAAGTAACAAAAAACACTTATTAGTAAAGTATGAAGCTTGTGTGAAATTCATTTTGTTATACCCCATCTTTACATTGACATATACTTTATTTCACATAATAATATAACATTGTGTTCATAACTTTGCATTCTCGCCAGGAAAAAAGTTTGTTTCATTACGCGTTCTTTGCACAACTTCTTAGAATTGTCCAAGCAATTTGGTGCCCCACACTTGACGCACTTGTAATTAATTTTCCTGTATTTTTTATATGGGCAATAGTGGCATGTCTTTCTTTTTACAAGTCTCTGGTCCATATTCCTTTCTGCATCCTGTTGTGTGAAAGTGTCTGTTATTATTTTCCTCACTTCTCTGACTTCGGCGTGAGACATTTTCATTCAAACTGATATAAAATCATGGATATGCCACTTGTTTGCTGAGAGAGTGAACTTATTAATTGTAATATACCAGAAAACGACGACTTTTTTTTGTAAAATAAGAGATCAGAGGTAGGCAAAATATACTTACGTTAACAGTAACACGAAGCCTTCCTGATAAATTTGTAACAATGGATAGCAACAAATACAAAGCCACGTTTCCACGTGTTCGGCGTTCAAGGTTGAGGCCTGAGAGACCATGTTACAGGGTTAAAGCAGGTTGTTCTCAATTTTCTCGTTTAGGAGAAGCATGAACTAAACGACCTTAACAATATGTTTATTGCTACAGTTGGTAGCAGCAATCAACTCGTGCCACCCCCGAAACAGCATATTACTAATTTGTCGTAAGAAAGATAGATTCAGCTGTCAGTTCAACCAGACATAAGACGCAGACGGTGCAACAAAGACAATACTACTTCTACTCGCTATAGGTAAATGCTACAGAAAGTAAAAGGACACGTAAAAAGAACGTTTTATGCGCTTGTTTCAATTTTGGTGGTTTTTAAATTAAGTCGCTGATTACAATGAAACACGCGGTTAGTAAAACTTTCCAAGAAGGAGAATAAATATTAAGTAGTTGTCTACCGTGTTACCCTGGGTGACAGTTGAAAGGGAAGAATTTCTGTTATTGCTATAATATCAGTTCGCTGTTGATGGGTTTCGCATACAATTTTATTCGGAATATTTAAATGATGTTGCTGTAACTCGGAACGTGAATCTTGTGCACGTGTTTCCGCCCTTATACGCAGGGGAACGGGATAGGCAAATAATGTTTGACATTGCATCTCGTATTTCACCGGTAACTTACATAAGGTGCTTGTTACGTAACAATGGTATAGCGCGCATGTGTTGGTAGCCCTAAATGCGTGCACCCCGCCAGTCGCGTGTTATGTATCGCTTCTTCAACTACATCGGCAACCTCAAGGATGCACTGTGAGTTACTTGTGTCAAACATTTCCTTTAGTTATTCCAATACACTCGGACTTGAAGCCGGAACGCGACATTCAAGTTTGGTAAATGCCGTGAGTGTAACTTTACTGCGATGTCAAATCAACATAGCTTCTTGCATGATTGTATTCTTCAGAACTGCTGTCGAGTTTTGCAGATAATGTGCGGTAGCTTCGATTTGCTTTAAATATTTCGTGCAACAACTTGAAAGGAAAAATAAATGTGTCTGACAGCATTTTCTGAAACGTGCTATACATTGTGTATTTTGAATATAGGTACATTACACTACAAGATTGTGAAATGACTTTACGAAACCGAGGAAAGGTTTATAAATAGAAATAGTCAAGTAAGTTGTTTTTTTAAGATAATTACAGGTGAAGTTTTAAGCTTTGTTCCTTGTCTTTGTCTCATAGTTTTTCAATGAAACATAAAGACTTTTCACGCACCTAATACAAAACAATGAAATAGAGACGAAGCTGGTGAAGAAGATACCGAGTTAAACAGTCTGTAACCATGGAGAAAAATAATCCTCTTAAGTTTATAATTATAAATATTCACTAAGTAATCTCTAAAGTTGCGCTGGACACAATTTCTGTCACACCACACAGAGTAAATACAACTATACTAGCAACAAAGATGGCTCCGTGATAACGCGAGGATCGCATTCGATTACTGGGGCAATGGCTTTCCCTGGTTGGCAAGACGAATGCTGGGGTGGTTTCTCTTCTACCACTCTCGTGTTTCAGGCTGTGTAGTGTTGACAGAAGGTGTGACCGGGTCATGCCTCTCCTGGTACTGGCCAGTACTAAAGATCCGTTCCACATTACACTAATCCAGCAATCGAGCAATCGAGAACAGGTCGCCCAGGTTTACCTGGGCGGAATATAATCGCCACAGTACCTAGCCGCGTATGCGGCTTTACCTGTGCGATAAAGGAGGTTTAAAAGAATATACACAGGCTTTTGATTTATGTCTGTCTTGGGCGGGGTTTAGCTTTCTGCACTACCATTTGGCTGGGTCTCGGCGTTTCCTCATGGGCGGACTAGCGACCATGCGGTGACCAAGCCCAATGCTGCTTAACTTGGGCGACCGCTTGTGTGGTCGTCAAGTTAAGCAGGCCGGCATGCCAGCAAAGCAAGATAGAGAAAGTAAAAAGTGTTCTCTGTTTGAGGTTAGTTATAAGGGAGGTGAGTACCTCGGAAAGGATAAGGAGCGAATTCATGCCCCCTTTTCTCTATTGCGCGTATTTTAGTTCATCTCTTGCTCTTGCTGCGTAGTAACTTTATAAACGGATCACTTCCTAATATGTGAATAAGGTTGTACCTTAATGATAAGCGTGGCCTGCAGTCGCTTGTGCCTAGAATAATGTTCCAAGTTTTCTCTTCTGCAGCCGTAATTACTCAATAACCGGTAATAAAAGAGGCATTTTGTTTAGCTGTTACCTCTTTCAAATTGATACAGATGGCGTTCCTTTCTCTGATTCTTCATGGGGGAAAATCTGTTACATTCATATGACTTTCTCTACCCACTTACATGTAGCTTTATATACCTTGTACAAACCATTCTTACGTAAGCGTATTACTTTTTCCACTACGTGTATATAGATACTTAACCGAAAATACACGTTTTGAAGCACCTTGAAACCCCAAAATTTGTTCAGAAAAAGGCTTTTCTTGTGACTGTGAACATGTCACTCAGAAACGAAAAGTCGGTTGGTATTTAATTTTAGCATTCTTTAGAGGATGCGATATGAAGATTTGTAAGAAAATTGCTCTATCCCAAACTACACTTTACACAGAAATGTTTCCTTATATATCATTAGTTTGCTGATTGAATTGCTCGTAACGGCGTAATATTTGAAATGGATAGCAACTTCGGTTTAGTATTCCTTTTACCTATACAAGGCGGACTGAGGAAACAGTCAGACGTTTTAAAACCTGTCGCTATGTACATGAGAATAATAACCACTTAAAAAAAGTAGGGAAACATTAAAACGAAATGATTAATGACACAAATAATGTGTGTTTAAAGATATCTACATGTGATGTATACAATTAGCTTAAGATACATATTTTATTAGTCGTGCAAATGTTTTAAACATATGGACTTTTAATTACAATCATTAGAGGTACTTTTTAGAAATTAAAAAAGAATGAACTTTTTTTCTTTCTTCTCATTTTATTATGGGGGACTTTTTGAGAGTTCTCATGTCGCATCCTTCACAGATGCTGATCTTAATTACCAAATTAAATATTTATTGAACTTTTCATTTTTCAGTTATGTTGTGTTCACAAACAGATTGTCGTTTAACACGGAGTGGTTGCGAATGTATGTTTTGTGTGTGTTACTTGCTATTACGGCGAGGTGCTCGCCCCTAGCGGGTACAGCTGGAAGCTCTTGAAGTGCGGCTTGGAGGGTTACTTGAACTGGAGTGTTTGTTGTCCGTCTTGTAATTGGCCCACAACTACGCAGTCTCTGGCACCAGGTTAACTGAACAGCTCAGCATTTTCCAATATTTCCAGAAAAAAAAGTGGTACTACACACTTGCCAACTTTTAAGGTTTGCCCGTAAATTAATGTACGGCAGCGTAAGCGCTTTTACGGGCTTGTTGCAGATTTAAAATGTTATACATTTCCACCACAAACGTCAAAAACATTGAATTCTATTGTACTATAAGTTCAGTAACATTACAGACTGAATGGTATACAGTGTTATGACAGACCGGAGCTTATCTGATGTCTATCCTTCATCATGATCATAGTCCCCCTTCACTGGGCTGTAACAAAATGTATAGTACCACTAGTGACCTCTAGTAAATGGTATACAGTGCTATGATAGACCAGAGCTTATCTGTGTGTCTATCCTTCATCATGATCATGGTCCCCCTTCACTGGGCTGTAACAAAATGTATAGTACCACTAGTGACCTCTAGTACATGGTATGCAGTACTATGATAGACCAGAGCTTATCTGATGTCTATCCTTCATCATGATCATGGTCCCTCTTCACTGGGCTGCAACAAAATGTATAGCACCACTAGTGACCTCTAGTAAATGGTATACAGTGTTATGATAGACCAGAGCTTATCTGTGTGTCTATCCTTCATCATGATCATGGTCCCTCTTCACTGGGCTGCAACAAAATGTATAGCACCACTAGTGACCTCTAGTAAATGGTATACAGTACTATGATAGACCAGAGCTTATCTGATGTCTATCCTTCATCATGATCATGGTCCCTCTTCACTGGGCTGCAACAAAATGTATAGCACCACTAGTGACCTCTAGTAAATGGTATACAGTACTATGATAGACCAGAGCTTATCTGTGTGTCTATCCTTCATCATGATCATGGTCCCTCTTCACTGGGCTGCAACAAAATGTATAGCACCACTAGTGACCACCAGTAAATGGTATACAGTGTTATGACAGACAAGAGCTTATCTGTGTGCCTATCCTTCATCATGATCATGGTCCCTCTTCACTGGGCTGCAACAAAATGTATAGCACCACTAGTGACCTCTAGTAAATGGTGTACAGTGCTATCATAGGCAGGGCTTATCTGTGTGTCTATCCTTCATCATGATCATGGTCCCCCTTCACTGGGCTACAACAAAATGTATAGCACCACTAGTGACCTCTAGTAAATGGTGTACAGTGCTATCATAGGCAGAGCTTATCTGTGTGTCTATCCTTCTACATGATCATGCTCCCCCTTCACTGGGCTGTAATAAAATGTATAGCACCACTAGTGACCTCTAGTAAATGGTGTACAGTGCTATCATAGGCAGGGCTTATCTGTGTGTCTATCCTTCATCATGATCATGGTCCCCCTTCACTGGGCTGCAACAAAATGTATAGCACCACTAGTGACCTCTAGTAAATGGTGTATAGTGCTATCATAGGCAGGGCTTATCTGTGTGTCTATCCTTCATCATGATCATGGTCCCCCTTCACTGGGCTGCAACAAAATGTATAGCACCACTAGTGACCTCTAGTAAATGGTGTACAGTGCTATCATAGGCAGGGCTTATCTGTGTGTCTATCCTTCATCATGATCATGGTCCCCCTTCACTGGGCTGCAACAAAATGTATAGCACCACTAGTGACCTCTAGTAAATGGTGTACAGTGCTATCATAGGCAGGGCTTATCTGTGTGTCTATCCTTCATCATGATCATGGTCCTCCTTCACTGGGCTACAACAAAATGTATAGCACCACTAGTGACCTCTAGTAAATGGTGTACAGTGCTATCATAGGCAGAGCTTATCTGTGTGTCTATCCTTCATCATGATCATGGTCCCCCTTCACTGGGCTGTAATAAAATGTATAGCACCACTAGTGACCTCTAGTAAATGGTGTACAGTGCTATCATAGGCAGGGCTTATCTGTGTGTCTATCCTTCATCATGATCATGGTCCCCCTTCACTGGCTGTAACAAAATGTAATGCACCACTAGTGACCCCTAGTGAATGGTATACAGTGCTATGATAGACCAGAGCTTATCTGTGTGTCTATCTATCATGATCATGGTCTCCTTTCACTGGCTGTAACAAAATGTATAGCACCACTAGTGACCTCTAGTAAATGGTATACAGTGCTGTGATAGACCAGAGCTTATCTGAGTGTCTATCCTTCATCATGATCATGGTCCACCTTCACTGGCTGTAACAAAATGTATAGCACCACTAGTGACCTCTAGTAAATGGTATACAGTGTTATGATAGACCAGAGCTTATCTGTGTGTCTAATCCTTCATCATGATCATGGTCCCCCTTCACTGGGCTACAACAAAATTTATAGCACCACTAGTGACCTCTAGTAAATGGTATACAGTGTTATGATAGACCAGAAGTTATCTGTGTGTCTATCCTTCATCATGATCATGGTCCCTCTTCACTGGGCTGCAACAAAATGTATAGCACCACTAGTGACCTCTAGTGAATGGTATACAGTGTTGTGAAAGACCAGAGCTTATCTGTATGTCTATCCTTCATCATGATCATGGTCCACCTTCACTGGGCTACAACAAAATGTATAGCACCACTAGTGACCTCTAGTAAATGGTATACAGTGTTATGAAAGACCAGAGCTTATCTGTGTGTCTATCCTTCATCATGATCATGGTTCTCCTTCACTGGCTGTAACAAAATGTATAGCACCACTAGTGACCTCTAGTAAATGGTATACAGTGCTATGATAGACCAGAGCTTTTCTGTGTGTGTATCCTTCATCATGATCATGGTCTCCTTTCACTGGCTGTAACAAAATGTATAGCACCACTAGTGACCTCTAGTGAATGGTATACAGTGCTGTGATAGACCAGAGCTTATCTGTGTGTCTATCCTTCATCATGATCATGGTCCACCTTCACTGGCTGTAACAAAATGTATAGCACCACTAGTGACCTCTAGTAAATGGTATACAGTGTTATGATAGACCAGAGCTTATCTGTGTGTCTAATCCTTCATCATGATCATGGTCCCCCTTCACTGGGCTACAACAAAATGTATAGCACCACTAGTGACCTCTAGTAAATGGTATACAGTGTTATGATAGACCAGAGGTTATCTGTGTGTCTATCCTTCATCATGATCATGGTCCCTCTTCACTGGGCTGCAACAAAATGTATAGCACCACTAGTGACCTCTAGTGAATGGTATACAGTATTATGATAGACCAGAGCTTATCTGTGTGTCTATCCTTCATCATGATCATGGTCCACCTTCACTGGGCTACAACAAAATGTATAGCACCACTAGTGACCTCTAGTAAATGGTATACAGTGTTATGAAAGACCAGAGCTTATCTGTGTGTCTATCCTTCATCATGATCATGGTTCTCCTTCACTGGCTGTAACAAAATGTATAGCACCACTAGTGACCTCTAGTAAATGGTATACAGTGCTATGATAGACCAGAGCTTTTCTGTGTGTGTATCCTTCATCATGATCATGGTCTCCTTTCACTGGCTGTAACAAAATGTATAGCACCACTAGTGACCTCTAGTGAATGGTATACAGTGCTGTGATAGACCAGAGCTTATCTGTGTGTCTATCCTTCATCATGATCATGGTCCACCTTCACTGGCTGTAACAAAATGTATAGCACCACTAGTGACCTCTAGTAAATGGTATACAGTGTTATGATAGACCAGAGCTTATCTGTGTGTCTAATCCTTCATCATGATCATGGTCCCCCTTCACTGGGCTACAACAAAATGTATAGCACCACTAGTGACCTCTAGTAAATGGTATACAGTGTTATGATAGACCAGAGGTTATCTGTGTGTCTATCCTTCATCATGATCATGGTCCCTCTTCACTGGGCTGCAACAAAATGTATAGCACCACTAGTGACCTCTAGTGAATGGTATACAGTATTATGATAGACCAGAGCTTATCTGTGTGTCTATCCTTCATCATGATCATGGTCCCCCTTCACTGGCTGCAACAAAATGTGTAGCACCACTAGTGACCTCTAGTAAATGGTATACAGTGTTATGATAGACCAGAGCCTATCTGTGTGTCTATCCTTCATCATGATCATGGTCCCCCTTTACTGGGCTACAACAAAATGTATAGCACCACTAGTGACCTCTAGTAAATGGTATACAGTGTTATGATAGACCAGAGGTTATCTGTGTGTCTATCCTTCATCATGATCATCGTCCCCCTTCACTGGGCTGCAACAAAATGTATAGCACCACTAGTGACCTCTAGTAAATGGTATACAGTGCTATGATAGACCAGAGCTTATCTGTGTGTCTATCCTTCATCATGATCATGGTCCCTCTTCACTGGGCTGCAACAAAATGTATAGCACCACTAGTAACCTCTAGTAAATGGTATACAGTGTTATGATAGACCAGAGCTTATCTGTGTGTCTATCCTTCATCATGATTATGGTCCCCCTTTACTGGGCTACAACAAAATGTATAGCACCACTAGTGACCTCTAGTAGATGGTATACAGTGTTATGATAGACCAGAGGTTATCTGTGTGTCTATCCTTCATCATGATCATGGTCCCCCTTCACTGGGCTGCAACAAACTGTATAGCACCACTAGTGACCTCTAGTAAATGGTATACAGTGCTGTGATAGACCAGAGCTTATCTGTGTGTCTATCCTTCATCATGATCATGGTCCCTCTTCACTGGGCTGCAACAAAATGTATAGCACCACTAGTGACCTCTAGTAAATGGTATACAGTGTTATGATAGACCAGAGCTTATCTGTATGTCTATCCTTTATCATGATCATGGTCCACCTTCACTGGGCTACAACAAAATGTATAGCACCACTAGTGACCTCTAGTAAATGGTATACAGTGTTATGATAGACCAGAGCTTATCTGTGTGTCTATCCTTCATCATGATCATGGTCCCTCTTCACTGGGCTGTAACAAAATGTATAGCACCACTAGTGACCTCTAGTAAATGGTATACAGTGTTCTGATAGACCAGAGCTTATCTGTGTGTCTATCCTTCTTCATGATCATGGTTCTCCTTCACTTGCTGTAACAAAATGTATAGCACCGCTAGTGACCTCTATTAAATGGTTTACAGTGCTATGATAGACCAGAGCTTATCTGTGTGTGTATCCTTCATCATGATTATGGTCTCCTTTCACTGGCTGTAACAAAATGTAATGCACCACTAGTGACCTCTAGTGAATGGTATACAGTGCTATGATAGACCAGAGCTTATCTGTGTGTCTATCCTTCATCATGATCATGGTCTCCTTTCACTGGCTGTAACAAAATGTATAGCACCACTAGTGACCTCTAGTGAATGGTATGCAGTGCTGTGATAGACCAGAGCTTATCTGTGTGTCTATCCTTCATCATGATCATGGTCCTCCTTCACTGGGCTACAACAAAATGTATAGCACCACTAGTGACCTCTAGTAAATGGTGTACAGTGCTATCATAGGCAGAGCTTATCTGTGTGTCTATCCTTCATCATGATCATGGTCCCCCTTCACTGGGCTGTAATAAAATGTATAGCACCACTAGTGACCTCTAGTAAATGGTGTACAGTGCTATCATAGGCAGGGCTTATCTGTGTGTCTATCCTTCATCATGATCATGGTCCCCCTTCACTGGCTGTAACAAAATGTAATGCACCACTAGTGACCCCTAGTGAATGGTATACAGTGCTATGATAGACCAGAGCTTATCTGTGTGTCTATCTATCATGATCATGGTCTCCTTTCACTGGCTGTAACAAAATGTATAGCACCACTAGTGACCTCTAGTAAATGGTATACAGTGCTGTGATAGACCAGAGCTTATCTGAGTGTCTATCCTTCATCATGATCATGGTCCACCTTCACTGGCTGTAACAAAATGTATAGCACCACTAGTGACCTCTAGTAAATGGTATACAGTGTTATGATAGACCAGAGCTTATCTGTGTGTCTAATCCTTCATCATGATCATGGTCCCCCTTCACTGGGCTACAACAAAATTTATAGCACCACTAGTGACCTCTAGTAAATGGTATACAGTGTTATGATAGACCAGAAGTTATCTGTGTGTCTATCCTTCATCATGATCATGGTCCCTCTTCACTGGGCTGCAACAAAATGTATAGCACCACTAGTGACCTCTAGTGAATGGTATACAGTGTTGTGAAAGACCAGAGCTTATCTGTATGTCTATCCTTCATCATGATCATGGTCCACCTTCACTGGGCTACAACAAAATGTATAGCACCACTAGTGACCTCTAGTAAATGGTATACAGTGTTATGAAAGACCAGAGCTTATCTGTGTGTCTATCCTTCATCATGATCATGGTTCTCCTTCACTGGCTGTAACAAAATGTATAGCACCACTAGTGACCTCTAGTAAATGGTATACAGTGCTATGATAGACCAGAGCTTTTCTGTGTGTGTATCCTTCATCATGATCATGGTCTCCTTTCACTGGCTGTAACAAAATGTATAGCACCACTAGTGACCTCTAGTGAATGGTATACAGTGCTGTGATAGACCAGAGCTTATCTGTGTGTCTATCCTTCATCATGATCATGGTCCACCTTCACTGGCTGTAACAAAATGTATAGCACCACTAGTGACCTCTAGTAAATGGTATACAGTGTTATGATAGACCAGAGCTTATCTGTGTGTCTAATCCTTCATCATGATCATGGTCCCCCTTCACTGGGCTACAACAAAATGTATAGCACCACTAGTGACCTCTAGTAAATGGTATACAGTGTTATGATAGACCAGAGGTTATCTGTGTGTCTATCCTTCATCATGATCATGGTCCCTCTTCACTGGGCTGCAACAAAATGTATAGCACCACTAGTGACCTCTAGTGAATGGTATACAGTATTATGATAGACCAGAGCTTATCTGTGTGTCTATCCTTCATCATGATCATGGTCCACCTTCACTGGGCTACAACAAAATGTATAGCACCACTAGTGACCTCTAGTAAATGGTATACAGTGTTATGAAAGACCAGAGCTTATCTGTGTGTCTATCCTTCATCATGATCATGGTTCTCCTTCACTGGCTGTAACAAAATGTATAGCACCACTAGTGACCTCTAGTAAATGGTATACAGTGCTATGATAGACCAGAGCTTTTCTGTGTGTGTATCCTTCATCATGATCATGGTCTCCTTTCACTGGCTGTAACAAAATGTATAGCACCACTAGTGACCTCTAGTGAATGGTATACAGTGCTGTGATAGACCAGAGCTTATCTGTGTGTCTATCCTTCATCATGATCATGGTCCACCTTCACTGGCTGTAACAAAATGTATAGCACCACTAGTGACCTCTAGTAAATGGTATACAGTGTTATGATAGACCAGAGCTTATCTGTGTGTCTAATCCTTCATCATGATCATGGTCCCCCTTCACTGGGCTACAACAAAATGTATAGCACCACTAGTGACCTCTAGTAAATGGTATACAGTGTTATGATAGACCAGAGGTTATCTGTGTGTCTATCCTTCATCATGATCATGGTCCCTCTTCACTGGGCTGCAACAAAATGTATAGCACCACTAGTGACCTCTAGTGAATGGTATACAGTATTATGATAGACCAGAGCTTATCTGTGTGTCTATCCTTCATCATGATCATGGTCCCCCTTCACTGGCTGCAACAAAATGTGTAGCACCACTAGTGACCTCTAGTAAATGGTATACAGTGTTATGATAGACCAGAGCCTATCTGTGTGTCTATCCTTCATCATGATCATGGTCCCCCTTTACTGGGCTACAACAAAATGTATAGCACCACTAGTGACCTCTAGTAAATGGTATACAGTGTTATGATAGACCAGAGGTTATCTGTGTGTCTATCCTTCATCATGATCATCGTCCCCCTTCACTGGGCTGCAACAAAATGTATAGCACCACTAGTGACCTCTAGTAAATGGTATACAGTGCTATGATAGACCAGAGCTTATCTGTGTGTCTATCCTTCATCATGATCATGGTCCCTCTTCACTGGGCTGCAACAAAATGTATAGCACCACTAGTAACCTCTAGTAAATGGTATACAGTGTTATGATAGACCAGAGCTTATCTGTGTGTCTATCCTTCATCATGATTATGGTCCCCCTTTACTGGGCTACAACAAAATGTATAGCACCACTAGTGACCTCTAGTAGATGGTATACAGTGTTATGATAGACCAGAGGTTATCTGTGTGTCTATCCTTCATCATGATCATGGTCCCCCTTCACTGGGCTGCAACAAACTGTATAGCACCACTAGTGACCTCTAGTAAATGGTATACAGTGCTGTGATAGACCAGAGCTTATCTGTGTGTCTATCCTTCATCATGATCATGGTCCCTCTTCACTGGGCTGCAACAAAATGTATAGCACCACTAGTGACCTCTAGTAAATGGTATACAGTGTTATGATAGACCAGAGCTTATCTGTATGTCTATCCTTTATCATGATCATGGTCCACCTTCACTGGGCTACAACAAAATGTATAGCACCACTAGTGACCTCTAGTAAATGGTATACAGTGTTATGATAGACCAGAGCTTATCTGTGTGTCTATCCTTCATCATGATCATGGTCCCTCTTCACTGGGCTGTAACAAAATGTATAGCACCACTAGTGACCTCTAGTAAATGGTATACAGTGTTCTGATAGACCAGAGCTTATCTGTGTGTCTATCCTTCTTCATGATCATGGTTCTCCTTCACTTGCTGTAACAAAATGTATAGCACCGCTAGTGACCTCTATTAAATGGTTTACAGTGCTATGATAGACCAGAGCTTATCTGTGTGTGTATCCTTCATCATGATTATGGTCTCCTTTCACTGGCTGTAACAAAATGTAATGCACCACTAGTGACCTCTAGTGAATGGTATACAGTGCTATGATAGACCAGAGCTTATCTGTGTGTCTATCCTTCATCATGATCATGGTCTCCTTTCACTGGCTGTAACAAAATGTATAGCACCACTAGTGACCTCTAGTGAATGGTATGCAGTGCTGTGATAGACCAGAGCTTATCTGTGTGTCTATCCTTCATCATGATCATGGTCCACCTTCACTGGCTGTAACAAAATGTATAGCACCACTAGTGACCTCTAGTAAATGGTATACAGTGTTATGATAGACCAGAGCTTATCTGTGTGTCTAATCCTTCATCATGATCATGGTCCCCCTTCACTGGGCTACAACAAAATGTATAGCACCACTAGTGACCTCTAGTAAATGGTATAAAGTGTTGTGATAGACCAGAGGTTATCTGTGTGTCTATCCTTCATCATGATCATGGTCCCTCTTCACTGGGCTGCAACAAAATGTATAGCACCACTAGTGACCTCTAGTGAATGGTATACAGTGTTATGATAGACCAGAGCTTATCTGTGTTTCTATCCTTCATCATGATCATGGTCCCCCTTCACTGGCTGCAACAAAATGTGTAGCACCACTAGTGACCTCTAGTAAATGGTATACAGTGTTATGATAGACCAGAGCTTATCTGTGTGTCTATCCTTCATCATGATCATGGTCCACCTTCACTGGCTGTAACAAAATGTATAGCACCACTAGTGACCTCTAGTAAATGGTATACAGTGTTATGATAGACCAGAGCTTATCTGTGTGTCTATCCTTCATCATGATCATGGTCCCCCGTTACGGGGCTACAACAAAATGTATAGCACCACTAGTGACCTCTAGTAAATGGTATACAGTGTTATGATAGACCAGAGGTTATCTGTGTGTCTATCCTTCATCATGATCATGGTCCCCCTTCACTGGGCTGCAACAAAATGTATAGCACCACTAGGGACCTCTAGTAAATGGTATACAGTGCTATGATAGACCAGAGCTTATCTGTGTGTCTATCCTTTATCATGATCATGGTCCCTCTTCACTGGGCTGCAACAAAATGTATAGCACCACTAGTGACCTCTAGTAAATGGTATACAGTGTTATGATAGACCAGAGCTTATCTGTGTGTCTATCCTTCATCATGATCATGGTCCCTCTTCACTGGGCTGCAACAAAATGTATAGCACCACTACTGACCTCTAGTAAATAGTATACAGTGTTATGATAGACCAGAGCTTATCTGTGTGTCTATCCTTCATCATGATCATGGTCCCTCTTCACTGGGCTGCAACAAAATGTATAGCACCACTAGTGACCTCTAGTAAATGGTATACAGTGTTATGATAGACCAGAGCTTATCTGTTGATCTATCCTTCATGATCTGGTCTCTCTTCACTGGGCTACAACAAAATGTATAACACCACTAGTGACCTCTAGTAAATGGTATACAGTGCTATGATAGACCAGAGCTTATCTGTGTGTCTATCCTTCATGATCATGGTCTCTCTTCACTGGGCTACAACAAAATGTATAACACCACTAGTGACCTCTAGTAAATGGTATACAGTGCTATGATAGACCAGAGCTTATCTGAGTATCTATCCATCATGATCATGGTCCCTCTTCACTGGGCTGCAACAAAATGTATAGCACCACTAGTGACCTCTAGTAAATGGTATACAGTGTTATGATAGACCAGAGCTTATCTGTTGATCTATCCTTCATGATCTGGTCTCTCTTCACTGGGCTACAACAAAATGTATAACACCACTAGTGACCTCTAGTAAATGGTATACAGTGCTATGATAGACCAGAGCTTATCCTTGTGTCTATCCTTCATGATCATGGTCTCTCTTCACTGGGCTACAACAAAATGTATAACACCACTAGTGACCTCTAGTAAATGGTATACAGTGCTATGATAGACCAGAGCTTATCTGAGTATCTATCCATCATGATCATGGTCCCTCTTCACTGGGCTGCAACAAAATGTATAGCACCACTAGTGACCTCTAGTAAATGGTATACAGTGCTATGATAGACCAGAGCTTATCTGTGTGTCTATCCTTCATCATGATCATGGTCCCTCTTCACTGGGCTGTAACAAAATGTATAGCAGCACTAGTGACCTCTAGTAAATGGTATGCAGTGCTATGATAGACCAGAGCTTATCTGAGTGTCTATCCTTCATCATGATCATGGTCTCCCTTCACTGGCTGCAACAAAATGTATAGCAGCACTAGTGACCTCTAGTAAATGGTATGCAGTGCTATGATAGACCAGAGCTTATCTGTGTGTCTATCCTTCATTATGATCATGGTCCCTCTTCACTGGGCTGCAACAAAATGTATAGCACCACTAGTGACCTCTAGTGAATGGTATACAGTGTTATGATAGACCAGAGCTTATCTGTGTGTCTATCCTTCATTATGATCATGGTCCCTCTTCACTGGGCTGCAACAAAGTGTATAGCACCACTAGTGACCTCTATAATCCTTCCAGCCCGAGAATGGGTCCTAAGGTAAACAATGTGCCTGGCATCGCTCCAAGCTTGACGTTCCGTGAACGGTGATGGACGTTTCTCTATCCCCCCTCAACAGTTGCTCAGCTGTTTACTTTCTGGAGTTCAAGAAACTGCCATCGTTGACTGACAATGCTATCTGAACCACCTGCTGCTTGTATCCCAGCACTGAGTTAAAGAAATGTATACCCTTATACTCGTTAAACTATATGTTTTTATTGAAGAAGGGGTAACAAGAGGTTGAAATATATTTGTGTAGTAAAACGTAGGTGTTGATAAGAGTGCTCGAGTCGCAGAGCGTGTGGAAGTGGTGATACATATCTGTTGCTTCCAATGTTAATTTAATGACATCTTTAACAGCAAGGGTGTCATAACGCTCAAACAGAAGGTTGAATACATTCAAAACTAGTTTTTTCACAATTTTTAATGGCTTTGTCAGCTTTATGTTTAGTTACACGATTGTGGCCCGCTCACGACACAAATAATACCACAGTAGCATGAACGTGGTTCGCTTCAGTAAACAGCGAGGTCTGCATTACCATGAAGATAATTAACTTATGTTTAAATGAAACAGTTAGTAAAATAGTATAATTATTCAGCATCTTTATTGTTTGAAGCTCTAAAAGGGTGACAATACATGCAGTGCAGTAACCTACTGTTTACGTTCCTTGAAAATTGTGCTGTGATGGTGTCACAGCACCCTTTCTTGGAATATAGTAACTAGCAGTAAATGGGCGCGAACAGTCAGTAATGGACGACGTGAATTGTAAAGTCAACTCCCTCAAGTAAGTTGTTTATCTTATTCACTTTTTGTGACTATGGGATATAAAGTTTCCCATGTTTACTTTCTCTACCACATACCTAGTAGGTAGACAAGGTATTACAGGCTTCCTTCGGAAGGGAAGTAAAGTGTGGTAGTTGAATGTTATTTATTTGTTAGCCCCACGTTGTGGTAGCCATTTTGTGGGTATTAATGTTTGTAGTTGGAAGATGTTTCATTTTTATCTGCCGCACGTATGAAAGACAGTTTGTCGCGGTCACTTCATGTTATCTTTTACTGAGCGCCTGTTATTGTATTTAATTTTGGGTTCACTGTCCTCCGGCTAGCTATGATTTTTCGGTCAAGCACTTATCTTATACAGGTGTGTAAACGGAAAGGAGTTTTTTTTATCCAAAGATAACACTGATGAAAGAATTTGTTTTACACTTTTATTGTCGTAACACATTATTCACTTTCACCTATTAATCTTGACACTCGCCAAACTGAAACTGTTATAATAACTTATTTACTGCACATTATTAATTCGCGTACTTCAACTTTTTGTGTAATTAACTTTACGACACGAGAGATTTTTCATAAGTTTGCGACGCGTAACCTTGAACTGTGCGGTGCATACTCCATGAATGCCTCCGTTGAACTACATGAAACTTAACCCTGACACTGAATTTATACTTGCTCGCCCCAATATGCCTAAAGATTATAACCGAGCTGCTATTGGTTAATAAAACGCGCCAACATTAGCGTCTATATTTATATCCAATGAAAATTACGAAAACATATGCTCTGGGGAAAAATGTTCCAGCAAATTCTAAAAAAAACGCGCCACTCTGACGTCATTTGCTCGTCTCTAATAATGATAAACAGCTCACCCCCTCGCTACATTATTGCACGCTATTATTGTCAGTTTCAGTAAGGCCTTATAAACCCACTTCTCTACAATGCTTACAATCAACAAACATCTAAAATCAATGTCACACAACAATGCATATTCACACTACAATCACTCTGACATTTACATAATTTGTGATACAGATTACTGCGTCAAAAGCCGATGGTCCCGTGTCGAAGATTTACGGCACGTAAAAGAACCTCAAGCCTGATAAAGAGGCCGTTGAGAAAACTTTCCGCTCTTTCACGCCAATATAGAATGGAACGCTAAGAACCATAGAGTTAAAGAGGATCCATGAATAAAAACGCAATTAAATTGTATTGCATTCCACCCGAAAATTCTATATCAAGATTTCACCGGAAATACCTGCATGTTTTGAGGAAGATATTTACATGACAAATAAAATGTATATCTTGAATATCCTGTGAAGTCAGCATTCGGAAAGGATTTTATATAATCTTGTGTAACTGGTAGACGTTAAGCGATAGAGAAAACTCTACATAAAACATGTGGACCTCTTTAAAGCACACAATTTATTTCAATAGCTTTTTTGTAGCATCAGCCTTTTCTAAGATATCCGTTATTAATGGTTTGAATTGTTCAATACTTTGTCATTCTTTTGAAGTTCTGTTGACATTCAGTTGTTTCTCGGGATGATTGGAAAGGGTAAGCCCAGCATATAGCCTCCAGTTCTTAAATATGTGACTGTCGTCATTCCTTTTGTATGTATAATGAAGCGTGCAATGTAGGTATTTTCTGTAAGGGAGGAAAATAAACTTTCGTAAGAGTAATTTTTTTAAAGCCACTAATAAACGATAGATGGTAGAGAAAGTCATGTGAATGTAACGCTTCAGAATTTTTGTGACCATTTTTGCTTATACTTGATGTTATGAAGTGTAAAATGTGAAGCGGTGTTGTTTGCGTTTATTTTGGTAGCAGTAAGAATTTGAGCGTGAGACAAGCCGTAACTAGCGGCTGTTCAAGGATTGTACACCACTGCACTCAACAGTTGACGCGTCATCGCAAACGAGGGGAAGTTTCAGCTTCGGTTCCTTAAATATGCTTGAAAATCAATTTTGTTTAACAAGCAAATCTTGAAACATAGACAAAATATGAACTAAAGGGAAAATGTAGGTTGAGCTCATTCAAATATCTACATAATTTGTGTGAATGGCTTTTCACAGCATTTAGCCATTTTCAAAATATTCCACGTTGCTAGTTTAGATATTTTCTAAGCGGTCATACTCAAAAGTTTGTAGTTCTTACTCCCCGCCCCTTACTTTCCATTGCAGGAGTCTGTTTTCACACGTTTAAATCTTCCTGCTTAATTTCAAGAAACTGCTAATAAAAATATATGAGTTACGTAGCGACGATAGAAAAGTAACTTCATATAGCACCTATAATTGATATACAGAATGTTTCAAAACTAGGGGGTATAAATTCAGGTATGCATTCTCCATGTGTAGGCAATAAAAGAACGCCATTACAGCGTGTGTCCGGAAATGCTGGCTTCTGAGTTATGGCCTTCAAAACAGTGATATTCACCGGAGCGTATTTCTTACAGCAGGTAGTTTTCTTTACAGAAGATGTTCAAACTGTCCACCTCCTGCTTGATTACGGGCCTCACATCGAGTCTCATGGCCTTGCGAACACGGCCTCAAATTCCTCACAACCTGCCACAATTCGATTCTGAAACGATTCCATGTCAGGCACCAATCACCAAGTAATTAGGCCACCTCTACCTATCCATCGATACAAGTACCAGCGTGCGGTACGACTGAAGTGTGCAGGAACGCCATCATGCAAGAAGTGAGCTTGTTACGAATGCTCAGTGGAGTGTCTTCATGCACATGAGGTATGGTGTTTTCCAGGAAGTTTGTGTGCGTCTGCCCCGTAAGTCTGTTTACAAGATACATGGGGTCCAACTAACCTATCACCAGTGATACCGGCTCACATGTTGAGAGTGAATCGCGCTTAGTGATGAGATGGAAGAATCGTATGTGGGTTTTCATATGTTCATACATATGTGTGAACTGTGCTTCATCTGTGAATAATACTAAGGCAGGAAAATTCTGAGCACTATTAAACTGCCTGATGGCACGTACACACAGTCTGGTCCTGCAACTTCCGAGGGCTCACTTTCCAGACTTTAAGGTAGACAATGACAGCAATTCTGAAAGGGGCAACCAAATCTGAACCATCTTTCTTTAGACAGAGAGGATTGGAACCTAATCAGGAGCGTAGTCAATATCACTAAAATACGATGGGCTGTTAAGTCGTTTGGACCATTTAAATCAGCAGGCCCTGATTTAATCATTCCTGCATTTCTACAATATGGTATTCATTCAGTTCAATCCCTACTTTGTGGTATTTTTAGAGTTTGCCTAGCCTTTGGATATATACCCATGGTTTGGAGACAAACAAAGGTGGTGTTTACACCTAAACCAGGGCGTCCTAGTTACGCCCAGGCTAAGGCTTATCGCCCTATAAGTCTCTCCTCTTTTATGCTTAAAACTCTAGAGAGGTTAGTGGATAGGCACATTAGGGATAATGTTTTAATGGAACATCCATTAAACAAGTACCCCTGCTATGGAACCTTGTAGTGGACACACTTCTTTGCACACTCAATAGTGATGGTTACTTCACAGTTGGTTTTGCAGATGATATTGCAATAATCATAAGAGGGAAATTTCCTCACATAGTTTCTCAAGTGCTACAAATGGCGCTTAAGAAAGTGGAAGCTTGGTGCAAGATGAATAATCTAACTGTTAATCCAAGCAAAATAGTAGTGGTACCCTTCACCAGGAGAAGGGGGCCTGATTTAACCAGACTCTCTCTCTTTGGTGAAGTAGTGCCCTATTCAACACAAGTTAAATATCTTGGGCTTGTTTTAGACAAGAAATTAACTTGGAAACATCACATGGAATTATGTATTACCAAAGCCTACAGAGTCTTTTGGACATGTAGAGGTATGCTTGGTAAGACATGGGGTCTGAAACCTAGTATAGTGTATTGGATATACACTGCCATGGTGAGACCTATATTCTCCTATGCCGCACTGATGTGGTAGCATAGAGTTAATTTAAAGGTGTGCAGAAAGGAACTCTGTAAATTACAGAGGACCTTCTGCATTTCAATTATGGGAGCCTTCAAAACTACTCCAACTGCGGCAATGGAGATGCTGATTGGGCTCACACCTCTCCAGATATGGATGAAGGCAGAATCCATGATCGCGTATCACCGTATTTGTCGCCAAACCAAAGTGTCTAATACTGGACATATTAACCATCTCAAGCTTCCTTGGGATAAGAATGTACAACAGTTACTCAACACGAGCACTGACATTCTTGAACCAAGATTCAAGTTTGAATTGAATTTTACGGTCTCCTATCCAGAGCGGGGTGAATGGGAAAGACTGGTAAAACCTCATAATAACAAAGGCCCGATCTGGTATACTGATGGCTCTAGAACCAAATCAGGAACGGGGGCTGGACTTTACGGTAATGGCACCAAGATTTCTTATAGTCTGGGTACCTTAGCTACAGTTTTCCAGGCTGAGGTTTATGCAATTCTAGCCAGTGTCGTGGAAAGCATTAAAAGGAGATATAAGAATAGAAGTGTTCTTATCCTCTCAGACAGTCAAGCTGCTCTTAAAGCACTTGAATCACCATCAATAAAATCAAAGCTCGTCTCAGAATGCCAGGAATCCTTAATGACACTGGCTGAACACAATAAGGTTCAACTTATGTGGGTGCCAGGACACACAGGATACCGAGCAATGAGAAAGCAGATGAAGCAGCCAAGATTGGCAGCGAAATCCCATTTTTTGGTCCGGAGCCTGTACTGGGGGTGACTTACAGACCAGTGAAACAGGCTATTAAGTGCTGGGCTCAAGCAGAACACAAGAACTACTGGAACTCCATTGAGGGTTGCAGACATTCCAAGTTGTTTATTACAGACCTGGATAACAGCAGGGCAAAGTACCTGCGCGGTCTTAGTAGAAGAAGACTTGCATGGGCAACAGGATTCATTACAGGACACTGTGCCCTGAAGTTTAATCTATACATAATAGGATTGTTTAACAACCCTATCTATAACCCTATCTTAGAAGGAGATGAGACTGTAACTCATCTGCTATGTGATTGCCCTGCTCTTGCGAATCAAAGAGCAAGTACTTTTGGTAATCACTTTCCAAGATAGATGAACTATCGAACGTCTGGTTAAGTTCATATCGAGCAACAGACTACTTAACTGATGAAACCGAGGATGCGCAATAGATCTTTAAGGTCGCAGTGCTTGGGCATAAAACCCACCCCTTGTCAAACTAGAACTAGAACCGATCACCAGTGATACCGGCCCACATGTTGAGAGTGAACCGCGCTTAGTGATGAGATGCAAGAATCGCATGTGTGAACTGTGCTTCATCTGTGAATAATACTAAGGCACGAAAATTCGCATTTGTAGCACAGAACTACTGGCAGAATATCTATCAAGGGGTGTTGCAAATGATAAGGATACAACTCTCGCAACAGTCGTATTCACTTGCAACAACTTACACTTCGTGTACTGATAGAAGAAGTCGTATGCACAGAATCTCCTCTACATCCGGAGTTGTAGATCTTGGTTGTAAACTTCCCACAGACGTCGAAATGTTTTCCGATCTGGGCGTCTTCGCTGTGGGTACCGTTCTTAGTGCAAACGACGAGCCAGCACAGCATTGCCGTCCGCCTCACCGTACCTGAAGTGCATTTCTGCCAGCTCCTGAAGACGAGCGTCAAACACAACATCATGTACCCTGTCAGTGTCCTGTTAATACCTTCTGTCACGGCAACTGCCTGCGGAAACAAAAACATTCCAGTGAGAAACCAAGCATTCCTGGACAATGTTTTAATGGCCTTTTTTGTCTACATACAGGGAATGCATACCTAGTTTATACCTTCTATTTTTTAAACATCCTGTATATCTTCAAGAAGTGCGTAAATTTGTTTAAATTTAAATACTCAAATAATACTGAAAACGGTGAAAGAGAAACCATTTATTAAACGACATTCAAGGGGTTGAAGCCTTAAAGCCAGGTAGTGAGAGGATATATCACAAATTGCAGACTTAAAGGTTTCAGTTGCATGTGTTTCTGTTCGACACCTGTCACTAGAGTGCAGCACAGACGGCAGTTTGCCACTGAAATGTCTCATAGCAACGTCATGTTACCTTAGATGTGCTTGACGGTAGAGGAAGTACCCTATTCCAAGCAAGAAGTGCACTTTCGAGATTTCACATCAAATACATGTTTTGGGGCCCACTGAGCCTAAAAAATATTATTTTTACAAAGTGTGTGTGACCGCAAGGCAAGAATTTTCATGAAATTCCCCTTCCCCAAAAGTCCTTTTAAATGGAAGTTAAGTTTCGTTATTGTTTATTTTCTCAGATTATGAATAATTTTGTATAACTCAAAGCTCATCAAAATATACGGTTTGTGTCAATTTGTTAGTAACCGTAGTCGTTTTCGAAAAGGTTCACGTTGCGTGTTTCAAATGTAAAGGTTTTTTCTTCTCATGAGATAGTTACGATGACCTCTACATTCATTGCTCTATGCTTCTGATAAACATTGGAATGCTGTTTCCACACCGTGTGTATAACCAGAGCAGTGTTTTATTTATTTATTGCCGAAAAATGCTTACATCTTCGACTAGAAGTATCACATATTTAAACCTGTAATGTTTTTCGCGAACTTTCACGCGTTTTCTCGCGAAAGCAGAGAGTCTACTGCCTTGAAGGGTTTAAATTCCAGTAACGCAGTTAGTCGTATTGTAGTAAAGATGCGGCAGCATTCAAACTGTGTTGTGGCTAGTAACATAACATAACATCTCAATCTGTAGACCATGTAGTGAGCTAGACCAGCTTAAAGAGAGCTAGTTACTCTAGGATGTAGATTACGCCATAAATACGTAATTACATTGTGTACTTGTATGTAAATAAATTGTAGTTCTTATGTAGAGTACGTTAGAGCTAAAACATTTTAAAACAATATTATTTGTACTTGATGTATTTATAAACTTTGGTAACATTTTATAGTCAGTTATTTTTTGAATGAAAGAAATCCTCCTGTGTATAGAAGGTGTGAGTGATGAGATATCTTTTTAATGTTAACTTGAATTTATTTTTATTAGTTTTCAGTTCACTAATATATGATGGAAGTGAATTAAATAATACTATACCGTTGTAGTAAGCCCCTTTTTGGAATACTTGTAGGTTATTGCTTGGCCTGTGTAAGTCCTGCCCATTTCTGGTTTGTTTGCTGTGTATGTCTGAATTTTTTATGAACACTTCTGGGTGGTCAACCACGGTTAAAAGTACAGCTAAAATATACTCACAGGCTAATGGTAGAATTGCAAATGTTTTGAATAGTAGTTTACAATAAGTTGATTTCTTTACACCTACCATTATTCTTATTACCTTTTTTTACAAAAGAAATATTTTTTTGCGTGTACTGAATTTCTCCAAAAAGTTATTCCGTAAGTCATAATTGAATGAAAATAAGCTTAATATACTGTTTTTAGGATGCTTATATGTGTAAGATGAATTAATGATCTAATTGCAAAACATGCAGAGCTTAGTTTTGGTAGGATGTAGTCAATATGGTCTTTCCAATTCATATTATGATCTATAATACGACCAAGAAATTTATGTTACAAGTTTCAGTAATTTCATTGCCTTCATGTTCAATTCTTATGTCTGCAATACTTTTATTTTTTGTGTAAAGATTGATATACTTAGTTTTTTCAAAGTTTATATAAATTTTGTTACTATCGAACCAATTATTTAGCACACTGAAAATAATGTTGGATAACTCTGAGAGGCAACTGATGTTGTGTTCTTTAATTATAGTACTTGTATCATCAGCAAAGAGAACTGGGTGAGCATGTTCATTTATTACTCTGGGGAGGTCGTTGACATATATTAGAAACAATAATGGACCCAAAATCGAACCTTGTGGAACACCATGCTTTATTTCTGACCATTTGGAATTATCTGCTGAATTTATTATGCCCTTTGGATGTCTGTTTGATAGGTAAGATGCAATCCATTGATATGTTTTATTCTTAATGCCATAATATGATAATTTTGATAAGAATATGTTATGATTTACACAGTCAAATGCTTTTGATAGATCATGGAATATTCCTAGTATGTCACATTTATCAGTTAGTAATGATACTGGTCTATACTTCGACAGTTGTGACTTTTGCCCTTTCTTGTATAGTGGTTTAACTATAGAATATTTTAGCCTGTCAGGAAAAGTCCCTGTTACAAAGGAGAGGTTACATATATGACTTAAAGGTTTGCTAATTTTATCGGCATGTAGTTTTAATATCTTAGTAGTTATTTCGCCATAACCTGATGAATTCTTGCTTTTCAGGGATTTTATTGTTTTATTTACTTGTGTTGTGCCTGTGGGTACTATTTCTATACAAGTAGGCTGTTCTAAGCTTGCTTTTTTCAAATATGAAATAGGGTCCTCCACATATTGTTTGGACTATAACAGTAAATTTTCTACTAACTGAAAATAATACTCATTATGAGGCGGCGCCGTGGCCGAGTGGTTAGACCGCTCGCCTCCCACCGAGGCGGATCGGGTTCAATCCCAGGGACCTGCATGTGGGATTTGTGGTGGACAAAGCGGCGTCTGGGCGGGTTTTCTCCGGGTTCTCCGGTTTCCCCCGCCATTCATTCCACCAACTGCTCCATCATCACCTTTCCTTTCATCCATTTCACCAACATTTCGCTTCATCTACTTCCTTCATCCCATACCAGGCATCGGGCTGATCACCCATCCTGGATGTTCTGTCTGATCCATGAGTGCCTGCTCCTCGACGGGCCTCTGACCCCAGGTACCCGTCTGTAAGTCCTGGGGGGTGTAAGTCCTACTTAAGAGGAGGGTAAACAGATAATGAATGAATGAATGAATACTCATTATATTAACAACTTTACTGTTTTATTTGTTTCCACAACCACAATATGAAGCTATACCCAATGTTGCACGGGTGGCATTTTAAATCTCTAATGATGCTTTAATTAAACTTGCTCTTTATAAAATTATTGTGTGCTGAATTTTCCCCTTTACCTCTTACAACTGTACTTTCAATAAATTCCTGTGCTAATAATGGACCAAAACTTCACATAAATGGGAGTGAATAACAGCAGATGTGAATTCATCAATGGTAAATAAAGTACGAGTACATCACATCACAAAATTACTCGTACCACAACATACAGTAGAAAAATGTGATGTCTTAATTCATATGACCTTTCCCATCCATCATTGTTTATATCTCTTCTAAAAGCTTATTTTTCTCTCTACGTGCTTCATGTTAATCGCAGAAATAGTTTCATGACTATTTCGTGTAGGTACAAGAGATACAGGAGACTGAAGTGACAGGGTATAACCCATTCTCGTGGCCGGGCGGACCTCTAGAGCACAGTACTAAACACGTGGCATAATGTCAGAAAGTGTCTCTGTTGCCAGAAGATGTGAGGTTTACAAAAGCGAAACAACTCTGTTATCTCTAACTGTACCTCTATTTTAAGTTTGCTAGAAACAAAATATGTGTTCCATAAAAAAAACCCTAACTGTGCATTGAAACTGATATTTGTTTAATTTTATGGGTTATGCATACCTTCCCATTGTGTGAGCCCCTGACATTCCTGCGCAACTAGATTTTTCACGTTTTGTTTCATTCCAAAAATATTTGAGGTCGCAGAGTTAGTTGAGACACCCTGTATATGATTTGCTCTCCCCTATATAACATGTTGAGTGTTGAAATAAGTAACATAATATTTGTTTTCAGATTGCAGAAGAATGCGAAGGCAGCAGCTGATGTAGAATACCCAGCATATGGCGTGACGGGGCCCAACAAAGAGGTGTCTCCCACTGGGGACAGGCGATTGGCACAGTCGGCACAAATGTACCACTATCAACACCAGAAGCAGCAGATCATTGCTATGGAGAGGTGACACCTTTTCTATTCCTTGAAACATACAAGTGTGATAGTAGTAAGAAGTTAAAGGAATCTTCAGCAATTAAGCATTCATATATTTGTTTAGAATCTGCGTTGCCTTCAGCACACTAAATTCTTGGGAATTATTTTTTATGACTATGTTGTATTGAATTAATTAAGAAAGTAAATATTTGCTGTTATGAGTTCAGGTTTGGAGATGGTGTTGTTAATGTTAAAGCTGTACTTTTATATGACTTCGCACATGTAGAATCTTAATTGGCACATGGCGTTAGTTTCTGATCCATGATATATGTAACTTTTCTGTGGTGTACTGCAGGCATTGATAGCAGAGAATCCTGTTATAATATATTAACAATACATAGGGTCACTCTCAAAGCTTTCAGAATGGGCAACAATGACTTAAGGAGGTCTTCCTAGCTTCAGATTGAAATTCAGATAGTAATGTGTGCAAGCCTGGGTATGCTCCAACAATGTGCAGCATTTAGCACTTATGTGTATGTGCATGCAGGTGTCCTACGCCATATGCTAGGATGGATCTCCAGCGAGAGCATTTCCGTGCTATGATTTTCTATGACTTTAAGGTCAGTTTAGGGGAGAGAAAATGCCTTGAAAGACTGCATCAGGATCTTTGCCCTTTGCATCTATGATTTGTCGATGGTTTGCAGAATTTAGAAGAGGAAGGGATCCCCTCGAAGATGAAGACCACGCCGACTACAGCTACAAGGATGAGAATGTGATGACAGTAGAGTGTATGTTGCAGGAAAATCACCGTTGCACATATCAGATTGATGAAGCCCTGAATAGTGGATCGGCAGCAGTGAACACCCTGCTGAAAGCAAAACTTCACGTCAGGAGGCTCTACAGTCGTTGGATCCCCCACCACCTCACAAATGAGCAGAAACAGGCAGGTGTGTAATGGTGCCAGGAAATGATTTGATGGAGGAAGATCCAAAAATATATTTAACATCATAACAGGTGACAAAAGTTGGATCCAGAAACTAAGCGACAGTCATCGGTCTGGGTCTTTCAGGAGAGGATGCCCCAACAAAAGTGAGGTGTCCGAGAATGTTGGCAAGAAGATGATCTGTTGTTGTTCACAGCTAGTGGCTTGGGGGACAAAAGACTGTCACTGCCAGATGGTACACCACAAGTCTACAATGAACTGAGAACAAAGCATCCCAAGACCGTCTGCATGGAATTTTGTTGCACCATGACAATGCCTCTGCCTACACTGCACTAGAAACAACTCAGTTTCTGCAGGAGTTATTTGCCCTATCCTCCTCACAGTCCAGATTGGCCCCATGTGACTTTTTTCTCTTCCCCAAAATAAAAGAAAAAATTGAGGTCACTGGTTTGAGTCACCTGAAGCTGCTTACGAATAATGGCATTCAGCATTGGAAAGATTGAGACAATGTAATGGAGAATACTTTAAAAAGTTGCAATGATCAGATTTAAATTTTAGAAATGTTATTGTGTTGATTCTCAAAACTTTCAAAGAGACTCTCATATATGGATTGTATATTTTAAATTATTCAAGTTGATATTTATTAACAGAGATTATTTTCTTAGGAATATTAATTTTCATATACATGATAACCGTATGAGGCATAATTTTAATATTCCTATGCATCACTCTGCAAAATTTAATACATCTCCTTTGGTCTATGGGTTGAAATAGTTCAATTGCTTCCTGATAATATTAAATCTACTACTAATTTTAAGTATTTTAAAAGTAATCTTAAGGGTATTTTAATAAAAATGCGGAATTAATTAACTTAACACTGCCACCTTGTTGACCCAGGCAGATGGGAATGAAAGAGTTTACACATAGACCTGGAACATTTTGTCTAATGAAGTTGTGTTTGACAGCAGTCGAGTGACCAATGAGAGGAACGGGTCACTGT
The DNA here is from genome assembly GCA_030765065.1 of Deroplatys truncata. Taxonomy (NCBI): domain Eukaryota; kingdom Metazoa; phylum Arthropoda; class Insecta; order Mantodea; family Mantidae; genus Deroplatys; species Deroplatys truncata. The sequence continues at coordinate 16,597,442 of CM060981.1, forward strand.
CGGATGCTGAGAGTGAGGAAGAGAACGAGGAAGGAGACTACACAGTGTACGAGTGTCCTGGGCTGGCCTCGGTAACTATTTTTCTTTATCTTGTAGTATAGCATTGACATAAATAATACAACTTACTTTTGAAAAAAACAAATACATCAACTTATTACTTTCTCTAGCAAAGGTATTGCATTCCACCCAAAAATTAGATCCTGAGATTTCATCAGAAATAATGTTTTGAGGACCCCTGAATCCAAAAATAGCATTTTTAGAAAAAGGTCCACATGTGTAGGAACAGGATAACACCAAATTTAATATTTAAGTTCAGTACCTTCAAAAGATGTGACACAAAGATTTACAAGAAAATCCTCTTACTCCAAACTATATTTTACATGGAATATATTTCGAAATTCAGAAGGTATGTTGTATAATCTTGTATAACTGGTAAACATTAAGCAATAAATGAAAGCATACTCTGCAAGAAATGTAAATCTCTTTAAAATACACAATTTATTTGAAATAATTTTTTCTGTGGCATCAGGCATTTTTGAGATATATGTTATTAATGGTTCAAATTGTTCAATACTCAGTCATACTCAGTCATGTCAACATTCAGTTGTTTCTCGCAATGTCATGGAAACAGTATTGAATTTTAAGGCCAGCATATAGCGTCCAGTTGTTAAACATTTGACTATCGCTGTTCTCTTTGTATCAACAACGAAATGTGTAATGTTGCTGTTTCAGTAAAGCTCTTGATTTCTCAATTAAAATGAAGTAGATAGGAAAATAAACCTTTGTAAGAATAATCTGTATACCCACTAACTAGCAATAGAGGGTAGAGAAAGTCCTGTGAATGTAACACATCAGATTATTGTTTAGAATATGCTCCAGTAGCATACACTACTGTGAAGCACTTATTAATATAAATTGGCCTGTCTATTCATCCATCTGCACTTCACTAACTGCAGCAAGTATGGACTGTGAACAAAAAATGTCAACAACTCATTGCAAATTTAATTGAAATTAAGGATAAAGAGACTTTGCTTTGAATAAGATATACTGTAATTAACTGTGCACAGATGGCACGAAATAAATACATTGTTCTTATTTTAATTTCAATGTTAGAGGCCGACATCCACCCCCATTGAGAGTGCAAGCTAAAACATGTGCTTCTTTTCCAGCATACAGATAAGAAAGAAAAACAAATTTCTGTGTTACATTCACATGACTTTCTCTACCCTCCATTGTTAATTAGTGAGTATACAGATTATTCTTATACAAGTTTATTTTCCTATCTACTTCATTTTTGTCAACATAAAGCATTACAGAAACAGCTACATTACACATTTCGTTATAGATACAAAGAGAACAGCGATATGTTTTAAGAACTGGCCACTATATGCTGACGTTAAAACTCCATACTGTTTCCATGACATAGCAAGAAAGTCGTTCACTGAAGTCGTCCAGGGTGTTAATGCATTGGACAAGGTCTTTCACCTTTCCAAAGAGCTCCTCCATGCCTTTCTCCACGCCAGCCAGTTGTCCTTTATTAAGAGTGCACCTTAAGTTAATTGTTGTTCTTTGTAGCTCTTGCTATTGCTTTCTTTTAGGCTGTAGCCAGTTACTTCCAATTCAGCCAACATAATACAGGTTTGCCAATGTCAAAATTCTAAAGAATAAACATTTTTAAATGTAGAAATGTACTATTACCAATTCCTGTAGTGTTATCCTGCAGCACTCACAGTCTCTCTTGTCGAATGCACACTTGATGTCCCATCAGAATTGCACTCACTAACTGACTGACTCTTCTTGCAACAATGCTCACTTATATAGGCCATGGAATCTTCCACAGAGCTATCCGGATATACATTCTGGAAGCAGAGGGGAAGGAACTTCCAAAATATTCTGCTTATCTGCAGTGTTTATGCTGGCAAGCGCACTTGTGTTTATCTGGTGAAGTGGTTGCAGCCAGACTTGAAGGGGTTTAATTGTTGTTGCGGTTGCACCATGTTTTAGACCACGCATGTAATGGATGCCAATTTGTGCAAGATTGTTTCTAGGAGTGTTCGCCCTACGTATGGTACAAAGTTTCTGGTGGCCTACGTCCCACATTTAAGAATCAACTTTTTATTTTAAGGTTTATTTAAATGTTATATATGTATACCTCGGTTGCATTATTAGTATTTTAGAGCACGTATCTCTTAGCAGGACTGGTTCGGCTAAAGAACAAGGCTTACACAAATTATAATTGTATTGTTCTTTGTTTATTAATCCTTCACACGATTAAATAACACTTCACTGATATATCCTACTATAGAGCTGTGAGCTTATTGTTAATTGCACTTCTTAATGCATAAACTTTATATTATTCTCACTGCAATGAATTTTTTATGTCTGACACTGAATACATAGCAAATCTGACTGCTTGGGTACGCTTCCTTGTAGCATCTCCCACCTGAATTTGTATATTTTCTCTATTTCAAGTCTCTTATTGGCTAAGCCTACTCCAATAGAATATCTTTATTCAGCTTAAAGCTTTTCGAGTTGTTGATTGGCTATTTATAAACTGTTTTAAATAGTACATTATTATTGTTCAAAGAATTATTAGTAGCATTATTAAACTTTCTAATTTGTTGTCTCAAGGTTACCACATTGTTAGCAACTTTTGGCTTCTACTTTATAATTCTGTTTGCTACAGAAAGGAGCTTGCTTCTATTCTCACAGCTCTTACATTGTTAGACTACGTAATTCATAAACATAATATAAGGAACTGTTACATACAGTTTATATATTATATTATACACATATTGTTTTAAGGCGGGCTGTTATTATATTTTATATTATATAATTAGACTGATATCATTTAAGTGTTAAAAATACTGCCTCAATGGTGCCAACCTCCCGACAACCTGGAGCCATAGCTGCTGCGTCACATAAACAAACTAAAGGTGACACTTATGTTCAATGGAGTCAGGATGCAAATTTGCTGGAATTTGTTCTGGTTTCATTTTCCCAGTTTGTGATTATGGAGCTCTAGTGGCTGTTTCATGTCACAGCTGCCTAGAACAATCTCTAAAGTAAAGAATTTAGTATGCACAATATGACATTCCCAGGAAATGAGAACCTGACCAAGTCTTGTGAGCACTCGCATTATAATACGCAGTCTGGCCATAAGTTCTGTTACAAGCTTTTGATACGTACTATACCAGGTGCTGGTGTGATCCGATAATGTGCCTTCAACAGTCATGAATTGGGGAGATTATGAAAATGTGTTGCAGTGATAGCCCTCCATAGGATGGGGAGATTCCAGACATTTAAAGATGCTGAAAATGAGCAGGATGTTTGTGTACCACATCATTGAGTGCTTTAATGAAACTGGTACAGCTGCTGACCTACCAAGATTGGGATGTCCACACTCTGTGAGGACCAGGGCAGTGGCAGCTTGACGCATCTGTGTTGTTTGTTGCTGCTCTCTAGCAATCCTGAAGTCAGCAGTGGTGCTGCTGTTGTTGAATGGTCCAATGAGTTAGGTCCTGTATCAGCGCAAAAGGGGATCATTTTGAATAATAACAACAACATGTGCATTTAGCCCAGAATGCATGTGGATGTCAGGCACATCACATTGTTGTCACTCTAAAAAAAGCTTTGTAACTGAACTTCGGGCTAGACTAAGTGTATGTGTTTTAACTTTATCGTTTTTGTAGACTAGCAAATACAGTTGACACTAATTTGTAAGGCTAACAGAGAACTGTACTGTGATATTTTACAGACTGGAGAAATGGAGGTGAAGAATCCACTGTTCCAAGACGATCCTACGCCAGCCACACCGGCGACAATGGCCACAACTCCAGCCTCTAGTGGACAGCCAACTGTCGCATCACAGACTAGCCCTGAAAGCAAAAAGTAACCAACCAGAAGCTTGGAACTAACCAGAATTCTCTTTCTTCCACATTAGATTATAATGTCTGTCTTGTTCCCCATCTCAGTGTATATACAGACTGATGTAAGGCTGTCCTCACGAAACACTGTGTGTGTAGTGGTAACAATAGAGATGAAGCTGTTTCATTGTCTACAGTTCTTCAACTGACATGCAGAAATAAAATGTTATTCTGATCAGGGCAAAATTGGTGCACTGGGGGAAAACAAGAGAACACTCTAGCCTCACTTCTTTGCCAAGAACTTACAGGAACATGTGAAATATTCAGAGGATATGGATGGTATAACCCTAGCCCCAATCAATAAGTATTGCTTAGAAAACATACTCAGGACAAAATTCCAATGGGCAAAACTTCAGTCGCTTATGAAATTGGATGAGATAGTTATAGAATTGTCCAAAGAGAGGGAAGTTCTGAAACAAACAATAGGCAGCAGCTCATTCAGGACCAATGCTGTGTTATTTGTTTGGATAAAATTTGAATAGTTTACTGAATAGAAAATTACCTCATAATTAAATGATGGAAAATGAATCAATGTTAAACACTTGACTTACCAAATATTTGACAGGAATGTTTTGAGAACCTATTGTCAGCTGCTGGCCAACTAACTGGTGATTCCCTGATGTTCGTTTTGTTTCCTGGGTAACTGTAGAGTCATCTGGTGTGGGCTTTGTGAATTTAGTGTTTAAATTACACGGTTGTTAATACAGATAGTTGTTGGAGCGTGGCTGATTACATGAGAAAGAGACACTGAATAGTTGGGCGTAAAATGTTTAATGAATGCATTACTGAAAATAATAATAATGGATCACCAACCTGTGTTTTAAGAGATGTTGAAAACATTATCCCTCAGCAGCAATATAACGATGACATCTGAGTATTAAATTCTGAGACATAATTGCAGCTGTCTGTTGTATGATATTTGCTTTTAGATCCTCAATTGTATGGGGGTGTTCTGATACACCTTGTTGTTTAAGTTTCCTCATAAGTAAAAGTCACAATCAGGGCTACCAGCATTAATAATTCTGTCCTCAAAAATCTCCGCAACTAAATCAAGTGTTTCTAAGTGGTGTGTGTAGTAGCTGGCATTTAATGTCTGTCGGTGATTCAAAGAAAGGCTGTAAATGTCTCTTTGATATCTTACACCATCAACAGTGCTTTAAAAAACGTTTGAAACAAAATAAATTGCTGCTTGAGGAGCTAATGGAAGGGAAGGAACTTGATCTGCTGCTGAGGGACAACACACCCATCATTAATTATTTACTTCTCTGTGATGATTTTAAATTGAATCCAATGGCAGGGAGATGATAATATTGAAGAAAGAGATTTCTTTTTGTCACACAATATAAAACAATCAAAAGAGAAATATGTTTCAGCGATGAGTAAAGTTGACATTAATGCACCAGACCAAGTTAAACGTAGTACAATGTGTTACTGCTTAGTATACAAATAAAACAGGATCCAATCTGTGCTTTATGAACCACACTCCTTGTATCTACAATTGGGAAACTAAATTAAACTTATTAGCGCTTTCAGAAAGTACAGAGAAAGCCAAATTACCTACTGTCACTTCTTTGTGCTTCGGACACTGCAACTGTAACACAAATCAAAACATCATGTGCACCAATTTAAATGAAGCTCCTCTTTCTGAATTTGACCACTGGTAGGCAGTCACTACAAGAACAACATCCCTTTAAGCCAGTCTGCAACATTTTAAAGAGTTAGATGAGTGCCAGTGCTTTTAAGTTTTCCAGCAAACGCCCTGGATTGGATGTGGGAAAATATACATAGGGGAGAAAAGAGAAATATAAAATATGAATCAGCAGTTTCACAGCATTTTTGGTCCATAGCTCAACAATTCAAAGAAAAATCCCTTTGAAAATTGGTTGAACTTTCAATTTGGGAAAAACGATTACATAACCTTAATTTGTTAAATTTGATGCCTCACATGAAAAAAATATGTTCAGACAGGAAACACCGTCTGCAAGCCACAGTCTCCGAAACATGTTTCAGTAAGTTTTGGTGTAGAAAGTGAAGCTGCAGTAATTAAAAATTCATTTTGTGTATTTAATGTGATAAATTCTGTTCAATGTTAAAAAAAGCAGAGATAAAGAGGTACGGATAGAAGATACAAATTCATTGTTGGAGAAACAATATTGCAATAGTAATTAGAATTTTACAGCGAAGGGGGGACAAAAAGAAAACCTGTGCGGAAGTCACACAAATCCTACAAAGTGTTAGTAATAGCCAGATACGCCTCACTAATTTGTCAAGAGCATGGGGAATATTCCTCACAGATAATGATAATTGTCCTGGGGAGCGAGCAGGCCAGTTAATTATTCTGTCATCAGAAACACATAATATCTGCGTTAGGCATGTGGACATTTGTAACGCCATTTGTCGCACTGTGCCTGTTGGACGCATGCCACACTTAGGGTTTTCAGCTATGGTGATTTGCCTTTTTTTTTTAATTCAGTGCTTAATTTTTATTACTATATGACACATACAAAACCAATTATATTATAAATTGTATTTGAAATTCAAAATGAAAAGGTAACATTTTGCAGTGCAGAAATATAACATAGCTTCAATTAAACACCTTATGTTAATGGATCAACTAATGAGAGTGCATTGCTGTATGTCACTGACAGACATTTTGCACATGCATACTTGCCTATTTGTTTCTTGTAGCATGGCTGCTTCCAAAGTAACTTTAGCATCACCTTGGGGTTGTCAGTGCTCTTCTGTATAGCTGATACTCCAGTAAAGTCATTGAGGTACTGAAGCCTATCACAGTATTTATTTTTGTTGCTCAAGAAAGTTACCTTTTGACGTTTAGGCCATCTGCTTGTAGACTAGCCGCACAGATTGTCACTCTCTTTCTTCCGATGTCTCTGTTGATGATACATGCATACTTGAAAGGAGCTCTACTCTTTTCTGGGGCATAAGAAACAAGAGCTTCATTTATGGTGTAGCCAAATGTGCTGTCAACCCTTTAGGGCAGTCCCTTTTATTTTTCGAACTTTGCCTACAAATGTTAACTTCCTTCTTATTAATTTCAAACTAGTTAATCAATTATTTGGTGTAATATTCCTTGCAGTTCCATATATTGACTCAGCAGATCTCAATACAACTGCATTTGTGCACTATATGTTATAAGTGTGGTATAGTAGCATCACACAAACAGAAGATTTTGATTCCGTATTTACACGGTTTCGATGGTATAAACTGGTGAAATCCACACTGGCCTGCTCATCAAGTGACGGTTTGCCCTAGAGAGAAAGGAGTCTTACAGGTGTTCATAAACATGGCAAATATTTCTCACATAGCAGACAGCTTATCTATTTTTTGCCGTGCTGTCGTCAAAATGCAGCATTTTATCAGGAGTTGGAAATGTTTTTCAGACATAGCCATTCTGAAAATATCATCTGTTGTCTGGAAGTCATCAATAGTTTGCTGACGCCATGAAACACAGCTGCAAGGTATAGCGCTTTCATTTGTTCTGCAATCTCTCTCACACTCTTAACTTATCTTTCAAATCAGCTATGTGTTTGTTGGTATTCTCCACAATCAGATCTAGGATATCATCAGCAGTCAAGTTCATCATTCTCCAGCGTCCCAGTCAGGTGTTGCTTTCTTTCCATTCTTACCTGCAAATAAAAAAAAGTAAATCAGTTATTATAGTAATACTAATGGGTTCAAAATAAAATTATGATGGTAATTCCTAATATAACAATTATTTCTATAATAATGCTGTCTTCAGTACTCACCAAAATAATAATTCTCATCAATTTCTTGGCCTTCATCAGTTACCTCTTCTTCAACTTCATGATCTGTATGTGAGTCTACGGATCTTATTTCAGTTATATCTTTAGAAACACTTTCTACAAAATGATCTTCTATTGTTAATTCATTATCGTCAAAAATAAGGTGATATATGTCCTCTAAATCTTTTGGATTTTGCAAGTCAAATATGTGTTTACTCATTTCCAAAGCTACAATCTGTAGCAATATCTGCATCTACCAGACAATAACAACAATTGACGTGAGTAAGCTGAAAACAAAGCCATAATATATAATAGCAGTGACAAGAGTTGGTACACTGTGTCTGATGACGAAACACATGACACGTTATTGTTAGAGTGATCAACTTGAAACTTCTGCGAAGCAATTATAAAGGTATGATGCAAGATGTCCTGGGATAGCAAGCACTTATCTCAAAGCAAAGCAAAGCCATGTGTCCCACAGATACATTTGCGACTAACAAACAGTTGAGTAACATTTTCATGATGTGGCAGAGTGGCAATATTGCCAACGCATGCTGAATCAGCTGGTATATCAAGGGTTCCATAGTTTGCCATAAACTTAATATTGAAAACTGTTTAATTGTGATGCCATTTGCATTAAATTGGACTGCACGTGATTTCATACTAGTAGAGTCAAAAATAAACTGAACATGTGTAGAAATTTTTATTGAAGAAGAATTTAAAGCCTATGGTTTGTCACACATGTTCACTTCTCCAACTGAAGCAGACTACCCCTTGAGGACTTACTATGTGTATGTGACACAAATAAGTTGCCTAAATAACCACTTGTGCTTGAGGACATGTGTTATATCCATACAGACAAGAGACAACTTATCTAAATAACCACAACTTGTTATATGTGCTTGAGGACATATGCTATACTCCATACAGACAAGAGACAACTTGCCTAAATAACCACAACCTGTTATATGTGCTTGAGGACATATGCTATACTCCATAATGACAAGAGACAACTTGTCTAAATAGAATGTAATAGCCTGGTGAAGTTTGGTTTAATTTTGACTCTACCAGCAGAAATATGTTTGTGATATTACTAAATCTTCCATCAACTTTACAAAAAAGTATGTGAACGTGCCAGAATGCTCAGTAAATCAGGATACCAGTTTCTTGTAACTGGTGAACCTAGAATTTTACAGTAAACACTCATTTGATCCACCCCAAAGCAAGAAAGACAGTTTTCTCAACTTCTACTTGAACATGTGATGAGAGAGATAAAATATAATTATTGTCCATTTTTCTGCTTCCTTTTATCATCTTCCTCTTCTTGCAAATTTCAGGTTGCGAGTAATATGGGTCAGGTTTGTTTGCCATTTGACCCAAGGAAAGGGAAATAAAGCTAATGTATAATAAGAGAGTTGAACACTTGTACAGTTTTAATATGAAATGTAATTTCTTTTGACAGTTGTGATATTTCTAGTTATTTTATTAAGTATGAATATAACTTGTATTTTATTTTGACAGTTTTTCTCATTATTTCTGAATTTATAATTAACGTAATATAAGACAGAAATAGTTTTTAGGGATGGGACAGGTACCTAACTGTAAAATATTATATATTGACAGGTATAGTTCATAACAAAACCCAAAGGCAAGTACTTAACAGTTTGTAAATATAATATATAATATATTTACTATGTAATTGGCAGCAATTGTTTTTCTGCTTTAACAAAGTTTAACGTTATTGTGAAAGGCAACAACAACAACAATAATAATAATAATAATAACAATAATAATAATATCTTGAACCTATAGGAATGCATATACCAGAGTTTGTATTGTCAGATTCTGACAGAGGTGGGAAATTCATGTATAGGTTTCGCTCTGTGTGTACATATAAAATTCCTCCTTAAGGCCCGGTCTCACACTTTAAGCAGAGGCTTACGTTACAATGTAGTTGAAGCGAAAGCTGAGCTTGGGAACTGTGGTGTAAGCTAAGGAGTTGTTGTGGAAGACAATATTAGCAATGAGGAAATTAACCCGTTTGCACAACAGAACACTATCTAGAATATGTCTAAACCATTTTCACACATGAAACAAGAATTCTACGAGACATTTCAATTAAGTAAAAGTCAGCAATGCTGGTACCAGAAATTATGGCAATAATATGATACAATTAAACATAAAACCGAATGGTAAGAAGCAAAGCTTAATTTTAAATTTATACTTCACATTTTTATTGTATACATTGCTGTCACATCTCATCAGAAGCAATGCTTCTCTTCACATTGAGGTTATATACAGTGAAAGCATGCAGAGCTGTCAAAACTGTTTCACATCATTCTAATCCACTGTTTATATTGAAACTTTTTCCCGCAATTGGTTTTTCTTACTCCATAGAAATGAAGTGTGGTGAATGAATGAATGAATGAATGAAATGAATGAATGAATGAATGAATGAATGAATGAATGAATTAACTATTTAAGCAGGAGATGTTGCCCAAACGAAGTCATCTAGCCTGTCTACCCACACTTTTTAGTGGCCTCAGTTATATAGCAGAAACCGTAATTGGTTGCACTCTGTTACATGCTTCATAATTTCGAGCAGAATGCTGACTTCTTGAGATGTAAAGTTGTACACTTTGACTCTAATGTTTTGGTCATTTTAACTTTATGTTGCTGGATGACCTACAAAATTTTATTTTAGGAACAGTGTCGCCATAAACAAGTAACCTTGCTTAAGCGGCATCCATAGCTACTACAGCTTCAACTTAAGCTTAAACTGTGAAACCGGCCCTAAATTGACAAATTGTGTGAATTGCCATTTTGCAAATTCTAGAGTCTGCTGTGTTGTAATTGATGCTACTGGCTGTACGTTGCAGTGAGGCAGGAAAGTATAACCTAAATGTGATTAACAGATTGAAGGAAAAAATAAATATTATCCAGCTTATTTCTCCTGCACTCACCAATTTTGGTCACCAAGTAAATGTAAAGGTTGAGAGCAAGCCAGGCAGCTGCAGAAACAATACAGTATGCTGTATCAACTAAATCTTCTTCACTTAAGCTCTCCCCTCTGACATTGTTTTACTTAGACCTTGTTCACACATGACATTCCCCCACCCTTGTCCTCTTCCTTTACGCAGAGTTCTTAGCTCATGTGTTAAAAGCTTTGCAGTACCTGAGAAGAAAAGGAAAACAACAGGCAATGTTAGTTGAGACTATGACTAAAGGTTGCAATGAGAATGATACCTTCATATTGTTGTATAAGGAACTCGACGATTCAAGGAAATGTTTCAATTACTTTCCGATGTTGACAGGCACTATTAAAGGATTTTTCAATAAAATATTGTTCACCATCCAAAGAAAAACATACATGAGAGAGAGAGCTTTTCAGCACAACTCCAAACTTTTCCTTTCTTAACTTATCCACGTCTCTGTTATCCATTTATACAGGATTCATTTGTACAGCTGTAATAAGAGAATCATTATCAAAAAATGGTTCATCATCATCTCCTTCTTGTGTGAAAATGGCCTAATACATGAGAACCAATGGAATGTTGCATTGATTCACCTATATGGACAGGAGCTAACAATGATCTAGTGCAAAATAAAACAAACAAAACCTGCCAGTAATGACATCTAGAATACAAGTATCAAGGTCCCATCCCTAAAACTTTTATTATTTAAGAAGCTGTTAATGCATAATTTTATCAACAATTTTACAGGCTTCCAGAGTTCCTTGTTGACATAGTGATTAGTGTTTTCATTGAGAGTGGATTTTAGAGTGATGATCTTAACTTAATTTCTATCTATTTCATACTCTGACATTATATAATAATTTTTATAACTTTTCTGTATTTGAAAGCATTTGAACCAAAGATAAAAACAGCCAGTATCTGTTTAAACACGAGTGATTGCACATGAAAGTTCTTGTTATATGAAAGAAATAATGAGATTTAATAATTTCTTTTCAAAAAGTAGGTTCAGTACAGCATGATTAAACTAAGTGGTAAAATGGTGAATGAATTGTCAAAAACCAGGTTATAATAAACTAACTCTATGACAGAAAAGCTGTATCCACGCAGTTGCTAGTGCTGGCCCTTTGCAATGCTATCCCAGGGCAAATATTATTTCTGTAGGAATGGTTTTGAATTGGAATTTCTGTTCAACATAATTTGGTTTAACACTCATTCTGGCTGTTAATATAGTTATATTTTTATCTAAACAAACCTTTCATTCTTAACTGAGTCAATCAAAAGCTTTCAGCATAAAACCTAATGGCTTGCATGGTATTTTGCATCTGGGTAGCACGACAGACGAGTAAGATTTTCGTCAATTTTATCTAATGTTTCCTCTGTTAACACTGTACATCTTCACACGTGTTTCTTGTTTTGTACTGAACCAGCAGTCTCAAATTTATTCACAACACCGTGAATTGAGGTTCTGGAAGGAGGCAATTGAGAAGAAAGTTTCACAAACACACAAGCCCATTCGTATTTAAAATAACATTTTTTGAATGGAAGTGTGGACCAAAACAAGAGAAAAATGTCCAGTAAAACTGGGTACTGAAATACACACCTTAAGAGGTAAGAGTTCATATTTGCTATTATGTACGACCTACAGCAGGCAGTAAACATCTCTTACTGTAAACCGTATTCACATATTTTTATTAGTTGTAATTAATGGAATCAGTTTGTGAAGTGCTTTTACACTGTAGTTTTATCTTGAAATCTTTTGTGTTGCAACCCCCATTAATGATGTGCAAACACTACAGGAAGACATCATGCCAGACCAACCTGGAGTCTTTCAGAGCGTGCATGATTCCCTAAGACGTCAGACACCATATTGAGTACCTCCTTGAGCGAGGGTTTAGGTCGTATGTAATCGCAAGCGGATTACATTAGAAGCTATGTTGTTTCACAGTAACAGTGTCCTTATGTGATTACTGCCTGCTGTAGGTCAAAGATGAACAAGTGCTCATAGCTCTTAGGACATTTGTTTCTTGTTTTGGTCCATACTACCACCTCTCAAACTATGGAATACTGTTTTCTAAAGACAATTGCTGACGCTAATGACTATGTAGTAACTGAAGGACAAAAACCCTTCATTAGCTCAGGAAGCCAGCCGGCATTGGCTCTGATGCACAACAGCATGCGAGCAATCAGGTTTTATACTGAAGACAAACAAACATTAGAGATTGCTTTTGAAAGTTGTTAACTTTCTGCATAAACAATCTGTTATAAGTATGCTTGTTTTGTTCTTCTCCACTCACATAATATCTTGTGCTTCAGCTTTCTTCAATATCTTCATTCGTTTTATAACAAACAAACCACACTTGGCAGCATAAACAACTAAGCAAGCTTCTGTCTAACGCTATGAAAATGACATTTTCTCATTTAACAAGAGAATTAAATTTAATATCTGATTTTGAGATTTATTATTAATTTATAATGCAATATCCTTGTTATGCCAGTGTAAAAATTAGTGCATTTGTGTTGCTTACATGCACCGCAATCTAAGGATGAAGAGCTATTAGTGTGCCAACTGACAATCACTTAACAGTGCTAAGTTTCTCGGAGCAAGTAACTCTGGTGTCCAGCAACATCAACGTTTATTTAAAGAATTTCATTCTGCAACCACTCGTGGATATGTCCGATTTGGCAACTCTGCACTCAGGTTGAAGCACTGTAAACATTACTCAAGTCTGTCTAGATGCTGGTTGGTGAATGTGGGAAGTCTTTGAGAGATCATGCCATCTCCGTTTTGTTTATTGCTTAGAGGCTTTATGCATGTCGGCTCAAAGACTTTGGGAAAGTCACTCATAATATTATATTGTAACTGTTATCACAGAGAATATATATATAAAAATAATTATATTTCTATATGTATTCAACTTACGACAATGCAAATTAGCAGATCTGCAATGGCTTGAAATATGACTTTTGATTTTACTGCCAGTCAGTTTGAAAGAATAATATGAGAGTTTATATTGTCACTAGTTAAGGGTACTCAAAATTGGTAATTGGTACAATTTTTCAAACCATTCAGTTGAAGTTTATAATATGATCAATATAAATATGACAGGTAGAGGCTAGAAATGGAGGAAGATTTGAGTACTACGGCCAATACTACACCTATTGTGTTTACTAAACCTCCAGGAAGAAGGGATGAGGGTGACCAGTGGAGTCCTTAACGTTTCCAGATGCCACCCATAGGTTCAGGTAGAAGATTGTGTGTTTTCTCCTCAAATCACATACATGACTCCACTGTGCATAGCTCTACAAGATGAGCAGAAAATCCATGGTAGTATGTCTATACTGCACCCCAGCTTCCATCTACTGGCCTGGGGAAAAAATCAGTCCAATGGGAATTGAACCTGGGACCTCCTGAATTTGAACCTCAAATGCTACTACATTTATTTTCATGGGTCTATGCACCTAATTTGTAAGAAAATAGTTTTCAGAAATGAAAATTTAATCATATGTGAATTGCCCAATATGATGAAATTTTAAGTATAATAATGTAAGATTTTAAATTTTCTTCTAAAAACAAATCATGTATAAATTATAACAACTCTAAATTCAAAACTTCTCTCTTCATCAACCCTTAAAGAAATTACACTGAAAGTTTTGCCAAGAAAAACTCCATCAGGAGGAGGAACTATAGTCATGAAAGGCTAACCACAGTTTGATACTGATTTTATAATGTTTCAGAGTACTTCCATCATCATTTTTTAAAAAAAGAAGTTTTTTTTTTCTTTTCTTTCTTTCTTCTAAATCTGTAAAAAAATCAGTTTTGAGTATCATTAAATCTCAGGAAAACAAAAACAATCAAGAGAGAAGAGCTAAATGAATTTGTACTTAATATTTTTTATAAATATGGATGTACGTGGTTCAAGTTGAAAGTATGCCATTGTATTTGCAAATGATGACAGTGCAATGCAAATTACAAGCCACAGTCAGCATTGGGAATGACCGTTACATGCAACTTTAGTGTGGGGAACCTTAAACTTGACATCCTGCCATTGTGCATGAATCAATCACAGAAATTTCCAAAGTTGTGAAAACTGAGGCATTAATGAGTAAACATGTTGATAATGCCTGATTTTTACTTTTCGTTTCCAACTGAAGAAAATGACAAGTCAGGTAAATATGTGCTCTATTAACCCATTAATGCTCAGCATCTATTTATAGACTGCTACAGCTATTAATCCGTGCTAGCCTCTAGTTCCCAAGGTTGCGGATTCAAATTCGGTGGAGGGCAATGGATTTTTTCGGGCGTAAAAATCCTTAGCATGGCTTTCTTCGGAAGGGAAGTAAAGTCGGTGGTCCCATGTCGTAGATTTACGGCACGTAAAAGAACCTCAAGCCTGATAAAGAGGCCTCTGAGCAAAATTACCAGTCTTTCATGCCCCATATAGAATGGGACGTTAAGGACCACAGTAATTAAAGAGCGTCCATAAATAAAACTCAATTTAATTTGATTTAACAGCTATTAATATATATTTCATTAATAATATTATCTAATTGTGTGAACACATTCTCATCTTTCAGAAAGTATAATAATGTGTTAAAGTTATCAATAAACAATGAAAGTAAAAAAGAAAAGTCTAC
The DNA here is from genome assembly GCA_030765065.1 of Deroplatys truncata. Lineage (NCBI taxonomy): Eukaryota > Metazoa > Arthropoda > Insecta > Mantodea > Mantidae > Deroplatys > Deroplatys truncata. Next base: position 16,612,742 of record CM060981.1, read on the forward strand.
AACAAAATAGCAAGATATGAAAAATGTGCACCCAGGTACACAAAAATTCCAGAAAATAACCATGCTTCAAATGAAAAAGCATTTGAAGGATTGCATGTCATTTGAGATTTGTGAAAAAATTCTAAATTTTAAAGTTAGGTTTGAATTTATTGTTAAAGAAACAGTATTGTATACAGCCATGTATAAAAACATTTTTTACTTTGCTTTTGATCCTGATGAGCTTAGAGTTTTCTTAAGCATATTACTACTTTCAGGATATCATGGACTTCCTTCTGATTAGAGGAGGCAGATTTGGGATTACATATTGTAAATCAGTAGCTAACAGTGAAGAGCTTTATTTGTTTTAATAACGCTCTTGCTAATGATCAAAAGCAAGTGAGGCCAGGAACCTGCTATGTTTTCAGAACACCTTGCCATAGTTGAGATGATCGTAAAATATTATGTCCACAATTCTCTGAAACAATTCATTTAAGGGAAACCTATACAATTTGGTTACCAATGTAACTGTAATGGGTACTGCTACAAATTTGACTTATATTGTGGAAAAGATACAACTGGAAATGAAGACGTAGTGCTAGCTAGCAGAGTTGTGTTGAGCTGTTGGATTTCTCATCTATTTTGATAACTTTTTTATAAGCATAGATCTTTTGGTCCACCTTCAGAATCTTGATTTTTGTGCTGCTGGAACTGTTAGAGAAAACAGACTTAGGATTTGCCCTTTCAGGATACAAAATCATTGCAACATGGGGATCCTATGATTATGTGTTTGGCCTTCAAGGTGAAATTCTTTTTGTGAAATGGAATGATAATAAATGTGTAACTGTTGCAACAAGCTCTGTTAAAATGGAACCAGTAGCTTCTGCAAGAAGGTCAAACAGACAACCACTAGTCGTAAATCACTGCAATAAGAACATAGATGGAGTGGATCATCATGAGTGGTTGGCAGGGAAATATGTAACCTCAATATGAGGAAGAAAGTGGTACTGGGCTCTCTTCACAAGAATACTCGACATGGCTGTTATAAATGGTTGGATTGACTATAGAGAAATGCACGGATGAAATTCCCTGGACTTACTTGAATCTGCTTAATGGAAGAGACCACTTTATGGATAAACAGAGGTGTCATGTGGAAGGCAGACCACTGACATTCTGCAATGTAATGCAGGATTGTTTAAACCTTACCACAGTCTGTCCTTAAAAAATGTTGAAAACCCAAAAGTTTTTCAGTTATTATGTGCATTAACTTAAATGTTCTGTAATTGCTTTAAAGAATATAAAATAGGGAGGAATGTACAGTATGTTTGTTAGCACTAACATCCAGCAGTCTGTTTATACCTGGGTGAGAATAAAAAATATTGTTGACATACTATAGCCTGAGCTAATATATTTTGTGTTTTTTTTAATTTTTTAAAGAAAAAAATAATTTGGGCTTTAATGGGTTAATTAAATCCTGACTTGTTACATCATCTAGTTCTTTCAATAGTGAAGTTTTGTGTAGTGAAAGATTTCCAACTATAGAGAAGTTCAAAATTCTCACTACAGTGACGTTAAAGAAAGAACACATAGCCATCTTTAAACAGATGACTATCACCACATTTCAATGTGTGTCATTGAAATTTTTATAAAATGGTTGATAAAACCAATCATTCTGTATAAAAAGAGCACATAGGCCTAGGTCGACTGCCTCAATTCAGGAATATTGAAAAATATTTAAGCACATAAAATGTCATAAAAACTGAAAATAAGTATTTTTGGAATGTTATTGTTTTGCATGATTTCTGTTGTTTCATAATCTTTCATTTTATGTAAAAATGACTTTGCATTTGATAATATTTCATCCCCTCCTTTTTTTTTTTTTTTTTTTACAGACTAGATACATTTTTGGAATTTTTAAGATTGTTGCAGGGGATGGCATAGGGAAGGCTAAGATAAGAAATTTGCTGATATTTCATTCCCACTTCTGTGAATATCAGTGAATTTTTGGTCCATTATTATGACTATCGTGGGAACTTTGTACTGTTCTAAGAGGTAATGGGGACAAATTGGCATAAAAAATCTTCTGTATGATTGTGCAATAATTTCCTAAAGAGTACAGAGAGTAAATATAATTAAATCATTAGATATTTAAAGAGCCACCTGTTCAACATCAGGTATGACAGCTAGTAATAAGCATAGCTTCATATTGTGGCTGTGGAAACAAATAAAACAATAAGAATATTAAACTAGCCACAAAACGCATTTGAATACTCCTGCATTTTTACTGCAATATGACTCAAGCAGTATTGGAATTTTATCAAAACTTACACTGGAAATAATGGAAAATATTTTCAATTTTCATAAACTTTTCATAGAAAAAAATAGTGAGTAATATAATGTTGGAAAGAGACATTAGAAAAGTCATATGATTGGAACATTTGTTTTGCAATGAAGAAAGCCCTTCCTGCACTAGTATTACAATTTACTGTTAAAAATGAGAGTTTTGTATCTGTTAACTTGGCTGCTCAAGTGAGACACACACCAAACTGACTGGCAGCGAGATGCAAGTAATTGTTATCACCTTGTATTCATTTTTTATTTATAGTTATAACTTAAATTCTTTAATGAGAATTGTACCTTTGTTCCTTGCAGTAATTTGGTCCATTGCAGATTTGTACATACTTGATAAATGTACATACATATAAATATATAAATAAATACATACCCAGTCCAAGTCTATACTGTCCATCCTTGCTAGCATAAAGTACAAGTGTGTGAATGAGATTGGTTAACTCCCCCAATACATGTATACCAACTTAACCAACATTTTATTGTTTACAAGAAGGTAACAGCGGCAGCCCGTTTGCATGTTTAAATGACCCCTGAGAGATTCCTTGATGATTAACCTTTTATTATTTTCAGATTGGTGACAGTATGTGAAGAATTTAATATATTTTATTAAGATATGCTTTGTTATAACAATAAACATGCTGGTGTAGGATCAACATGTCCTTCGTATCTCATCCCCTGCCTTCCTTGTATCACTTTCTCACATATACCATTGGAAAATAATGTACAAGGGCTGTTAATAAAGAGAGACTTTGTTTTTTCCCCAACTGTTTATTACTTTGTCAGTGTTAACAGTCCTGAAACTCATAGTGCAGAATCCTTTAAGCATTGGCAGGCAGAGTACATAACTATACATTTCGCACAAAAACAAATTTTATTGCAATGATACATAACTAACTATTCTCTGTGCTTGTGTTGCTTCTGGTGTACGTCACATTCACAACCTACCTATACATCAAATTTCAGCTTATAGTGACTGTGCCAATTCATTTAGACAATTTGTAGTTCTAAAATTTTTCTTCTCCATTTTTCCCAGTAATTCACTTATCCTTACAATCCCCATTATATTTCTACTTTTCAAAAGTCTTATCTTAATTATGTCACTCTGTAACTGGCAGCCATTTTAATGGTACAATTTGAACTTCCAGAATTTAATGTCTTCTAATTCTTAAATATTAGACAAATCAAATATAAACGACATATTTTCCTAGATTTTTTAATTTATGTAACAAAATAACAGAGTACATGTCACTTTCGTATATAATCTCTTAGCCCAGTATATTGGCAGCTTCTTGATGCCCTCCTCACAGGGGTGTGTCATCAGCCAGTTGCACACCTGCGTCCTAGTAACTCCTTGAGTAGCACAAAGAGATGAAAACCACAGGGCAATAGGTCTAGACTGTAGGGAGGGTGTCCATGTCATTTCTTCCAATATACAGGCAGTGAGCTGTGCAGTGTGGGGCCTGGCATTGTCATGGAAAAGAATCATTTACTTTTCTTACTGGCTGGCCACGTCATTTGCTATAATAAGCAAGTCTAACCTCACTCAAACGGTCACAGTGACGGTCAAACACTGGTCATCTTCAAAAGATCATGAATGGCTTGAATGTTCTCCTTTGTAATACTTGCCCTTGGAGGACGACCATGCCTGTTATTTTCAACCCATTCATGGCCTTCCTTGAACGCCAAGCAAACACTCGAGCCCTTGAAAGTGCCGAATCACCAATCTTCAACATTTCTGCCGGTTTCATGCCTTCATGAGCAAGGAATTTGATGATGCATTATGCAGTGGAAGCTTGTACTTCTTGGTCAGACACCTTGAGCAGAAGCAACAATGGGTCTGCGGAGGCCAACAATTACTCAACCTGACCCAAACCATTCAGAAGTCGCAGAGAACTCTGTTTAAAATGATGCACTGAGAACAAAAAGTCTCGCCCACATATAATGGAGATCAATTTCTGCACTTCCACTCAATGGACATTTGTGTGTGCCCTTGATACCGCAGTTCTAAATCAAGCCCACCCCTCTCTACCTAATTTATTACATATTTCTATATGTTTTTCCCTCCCCAATGCTGTTTAATTTCTCTGTATAACATTAATGTTTTCTATAATACTGCTAAAATGTCTTGTTTATCAGTATCGTGAATTCTGTTTCCGGAAGCCTCCCTCAAGAGTTTGCCTCTCCTTCCATAAATTACCCATACCAATTTCCTTTAGGGGTACCTTGCAATTTCATTGTCCAGGTACCAACCATTTCGTATTTGCCCTGCAATCTTTCAACCATTAGGCTTTTACTTCCTGTTCTGCCCAACCTGTAGGTGATGCTATTGGTAAATTCAGAATTACCCTGCATAACGTTGTGTGTATCATATCCATCCTTCAGACCTCCACCATTGCCTTGTAAAGTTTTCCTAATCACTTGATTTGCATTCCAGGTATCTTATACAGACGCTCTTATCCCCTTCATAACAAGTTTACCTTTCTTCTTGTCATTCCATTCTCCTTTACTACTTAATTGAACTCCTAAATAATCAGTTTTTATTGTTACGACTATCTCCTGTTCTTCCATTTTTCAACTTATAGCCTCTTTTGGAGAGTATGATCCTCTTTCTTAATCTTCAACCCCCAATGTTTACAAAAGTCTCCAATCATCTTTAATGCTCTTAATAATCCCCCAGTAAATATAGAAGCTACCTGCATACAATAGTCCTGGGATTTCTCTGTTATTTACCATAGGTGAATAAACATTTTCCTTACCGATTTCCTTTAAAATGTCATCAATAAATAAATAAAATAATATAGGCCTCAATTTACAACCTTGCCTTAGACCTATGATATTCTCTTGATACAGACTTATTTTAGTATAAATATTTTGTTTTGCTCTAATCAGTTCCGAACTCACTCCTTTCAGTTGCAGTTTCATCCATTATACCTCTCCATTGATTGTATCAAATGACTTTTCTAGGTCTACATAGTCATAGTAACTCAACCAGATATTTATCTGCAAAAAAAGTTATCTACTGTCATCCTATGTTTCCTAAAACCTGCCTGATATGTTGATGTCTTGTAACCTTCTAGCCAGAATCCCAGTAGAAATTTGCCGTATATTTAGCAGGATTATTGATGGCCCAGTTACTTTTCAACTCTATACACCTAGACTAACAATACTGTCACTTCACTTAGTTCTCGTGATTTAGCAATCTTCTTCCTTCTGCTTCACTGGCTGGGGAGTTCAACACAAGACCTAGCAGCACTCACTCGTAGAACAGCACTTTTTGTCCCATCAGAAATGCACTGCTATTTCACTTATATAACCGATGGAATTTTTGAGAGTGGTTCTGGAATAGGCAGGGAGAAAGAAGCTTCCAGAAGAATCTGGTTATCTCTTGTAGTACTTTTGGAATTTATGTTGGGTGATATCACTACTCCATGTCCTTATATCCATTTACTTCCCCAACCAGCTGGTCAGTGCCTTACAACCAATAAGCTGCATTACAATACTCTTAACCTAAAAATCATTCCAACATACATACAGCGAAGCAAATAAGTAGATTATAGAAAATGAATAATTGTTAAACACTTATATTCCTCCGCTTACCAATTTACTGGCAGGAGCAATTTAAAAACCCACTATCATTTATTAGTGGGTATACAAATTCTTCTTATAAAAGTTTATTTTCCCATCTACTTCATTTTAGTGGAGATAAACCTTTACAGAAATAGCTACATTACACATTTTGTTATAGATACAAAGAGAACAGCGATAGTCAAATGTTTAACAACTGGGCGCTATATGCTGCCTTAAAATTCCATACTGTTTCCATGCAACCGTGAGTCCTGAAAATCAACAGGACTTTAAAAGAACGATGTACTGAACAATTTGTATAATTAACAACAGATATCTCAAAAATGGCTGATGCCACCCAAAAAAAGAAATTGTGTCTTTTAAAGAGATCTATATTTTTTTGTGTAGTACATTTTCATTTATTGCTTAACGTTTACCAGTTATACAAGATTATATAAAATTCCTTCCAAATGAAGAGGACTTCACAGGCTATTCCTAGAAAATTCATTATATACATTTCATTTGTCATGTAAATAAACTTAATGTACGGTATTTTAATAAAAATTGTTAGTCACTTTTAACAGGAGCAGTGGAAACAATGCCAGTTAGTGCACTTCTTGCTGGAACAAGTAATAACCCAATGAAAGCAACATTGAAATACAAGCTGCACAATTATATGTAAAATTGAAAACAAATCCAAGCAAACATCAATGGTTTCAACAACTACCTAGAGAATACAAGCTAAACACACAGATTACAAACAAATCCTTTTTAGAGAAGCATTATAATTACCTAAATTTATCCGAAAAATGCACTCCTCATCCTCCTAGAACTAATCCAATGGATTTTATTAAGATAGTAACAAATGAAGAGCTGATAGAACAACTAAATAAACAAGATGCGTGCAGAATTGCTACACTTGAACATCTACATAATCAATTCCCAGAAACAGAGTGGCTTAGAATTCCTACAGATGGTTCTGCAGATAAATAATGTGGAGGTGTAAATACTTTTCACATTATTTTACATTGCCTAGACAATCCACAAATTTTGATGGTGAAGTTGTTGCAATACAACAAGCATTAGAACAGATACACTACAGGACTGATATAAAAGAAAATATAGTAGTTGTTCTCACAGACCCAGTTTCTGCCAACGATATGATAGTCCAGATGAATATTAAGGATGTGAGATCTTATTATAGATTACTCCAAACAAAATTTCAACAGATAATATTACTGTGGATACCAGCACATGTGGAAGTGAATGGTAATGAGACAACAGACTTTCTGGCCAAAAAGGGTGCAGTGTTATACTCAAAACCTGTAAAGTCTTGTAGACTAGATATGAAACTAAAAAGTGACAAAATTAATACAGAACAAAAATACCAATATAATATTCAAAAGGAAATTACTAACAAAAATTATTCCAACATAAAAGAAATAGTACAAAAAATAAAAAATGTGCCAAGGAAAGAAACCATTACTCACTTCAGATTAGCCACTAGACATGACTGGAACATCTACATAGATTTGGTTTTATGAATGACAAAGCATGTAAGATTTGCAATGCTGACAAGATTTTAAATGGAGAACACCTACTAGAATACCAGATGGGAAGATACACAATTTATATTGGCTAGCAAGGGAAAAATTGCTGGATCAAAATCCACCACATTAGATTAACAACAGCAACACGTTTTAGAAAATGAAAAGTTTTGAAAAATGTTCTAAGCAAAGGGTAGTTTGGGGTGTGGGATTTTCTTGAAAATCTTTGTGTTGCATCTTTGGAAGGTCCTGAACCTAAATACCAAGTCCAATGTTACATTTTTGAGTTATGCTGTTCACAGACACACATACACAAAGACCTTTTTCTAAAAATGCTATTTTGGATTTAATGGGCCTCAAAACATGTATTTCCGGTGAAATCTTGGTATCAATTTTTTGGGCGGAATGCAATACCTACGTGATAGAGAAAGTAAAATCAGAACACAGAGACAGAGTCCCATCAGAAAATAAAACAGAAATATCAGCCGTAGTCACTCACTACTGCAAAGAAAATCTGTCCAGAACTGCTTACAAGTTGACTTGTGGGAAAGCACATGTATCAAAACTTTCAAAGCCCAACTCTTTGGTGTGGGGGTAGCATGTTCGAATCTTTGTTAGGGTTAAGGCTTTATCTGCGGTTTTCTCTTATTCTTTCGGTAACTCTAAGGACCCTGGGCTCATATAAGTGTCAGTTCATTCATTTATCATCCGATATGACCTACCAGGTTAAAACAGTTTAAAACTAAAAGGGGGAAAGAAAAAACAACTTTTGAACATCATATTATAAATTTTGAAATTGCAGCAGATGATAGTTTAATGACCAGCCCCACACTACGGTTATTCCAGGGAAAAAGATTAGACAAACACCAGCAGCTGAGAATTGGGACAACAGGGCCTGCTGTAATGTGAATGTTTAATTACCTTGAGTATGCCAAAATAAGAGTTTTTCTGACTTATGATCTCCAAATCTGGTACCTGTCATACGTATTACAGTAGAACCCCGATTAGCTGTTATAATGGGGTTGGGTTGATGATTAACCAAATAGAAAGATAATCCTTCTTAACTCAATACATACGTTAAGTGTAATACAAGACTGCCTTGCTACATTTCTTGTATATTCAGAAAAATGGTAGTAATGATTATTGTGTGCAGGGGAGGGTTGCACAGAAAGAGGTAACAGACTTCTTTTTCTGTTTTGTCAGTTGTGTAGGTACATCGCTAGGCAACAACAGTATGTTATGACTAGGGCCTGGATTTTTAGGTTTTAACCTATATTTTTCCTCGTTATTTAATTAACACATTTCAACATATATATTCGTTTCACACTTCCTGGAGCAAAATATGCAAATTTCATTACACCTAAAAAAACCTAAATGAGGGGTTGACACCTAAAATAACCTAAATAGCTGTTTTTCCTTTTACAAAATGAAGAATGTTATTTTCGGATTGAAACTCATTGTAAAATTATTTCCAGCACTTATAGCCAGTAGATAGTTCAAGTTACTACAGTTAAACGCAGCCCATGTGACGTGGTGACACCTGGATGCAGGTCAGAAGGAGCCTAACCACCAATCATTCACCGAGAGTACTTTTCTAATGTAATTGTTGTATAGTGAAACAATGGCTAAATCACATTTATTGAAAGAGTTGATTGCTGCAGATCCACACTTCACTTTTGTTAGTGACAGACAGTGCTACCTACATGTTGAAGGCCAGGTGGAGGTTCTACAGTCCTTCCACCCGACCTGCTACATGTTACATGCTTGACGTACGGCTGCACCGCCTTGCGAAGGAGATTAGAAGCCACTTCGATGATGTGAGCAGCCTGATATCTTTGTTCAAGAAGGTTTTCTTAAAAGCCCCAACACATATACAATTGTTCAAAGAGAAAGTACCAGCAACCTCTCTTCCACCTGAGCAAATACTTACCTGCTGGGGAGCTTGGCTATCTGCTGCCATTTACTATGCCGAGCACTTAAAATACATTAAAAATATCAATGAACTGGATGAAACAGAAGCTTCCTGCATTGCCAAGGCTAAGAAATCACTCGAGTATCCCACTCTTGCCACTTCCCTTGCGTATATTAACACACATTTTTGTTTTATACCAGAAGCTACAACTTTGCCACTGAAAGATGCTCTAGATATCATTGGCAATGTTTCCAGTAAAGAAATATGTACCTGGACCAGTGGGAGTTGCATGTTCTTCGAAGTTGCAGAAGATTCTACAATGAAATTCTGCTTTTGAAGATATGAAAATCAATTCAGTATTGCAGGAAGAAAAGTATACAGGAAAACTACCCCTAAAAGCACTGGCCCTATGTTCTACGTCCCAATGATGTTATGTTTCATTGAAAGAACCTTTTCTTCATAGAAGAATGTGTTGCATGATAATAGGAAATTGTTTAGGCCAGAAAATTTTAGAATGCATGTAACTATCTACTGCAAGCCAAAAAAAATAAATCATTGATACCTCTATTGATGCACGAAGCAAAACATAAAAAAAAAAAATTATTTCAATCAATGAAAACCTATTTTAAGCATATAAGAAACCTAAAAATCTGGGCCCTAGATATGATCACTACTATGGTATGATTGCATGACTAGAGTACATATTCAATTGGTAACGTCGTTGCCATGCTCGCATGGAAAGTGATGCCTTTGTTCCATTATTTTTAAAGTGCAGTTTTCTTGAGAACTTTTGGAATACTGAAGCCATCTTTGATAGGCCGCATTTATTCCAGAACATTAAAAAGAATTAAAAGTGAGAGAAGATGAGGTTAATGAGCCAAACGGTTAACTGAGTGATTCATTACTCATGGTTTTGTCTTTTTCTAGAACAACTTTACCAATATTCTATTCTGGCTTTGAGATTGCGTTCACTTTGTATGACATTTCAGAAGCAACTGAATGGTGACCAAGTACTTAAATAAATATAAATTATTCAAACCAGGAGCAATAAATATCTAAAGAACAATTAATGCTTACACCACACACACACACACACACAAAATTTTTTTAAGGAGCTCTTATTGCGCCAAGAGCTTTCATCAATTTCTTATCTTTACCAGCTTGTATACAAAAGCTGAAGCCGTCTTCATGTGACAACTTTGATGCTGCTCCCTGCTTCAAATTTTTATAATATTTAATGTTGCCTGGAGTTTATGGTGCCATCATCTCTTAGCTCGTTCTGTGATGGCTCGTGCTCCAGTGGTATAGTTATGAGTTCTTTATCTCAGGATATGTGTGAGTGTATTTTGAAAGGTCACACCAGTTTAGTTAGCTGAGAAATTTTAATGTTGAGTAAAATGTTCAGTTGAGAGGTGTTGCCGACTGTTGACTTTATGAATTAATTACTTCTATAACAAGCTAAGTGTCAGTTGCTGTAAGTTACAGAAATGTTGGTTGGAAAAATCCCGCAATAGCTGCTAAATCTATCTCACTTAAGCACGTCGCTATGCTCTAAACAACTTAAAATAACACACGAGTAATCATAGAACTAAGTAAATAAGTAAGTGACTTTGTATGCCGTTTTCTTAACTTAAGCTCCACCTACCTATCATTACCCCTACCAACATCACTTCTCATGTGATCCAATCTTAAAACTCTAAGTATGCATATCTGATACTGTTACTATGGAATACCTAATTGAATCTAAGAATTTTATTCTACCTCTAATTTATAGAATTCTTGCCTACATGACCTTGCAAATGCACTGAACCCAATCTCTAACTACATTCCAGGAACTTTTATACTAACACATTTGCCAGTCGGCTGTTACTTATCACTTTGCTTAACATGACTCGCTAGTTACTTTTCTTTTCTGGACAAATCTTTCAACTCAAGCTTGTAATATTATTATGCATTAATTTAATATATGGAAATTGTTGATTGCAATTATTTCTTTATTTATACTTCCCATCAATAATTACGGTATCAAGGAACTACACTTTTTTCATTCAAACATCTTAAAGATGTATTTCAATAAAACCATTAGGACCATTTTTGAATAAAACATTTCCAAGTAGGGGTAGCAGGATTTTTTTTTAAATCTTTGAGTTATAATTTTGAACATACTGAACCCAAATATGAAGTTTGGTGTTTATATAGCTTTTTTTTATACATGCAAACACCTTTTTCTATAAATGCTGTTTTTTATTTTCTCTACCATGTACCTAGCAGGTAAAGTATTGCCTTCCACCTAAAAAGTCAATACCGAGATTTCACCAGAAATGCATGTTTTGAGACTCCCTGAATTAAAAAAAAATTCAGAAAAAGAACGGTGTGTGTCTGTGAACAGCATAATTAAAAAGCGTTAAGTCTGATAAATACCAAACTTGGTATTTAGGTTCAGTATCTTCCAAAGATGCAAAGATTTTCAAGAACCCCCCCCACGTCAAACAATCCTTACACGGAACATTTTTCGAAATTTTTTACTTTGTGAAAAATGGCTAACGATTTTAATTAAAACACCATATATTAAAGATACCTTATTTACACGACAAACAAAATGTATATCTTTATTTTCTGGGAATAGCATGTGAAGTCCTTCATTCAGAAGGGGTTTTGTATAATCTTGTATAACTGGTAAATGTTAAGCTATAGACAAAAATGTAAACAAAGAATATTTCAGATACCTTTTTGTGGCATCAGCCATTTCCAAGAAATCTGTTATTAATGGTACAAACTGCTCACGAATTAGCCATTCTTTTAAAGTGATGTCATGGAAAAAGTATGGAATTTTAAGGACACACTATAGCATCCAGTTCTTAAACATTTAACTATAGCTATTCCCTTTGTATCTCTAACAAAATGCGTAATGCAGTTATTTCCGGAAAGGTTTATCTCGACTAAAATGAAGTAGATGGGAAAATAAACTTTCATAAGAACAATTTGTATACCCACTAATAAACGATAGAAGGTTTTTTTAATTTCTCTTGCCAGTAACTTGGCAAGTGGAGGAATTAGTGGTTAACAGTGATTCATTTTGCATTCTCGATTAAAATTAAATGTCTGCTCCTCGACGGGCCTCTGACCCCAGGCACCAGCCTGGAAGTCCTGGGGGGGGGGGGTTACAAGTCCTACATACGAGGAGGTTAAACTGAGAAAGAAGATTAAAATTAAGTAGATAGGAAAATAAACTTTCTTAAGAATAATTTGTATAACACTAATAAAGGGTAGAGAAAGTTATGTGTATGTAACATAAGATTGTTTTAATCAGGGGACCTCAAAAGGTATGTTTTCGATGAAATCTCGATATGGAATTTTTAGTTGAATGCATTACATCGTCTAAATAACTGGAAGATAAGGTCATATAAATAGAAGAAAAATAACGTAGTGAGACTGACAAATGCTATTCACAGTGTTTACAGAATCTGAGAGAAACTCCCTTACGTACAACAGTTTTATGGTTTTATATTTCCCTCAATAGGAAACTGTATTCCGCTGTTTGCTTCATGTGTTGCACATCCTGGTGGTTCTTTCCATTGGCAATGTTGGCGCTACTGCAATAGCTTGAAGCATTTGCAGGATGTTTTCTTCCGGTTCAAACAGATGTCGTCTGTCAGGAAGGTGTTGAAGTGCCGAGAAAGTTTTTGTAGGAGGGAAATGTTGAGCTGTTAATTGGAACAAGATAAGTGGTGTAGTGGAAGATATGAACAACATTTCTGCAATACTTGGAGGATTATAGCACAACGAGGGAGGTAAGAAACAGAATATTCTGTATTTGTAATACACACCCATATATTTAGGCGGTTTCAACCAACAATGTTACAAAAGAATGGGAAAACGAACTAGCAGCAGTAAATACTATTATACATTAGCGCTGTATAGAATATCTAGCACGTTTATTATGTTATAGTACAATTTCCCGCAGATGATTCATGGTAATGTTAACTCCCCATATCCGTTCCACTACATTGATCGCTGTGAGGTTATGCGATGGTGAAGAGACAACGTTATGTAATGACGTTATTCAATCGCGAATAACTGCACGCTAGGCCAGTAATGGCATTTTTTCTCATCGTGCAAGTACATAGAAAAGGAAGTAGCCTTTTTTTCTCTCAAGTGTAAGCGTGTAATAAAATTTAGTGCTATTTCTGAAGACTATTCGTGGGTTTGTTTTGTTATAGTATTTAATTAAATTGGGGGTGTACTTCACTTACCCTTAGTAGTTAGAACTCAAATGCTGGCTTAGATTATTTTGAAAACTTTAACAGACTTGATATCAAAGTGTTTGTAGTTATATTTCAGTGATAATAGCCTTCTTCTGGTAATTGTAACGTTATTAATTCTGATAGATTATAATAATTTTCGAAATATCACCATTACATCTAGTTAATGTAGATTGTTTGCTCTCCAAGACAAGAGTAATTTAGGATTATATCATCTGTGTGTGTTATAACTCCCGTGTGCTGTTTTACAGGAGACAAAGAAAAAATGTAATGTGTAACATACAGCTTTCTCAACCCATTCTGTTGTTCATACCAATTCATTATTAGCTAGTTTACCCAGCTTTGTCAATCTTAAATGATAATTTTGTTGCATTTACCTCCCCCTGTATTCTTTATGAAATCATTGTAGAATGATTGTAATGATGAATCCCCCCTCAACTCCTTAAAAACTTATGAAAAGTTCCATGATATCCAAGCAAAAGGGTATGAAATATCAGTAGAATATTGTATTTCTGATTTCCTTAACCTCCCCCAATGATTTTCCATGTTGCATAGTCTGTAAGTGAAACAATTATCAGAATGGTCAACAATCACACAAGATGAAATTTTAAACTTGTGTACCTTCTCTTTGATTCAATAATTATTTAATGACATAAAGGCTACACAGTTCCACATAATACATCAATATACAATGAAATGCAGGTGAACATGAAGATTCCCCTCTCCCAGGTTACCAAGTTACAAAATTACACACAGTCTGTAACTATTGAGAAAAATAATCTCATTTGTTAATTATAAAAATCGGTTTAATAGTTTCCGAAGTTATACTGCACACAATTTTCTCTCTGTATAATTGTTTAACATATGCTGGTAATGAACTTGATTATAACAAACAGAGGAAATAAAATAAAACTTTCTTACATAAGAGTTATTAAAAGGTTTTGACATATCGTAACATTATAAGCAGATCACTGTCTCTGCTGTTTCCTCAGTTGCTAAATTGCGACCATCCGTGTATATTGCTTGGAATAAAATATACACAACTTTTTTTTTTGTACATTTTTTCTGTGGAGCAACATCTATTTTGCACTCCACTGCATTCAGCCTACTTCACAAGTATGTTCTAATATCCAGGCTTTGTAAACAGTTTTTAGGCATTTATGAATTGACGTTAGAAGCTGCCTTATAGCCAGTGCTTTTTAATGGTGAAGAAATTATTTGAGTGGTTTCAGAGATAACTCTATATATTCATGGACAAACATTTTTTTGTTTTGATAATATTAGTGTATTTTAAACTTATTGCTTCCTCTAGCATTTAGAGGAAGTATTGTTTTTTTGCTTTGTTTCCCCGGAAATAAATGTTTTGAGGTCCATTGAACCAGGGCTGGCTCGAGCGGGTGGGGGAGGGGTTGTGTCATGCCATCGCCCAGGGCTGGAAAATCTTAAAACATGAACAAGATATATGATGCAATTACAACTCTAGCATTTTTTTTTGGAGATTTTTTTTGCTATGAAACTGGTGACAAATGAAGCACCAGAGTGATTTGCATATGACACTCATTGATGACCAGATCAGATGTTCAAGAATAAACATCACGTTTATAAACAGCAATGTTTCATCAAGCCACTAGCTTCAGTATATTTGCTTACATTGGTGACTCGTGAATCTCTCAGGTCAGTTATCACTAAAGTGATATCCTGAAAGTTGTTGTTTGTGTGTCCAGTTACAGCTTGTTTTATACCCTGCCTTTAACTTTAATACCCTGCCTGTTATTTCTAGCACTTTTGGTTTTTTAATCATTAGATCATACACACATTCACGGATTCTGGGGAGCATAGGGAATAATCTTGGCTAGAGAAAAATTACCACCCCCCAGCCGGGAATCCAACCCGGGACCCCTTGCACAGCAGGCAGTTGCTATACCGACTGAGCTACGGGGCCAGCCACAGCTTATGCTGTCGGCCTACTTTGTTTCTACTGTTTTTAACTCCAGAGAAACTCGATTGGACAACTTTGAATTAAATGCAACAAGAAGGCAATCTAAGGCTACTATGCCTAAAATGAGCCTTCTACCGGACGACACAAGCTTATTTGTTCACTTAAAGAAGCAGAGCTTTTTGAACAAGGTCCTCCATTTGGGCTCAAGACAACAAATAAGAGAAAAAGTATACCGTAGTCCTAAGAGCATTATTCTGTATGGTTGACTGAATGCCGGTATCAAACGACTGGACTGGTGGCAGAATTGAAAGCTCCATGAACTCATCCGATGTTATAACATCTCTTTGAGAAGATCTGACCATTTATACAAATGGTTTAAGGATCAACTGCTCTGTTTATGTTATTGACAATGTCCCAAACAGATAAGTGCACATCAACAGTAACACTGAAGTACTAATGGTAGAGTGGCACACCTACATAATGTGAAATAAGGAGAACTTATTGACTTTATGAATAAAAACAAGCCCTGGCCCAAATATGTTGTGGATTATTAACCAGCGCAGTCGACCATTAGGTGTGTGTTTTTAATCTTTTAATGAAGGGGTAAACCCAAAATTGTGTGGCTTTGTGTGTTTTATCTTTAACTCAGAACAATCTTTGTTGTTCCACCACACACAGAAAGAGAGAGAGTTTTATGAATTGATTATGCTTTGTGTGAGAAGAAGTAGTCATGCAGGACTGACAAATGAGGATAAAGGCTAGTTGTGTCTGAAAGCGTGAGGGGGCAGCACTTGCAATTATCTCACAGGGCTGGAAAACTCCTGCAGCTGGCCCTACATTGAATGCATATTTAGAAAAAGTAAAACACTTAACCAATTTTGTTAATTCTTTCACCAATGAACATTGTCTGTAAGGGAGCTTCTAATTTCAATTCCTAAATGTCTTAAACACTAAAAGTGATTTACAAGGCCTGGATATCAGAGTACAAACATGCCAGAGCGTACTTGTGAAGAAGACTCCACAGAAAATGTGCGTAATAGAAGCCTCTGGTATTTCATTCCAAGCAGTTATATGGTCATGAGTTAGCAACTGAGAAAACAGAAGACAATCAGATCTTGGTGAAAACCTTTTAATATCCTTATATAAGAAAGTTTTGTTGTATTTCCTCTGTATTTTGTAATCAAGTGCATTGTCAAGCGTGTTAAATAACTATATACAGACAGAAAATTCTGTTTAGCGTAACATCAGAAATTACTCAACCGATATTTATAATTAACAACTGAAAAAGTTATTTTTCTTGTGGTTACAGACTGTATGTCACTTCCAAAATGTTTAACTTGATGACCTGGGAGTATAGGAATCTCCATATTCACCAGCTTCAGCTGATGTTATCATGTGGAAACTGTGGTGTAGTCTTATGTTGTAAAATGACCCTGGGACCAAAGGGAAGTTACAAAGTGGAAATTGCTTGACCATTCTGATAATTGTTTCACCACTTAAAGCTACAAACTTTGTTCCATATCTACTTTGGCCTGTAGGCACTTTCTGACTATACAGTTGATCTGAGCAAAAGGCACTGCGAAAAATTGAAGTCGGTGAGCTCTCTTAACAAACTGTCGTAAAAAAAAAAGGACAAATAGATAGAAGTAGTTATGAGGTGAGCAGAGGCCGTAGAAAGTTGCAGTAGATCGACAGGATCCCGTGGCTTCAAGATTTACCTGAGGTTAGTGTGTGTGTGTGTGTACACAGGGTCTTTCATACGTAAAGTTAATGCATTTTTTGAAACATCTGTGATGTCAAATTTAATATTTTGAAAGGGAAATTGTACAAAAAAGAAAAAAAAAAATTCAGCCATTATTGTACAGGTGTGATTTCTTAATAACAATTTTAAATTGCATTTTATTTATTTATTTATTTATTTTGCATTTCATAGTATCAAACTGTTTATTTTTGTGTGTCTGTGGGGTACTTTAGAACATATACAATATTTGGGTAAAGGTTTCTGTGAACGGAATGTCATGTTGGTTTTGAATCTGGAGATGAAGGTGAGATAACCTATTTTCCAGTTTCCCTCATATTTTAATAATTGCCTATTAAAAGATGTATGCACATTTTTCAAAATTTTTAGATTCTCTTGTTAGAGATTGACACCAGTGGTTTCAGTATTTCATTCTTGCTGGTAAATAATTTAAAATGACATAATTTACATGTGTGTGTGTGTGTGAATCAAATACCAAACTTGGTGATTAAACCTGCATCTTCCAAAGCCACAACTTGAAGGTTTTCAAATTACCCTTGACAAAGAAAATCTTTCATTGTTTTGTGCCTTCTGAAAAGCGACTAACAATTTTGATTAAAATAGCATGTTTTAGGACATTGAGTCAAGAAATGAAGTATATTTCTTGAATTTTCAGCAAATAGTCAGTAAAACCCTCTTCATTGCAAATTTGTACAAGAAAAATGTAATTGTTATTAAAATAAACAGCGTATAAAGAATGTCCCAGATATTCGTTGCTATTGATTTGAATTGTTACTTTTGGAAGTGCTAAGTCGCCATTCTTTTGTTTATCGTGCTGTCAAATAAAGAGTAAGCATTTGACTACCACTTATATCTACAACGGAATGTGTAATCAAACTGTTTCTGTGAACGTTTAAAGCTGCTGAAGCAATAGTTGTAAAAGAGAAATGAATATAAACGACAGTGGGGGGGGGCTGTGAGCCAGCCCGAGGACATTAACACTATTTTCCCAATGACGTCATTTCCCGGAAAACACCCTGCACGTAGGGTCAGGGGCGGTTCCGACAGTCTGGGCGGAGGCAGGCTATCGGAAAATCGATTGGGGGCCAGCAGCCAGACTTATGTACGTCCGAGCTTCCCCGGCATTGTTGACACTGAGGGCCGTTGGCACCGACTTATTGCTCATTAGCGTCGTGTGCTGCGCTTATATATGTGTTACATTCACTCGAGTTTCTCTACCCTTATCAATTAGAGGGTATACAAGCAATTCTTTCGAAAGTTATTTTTATATCTACTTCATTATTATCGAGATAAACCTTTACAGAAACAGCTACATTACACATTTCGTTGTAGATACACAGAGAACAGCGATAGTCAAATGTTTAACAACTGGACGCTATATGCTGGCCTTAAAATTCCATACTGTTTCCATGACATCGCGAGAAACAACTGAATGTTAAAAGGACTTACAAGAATGGCTAAATATTGAAAATTGAAACCATTAATAACGGATATCTCAGAAATGACTGATGTCACAAAAAGTTATTTGAAATAAATTATGTGTTTTAAAGAGATCTACATTTTTTGTGTAGTACGTTTTCGTCTGTCGCTTAACATTTACCAGTTATACAACATTATACAAAATTCCTTCGGAATGAAGAGGACTTCACGGGCTACTCCCAAAAAATTCAAGATATGAATTTTATTTAAGTAAATATATTTAGTATGTGGTGCTTATATAAAATCGCTTGAGCCGGTTTTTTTTCGGAAAATAAAAAAAAAGTTGAAAATGTTCTGTGTAAAGAGTAGTTTGGGGTGGGGGTTTCTTGAAAGCCTTATTGTCGCATTTTTGGAAGATATTCAAGTTAAATAGAAACCTTGGTATTTATGCGACTTTTCGTTTACAGTTATGCTGTTCACAGCCACACGCGGACCCTTTCCTAAAAATGCTTCTCTTTTTATTTAGTGGGCCTCAAAACAATTATTTCCGGTTAATTCTTGGTATCGAAATTTTTTTTGGAATGAGGTATGTTCTGTACCTACTATATAGATACGGGGTGAGAAAGTAAATGTGCATATTATACAGTACACGGTGATTGCTGTGTGAAATTTCAAACGAATCTGCATGTAATAGTGTATTTTAGAAATCTCTATTGTTGCGCAGAA
Organism: Deroplatys truncata; assembly: GCA_030765065.1. Taxonomy (NCBI): domain Eukaryota; kingdom Metazoa; phylum Arthropoda; class Insecta; order Mantodea; family Mantidae; genus Deroplatys; species Deroplatys truncata. The sequence goes on from CM060981.1 coordinate 16,632,198, forward strand.
AGTAACGTAACAGTTACGTGTCTGGGTGGCATTATTCACTGCATGTGCATCGGTATGGAGAGCTACAACTGTCTCCGCGCTTGACGTTTCGTGAACGCATGGTTCTCCCTCAACAAACTGGCATCGTAGGCTGACAACCACCTGCTATCTCAGCAAAAAAAAAAAAAATACACACTTGTTAAACTAAATGTACTAATTGGAGAATGGGTAAAAAAGTGTGAAACCGGAGAGCGATACAGAAGTGATATTGTGTACACACTTGTTGCATTAATGACATCTTTAAAGGCTGATTCACAACCGCCCGGTAACGGTAACCAGAACGGGAAGCAAGAAATTTTGATTCACAACAGCCCGGTAACGAGAACGGGAATGCATATCGATCACAAAGTGAAAGTCGATTTTGCGCATTGGGATTTCATTTGTTTTTAACTGCCCAATGACATTTTTTCACCTACTTCCAATTTAGCCAAGCCAACGTCAAAATTCGATAGAGTAAACATTATCTAAATGCATATTCATTACATTACTGATCCCTCTGCTTATACCAAACTTTCATCTTTATATAATGGCATACATTAAAATTGTTTATTGTTCTTTTTTCATTTCCATCGGTTTTAGTTGTTCTTTGTAGCTTTTGCCATTGCTTTTTTTAGGTAATAGCCAGTTTTGAGTTGCATACAAACGAATTACAAATGATCCCTTCACCAGAGGAACCAACGCTGATTAGATTTGCGGATGTCGCGATGAGGTTAGGAAGCACATTTACTACTAATTCCTTCCAGTTTCATGTTTCCAGCTTGCGACTATAGAGAGCACTAGTGGCTGTTTCATGTCACGGCCGCTTAGAATAGTCTAATATGCACAATAGGGATCTAATATGCCGTGCCCGGGAACGAGAACGAGAAAGTTAAAAGTTGGGTAACTCTTCTTTCCCGTTCCCGGGGCCCGGGAAGGCTTCCCGTCGGTTGTGAACATTCCCATTTGAATACACGTATTTCAACTTTCTCGTTGGTTGTGGGCCAGCCTTAAAAGCAGGAGTATCGTAACACCAACACGTCCAAAACTATCTTTTATAATGGCTTTGCCATTTCTCTTTAATTACACTGCTATGATCGCTGCATAAACAATACTGCATTAGCTCCAGTGTAATTAAGTTATCTTTAAAGGAATCAATTATTAAAATACCATCATTATTGTTTAAAGTACGGTGACAATACATGCAGTGAACTGCTTGAAAGGCCCTTTCTTGGGCTGACCCAGTATCTGCGCAAGAGATCCGCTATCTTCATATATGTAACCAACTGAGATTATCTTATGAGTTAGACATTAATGTTTCTCTTCGTCTTTGAGAATGTTATGACCACGTTTTATGTAACGTGCTAGGATAATAGGCGCGATATTGGCAGTAGTGATGTTCCTGTGCCGACAGTTTTCATTCAGTACGGTTCTGCGTGGCAGTAGAGACGTAGACAGCTGTTAAATGTCGTCCTCCGTGGTGTAGCGGTTACCATGATAGCATCTAGTTCCGAAGGTCGCGGGTTCAAACCCGGCGGAGGGCGATGGATTGTTTTCGGGCGTAAAAATCCTTAGCATGGCTTCCTTCGGAAGGGAAATAAAGCCGGTGGTTCCGTGTCGTAGATTTACGGCACATAAAAGAACCTCAAGCCTGATAAAGAGACCTCTGAGCAAAATTACCGGTCTTTCACGCCCAATATAGAATGGGACGCTAAGAGCGTCAATAAATAAACCTCAATTTAATTTACGCTGTTAATGTGCTCCGGAAACGGAATTTGGCCGTAAAGTTAAGTAAACAATACGTTAAATATGTACATTGCAGAGTTATTAATTGCTCAGTTTATTCATGATATGCTGCGTTAAATCATCTTCGCTGAAATGCAGTTATAGTTTGGAAAATGGGTTGGCGTGCTGAAGCACAATGTGTTTAGTTGAGCATGGATGAATAGGTGCATATAAAATCCAAACATGTTATTCAGTTTTTGTAAACCTTTTTTTACTCTGCTTTGTCGCCGCATTTTTCTCTTGTTGCTGTTTAACAAAAACTATTAAAAATGGTTTACAAGATTTAATACCAATTATTTGCAAAATTCACAGTGCGGTGCCAATAAGAAAAATTCATTACCTAAGGTGCAATGCTAGAGGGATGGTTTTATTTTATTTATTTTTAAGTGTTCCCTAGAGTAGTCAAGTGAATGGCATTTGAAATAAAGTTCAAGTATGAACAGTAGCAACAGCGCCAATACACAAAATTATTAAAACAGCATTTCTGTATTTATACTCAGTGTAAGTTGCACCACACACCACATTATTAGTGACATTTATTCTAAACACTTGCATAACTTTACTTTGAGTTAAAATTAAGTTATTGAATTTTACTATTGCTGGCACAAATCCAATTCTGTGCAATTTAACCTCCAACATTCACCTCGTTCTCTTATAACCTAAATTAATTAACCATTTTTATTTTGTTAATATTTTTATTGTCCTTTTGTTACTTAACTTATGCAGTGATATTTATTTTTAAACAAGGGGAGAAAGGGGAAATTTTATGAAGAAAATTGTATTATTGTAATTCGCACCGAAGTGAACGGCATTACGGTAACCTTTCTATTTAAGTTAACACGATGTCTTACTTGCTAATTCCTTCATAGCTATGATTGTATGGTTATCAGTGACTATGCTCCTACACACAACAGGTTACGATTGTGAGACTCAGGAGGGGGAGGTTAATGATTTGAAAGTCTCTAGCAGATGACAGCATCTATGTATAGTTTGAATCTGTACATGAAATCACTCATTAATCCTGAGACGACGTACTAAGAGTAACATACCAATTGAAACTGTTTAGTGTCTGCAATGTCGCAAATAAATTCTAAAATTGCTTCGTTAATTGCCCAAATATTTACAAAATATGCGTTGTTTTCACAATTGCCTGCTTTAAGCTCATAGCCACCTATATTTGTGGTACATTGATCACAGTGTTGTTAACCAGTGACCAAATGTTTTTCGGGAAAAAAGACGGTACCACAAGCTTTAAGATGTTGTGTCGTATTTTCGCGAATTTAATGTACACTTCTTTTTTGGGGGGGGGGTCAAAATGCAGTATTCAAAATTGTGGTTGGCATTAGATTCAAATGCAAAATCGTTCTATAGTTGGCCGGTAACGGCATTCAAATTTATTATGTCTGTCTTATAGATTTATCGTTGACCTGTTATTGCAAGGGGCGTTGGAATTAGTAGGTATAATAAATAAGAAAATGGAGGGAAAACAGACGCCACTTTCAAGCGTAAAGTGATTCAAAAATGGTAACGAAAGGCAGGGGGAGAGTTGGATATAGCGGAGGGCAGCGTTCCCTTATGGCGTTACTTGCAACTAAGCTGGCAGAAAGTATTTGTAATACTGGAAGTAGTAACTGTTCATATGTACTTTTGGTGGTAATTTCTTTAACACCGACTGTGTCACGTAACAATAGGTAAGTATGTTCTGAAACGTTATGCATAAATCCACTGTTGTACCAAATAAGTTTATCCCATCATTAATGCCCATTACATTCCCCAAAGAACTCTTTATTATTTTAAGTTTCAAATTTGGAGTGCGCATTAGATTGAATGACGCACTAGATTCGCTTAAACGCGATATTATTTTGTTTTGTTCGTAGTGTTATATTGGAGTACATGCTTTATTTTGCGTGTGTGGTGTAGGTTAAGGGATTCTTCAACCGTATATTTGCGAATGGTATTAAAATTATTGGCATTGGAAAGTGTGTGTTCATTGTAGATGGCAGGGCCTCATGTTCCTCCAATCTTATTGCTTGTGTAAACCGAATGGTGACGGAAGCTACCGAATAATTCGATAGTTTCGCTCGGATTTCCCATGACAGCTCAGTTCGGAGTGAAAACGATTTCGATGGAACGAATACAATCCATTCAAGAGTAGCTTGGACTTCAAAATTAAAATCCCAACATGTTTATAATTACAAAATTCATACCACCAGCGGTGCACAAGGGTAGTTGCACCATGACCGGCTACCGTTGAGGAACAAACTTTGTTACCTCCTTTCTCTCCCCCTACCTAAAGAACAACCGCCATCCTGTAACCCCCATATCCCGTCACTACGTGGTAAAGCCCTAATTAGGGAAGGTACACGCCTAAGCACACCATCGGGTTGCCCTCAACCTGCCATCTGACGCACAGCACAGCACACAGCAGGAACGTAGAAGTGATTATAAACAAGCACCGCAGTAATGAAGTGTTGACACAGCTAGAGAAACTGACCGAGACAGTTATAACCGTTACATCCCTAATAACAGCGATAACAGCTTTCTCGGTGCTGGTGGACAGACAGTATTCGAAGTGTGGATATGGAGGTTGTAAACGTAAGACTTAATAATCTGTATTGGGCGAGAAAGAACAGTAGGAAGACGACAAGAAATTGCAGCGGAAGGAAATGATGAATGGGGAATGATAGACAAGGAACGTGGTAAGGAAAGAATGGGAATTGCTGGGTTTGTGCTGAAAGACCTTCCTCTTGGGAAGGATACAATGGAACATGATCACAAGCTTGGGAAGTCGGTCTTCTCCTGTTTTGCTGGCGCTACTCGTATCACAGCCATTAGCTTTTAATGATATTATATACACTAATATTACTTCCTCTTCTGCTAGGAAGAAAAACTATTGCATTCCACCCAAAAATTCGATACCGAGATTTCACCGGAAATACATGTTTTGAGGCCTCCTGAATAAAAAAAATCTGATGTGTTACACTCACATGACTTTCTCTACTCTTGTACAAACTATTTTTACAAACGCTTATTCTCCATCTACTTCATGTTAATCGAGATAAACGTTTGCAGAGTCTATCTTATTGCTAATTTCCTTGTAGATGTAAGGGGAATATATATTTACAAGGGCAGTTTGGAAATACAGTAGCCTTTAAGCACATACATATCTCTTAATAGCTGGTTGCTAGGTGCAGCACCATTCCCTTTCCCACAGATTAATACTCTTTGCATATCCAAGACAAAAAAATGAATAACGAATTCCCATTTGAGAAAATAAGTATTGAAAAATTTAAGGGAATAACAAGTAATATCTCGAAAATGGTTCACTCAACAACAAAAAATGTACATGACATAAATTGTGTATTTTAACGCGATCTAGATTTTTTGTGCAGTAAAATTTTGTCTATCTCTTATGGTTTACCAGTTATGCAAAAGTCGTTCACAATGAAGAATACTTTTGGAGACATTCCCAGAAAATTCGAGATATACATTTTATTTGTCATGAAAATGTCTTAAACATATGATATTTTAATCAAAATGATTAGCCATTTTTGAGAAAACTTAAAATTTTCGGAAAATGTTCCAAGTAAAAGGTAATCTGGAGTGGGGGATTTTCTTGAAGACCTTCGTGTCGCATCCCTGGAAGATACTGAACCTAAATAGCAAGTTTGGTGTTTATCCGACTGTTCGTTTCTGAGTTATGGTGTTCACAGATACACAGACGGACATGTTTCCAAAAATACTTTTTTTATTCAGGGGATCTCAAAACATGTATTTCCGGTGAAATCTCGGTATCGAATTTTTGGGTGGAATACAATACTTCCCCTACTTACTATACGTAGTAGAGAAAGTAAAAATAGAAAAGGGTCCGTGTCTGTGAGAGCATAACTCAAAAACGAAAAGTCCGATAAATACCACAGTTGGTATTTAGGTTTACTGTCTTTCAAAGATGCGACACGAAGATTTTCAAAAAAAAATCCTCCCCAACTACCCTATACATGGAACGTTTGTCGAAAATTTTGATTTTCTCAAAAATGGCTCTAACGATTTTGTTTAAGATATTTTCATGGCAAACGAAATGTATATCTTGAATTTTCTGGGAATGTCTCCAAAAGTGCTGTTCGTTGAGAATGACTTGCATAACTGGTAAACCGTAAGAGATACTCAAAATGTTACTACACAAAAAATGTAGATCTGGTTAAAACACATAATTTCTCTTTCCCCCGAACGAACCATTTCCGAGATATTCCTTTTAACTTGTTTAAATTTTCCAATACTTACACTTTTTCTCAAATTCGTTATTCATTTTTTTTTGTCCTGGTAAGGCAAAGAGAATGGAATGCGCCACATAGCAACCAGTTCTTAAAACATTTGACTATCACTTAAAGCCTAGAAATTCCCCTTGCACCTACAAGAAAATTAACAAATGTTTATCTCGATTAACATGAAGTAGATGGAGAATAAGCGTTTGTAGAAATAGTTTGTACAAGAGTAGAAAAAGTCATGTGAGTGTAAGACATCAGATTTTTAGAAGAAGGTCTGTGAACACGATAATCAAAAACGAAAACTCGCATAATTAGGAAGTTGGTGTTTGATTGAAACTTACTTTTAGGGGCTTCTCCACTTGAGCAGTTGCCCTGTATTCCTATTTGAACAACAAGTGATCCTCCTCCTCCAGGTTGCTCTTGGTTTACCTCGCTTTCTTCTTCCACGAGGTGACCATTCTAAAAAGGTCTTAGGACTCCTATCATCCCCATATCCATCATCTGTCTCACCTCTTCATTTCTCCTTCTTTCCATCCTTGATACTCTAGCACTACGTCTTATTCCATCCATTTCCACCGCCAGGATCTTAGATTCTACCAAAGGCACCATAGGTCATTATACTTTTTACCACAGTCCTCAAAATCGTTGATTGAAACACCATATGCTTAAAATGTTTGTGACAAGTAACATTTATGTATATCTTCAAAATTTCTAGGAACACCTGAGAAGTCCTCTTCATTCTGAATGACGTTTATATAACTGGTAAACCGTGAGAGAGAGAGAGAGAGAGAGAGAGAGAGAGAGAGAGAGAGAGAGACTACACAAGGATCTCATTAAAGCACACAATTTATGTCAAATTTTATTGTGACGTTAGTTAACCATTTTCGAGATATTGTTTATTTGTTTGACTTTTCAAATAGTTCTTTCTCAACTGGGAAACCTCTATTCGTTCTTCTGTCTTTCTTTTCCCCCTTTTCGTGGTTATGCAAAACGAACGGAATTCCCAAGCCTCACACAACGACCCGCTGTTAAAACAGTTTACTATCGTTTACACCTACTCTGTTCCCATACAAGGAAATATGAAATCTCGATTAACATGAACTGCACTTTTGTAAGAAAGAGAAAGTCGTGTGAATGTAAGGTTGGTATTGACCAGCTGTTAATGCGCAAATAGAAGGATAACACTTTTTCAAAGGCTTCCTCGATTCACTTATATAGTAATGAATATTATGTGCTTGTGGTGATACACCATGAATATCGCCTTCCTTAGATGACTAATATGTATCACTCATACTGAGGTCATGTGCATTACGTCACGTCATGTGCCGCTAAGGAAACGGGATGTTCGTCTTATGTTAATCGAGGAGATAAACGCTGGCTTTTCAATTACATACCCATCGCGAGATAGCGACAGCACCTCAAAATCGATAAAAATATTCAAAAATTCAAGTCAGTAATAATGCATAGCTTAGAAACGGCTAATACCACAAAAAATTATTTGAAATGAATTGTGTGTTTAAAGAGATATACATTTTTAATTTCTTTACCACGTACATGATAGATAGAGAAGGTATTGCATTTCACCCAAAAATTAGATAACCGTTTTTGTGGCATATCCGAGATATCCGGTATCTTTTGTTCGAATTGTTCAATAAGGCCATTCTTCTTAAGTCCTGTCGACTTTCAGTTGTTTCTCGCGATGTCGTAGAAAGGGTGTAGAATTTTAAGGCCAGCATATAGCATACCGTTCTTAAACATCTGACTATCCTGTTCCCTTCGTATCTACAGTGCCTTCATTTTACGGCAAGGCCGTGGATCATGAATGCATGCTCCGTACACGGTCTACTACACTGCGGGGTTTCTCAAGGGTGTTAGTAGCATATATGTAATGAGCATTAACCTTCTTATAAGTGCTGTGTAAAGTGGTGTCCATGTGCGCGACATCGTCGGATGAAATTACCACACACACACACACACACACACACACACACACACACACACACACACACATAGGTTCTTCTTGCGTAATGTTCTTAATTCCTGTTTTTATATTGTCTATCTGTAGTGTGGTGGGGATTGCACCTATAAACTTTATTTGTAGCGTTTAGCGATCCCGTTATTGTAAGTTTATTGACCAAAAATCTCACAGTGTCTCTACCCGGAGCTGGATAACTAGGAAACTGCTGCCGTTTTTTTGAGAAAATAAAGACTAACGAAAAATGTGTTATGTTAAGGGCGACTTGGGTTGCAGAGATTTTCTTCATAATCTTTGGAAGATACTGAACTAAATACCAAGTTTCGTATTTATGCGAGTTTATTTTTTAATTATGCTGTTCACAGATGTGGATCCGGGGAGACTCAAAACGTGTCTTTCCGGTGAAATCTTGGTATCGAATTTTTGGTGAAGTACAATACCTTCCCTGCAGGGCCGTATTTAGAGGGGGGGTTCAGGGTTCAAACCCTCCGCCCCGAAACTTCTGACAGTTTTATTTATTTAAATTCAGAGCAAACCTATATGGGAAAATGTCGTTAGAAACAGTAGGTCTATTGCTAGTAGCACATTTACAAGAAAAAGTGAAACTTAATATCGTCGCCTTACATAGGTAAGGTGACCATACGTTCCAGTTTTTGAAGCAGTCTCCATGTTTTGTGCTGTAAGGTGGAATATCCTCATTCTGGTGAGTTTTTCTTGTCTATATAATGTCTCCAAGCAATTTTCTTATCCATGTAACCTCTATATACTACGGAGTAGGTACATGGTAACTGCGTGGGGTACTGTTAAGTTTAGATCTACTTATGCAAAACCCTCCCCGAATTTTTTTTTCTGGGTACGGACATGCTTCCCTGCTACTAAGTACGAAGTAAAGAAAGGTAGATATTCTCTCAACGCATGTACATGACGTCACTTATCTAACCGCTGAATTCAATCCGCATGGTACTTCCGTAGAGGCGTATAATTCGCGTGTCTGTTGAATGAATAGACTGCTAGAAATATTAGCATTTTTGATTATCTTAATTTATACGAGACATTTCGAGACACGTTACTCCGTCTACGTTTTGCGAGTATTCTTGTTAGGGCATTAGTGTCCCTCGGATTAAGCGCCGTGCTTGCTAGGCAACTTCTCCTTGTAGTACGTTACATCCTTCGGTTTAGAGGTTAAAAACTCGAAACAAGGACGTCATGACACATCTTGAAATCGACACTTAAGTATACCTAGTCGCACTGTTGACTATGGTAGTGATGGAGTCGGGTTGTAATTGCCCTTAATATTGAAACCTAAGGCTTTGTTGTATTATCTCCTATCACTATTGTTTTACTTAAATAGTTCTGTCCCTTTAATGGAAAGCTTAAGGAAAATCATTTGGGTTTATCAGACCCAGTGCTTCACATTTGATGATTATATGAGAGGCAGGTTACATAGGCTGGTTCCTGTCTAAAGATTCCCATTGTATTATTTCAGATCTTACTGAGATTGTCATCCTCAGTGACAGGAAGATATGCTGCTCCTGTGCTTGCATCCCTCTGTTTGAACCCATCGCAATTGGTGGTTGTGATTAATGCACTCAGCAATGGTTCTTCGAACAGAGTTTAAGGGTATGATGCCAGTAAATGTTTGAGCAGATCCCTTTTTTTGCCAGATATCTGCTTTTTCATTGCCTAAAATTCCCTTATGTCCAGGCACTCACGAAGTTTAACCCTGTTATGCTTTGCATAAGGTTTATTAGGCAGTTCTAGATTAACATAGATGTATCTGATATCTTGCACTTTCTTTTAGCGCAGCGTGACTGTCAGAGAAAATCTAAATGTCGCTGAAGAATATTGTGGATTAACACCTCATACATTTTCATTACTTGCCCCAGAGTGGGAGGTTTCACAAAATATATATCAATAACATAAAGTGTATCTATATTTCAAATACGAGCTTATGTTCCGTGAAGTTCAGAGTCCATGGCACTTCTCCGCAGTAGTAACAGCCGAGCATTTTGTGAGTCATCTGTACTTTTAGCTAGTAGTTACGTTGGAGTTTTCTTGTCATCTTTCTGAGAAGGGCGGGTCCAGATATTTTTGCGTTTGTTTTTCGGAGGTTAATTTTGATTATGAATGTTTTATATTAAACTCCGGCGAACTGTTAAGACGCAGGTACCACAAACATTGAGTGGGCGATGGATGTGCAACATGTGTAGCGTAGCACCACGCCGGCTGCGGAAGGTAGCGGTGCAACCACATACAAGTTTCATTTATCAGAAGGAAAGGAACAAGTTTGTGAAATATCTCGAGTTATTATGTACAATAACCTACAGTAATTCTGTTTAAATGTGACGGAAGTCTGAGGAATTAGCCCTCACACTAAACCATTGCTTGTAGGTACAGGAGACTGGGGAGAGTCAGATGTCCAAAAATGGGTTGCTTTTGCTGGCTTTGAAATCCCATGCTCTTTGTATGACATCACAGGAACAAATCAATAGCGACTTAGCACTTTAAAAAGTCGGCATAACAATCCGGTGGCGCTACAGGGCCTACACCTGTTGGCCGGGACCGCTGCCTACTACAGCTCCTCACTTTCCTCGCGATGCCGAGTGGAGACTGGACTTAAGATCTGCACCCCAGCGCCGGACAAGAAGTATGTATAATGTTTAAAAACAATCCAATAAGGAATATCTCGGAAAGGTTAATGCCACACAAAAATTGAGATAACTTGTGTGTTTTAACAATATGTGCGGTTTTGGTAGAGTAAGCGTTTAGCTGTTAAACCGGTTATACAACAAAGTAAATAGGGAGTTCACGAGCTATTGTTAGAACATTCAACATTTACTTTTTAATTGTCGTGCAAATGTCTTAAACATGTGGTGCTTTTTAACAAAATGAAAAATAACGAAAAATGTTCCATATAAAGGTTAGTTTGTGTAGGGTTGCGTCGCTTCCATGGAGTCGAATTTAGTACACTTTATCCTACTTTTCGACTACTTTGGCAAACACTTGTAGATGTCTCGAAAGCGACATGTGACGGAGCTGCGGCTGTAAGTTTTGAAGTCAATGTACAGTGGAGATGTGCCCGGCCCGGCCAACTTTGTTTAGAAATCAATTTATTTTGTAGCTGTTGGTGGTGATTATCATTAGCACTCCACGGAGGGATTCGGTTTCGATTTCTGGCACTGATATCGGAATTTCTTCTTTATTACTGGAAGGCCTGGTAAATGGGTTCTGGAATCCGCGTATAGTAAGCGTTCTGTCTTATTGACCACATGTCGCCACCATTACTGCACCTGCCCAACATGTCCTGGGAGTGGCCGGTCGGGGGGAGACGGGGTTTGTAACTGTTGTGCTGTTGCAACGTTATTTACAACTGGTCAAAACGAGCATTTATTTATTGTTACTAAAGCATTGCATGTGATAATTGAGCTATTTCGGGAACCTCAACATCGCGGACAAAAAGTGGTAAATTTAAATGTTTTTCTTTCTTTATTTTTCCTTTAAGAGGGACATGTTTTCGTTATTTTGTTTCTCAAAGTTGGCGATAATGATTAAAGTACCGTATGTTTAAAGATATTCACCTGACGTTGAATGTGAAGCCCGTATAGTACGTGTTTCATATCGTAATGTACCGGTTTATTTGTTTCCTGTAGCGACCATGGCGTGTGACGAGTTGTCTGGTACAGTCATGCATTGTTGATTGACACGAGGTCAGCGACTGAGTGCCGGAATTGGTCAATATCCTGCCGAGGACGAGCGCTGGTAAACTTGTTAAGGTCCATATAACTGTGTTTTGGAAGCCAATTCTGCTTTAAAGTGTTTCGTATATCCGTTTTGAGGTTCCCCGAATATAAAATATCATCCTTGAGTGTATGTGCGAGTCAATAGTGAAATATTCTCATCTTCCAAGATTGCGATGCGAAGGTTTTCAACAAAATCACCCTTCACGTGCTGAGCCACAGTTCTTTTGTTTCTCGTGAATTTCTCACAAAGAGTGGGGAATTTGAAAGCCAACATAAAGCGACCCACCTTTTTAATATTTGACAATCACTTGTTCCTACAACCTTTACCTCGATTGACATGAAGTAGATGCTTTAGTAAGGATGGTTTAATAAGAGTGGCAGAGAAAGCCACGCGAGTGTTACACAAGCTTATTGGCCACCTTTAATATCTAAGAGTGGTTAAGGCAAAGAGGTCCTGAATATTTCCGAACCAAGGCTTACAGGCTTTTAAGCTTTGCTACCTTGCTCCAATGAAGTATGTGCGTAATTGAAGCAAACCGACTGGAGAAAATATTGTATGAATATTCGTTTACGTTTGTAAACATTGTTTTATTAACATCTTCACTAGTTCTCTCGTCATTTAAAGAGGCCAACACGACCAGTATAATGATTAAACTGAGTTTGTATTTATGGACGCTCTTTGACTGCGGCTTGAGGTTCTTTTACGTCCGTAAATCTACAACACGGGACCAGCGGCTTTACTTCTCTTCCGAAGGAAGCTATGCAAAGGATTTTTACGGCCCTCCGCCGGGTTGGAACCCGCGATCTTGGGGCTAACATGGTACCACTAGACCACGAAGGACGACAAACCAATATAACGTTGGTTCATTAGATACACGAGTTGGGTTTTACTGATAGGATGTTTCGTAAATCTATGAGATTCCAAAACCTTTTATTTGCCTTTAATGGTAGCTTTTAGTTTAGGGAGTGTCCGGACAAACCTGGTGTATGCCGATGACAAGTCGCAAATTATTACAATACACTTAAAATAAAATGCACAGAAAATCTTAAGCAGTAACCTTTTATAGTTATCTGTACTCAAATCACTATCACTACAAAGAGTGCAAACCAAGAGCGGCCAAAGCTCACTGTCGGGCCAGTCCGGGTGAGGTCTGCGAACATCCCCGTGTCAATTCAATTTTATTTGCTTCCGTCCTGCCTTCACTCGAGCTGCAGACAGTTATTGAATGACAAGCGAAAGCCACACATCCACTGTTCTGGATTCCATTAGTTTGTAATGTGCCTTTAATTGTAATGATTAGTAAAACTAAACCATTCTGATGTGTTATCTTCACATGACTCTCTCTACCCCATATTGCTCATTAGTGGGTATACAAATTATTCTTATGAAACTTCATTTTCCTATCTGCTACATTTTAATCGAAATAAACCTTTGCGGAAACAGCTACATTACGTATTTCGTTATAGAGAACAGCGATAGTCAAATGTTTAACAACTGGACGCTATATGCTGCCTTAAAATTCCATACTGTTTCCATGACAGGACTTTAAAAGAATCACTAGGTAATGAACAGTTCCAAACAGTAATAACGGATATCTCGGAAATGACACATGCCACAAAAAAAGGTATTTGAAATAAATTATGTGTTTTAAAGAGATCTGCATTTTTAGTGCGTTTTGGTGTATCGCTAAATGTTTGCTAGTTATAAAAGGTTATACAAAATTTCTTCGGAATGAAAGGGACTTCATAGGCTATTCCTAGAGAATTGAAGATATCGATTTTATTTACCATGTAAATATACTTAATGTATAGTATTTTAATCAAAAGCGTTACAGCCATTTTTCAGAAAATCAAAAACTTGGAAAAATGTTGCATGTAGGGAGAGTGGGGAATGACGAGCATGTAAGAAAAAGTAATACTTTAAAGGACATAACTGTAAAACTAGAACTTCAAAAAATATATTTGATAAGCATGTTAAGAGCAGGAACCTCCAGATTACTAAACATAGAACAGAGTATTTTAAAACTGAAAGAGGTTGCAAAGTTCGCCATTACCCACCGTTGTAGGGTAATGATGAACAAGTAATTAGTGTTTTTGAAGTTATGAATTTCGGTAAAAGAAATTAACTTCAAAAAGATAGTTGTCTGTGTACGCCATGTTCACATATGCCTTTCCCCCCTAGTATTCCAATGTTTAAACATAATTAAAGCCATAAATAAATTGGTACCTGATTCTCCGGTTTCCCCCGCCATTCGTTCCACCAACTGCTCCACCATCACCTTGCCTTCCTCCCATAGCAGGCATCGGGCTGATCACCCATCCTGGATATTGTGTCTGATCCTCGACGGGCCTGTGGCTTGTAAGTCGTACATAAGAGGAGGTCAATCAGGGAAGGAAAGAAATTGGTAAATGAATGCAAAAGTTAAATTAAACTGAAATTTGAAATTGAGCCGTTTGCACAATATGTTCAAGCCATTTGGTCATTTTGCATTATGTGTTTTTCATACAAGTGTCACACTGCTGCACATTCCAGGACAAGACGAACCCTTCACCCTCTTGAGCTGCCTAATTCTCCAAATATGTGCTATTTTCAATGCCATCCAACTTATCATCCCAAAGTTGAGATTCATCCATGTCTTCTTCAGATGATGTTGATGTTCCTGACACAGCTTCACAGTTGTCTTCTGTCCCATGACATTCCCAGTAAAAATCTCTAGTGTTGTTCGCGACTTCTTTTTATGATCCTCGAATAGGAGAGATGCCTTCGTTAGCAGGGCTTTTATTTGCTAATTGATGTTCATCATCCACTATCACTGTCAGTAACTGTGAAACTGGGGCAAAGTACATCGGCATTTAGAGGAACAATTCCTACTTTCTTGAATCTCGATGTTGCCTGTGGTGTAAGCAGTATTCAATATTGACGCAATGTCATTCCAAAGAATTTTCTTTCCAGCATTGTCTTTCGGAAAATGGTCACATGCTCTGTTGAGTGGCCCAAAGAACCATACAACCAATGGCTGTGCACTTTTCATAGATAGCAAGAGAGATCTGACTTGTGTGATTGTCTAGTACTAGCAAAAGTGTTCTAACCACACCAAGAACAATTCTGTTGTCCTCATCTGCTGAATGCCGGATCCATATGAACATCGGAGGTACCAAGAATTCGTATGGATCCGGCATTCAGCAGATGAGGACCACAGGAGGGCAGTTTAAAATCTGACTAGAATCACCACAGAGGCTGCAAGTAGTTAAATAAAACTCAATTTAAATTTTACGTACATACAAGAGCAGCACAAAGCGGTGATTGCTCCTACTCCCTTTTGGCCTTAAAATACGGCATGGTTTCTGAACTGTAGATTGAAGATTCGATGAGGACAGAAGTTGCATTTCTTTTTGCCTGAGCTTTGTTAAAGCGATTGACGCTACTAGGTTCATGCTGTCCCAAACTTGCTAGGCAATACCAGTATTTCCCGCTCTTCTGTTTTCGTTATTGAAGTTGGACTTAATGACTTTTCTTTCCTCTGGTGAAATGCCACAAAAACCTTTACCAAAATGAGCACGTGTTGAGACATGGCTCTTCCCATTTTAGGACCTTGTGTATCACCAGATTTTACCCTGCTATGAAGGGTTATAAGAAAGACGTTGATACTTCTCGAAGCTTTACCACTTTCCAATGTGTTTCATTCGTAGTCTAGGTCTATGGCGCGGCATCTGTAACAAATGTATTGTATTCTGTAATAAAAGAAAAATATTTTCGATCATAGAAATAGAAGCATTAACTGTTACAAATCGTCCGTTTCTAGCGACAAAATTCAATTTCATTTAAATACTGTTACATTTCGTGTATTAAAGGGTAATGCGAACATGTGCATTGCCCCAAAGCGCGCCTACAATAGCTTTAATTTACATTACACAGTGAGTTGGGGGTAATGCGATAGTGGGTTCAGATGACACACTAACTAGAGGTTTGTACAACCACTACGTGAAGGGAGTTTGAAGTTTCTGAACCTAAATACCAAATTTGTTACCTATCCGACATTCCGTTTTTGAGTTAGGCTGTTCACAAACACACTCACCGACTTTTTTCCAAAGTTTTTTTTTATTCAGGGGGCCTGAAAACATATATTTCCGGCGAAATCTCGATTTAGAATTTTTTGGGTGAAATAGAATACCTTCTCTGCCTACCAGGTACGTGGCAGAGAAAGCAATAGTGCATTAATGTAATTAGTTTGAACTTAACAGCAATTTCTATTGATTTTAGAAAAGTTTCCCAGAATGTATACTAAATGAGTGTTTAACGGGAGACCCTGTGTTAAATCTGCCAAAAGTGTTTAAGATATCAGACTGGAATTGTTACAGGTTCGTGCAAGTGTGTTTATTAAGGATGAGATTTATTTTCTCAATTATACCATCTTTTGATTAAATTTTATCAGCAAATACTCATTGTAATTAACATCAAGGAACTTTAAAAACAAAACTCGCCATCGCATTAGCGTAGTGCGATAAAATGTCTATGCCACTCCATTGTTACCAACTTTGTTTCTAGTCCAGCCGCATGACAATAATTACCTGTTTAATAAATCGACTTCGTTTGATTGTGTGTTTTTGCAGGATTGATTTCTCATGGCGGTATCATTATCTTATTAACGATTCAAATCGTCATACTTCAATAATGTATCGCAATGCGCTCCTTGTATTATTCTTTTATCTCTGACATGACTAATCGATAAAAAAGCGGCAGGTACGAATATGGATGTGGAATTGTAACAGCATTGACTGGCGTAAGGTAAGCACTGCTCTGTTGCATATAAAAATTAAAATTATATTGAGTGTTATTTATGGACGCTCTTTAACTGCTGTGGTCCTTAGCGTCCCATTCTATATTGGGCGTGAAATACCGGTAATTTTGCTCAGAGGCCTCTTTATCAGCCTTGAGGTTCTTTTACGTGCCGTAAATCTACGACACGGAACTACCGGCTTTACTTCCCTTCCGAAGGAAGCCATGCTAAGGATTTTTACACTCGTAAACATCCATCGCCCTCCGTAGGGTTTGAACCCGCGAGGTAACCACTACACCGCGGAGAACACAGTTGCCTGGAGTCAATATAATATTATTTTATTGCTACTTTACAAATTTCAGGGTTGTGTAAAAATATTGTTTGCCACACATGTTAAAAGTGATTAGTTTACTTTCTCCCCCACGTACCATAGAGTTAGAGAAAGGTGTTGCATTCCTTCAGAATGAAGAGGACTTCCAGAAAACTCAAGGTATACATTCCAAATATCTTTAATACGTGGTATTTTAATCAAAATCGTTACAAAATAAAAAAAAATTCGAAAAATCTTCCATGTAAAAGGTGGTTTGTGGTGGGAGGTTGATTATCTTGAAAATCTCCATATCACATTTTTCAAAGTTACTGAACCTAGGACATGTCGGTTTTGAGTTATGCTGTTCACAGACACACACATGCGGGCCTCTCGATATCGAATTTTTGGGTGGAATGCAATACCTACGTGCTAGAGAAAGTGAATGCACAAAAACTTGAAATGTGCTATTAGTGCGATGACAAAGTGAGGTAGTTATGAATGACAACAAGGTTAGCTTCTGAATGGAGCCAATACCGTTTT
Source organism: Deroplatys truncata (assembly GCA_030765065.1). Classification (NCBI taxonomy): domain Eukaryota; kingdom Metazoa; phylum Arthropoda; class Insecta; order Mantodea; family Mantidae; genus Deroplatys; species Deroplatys truncata. The sequence continues at coordinate 16,649,606 of CM060981.1, forward strand.
CTCACATCCTTGAGATATGTGTGAAGGTCAGGGTGTGATGTAACAGGCCGGTGAATCCCGCGCCTACACCAACAAAATGACTCAATTATTTACGTTTGACCCGTGAAATGTGCGGGAGCAGAGACCTTTTTACGTAAGCCTTTGTGGGCAGACATGACAGGGCATTAAATTCTATTGCATTTAACTGAATGTATACAGTGCTGTGGTAGGTCAGGGCTTATCATGGTGCCCCTTCACTCGGCTGCAACAACACTTAGGGCGGTATTCATGGTCGATTTTGGTCCGGGCCATCGATTTTCTTATTCATAGACCGGGACTTGCTTTGGTCCGGGGATCAAACGCCTTGGTCGGGACCAAATTTTGTCTACCTCGGAGGGGACCTAAACTTCAAAACAAATACAGGTTTAGTAAAGCAAAGGTTAGAAGGCTGATAAAACGGATTCATCCTAACCTATATGACAGAGAATAACACGTCAGTAAGCCGCATTATAACTGTCTCATGTGCCATTGCTAATTCACCTTCGTTAAACCCGGATTACGTAACATGACGGGATGTAACGCGAAGTTAAGAAATTCTGCTACAGTTGATACACTTAACCTAACAAAGAATCTTGATTGATTGTTCTTTTATTACTTCATGCTACTGCTTCACATCGATTGGTTCTAATTGCCATGCCACATTAAACTTGACGTAACGGGAAGAAAACGTTTCACATTGCCAAATTCTTAAGTTACGTCGTTAAAGTAAGCCGCGTTAAGACAACCCTAAATAGCTCCATTTAATACAGTGTATAAGACCTTCACGTTATGTCGCGTTGAGTCAAGTCACTTGGGTTAAATTCGAGTAATCAGGCTTTACTTACGTTTTCCCGGAGAGGAGAGGAGAGGAGGATTACAACTCCCGGAAGGTTTATGATATGTCAGAATTTCCTCAGGTAATTATTTTTGTAACACAATTTTTATTTGGTTAAGATCCAGGGTGAGATTTTAGTAACAGCAAATGTTCCTTCCTATTTAAATACGATTTCATTCTGTAATTTTAAGGTTAAAAGTTCATATTCCAGCAAGTTAAATTCTTACTGAAATGATTAACAATGCCATGAAAATGTGTATCTGGGTGGATAAGAACGTTTCCAAAAAGGCAGGGGTTTCAATAGGTTAGTATCATGTACAAAACTGCCTATATATGTAATATCTCCCTCCATGCCTCCTTTTTTTTTTTTTTTTTTTTTGCGTTTGCATTTCTCGAAACCGATTTGTTTTCAATAATATCCATAATTTGTTCTATTAAGGAAAACAGGCATTTTCCTCCGATCGTTTTAATGCACGCTTCTTGGTTATCTCCATTTTTACTTTCTCTACTACGTATAGTAAGTAGGGGAAGTATTGTATTCCACCCAAAATTTCGATACCGAGATTTCACCGGAAATACATGTTTTGAGACCCCCTGAATCCAAAAAAAGCATTTTTGGAAACATGTCCGTGTGTGTGTCTGTGAACAGCATAACTCAGAAACGAACAGTCGGATAAACACCAAACTTGGTATTTGGGTTCAGTATCTTCCAAGGATGCGACACGAAGGTTTTCAAGAAAATCCCCCCACCCCAGAGTACCCTTTACATGGAAGATTTTTTGAAAATTTTAATTTTCTCAAAAATGGCTAACGATTTTGATTAAAATATCATATGTTTAAGATATTTTTATGACAAATAAAATGTATATCTTGAATTTTCTGGGAATGTCTCCAAAAGTATTCTTTATTGTGAACGACTTTTGCATAACTGGTAAACCATAAGAGATAGACAAAATTTTACTACACAAAAACTGTAGATCGTGTTAAAATGCACAAGTTATTTCATATACATTTTTTTTTTGTTGAGTGAACCATTTTCGAGATATTGCTTGTTATTCCCTTAAATTTTTCAATACTTATTTTCTCAAATGGGAATTCGTTATTCATTTTTTTGGTCTTGGATATGCAAAGAGTTATAATCTTGGCAAAGGGAATGGTGCTGCACCTAGCAACCAGTTATTAAGAGATATGTATGTGCTTAAAAGCTACTGTATTTGTATATTGCCGTTGTAAATATATATTCCTCAAAATTAGCAATAAGATAGAGTCTGCAAATGTTTATCTCGATTAACATGAAGCATATGGAGAATAAGCGTTTGTATAAATAGTTTATACAAGAGTAGAGAAAGTCATGTGAGCGTACACATCAGATTTTTTTGCTGAGGACGAGGAGTGAGCACTGAACCGATGAAAAAACAGCTATGAAACGACCATAGAAAGTTAAAAACTAGGGAGTAACAGTGGTTAGTCGACTACTCTATGGAAGTCGCGCATGCGCAGAACTACCTTTCTTCGTCGGGTAACATTTTCTGCTTGCTGATCCACGGCCTTTCTTGGTCCGAGACTTTTTATCGAGTATGAATATCAAAAACTTGGTCTTGACCAAATGAGTGTGGAGATAGTCCAGACCAATGTGAAATCCATGAATACGGCCCTTAGTGTACATTGTGTAATGAACGTTGTGTGAATATTCCCTGACGTAGTTTATTGTATGGCTGCGCTATGAGGCAGAAGTTTTAACACTTGAATAATTTCAATTAAATTATATAATATGTAAATGCAATAACAGTCATTGCATATGCTTATATTATTGTAAACATGTTTTATGTTATGTATTATGTAATTTAATAATGTAAGAGCTGTGAGAATAATACATTTAACGTTGCTAACAATGAGGTAACCTTGAGGCAATAATGAGTTTGAATGCTACTAGTCATGATTAGAGCATCGACAATGTAAATTTTGTGACAGTTTAAAATTAGCTAATCAACAGCTAGAAAAAACTTTAATTAAATGCAGGTATTGTATTGGACTAGGATTAGCCATCCAGAGACTTGAAATACAGAAACTTACGGGTTTTAACGGTTGAAATATGTTCAGTTGCCTGCAGACCTTGGTAGTGACCGGATGGAAGATGTGTTCTCTAAAGAAATATTACGTATTCGTGTGAATCGTAAAATGTGTATACGCGTTAACAAAGTGCAAGTATTAAATTAAAAGAATCTCACAGCTCTTAATATCAGTGTAGTGCTATTTAATTTGTGCCAAGGATTAATAAAAAGAAGTGAATTTAAACTTAAAATCCGTATAAACCTATATTCTTGTCGCACCACACCCTGCCTAAGAGAAACGTGTCTCTACAAACATTACTGACGCAGCCGAGCTATCTATAGAAGCAGTTTAATAACGAAGTTAAGTAATATTTTTCTTTAAACTTGGAGCGGAACAACAAAAACACATCTTAAAATCAGGTTTACATACGTAGCAGCATATTACGTAACAAACAATCTTCTTCAAAAATTAACGCCCAAAGCGTGGTGCAAGCTCCATCAACAACAAACTGCTTAAGACAATACTACTTCAAGTTGGCAGCCAAACGTGGCACATAACTTCAAGTTGGCTTCCCAAGCGTGAGCTAATAAATTACGTAAACAAAACATGTTCAGCTATGTTTCCCAGTTTATGTTTGATGTTATGAAGTGCTGTGTACAGCCTAGGAAGCGGTGTTCTTTGCTTTAATACGTGTTTGTTGTGGCACCAGGAAGAATTTCAGCAGTAGTACCAGCTCTTCAAGGATTCTTATAAAACGGAATATAACGAATGTCTGTGCTAGGTGGTAAATTGTGGGCAGCAAGCGTTATTTACTATGCCAATTATCCACGGCGTCCTGCTGTATCAGCGTGGCGCCCCATAGTCATCTTGGCATTGTTTTGAATGTAATTTGAGAAAGATGGTGTATTTCTGTGTTATAATGACACCGTCTTGTTTTATTTCTCGGGATGACTTTCCGTTCACCTTCAGAAGACGGTTATCACGTCTGAGAAAGCTCGGCCCAAGTTTTAATTTGCCTCCATAGAGGAAAGTAGCAGTTTGCGTGAAAGAGAAAAAGTTGAAGGTCTTCTAGATCACCTTGAGCCAACAAAACACAATCGATCCCACGCCTCGTCCGGTTCTCACGAAAATATCTGACAAAAGCGCAGAGACATTCCTTATATTTGTTCTTCGTTCTAAGCTGGAACATTACACATTTCCTACGCAGTAGTCATAGTTAAAAAGCGGACACTGTGTGATGCCTTTGAAATTCCTTGCTCTTTGCATGACCACGAGAGAGAAAAAAATAAGAATAGCGACTTACCAATTGAAAAATCTGATGTGATGTATTCGTATGGCTTTCTCTACCCTCTAACGTTTATTAGTGGGTAAACAAATTATTCTTATGAAAGCTTGTCTATCTACTTCATTTTAATCGTGAAAAACCTTTACAGAAACAGCTACATTTCGTTATAGAGAACAGCGATAGTCAAATGTTTAACAACTGGACGCTATATGCTGGTCTTAACATTCCATACTGTTTCCATGACGTCACGAGAAACAACCGAAAATCGATAATGGTTTAAAAGAATGGCTCAGTATTGTACAATTCGAACCGTTAATAACGGATATCTCGGAAATGGCTGATGCCACAACAAATTGTTTATTTGTATTGTGTTTTTTAAAGAGATCTATATTTTTTGTGTAGCACGCTTTCATCTATCACTTAACATTTACCAGTTACACAAGATTATACAAAATCCCTTTCGAATGAAGACAACTGCACATCCTGTACCAGAAAATTGAAGATGTGCATACATTTTATTTGCCATTAAAATACCTTTAATATTTTGGAGTGGGGGACTTTTATGAGTCATGTTGCATCTTTAGAAGGTACTGAATCAGAACACCAAGTTTTGTATTTATCCGAATTTTCGTTTTTGAGTTATTCTGCTTACAGTCTCTCTCTCTCTCTCACGCGAATCTTTTCCTAAAAATGCTCCTTTTGGATTCAGGGCCTCAAAAAGTGTATTTCCGGTGAAATCACGATGTCGAATTTTTCGGTGGAATGCAATATCTTCTCTACCTACTATGTATAAATGTTGTATAATCTTGTAAAACAAGTAAACGTTAAGCGATAGATGAAAGCGTACTACACAAGAAATGCAGATCTCTTTAAAACACAGAATTTATTTCAAATAACTTTTCTGTGGTATAAGCCATTTCCTAGATATCTGCAATTAATGCTGCGGGTTGTTCATTACTTGGTCATTCTCTTAAAGTCCTTTCAACAATCAGTTGTTTATCGCGGTGTCATGGAAACAGTATGGAATTTTAAGGCAGTATATAGCGTCCAGTTGCTAAACATTTGACTATCGCTGTTCTCTTTGTATCTATAACGAAATGTGTAATGTAGCTGTTTCTGTAAAGGTTTATCGCAATTAAGATGTAGTAGATAGGAAAATAATCTTTAGTAAGAAAAGTTAGTATACACACTAATAAACGGTAAAGGTAGAAAGTCATGTGAATGAAACACATCACTATTATTTTTATTTTTAATTAATTTATTCAGGAACTCTTAAATTCCCGGTGAAATCTCGGTATGGAATTTTTTGTTGGCAGACAATACTTATTATAGCAAAAGGAAACATTCCATAGCTTTACTTTCCCGGCCAGCTACCCACACTAGGTATACCGAGCGGGATGAGTTAGGGTCCTCCTGCTCTGACCCATGGGCTTTCCCGGGTCGTCAGGCGAATGCTGGAATGGTTTCGAGTTTGAGTTTTTTTATTTATGGACGCTCTTTAACTGTTGTGGTCCTTAGCGTCCCATTCTATATTGGGCGTGAAAGACCGGTAATTTTGCTCAGAGACCTCTTTATCAGACTTGAGGTTCTTTTACGTGCCGTAAATCTACGACACGGGACCACCGGCTTTACTTCCCTTCCGAAGGAACTAGAGGTCACTACACCACGGAGAACGACTGGAATGGTTTCTTTGACCCGCCGAATTTCCTGTCCCTACATTTCGTTCCGTTAATCATTTCATTCATCCCGTTTGTTCTGTCTCAGGGTTGGAAGTGGGGAACATTGGACCCTGTGTGGAGCGGGGTCCCCTTCTACCGGGGAGTCTTAATCTGGAAACCGTAGGGACCCTGCCATTGCTGTGTCGTCACTTTGGCTCCGGCCGCCCGGTGTCTCCCTTCACCTCATCCCTCCCTCGTAAGGCTTAGGTACAATATCGTCGTTCCTGGATCGTGCCGAAACCCCTCCACCTCGCAATTCAATCGAATAGTAGGTATTGCAATACACCAAAAAAAATTATGTCCAGACTGGAAATACATGTTTTGAGGTTTCCTGAATAAAAATATTCATATGTATGTGCTAATAGCATAACTCAAAACGTTTACCCAGTTAAATACCAATCTTGGTATTTTAAGTTCATGATCTTCCAAAAATGCTACACGAAAGTTTTCAAATCAAATCCCCACACCCTAAACTACCCTTTACAGTCATCAGTTTTCGATACTTTTTATTTTTGCTAAGCTTGCTCTGTTTTTATTAAAACACCATCATCTTACAGTATACCACGCAACAAGACTATAATGGTACTGATTGCGTCCATTACCATTATAATCTATTGCATAGCACTGTTTTTGGTCGACCACACTGTAGTTTCCAAATTCTGACTGTTCATTGCGTGTGATTAAATACTGATCGGATGGCAGTACTCTTGAGTCCAGGCCATATTTATTGTTGTTTGTAGGTAACGTATATTGAAGCACAGGAAATGAACTCGATTTGTTAGAATATTAAAATTACAGTGAAGACAATTTATTTTATTTTAAATGCACATATTTCACTGTTTATTTTGGAAATGGATCCCATTGGACTGCTGCTTTGAAGCTTTTAGGTATGGGCTGCGCGCGCAGCCGAATAAGACTACAATGAGTCGCTGAACAGTGTAATCAGCGTGTTAGTGTGGTGGACCAAGGCGATATTTATATCACAAATAGAAGGCATATCTTGAATTTTCTGTCAAGTTTCGTTCATTCGGAAGAAAGTTTGTATAATCTTGTATAGCCGGCAAACGCAAAGCGATAGATGACAACATACAATACTACGCAAAAAAAAAAGCTTATCTCTTTAAAATACACAATTTATTTCATAAACCTTTTTTGTGGCATCTGCTACTTAGGAGTTAATCGTTGGAAATGTTCAATACTTAGCCATTCTCCTCGATTTTCACTTGTTTCTCGCATCGTCATGGAAGGAGTATGGAATTTTAAGGCCAGCATATACGCTTCCAGTTCTAAAATATTTGGCTATCGCTGTTCCCTTTGTATATTTACCGAAATGTCTTCTTTATCTCGTTTAAATGAATTAGATAGGAAAATAAACTAAAATAATTTGTATACCCACTAATTAACGATAGAGGGTAGAGAAAGTCATGTGAATACAACGCATCAGATTTGTCCTCATGGTGAGGCAGAGAACGTAGAATTTCAAAGCCACTACATAGCTTTTTAAAAATCTGACTATCGCTTTAGCCTACTGTATTCTTCTTATAGCTACAACGAAATGTGTGGTGAAAGTTTATCTCGATTAAAATAAGAAGAATAAGCTTTTGTAAAAACTGTTTGTAGGAGAGTGAATAGAGCAAGCGATGTGAATGCAACACATGTTATTTTGCTTTTTAAAGTTGGTATTAGTAAAAAAAGTGCAGTTAACATAAAAGCTGACATAACCCAGTGGCCTTTTTTCAACGCGGGATGTGAAAGAGTGGATTATTGACCACTGCAAGGAAATGAGTATCCATATCAAATAGCTAATAAAAGAAGGACGAGCGCAGTCTCTCTCTGAATGTGCTTTTGTTTACACGTGCTGGTGGGGGGAACAGCTGAAGAGCGACTGGAGTTGGCTCCGTCATCAGTCCGCCCGCACTCGTCTCCAGGGAAACACGATCTGCTTTTGTTTCTCGCCGAATACACGCATGTGACTCAGGTATGACTACCACTCATATATCATATGTACTTTCAGTTTCGATTGTGTTCAGTACGTCGCGATCGTAAAGGAGGTAAATGTGTTTTATTTTTAGCTTGAAGGGAACTGGGTCATTTTCGTTACTTGTTCCACTTCGATGGCTCTCTCTATGCACGATTGATCTCGAGTAGGCTTTTCTCGTCATACTGGAGTAACAATAGCACTTTAAAGTGATTTTTGTTTCCCGTTTCAGAAAGACCACCTTATTTTTCCTGCTGCTGTAGGTATTAATATAACTTTTCACGCTATTTGTTTCTGTAGTCATAGGGCCTAATAATAACAAAAACGCGAAATTGGCTCTGATATTTTTAATTTATTTTGTTACCTAAACTAATATGAAGACGGAGCTGTGTGTGTGTTTGCCACCCGAAACGTCTCTTTACGTGGACATTTTTTTCAGTGTTTTTTATTTTTTCAAAAACGGCTGTACGAATTTTGATTAAAATATCAGGTGTTAAAGGCAGTTACGTACCATACCAGTTATTCATAATGTGTTTATTAAAATGCTAGAAATGCTACAATAATTTGGCCCTGTGAATTTATTCAGCACACAACACTTTATATGCCAAATTGATTGCTGTATTAACAATTTTCTTTTCCTATCCATTTCCACTTGTTACTTTATATAAATACGGCCCCACATTCCTCTTTATCGTTGTCATTACTATGCCAATGTCTTGTCGAGGAGCAAGCAAACTAGATCATAGCATACATTAATAGTAAATTCCAAAATTAGAGTTTAACGCCAGTTTATTCTCTTGTTGGGCAGAACAAGACGTGATGTTTTCATAGCGACAGAGAAGCATTTGTTTGTACTTTTCATTGATTCAGTGCAAGAATGAAAGGTTTGTTTTAGAGAAAACTATAAGCAACTTATATTAATAGTTCTAAATTTATAGTAACTCATGTTAACCTCGATTAATGAAGACATCGATTGTTCTTTATATATGCATTGCCTACTAGATTAAAATGTTTGGTCTTTGGGACAAAACCAATCGTTTGCTTTGCCAACTCAATATTGCAGAAAGCTGTAGAATTTTGTGGGTTAATAGGGAACTAGAAGGAAATGCATGCGTTTCATCAGGTTTATTACATCATTCTGCTATGCTACCATTATAACACTGCTGCTAAAAGACGCAATTATTCAGGGTTTTCGCTATCATAATGTTGCGAGTGCATTGAATGTCGAACATTGCCAAAAAAATACATAACAGTTTTAATTTTCTGTGCAGTCTTATTGGAATTTCCTCTGTGATTCGATATATATTTTATAATCGCAGGCATAATACTTAATTTTAAAAATATTTATTAAAAGTTTCTGTATCTGCCAGTTTGGCCGTGACTTCTGCAACAGTTCTTGCATATTTATATATAAATAAAAAACCTCCTATAACTTTGGAGTGGAGATTAAAATTTGGCTCATCTTTTAGGGGAAGTTTTGCTGGTATGATTGTTAAGTATGGTCAAGCTATGTGGTTTCTTTCTATGAAAGATATTTTCTGGTATAAATTACCGATTTTCTCAGAAAATATTGAAGATAGCTAAATTAGATTTTACGATGATAAAAACAACTTGTAAGTGCTGTTGTAGATCCACTTTGGTGTTAATCAAAATATGGTATACTTGAGAAGACAATTCTATACTTCTTAATAAACTCGCTCATAAAAGTAGATGAGTGGACTTAGAAGTCGAGCATATATATTCAGAAATGGTAGGTGATGAATTTAGCAACTTTAACACTGCCGTGATAGATAGGACTTTTAACCTCTTCTGAAAATGTATATCTGAAGACGTCTTCATTCTGAATAACTTTTGTGTAATTGATTGATGAGACACACAAAATCTTACTTTACAAAAGATGTACATCTCGTTAAATCACACAATTTATGTCAAATACAATGTTTCATACCGTTAACCATTTCCGAGATTTCTTTGTTATTGATTTGAATTTTCAAATACCTAAACATTTTTCAAGTGGTAAGTCGCTATTCGTTTTTTCGCCTGGTCTACAAAGAACACGGAACACATGGCGATACGCTCTTTAAAAATCTGATAATCGCTTCACCTAACGGATCCTACAACGAAATGTGTAATGAAAGTTTATCGGAATTAACAAGAAGAAGATAGAAAAATAAGTTTTCGCAAGATTGGCTTGTAGAAGAGTGAGTAGAGAAGGTCATGTGAATGCAGCACATTTTTGGGGTGAACAAAATGCAAAAGGAGCAGAAATAGCATCTACAGGTGTTGTTGACCAAGGAGCAAGCACCTGCCATAGACCGGCAGTTGTTTATCTCTCAGCAGGTGGTATGCTATAACACCTGCTACGTGCGCATGTGCAGCTGTCGCCGTCAGATTGTGATTCAGAACAAAGGCACATTGTGCTTCGATTTAAACCTTTGAAAGTTTTGTTTGGTGAAAGTCGCGGAGAAATCCACGTGCGCCGCCGCCTTGACAGTGTTGCGGTGGTTCGCGAGCCGCGGGTGGTGCGTCATTCGAGTTCACATCATAAACAGACGAAATGCGTGTGTGTAATTGCTCAAGTAAAAGGAATACTTGAGAAAGCCATTGAGTAGAAAATATATGCTGTATTCTACAGAGAAACAAAAGCCGGTTACATTTTATTTCAAGCAATATACATAGATGGCCATGATGTAATAAACAGGAGAGCTTAGAAAGCGATTATGTTTATAACGGTACAAATTTTAGATTGATTTATTTATTTGTCATCAAATACTGCTGTAATGAAAGCTTTATTCTAATTCCATAGATGTATACACTGAAGTTTCTGGTTGCTAAAACCTTCTAATAAACGTCATGTAAGGAAGTTTTGTTTTATTTCCTTTGTAGCTATATTATAATCAACTTTATTAACAGGGCTTTGAAATTGAGTTTTATTTATGGGCCATCTTTAACTACTGTGGTGCTTGGCGTCCTATTCTATGTTGGACGTGTAAGACCGGAAATTTTGCTCAGAGGCCCTCTTTATCAGGTTTGAGGTTCTTTTACGTGCCGTAAATCTACAACTCGGCTTTACTTCCCTTTCAAAGGAAGCCCTCCGCCGGTAGAGCGTCTTAATAATTGTACAAAGAGAGAAAATTGCTAACATTAGAAATCAGTAACGGATATTTTGTAATTAACAACTGAGAAGTTGTTTTACTCGGTGCTCGCAGACTATATCTTTTCCAAAGAGGTTAACTTGGTAGCCTGGGAATCTTCATATTCACCAGCTTCACGTCTATTTTTAAGGCTATCTTTATACCATTAAATAAGTACGGGATGAAAGAGAAGGTACAAGTATTTAAAATTCCACCTGCTCTAATTTTATTATGTATAAATTACTCGACCGACGAGTGTTGCAGCACTGCGGTATTCCCAGCACTTGGAAGACTTGTGTAAATATCAGGGGGTAAAGGGGAGGAGGATTCGCCATAAACATCATCTAGATTACTGTCCAGTAATTTCATAAAGAAATTAATGAATTTTAAAAGCCACCGGTTAAACCGGTCGCTCGCACTATAATATGCTAATTACGTAACCACTATACTTGAGCGACTCATTATGATGTTACTCGGCTGCGCGCGCACTGGGATCCACTCCCCGGATAAACAATGAAATATGTGTATTTGAAATAAAATAAATTTGGTTGATTGTAATTTTAATATTCTGATAAATTGAGTTCATTTTCTTTGCTTTAACGTCATTACAGGTTACCTGAAAAAAATCAATAAATAACGGCATGGACTCAATAGTACTGCCATGTGTCCTGCGAGCATTTAATTAAAAAGATAAGATCTTTTTGTAAAAACTCGAAAGTTTGAGGTTGTAGTGTGATTATATGCGACTTGGCTACACGCGTCATAATTTACTACCACTAGTCTTGTTGCATAATATACTGTTTAACTGCCTTGAATGGACAGCGATTGGGTCCTCAACCCACATGTTTCGGTTCGATTCTCTGCTAGGATGTCCTTAACTAGAATTATTCTCTACCCTCCAAAGAATTTGGAACTTTCATGATAACGAATAAACTTAACATTAAAACGAGCAATAACACCATCAGTTAATAAGTCTAGCATTACATTCACACGACTTTCTCTAATCACTCTTCTACAAGCTTATTCTTGTGCCTACTTCTTGTTAACACAGATAAACTTTGCTCGTGTAAGAAGGCAGTAGACTAAAGCGATAGTCAGATTTTTTTTAAAATCAGCTTTGAAATTCTATGCTGTTTGCATAAACACGAGAAAAAACGAATAGCGACTTACCTACTGAAAGAAGTGAAACATTTCAAAATTCAAACCAATAAGAAGGAATATCTGGAAATGGTTAACGCCACGAAACATTTTGTTTGGCGTAAATTGTGTGTTTTAGCTAGATCTACATTTTTTGTGTAGTAAGGGCTTGTGTATTTCTTACAGTTTACCAGTTGTACAGGACTTCACAGGCTATTCCCAAAAAATTCAACGTATACATTTTATTTGTAATGCAAATATCTCAAATACAATGGTATTGGAATCAAAATCGTTGGAGCTGCATTAAGAAAATAATAAAGTAAGCGCTTTCCATGTAAAGGGTGAACTGGCGAGGGAGGACAGTGTTACATTTCGACTTTGGACGCTATTCAGGGGACCTTAAACTGCGCATTTCCGGCGATATCTTATACCTAAGTGTACGGTAGAGAAAGGCCAGTTTGAAGCAACAGGTGGCCTGGTGAAAACCATGAGTCAGTCGCTTGTTATGCTATTGGCAATGAAACTTGTGCCGCGACAGTTTTTTCGTTCCGAGTCGGTGTAATTAGAAGGAATTGAGGTTAATCGGTTTTCATTTGCTGAAAGTGAAACGGAAGTGGGTCAGATGAACCTGTATAATTACTTTTTATTGGTGAAATTTGTATGATAGTATGTGTCTGTCGCCCTTGGTACTTTGTACTCGTGTATTGTCTTGTTTTATCTAATCGCTCGTTATCGCGATATTGTGAGATTGAAGACGCAGTTGGGCTGTTCCCATGGAAACGTCGCTGACCTCGCCTAATATTGCCATTTAGCAGAAGCACTTCATATTCTGTACTAATATGTGTAGGGTGAGCTTAAAGAGCATTCAGCTCATTTTGATAATTCTTTCGCTATTGAAAAACCCACGTCACTCTGACGGACATAAATTACTAAAAATAGCATTTACAAAGCCTTCGTTAAAAATGCCATGGAATAGAACATATCTGCTGTACTCCGCTGGGAATGCATGCAAAGACCATGTATACGTAGATGGTCATGACTCAAGCAAACAGAAGCAGAGTTTAAAAGCGACAATCGGTCCTGTTTATAACGGCACGGCTATATTTATTTCATTAATTGCAGATGTGTGTGTAATGAAACAGTGAAAAACTTTTATTCTAATTCTATAGATGCATGCACTGAAGTTTCTGAATGCCAAACCTTATGTAAGAACATGTACCTACGTCATTAGCAATAGAATGAGAGAAAATTGCCTAACATTAGGAACCAATATTTTATAATTAACAACTGGCAATATTGTTTTTCTCGATGGTCACAGACTGTACTTCTTTTCCAAAGAGGTTAACTTAGTGGCCAGGAAGTTGAGGGATCCTAATGTTCACCAGCTTCACCTCTACTTCGTTGTATATGTTAAGGGTTTCTGTATTATGGAAAACTAGCTAACTTTTATGTTGTTAAATAACTACTGGACCAAAGAGAAACTGCAAATGTTTAAAGTATCACCTGTGAATATCTAAAAAACTTACTCGACCATTCCGACCGATGATTGTTCCACCACCAAACGGTACTTGTACACTATGTAGTATTTCCAGAACTAGGAAGGCTGTCGTTCGCCCGATGATTGAGATTCTTTTGTGTGAATATCAGATGTTTCATCCATTATTAGGAATAGTCGGGTGTGTACAAAATTAGTTTTAAGGAGTGAAGGGGAGGATTCACCTTTAAAATCGTATAGAATATTGCACAATAATTTCATAAAGAACGGGAGAGGTGAATTGACTAATTCGTCATTGGAGTTTAAAAAGCTAACCGTACAACGCTGCGTAACCCAACTAGTATTTTATAAAAAGAGAGAGTACCTTGAAATTAAACAAAAATATCGGTGTCTTCGTTTTCCATCCTTAGTACACACAGCTACCCCCCCCCCCGCCGATTTGTGCACTAGGCGAAACTTATGACATGCCTTACAGCTTCAACATGCGAAAGTGTTCCTAACGGTTGCAAATTTGAACCAATTATTTAGATTTTCGCGCCAGAGATCCTCAACTTCGTAATAAATAAAAAGCTATCGGCGGAATTTTTGATTATGCTTTTGGTATAAAATTAAAAAGGTATGGATAAGTAATTTATGATTTAAAGTGCTGCTGTTGGCATGTAAATCTGAAGTTTTGTATTAACATTTTGTAAAACCAAACCCCTCTCTTTCCTTTCTTTTTACAGCGCAGTCAAAACCAGCACTAATATTTCATACATTTGTCTAACAAATTGGGAATTTATATTGTATAGTGTTAGTGGATGTTAAAGATGAAGTTATTAGTCACACAAAAAGAGAATTTGAAGTTTTCAAAGGTTTGTCCATTGAGGCAGTATTTTTAACACTTAAATGATATCAGTCTAATTATATAAAATAACAGCCCGCCTTAAAGCAAAATGTGTATAATATAATATATAAAAGTTGTATGTAACAGTCATTGTATTAATGTTTATATTATTAAGTACATGTATAATAATGTTATGTGAATGTATTATGTAATTTAACAATGTAGGAGCTGTGAGAATAGAAACAAGCTCCTTCCGTAGCAAACAGAATTACAAAGTAGAAGCCGAAAGTTGCTAACAATGAGGTAACCTTGAGACAACAATAAATTAGAAAGTTTAATAATGCTACTAATAATTCTTGGAACAGTAATAATGTAATATTTAAAACAGTTTATAAATAGCGTACAAGATAGCGTACCCAGTCAGTCAGATTTGGTACGTGTTCAATGTGAGACATAAAAATTCATTGCGGTGAGAATAATATAAAGTTTACGTGTTAAAAGTGCATATAACAATCTCACAGCTCTACAGTAGGATATATCAGTGAACTGTTATTTAATCATGTGAAGGATTAATAAAAAAAAAGCTAAATACAATTATAATTTGTGTAAGTCTTGTTCCTTAGCTACACCAGCCCTGCTAAGAGATACGTGCTTTACAAATTATTACTGACGTAGCCGAGGCATACATACATAAGATTTAAATAAACACGTGGGGGGAAGGCCACCGGAAAGTTTGTATCGTACGTTGGGCGACCACTCCTAGAAACATATCTCCCGCAATACGTGGTGTAACCACAACAATAAAACTTTGGCCCCCAAAGCGTGGTGCTAATAACGTAAAGATATCCTACTTCACCATTTAACATCTTAGCTTGAACGTCATTTGGGATACTTGCGTCATTGCTGCGCTGCCCAGCCACTTGCAACAAACTAATACTCTCGGTTTTAAACATCCTCAACATATTCATTTTGAAAAGTTTATTTTATTATCCTATGGTGTTTATACTCCACAAAATTGTGGCATTTTTATGCTGTTTCCGTTCTTAGTTATTAAAATCAATTTTAAAAGATCTGATGTCTTCCGTTCACACGACCTTCCTACTCGTTCTTCTACAAGCTGTTCTTACAAAATCTTATTCTTGTATCTACTTCTAGTTAATACATATAAACCTTCATTACACATTTTGTTGTAGCTATAAGAAGAATACAGTAGGATAAGGCGATAGTTGAATGTTTAAAAAAGCGTGTCATGCAATTTAAAAGCTCTACATGACCACGAGAAAAACTAATAGTGACTTACTACTTCAGAAAAAGTAGGAGTATTTGAACGTTCAGACCAATAAGAAAGAATACCTCGGAAATGGTATTATTGTGTGGTTTAACGAGATCCCTTACATTTGCCGGTTATACAAAAGTCACCCAGAATACAGAGAGCTTCCCAGAAAATTCAACACACACATATCTTTAACATACTTATGGTATTTTAATCAAAATCGTTTGAGCCATTTTTGAGAAAATAACGGCTCTTTTTCTTTGGGCTTTTTTCGTGGCGGTGCAAAGATTTCAAAGCGACACGCTCTTTGAAAATATGACTATCGCTTTACAAGTGGATACAAGAATAAGCTTTTGTAACAATAGTTCGCAAACGAGTGAGTAGAGAAAGTGATGTGAATGCAGCACGTCAGAGTTTTACTTTCTCTACCGCGTACATAGTAGGTAGAGAAGGTATTGCATTCCACCCAAAAATTCGATACCGAGATTTCACTGGAGGCCCCCTGAATAAAAAAGTAAAAAAAAAAAAATAGAAAAAATTGTGTGTGACACCCCAAACTGCCCTTTACATGAAATATTTTTCGAAATGTTTGATTTTCTAAAAAGTGGCTCTTAACGATTTTGATTAAAATACCTATAATGAAATGTATATCTTGGCTTTTATGGGAATAGCTTGTAAAGTCCTCTTCATTCGGAAGGACATTTGTATAATCTTAAATAACTTTCCTGTGGAATTAGCCATTTCCGAGGTATCCGTTATTAATGGTTCGAGACTAGTTCGTATACCCAATAATAAACGATAGAGGGTAGAGAAAGTCATGTGCACGTATCACATCAGTTTTTGCGGGGGGTACTACTATGTACAAAGACATTTACAATGGAAAATTTCGCAAACCTAACCTAAGCCTTGTAAACGCGAAAGACGTTCAGATGTGCCTGCGAGATACCAAACACCAAGAAAGCTCTGCTCCCTTATACCTAGACAAAGATTAAGCTAGTTCGAGTTCTAAGACAGACATTTGTTCCATTTTAAGAAAAGAAGGTTGTATATTGTGACATAAATAGCGAATATATCGATCTGGTGGCAAGAAGCGGGTCACGGCTGCATAATGCCAATCCAAACATCTCATGTGTTACGACACACCTGCGTAATCTACTACTTGTAAGAACGCTTATCAATTTCTCTACTACTTGCCAATACTAAGTAGGGGAAGTATTGCATTTAATATCGAGAGTTCACTGAAAATATTTGTTTTAAGGCTCCCTGAATTAAAAAAAAAATGTGTGAATGAACAGCGTAACTCAATAACGAAAAGTCTTTTATGCTCGACCATGCCAAAATGTAGTATTTATACGACTGGTAGCAGTACTTTAATGGATCTCCTTAAAGTTACACCTGTCATTAGAGTATCGGTATTCGACCAATCAGAAGTGGCCACGTAACATTGTGAAAGCGCAAGTATCGATTATTCTGCGTAGTACGCCTCGCAACGCTAGCAACTTTGTTTGACACAGGTGCTTCAAGGTCATTGTATTGTAACCACAGATAAAGGAATAACGCTTGTAACACATCACTCAAACCAGAAGCGAATACTTATGAAACCTTTAATTTAGATACATGGTCGAGCGTAAACAGTCGTGTGAAACTTGAGTATGATGCTGATTAAAACGCTCGTATGATAATTATTAACATCGCTCGCTCGATTAATAATAATACTCATGTCTTAATTACTACCATTATAGTCTCGTTGCATAATATGCTATTAAAAACCAAACTTGGTATAAACGTTCAGCATCTTCCAAGGATGCAACATGAAGACTTTCAAGAAAATAACTCCCACCCCAAATTACCCTTTACATGGAAAACATTTCGTTATTGTCTCAAAAATGGCTCTAACGATTTTTATTGTATGTATCTATATATTTATTTCCATAATGCTATACAAAATTCTTACAATTTTAATACATTACTTTGAGTTGCTATTACTTTCTCTACTACGTATAGTAAGTAGGGGAAGTATTGTATTCCACCCAAAAATTCGATACCGAGATTTCACCAGAAATACATGTTTTGAGACCCCCTGAATCCAAAAAATCTGATGTGTTACACTCACATGACTTTCTCTACTCTTGTACAATCTATTTTTACAAACGCCTATTCTCCATATGCTTCATATTAATCGAGATATCGAGATGTCAATCTTATTTGTAATTTTCTTGTAGATGCAAGGGGAATATGGTAGCTTTTAAGCGATAGTCAAATATTTTATCGCTGGTTGCTATGTGGCGCATTCCATTCTCTTTGCATGTCCAGAACATAAAAAAATGAATAACGAATTTGAGAAAAAGTATAAGTATTGGAAAATTTAAGGAAATAACAAGCAATATCTCGAAAATGGTTCACTCAACAAAAAAAAATGTATATGATATAAGTTGTGTATTTTAACGCGATCTACATTTTTTGTGTAGTAAAATTTTGTCTATCTCTTATGGTTTACCATTTATGCAAAAGTCGTTCATAATGAAGAATACTTTTGGAGACATTCCCAGAAATTTCGAGATATACATTTCATTTCTCATGACAGTGTCTTAAACATATGATATTTTCATCAAAATCGTTAGAGCCATTTTTGAGAAAATTAAAATTTTCGAAAAATGTTCCATGTAAAGGGTAGTCTGGGGTGGGGGGATTTTCTTGAAAATCTTCGTGTCGCATCTCTGGAAGATACTGAACGTAAATACCAAGTTTGGTGTTTATCCGACTGTTAGTTTTTGAGTTATGCTGTTCACACACACACACACGGACATGTTTCCAAAAATGCTTTTTTTGGATTCAGGAGGTCTCAAAACATGTATTTCCGGTGAAATCTTGGTATCGAATTTTTGGGTGGAATGCAATGCTTCCCCTACTTACTATACGTAGTAGAGAAAGTAAAAAAGCATTTTTGGAAACATGTCCGAGTGTGTGTCTGTGAACAGCATAACTCAGAAACGAACAGTCGGATGAACACCAAACTTGGTATTTAGGTTCTGTATCTTCCAGAGATGCGACATGAAGGTTTTCAAGAAAATCCCCCCACCCCAGATTACCCTTTACATGGAACATTTTTCGAAAATTTTAATCTTCTCAAAAATGGCTCTAACGATTTTGATTAAAATATCATATGTTTAAGATATTTTCATGACAAATGAAATGTCTATCTCTAATTTTCTGGGAATGTCTCCAAAAGTATTCTTCATTGTGAACAACTTTTGCATAACTGGTAAACCGTAAGAGATAGACAAAATTTTACTACACAAAAAATGTAGATCGCGTTAAAATACACAATTTATGTAATGTACATTTTGTTTGTTGAGTGAACCATTTTCGAGATATTGCTTGTTATTCCCTTAAATTTTCCAATACTTATACTTTTTGTCAAATGGGAATTCGGTATTCATTTTTATTTTCTCTACTACGTATAGTAAGCAGGGGAAGTATTGTATTCCACCCAAAAAATCGATACCGAGATTTCACTGGAAATATATGTTTTGAGACCCCCTGAATCCCAAAAAAAGCATTTTTGGAAACATGTCCGTGTGTGTGTCTGTGAACAGCATAACTCAGAAACGAACAATCGGATAAACACCAAACTTGTATTTAGGTTCAGTATCTTCCAGAGATGCGACACGAAGGTTTTCAAGAAAATCCCTCCACTCCAGATTACCCTTTACTTGGAACATTTTTCGAAAATTTTAATTTTCTCATAAATGGCTCTAACAATTTTGATTAAAATATCTTTAAGATATTTTCATGACAAATGAAATATGTATCTCGAATTTTCTGGGAATGTCTCCAAAAGTATTCTTCATTGTGAGTGACTTTTGCATAACTGGTAAACCGTAAGAGATAGACAAAATTTTACTACACAAAAAAATGTAGATCGCGTTAAAATACACAATTTATGTCATAACTTTTTTTTTTTTTTTTTTTTTTTTTTTTTTTTTAGAGTGAACCATTTTCGGGATATTGCTTGTTATTCCCTTAGATTTTCCAATGCTTTTTCTCAAATGGGAATTCGTTATTCATTTTTTTTTTACGTACTGGACACACAAAGAGAATGGAATGCGCCACATAGCAACCAGCTCTTAAAACATTTGACTATCGCTTAAAGCCTACCATATTCCCCTTGCATCTACAAGAAAATTAGCAATAAGATTAACATCTCGATTAACATGAAGCATATGGAGAATAAGCATTTGTAAAAATACTTTGTACAAGAGTAGGGAAAGTCATGTGAGTGTAATACATCACATTTTTTTTTCTTTCTTTAGTCCATCATGCATTTTAACACCATGGTTATTTATGCATGGTAGGTCATAACAAATTCATATTGCTTTATTTTTCTAAACCATTTTTCTCTTACTCTCCCCATATATTCTCCTGTTCTTTTTATATCCTTCTCCTTTTGTATTTTCATTATCCTAACTTTTAATGCTTCTTTGTTAACATTCTCCCATTTTTTTTAGGTAAAAGCTGATCTCTCCACAACTCAGTTTCTCCACATTCAGTTATATAATGTAAATCATTATCTGCCTCTCCACAAAGACACCTATTCAAATTCGCTCCCTTCCTATCTCCCCTTAGCCTATGTGCACTTAATCTAGACCAGGCCCACTCTTCTCTCACTAACCTATTACCTACATCCACGTACTTCTGCCTTCCCCAGTCCACCTTTAATTGTCTATATAGTTCCAAACTTGATTTTTATTAAAGCACCGCATTACTTTCTTTACCACCTACATAGTAGGTATTGTGTTCCACCCAAAATTTCAATACCGAGATTTTGCTGGAAATACATGTTTTGAGGCACCCTGAATTAAAAAAAAGCATTTTTAGAAAAAAAAACATTGCTGTGTGTGTGAACATCGTAAGTCAAAAATGAAAAGTCGGATAAATATCAAACTTGGTATTTAGATTCAGTACGTTCGAAAGATGCGATACGAATATTTTTAAGGAAATCCCCCGCCCTAAACTACCCTTTGCATGGAAGGTTTTTCGAATTTTTTTATTTTCTACAAAATGACAACGATTTGGGTTAAAATACAATATATTTACATTACAAATAAAATGTATATCTTGAATTCTCTGGGAATAGCCTGTGAAGTCCAATCTATTCGGAAGAAATCTACTTTATGTTAATCGAAATAAAAATTTACATAATGTGTTTGATTACACATTTAGTTACAGGTACAAGATGGATACTTACTGAAGTGATAAACAACTGAGTGGCAACTTAGCACTTCAAAAGATTGGAACATTCAAACTAAAGGCAACGACTATCACGGAAATGGTTAATACCAAAATGGCGTGTTTCAACCAAATTTATTTGCGGGAGGAGGGTAACGTTCTGTGATAAAGGTCCGGGGTAGAGAGTAGCATATTTCAACTAAAAGTCCGGCATTATTTAAGTTCAGTGCCTTCCAAGATTCCAACACTGAACAACGCTTTACACAGAAAATTGTTCCTTATATTTTGTTTGCTTAAAAATATCAAACGTCCTATGTTTTACCCACTGATATCACAAATAAAATGCGTATGTTGAGTTAAGATTGTATTTCACTATGAAACTTTAAGAGCCTTCTAAGTCACTTTTTGCTCTTAAGTAATTTACGAGACATTTCCTTTGTTTTTCATTAGCTCATGCGAGCTTCTGGACAAAATTCTTTCCGAATGAAGAGGCCTTCAACAAGTACATTTTGTTTGCTATGTAAATATCGTTAGTACATGCTATTTTGATAATCTTTAAGCCATCGTTGAGAAAATCTTTGTGTCGCTTCCTTCGAAGACGTTGAACTTAAAACTCCAAGCTTGATATTCATTAGACATTTCGTTTTTGAGTTATGTTGTTCGTACGCGCACGCGGACATTTTTTTAAAAATCTTTTAGTTCAGGGATCTCAAAACATGTATTTCCGGTGAAATCTAGTTATCAAAATTTTTAGTGGAATGCAATTTACAAATTAATAAGATTTTGTAGAGAAAGTCATTTAATGCAGGTATAACATTTTTTCACCCGGCGTCTTGGGTTCGATTCCCGGCCAGGGGGTGGGAAGTTTTCTTTACTTAGGATTATTCCCGACTCTGATAGGTTTTGGAAGTTTGGATGTGAGAGTCAAAAACGAGGAAAACCTCAGTAACCTGACGTAGCAGTTAACGAGGGCTATAGCCGTTTTAGAAATAGGAGCAGCTGACGGAGGTTTTGAGCTTGATTTACTGTCATTCGCAGTGTAACAAGTGTAATTAAAAGAAGATTGGGTAGAGAGGGAACTCAAAAACGAAAACTCTATTAAAAACAAAACTTCCAAGGATGCGACACAAAGGTTTTCAAGAAAATTCCCCCTCCCACGGAGGTCCCGAGTTCGAACCTCAAAGGTTTTCTCCGGGGGTTTTCCTTGTCCTGTAAAAATGAATGTCGGGTAACCGTATCTCTATGGACGCCGGGCTCATTTCACCCATTAATCGTGTGATATGACGTGACCGGTTAAAGGACCCTAAACTACCGTTCAATGGAACATTTGTGGTTTATTTTCTCAAACATAGCTAACGATTTTGTTCAGAATACCAGTGACTAAGATAATGTGAATGACTCTTGCATAATTGGTAAACAGTAAGAAGTAGGCAGATCTCGATAAAGCGCACAGTGTATGTGCTTTAACCGTTTCCTAGAATTCTTTGTTATTGCTTTGAATTTTCAAATATTTATATTTTTCTCAGCTACAGATCGCCATTCTAAAGTGAGTAGAGAAAGTAGTGTGATAGCAATAGTGTTCTCAAAGCTTGATGAATTGTATTTATACACGAAGCAGGAAATGTTTGTAAACGACCTCGAGGTGCATATAAAAAATGTAACAATTACCTAACGCATACACGTGAATGTCGGCAGAAACAAAATGTCCACGTTGAGAGCAATACACTTTCACTTGTATCCAAGGCCACCTTATATAAACTAACGTCTGCATTTGAAGCGAATGGAATATGTATTGGAGAAGGACGTTTAGTTCTCGCACATGTCGCATTGGCGCCGACGTTCCAAATTCATTCAAGTTCACAAAAACAATCTCACATTTATTACATGACTTTAACAGTAGTGCCAATATATAGACATAGAGCAAAACTTGCCATAAAAGATGCGCTAAGTTTACCTCTATGTACGTAAAGTGTTGCAGCTTACACGACT
The DNA here is from genome assembly GCA_030765065.1 of Deroplatys truncata. Classification (NCBI taxonomy): domain Eukaryota; kingdom Metazoa; phylum Arthropoda; class Insecta; order Mantodea; family Mantidae; genus Deroplatys; species Deroplatys truncata. The sequence continues at coordinate 16,672,575 of CM060981.1, forward strand.
TGCCGCACACACTGTCAGTTACTCCTTTATCGCTTCTGCACACTCTTCCCGTGATATCGCGAGAAACAAGTGAATAGTAGACAATTGAAACCTATATTGTCGGATATCTCGGAAATGACTGATGCCACAACAAGTTATTTAAAATAAATTGCGTGTTTTAAAGATATCTATATTTTCTGTGTGGTGCGTTTGTGGCCATCTTTTACGGTTTACACAAGATTCCTTCTGAATGAGGAAGACGTCAGAGGCTACTCCCAGAACATTCGGGACATACATTTTATTTGTCACGTAAATGTCTTAAACGTATGCCATTTTAATCAAAATCGTTAGAACCATTTTTGACTTCATTAAAATAACGAAAATTGTTCCACGTATAGGGTAGTTTGCTAGAGGGGGATTTTTTTTTAAATCTTCGTGTCACATCTTTGGAAGATTGTGGAATTAAAATATCAAGTTTGGTGTTTATCCTACATTTTGTTGTTTTTTTTAATTGTAGGTTTACTGTTCACTCTCATAAATACACCGACTTGTTTTCTTCCTAAAATGTTTATTCTGGGTTAAGGGAACCTAAAAACATTTTTGGGTGCAATATAATACTTTCTCTACTTGCTAGATGTTTATTTTTATTTTGTGAAAGATGCCACTGCATATTTTTACAGCCCTAGCTTCAGAAATAATCAGCCTCGATTCGAAGGTTCTTAATTTTAGCTGCCTACCATCAATTTTGTTTAAATTTGTGGGCAACTTTTCTTGAGACTCCGTTGTTGTAGCTGTGGACTGGCTGTTACGCGCACGGACGGACAAAGCGACGTGCTCTGCAGTAGTATAGGCGCCGCACAAAGCTGTGTTTAATTCACTCCAAAATTGCTATTTTTCTGATGAATGAACATTGACACACAAGTGTGGTGGTCAGCCTTCTTGCCTTGTCTGTGGTAAAGAAACATTGTTGCTGAAAACTTCACTTTGATTGATGTCCCCTGGCCGATAGGAATGTTCCCCACACACTTTGTCAGTCTTCCATGACTACTTATTCTCACAAATTAAAATGAAATTGAGTTTTATTTATGGACGCTCTTCAACTGCTGTGGTTCTTAGCGTCCCACTCTATACTGGGTGTGAAAGACCGGTAATTTTAATCAGAGGCCTCTTTATTAGACTTGAGGTTCTTTTACGGGACCACCGGCTTTACTTCCCTTCCGAAGGAAGCCATGCTAAGGATTTTTACGCCCGAAAAAAAACCATCGCCCTCCGCCGGGTTTGAACCCGCGACCTGGGGGACTAGAAGCTAGCATGGTAAACACTACACCACGGAGGACATACACTATGTGATGAAACAAAGAGGTTGTTCTGGGTGAAAGATAAAATATAAAGTTGCAGTTCCCAATATTTCGGGTTTATCCCTTCATCAGGAGATTAAAAGACAACACATACACTTGACGGTCCACTGCACTGGTTAATTATCCATGACATGTTTGGGCCTGGGCTTGGTTTCATTTATGAGTAACAGAAGTTAAAGTTCCCGTTATTTATTGTAGTGTTACATGCCAACCATTTGTACGTGTCACTGTTAGTGTGGCTTATCTAGTTGGACCGCGTTGTCCACAACAAATAACACGGGAGCAATCCTTAAAGCATCTGTAGAAATGGTCATGCTTAAACCTACCCAAGAGATGATTGGTCTCAAAATTCAATCTCAACCAAAGAAATTGATAAACACACACAGTGCAGAAGGGCCGCTGCATCCTAACAGGCACCTCGAGGAGCTAAATGCTTCCTCCTTTCTATCATCACTACCTAAACACAAACCGTCATCCTTAACCATCATTTCCTCTGAAAATAGTCATCCTGCGGTTAAACCCTGATGAGGGTGGGCACGCAGCAAAAATTCACTCGGGCTAAAACTTAGACTGCCAGCAGCCAGTCGGAATCGGGAGTCATGCTTAATGTCTTAATGGTAATCCCCAGATCTTCTCGAATTGGAGAAGAGTTTTGAGTTGTTTTTTTTTTTTAAATTTATTTATGGACGCTTTTAACTACTATAGTTCTTAGCGTCCCATTCTATATTGGGCGTGAAAGACCGATAATATTGCTCAGAGGTCTCTTTATCAGGCTTGAGGTTCTTTTACGGGACCACCGGCTTTACTTCCCTTCCGAAGGAAGGTCATCCTAAGGGTTTGAACTCGCGACCTCGGAAACTAGAGGCTAGCATGCTACCACTAGACCACGGAGGACGACTATTGGAGATGAGATGTTCCAGTATGCGCAATGATAAAAATCCTGCGGATGGCTTCATGTAGCTTTCAATTGTCATCAATCCAGCCCTTTGGCGGTATGGCCGGCACTATGTTTCAGCTAACCATACTATTTCCTATAAATTCTGATTTCATATTTTTCTAAAAAAAAGTACTATTAGAGCTACAATATCGAATCTTTCGAGAAAGCCGAGATCATTAAGGACCTTGTTCTTCCTTGAAATGCTCAGCACCTTTAAGTAGGTAAATAAGGTAGGATGTAGTATGTTATTATTGCATTTAATTTCTCTGGAGCTAAAACAGTGGCTATGTAGGTACTAACAAGAACTGAACGCACAAACAGCGACTTTCTTCATGAGTCACCAATGTAAGCAAATAAACTTTTGAAACAGTGCTGTTTATAAACGTTGAATACCTGCCGTATTTTGACGGTGATCAATGTGCCAACTTGTCACCAGTTTGAAGAAAGTTGCTACATTTTTAATTGCGTCACAATTTTGCCGTCCCTGCTGATACGGTATGTGCTCCATTTCTTAACGTAACTGAATGAAATGTGTTGCCTTTGCTCTCTCAAACTCATGCGTGCTACCCATTAATATTCTGTGTTACATATTATTTATTGCGTGCCCTGATATAAATACTCTCTGGCATATTGACAAGCTTTTTTTTCTGTTCCTAATTCTTGCAAGGTTTATTGTTGCGTAGCAATACGTGTTTTAAGGTTAACAAAAACGTGATTCGAAATGGGAAAAAAGAAGTAAATTGTGAAATTTGGTGATTTGAAGTAAAGAAAACTGCGCACATGTAAGTACAGAGGTTATAAACATTGAGTTGTGAGAACGAACCCAGCCCTCCGATATGTGGGAGATTTTTCAGAAACAGTTACTAAAATTTGAATTGATTAAAAGTTATTGAAAATATGTGTTTATGTTTAATCAATTTTTGACAAAATTTGCTTATCGTCTCCCCTTAAAAGCACATCTTTGGAATGTTTAGGTTAAAAGTTACTGCATTTGGTAGTAGAGGGAAGGGGAAACGCGAAAAGAGTTTAGGAGGTAGTTAGACTGCCTTGGGACCACAAAACGGTGATTAACTTAATGACATTCTGCATTACGTTGGTCTTCAAAGCCAACATTTGAAATCCCAAATAGCCGAAAACACGATTGAGAGGCCTCAGCCTCAAAGCGTAGCCGAGGAATGTTTTGTAGAAGGAGAGGAGTGTAGCAGTTGCGGCCGAGGGATCTACGCGTCTAAAACTCGAATAATTCACGTTGGCAGCAATTCCTTCCAAAAGTCGTCAAAAGCACTATATAAGAAGGGCAGCTTAAGCGTTACTTTGGTTAACGTTTTCAGTGAAGACCAAAGTAATGCAGAAAAGCCTGTAATAATAATGAATATTGACATTTTACGTAGCTTTTTATTGAAAATGGCTGGAAGTATTTTGTCCGACATGACTGCAACAATGATGCAAATATTGTTCAAGTTTCCCAAAACGTATGGTAAAAATATAACTTATCCATTGTAATTTATAAACAGAGGATATTACATTATTTTCGAGACAATACTTTGTGATGGTACACATTTTGAAGTGTTTTGATTCCCAAGCGCATGCCTACCTCACTAAGCCCTTGCCCCGCAGACGTATTCTTTCTCCTGGTTGGCTAATGTGACAAACAGGCTGTGCGATCGCTACCACTTAGCGTAAAGTCAAACAATGTATGCACATTTGTGTGCTATGCTGTTATTATAAAGCGATATAAACACATACCCGTGCTTTCATCATACTGAGAGGCAGGTTTAAACCGAAGGATCCTCCCATTTATTTGTTGCACCAACTCTGTTACGTAATATATTCAATTCATACCGTTATGAAAATGTAAATGTGACAATTATCTTCGAATCAGGTAAGGTAAATGATGATGTTAAATAAGTGCGTCGCATAACGACAGCAGTCAATGAAAGGTGACTACTGCACGTGACCGTTAAGAGACGCGGAACAGGCCTTAGTTTTGACGAAACCCTTAAATTTAGCTAGAGCAAATCAAACTTAGCGTGGGGTTTAACTAGACTTTTCCGCAAAGCGTGATTTTCAAATAAAACTACAAAATTGAAATCTAACGTGTAAGGAGAATTAAGGCCAGTCACCGCATTTCGTTCGTCTTTTGTACATGTTTATGAAACAAGAAGTAGTACTCAGCCTTGCTGGAGCAACAACGAATAAACCAATAAGCAAAAAGTGATGAGTTGTGGAAATTCAGCTTTTTGTTTCGATTTAAGTGTTTGATGTGTAGTGGAATAATGAGAACAAAAGTAAGACTTTGACCAGTTGTTGCCGCTTGATAGCTATTCGTAATCGGTGTGCTTCTTTTAAACAATGTATGGCAGACAGCAGCATATAGTGTCAGGGGAGAAAAACCAAATTGGATTCGTTAAGTGAAGGTCATGTTGGCAGCAGTGACCCGGCTGTAATGATTCTCGAGTCTGCTGTCAAGGTCTAGAGCTGTGTGTGTGTGTATAATGAGCAGAACTTGGCTTTCTCCTCAGTGTAATGATGTAACTCGGCCACAACTTGGCTGTAAACAATGCAAAATAATTATTAAAACTTGATAACATATTTATTTGCCTGCCGCTTACCGAGCTTTCATTGGAAGCCCCTCGGATGTTACATTCACATTAGTTTCCCTACCCATTATCGTTTGTTTTTATACATCTCAAAGTATTCGCCTGCACGTATAAAAAGTTCTAGCAGCCAAATTAATAGAGGGAAAAGTCTAATTTTTTTGGACATAACGATCAATTAGTAATACACTTTACGTTTTTTGGCGGTTTTTCAGATGATTCATTTTATCAGTTTTACAACGTGTAGTTTTCAAAATTATCTTAGATGCACTCAGTAGAGAAATTTTTTGTGTATTGATTTTGCATGAAAATAGGATTTTATTTGACGGAGGAATAAAATGTCAAAGTTGGGAGTTTTCAACGTTTTTGGCCCAATTGCTCACTTTTTGCTTCACGAATCTGTTTCTCCACCACTTTGTCACATATCGATGAAAGTGTGTGGATGTATGCACAAAAACTGCTCTATCCAGCGCATGAACGATAATTTTGAAGACACCACGTGCAAACAAGTTGCAATTTTGGCATATTTTTTAAAAATGTATAAAACTGATAAAATGAACCATCTGAAAAACCGCCAAAACACGTAAACTGTATTGCCATTTGTTTTTTATGTCCAAAAAAGTTACTTTTTTCCCTCCATTAATTTGGCTGCTAGAATTTTTTAAAGTGCAAACGAATACTTTCTTGAGGGGGAGCATCTCTCTCATACAGGATTCTTCAAATTTGGTTGCAAAATTAATGGGTAGCACTTAAAAAATTTAGCACGTAATTATGCATTACGCATACAATAATCCAGTTAGGTTATTGTCGTCCTCCTTGGTGTGGTGGTTACCATGCTAGCCTCTAGTTACTGAGATCGCGGGTTCAAACCCGGCGGAGGGCGATGGATTTTTTCGGACGTAAAAATCCTTAGTATGGCTTCCTTCGGAAGGGAGGTAAAGCCGGTGGTCCCGTGTCGTAGATTTACGACACGTAAAAGAACTTCAAGCCTGATAAAGAGGCCTCTGAACAAAATGACCGGTCTTTCACGCCCAATATGGAATGGGACGTTAAGGACCACAGCAGTTAAAGAGCAACAATAAATAAATAAATAAATAAATAAATAAAAAGTCAGCTATTTGCGCAAACTGTTCTAGAAAATTATTCCGTTTCCCTGTTAGATAACTCTCTGGTTTAGAGCATTATTTAACATAGGAAATAACTCCGTCCCGAGATTTATTTTCCGTCTGTCCAGATTTGCGGTATATGGGGAGTCCGGTTAGGCAGGTGTAACTTATTATAGTCGGCCACGATAAGAGTTCGTTCTGTGAGAAGAGGAACTAAACAGTTACGGAACAAATATAGGGCGCGGCGGTGTCCGGTACATTGCAAACCTTGACGACGTTACGCAATATGATGCACTTCCCCATTTCGCGGTTTGTCGCGATCAGTTGAATGTTAGCAAACATAAGTTGTGATTATCCCTTGGCTCCCACTGACCAGGACAAATGATTTTATACTGAAGCTGTAAACAAATTGTATAGATGCGAGAACTTTCATGCGTGTCGCCAGATCTGAAGCTATATCGGCATTTGGAACTTTGAATCAAACCCCTGACCTCTAGCCAGCACTAGACACTGGAGTCAAAAATTGTGTTCAAGAAAGTTGTTAGATCGTTTCCCTGACACGTATTGATTTGTGTTTTGCACCACGCACGTTAATAATGTGGCTAAAACTCGGCGAACTTGTTCCGAATCTCGTTTTAGGCAAATACTTTCTCTCGCAATAAATTAACTTTCCCGTATAAAACCTGCTGGTTTCTCGCCCTTTGGGGATGTTTTGATTCTTAACATTCTTTTAATTATCCATTTGGCAAGCACGTGAACCACATAACACAATGAAATACGTCAAAATGCAGGCTAGTTTTAATGCAAAGATCTGCCAAAAATTTACGATTTTTAGCGTTATATCCTAAGTATCTATAATAAGGTTTATTTGAGAAACTATTGTATTCCACCCAAAAATTCACTACCGAGATTTCAGTGGAAGTACACGTTTTGAGGTACTCTGATAAAAGGTGCGTTTGTTTCCGAACAGCATAACTCAAAAACGAAAAGGTGACCAAATTTGGTATTTAAGTCTTCCAAATATGACACAAAGGTTTCCAAGAAACCCAACCCAAAGTATCTTTGATTTTCTCAAAAACGGCTCTGATGATACACAATTATTTGTATCCATTTTTTATGGCATTGGCCATTTTCAAAATATTCTGTTTTTACACCTTGCCAATTCCATTGTTTTTTAAATAGACATGCCTGTTTTCACCCTCCCCCCCTTTTTGTTTGTCACATACATAGTAGGTAGAGAAGGTATTGTATTCCATTCAGAAATTTGCTACCGAGATTTCACCAGAAATACATGTTTTGAGGCCCCCTGAATAAAAGAAAAGCATTTTTAGGAAAAGGTCAGAGAGAGAGAACAACATAACTCAAAAAGAAAAATCGGATAAGTACCATACTTTGTATTAGAGATCAGTACCTTCCAGAGATGCAACATGATTTCCAAGAAAATCCCCCACCCCAACTACCCTTTACATGGAACATTTTTCAAAAGTGGCTTTAACAATTTGGATTAAAATACTATATATTAAAAGATATTTACATGACAAAATATATATCTTGAATTTTCTGGGAACAGCTTATAAAGTCCCCTTCATTTGGAAGGAATTTTGTATAATCTTGTATAACTGGTAAAAGTTAAAGAGATAGACAAAAACGTACGACACAAGAAATGCAGATCTCTTTAAAACACAATTTATTTTGAGCAAGTTTTTTTGTGCCATAAGCCATTTCTGAGATATCCGTTATTAATGGTTCGAATTGTACATTTCTTGATCATTCTTTGAAGTTATTTCAACATTCAGTTGTTTATCGCGATGTCATGGAAACAGTATGGAATTTTAAGACCAGCATATAACGTCCAGTTGTTAAACATTTGACTATCGCTGTTCTCTTTGTATCTATAACGAAACGTGTAATGTAGCTGTTTCTGCAAAGGTTTATTTGGATTAAAATGTAGTAGATAAATAATAAGCCTGAGTAAGATTAATTTGTGTACCCGCTAATAAACGATAGAGGGTAGAGAAAGTCATGCGAATGTATCACATTCCATTCTATCAAAGAATTGTTTACCACGTTTCCAAATGTACGTAACTAAGTATGTATTGTTTAATTGGATATTATTTCTGAATAAACATGTATTTTAACATAATAAATATATAAGGGATGTGTGTCTGTGCCTTTTAAGCTTGAATGATGATTTGGTTAATTTCATTTACCTCCACCTGTTCTTAACTAAGTTACTGTACAATGCTCTGGAAGATTTTTATGCTGAATTCTCCCCTTTACTGCTTAGAATTGTAATTTCACAACTATGCTTAATAATGGATTAAACATCCCCTGATATTCATGCTAAACAATGTGAAACATCAGCAGATGTTAACCTCCCCATGACAGTGTTCCAGTACGCCTTATGTGGTGGAAGAATCGTCAGTTGGAATAGGCCAGTAATTTATTAGATAATTACAGTAGGTGAAATTTAAACTGTTGTATCCTATCTTTGGTCCCATAATTACTTAGTGACATAACAGCTACACAGTTTTCACATAATACAGAAATCTTTAACATATACAATGAAATAGAGGTGAAGCTGCTCAATATGTAGATTCTCCACTACTAAGTTAATCTCTCTAGAAAAGACGCATAGTCTGCGACCATCAAGAAAAATAATCTCAGTTGTTAATAATCATAATAACTATGATTATTATTATTATTATTATTATTTATTAAATATTGCTTGACTGATTTCTAATGCTAGCATGATACAATTTTCTCTCTGTATTTATTATTTAAACATACCTGCTAATCTTGATTATAAATTCAAAGGAAATAAAGCAAAACTTTATTAATTGATGGCTTTTAAAACATGTTGGCATTTGCAGATTTGATTCTCTTTTGCTTTGCTGTGTGTTATGACTATATATATAATTAAATATCTGTGGCTTTTATCTTATTTTACATGCATTTTGTATAGAGTAACAACTGTTTTCCACTCAATGGCATTCTCAGCTAAAAGTCGAAGTCTTCTTTGTAAGCATATTCTTTTGTGACTCCAATTGTTGGTATTCAAGTACAAGGGCTTTGTAAATCCTTTTTATAAATTTTAGTAATGTGTGAAATGAAATTAGGTGTTTTATAGACCATGGCCATCAGAGAAATTGGGCATTTTGTTGGTTAAAGAATTATCAGAATTGGTTGAGAGACACAAATTTTCTCCCTTTATAATATTAATATATATGAATGTTGTGAGAGCATTTGTGTCAGATTTTTTTATTAAACATGAGCATCAACAAGCCAAGAGCTATACAAAATACACGTTAAACTTGTTTTTGTTTCCTCTTAAGTTAACTAACATTCCATGTTTTTGTTTGAAAAGTTATGTCATGTGGGGGAAGCTGCAGGAATAACAGCAATTAAAATAATTTACAACATTTCCCAGGAAAATCTGATGGTGTAACATTGACATACCTCTCTCCACCCTGTATCGTCCATTTTTACTCTCTCTACCATGTATATAATAGGTAGAGAAGTAATGGCATTCCACCCAAGAATTTGATACTAGGATTTCGCTGGAAAAACATGTTATGAGGCCCCCAGAATCCAAATAAAGCATTTTTAGAAAAAGATACGTGTGTTTGTGAACAGCATAACTCAAAAACAAAAGGTCAGATAAACACCAAACTTGGTAATTATGTTCATTACCTTGCAAAGATTGTACACAAAGATTTTCAGAAACTCCCCCATCCCAAACTACCCTTTACATAGAACATTTTTCAAAATTTTTGAATTTCTAGAAAATTGCTCGAATGATTTTGATTATCCTCTTCATCTGAAAGGAATGTTGTGTAGCTGGTAAACATTAAGTGATAGACGAAAATGTACATTACTTTAAAATGCCATTTATTTCAAATAACTTATTTGTGGCATCAGCCATTCTAAGACATCTGTTATGATGGTTCATATTGCTCATTGCTTAGCTATTCTTTTAAATTACTGTCATTTTTGAGTTGTTTCTTGCGATGTCATGGAAAGACTATGCAATTTTAAGGCCAGCATATAGCGTCCAGCTCTTAAACATATGACTATCGCTGTTCTCTTTGTATCTATAACGAAAGCTATTTCTGCAAAGGTTTATTTAGATTAAAATGAAGTAGATAGGAAAATAAACCTTCCTAAGAATAATTTGTATACCCTCTAATAAGCAATAGAGGGTAGAGAAAGTCATGCAAATGTAATACATCAGATTTTTATAATGTAGCTTCAACGGGCTATTTTTATAAAGCATATTTTTTTATCTACTTTATGTTAATTGAGATAAACCTGTGCAGAAATAGTTTCATTACACATTTTGTTCATACAAGGGTGGTAAAGCAATAGTCACATGTGTCATTCTGAGCTGCCTTGAAATGTCCTCATTGTGTGACAATTTGAGAAACAACTGAATAGTGACAGCATTTTAAAAAGTGATAAAGTATTGAAAAGTTCAAACTAATAACAGATATCTTGGGAATGGCTGATGCTACAAAAAGAAGTTACTTAAAATAAATTTGAGCTATTAAAGAGATGTACGTTTATTGTGAAATATGTTTTTCTCTCTCTCTCTCTCTTATGTTTAAGGGGTGCCGAAGGGTGATTTTGATGAATTTTTTTCCATATTCAGGTTTTAGTTGCATATGACTATTTCAAATCTCCCGCTTATTTTGGTATAACTTTCATAGAGGTACAATAATTGTAAATAGTTTAAAAATATAATTGAAAATAATGCTGTATATAGTTTTTAGGCTCTCTCATCTTGTTAAAGTGTATTTTGTACACAAATGATCCATTATCCCCGAAACTAATTGGTACAAAGTGTTGAAATTTTTACCACACATTTGCAGCTAAATAAGCTTTTATGTTAATGAAAAAGTTCTTGTATATAAGGCATAGTTACTTTTTTAAAATTTAAAAATCATTTTTCAATAATAGGGTCATTCCAAAAGTAATGTACAACATTTATTTGTAAATTACATGTTCATCTTACAGCTTAACTATTTCTACATTGTGTAGATACATCCCTTAGGAACATAAATTAATTTTTCCACCTAATCTCCATCCCTCTCAACTGCCTTATGCCACCTTGGAACTAAGATCTGTATACCTGCATGGTAATAGTCTGGACCAACACGCTTGAGCCACTGTTTGGCAGCATTCACGAGGCAGTCATCATCTTCAGACCTTATTCCACGAAGGGAGTCCTTCAGTTTACCAAAGAGGTGGTAATACATATAGCCAGGTCCGAACTGTAAGGCAGGTGTTTAAATGTTGTCCATCCAAGTTTGCTATCTTGTCTGTGGTTTTCTACCTGATGTGGCTGTGCATTGTCGTACGAGAGCAAAGCATCCTGCTTCTCCCGATGTGGTCGAACATGTCTCAGTCACATGAAGTTTCTGCAGAGTTGCCACATAAGCGTCAGAATTAATGGTGGTTCCGGGTGGCAAGAGTCCTTCAGAATCGAAAAACACTAGCTATAACTTTTTCAGCCAAAGGTGCTGTTTTTAATTTTTTTTGTCTTTGTAGATGGTTTGCATGATGCCACTCCATGGGTTGCCTCTTTGTCTCTGATTCAAAATGATGGGGCCGTATTTCATTGCGTGTCAAATTCTTGCAAGAAAGTCATCTCCACCATTCCTGTACTATCCAAATGTTTGCTGCACACTGTTTATCGTGTTTCTTTGTGAGCCTCTGTCAACCTCCATGGAACCTACCTGGCGTAAACATTTTTTTAACCCCAACTCTTTGAGTATTCTGCAAACACTTGCCTCCTTTATTCCAACATAGCGTGACAATTCTTTCACTGTGATGCATTTGTCAGCGGAAACCATGTCATTAACTCTCTGCACATTGTCAGTGTGGGTTCCGACGCTGTGAGGAGTATCTCGAATATTGGTGTGCCTGTTTTCACCATGTAATCTGCATGCCCACCGACGAACTGTACTGGGATTGACAGCAGAACCTCCATACACATGAATGTTTCCTACTGTCTCATTCTCACAGCACATTGTCAAGTGCAGCAGGCATCTTGAAGACATGGTACGACAGCGCCACTCATGGGAACAGGTTGAACTAAATTTGAACACAAATGGGAAGGATGTATCTATAAACTCCTTAAATTGCAAAGGTGTAGAATGAAACATAGATTAAAAAAAAATAGTGTGCATTACTTTTGGAGTGAACCTCCTATTTTAGGCACTGTATTAAAAAGTTATAACTTTTCTTCTGATGATAATTTTATTTTTTTCATTCATCTTTAAAAGTACTGCTGAACATTCCTTGATGAATTAAGTAGTTTTGCAGATGATGAGGCATCTATTAACATTGGCATTTCTTAGCCCTGTACACAGAATTACACAAAATTCCTTCAAAATGAAGAGTACTTCACAGGCTATTCCCATAAAATTTGGCATATATGTTTTATTTGTCATGTAAATATATTACATATATGGTATTTGAGAAAGTAAAAAAATAGGGAAACATTTTCCATGCAACACGTAGTTTGGGGTGGGGGGATGTTCTTGAAAATCGTCTTCTGTCCTTGGAAGACACCGCTCACACTCAAACATCATTTTTGGATTTAGTGCACCTAAAAATATGTATTTTCAGTGAAATGTTGATATCAAATTTTTGGATGGAATTCCTCTACCTAGCAGGTTCATGGTAGAGAAAATAAGGGCATGTAAACAAGTTTTATCATTAAAATTTGATTTCAGGAAGAATGGAATGACAGAAGGTGAGGACGAATGCTGGTAGTGCCCCATGGCCAAGATGCGTTACTCAGAGATGCCTCGAGATGTGTCCTGCGATAGTCTCTCTGCCCTGAGGATATCCGAAGTAAGTGTTAGACAGAGAGAGAGAGAGAGAATAACCTCGGATAATTGCAAACTTTATATTTAAGTTCAGTGTCTTTCTATGCCAAGGATCCCCCCCTCTGTGCCCCAAACTACCCTTTACATTGCACAAATTTTTATTTTCTCTAAATTGGCTCTAGCAATTTTGACTAAAACCCATGGGCCGCTTGCAGAAACAATGTTTAGCTCTAGATGTTTAACTGATTGCAAAAATGATGTTTAATGCTAAACAGTGTGTAAATCCTGTCAATTTTTACACACTGCATAACAAGTGGTTTAGATAGTGTTAAGCTTTAATGCCACTATTGTTTACACAAAATGGAGATTATCTGATTCTTTGATATCCTTCAAAGAGTGCTTGGAGACCGTTCTAATCCTTTGAGCAATTTCAGCATAGTTTAGTACCTACGAGTTGCTTTCTTATATGTGCAGAATGTTGTTATGAAAAACTGTGCTCAGACTTTTCTGTGTAATAAGCCAGATATTACCTAATCTTATTTTAATGAGAAATATACAGTGAAAGCAAATCTAATGTGCAGGTTACTTTGAAATGCAATTCATTAATCTACTCTGCCCTTTGAACTAGTGGTCCTCTCGAGAACATTGATATATTCAGTTTTGATAATAATGCTGTTCTGCACACTCTAGATCCTTGTGATGAGGTTGAAGAATACTCCTTATGCACATCCATAAAGTATATAAGCCTTATGAATGAAACATTATTGCATGTTTAACAGCACATTTTGATAAACTCACACGGTTAATGTGTGCTTACTACCAAGCACCACATTCATATCACATTTTCAGTTTCAGTAAAGCAACGTCCACTTATGTAGTAGCTTGTCTGCCTCACATTCCCCGAGTTCAAATCTCAGTCAGGGTGAGTTACCCGGGTAAGGCTTTTTTTTTTCTTCCTATGTTTTCCCTTATCCTGAGAAGATGAATGTTGGGTAATTCTAAGCTCTACAGACCTGCGTTCATTTGTATTTGTGCATCATTTCAACAATTTAATTCATTCACCATCTGATATGATTGCTCTGGTAATTTGGAATCATTTTCACATATTACAAATTATTATGACATCCAAATGTGTGCTTTGTCAGCTGTAAATTATACTTCTAAATTTTGTAAAGTATGCATTATAATGTTTCAAATTTTTTACATCTTCTATCTGAAAGTCTTTTAATATTTCCAAAAGAGTTTCTCTTTCAGAAGCACTGAAATGTTCCACTCGCTCAGACAGTTTTGCTTTCTGTGCCACTGGTAGAAGAAAGGCTATTGAAGTTCCCCAAACCTTTCTTCCACTACCTATGGGAACAACTACATGCATAGCATCCAAATACGAAAGCTTCAAAATGCTGTGTTGGTATGTTCACTTTTACGGCAGTTGGCACTGTAAACGCTGGTTAGCTAAACACCATCTAGACATTAATTTAGCAATACAAAGTCTGACAACGTTAGACGAGTTTAACTGAACATTGTTTAAGTCCTTAAGCAACACATCATTTTGCAAGTAGCTCATATGTTTTATGAAGTTCTCTCCACTCTGTATAATTGGTAAACCATAAGAGATTGACAAAAACTTTCTGAGATGTTGGTTAGGTTTTGAAGTCTTAAGTCGCCATTCTTTTCGAATTTCAGATATCGTGCAAACAATATGGTATTTCAAAGCCAGTATATAGCCACCCACTTTATCACTTCAGTCTCCTATATCCCTCTTGCATCTGCAAACAATTATCTCGATTAACATTAAGTAGGTAGAAACATACACTTTTGTAAGAATGATTTGTATAAGAGTTTGTAGAGAAAGTCATGTGAATGAAACACATTATGTTTTTATTTTGCTCCCCATTAGAACTCTGCCACCCCCTAAAAAAGATTCCTTATATTCTACTTTCTAAGTGGGACCTCAATTGGCAATTCTTGTGTGAAAATGTAACAATCTAGAAACAAAAATTTTAAGAATGGGCTTCAAGGTACCCAATGATATGTGTTAGTATCAGTTATTCATTGAAAATTACAAACAAAAACAGTTTTATTATATTTGTAGATAGCACTACATGAATAGAAGGATCACTTTTTACATGAACACTATAATATACGGGGTCTTCAGGTTTATTCAGCTATTGCCGCCTGTTGGTTCTCTGCGCATTATGTCAGTACTTTGAAGTGAGTTTATCACCGTTGCCTCTAACAGAGGACTAGCAAAAGATGAATGGAAGGAATGAATGTCAACAGTTTTGAGGTCACCTTAGTGAAATAGGACTTGTATTGTAACTTTGCAGTATTTACATTTGGAACTTCTTTCGCTTGCATCTCGTAAACTTGCAATCTGAGCATGTATGATGATAGGTAACTCAAATAATTGGACGTTTTTGTAGCATCTTGGCTTAGCACTCAAACATGCAGATTCTGTGATCGGTGGTCACTTCCACCTCGTGTGCAAAGAATGCACAAAATGTTCTTGTGAAAAACAATTGTGCACTGCCACAGTACATCAGCCTGTTTATGAAGCCAGTAATGCATGCATTCCGAGGCTCAATTCTGCACCTCCCCTTTGAGACAATGGGCTTGCTGAACCAATAATGACATTCATATAAACCGACTGGCGTTACTGAATGTATCTGAAGACCTGTTATAACAGACAAGCTAGTTTGACCCAGTGTTGCATAGTTAGCTTTTTCAAATTTCATTTACCTCCCACTCTCCATTCCTTATAAAATTATTGTATAACGACCTAGAAGATTTTTATGGTGAATCCTCCCCTTTGTCCTTTGTAATTTCATACACCTCGACTATTCCTGATAACCATTGAAAAATCCTCTGATATTGATGTAAAAGGATGTGAGACATCTGACTTCTGTAACTTCCTCTCTACAGTCTTCCAAGAGCCTATAAGTGGAACAATCAGCATCAGAATGTTCAAGTAACTTTTTAGATAATTACCAAAACTATGTACCTTTTCTTTGGTCCCCATCAAAGTTACGATACAGTAGTGAATATGAAGCCACCAAGTAAACCTCTTTGGAAAACATGCACAGTCTGTGATCATCAAGAAAAATAATGTTCACTGATTTCTAATATTAGCCATTTTCTCTTTTTATTTAACATGCCCTGTTAATGAAGTTGATTAGAACATCCAGAAACTTCATTATATACACATGTGCAGTAATTGATATAACACAGTATCAATTGTTGAAGTGTTGCACCTAAGTATATTGCTTGGAATAAAATGTGAACAGCTTTTGTTTTTACATGCATTCTCTGTGGAGTACAACTCTTTTCTAGTCCATGACTTTCTTAATCGCTTTATTAGTAATTTAAGGAGTAGGGCTTTTCAATGGTAAAAGAATTATCAAAATCGGTTTGGTGGTTTTTGAGATTCACATGCACACATTCTCTGTTTATAATATTAGTAACAGATACAGGGTGGACCATTTAAGTTGAGACTGTACAATATCTCCAAAACTAAGCGTTGTAGATAGAAATGTCTTTAATAAAACTTGCTTGATATTATGGGGGAATGTAAATGCCATTAGTAGTGTTTTATTTGGAGGACGTTGTGATGGTCATTTTAGGATCAATTTAATTTTTTTAAATGGAGACCTACCCTTTTTTGTTGTTTTCTCACTCCTCATAAAAAACTAAATATCATTTGTACAAAGAATTTCGCAATTGTTCTTGCACCAACGTGAATAACGAAAATTCTGAATGGCTGTATACGAAGAGCGTAGTGATGGTTGGACCATCCATGGATGGTCATTTGAGGTTTAAGTTACGTTTCGTAATTGGGAACCAATATTTTTTATTTTGTTTCCTTATTCCTCATCAGAAAATAAACAGATTTTTGTAAACCATTTTCTAATGAGAAAACTACGTACAAAATGCAGGTTCCGATTTAAAAAAATTAAATTGGCCCTAAAATGTCCATCATAACATCCTCCAAACAAAACACAACTAATGGCATTTACTTTTCCCCATAATATGAAGCAGCTTTTATTAAAGACATTTCTATCTACAATGCTTAGTTTGGAGATACTGTACAGTCTGGACTTAAATGACCACCCTGTGTATGTGAAATTGTAATGGTCATGATTTTCTAAAACCCTGTTACTTGTTCATTATTGTCCCAGAGCAATGAAGAGGGTGTTGAAGGGAGATGCAGGGACAAGTCACCTCTCAGTGATAACGATACACTGGTGCCAACTTTAAATGGAACTGATCTCCCACTGTTGAAGAAACCAGAATCTTCAGTCGACGGTAAACACCACAGATACTACACAAAGCCAAAGAACCCCACCTCAGCGTCATCCATTGATGTTAGCAGAAAACATTCCTATGCAGGCGTGAACTCGAAGCCTGCAGCACATCCACCATGTTACGATAACTACGGGTAAGTTGATTTCATGTGCCCGAAACTGTAGCATTTCTAGAAGAACAGCGGTCACATAAGTTCAGCATCTTCCAAGGATGAGGTGCAAACATTTTGAAGAAAATTTCCCCATCTCAAACTACCCTTTATGTGGAAAAATTTTTTCATTTTTTTTCCTTTTCTTTTCTTTAAAGAATTTTGATTAAAATATTTGCATGACAAATAAAACTTATTTCTTGAATTTTCTGGGAATAGCCTGTGAAGTCCTCTTCATTCAGAAAGACTTTTGCATAACTGGTAAAGCATACGAGACACGGATAAAATCTTTCTACACAAAAAAACTAGATGTCTTTAAGACATATAAATTTCAAATAATTTTTTTGTTGCAGCAGACATTTTTGAGTTGGTTATCCAATATTATTGGTTTGAATTTTTGAACTGTTTGTGATTTTTTAAAAGTACTGTTGTATCTCGCAACGCAATGCAAAGAGTATGTCATTTTAAGGCAGTATATGATGCCTGGTTTTGAAACATTTGATTGTCTCTGTTCCCTTTGTACCCATAATCAAAGTGTTTATTCTAGACGTTTATCCCTACTTGGAAGTAGATAGAAGAATAAGTTTTTACAAGAATATTTTGTGGGTGCTGTATAAAAATAAGCAATAGTGGGTAGAGCTCCTATAAGAGCATCCTGAAACATATTTCTAGCATACTATAAGATTAAAGTAAACATTTGAAAAAGGAATGTGTAGTCTGTAGGTACTGTTTGATTTGCAGATCTCTCCCGCACTGTGTTGCACCTCACAGCAAGTCCCAGAGTCTACCGAGCAATGCTTCCATCAAGAGCTATGACTCGGTGGTGTTTGATGCTTTACGGGTACCTCCAGAGGACTTCGCCAGCCAGCTAACATTGCTAGATTTGCCTACGTTCAGAGCAATAGCGTCCGAGGAGCTGGCTAGCTGTGGGTGGAACAAGAAGAATAAATTGACTGTTGCTCCCAACGTTGTAGCATTTACTAGGAGATTTAACCATGTGAGTACATTTGTTAGATTGCAGCTGTAGAGGAAGGGGTTTGTCAACATCACTATGAGAGGAAGAGAATATGTTTCTTCCCTTCATTTATTTGTGTAAGAATCTGACCGACCCGGAGTGGGTTTGCCATAAAGATGCAGAATAACGTACAAAACTTCTTAACAGAAAAAATAAATTAAAATAGGTTTATAAAGCAGAGCAAAGTAGGTACACAGTAGCTGTTCCTTCTTGAAATAAGTTGTAAATTGAATATGATTTAAATATGAAAACAGATGCATTAAATAGGAATAGATTTATGAACTTCAAAGGGATCATTTACATTGAAAATTAAGCATTAATATAACGGCACAAAAGCTTGGCGTGGTGTGTTGTCATTCACCTCGACAACTCCAAGCTTAAGCAGTAGCCAATCGCAAAAGAGCATTTAAAACAGCTGAGCTAACAAGGCGACCTGTGAAGCTACCACCGAACAAAGAGGTTATGTAAGAGATACAATCAAAGTGGAGTCGACCTGAACACACTTACTATACTCGGCGCCAATCAAGGAGGTGATTGACCGTTACTAACCATGTGGCGGAAAGGTTTAAATGAATGGGAGGGGATGAATACGTCACAGCAGTTGTCATAGCAACCATTAGCAGGACCAATTAGAACTAAGACGTTTCTATACCAACAATAGATGCAAATGCCTTGTTGCCGGTATTGAAAATACGTGATTGGCATGACGTGCCGGGCGAGTGACCATTGCAGTAAACATGAACTGGAGTCTTATCTTCTGCTGTCGCTGCAGTTATAAACAATGTCCTCCTTTTAGCCACAGCTTGCTTATGTTTTTGTATCAGTTTACAGATTGCCTGTGTACTGAAAAGCACTGTGTGAGCATTTATAATTGTGTTAACACGTTTAATGGATATTTAACAATGTCCAAAGATAGTGACAAAGATATCGCAACCAAACGAAAACGAGCGCCCTCAGGAAATGAATAAAACTGTATTTGTAAAGCTATCCCAATTAAAGGACAGGCGTGAAAAATAATATGCTCTGTGAGAGAATATTTCGAAAAGGAGAAATTGAGGAGAAAATAATTCAGTGGCTTGTTTGCCGCAAAAACCGGTGAAGGAGGGACTGAAGAAAAGTGAGCTACTGGAACTTGTGAAAGCAAACAAACCGCAGTTTCCAAGTTATGCAGTCGATGGCATTGCTGCAGAACATGGTCACAAAATAGTTTGGCATCCCCCTTATCATTGTCATTTTAACCCGATTGAATTAATTTGGGCCGACATAAAGGGTTATGTTGGGCGAAACAATAAAGGTTTCACTGTGTCATCAGTAATAAAGCTTACAGAAGAGGCACTAACAGCAGTAAAAGCTAAAAACTGGAAAAAAGCGGTGACTCATACAAAGGGCGTAATAAGTGCAGCTTGGGAAAATGAAGGAATTTTGGAAGAAACTATAGAACAGCTTGTCATATCCGTGGGGAATTCTAGCAGCTCTTCTGATGATGATGATGACGGTGGCAACATTGTCTATCTAATGAGCAGCAGGATCAACAACAGTTCCTCTAGTGGCCTGTGAATGAAGCTAAATAAAGGGTTGTCTGCCTTGGCAAATCAAAGTTCGTGATGTTTTTAAACCTCTTTGGGAGAAGATTTACATAAAGAAGTTTGAAAACTGCGTCATGAACTTTGATTTGCCAGAAGCAGACAACCCTCTATTTGGGTTCATGCACAAGCCACCAGAGAGACACCCTTTCAAAAAAAACACTTGAGAGTTGATTTGGCAGTCAACAGGCAGCTGATGATGTGAGTTCATGCTCACGATACATGTTCTGTACAATAAATAGGTGAATGAAGCTGGTAAGAGTGTTCAGGTTGAGTGTATTTTATCAATTGCTTCACTGTGTGTGATTTCACAACACTTTGGATATTTTAAGAGGTTATGAGCTAGTTATCCACTTAAACGACATTAAACTTACAAAAGCGTCACCTACAATAACAGTTTGTTTTGCTGCAATTTTTATAGATAGTCCAGAAAATGTGCTAGTGAGCGAACACATGGCGACAGAAAATCTGTTGGGAGATGGCAGAATGATCATGTGATGAGAATTGCTCTCTGATGGCTAGTTTCTTATGTTTGATGTAGACACAAACTTAAAAGCTTGGACCTTGCAAGATTCTAAGTTTGCGTCTAATTCAATCTTTATTTTTGTTTATGTGATGCATTGTGAATGCTTCCATTACAATACAAAGCATCTAGCTTTTAAGTTTGTTATTCTTACAGTTAATTTTCAT
Source organism: Deroplatys truncata (assembly GCA_030765065.1). Classification (NCBI taxonomy): domain Eukaryota; kingdom Metazoa; phylum Arthropoda; class Insecta; order Mantodea; family Mantidae; genus Deroplatys; species Deroplatys truncata. Next base: position 16,693,126 of record CM060981.1, read on the forward strand.
TGTGAATGGGGCCCTACACCATATAAATGATTTTGAAGAACGGCAACTGAATCCTTTATAATACAGATTACAAGCTAGTTTGTAATCGCTTATCAATTTTGTAGGAGTCTCTACATTTAACAAAAAGTATTGAAATGGTACCCCATGATCTCTAGTGTGATTTAAGCTGTATTTGTTTAAACAAATCTGATGTGTTACACTCACATGACTTTCTCTACTCTTGTACAAACTATTTTTTACAAACGCTTATTCTCCATCTACTTCATGTTAATCGAGATAAACATTTGCAGAGTCTATCTTATTGCTAATTTTCTTGTAGATGTAAGGGGAATATATATTTGCAAGGGCAATATAGAAATACAGTAGCCTTTAAGCACATACATATCTCTTAATAGCTGGTTGCTAGGTGCAGCACCATTCCCTTTCCCACAGATTAATACTCTTTGCATATCAAAGACAAAAAAAATGAATAACGAATTCCCATTTGAGAAAATAAGTATTGAAAAAATTAAGGGAATAACAAGTAATATCTCGAAAATGGTTCACTCAACAAAAAAAATGTATATGACATAAATTGTGTATGTTAACGCGATCTACATTTTTTGTGTAGTAAAATTTTGTCTATCTCTTACGGTTTACCAGTTATGCAAAAGTCGTTCACAATGAAGAATACTTTTGGAGACATTCCCAGGAAATTCAAGATATACATTTTATTTGTCATAAAAATATCTTAAACATATGGTATTTTAATCAAAATCGTTAGAGCCATTTTTGAGAAAATTAAAATTTTCGAAAAATCTTCCATGTAAAGTGTACTCTGGGGTGGGGGGATTTTCTCGAAAACCTTCGTGTCGCATCCTTGGAAGATACTGAACCTGAATACCAAGTTTGGTGTTTATCCGACAGTGTACATAGCGTGTGATGGCGGAAGACAGATAGCATTGTTGTGAATACTTGCAACTCTTGCTCGTCACATCAGTGTGCTGCTGTTGCCAGATGGCATCGAATATACGGCCATTTTTAAGGCTGGCGGGAACTTTAAATCAAACTGGACATTTTAATATCAGTTTTGAGTATAAGGCACACTTGAATTTTGGAAGCAATTTCTCAAAGAAAAAAAGTATGTCTCATAGTCTATAAAATACGGTATATGGGATACATCTACTATAATACCTCTCCACTTTCCTTGCCCCTAAACATGTCCCTGGTGTTTTAATGTGTACTTACTCTACTGTTTATCTATAGTAAATAAAGGAGGATTATACTTCACCAAAAAGTTGGTGAGAATGTGTTTTAAGCTCCCCTGAACCCCAAAAAAAGATTTTTAGAACTCTTTTTTGTGTGTGCACAACTCAAGAACAAAATGTTGGGTAAGCATCAAACTTGGTGTTCAAATTTCTTTATCTTCCAAGGATGCAACAGGACTGCCCTTCATATGCAGACATTTTTGTTATTCTTTATTTTCTCAAAATGGCTCTAGTGATTTTTATTAAAATGCCATATATTTGAGATAATTTGCATTTTTAATAAAATGTATATCTGAAATTTTCTGCAAATTTCATGTGAAGTCCTCTTCATTCTCATTACATTTAGTATAACTGGTAAACTTCAAAAACAGCTTATAACATAAAAGAATATACATCTTGTTAAAACACAGTTGATGTGGTGTTAAGTATTTCTGAGATAATTCATTTATTGGTTACAATTTTCAAATAATTTTAGTCACCGTTCTTTTGTTTCTTGTGACGTCATACAAAGAGAATGAAATTTGAAAGCCAGCCATATGGCGACCCACTTTTGACTATTGCTTCTGTCTCCTGTACCTACAGTTAAATGTGTAATAAAAGCATTTGTGTAAACATTAAAATGAAGTAGATAGAAGAATAGTTTGTAGAAACGAAAATGATAGGATAATTGCTTGCAGGTCAGTTTTTGGACTGTGGAAGAGGTACTAAAAGGCTCAACACCAAAGCACAGGGCTGAAGTTTTGGGACATTTTATCCGCATCGCTAAGAAACTATACGACCTAAACAATCTACACTCATTGTTTGCAATAGTCTCAGCTTTACAGAGTGCGTCAATATACAGGTAAGTGAAGCTGCATAAGGTTGCATGCTGCAACATGTGGACTGTTGAGAGCTGTAATCATGTGTTGTGTCATGTTTAACAGGCTCACCAAGACTTGGAACAGTTTGTCGAAGAAGGAGAAACAGAGCTTTGACAAACTGGCTGAGGTATTCTCCGATAAGGACAACTGGCGCAATCTTCGAGAGCACATGGACAGCTTGAAACTTCCCTGTATACCTTACCTAGGTTAGTATTGCTATGATCTAGCAGCTGACCGAGCCACAGGGGTCTTCACTAACAACTCGGCATGTATAATGCTCATGATGGATAATACACATTACAAAATTGTATTTCTTAAATTGGACTAAGCATTACGTAGCATGAATGTTTTTGATTAGGGTTTAGAAAATAAATTGCACAAATGAAAAATATATTCACAGAATTAATCTTAAATATTCCTTCTATAATATAAGAGGTGTGTTCAAAAAAAGACCAAACTTTTACTGTAAAATGTGCATTGCTCATTTTACAACTCTGTCCCACTCAAGTAGTCCCCTTTACTGGCAATACATCGTTTTCAATGTTTCTTTCAATTTTTGAACACTTGTAGGTCTCTTGTTACATTGTCCTGGGTTTGGAAGCAATGTCCTTTCAAAGTGGTTTTAAGTTTGGGAAACAGAAACACTCCGCTTGAACTAGGTACAATGGGAGTGTAATGTTTTGCCAGATAACTGCGGAGGAGAAGCAACACATTGCCTTGGTGCACCATCCAAGCTTGTCTTTACATAATTCAGGCCTCTTCCTGTAACAGCGTCCCTCCAACATGCTAAAATTTCCTGTTTGTTTACCATCTGACCACATAGTACAAATTTATGATGGACAAAGCCTTTCAAATAAAATAAAAACCCACCACATCACTGACTCGTGCTTGCTTTTTTTTTTAATGGTGATACCCTTTCCCCACCCACCATGAAACTGCATCTTCATTTCAACATCATACGCACAAGCCCACATCTCATCTACTTTCAACACGGTTCTGCTTCTGATCTTCAGTCAACAAACATGGCATGAATTTTGCACTAACATGACGCATCTGAAGTTTTTTCAGTCAAAATTTGATGCAATGATTCTATACTGTTGCCCACTTCATCAGCAACTTGTCGAACAATAAAAGATTTCCACAAATCACATTATGGTGATGTGGAAGGTCGTCCAGGTCTGGGATCTTCACTGGCCGACATTCTGCCCTTTTCAAATTGTCCTCCCTGTGTGCTTGGTTAAGCCATTGAAATGTCTCTGTAACATTCTTCTTCAAGCTCTTTGATTGTCACTTGTCACTAATCCAGTGAACAGCTTGTGCATGTGCTCTGTTCGGTGGCTGTAGCTTGACGACTAACGGTCATATCGAAACGGGACAAGTGGCAGTTTGTTGTCTAACCCTGCTGTGATGTTTGATGTGCTATTTCAAAAGTAGTCTTTTTTTTTAACACACCTTGTATATTGGGATTTTAATGATTTTCCTTACAAATTTTATTTTTATAGAAAAACCCTCATAATAAAGGCTGGTTCACAATAACCAAGAATGGAAACAAAAACGAAAATGACAGTTAAAATACACGTACATATTATAATGTCAGCGTTCATAATTAATGGGAAGGTTACCTGATTCTTGAAAGAAGACTTACTCAGATTTAATCCATAATGAGCATATTAGAAGCTGGTTGTGACATGAAACAGTTGCTAGAGCACTCCAGTCCCAAGCATGTGTCGTGACTACCACAGATCCATTGAGTATTGCTTCTTCTAGCAAAGGTTTGTTTTTCTTTATAGTTTTTGTGAGGCAATAGCCAGTCCAAAGAATCTGAGGGAGTCAGGACACACATTTGCTATAATTTCACTTGACCAAGTGTTGTTTCTGGGACCAGGAGAGCTTCCAGTTAATTGTGAACACTTTGTTGGTACACATGACGTTAGGCAATAAGTTGCTTCTGCTTGGCTTGTTTACAGGATTGTTCCTAACAGATCTCACGTACATAGACATGGCACATCCTCACTCCGGGGGCATGGAGTCGGAACAGCGACGCCACAAGATGAACAACATACTGCGTGTTATATCAAATTACCAGCAGTCAGATTACTCGCACCTCGTCCACCTGCCGCACATACAGAACTATCTGTGTAGTGTTCGATACATTGAGGAACTGCAGAAGTTTGTGGAGGATGACCAGTACAAGTGAGTACCAAGGAACCTCAAACATTTCACTGTTGAGTTGAGAATATGTTGGAACGTACATGGTACCTTAAGGTATGAATTAGACAACCTGACTCATTGACGGTCCATCATTCGCACATGCATTACAGGCTCTCTCGTATGAATTCAGGATCGATGGTATGTGCTCGGAAGTTTCAGCCTGAGAAAGACTGTCTTTTGTGGGCTCTTTCTGCTATAGCAGGTTTTGTTGCCTTGTGTTGTTTTCTTTAAAGGAAATGACATGATCCTTGTTAATATGCTAGAGTTTGTATTGTGTCATTTTCAAGAAACTGATTTTTCTTTGGGCATAATAAGATCAGAAGAAAATGAAATTAGCAGGTATTTTATTAATTTGTTAGAAACAAATCCTACAGGTGTCGATGTTACTTCGGAAACAACCCTAGATGTAGAAGAACATAATGGCAGTGGTGACAGTTCATCTTGAATCTCAATTCACCCTCCAAGCACAAGTTGTATAACAGAACCAGGTTCTAGCCCTGTTATGGAATCGCTGACTCTAACAATAAACACTGATCTCCAGCAAAGCGAACTAGTTCTAGTTTTGTTGGCAGTGCATATAAAAAAGAGAAAGAGCATATTAGCAACAAATATAAGAGGATCTTTCTGGTTAAATAATGGTAGGAAGATGCATCTTTCAGTGTCCAATATTCGCAGCAGATTTCTTTGGACACATCACTGAGGCATATTATTTGCTTGGAAAAAGCATGTGGAAACTGTGCTCTTAAATACCAATGAGCATAAAAAATATATGTATAATACATTATTTGCCTTCTTTATAGAAGCAAGAACAAGAAAAAGCATAACCAACGAAGATTTGAAGCTCTGGCTCTTGGAAATTTCAAAAATTTAAAATTGAGTTTTATTTATGGACGCTCTTTAACTACTATGGTTCTTAGCGTCCCATTCTATATTGGGCGTGAAACACTGGTAATTTTGCTCAGAGGCCTCTTTATCAGGCTTGAGGTTCTTTTACGTGCCGTAAATCTATGACACAGGACCACTGGCTTTACTTCCCTTCCGAAGGAAGCCGTGCTAACGATTTTTACGCCCGAAAAAACCATCACCCTCCGCCGGGTTTGAACCTGTGACCTTGGGAACTAGAGGCTAGCACGGTACCACTAGTCCACGGAGGACAACTGGAAATTTCAAGAAAAGATTTATTTGGAAGAACGGATTTTAGTGCATCTTCTGATTAGATCTCTCATTTCAAATTCATTATAAAATTAAAAGCAGAAAGATAACAAAATTTGTTTCATGGGCATTCGTAAAGGAAGAAGAAAAAGACAAAGAGAAAGTTAGAAACAGCTAGGAAACGACTGTCAAATTATCCCCCTTCTGGTATTTATAACGCTGACTGGTATTTATAACACTGATCAATGTGTTTTTGAGCTCAAAATGAGAGCAAAAAGGACTTTATCTTTTGTTGGGGAGAAGTGTTACAAACTGTTGAAATCTACTACTGTGCTGACCCATTCATACACTATCACTATTAGTGTGGATGGATCTATTTTCCCTAAATTATTTGATGTAGTGCAGCAGAAGAGCGGCAATTTCAGGTCCAAAGTTTCCAGGCAGAAAATTTAATTGTGAAACGAACAAAATTAGGGAAAATGGGGAAAAAAGAGTTGAGATCCTGGTTTAATGAAGCCTTTTTCTCTTGCTCTAAAAGAACTGTGCTCTGCTGTTAGATTCGTGGACAAGTTATAACAATTCTACATGTCCTCAAGACTTTCCTCCTGGAAAAACTGTTGAAGTCTTGCAAATTCCTCCCAGAACCACAGGGCAACTTCAACCTTTGAATAAGTTTTTTTTCTGGCAATGGAAATCATTTCATCTGACTGAAATTATGACAGTAATGAGAATATTCATTACAAAGTTTTTCAGCGGGACAGTATTTTGAAAATGTAGTCATTTATTCATTAGCAAATTTCTTCCCCGTGGTTCCGGAACATGATTAAATATTCATGTTTCACACCAAATATACAACAAAGTGATCCCCGAGCTCATTTTACTGGTTAAATTCTGTCTACAAGCAATTGTAAGAATATGTGAAAATGATGCAATCATTTGCTGTACATGGTGCTAAAAGAAGTTGTGTTTTAATTACTGCATCAACACCAGTCACTTTTGTTTTTAAAGACACCAACAGGATTGTCTACTCTGTGCGCATCCAGAGCACCAGACTGCAGCTAAGGGATGTCCAACTTTGGCTTCATCTCTGGTGCTTGCAGTTAATTTTTGGCACATGGGCTTTTATAGCACATAGAGGCCACTGTAAAATGTTTGATATGAGCACAGGTTCCTTGTAAGATTATAAAGAGAAAAGCTTTTGTGCATGTACCATGTACTAGTAAGTAGAGAAGGTATTGCATTCCATTAAAAAATTTGGTACTAAGATTTCACTGGAAATACATGTTTTGAGGCCCCCTGAATCCAAAAAGAAGCATTTTTAGGAAAAGGTGTGTGTGTGTGTGTGTTTTTTTTTTTATTCTTCTGAAGATGCAACACAAAGATTTTCAAGATAATTTCTCCAACCCAAACTACCCTTTAATGGAACATTTTCTGAAATTTTTATGTTCTAAAAATTGGCTCTAACGATTGTTATTAACATACCATATAATAAAGATATTTACATGACAAATAAAATGTATATCTTAAATTTCCTGGGAATAGTCTGTGAAGTCCTCTTCATTCCTAAGCAATTTGTATAATGTTGTGTAACTGGTAAACAGTAAGTGATAGACGAAAACATACTACACAAAAAATATAGATCTTTTGAAATGTACAATTTATTTCAAATAAGTTTTTTTGTGGCATCAGCCATTTTCAAGAGAAAGTTGTAAGTTTTGTTTTGACAGTGCTAGAATTACCCCAGAGGAGTGAGTGAAAATTAGTATAGTAAAATATTTGCAGTATCTGGTGCCTGTTTGATTTGTCTTAGAGTAAGCAGGCATTAAAACATGCTTTAGAGCTCAATATGAGAAATCCATTTTAAGTTTTGGTATACTCTTATGCCTAAGAATTTAACCTCTGATTGTAAAAGAATTCTCTTTCCATCAAGTTTAATTTTTGGAACTTCATTACGTTTGCTCTGCCAGTTTCAAAAGAACAAAGAAATTGTTTTATCCTTGTAAATTATTAATTGCCAAGAACCATCAACAAGAATGTATTAACTTTTTACATAAACTATAAATACTGGTTTTTTTAATATATTTTTTAAATATATTTTTTTATTTATTTTTTGTTTAATTACTTTCTCTACTACGAATAGTAAGTAGGGGAAGTATTTTTATTTATTCCCCCCCCAAGGATAGTGCTTTTTTTATACTTGCTGCTCATGCTATAATGCATGGGGAAGTTGAAATTCTGTGCATTTTACATTTTCACCACAGACATTAATAAAATATATCTAATCCTGCAAATATTATGTATATGGATCGTTGCAGAGATGAAATATAATGATATTTAATTATTAGTTACCATTTAAGTCTTAACATGTTTACTTCCTTTTATTTGTTAACATTTACTTAGCATTTAATTCATTTAGGATTTAAATAAAACTGTTTTGGCACAAGCAGCCATGTCACCTCCAGTTGTTGATTTGGTCAACTTTACCAATTTGCAGAAACTAGTGTGCTGCAGCGGAAAATATGGTTGGTTACTTAAGTCTTTAAAGTGGATGATTGTGGCAAATATAGATATTTAAAATGATGTGAGGATGAGAAGTGACTTGTTATACCCCAGGAAGATCTCTGGGAGTCTGATGCTGCTCTTTCACTTTACTCTTTGCGAAAGAATCTTTTTACATTTCACACTCGCTCCAAAATATCATCTCCTAGCTGGAGCATAAATAATTTATCGTGGCTATTGTTTCAGAACACCAGCATCCAGCTTGGATTCTAATGATGTACCTCCTAGGCTGCCATTGAATTTGTTAGGAAAATATTTTTTAGCTCCATGGCAACATCCATTCTTGTGAGCTTCCATTTTTCAACAAATTTGTTGATCCATGGCCATGCATACTCCTCCTGCCTAATTTTTTTTTTCTCTTAGGCCAGTTTTATTAGTGTCTGCCATGTATAACCTTTACACAAATAAATTCAATCTCCCAAAACAGAAATATAGGTTAGATTAAGTCAGTGCTTAATTTCATAAATTAATAATTGTCACAATGCCATGGGAAAACATCACAATAAATACACACATATAACCTCAAATGAAAATAATTATGTTTTCTCACATATATAAACAATCAGGTAAGTGGACTTAGTTTCTCAACCTTGATGCTGCTTTTGAGCAGCTGACAGTGACTAATTTTATTTTTTCATAAGGATTTCTATTGCTCACTATCATTGAAATAACAATATGCAATACAGGTGTGTTAAGTACTTTGCAGACACTCGGATGTGAAAATACAGGACATCTCTCTCATTCTGCAAAGATGACTTGCCACACTTGTATTGAAATATACTATTTCAGCAAAAAATGGGTAAAATATGTTGTGCCAATAAACTGCAGTAACACACATCTGCTTCAGGCTGTCACTGAAACTGGAGCCACCATCGCCGGCTCCAAGCTCGTCCAGTTCTAAGGAATCTGTCACAGAGACGGTAGCATCAGTAGCGTCGCTGAACCTCTCGCCTGCCAAAGGTCTCTCATCGGGGTCCCTCCGCCTGCAGGCCTCTGTGGCAGCAACCAAGTTTGTGCCAACACACAGGAAGTGTCGCAGTTTGGGAACCAAGTGAGTAGCTTGGCAGCATTGCTTTCCCTGTTGCTGCTTTCTGCTTATTGACAAGTTCTTTTCCTTGTCCAGGTCACAACAAGCCTTCTCTCTGACAAGGGTTTAAGGTGAAAATCTTGAACATTTTGTTTATTATATTTCTGCCCTAATCAAATGTGGTGAATGAAGTTGCAAGGAGCAGGAAGGGAAATGGATTTTGACATGTGGGGAAACACATTTATTTGTTGTTAAGTAAATGTATCTGTGAAACTTGGTTAAAAAATGTGAACATTTTCAATTTTTTTTGCTTTCTTTGCAAAACACATTGTACTTCCATGCTGCATAATTGTTTTTTAATATCAACAATTTTGAACCCATAAATAGATATTTGATTGGTCATTTACCATTTAGGTAAAGCACCACATTGAAGTTTAAAATACAGTTTTTTGTGGAGTAACAATAACTATTTTATGCTCCATGGCATTCCCAAATAAAAGTCAAGGCCTTCTTCACAATGTGTTCATATTTGAATACAAGGAATTTTTTAAATCTTTTAGTAATTTATGAAATGAAATTAAGTTTTATAGCCCATGTCTGTCAGAAGGAATAGGTCTTTTACAGGAATGGTTTTTGAGATTTGCCTACATACATACATTCTCTCTGTACTGGGATGAAAATTTGAAGTTGCCCAAATGAAAAATGGTTTTTAAGGTTTTCACAGGTGCATTGACTTAAGTGGAATTAATTATGATGAATTATCATTCCTTTATACAAATGAAATACAATTAGCAAATAAGTATTTTCAGAATGAAACAAAGAACTGCACTAGATGAGGAGTATGTGCAAAGTAATCTCAAGTTATTTACCAGGAGTTTCAGGTAATCTACCCCAGAGAGTTAGCTCGTTTGTCTTTGCTATGAGTAAATATTTAAGCTACTAGAAATTCAAAAGTATTTTTGTTTAACTTGAAGAAAAGAATGACCCTGCTGTGACCTGGACATACACAAACCTTGTAGTATGAATGTAACGTAACATGACTAACAGCTAGAGATGTGTGGTTTGTTCCCCAGATTTCGTAGCACAAGTCTTCCTCGGAACTTCCATAAACAGGGGCACCACCAGCAACTATATTTCCATCACCAGCCTCCTGGTTGGGTGCCAAGTGGGTGAGTGGTTATGTTGACCACTGTATGTATGTATGTGTGTGTATGTGAGATTGCACATCAGGATGTACACGTGAAGTTCTGCTGTCACTATTGTGTGTCCTATCAAATAGCAATCATAATTACGATTCTTGAGACAATATCATTATAGTGTTGTAGAATCAACAAATTGAGTTCTCTTCCAAAAGTGAGTATGGGGGTTGGTAACCCTGAGGTACCTGAACTACCAGTCAACCCTGTCTCCAGGAGTTAGAAATAAGGAGACCTGGTGCTCCAGGTTGGGGGTGAAGCATGGGGCTCATAAACTCACCTTGTAAAAAACCATTACGAGAAGCATGATTGTTGTTGGCAACTTGGAATGTTGAAACTATAGTGCAACCTTAAGGTGTAGACTGGGTATAGTACTGTTACAAGAAACAAGATGGAGTGGGGAAAAGAGGAATATTTTGTGGATCAACTACTATTGAAAAGAGAAAAACCTAATTGAGTTTGACCCAGTTAATGAAGGATTCACATTCATGTGATGATGTTGGGTGATTTTGGTGCTGGATTGGGGAAGCGATCACTTGGCCTGAGCTGTGGGGAAGCAAGTGTTACATGAACTGGGTAACGAGAATGGTTGCTATACTTGGGCAGTTTGTGAGTGGAATAAATTTGATTATTAAGAAAGGAAGTTGCTAGTGGTTTTTCTTTCTCTCTCTCTCTCTTTCTCTCTCTCTCTCTTTCTCTCTCTCTTTCTCTTTCTCTCTCTCCCTTTATTTCTTTTCTGTGTTACAATTGTATTGCCTAAGTTTTGTATTTTTTGATGTACTATTTGTATTTTAACTAAAAAATTTAACTTTTGAAGTTTCTTGTATGATACTGAATTTTGGACTGTAGTGTACCTTATGTTTGATTTTGTTTACTATAATCTGAAATCTTTCTATTTTTTTATTTTTCGTTAGCGCTTCTATTTCTGCAATCCCAGTATATCTTTCTGTAATTGTTTTGATTGTATTGTTTTTTTATCAGACAATGCATAAATATATAGCCAGAGTATGGCACTGATGACCTCAGCAGTTTTGAACCATTAAACTCTAAATAAATAAATCTTCCAAAGATGGATAAAGTTAAATCTTGCATAGTAATTAAGTACTTTGGTTTAAAGGTTTAATGCCAACAAAAATAAAAATGGAGTTGGATTTCAATTTGGAAGATGTTTTTCATTATTTCTGCAGTGACGAAATGGGCTGTGACTATAAACATGGTTGTTTTACCATTATTGTTGACGAACATCCAGGATGTCCAGTTACCACAATGACTGCAAAAAAACAAACAAATCAAGATACACGAGCTTGCTGACAATGCCAAAACATAGCTACATTTGTCAATCACCGAACAGAAGCACATCCAAATGAACACCTGACAGAAGCGCTTGGACATGTTTAAACACAACTCAACGTTACATTACTGTTGACGAAACCAAAAGCCAAAGATGAAGCAGCAGCAGCAGCCCAAACAATGGATACAATAATATGAAAGCGTTCCAAAGGAGGTCAACTGTGTTCCTTCACTAGGAAGTTGATGGGATGTCTGGGGTGTGGTGTAGGGCCGTCAAAGACATGTTTTACTTGTTTGTTTCATATAGTACATGATCACACTCACTTGTTTCTTCCAGCCCAACTCTTTAAAAACGCAGCAACAAATGTACCAAACTATGGTCAAGCTTGTGATTCACATGCTGTCTCGTGGGTATTTGTTCGTTACAGAGTTCACATAATAGCAGTATTGTCAGGCATATTGCTTCAGGATGTACGGCAAAGGAGTGACAGCCTATGTCATGTTACTGCATTTTTTACTTTGTTTCTACATACTGTTATGATGAAGATTTCTTTTACTATAGGGTCTTTCAACAAGAGTGTCCTATCTTTGAACTTAAATATAATTTGAACTTAAATATAACACGTTCTGTAAATGATAGAGGTTTATTTCTTTTTTTATTTTGGAACATAATTAATGTCATTACGTGTGGAAGAGAACATCAGTTAAGTGACCACCGCGACTTCGTAGGGTTGCGCGTATACGGTTGATCCAATTTTCAATAATAGAAGAACGCAAGTTAGATCCAACTTAACGAATAACACATGTGATGTTATTCATAAGATCATTTACTGTTTCTGGCTTGTTGACATAAACTCGAGATTTAACATAACCCCACAAGAAGTAATCCAACAGCGTTAAACCACATGACCTCGGGGGCCAGTTAACATCACCACCACTGGAAATGATGAAACCTCTGAACTTCTTCAAAAGATCGATTGTTTTGAGAGCAGTATGACATGTGGCACCATCTTGCTGGAACCAGATGTTTCTGAGATCCATACCATCCAATTGAGGCCAAAAATAGTCCCTTATAAGAGCCCGGTATTTTTCTCCATTGACAGTTACAGCTTCTCCATCTTCATCTTGGAAAAAATATGGACCAATGATTCCACCATACCAAAATCCACACCGCACAGTAACCTTTTGGGGATGAAGTGGTCGTTCTTGAATCTGCATTGGATTGTGATTGCTCCAATAGCGGCAATTTTGTTTGTTAACACAACCATCCATCCAAAAGTGGGCTTCGTCACTGAAGATAATTTTTCGACAAAAATCCGGGTCAGCTTCCAATTGCTCCATAGCCCATTCAGTGAATACACGGCGCAACCTATGGTTGTTGGGCTTTAGTTCTTGAGTTAACACCATTTTATAAGCGTGAAACTTCAAGTCCAAATGCAGAATTCCCCAAGTTGTGGTCGGAGAAAGCCCCAATTCTTTTGCTCGACAAGCAATTGATTTGTTTCCATTCTCGCATACACTCTCACGAACGGCACCTATGTTTTCGTTGGAGTGCTTATGTCGATTACGTATGGGTATTCTATGATCACTGACAAAATCACAATTTTCGCAATTTATATGCGTTGCTGAATGCTGTAACATTCAATGACTATTTGTCAATAACAAATATAAACACATGAAAAAAATGACTGCTGTAACTCAATAACAACGGCAGCTATCACATGTTAAAGTTAGGACACTCTTGTTGAAAGACCCTTTAAATTATGATACACAAATTCCATTTTCATGTTTTTCATTACACCTAAGCAAAATATATATAAAATGTTTTTACAAAATAAATATCATAAAAGTTTCATATAAAATTTCATTCAGAATTTCTGTGAGAGGAAAAAGTAACTCAGTCATCTGTATAAACATTTAGTTAAACATTACAAACTATATATTATAATGCAACAGATGATATAATTATTCTTTAAAGCCCAGAAGAATACCCTCGTCCTATTATTTGTGTAAACCAAAACCATGCTAAAAGTTTTACCTGGCAGGATTTTAAATATGGTATAAAGATTCCATTAGGTAAAGGATTATATCTAATAAATAATCTTCCTTGCCAAATATGGTTTCATAGAAGGGGCAAATTTAGTGTTTCATTTGAAAAGTGGTGGTAATTATCATATAGTGGTGAGTAATGTAGTGTTTGGAATGGTTTACCAATCTCCTTCAGAAGCTGGAAGGGTAATGGACAATGCGAGCTATCAAGGAAACAATCCCCAGCTGAAATTTTGTCATGGCTTCAAAGCAAATCTATGTACATAATAGCTGAATAATAAACTAATTGTAAAGCTTATTACTGTTAGTGTATACATTCACATATCATGCTTGCATTCAACTTCATTATCACATGAACATGAGCACCATGCAGCAACATCACTGGTGAAGCAAACAAACTGGGTCTGGTCACTCAAATGAGACATACCCAAACCTGTATGTAGGAGCTCATTTCTGTTCAAAGGCATGAATAGTGACCAAAACTCGTTGTAGTGTAGGTAGACTACGTGGAAAAGGAGTACTATACAGCTTTGCTGGGACAGTTGAAGGCACATTTTGTTAAAAATGGAAGTTATTTTCCACCAAGACAAGGCACCAGTACACTTTTTCTTCAATTGTAATCACAAAGTGCATGACTTGCGCTGCCACATTACCAGATTTGGCTCCTAGTGAAGAAACGTCTGATATGGATATTCTCAGTGGAGATCATAAGTCACACAAACTCTTAGAGACAAATCATTTTATACTGGAAGGTATAAACAAGTTGGTCCAAGTGACTATGTTGACAATTAAAATAGGTTGGGTTAAAATATTACCTTTACTTTCTCAGGCTGAGAACTTTCAAAAAAACTTTTGTAAAATCAGTGTAGAAGGGAAACAGGTAGAGAAGTTTAATTTTAAAATTAAAAAGATATCACTAGTACATAATAATGATGCGAAAGTTTTCTAATTTAAATTTTACCGACCTTTCTGTACTAGAAACTGTTGAAACAGTCGGAGAAAGGATGAATAGTCATGAGTTTCCTGAAAAGACAGTTGTAGATGGGAGATTGCACATAATGGTACAACAGAACTTCACTGGTGAATATCTCATCCCATTATTCACGTTTTAACTTTTCTTTGCAGCATGCACCAGCACGAGCAGCTGTCTTCTTGTGGCATGGAAATGTTGTTTTGGCATGTGTTTGTTTTATTTCAGTTGGTGCACCTGATACAACTGCATATCAGCTGTTTATTTTTTTTTTATTTATTTTTTTAATTTTTTTTTTTTGTGTAAGTAGAGTGTTTTTAATATGAGGATGATCCCAGAAATAATTCACACTAATTATTTACTCTATCTTTTTGTAGGTGCAGTTATTTATTGTGTTAAAGTTGATGTAGATTTAACTCAGTTACTTAAAAACTGCTTAGTCTGCAAGCTTTTGAAATGAATAACAAAATTCTTGGATCAGAACTAAGGATGGCATGAACCATGTTGGAGTAAATTATTTCAGAAGTAACATTTACTAAAGAAATCTGTACTGCAAAAGTAATTTATTCCTGAAGTAATGTCAGAGAGTTGAATTAAAATTGTGTTTGCGTGCTTTACTTAAAGTGATCATGGATAGGATTATGTGTGATAGAACGACAGCAAAAGAGATAAATGTTTGTTAGTAGAGATAATGAAAATTTGGTTTCCTTCGGAAGAGAAGTAAGGCTGATGGTCCTGTGTTGTAGATTTATGGCATGTAAAAGAACCTCAAGCCTGATAAAGAGGCCTCTGAGCAAAATTACTGGTCTTTCACGCCCAATATAGAATGGGACGCTAAGGACCACAGTCGTTAAAGAGCGTGCATGAATAAATAAAAAACAAAATAATAATCCAATTAAAGAATAAAAAGTGCGGAAAATAGGATGTGAAAATGTTGGGTAAGAAACAAAATGCGTCATTAATGCTTTGAACAATGGGAAACATACCGAAGAGCAACTATAAATTCTTTGGAAAGACCTGAAAGCAAATGCTCTGGAAACATGAGAAAAATTTAAAATTGTTGGTAGTTCATAGATAGCATATGAGGATAAATTTTTAGAAATAATTTAAATAATGTCCCAAGTGTTTGAATAAATACATTCAGTTTGTGATGACAATGGAACAGTAACAACTTTAGTTGAAAATAATGGAAATTGCATAAATTTTGAAGGAACTCATGATACTGCTACTGGTGATTTGGACATTTCAATGGGTAGTAACCCTGACATGTCCACAACTATTATTATTGGAGGTTCTAAACATTGTTAGTGAAAAATTAGCTCTTATTGTGAAAAGAAATGAAGGGTTTATAAGCATACTTTTGTTATTTCTGAAAAAATTAAATTTAAGATTAGGTTAATAAAATACACTAAAACGCATATAGAAGAGTTTATTATTGTTATACTTTCCAATGATAATAAAACTTACTATCTTATTAAAAATTTAACAAAAGAATTAAATACTTGTATCCTTTGGCTTTTACGGATTCAACAATTCACTAGTGGCTAGGAAATGCTTTAATACTCTGCTCTAACTAATGCATGAACACATTAAAACATCTTCCTTTGCATATATGATACAGTATTGTGATGCAGTGGCTATGCCCAAGTTTATCTGCAGGTCAGCGCCAGGCAGTCGGAGATAAACAAAGATAAGTCAAGCATTTGCCCTACATAGATACCAGAAGCACTATTGGCAGATAACCAGTATCTTCTAGAAGTTTCTTTCCCCCACTTCCAGAACATGTGTCCAGATAGTTCTAGAATGTTCTGAAGATTCCATTGGCTATATAACTGAGCATTCTGAGCAAGGTTTCTGTGCGAAACAAAGTGGTGTTCTCCAAGCAAGTTTGAGAGGACTGCCATACATGCAGTGACTGCTGTTTCTGCGAGAGATAGAGAGACCTTGTTTTTTGCTCCCCAGTGAGTGAGCCATCCAGAAAAAGAAGGCTATATCATGAGGAAAGTGAAATGACAAAGCTGAACTAGATCAAAACAGTGATAGTGGGAACTGACAGAAGTGACAGTTGAAAAACTGGAGTCAGTGTCACACTGTTGTTAGGAGTGGGCTTAAAAAGTCAAGATGGAGGAAATGCTTAAAAATTATTGGGTGGAATGGAAGAGATTGAAATGTAATGAAGATGGTGAAATCTGGAATGGTGGAGATGGGAATGGAAATGAGGGCCAAAATGGAAGAAATTAAATTGGAGCTTGGCATGACAATGAGAAGGAAATGAAGATGGAGACAAAAATGGAATTTGGAATGGACAAGATGGAATAGAAATGAAGAAATTGAAATCCAGTCTCGTTGGTGATATCAACTCTGTAAGATGTGAGATAAAGGCAACGGTGAAAGCCTTAAAGGATGACATTGCAAAGGAGTTAGAACTAAATCTGACATGGAAGATAACATTAATGCAGCGGAAAAGCATCTAGTGCTAGACAGGCAGATAATAGATGCTGCAATGGATGAGCATCTTGATCAGCAGATGATGGAGAGTGCTGCAATCAGTCATGATACAGTCTGCAGTTGGTTGGGACAGGGAGAGCTCGAGGAGGCAGCAACTGAGGATCGACACATAGGGCCAATCCTGAAGGATAAAGTATCTGGCATACAACCCACGTGGTTTGATGTTTCCTGTAAGAGCTGTTGAATGCACTGGGACTCCCTGGTGTCAGGAACAGTGTATTCAAGAGAGAGTGGGAGTTCACAGACAGAGGGAGTAGTGCAAACAACCAGTGCTCCTGTAGAGTACAGTGAAGGAAGTCCTCAATGCCAGCACTTCTGGGGGGGTTAAAAAGTTACATCACCGATTTTATTGGTTTTATTTTAGAAGCGACATGGAGAGGTGGTGCCAGCAATGCAACATCTAGTGACAGGCCTGGGCCCCAATGCAGTCAGTTGTGAGTGTGTGAAAATGTCAATGCGCCAACGGAAAGTTTAGGAGATACCTGAAGCTGGCAAGTGACTGAATGAAGACACATTACGACTGTCTGGCCACCAGTTCCAGATTCCAGGGAGGTGATCTTGTATGACTCTTATCGTCCCACAAAGAGTAAAGGGAAGTAATTGAAACTGCAACATTCTTGTATCAACAATGTAGTATACAGCATTTGTGGTCAACCCCAAAGAAAGTTGATGGTGGTCCATCTGGATGTGCTTGCCCCATATCGCGGGTTGGGACGACCAGCTCTGAGGAGGGAGCTGTGTTATGCAGTGGTTATAGCTCAGGGTTATCAGGAGGTGGGCACCAGGCAGTCAGAGATAACGATAAGTCGGGCCTTTGCCTACCATTAACACCAGAAATGCTATCAGCAGATAATCAGAATCTTGTGGAAGTTTCCCCCCCGTCTCCAGAATGTATGTCCAGATAGTTCTTTTGGCTATATAAGCGATCTTGTGGGAATCAGTTGAGTCGGTGAGTGTGTTTCTAGTGTGACATAAAATGCTGTTCTCTGAGGGAGTTTGCAATTACTGCTACTTTTGCTGCGACTCCCAATCCAGTGAACTGTCCAGAAGAAGAAGGTAGTGAAGTGACTTTGTGAACTATGTGAAGTGACAGTGGGAACTGACAGAAGTGACGGTGAAAAACTGGACTAAGTCACAGTATTGTAGTTCATTTGACAGGCAAGTTACTTCATCTACGTCACAAGAGTAAATTCTAACCTATATTTTGTTATATTTACTTCTGTAATAATATACTACATGACCATGCTTTTCAACATTTACTTGTAGTAATTTACTGCAGGTGTATCTGAAAGCAGTAAAATACTTTGGAAGTAGTTTACTCTCATATGGAAATTGTCAGTGTTGGTTTTAATAGTAATTTACAATAAAAAAGCTTAGCTTGGTGCACACCAAGTTAAGTGGGGTGCTTGGAGAAGTCCATTGCACCATTTCCATTGTTGTAAATATTTTTATATGCTACTGCCATATAAACTGTTGTTTGTTTCATCATTCCTACCAACCTAATGCTGGTTTTAATTACAGTAGTGAATTAAAACATTTTAATTTATTGCTATGATCTTTTTATTTCATTTCTGAAACTAGATTATGGGGCCACTGTGAAAGTTTTGAGAATGGGTAACAATGAGTTATGGTAAGGTAAAGCAGGATAGTAACAGTTGCAAGCCTGGGTGTGCTCCAACAATGTGCAATGTCAGAAGGTGCTCTGTCATACGCTAGGAAGGATCAGCCAAAGCAGGATAGTAATGGTTGCAAGCCTGGGTGTGCTCCAACAATGTGCAATGTCAGAAGGTGCTCTGTCATACGCTAGGAAGGATCAGCCAAAGCAGGATAGTAATGGTTGCAAGCCTTGGTGTGCTCCAACAATGTGCAATGTCAGAAGGTGCTCTGTCATACGCTAGGAAGGATCAGCCAAAGCAGGATAGTAACAGTTGCAAGCCTTGGTGTGCTCCAACAATGTGCAATGTCAGCACTTCCCCATATGTCCATGCAGAAGGTGCTCTGTCATACGCTAGGAAGGATCAGCCAAAGCAGGATAGTAATGGTTGCAAGCCTGGGTGTGCTCCAACAATGTGCAATGTCAGAAGGTGCTCTGTCATACGCTAGGAAGGATCAGCCAAAGCAGGATAGTAATGGTTGCAAGCCTGGGTGTGCTCCAACAATGTGCAATGTCAGAAGGTGCTCTGTCATACGCTAGGAAGGATCAGCCAAAGCAGGATAGTAATGGTTGCAAGCCTTGGTGTGCTCCAACAATGTGCAATGTCAGAAGGTGCTCTGTCATACGCTAGGAAGGATCAGCCAAAGCAGGATAGTAACAGTTGCAAGCCTTGGTGTGCTCCAACAATGTGCAATGTCAGCACTTCCCCATATGTCCATGCAGAAGGTGCTCTGTCATACGCTAGGAAGGATCAGCCAAAGCAGGATAGTAATGGTTGCAAGCCTGGGTGTGCTCCAACAATGTGCAATGTCAGAAGGTGCTCTGTCATACGCTAGGAAGGATCAGCCAAAGCAGGATAGTAATGGTTGCAAGCCTTGGTGTGCTCCAACAATGTGCAATGTCAGAAGGTGCTCTGTCATACGCTAGGAAGGATCAGCCAAAGCAGGATAGTAATGGTTGCAAGCCTTGGTGTGCTCCAACAATGTGCAATGTCAGAAGGTGCTCTGTCATACGCTAGGAAGGATCAGCCAAAGCAGGATAGTAATGGTTGCAAGCCTGGGTGTGCTCCAACAATGTGCAATGTCAGAAGGTGCTCTGTCATACGCTAGGAAGGATCAGCCAAAGCAGGATAGTAATGGTTGCAAGCCTTGGTGTGCTCCAACAATGTGCAATGTCAGAAGGTGCTCTGTCATACGCTAGGAAGGATCAGCCAAAGCAGGATAGTAACAGTTGCAAGCCTGGGTGTGCTCCAACAATGTGCAATGTCAGAAGGTGCTCTGTCATACGCTAGGAAGGATCAGCCAAAGCAGGATAGTAATGGTTGCAAGCCTGGGTGTGCTCCAACAATGTGCAATGTCAGAAGGTGCTCTGTCATACGCTAGGAAGGATCAGCCAAAGCAGGATAGTAATGGTTGCAAGCCTGGGTGTGCTCCAACAATGTGCAATGTCAGAAGGTGCTCTGTCATACGCTAGGAAGGATCAGCCAAAGCAGGATAGTAATGGTTGCAAGCCTGGGTGTGCTCCAACAATGTGCAATGTCAGAAGGTGCTCTGTCATACGCTAGGATGGATCAGCCAAAGCAGGATAGTAATGGTTGCAAGCCTTGGTGTGCTCCAACAATGTGCAATGTCAGAAGGTGCTCTGTCATACGCTAGGATGGATCAGCCAAAGGAGGATAGTAACAGTTGCAAGCCTGGGTGTGCTCCAACAATGTGCAATGTCAGCACTTCCCCGTATGTCCATGCAGAAGGTGCTCTGTCATACGCTAGGAAGGATCAGCCAAAGCAGGATAGTAATGGTTGCAAGCCTTGGTGTGCTCCAACAATGTGCAATGTCAGAAGGTGCTCTGTCATACGCTAGGATGGATCAGCCAAAGGAGGATAGTAACAGTTGCAAGCCTTGGTGTGCTCCAACAATGTGCAATGTCAGAAGGTGCTCTGTCATACGCTAGGATGGATCAGCCAAAGGAGGATAGTAACAGTTGCAAGCCTGGGTGTGCTCCAACAATGTGCAATGTCAGAAGGTGCTCTGTCATACGCTAGGAAGGATCAGCCAAAGCAGGATAGTAATGGTTGCAAGCCTGGGTGTGCTCCAACAATGTGCAATGTCAGAAGGTGCTCTGTCATACGCTAGGATGGATCAGCCAAAGCAGGATAGTAATGGTTGCAAGCCTTGGTGTGCTCCAACAATGTGCAATGTCAGAAGGTGCTCTGTCATACGCTAGGATGGATCAGCCAAAGGAGGATAGTAACAGTTGCAAGCCTGGGTGTGCTCCAACAATGTGCAATGTCAGCACTTCCCCATATGTCCATGCAGAAGGTGCTCTGTCATACGCTAGGAAGGATCAGCCAAAGCAGGATAGTAATGGTTGCAAGCCTTGGTGTGCTCCAACAATGTGCAATGTCAGAAGGTGCTCTGTCATACGCTAGGATGGATCAGCCAAAGGAGGATAGTAACAGTTGCAAGCCTTGGTGTGCTCCAACAATGTGCAATGTCAGAAGGTGCTCTGTCATACGCTAGGATGGATCAGCCAAAGCAGGATAGTAACAGTTGCAAGCCTTGGTGTGCTCCAACAATGTGCAATGTCAGAAGGTGCTCTGTCATACGCTAGGATGGATCAGCCAAAGCAGGATAGTAACAGTTGCAAGCCTGGGTGTGCTCCAACAATGTGCAATGTCAGAAGGTGCTCTGTCATACGCTAGGATGGATCAGCCAAAGGAGGATAGTAACAGTTGCAAGCCTTGGTGTGCTCCAACAATGTGCAATGTCAGAAGGTGCTCTGTCATACGCTAGGATGGATCAGCCAAAGCAGGATAGTAACAGTTGCATGCCTTGGTGTGCTCCAACAATGTGCAATGTCAGAAGGTGCTCTGTCATACGCTAGGATGGATCAGCCAAAGCAGGATAGTAATGGTTGCAAGCCTGGGTGTGCTCCAACAATGTGCAATGTCAGAAGGTGCTCTGTCATACGCTAGGATGGATCTCAAGAGAGAGCATTCCCGTGCTGTGATTAAAGTCGGTTTAGGGGAGAAGGAAAGCCTTGAAAGATTTGGGGATTTGCCCTTCACAATCACTGGTTTGTTGATGGTTTGCAGATTCAGAAGATGAGGACAGCCAGCTACAACAACAATGTAATGAAAGCAGAGCACACATAGTGAGAAGATATCATTGCACTTATTTTCAAATTCAGAAATCCTGAATATTGGAACCGCAGCAGTGAACACCATTTTAAAGAAAAACTTGACATCAAGAAGCTGTTTGATCCCCCACCACCTCACAAATGCGCAGAAGTGCAGTAGTGCCATGAAATGATAGAAAAATTTGATGGAGGAAGATCCAAAAACATATTTATAATCATAACAGGTGATAAAGTTGGATTTATCAGTATGATCCAGAAACTAAGTGACAGTTGTCTGTCTGAGTCTTCCCAAGAGCGAATCTCCTAACAAAAATGAGACAAACGACTGTTACTGCCAGATGGTAAACCACAAAATGTCTGCCACATGTGAGTCGAGAGCAAAACATCCTAAGACTGGTCGTGTGAAATTTTGTTGCCTCTGCCCACTTTGCTCTAGAAACAACCAAATTTCGTCAGTAGTCAAATATTTGCCCCATCCTCCCTATAGCCTATTCCCAAAATAAAACAAACAATTTGAGGTCAACGAACTGAATCACCTGAAGCTGCAGTAGCTCCTCGCGATGAATATATTTGCAACCTCTCCAAAGAAGAATTGCATTTGAAAAGATAAAACATTGCATACAATGTAGTGGAGAATACTTTTGAAGACCTGCAATGATCAAATCTAAATTTTTAAAATGTTGTTGCATTCATTCTCAAAACTTTCACAGTGACCCTCGTAGTAATAATAATAATAATAATAATAATAATAAGAAGAAGAAGAAGAAGAAGAAGAAGAAGAAGAAGAAGAATAAGAATAATAATTAACAATAATTAATAATTAACAGAAATAATGAGATTAGAACAATATCTTCGTGAGCTCCCTTCATGTTCCTTCATTTTCTCCATTCACAAAATTATTTGTACTCTTTATTATATAGAAAAGCAGACTTTCTAGGGACCACAGCTCTGGTAGCATCCATTAAAATGTCTTCAGCAATAAATATTTGCCCCTTTTTCATACACTTAAAGCATCTGCCAACAATTTCAGTTTATTTATATGCATTATTTCCAAAACAACTACCAAGTTCCCTCCAGCAACGATAAATCTACATACTTAATTAAAATTACTTTGATTTTCATTTTAGTAGTTGATAAAATATTGTACACCAAACAAGATTAAAATATATTTAAAATGTTGTAAAAATGATCACTCTCGCAAGCTTCAGGCGTTACATTTTTCACTCAATATTAAAATATTATTTTAGCCTCATACCGTAATTGTTATAAGTATTGTTACTGTAGAGGACAGATCATCTAAGAACTTGCCTATAGAGGTCATTGTTGGCAGTGTTTTGGAAGAACATGGATGGATGGTGAAAACATAACTTTGGAATATCCAATCCGTAGCTCACTGCATGTTAGCACATTTGTGAAAAAGACCACATATTGAGAATATACCAAATTTTGCTGAGTTATTTCAAATCATTTCTGATATGAATTTCTTCTTATTTGTAAGTGGGAGAACCCACTATTGCACTAAGGGAATTTGATACTGAAGTTTACAAATTTCAGTCAATTTAATTGAAATTTTTATCACAGATGTCTTCCTTCCCCCTCTCTATTTATTTATAGTGGTTAGCAAATGTTCCTTTGAATGCATACAAGATGGCATCTTTGACATGTGCCCACAGAGGCCTTAGTGCTAGGCAACTGTACTTCTGCTTCTATATATGATGGGCAGATGGCAGGTTTGACACGTGTCCACAGAGGCTTAGTACTAGGCAACTGTACCTCTGCTTCTATAGGAGATGGGCAGATGGCAGTTTATATAATTGTCCACAGAGACCTTAGTGCTAGGCAACTGTATGTCTGCTTCTATACATGATGGGCAGATAACAGCTTCGACATGTGTCCACAGAATCCTTAGTGCTAGGCAACTGTACCTCTGTTTCTACACATGAAGGCAGATAGCACCTTTGACACATGCCCACAAAGGTCTTAGTGCTAGGCAACTGTGCCTCTGCTTCTATACTTGACAGGCAGATGGTATTAGTGTGCTGTCCAGTCTACCTTCTTTCATTATCTGTGGATAGATGGCAGAGCATTAGCACATATTTTCAGTTTTGCTGTTGTTTCAGACTTAAGTTGGAGCTTTGTGTTGTATTAAATATCCAATTTGGTATTCACCTTGGCGACTGAAGCAAACCATGAAAAAACCCAGTCAGATTGCTTGGCCCACAGGATTTGAACCCAGAACCCTCCCAAATGTGGGCCACGTACATTGCCATCACACTCTGTATCACAGATTTGTTCAATGTAATTGTAGCAGAAAATTGTTATGTTTCTATGTACCTAAAAATTGAGCCTCATCTGACATACGCCAACTCAGATAAGCCAATGAACCTACAGTAACTGAAATATGACCAACAATTTAAAAAAGGATGTTAAAAATAAGATTGTCATTTTATTCTGAAAAGATTATATTGAGTGATGTTGATGGGGATGTGTGAATTATTTCTGGAATGTACCTTGTATCCACCTGATGTTCATCTGGTTATAAAATATATGCACATTTTATTGTTTGTGCTGGTAGAAGATTCATCTGTATACAGGAAAGTAGTGGCTTGTGTATAGTATGCTTTGTGCTGAATCCTTGAGACCATTCCAACTCTTGCGATAAGCACTTCTGTGCAACTGGGTCTTAATGCGAGATTTGAAATACCAGTAAGAATAACTTCACAATTAACAGCAAGTTATGTTCATGTATTAAAATGAGCACCTTAAAACATCTGCTTACTTACAATAATGAGGTTGACAGGTAAGGTAGCAACAACCAAGTCAGTCAGAGGTTGATCCTGAACTGTCAACCCATACTTCTGAGGCACTGTGGATCTCTTTAACCATGCCTCTATCTCCCGTAGTGGTAAATGTTTCTCAGACGTCCACAGCACAATATCATCCCTATCCACCATGGCACTGACATTATTTCTTTAACCATGTCTCTATCTCCCGTAGTGGTAAATGTTTCTCAGACGTCCACAGCACAATATCATCCCTATCCACCATGGCACTGACATTATTTCTTTTCACAAAAGAATCAAGCTCATTCACATGAATTCTAGTAAAGTAGATTTTTAGCATAGTGTTTTAACACTACACTGGCTTCTGAAACACCAAGTCATTCACTCGATTGTGCTCCATTAACTTGTGAAACACATTTAAAATAAGTTGTTTCTTACCAGTTTTCAATAGTTTACCTTTAGGGTGCTTCCTGGAACCCTGAAAGCTCATTTAGTCACTGCTGCATTCACAGCTTGCCGACATATTCCTCACAGTTGGTCAGTCAGGGAATTGCAATGTAATCATTTATTACTCTTGAGGTGAGTGTTGTTCACTGTGACCATATGCTTGGGGCTGTGTGTTTCTTATTTCAAGGAGAGGATAAATTGGTAGTTGTACTTTATCCTTTGTTGCATGGGGGGGCCCTGTTTAAGCCTCCTACCATATTCTTTATGAAATGATTACATAATGATCTAGAAGTTTTATATGGTGTTACCTCATTAAGTACCAGTGATAACTTAATTGGACATAGGTGGTCTCAACTCATGACAGTAAAGAAAATAAAGTGTGGTTGTGTCTTTAAGTTGAGTTATACTTAATTAAAAATATGAGGTGTGATAAAAAATAATGATTTTTTTTTTAATTTTGCAGGCTTTATAAATGTGAATTTCAAAGCTTTTTTTTTTTATCTTGTTGGTACACATGTTTCTGACATGTTGGCATCTGCAGCTGTTTGGAATGATTAGTTCATTGTTGGCAGTCAAAAAGGTTATACGTGTTTTGGTGTGGTCTGCGATTTTTTTATTTTCAAAAAAGATGTATCAAAGAATTTGTATTAAATTTTGCTTAAAAATGGAATAAAGTGCAGCACTGTATCAAAATGTTGACTGGCTTTTGGTGAATCTACTACGAGTAAGACAAGAGCTTATGAGTGGTACAGACATTTCAAAGAGGGCCGTGAAGATGTTGAAGGTGACGACTGCTCTGAACACCCTAGCACATCAATTACCAATGACAACATCGAACAAGTGAAGAAAATGATTCTAGAAAATTGCCAAATCACTATCAGAGAGGTTGCTGATGATGTTGGTTTATCATTTGGCTCATGCCAAAGAATTTTTTTCATATGTTTTGGCCATGAAACGTGTGGCAGCAAAATTTGTTCTGAAATGGCTGAATTTTGACCAAAAACAATGTTGCGAAAACATCGCTCAGGATTGTTGAATGAAGTCAACAATGATCCAGAACTGCTTAAAAAGGTCATAACACATAAGAAAACATGGCTATAGGCTTAATTGTCTCAATGGGAGCTGCTTGAAGAACTAAGATCAAAAAAAGTTCAACAAGGTCAATCAAATGTGACGGCTCTTCTTACTGTTTTCTTAGATTTGGTAGTGGCGTAGTGCATCATGAGTTGCTATCATATGGTCGTACAATCAATCGTCCTGCATGGTCTAGTAGTACCATGCTAGCCTTTAGTTTGTGAGGTTGCGAGTTCAAACCCAGCAAAGGGCAATGGATTTTTTTCGAGTGTAAAAATCCAGCATGGCTTCCTTCGGAAGGAAAGTAAAGCCAGTGGTCCAGTGTCGTAAATTTATGGCACATAAAAGAACCTCAAGCCTAATATAGGCCTCTGAACAAAAATTTCTGGCCTTTCACGCCCAATATAGAATGGGATGTCAAGAACCATAGCAGTTAAAAGAGAATCCATAAATAAAACTTAGTTTAATTTAAGGAATACTACCTGGAAGTTATGCACAATGACCAGAATTGGGGCAAAACCACTTGTGTAAATTGCATCACGATAATGCTCTTGCCCACACCTCAATTCTTGTTTGTGATTTTTTGTTGCCTCAGTCAATGCATTTGCCAGACATGGCCCCTGTGACTTCTTTCTATTCTTGAGGCTGAAAGGACGACATTTTGGCACCATTGATGAAATAAAAACCAGAATTGCTGAAGGAGCTGAACACCATGCCAAAAAGTGAGTTCCAGAAGTGCTTCCAAGATTGGAAAAAGTGCTGGCACAAGTGTATTATATCTAAGGGAGGTTAATTTGAAGGGGACAAAGTTGATGGATAAATAAAGATTCTTCAAGTAAAGTGAAAATTCCCATTATGTTTTGATCACACCTCGTACATTTAACGCTTAACAAGGTTGATTCAAATTTTAATATCTGGTGGGGATCCAAACCCAGTCCTGTATGACAACCCATTATACTACGTGGAAGTATATGAACATATTAACAAGGTTTCAGTCACTGCCTTGGATTCCATTATGGTTGTACGCCACTTCTATGGTAATAAAAATACACTGAGTGAGCTTTAAGTAAACTTCACTATAAACTACGTGTTTATGCAACTACAAACTTATTTTTGTGGCAGTTACCGCACCCTCACGTTACTCTCCTGGTAAGTGAGTAATTAGTTATCTCTCCTTAGGGATTTCAAAGTTGGTTACTTGCTGGCTATTTGTCACAATGAAAATCTTCTCCCACTTATCTCTTCCCAGGCAGAATTATTTTCATGATTTTGTAGGTTTTGCAAGCTATTGTGCGAGAAAGTGAAAACAGAAGCACATGGTCATGTGAATCTAATAACATGTATCGACCTTAACATAAACAAAATGTCAGCTATAACAGCTTAATTGAATAATGGTAAGTATCCAAGGTGTCTACTGATACTGGAAAAATTGGATCAAGTATTGCTATAACATTGGTTTATTTCAGATTGAATTTTCATTTGATTGGTTCTTGGAAAATCTGTTAATCGAATAAGTATTTTTTTAATTTTGTTTTGCATGATAATTCCACACCCCCCCATAATTTTTTATCTTACGCAAAAATGACTCAAACATTTGGATAATGATTCACCCCTAACATTTTTTACGGGCCATACAACATTTCCAGAATTTTGGCACTTGTTCCAGGAGAGGGATGTGGGGTGGGCTAAGATAAATACACAATCTGTTTATATCTCATTCCCATTTCTGTGAATGTCATTGAATTCTTTGGCCCATTATTGAGCATAGTATGGAATGGGAATTTTATGGTTATATTTATAAGTGGTAAAGGGGCAAATTCATCATAAATCTGTTGATCATTGTACAATAATTTCATAAAGAGTATAGAGAGTAAATATAATTAAATCATCATTAGAGATTTAAAGAGCCACCTGTTCAACATGGGGTATGGCAGCTAGTAATAAGCACAGCTTCATATTGTGGCCGTGGAAACAAAAGCAGTAAAGATGTTAAGCTAGCCCATTTTTACTGCAATATGACTCGAGCAGTACTGGAATTTTAAACCTCCAAGGCAGTAGACACCGGTGTCGAAATGAACCTGATGGTAGCAAATATTCTGCACCCAGAAAGGGTTATTTCACTGTGGCTTTGAATAAAGTGATACTATTTTGAATGTTGTCCAGAAATGTGATCCTATTGCAGATTTTCCACTTTCTGAGCTTGGTTTTTGTTTTCCTATATGAACTTTACTGCAATCTTCTCAACGCATTTGATAAACGCTTCATCTATTTTCTTGCTTTGATGTCAGCATGTTCTTAATGGAGAATCCATTGTATGGTGCTGGTGTGATGTTGAATTCATTAAAATCTTCTATTGTCCTACAGGCGGTATGTGGTTTGTTTTTTGTTTTTTTTGTTTTTTTTAAAGTCTTGTCTTCCTTAATCCTATCTAAAGAGATGCATTCTGTTTATGTATGGAATTTAGCTATTTTCTTGTCTCTAAAATCCATTATCATTGCCATTTCCATTATATTCTGTAGTCTAGGGGTACCATGCTAGGTTGCAGGTTCAAACCTGGCAGAGGGCGATGGATTTTTTGTGCGTAACAATCCTTAGCATCGCTTCCTTCAAAAGGGAACTAAACCCAGTGGTTTCGTGTCTTAGATTTACGGCACATAAAAGAACCTCAAGCCTGATAAAGAGGCCTCTGAGCAAAATTTCCCATCTTTCACGCCCAATATAGAATGAGACACCAAGAACTATAGTAGTTAAAGAGCATGCATAAATAAAATAAATATTTGGGTGGAATACAATACTTCCTCTACATATTGTAAGTACGTAGTAAAGTAAAAAATCACAAACCACCTGTGAACCAACAGAACATTCCAGGATTTTCAATGAATTCAACACCACACTGCCAGTATACAACAGATTCTCCATTAAGAACATGCTGACATCAAAGAAGAAAATAGATGAGGCATTTATCAAGTGGACTGTGAAGATTGCATAAAGTTTATATAGGAAAAACAAAACCAGGCTGGAAAGAACATCTCAGAAATTTTAAATAAAGTGGACATCACATTTCTGGAACAACATTCAAAATAGTATCACTTTACTCAAAGCCATGGTGAATTAACTGTTTAGGAGAAGATTTTCATTGTGACAAATGGCCACCAAGGAATTAACTTAGAAATCCCTAAGGAGAAGGACCTAATTACTCACTTCTTCCAACCAGCAACAGGAACCTAGTTGAGGATGGTGTAACAACCCTCAAAACATGTTTCTAGGTAAATGTGATGTTTATTTGAACCCACCTCAGTGTAGAGTATTTTTCATCGCTTCACTTTATTAAGTTTCCACATAGCGTTTAGCCAAAACAGTGTTTTATTTCCTCC
Source organism: Deroplatys truncata (assembly GCA_030765065.1). Taxonomy (NCBI): domain Eukaryota; kingdom Metazoa; phylum Arthropoda; class Insecta; order Mantodea; family Mantidae; genus Deroplatys; species Deroplatys truncata. The sequence continues at coordinate 16,722,666 of CM060981.1, forward strand.
ATCAGTTTGCAGTCAATTGCATGTGTGTAAAGGAGAAAAACAGGTGAAAAGTTCAATACCATAGCTGGAATTTGAACCATGGATCTCTAGGTTGCTCCAACTGAGCTACCATGGCAACATGCTGGCATGACATTAAATTACCCAGTAAACCACAAGGAGATCTCAAATTATTTTGAGATAACCTACCTTAATGGCAACTTACATTGTCGTAAGTCCCGGGCCTCATAGTTAACCAACTGTTAGGTCAATCACAAGCCATGTGTAGAACAAGGTGTCTGGTTAAACTATAATGTGAGATCTCCTTGTGGTTTACTGGGCAATTTAATGTGCTGACCTGTTGCCATGGTAGCTCAATTGGTTAAAGCAACCGGATGGCAACGGAAGATCTGTGGTTGAAATCCTGGCTATGGCATTGAATTCTTGAGCGTGATTCCATCTTTACAACCTTATAGTGTGGAAGAACAGTTAATTACAGTTGATTGTATTGCTTTTAGCTAGCAAGGTTTCAAATCCTTGTTCTGGAAATATTCAGCTGTAACCTTAATTCGGTAGTTCTTAAACACCCATAAATCAAATCTGAACTCTGTACCTGCAGCAGTTGTTAAATGTGTGTCGGCAAAGTGATGCTCCACAGTACAGCATACACATCTATAAATTAAAATAAAATAGTTCTGAATTGACAACATTAATAACTGTCATGAGGAAAGTGAAGAATTAAGTTTGAGAAAAAGCAGCAGTTTTAATGTTATATCCTGGAATGGTCCTCTTAGTGGAAGCAAGCAAGTAGTCATAAGCTTTCATGGTCTATTGAATTCTTGCAAGCTAACAACCAGTGGTCCGCTAGAGTTTTGATGTCCACATCTTCAGTGGCATGGTCTTCAGTTTCTGGCCAAAGGTTCAGTCGCAACTGACTTGTTGGCTGGAATACGTGGGTGCTTGCACGGCATGAATTCAGCTGGAAAGGGTGATGCAGTGATTATGATGGGCGGGTCTTGGCCTCTCCAGTGTTGCTGATTGGCTCGCAAGCTTTTTGTGTGTTAGTGCCTGCTTAATATGCTTAAATATTGGAAGCCAGGTTCATCTAAGAGCTTCTTCCTTTCTGTTATTTATTCAGGTGTTTTGTAAATTTATTAGTATGGCATTGAAGAGAGAATGGTCATCTCGCTATGTTGAATTGTGTGTTCCCCTTCCATCCATAAGTATGGCAGGAAGGCCATGCCTTTGCTCTTGGGCCACTCTTGTTTGAGACTGGCATGCCGAGGTCTAGATGGATGTTGAGCTTTGCGGACTTCTTGAGCTGTGTAACCATTCAAACACAAGGCCTGTTGAGGATGTCGTAGTTCTTGTTGCAATAAGTTAGGCTGACAGATGCGGGCAGCATGGTCAGCAAGAGTCTTTATAATGGGGATGATGGAATTCTCAGGACAAGTCTGTAGTCGCAAAAAGTGCTCTATGGGCGAAAGAGGAACATACAATTCAGTATAATGAGATGACCATTCTTTCTTCAATGCGTACTATTACGCCAAACTACAACACAAAGCAATAGAAATTTACAGGCACCCGAATAACTTTAACAGAAAGGAAGAAGCTCTCAAACTGAATAAAACCTGGCTTTCAATACTTGAGCATATTAAATAGGCAGTAACACACAAAAAGCATGCAAGCTAATCAGCAATGAGTAACACTGGAGAGGCTAAGCCCCACACACTCACCGCATCACTTTGTCCAGCCGAACCAATGCAGTGCAAGCAGCCCACATATAAATACCCCAGCAGTTCCAGCCAACGAATCAGTTAGGACTGAACCATCGCCCAGAAGATTAAGATCGCGGCATTGTACATGTTCACTGCAGGTGTGGATAAATTGTCTAGACATCAAAACTCAGCATATTAGCCTGGAAGAATTCACTACTTATAAGCTGTAGTTAATTTCACATAGATTACATTGGCAGATGTCCTAGATAAGGAATTTTGTTGTTTCTTCTTTCATAAAAAAAGCATTCACATATATTCATTATATACAGAGCTTTTGTATGGACGCATAGCAATGTTACAGGGAATTGCTTGCCCTGCACTCATTCCCTCTCCATGTGTTGATGTGAAGTCTGTGCTGTAAAGAGGTTGATGCATTGTGAGACCAATGTTAGTGTGTGTTAGTGCTGTTATAGTCCCAACACACAGAATCTTCATGTATGATTCCTATGTGACAACAAACTCTTGTAGAGAAGTGAGACAGATTCCTTACTGTTATAATACCAGCACACAGAATCTTCATGTATGATTCCTATGTGACAACAAACTCTTGTAGAGAAGTGAGACAGATTCCCTGCTGTTATAATACCAGCACACAGAATCTTCATGTATGATTCCTATGTGACAACAAACTCTTGTAGAGAAGTGAGACAGATTCCCTACTGTTATAGTGCCAGCCACAGATTAACCAAATTGTCAACTCAATGGTGGGGATAAGGTGCTGCATAGGGCACTTTTCACAGACCTTTCGGGTGGCCGTTAGCAGAACTAACCTGCGGTCGGTAAAGCACCTTACTTCATTATCAACTGATCATGCCTGCTGCTAGCCACACCCCCACTTTCAAAATGTGCACAAGCCAACTGAAAGGAGTGTTAGTCTCAAATAAAATTACCTGCATTTTTAATGGTTTTCTCAATCTGGAGAAAAAACCATTAAAATCACAGGTGACTTTATTTAGAACTTGCACTCCTTTCAGTTCTTACTCATCTGCTAGAATACTGAGATCAGTTTTAATTGTCTTAAACTGACAATGTCTGTATACTCATTTTCAATAAAGTGGGAAAATAGGAAAGGTTTTAGTGTGGTATTATGTAATGTTACTCTTTGTATACAGCAGTTTACCATTCATCAACTTAACAGCTGTTAGCCTACAGAAATGTCATTGATTCACGTTCTATAACAATATACAAATTATAACAGAAATGATATTCTACCATGTACAAAGAATGTCAGCATTTGGTTATACATAAAACACCACATAATATTTAACACGTGTATTGAAAAATAAGCGAAATATATCAACAAAAAGCAACTATTATTTTTTTAATAAAGTAGATCATATGCAACACAAACCTGAGCAAAATTTCTTACACTAACGTCCCTTGATGCAGATTTAACAAGCATTACATTTTTAATAGCTGCTTCTACATTTTTCAGATCATAAATTTCTTAGCAAATAATTTGTGATTAGTTATTGCTCTTTGTTTTGGTTTTTATTTGGAATATCTGTTGCAATCTAATCTAGTAACTATTTCCAAAGCACTTAAAATAAACACTAACACCATGGATTCTTCTTTTTTTTTTTAAGTGAAAGAAGGTTAAAAATGTTGTACAGCTATTTTCTATTAGTCCAGCTTAAATATAAAAACTTGTAATATGCAGGCCATGAGCTCGCTGCTCAATGGTGCACCGAAAAGTGCTCATTTACTCAAACCTGTGCCCGAGATAGCACATAGGTAAAAGTGAAGTTGAAAAAACAGAGGTAAAAGAAGTAAAAATTATTTCTCAGTTTGACTATGGAATCATAATGTTCTACAACTTTGTGCTTAATACAGGTTCGAACCAAACAGCTGTGAACATAAAGTCAATCTTATGAGCACCATATTAGACATAATTTCTCCTTGTTTTCTTTGTACTGTTAAATTCTGAATACTTAAAATACTAATTATTCTTTCTTTCTACAGCAGCAGATTTAAAATATTTTATTAATGTGCTGCAAATACATTGCTAAACCATGAGAGAGAAAAAAAAATTAAACTGCAATACATATGACTTGTTTCCTCAGCAAACCGATATGTTTCATTACTATAAAACTTTTTGCCCCTCCCATGAAGTTGCATTAATTATGCCTTTTTTTAAAAATCATATTGACGTTAATTATGACTTAATAATGATGATAACAACAACTTAATAAATAATACACATTTTTCTTAGCATTATTCATGATTCACAATTTTTAAATGAAAGGAGTTTTTTCACAACCACTTAAAGTACACCATCATTTGTCATACCAACATCGCTTTGCATGGCAGTTAAGAGAACCACTTGCATGACTTCATAGAGAGGAAAATGGTACCCGAACTATTAACCAGTTTATGATGCCTGCTGTAATATCGTTATTAACAGGGCGTAAACCTACGACTTATGAATTTAAGTTAAATATTTCGAAAACAAAGTTCAGATAAATCCACAAATTCTAATCAGGCTGCCTAGTTGGAATTTGCCAGTAATGTTATATTAGGAAACCTAACAAACAATATATACATTTTTTTTTATGTTGCTTTAATGTCATTGTATATGAAGACAGTGAAAGCAAATCTAGGTTGCAAATGACAATTGCAGGGTAGCTGTAATTTAGGAAAGCTACTGTCTTTAAGCTCAAAACTACTTTCATTAAATGGAGTGTTAATGGTGACACTTTACATTTTCTGCAACATGAGGGTGCTATTTCTTAGTGTTAAAAGAATCACAAAGTTAACTGAAATCCTTGCTACTATTTTGTTTATTTAGTGGATAACAAACATTTCAGAAAAAGCATGTCTGTAGTTATATTCAGCTATTAACAACATTAACTCAAAAATTGTAACTTTAAAGCTATTAACAGAGAATCACTAAAATTTACCAATACACTGAAATAACTGCCTAACACCAACTTCACTTTTTCTGAAAATTCAGAACATGTTTACAGCAGTAGTTCTCAATGTTTTAGTTAATTTTACAACTGATGTTGAAATGAAACTCCAAATTATAAGGAATGTTTGATGATACAGGCAAATTGTTGTATAGTTGAGAGAAAGCTTCATACTATATTAATAATATTCCTGGGGGTGATCCTGCAACTCAACATACCCAAATTCCCTTGACTCCATGATTCGGATATCTGCCAGCATAACTCTGGTAGCTTGAGATGGTGACTGCGCTAAACAAAAAAAAGGAGGAAACAACCTCATTAATGCTTCAATAATTAAATAATAAGGTTAATACAACTGCCTTGGAGGTGATGGACTTTGCATCTACAACATCCATGAGTGACATTTTATCACTAATTGCTGCATTAATCAGCAGTTTGAACTATAAAATATCCTATTATTTTTAACATGTGCTCTATTCATTCAGAGCAATTATTTTACGCATTCAGCAACACAGAGCAAACATTCTTTAATTTTGTAAATATGGCTCAGTATTTTCACTTATTTACTATAAAAACTTGCTTTTTTTATTTAAAGTTTTCTTTTATTTAATCTGAAAACTCAATGGTTTTACAAAGAAATATTTTCTGTGTTAAGATACCACAAACTGTGTATAAGTTAAACTATACCCCCGCCGCTGTATCTTTGCACTTGACAGTTCGTGTGGCTTCGCGTAAGGTTGGCTACATTGTGGTTGCGACGTTGCCAGAGTGGCTAGTAAACAACAACAGCTGATTGTTCTCCTTTCTATCATGTCTAAGCCGCATACAAAAAGTGTACGTAAGTAGCGAACGTCAATGAATAATAACTATTTCATATTATTATTGTTAATTGAAAATAAGCGATATAAGCAGCTTTGGTATGGTCGGATACTCCTTTCAATGATAATGGGCATAAATGTGTCTACGTATGGCATCTAATTGGAAAGCATCAAGATTTGTGACTGGACGAGGCTGCTTTCTTTTCTTCCCTGGAGTTGATAGAAATACCTGTTGCGTTCCAGATGGTTCAGGAATTTTGTGCTCTTTCTCTTGGAGTTTCACTCTCTTGTGAATAACAGTTCTCATGCTTAGTCCAACAGCTGCTGCAGTTCGTTGTACGGCTTTATCAGCAGGAATAGAGCAATTGCCATGAAGCTTCACATACTCCTTTTCCTGTTCAAAGAATTCCCGGGTTCTCCTTAATAGTTCCAATGCCTGATTATTAAGTGGGACACCTCGACGCAAAGGATTTTCACTTATGAATCATCACTCGGCGATCGGCGTCGTTTTTCAGACATTGTCGCACCTAAGTTTTGTTTAAATAAATAATATGAATGAAATATATGTATATATAAATATAAATATAAATATATATATATATATATATATATATATATATATATATATATATATGTATGTATAAATGAACAATAACAAAACTATCAAACAATAACCACAAATATAAATAACAATGAACAATATGTAACTTGCAAAGAACAACACGACGCTCGTGCTAGATATTCACAAACTGAAGCACGTGGTAGGGAATAGTTACATCCGGCAACAGAGCCGATTATAGTTCCGGTTCCGCTTTGTCATCGACCATCCGGAATGCTGCCTTGTGATTGGCTTAGGAAGTCAAACGGTTGAAGCTTTTCATCTGTTTTTTTGCGAGTGTACCAACTTAAACGCTAGCTGTCAAGCGCAACGTTACAGCGGCGGGGGTATAAATATCAAGTAAAACAATGGTAAGATTGTGCAGACGGAAACATTATGAAATATCCAATACCAGATGTTTTACATCTTTCTTTACTAAAGTTTGAAAATTTAAATGATTTCTTTGATAAAACAGCACTATTACTTTGTGCAGTTTGCAAAAGTGTTTAACCTTAGCACATAGTACTAGGCCATGGCATATTGATGTCCCAGAAATGTTCATGGTTGCGTACAATGTAATCTCACTGAGAAAAAGGAAAAACAAAAAGATAATTTAAAAGATGTGGCAACAACTCTGCCATTAGCTTATGAGAGAAAAATTAAAACTCTCTTAAATATAACTCGCTTCAAATGATGAACGAAGGAAATCTGTGCCATAATCCTGAAGATAGTACTTTTGAAGTGTTGAATAGGAGAATGAACTGTAGAAGCCCATATATAAAAAATCTGATCTGTTACACTCACATGACTTTCTCTACTCTTGTACAAACTATTTTTACAAACGCTTTATTCTCCATCTACTTCATGTTAATCGAGATAAACATTTGCAGACTCTATCTTATTGCTAAGTTTCTTGTAGATGTAAGAGGAATATATATTTACAAGGGCAATATAGAAATACAGTAGCCATTAAGCATATACATATCTCTTAATAGCTGGTTGCTAGGTGCAGCACCATTCTCTTTGCCACAGATTAATACTCTTTGCATATACAAGACAAAAAAATGAATAACAAATTCCCATTTGAGAAAATAAGTATTGAAAAATTGAAGGGAATAACAAGCAGTATCTCGAAAATGGTTCACTCAACAAAAAAATGTATATGACATAAATTGTGTATTTTAACGCGATTACATTTTTTGTGTAGTAAAATTTTGTCTATCTCTTATGGTTTACCAGTTATGCAAAAGTCGTTCACAATGAAGAATACTTTTGGAGACATTCCCAGAAAATTCAAGATATACATTTTATTTGCCATGAAAATATCTTAAACATCTGATATTTTAATCAAACTCATTAGAGCCATTTTTGAGAAAATTAAAATTTTCGAAAAATGTTCCATGTAAAGGGTAATCTGGGGTGGGGGGATTTTCTTGAAAACCTCTGTGTCGCATCTCTGGAAGATACTGAACCTAAATACAAGTTTGGTGTTTATCCGACTGTTTGTTTCTGAGTTATGCTGTTCACAGACAAACAGACAGACAGACACACACACGGACACGTTTCCAAAAATGCATTTTTTTTTGGATTCAGAGGGTCTCGAAACACATTTCCAGTGAAATCTCGGTATCAAATTTTTGGGTGGAGTACAATACTTCCCCTACTTACTGTACGTAGTAGACAAAGTAAAAAATTCACAGTTCTGAAATTCAAAGAATGCAAAAATGAATTTAATATTTAATTTCAATTCTAGCTTTCTAATAACTGTAAAGCTCAACTAGGATACTAAATAAGACTTTTTGATTTTTCACTAGTATTTCACTCATAAAATGGCCATTATTATTGCTGTTATCATGCATATTGATTAGATTCGAACTACAGCTGACTTACAAAATGTAATATTGCTCATAAATAGTCAATACGATTTTATTTTGAAATATAATGTATATTTAATAACCCAACTCGTGTTAGGTTATCGATTTAATTTTGGTTATTCTGCATTATTTATTACATTCATATATCCTACTTACCAACAGGCCTTTAAAAAAATAGATTTGCTTCCTTCTTGCTATTTATACGCTCTTGTATGCCTTTCAAATCTTGCCAGTTCTACTAAATCGAAGAATTTTCTTCTCAGATTTACTCTCGCATCCGCTAAAATACAATCCGCAGCTTTAAAATTTTGTCTCAGATTGGATACACTTAGCCAATCTTAGGTTTATTTCACATCATACATTGAGCTCAAATACTGTACAGACCGGACCACTAATATTATGAAAACACCTTTATACATGGTAAACTGTTGCAATATATCACATTTTAGACTAAATATGTGTTATTTTTAAAACAATTTAATATTCAACACAGCAGCTTAGAATACTTGTGTTGGCAGCACTGAATGTTATATGTATGGGCTTCACAGTGTCATCTAGTGTCTGCATTTGAGGCAATAGTCATAAGCAATGCTCAAAATGTACCTTTCGGGAGGTCAATGGGGAAACATTGATGCTACACCGGAAGTTCCTATCCCAATTGACATACGCTGGTGCCAGCACGCACAATCTTCATGTATGATTCCTATGTGACAACAAACTCTTGTAGAGAAGTGAGACAGATTCCCTGCTGTTATAATGCCAGCACACAGAATCTTCATGTATGATTCCTATGTGACAACAAACACTTGTATAGAAGTAAGACAGATTCCGTACTGTTATAATGCTAGCACACAGAATCTTCATGTATGATTCCTATATAACTACAAACTCTTGTAGAGATGTGAGACAGATTACCTGCTGTTATAATACCAGCAAACAGAATCTTCATGTATGATTCCTATGTGACAAGAAACTCTTGTAGAGAAGTGAGACAGATTCCCTACTGTTATAATGCTAGCACACAGAATCTTCATGTATGATTCCTATGTAACTACAAACTCTTGTAGAGAAGTGAGACAGATTACCTGCTGTTATAATGCTAGCACACAGAATCTTCATGTATGATTCCTATGTAACTACAAACTCTTGTAGAGAAGTGAGACAGATTCCCTACTGTTATAATGCTAGCACACAGAATCTTCATGTATGCTTCCTGTGTGACAACAAACTCTTGTAGAGAGGTTAGACAGATTCCCTGCAGTTTTATATACCAGCACACAGAATCTTCATATATGATTGCTATGTAACTACAAACTCTTGTAGAGAAGTGAGACAGATTCCCTGCAGTTTTATATACCAGCACACAGAATCTTCATGTATGATTCCTATGTAACTACAAACTCTTGTAGAGAAGTGAGACAGATTACCTGCTGTTATAATGCTAGCACACAGAATCTTCATGTATGATTCCTATGTAACTACAAACTCTTGTAGAGAAGTGAGATAGATTCCCTACTGTTATAATGCTAGCACACAGAATCTTCATGTATGCTTCCTGTGTGACAACAAACTCTTGTAGAGAAGTTAGACAGATTCCCTGCAGTTTTATATACCAGCACACAGAATCTTCATATATGATTGCTATGTAACTACAAACTCTTGTAGAGAAATGAGACAGATTCCCTGCAGTTTTATATACCAGCACACAGAATCTTCATGTATGATTCCTATGTAACTACAAACTCTTGTAGAGAAGTGAGACAGATTCCCTACTGTTATAATGCTAGCACACAGAATCTTCATGTATGCTTCCTGTGTGACAACAAACTCTTGTAGAGAAGTGAGACAGATTCCCTGCTGTTATAATGCCAGCACACAGAATCTTCATGTATGATTCCTATGTGACAACAAACTCTTGTAGAGAAGTGAGACAGGTTCCCTGCTGTTATAATGGCAGCGCAAAGAATCTTCATGTATGATACCTATGTAACAACAAACTCTTGTAGAGAAGTGAGACAGATTCCCTGCTGTTATAATACCAGCACACAGAATCTTCATGTATGATTCCTATGTGACAACAAACTCTTGTAGAGAAGTGAGACAGATTCCCTGCTGTTATAATACCAGCACACAGAATCTTCATGTATGATTCCTATGTGACAACAAACTCTTGTAGAGAAGTGAGACAGATTCCCTGCAGTTTTATATACCGGCACACAGAATCTTCATATATGATTGCTATGTGACAACAAACTCTTGTAGAGAAGTGAGACTGATTCCTGTTGTTATAATGCCAGCACACAGAATCTTCATATATGATTGCTATGTGACAACAAACTCTTGTAGAGAAGTGAGACTGATTCCTGTTTGACAACAAATTCTTTTAGAGAAGTGAGACAGATTCCCTGCTATTTGTGCACTCACAGAGAAACAATTCATAACCTTGTAAATAGATTTAGGTAAACAGGATCTACTCTTGATAAAAAACCATGTTCATAGAAAAGAAAAACTCAGTCATTGGAGTAAAGTTAGAACAAAGTGCAAAGAAATCTTTGAGAAAGCTTGCACAAGAATTTTGCAAACCTCAGCTTGGAGTGCCACTAAACTTTAAAATTAAAACCCTATAAGATAACTAATTCAGTAACTGCAATCACGCTATAATGTGAGTAGAGTTAATTTCTGCAACTGGGTGAGAGGTTTGTGGATATCATTTCCAATATCTTCTAGACAAAGGTATGTGGTTACTGTAGTTATAATTTGCGTGCGCTTGAATTTAAGGGTCTATGAATCAAGCAGCCTGCTTCCCAGTCACGCATCCAAACAAAGGCATCTTAATATATAAAAGTCGGTGTATGTATGTTCCTTACTATTGCAACTATTTCGACTAAATTTGGCACACACAACCTATTACGAAAGGAAAAAAATTACTATCTAGCTTAGAATTTGAAATTCCACTCAATTTGAAACGATTAGTTTTTATGTGATGACTTCAAAGCTTGCAAGACCATCTATATATTTCTCAACGGTAATCGTAATAGGCCGAACATTGCCAATATAAGTGTAATAATTACTTAGGCTTTCACGGCCTCACAAAGGAACAGTGAGTTCACATATTAACTCTCTGACATTGATCATGGAGTAATATGACAGTGCAATATTGCAACAGCTTGCGCATATGTAAAGGCACTAGAATCGCTTGGTGAACAACCTATTGTATTAGACTGTGATAACAGCTTCTAACCAGTCCTTCTTTATCTTCATATGAGGTTTTATTTTGTATTGATATAAAATAACACAAATATAATCACATTTACTACAAATCTCTGTGATGCTCAAACATTGCTAACTTAAGAGTAGGTAATAAATAAGCAGAATTTCATATCCATTCATCTGCAATTTCACTCCGATGTTGGATATTCACTTATTACCATTATTTGTAGTTTCAGCAGGTTTCTTTCTTTTGGGAAGTTTGATAAGCAGAAAAACAAAAACTGAGTGACACAAAAATGGCAGTGGGCATGGATAACAGCAACAGTAACAAACCAGTCGAAGTAACACTTATTATTCTTCTTTTACTTTGTATGTTAATTTTGGCCATCATTTTATTTTGTCTTTCTGTGTTTTCTAAGTAGTTTACTGAGAATGAATAAGGTTATATTGACATTACTTCAACTTCCAAACTCAGATTTTCTCTATAAATAACAAGGCACTCAACTACATTCAGGACAAATCATGATTACAAATTGTGGTATTTTTGTGCTCTTTATAGAGTTCTGAGAGTTTTAATTAATAATTTTTAAATGCTTGCAAAGAAATGTAAAGCTATTGGGTAAGTGCAACCTAGGGATAAACCGCCAAGCCACGGGCAACATAGCTAGTATAATATATAATGGATATATGTGATACAGTTGTGTGAATATGTTAATAGAGCATAACAGCTGTACAGTATTGAGATTGGTGTGTGTTTGTGCAGCATCTTCAGCAAATCCCCGCAAGTGATGCCGTATACTGACACTGGCTCAGTGTCTCAGCTGGGAGGAGAGAAACACTTGCTGGACGACTCTCTATTGGAAGATCAGCAGCACCACAGAGTAGTGCCAGAACCAGAGCCCCCTGGCAGCCAGCTCAAGTTGGACCTGGACGAGACGGGCGAGGAAGGACAGAAACTCCTGACAAGACATGGGTATGACCAATGTTAAATTCTTGACCCATTATCTCGTAAATTATTTAACATAGCAGACTGATGTAGATGCTGGGTTCACCTCTCTACTTTTATAGAACGAATCACTTCACACTCTGTATTCCTGCTGTATCTATAACAAAATGTGTAAACACTTAACTTGCCGTACCTCTTATCATTTATTACTGGGAACTATTCTTTCTAAAGTTTATTACACATTTAACTTGCCGTATCTCTTATCATTTATTACTGGGAACTATTCTTTCTAAAGTTTATTACACATTTAACTTGCCGTATCTCTTATCATTTATTACTGAGAACTATTCTTTCTAAAGTTTATTACACATTTAACTTGCCGTATCTCTTATCATTTATTACTGAGAACTATTCTTTCTAAAGTTTATTTTTATATCCACTTCATTATAATCCAAATAAACGTTTGCAGAAATAGCTACATTACAGATTTTGTTATAGATACAAAGAGAACAGCGAGTCAAATGTTTAACTGGACGCTATATGCTGGCCTTAAAATTCCATACTGTTTCCATGACATCGCGAGAAACAACTGAAAGTTAACAGGACTTTAAAAGAATGACAAAGTCTTCAACAATTCAAGCCATTAATAATAGATATTTTGGAAATGGCTTATGCCACAAAAGAGGGTTATTTGAAATAAATTGTGTTTTAAACAGATCTACATTTGTTGTGTAGTATGTTTTTGTCTATTGCTTAATGTTTATAAGATGATACAAAATTGGAATGAAGAGAACTTCACAGGCTATTCCCAGAAAATTCAAAGTATACCTCTGATTTGCATTAAATATCTTTAATATGTGGTATTTTAATCAAAATCATTAAGAGCCACTTTTTAGAAAATAAAAAAATTTGAAAAATGTTGCAAGCAAAGGGTGGTTGGGGTGGGGGATTTTCTTGAAAATCTTCATGTCACACCTTTGGAAAATACTCAACTTAAATATCTAGTTTGGTATTTTTTTGACTTTGCATTTTTGAGTTAATGCTGTTCACATATACACACACACACACATACACATGGACCTTTTTTTTCTAACAATGCTTTTTTGGGTTTAGAGACTTCAAACCATAATTTCCGGCGAAATCTTGGCATTAAAAATTTTGGGTGCAATACAATACTCCCCCTACTTACTTTACATAATAAACAAAGTAATAAACTTTTGTAAGAATAGTTTGTAGAAGAGTGGGTAGGGAAAGTCATGTGAATGCAGCACATAAGATTTTTACCTTCTCTGCTACTACGTACTTAAAATAAGTAGAGGAAGTATTGTATTCCATCCAAAAATTCAATGCTGAGACATCGCCAGAAACACATGTTTTGAGGTCCCCTGAACAAACAACCCCGCCTCCCCCCCAAAAAAGCATTTTTAGAAAAAAGTCTGTTTGTGTGCGTCTGTGAACAGCTGCACAGTCAGTTAAATACAGAACTTGGTGTTAAAGTTCAGGACCCTCCAAGAATGTTAGACGAAGATTTTGAAGAAAATCCACCCACACCAAACTACCCTTTACATGGGATATATATCAGAGTTTTTTATTTTCTGAAAAATGGCTTCAATAATTTTCATTAAAATACCATTGAAGTTATTTGCATAACAAATAAAATGAATATCTTGAATTTTCTGGGAATAGCCTGTGATGTGCTCTTTATTTGGAACAACTTTCGTATAATTAGTAAACATTAACAAATAGAAAAAGTCTTACTACACAAAAACTGTAGAACTCATTAAAGCGCACAATCTACATCAAACAAAATTTTCCGTGGGATTAACCATGTCTGAGATATTCCATGTTATTGGTTTGAATTTTCAAATAAACATTTTTTCAGGAGGAAAATCAGTATTTTATTTTTCTTTTTTTTTTCTTTTCCCATCACCATGCAAGGAGAATGGAATTTTAAACATAGCAACATGCTCTTAAAATTCTTGACATCACTTAAGCCTACTGTATTCCCCTAACCCACAAGGAAATATGTTATCAAACCCTTTCTGCAAACATTTGTATGAAGTGGATAGAAAAATAAGCTTTTGTAAGAATAATGGGTTGAGAAAGCCATGTGAAAGCAAAGCAGAAGTTTTTTTATAGTATTTAGTGCACTTGGAACATAAACAGAAAAACTTATGACTAAGGTGATTCCACTGTAGTCGTAGATATTTCTCTTGACCTTCTCTTGCAGGTCATCACTCTTGCCTGACGGAGAGGAATTTGGTGAGGATATGGGAATGCAGTGCGTGATACAAGGCTGCCTGCGCAGAAAGACTGTGCTCAAGGAAGGAAGGAAGCCCGCTGTGTCGTCTTGGCAACGCTACTGGGTTCAACTCTGGGCAACATATCTTGTGTATTATCCACCAAAATCTTTCAAAGGGTGAGCATCGCATACAGTATTGATGTTGGTGTTTGTGTGCGAGTTAAGGGTACCTAATCCATTCGTGTATATGTCTTGTTTAGGAGTGAGAGATCAGACTTCAAGCAAGAGCCGTGTAAGATGGTTCCTGTAGTTGGTTGGTCGGTCTGCCTCGGAGAGAATTCTTTCCAGCCGGACCTCTTCCAGCTGACTGATCCCAACAGAGGTAAGTATTACGTCACTCGACCTGAGGTAATAGTGTCACACATACCCATACTTGCCAACTTCTATAACAAGGGGGGGGGCCTTTTTACGACTGGCAGAATTTCACATTAATTTCTCTTGTATTAAATTGTATCTTAAGATTACAAACAATGGTATACAGTGCTATGATAGACCAGAGTTTATCTGTGTGTCTATCCTTCATTATGATGATTGTCCTCCTTCACCGGGCTACAACAAAATGTATAGCACCACTAGTGACCTCTAGTACATGGTATACAGTGCTATGATAGACCAGAGCTTATCTGTGTGTCTATCCTTCATCATGATGATTGTCCTCCTTCACTGGGCTACAACAAAATGTATAGCACCACTAGTGACCTCTAGTACATGGTATACAGTGCTATGATAGACCAGAGCTTATCTGTGTGTCTATCCTTCATCATGATGATTGTCCTCCTTCACTGGGCTACAACAAAATGTATAGCACCACTAGTGACTTCTAGTAAATGGGTACAGTGCTATGATAGACCAGAACTTATCTGTGTGTCTATCCTTCATCATGATCATGGTCCCCCTTCACTGGGCTACAACAAAATGTACAGCACCACTAGTGACCTCTAGTAAATGATATACAGTGTTATGATAGACCAGAGCTTATCTGTGTGTCTATCCATCATGATCATGGTCCCCCTTCACTGGGCTACAACAAAATGTATAGCACCACTAGTGACCCCTAGTAAATGGTATACAGTGCTATGATAGACCAGAGCTTATCTGTGTGTCTATTCTTCATCATGATCATGGTCCCTCTTCACTGGGCTACAACAATATGTATAGCACCACTAGTGACCTCTAATAAATGGTATACAGCGCTATGATAGACCAGAGCTTATCTGTGTGTTTATCCATCATGATCATGGTCCCCCTTCACTAGGCTGCAACAAAATGTATAGCACCACTAGTGAGTGACCTCTAGTACATGGTATACAGTTCTGTGATAGACCAGAGCTTATCTGTGTGTCTGTCCATCATGATCATGGTCCCCCTTCACTAGGCTGGAACAAAATGTATAGCACCACTAGTGACCTCTAGTACATGGTATACAGTGCTATGATAGACCAGAACTTATCTGTGTGTCTATCCATCATGATCATGGTCCCCCTTCACTGGGCTACAACAAAATGTATAGCACCACTAGTGACCTCTAATAAATGATATACAGTGCTATGATAGACCAGAGCTTATCTGTGTGTCTATCCATCATGATCATGGTCCCCCTTCACTGGGCTGCAACAAAATGTATAGCCCCACTAGTGATCTCTAGTACATGGTATACAGTACTATGATAGACCAGAGCTTATCTGTGTGTCTATCCATCATGATCATGGTCCCTCTTCACTAGGCTGCAACAAAATGTATAGCACCACTAGTGACCTCTAATAAATGATATACAGTGCTATGATAGACCAGAGCTTATCTGTGTGTCTATCCTTCATGATCATGGTCCCCCTTCACTGGGCTACAACAAAATGTATAGCACCACTAGTGACCTCTAATAAATGATATACAGTGCTATGATAGACCAGAGCTTATCTGTGTGTCTATCCTTCATCATGATCATGGTCCCCCTTCACTGGGCTGCAACAAAATGTATAGCACCACTAGTGGCCTCTAGTACATGGTATACAGTGCTATGATAGACCAGAGCTTATCTGTGTGTCTATCCTTCATCATGATCATGGTCCCTCTGGTGGATCTGAAGAAAATAGAAAAGAGAATAGAATTAAATATCAACAAAATGTATAGCACCACTAGTGATCTCTAGTAAATGGTATACAGTGCTATGATAGACCAGAGCTTATCTGTGTGTCTATCCTTCATCATGATCATGGTCCCTCTTCACTGGGCTACAACAAAATGTATAGCACCACTAGTGACCTCTAGTAAATGATATACAGTGTTATGATAGACCAGAGCTTATCTGTGTGTCTATCCATCATGATCATGGTCCCCCTTCACTGGGCTACAACAAAATGTATAGCACCACTAGTGACCCCTAGTAAATGGTATACAGTGCTATGATAGACCAGAGCTTATCTGTGTGTCTATTCTTCATCATGATCATGGTCCCTCTTCACTGGGCTACAACAAAATGTATAGCACCACTAGTGACCTCTAGTAAATGATATACAGTGTTATGATAGACCAGAGCTTATCTGTGTGTCTATCCATCATGATCATGGTCCCCCTTCACTGGGCTACAACAAAATGTATAGCACCACTAGTGACCCCTAGTAAATGGTATACAGTGCTATGATAGACCAGAGCTTATCTGTGTATTTATCCTTCATCATGATCATGGTCCCCCTTCACTGGGCTGCAACAAAATGTATAGCACCACTAGTGACCTATAATAAATGATATACACTACTATGATAGACCAGAGCTTATCTGTGTATCTATCCTTCATCATGATCATGGTCCCTCTTCACTGGGCTACAACAAAATGTATAGCACCACTAGTGACCTCTAGTAAATGGTATACAGTGCTATGATAGACCAGAGCTTATCTGTGTGTCTATCCTTCATCATGATCATGGTCCCTCTTCACTGGGCTGCAACAAAATGTATAGCCCCACTAGTAACTTCTAGTAAATGGTATACAGTGCTATGATAGACCAGAGCTTATCTGTGTGTCTATCCTTCATCATGATCATGGTCCCTCTTCACTGGGCTGCAACAAAATGTATAGCACCACTAGTAACTTCTAGTAAATGGTATACAGTGCTATGATAGACCAGAGCTTATCTGTGTGTCTATCCTTCATCATGATCATGGTCCCTCTTCACTGGGCTGCAACATAATGTATAGCCCCACTAGTGATCTCTAGTAAATGGTATACAGTGCTATGATAGACCAGAGCTTATCTGTGTGTCTATCCTTCATCATGATCATGGTCCCTCTTCACTGGGCTGCAACAAAATGTATAGCACCACTAGTAACTTCTAGTAAATGGTATACAGTGCTATGATAGACCAGAGCTTATCTGTGTGTCTATCCTTCATCATGATCATGGTCCCTCTTCACTGGGCTGCAACAAAATGTATAGCACCACTAGTAACTTCTAGTAAATGGTATACAGTGCTATGATAGACCAGAGCTTATCTGTGTGTCTATCCTTCATCATGATCATGGTCCCTCTTCACTGGGCTGCAACATAATGTATAGCCCCACTAGTGATCTCTAGTAAATGGTATACAGTGCTATGATAGACCAGAGCTTATCTGTGTGTCTATCCTTCATCATGATCATGGTCCCCCTTCACTGGGCTGCAACAAAATGTATAGCCCCACTAGTGATCTCTAGTAAATGGTATACAGTGCTATGATAGATCAGAACTTATCTGTGTGTCTATCCTTCATCATGATCATGGTCCCTCTTCACTGGGCTGCAACAAAATGTATAGCCCCACTAGTGATCTCTAGTAAAAGATATACAGTGCTATGATAGACCAGAGCTTATCTGTGTGTCTATCCTTCATCATGATCATGGTCCACCTTCACTGGGCTGCAACAAAATGTATAGCACCACTAGTGACCTCTAGTAAAAGATATACAGTGCTATGATAGACCAGAGCTTATCTGTGTGTCTATCCTTCATCATGATCATGGTCCACCTTCACTGGGCTGCAACAAAATGTATAGCACCACTAGTGACCTCTAGTAAATGGTGTACAGTACTAGGATAGACCAGATCTTATCTGTGTGTCTAGCACCACCAGGGACCTCTAGTAACTAGGAAGCAAACATTCAGCACTGGACGACGTAAATTGTTTATTGTATGGCTGCAGGATATGTTTCCCATTTTTGTGACAGCTTTCGTTTATACAGGTGTTACAGGAAAAACCATACCAAGTACAGACTGCTCATTGTTGCCCCCTAATTGTCACCTATTGTTGCGACTATGTTTTGAATTGTATTGTCAGTACGAAAGCTGTGCAGACTCGGTTCAGGTGCATGAAGTAAATATCACATCGAGATGTGTTCTCTTGAAGAAAGAATCATTATACTGCAGGCGTACGCATCTACCAGTTCATTTAAGGAAATGTGGGACAGGTTTCCTGTTGTTTCCAATCCAGCAAAGAGCAATGTACAGGATTTGGTGGAATAGTGGCATACTACAGCTTCAGTTGCAAACACCAAAAAGAATCAAGCCCTGTCTATTTGTATACGTGCTGCTATCGCTAATATGCGAGCATGAATGATCCAGAGTCCTTTTAAGCTGGCATGTAAATTATTACAAGTGAACCTTTTGCGTAGGTCTTGTCAACATGTTTTGTGCCATATAGGAATGACATGTATCCAAGAACTGAAGGAGGAAGACAATGCTCTACATGGTTATGTCAAACAATTGAGAGTGGAATGTTATGTTACTGAAACCGACTGGACATGCAGTCATGAGGAACCTCTTGACAATAACAAGTTGTGCAAGCAAGTCTGATTGTGAGTCCCATAATTGAAACAACAGTAAACACTGTGCAAATATTTGAGGAATTGAAGCCTAGTGCACGCTGTCTTTCACCAGAATGAGGTTACCTGTCACACTTCATGCAAGTTAACCTCGAATTCTTGAAAAATTCACAGAAGAAACAACTGTCAGCAAAGGATTGTGGCCGCCGAGTTCACTGGACCTAACCACTGGTGACTTTTATCTGTGGGGTAGTCTAAAGAGAAAAATTTACATAAATAATCCAAGGACATTAGAAGACTTGAAAGACAATATTCATAATGAAATTTTGAGAATTGATGCAGCAGAGTTGCACAAAGTCTGTGTTAGAGTGCATGTAAAAGTGCATTGAAGCACAAGGTCATTTTCAGCACCTAATGTAAAAGACTAAGATCATTTCAGTAAATACAGACCTTTGTATTAGCTTATTTATTATTTGTTGTTTGTTTTAGCATATAGCAGGCCTGTTTTTTGTGAGCCACCCTGTAGTTGATGTTATGAAGCGTAAAATGTAGACTAGAGATGTGTGTACAGCCTAGGAAGTGGATTGTTTGCTTTAATGTGGTACTAGGAAGAGCTTCCGCATGTGTGACATAAAGACCAGATCTTCAGGGATTCCTATAAAACGGAAGTTCTACTTATTTTACATGTAATTTTTGTAGATTTAATGCATTGAACATTTTATGCAATCTAAATTTCATTTCATGGAAAAATTATTACCCTTTGCTGGACAAGGGAAAGTTTGATAGTTTTCAATTTCTGGGAGTTGGCAAGTATGTACAGGGTCTTTCAACAAGAGTGTCCTATCTTTGAACTTACATAAAGCACATTCTATAAATGATAAAGGTTTATTTCTTTTTTTATTTTGGAACATAATTAATGTCATTACATGTGGAAGAGAACATCAGTTAAGTGACCGTCACGACTTTGTTGGGTTGCGCATATACAGTTGACCCAATTTTCAATGACAGAAGTGCGTAAATTAGGTCCAACTTCATGAATAACACGCATGATGGTATTCATAAGATCATTTACTGTTTCTGGCTTGTTGACATAAACTCAAGATTTAACATAAACCCACAAGAAGTAATCCAACAGCGTTAAATCACATGACCTCGGGGCCAGTTAACATCACCACCACGGGAAATGATGAAACTCTGAACTTCTCCTTCAAAAGATTGATTGTTTCAAGAGTAGTATGACATGTGGCACCATCTTGCTGGAGCCAGATGTTTCCAAGATCCATACCATCCAATTGAAGCCAAAAATATTTCCATATAAGAGCCCGGTATCTTTCTCCATTGACTGTAGAGCTTCTCCATCTTCATCTTGGAAAAAATATGGACCAATGATTCCACCATACCAAAATCCACACCAGACAGTAACCTTTTGGGGATGAAGTGGTCGTTCTTAAATCTGCATTGGATTGTGATTGCTCCAATAGCGGCATTTTGTTTGTTAACACAACCATTGCGATTAGATTTTTGGCTTACGTAAAATATTATTACTACGTATATTTGAAATAGTGTGGTGTTATGTTATTATTTAGCTCCACGTTGAAGAACGCCAATTTGATGAATGTTATTGAGCCTCGTATTTGTTGCCAACTTTAAAAAAATTGTTTAGCTGAATGCTGGATATGAGATGTGAGAATTTCCATGTATGTGCGTCACTTTGAGAATGTATTTAGGTTACGTAATGAAGATATACTTTGATGTTGTTTGATGCTTGGGACGCCAAAGCTTTATAGTGAATATGAATGCTTATTTTTACGTAATATTATTAAAGTTATTTGTCTCGGCTGCTTTCAGTCGCACTATAGAAACACAAGTTCTTGTAGGGTTGTGATAAGACAAGAATTAAAATATGTCACAGAATTTACTTTTTAATTTCACTTCTTTTTATTTCTCTTTGTACTTGCACATTTATAAACACAACACTTTATAAATGTAAAAACTGTGAGCACTTTATATATATTCTATCGGAGAATACAATCTTACCCGCGACTGACTGAATTCAACGGTAAAAATCTTGAAGCTACGGTAATGCCAGTCTCTTATTGGCTAATTCTAGTCCAATAGAATTTAAGTATTCAAACTAAAACTTTTCTTTACTTTGGATTGGCTAATTCCAAACTGTAAGCGAAATTACGTTATTACCGATCTTTTCATAAACAGTATTTTTTAAAACTCCAGACACATTATTGTCACTAAAATTACATTATTACCTCATTATTAACATCCTAAAACATAGTATTCTCACAGTTTTTGCACTATTAGAGTATATAAACATTTACATGTCACTAATAAATGCATTTACAATAAAAATAAGTATTTACAATGACTTTACATACAATATAAATAACAATTATATACATATTGTTTTCAAGGTGGGCTGTTATTAAATTTAATAATAATAATAAAAAATACAATAAATACCATTTAAGCATTAAAATACTGCCTCACCATCCACCTAAAAGTGGGCTTCATCACTGAAGATGATTTTTCAACAAAAATCCAGGTCAGCTTCCAATTGCTCCATAGCCCAGTCAGCGAATATACGGCGCAACCTATGGTCGTTGGGCTTTAGTTCTTGAATTAACACCATTTTGTAAGCGTGAAACTTTAAGTTCAGATGCGGAATTCGCCAAATTGTGGTCAGCAAAAGCCCCAATTCTTGCGCTCGACGAGCAATTGATATGTTTCCGTTCTCGCATACACTCTCACGAACAGCGCCTATATTTTAGTTGGAGCTCTTACGTCGATTACGTACAGGCGTTCTTTGATCGCTGACAGAACCACTTCTTTCAAATTTATCATTCAAATGCCGAATTGTTCTCTCGCAGGGATGATTATGCACACCATGAACTTCACGTAATACACGAAAGGTTTGGCGAACAGATGATCCATTTTGATAATAAATTTTCACAATTTGTATGCTTTGCTGAATGCTGTAACGTTCCAGGCTATTTGTCAATAACAACTGTAACCACATGACTGCTGTAACTCAATAACAACGGCAGCTATCACATGTTAAAGATAGGACACTCTTGTTCAAAGACCCTATATATGTGAATTTATCAGTATTAGAAAAAGTCATGTGAATGTAACGCAGATTGTTTTTTAACAATTGTAGAGTAGATACAAAAGTAAGGAGTTATAGCGAGTAGAGAAGGAGTCTGTAACAAGTGTGATTGCTCATGCAGGGAACGTGTACAAGTACCGAGCCGGCAGCAAGACAGCAGCACAGCATTGGTGTCGCCATCTCCTACAAGCAACACGTGGCGTCAAAGAGAAACCTCTGCCAGCCAATCTCATGTCCTTCGAGTGAGCTAGCGAGCTAGTAGTGTGGTTATGTGTCTGTCAATTTTAGAAAATGCTCTTCGTTTACTGCTGTCCATTTGTGCTTCCTGGAATCGTGGGACCATCGCAAGTCTCGGAGGACAACTTTAGTGTTTTCACTCTCTGGAATGTGTTCATAGAATTATTATTCCCTATTTAAAAGAGTTTTGTTCAATATTTCTATGCTTATTTTTTAAGTTACATAACGTGAGTATATATATATTATTACATATATGTAGGTATTTACCTTCAATGGCTGTGAATAATAGCAAAAACTCTTGTAATACTTCACATTATCAATTTTATATTCCAAATTAGGAGCTTTAAATGGTGGTATTATAATAGTTGTACAGCTTACAGTGTATGAATGCCTAATTCAGTTTATATATTTAAAAAATAAATACTTGATACATACTTTCCTTGTTCTCCACATATCCCCACCAATTGCTGATAGGTTGAGACACATCTTTATGATTGTTTTGGAGATATACAGTGCGTTTGTTTTCTGACTCGGCAATGATCGCATATGTGCAGGATTTTCTCCCTCAGTGTGTTCTGCTAGCACACTAGCAGCGAATGGCCTGCTCAACCATGGTGGGGTTTTGGACCTTCCCCCCCTTAATTTCTTAGCCTGAAGCATTTGTCATCTACAATTTTAAATTATTACTTTGGATTCATATTTTGAATTCTGCACCTCTGCAGAAAAGGCATGCTTTTTTTGACAGCAGAAAATTATTGACTACACTGAGTCATGTCTTTTCTCTTTCTTTTTGTTTTTCTTTCCCATGGCATCAATAACTGTAATGGATTTTTTGGGGGGAAGTCTTAAATAAGTAAGGAATTATTATGTGTATAAAACATAACACAAGTATGTTTGATTTCTGCTTGTGAAGCATTGTTTAGGGTGTACTGCTGCTGTATCTTTGGCCTTTCACGAGAAAGAGAGCTATTTATATCAGTATGACCACCTTTATCAAGAATAGCGCTGTTAATTGTCACAATAAACAAGGCTATTCTCAATCTTTTCAACCAATAAATCTGCCCTCTGGTTTGATTTCTTGTAACATTTAAATAAATATAGTTTACTGTTATTACAAGAGACGATCACAGCTCAAGGTCATACAGCTGCACTTTTGAAACTGTTAAAAGATGTCTTAACACTTCAAGGACTTCCAATGGCTGATGATTTAGCCCATGTTCTTGAATCTTTGGACTCAACTTTTCAGCAAACTGTTAGTGAACTGATGCCAGCAGTTAAATTGGTAAAATGTACAATTTTAAACAGTAGAAGTGAAGATAAGCTTCATGAACTTTTTAAAGAAGCCATGGATAAGATTGAAGTACTGGATTTGTAATTATTTACACTTTCCAGGAAAACAAACACTCCAAAGAGATCTGTGGTCCGGCTGAGCAGTATTCAACACAAAGTACTGAACAATATTATTAACAGAAGTCCTCGATGGGTGGAAACATGCTTTGATCAAGAAGCTGAAAAAAAGTGAAATGCATGGAGAAAATCCTAACAGAAAAAGACAGCTTTGAATTTCCCAGTGATTTAAATATCCTGAACTTGATTTAGAGTCACTCAGTGTGGAACTTAAGATTCTGTTAAGATTCCTTCAGTGCTGTAATCCACATTTTCAGAGAATTGTCTCCTGATTAATAACATTATAGAGCAGTATATATATATATATATATATATATATATATTTCATAATGCACTGTAATACGGCCCTCCAGTATTATTTTATTGTAGGAAATTGTTCACTTATATGGAAGTTCTGCTGAGATGTATGCCTGTTTTGCCTAGTTCTTCTTGCGAGGGAGAATGATCTCAGGAGACTGAAAAGGTATCTCAGAAGCACGATGACACAGAAGAGACTGAACCATGTTGCTGTTTGACACACTCACAAAAGAGAAGTCAACAAGTTAGAGACATCTACAAGCAGTAATGAAAGGCAGAAACAAATATTTAGAAAGTTGTAAATTCAAATAATTTGCAAGCCATCTCTCTTTGAAGGATCAACACCAATAGGTTGTAAAATATAATATGATAATTTAAACAACAAGAAATATTAGTATCAACATCATTACTATTCAGTGAAAATAAAGTGTGAGTACTATTCTCCTAACTTTACAATAATGTAAGTAATTTTATTATTAACCCAGTTAATTGTACAAATGTACAACAATTTTACAAATTTATTCTTAACCCAGTTACTAAATATAACAATAAAATATAAAAAGAACTAACCTCTTAACTACTGGTATGCAGCAGTATGGAATACTGGTAGCCAGCATTCCTCCTAATTCTAAAAGTACAATTATCAATTTATTTCATCTCCAATACTAACTCTACCTTGAGTTGCTTTACCTTGGACCCCAACAAACTCAAACCTTGAGGTTGTCAAGTTGTTGGGTCCTACTTGCAACATAATAAAAACTACTGTAATTTAATACTCATTTACCTCTTCCTTGCTAATTTTCCTCATCCATTTTGCTCTTGCTCTGCCCAAAAAGTTTCCTACTTCTATTATATTTTTCCTAAATTTTACATTTACTAACTTTTTAGCTTGAATTTCTATTGGTAAATTTTAACTATTCTCTCTTCTGTATTCTCTTTCTAAGCAACTTCGGTTCTTCACATTGTAAAACTAGATGCCACTCTTTAACTTTCCGGTGGCATAGTGGGCATTTCTCCAAATCAGTCTCTTTTCTCAAACCTTTCAAATTCACCACCCCTGTCCTAGCCCATGCAAATCCTGCTCTTGCTGTTCCCTGCTCCATACTACTTTCATTTCTCTGTATAATCTCAGTGAGCTCTTAAAAGTAAAACTCGCTAATAAATATTGTTTTTCCATATCCTCTATTCTTGTCCTAATTTCATTTCAGAAACCTGCTTGTAGTAATTTTTTAGCTCTCCAAATCTCCCCAAAACCTATCTTCATCCAGGTTTCCTTTATCTTGCCTAGCCAAGACTCTATGATTAAGTCTTTCCTGCACTATCAAACATTGATGCAAAATGCTCTGATCGTCAAAATTTCTAATTCTAATCCAATATTTTTGCACTGTTTTCCAATTTTTCCTTTAATTCCCGTTCTCCTTAATTCAACTTGAGCTACTCCGTTTGGTGATCTTGGTAAGCGCAATATTTGTTTACAAAAGCTCCTATGGATCATAACTATATTTACCCACCCTTCTTCCAGGCCCCAAATCTCTGCTCCATATAACATTTTTGTTTCTACTACAGTAATATAAATTTTCTCTAACCATTTTAATTGTATTTCTGGTAATTTATCTATACAAGTTTTGATGGCTTTTATTGCCATTTTTCGTTTAGCTAATACTGTTCTCTTTTGTTTGCTCCATCCTCCATTGCTGCTTAGTCGTATCCCTAAATAATAAAATTGTTGGACCACGTCAATTTCTCTTCCATGCCAATACCATTTCTCATCTTTCCATAATTTATTGCCCTTTTTAAATACCATAGTTTTTGTTTTATTTACCTTAATTCTTACACTCCATTTTTGCAAAATTTATCTATCACTTCAATTGTTCTCCCCAATCTCACATTACTTATAGATCCCGCGACTAAATCATCTGCAAATAACAAACCAGGTATTTCCTAACTATTAATTATTGGCACATGTCTGTTCTCTACTCTAATTGATTCCAAAATATCGTCTATGAACAGATTAAATAATACAGGACTCAATTTACAACCTAGTCTTAGACCAGTATTATTCGGAATGCTTCTCGTTAATTTATTATTAGCAATCTTAATACAAAACTGATTGTCCGTATATATTCTTTGAGGTACTCTTATAAACAATAAATGTAACTACATTTCTTTTTGCAAATATATTTTTTAGCCAGGCATGCCCATGTGCTCAAGGCTGATTGGTTATGAGTCATGCTCCATGGTGTAGTGGTTACCATGTTAGCCTCTAGTTCCCGAGGTCGCAGGTTCAAACCTGGCGGAGGGCAGTGGATTTTTTTGGGTGTAAAAATCCTTAACATGGCGTACTTTGGAAGGGGAATAAAGCTAGTGGTCCTGTGTTAAAGATTTATGGCACATAAAAGAACCTCAAGCCTGATAAAGAGGCCTCTGAGCAAAATGACCGGTCCTTCACCCCAATATAGAATGGGACGCTAAGGTCCATAGCAGCTAAAGAGCGTCCATAAATAAAACTCAATTTAATTTATTAGTTGTGAATGTCAACTGTCAATTGCTACCTTCTGTTCGTGCTGTAAAGACTAAAGTTTGTTCATTGCATCTCAAAAGTGAAAATTTAATCAAACATTTGTGTTGTGTTTGAATCACTAGAAATGTGTGTGTACAATTTCAGGAGGCATTTCCAAACAGAGATGCCGTCAGCTGTCTGGTTAGTAAGTTTAGGACAAAGGGAATGCTAAACTTAAGAAGCAAAAAAGAAATGCTCTAACAGAGGAAAAAATGGATGAAATTGGTGCATCATTCAATGCTTTCCAAAGAAGTTTTTAATATGTGTTGCACAACAATTGGGTGCTCCAAAAGCCTCTAATCATAGAGCTACTAAACTTATTGAAACCCTACAGAGTGACTGTTGTTCATGAATTTCAAGCTTGTGACAATGCAGATGATGGACATCTCTTATAACAAGGTTAGTACATATTATAATGCAGAGCATGTATTGCAGAAGTTTTAGAATGGAAAACTCCAGGCTGGGCTAGAAAACGACTGCTCTAAGATTATGGAGATATACCTACTCCAGTCTTTTTTTTTTTAGAAACAGGCGAACAGCATATCTCAAAAATCTGATGTGTTACACTCACATGACTTTCTCTACTCTTGTACAAACTATTTATACAAACGCTTATTCTCCATCTAGTTCATGTTAATCGAGATAAACATCTGCAGACCCTATCTTATTGCTAATTTTCTTGTAGATGTAAGGGGAATATATATTTACAAGGGCAATATAGAAAAACAGTAGCCTTTAAGCACATACATATCTGTTAATAGCTGGTTGCTAGGTGCAGCACCATCCCTTTGCCACAGATTATAACTCTTTGCATATCCAAGACAAAAAAAATGAATAACGAATTTGAGAAAAAGTATAAGTATTGGAAAATTTAAGGAAATAACAAGCAATATCTCGAAAACGGTTCACTCAACAAAAGAAATGTATATGACATAAGTTGTGTATTTTAACGCGATCTACATTTTTTGTGTAGTAAAATTTTGTCTATCTCTTATGGTTTACCAGTTATGCAAAAGTCGTTCACAATGAAGAATACTTTTGGAGACATTCCCAGAAAATTCAAGATATACATTTCATTTCTCATGACATTATCTTAAACATATGATGTTTTCATCAAAATCGTTAGAGCCATTTTTGAGAAAATTAAAGGTTTCGAAAAATCTTCCATGTAAAGGGTAGTCTGGGGTGGGGGGATTTTCTTGAAAACCTTTGTGTCGCATCTCTGGAAGATACTGAACCTAAATACCAAGTTTGGTGTTTATCCGACTGTTAGTTTTTGAGTTATGCTGTTCACAGACACACACACACACAGACACACACACACACAGACACACACACGGACATGTTTCCAAAAATGCTTTTTTTGGATTCAGTGGGTCTCAAAACATATATTTTCGGTGAAATCTCGGTATCGAATTTTTGGGTGGAATGCAATACTTCCCCTACTTACTATACGTAGTAGAGAAAGTAAAAACTAAAAGTTGGTTAAAGTTCAGCATCTTCCAAAGATGCAGCACAAAGTTTTCGAAGATAATCTCCCTACCACATGGACATTTTTCATTATTTTTTTATTTTCTCAAAAATGGCTCAACGATTTTCATTAAAATACCTTAAGTTTAAGAAATTTGTATGACAAAAGAAAAATGCATATCTTGAATTTTGTGGGGAATGGCCTCAGAAGTGCTGTTTATTCTTAACTTTTTTGCATAATTAGTAAACCGTAAAAGATAGAAATGTTACTACACAAAAAAGTGCAGATCTTGTTAAAGTACACTGTTTATGTCAAATAAACCTTTTGTGGCTTTGACTGTTTCTGAGATATTCCTTGTTATTGATTTGAAACTTCAAACGCATACTTTCTTTCAAGTGGTAGGTCACTATTCATTTTTTACTTTCTCTACTACGTATAGTAAGTAGGGGAAGTATTGCATTCCACCCAAAAATTCGATACCGAGATTTCAGCGGAAATACATGTTTTGAGACCTCCTGAATCCAAAAAAAGCATTTTTGGAAACATGCCCGTGTGTGTGTGTGTGTCTGTGAACAGCATAACTCAAAAACTAACAGTCGGATAAACACCAAACTTGGTATTTACGTTCAGTATCTTCCAGAGATGCGACACGAAGATTTTCAAGAAAATCCCCCCACCCCAGACTACCCTTTACATGGAACATTTTTCGAAAATTTTAATTTTCTCAAAAATGGCTCTAACGATTTTGATGAAAATATCATATGTTTAAGACAATGTCATGAGAAATGAAATGTATATCTTGAAATTTCTGGGAATGTCTCCAAAAGTATTCTTCATTATGAACGACTTTTGCATAACTGGTAAACCATAAGAGATAGACAAAATTTTACTACACAAAAAATGTAGATCGCGTTAAAATACACAACTTATATCATATAC
The DNA here is from genome assembly GCA_030765065.1 of Deroplatys truncata. NCBI lineage: Eukaryota > Metazoa > Arthropoda > Insecta > Mantodea > Mantidae > Deroplatys > Deroplatys truncata. Next base: position 16,751,899 of record CM060981.1, read on the forward strand.
ATTTTTTTTGTTGAGTGAACCGTTTTCGAGATATTGCTTGTTATTTCCTTAAATATTCCAATACTTATACTTTTTCTCAAATTCGTTATTCATTTTTTTATGTCCTGGACATGCAAAGAGAATGGAATGCGCCACATAGCAACCAGCGATAAAATATTTGACTATCGCTTAAAAGCTACCATATTCCCCTTGCATCTACAAGAAAATTACAAATAAGATTGACATCTCGATATCTCGATTAACATGAAGCATATGGAGAATAGGCGTTTGTAAAAATAGATTGTACAAGAGTAGAGAAAGTCATGTGAGTGTAACACATCAGATTTTTTTTCTTGTGGCATGGAACTCCAAAGCTATTACATAGTGACACACTTTTTAAAAATCTTGACTAGTGTATTCTTATACATACAATGAAATGTGTAATAAAAGAAGAGTGAATAGAGAAAGTCAGTGTGAATGCATCACAGATATTTTGTTCTACTGTACACATACAGTTTGTGGTTTAGCAGCTTGGCTACATGGACAATATATTCCAACTTGTCCGCATTGTTCTGGATAGAGTTATATCTGTAAGCAAATGAAGAAACACCAACATTCAGCCAGAGTATAGGCTAATGGCAGGTAATAATAAAAGCAAGCCGAGTGATTGGTAGCAGCTCCGTGCTGAGCCTTGACCCTGTGATTGCGAGTCTTCCTGTTTGCAAATGCATTACTGTGGAGCGGCAGTAAACATTTGATTCAGTATAGGTATCACACCTATTGTATGACTTTGATATGGGATCATGAGCCATGGTGCAACATCTCCAAGCAGTCATTATCCAGCAGGTAAAAGAATTTCTCCATATGCAAGCATCGTGTACAAATCCGGGCCATTTTCATTTATGTTAGTAAAGTTTTCCTTTTCTATTAATAAATTTGTCACTATGCACATGAGGTTTGTTAATCAGTACATGGGTAGAGTCTACTGCACCAATAGCATCCGGAAATGTGTAATCCTGCTGTCATTCAAATTTAGCAGCTTGTAATGCTGCAGTGGTTGCTGGGAATTCGATCCATTTTCTCAATTTTTGTTTAATGCGAGAAGAAACTTCTCAAAATATATTTGAAACTGTATCTTGCGAAACCCAACATCCTCTGCCATGCCAGACTGATATCTGGGGTCCCCAATGCAATGTAGAACTATTCTCATTTTCCATCTCTAGTAAGGACCTTTCCTCTTGTCTCCACAGTTCAGGAAGGAAATGCTGGGCAAGCCACCTCACGTTTTCTTTCTCAAACCTATAAAGTTGTTTATAATTGTAGTCTTCAGAATCCCAGCGCATATTTTTCTTTTCTCAGGTTGACGTTCACCTGCAACTGAGCCATCGCCTTCAAGTTTGAGACAGCTACTGAGGTGACTTAAGAAATCGTAAGCCATGGCTCTTAAAGTGAAGTCACAATTCCATTTTATTAATACCACGACTAGAGCTGTGACTCGCTAGGAGGGGTTGAGTCGTTGAAAAGTCGAAGGTCATCCTAAGCTTGAGTCGTTGCATTTTATTAATACAGAAGTGAGTCTTGGCTCAGAAATTGCGAGTTTTAAGTCATGGCTGGCTTTTATTAATACCACCCATTGTCATTCTACACAGGATTGGCATAGCAGAACTCCTATGTGCCCTTTCTGTGAATGGAGAGAAACCACCTACCACAGTGCCCAGCTTTTTCAATCAACCTCTCATCAAAATACTGGAGTGAAGAGAGCAATTGGCTTCATTTCCAACTGCACAACATTAGGTGTTTTTTTTTTTTAAAATTGATGTCTTTAACTACTATAGGTTTTAACGACCCATTCTATATTGGGCATGAAAGACCAGAAATTGCCCAAGGACCTCTTTATCAGGCCAGTGGTTCTTTTATGTGCCATAAATCTATGACATGGGACCACCGGCTTTACTTCCCTTCCAAAGGAAGCCATGCTAAGGATTTTGATACCAAAAAAAATTCATTGCCCTCTGCCAGGTTTGTACCTGCGACCTCGGGAACTAGAACCTAACATGCAGAACATTAGATACCAATCAACCAACTATTATTGTCATCACTCTACCAAGTGCTGTTGCCTGCAGTGCGAAGGAATTGTGGTTTATTTTCAGTAGCAACATAGGGATATTTTACCCTGCTGGAGGCCTGGTAAGTGACAGCTGAGGTCCTGCAAACCTCATGTTGCCACTATTAGTGCACTCTGCCCAGGATGACAGAGGTAGGCGGAGTTTGCAGCTGTCGTGCTGTTGTAACATTATCCACAATTGACCAAAGCAAGCATTTATTTATTACTACTATGAACGTGTGCATGCTGTGATAATTGTGCTTTCCTGAACCTCTCAACATTGTAGACTAAAAAGTAATAAATTAATTTATTTTGTCTTTATTTTGCCTTTACAAGGAAAACTTTTCATTTATCTTTGATATTCTGAAAAATGGCACTAATGATTATATTAAAATACCATATTCAAATTACAAAATGCATATTTGAATGTGAAAAATTTAACTTTATCGTGTTTGTTTTGAAGCAGAACGAACATATTTGAAACTAGGGCTGTGCCGGGACTTGGCCTAAGCCCATGCAGACCTGTAATAGCTAGTTTCTCTTCAAGTTCTTGCTGTATAGTGTGTATCTCATAACCATCCTAGCAAGCAGCACTTTGCAAACTGAGTAAAGATATTCACACCAATGTCACTGTGGTCGAGTGTAGAGGTCTGCCCATCGCATTCAACATATGCATTTTATTTGTCATATAAATATCTTTAAACATAAAATATTTAATCAAAATTGTCACCATCATTCTTGATAAAATAAAAAAACTTTTCCATGAGGGAAAATAAAGACCAAAAAGATTAATTTATCACATTTACTTTCTCTACCATGTACATAGTAGCTAGAGAAGGTATTGCATTCCTGCAAAAATTCTATATCGAGGTTTCACCAAAAATGTATGTTTTGAGGCCCCCTGAATCCCCCCCCCCAAAAAAAAAACATTTTTAGAAAAATGTGTGTGTGTGCATGAACAGCTTAACTTAAAAATGAAAAGTCAGATAAATGCCAAACTTGGTATTTAGATTCAGTATCTTCCAAAAGATGCGACACAAACATTTTCAAGGAAATTCCCCCCACTCCAAACTACTCTTTACATGAAACATTTTTTGAAATTTTTTTATTTTCTGAAAAAATGGTTGTAATGATTTTGATAAAATATCATATATTGAAGATATTTACATGTCAAATAAAATGTATATGTTGAATTTTCTGGGAATAGCTATGAAGTCCTCTTCATTCAAAAGGAATTTTGTAAGTACTAAGGAATGGACGAAAATGTACTGCACAAAAAATGTACATCTCTTTAAAACACAATTTATTTCATAAAGTTCTTTTTTGAGCCATAAGCCATTTCCGAGATATCTGTTCAATACTTGGCCATTCTCTTGAAGTGCTATCAACATTCAGTTGTCTTTCCCGATGTCATGGAAACAGTATGGAATTTTAAGGGCAGCGTATAGCGTCCAGTTGTTAAACATTTGACTATCGCTGTTCTCTTTGTATCTATAATGTGTAATGTAGCTATTTCTGCAAAGGTTTATCTCGATTAAAATGTAGTAGATAGAAAAATAAGCTTTAGTAAGAATAGTTTGTATACCCACTAATAAATGATAAAGGGTAGAGAAAGCGATGTGAATGTATCACATCAGACGTTGAGATGCATAAGTGTTGCAGCATGCACACATACAAAGTAGTAATAAATAAGTGCTCATTTTGACCAATTGCAAATGTTATAGCAGCTGCATCCATCCACATCTAGGACATTAAACAGAGTGCATAATAGAGATGGCATGCGGTCAGAAAGGTTGCTTACTACTTAGGGGTTCCAGGACCTCGGCCACCAATATTTCTGTAAAGTGGCTCCCAAGAACCTAGCGCATCCCTTATGTCTCTCAGCAGGGCAAAAAATCCCTATACCAGTACTGGAAATGAAACTCGAGTCTATCCGCACAGCAGGCAGCAGTGTATGGTATAATAATAATAATAGTGAATAACTACAAATTTTTTTTAATTTCCCTTCCCCCCCCCCCAAATTCCATTTATTTCCTGGCCTTAACTACAAAGTCTTATTGGTGGTGTTTCCTTTGGAACATATTATCCTACAGGCAATGATGTTAACTCGTATTTGCTTGTTGTTGTAAACTTTTGGTTTTAATCATTAGATCACATACACATTCATACTCCCAGACTCTGGGGAGGATAGGGAATAACCTTGGCTAGACAAAAATTCCCACCCCCCAGCCAGGAATCAAACCCGGACCCTTCACACAGCAGGCAGATGCCCTACCGAGTGAGTTATGGGGCCAGCCCAAAATTTTTGTTTAAAAGAAAATTAGACAGGTGTTTTGCCCTGTTCAAACCTCTAATGAGGGACAGATAGGACAACACAGCCGGCGCCAGCCCCCTCATACCAGCGGGCCAATCAGCAGAGAGCGTCCACACTATAAAGAGAGCGGCACTAACGGCCAACGCATCAGACGCTGCGATACTTTCACCGAGAAGACTTCGTCCGCGCCACTGAAGATGTTCACCGCAGTTGTGGACGAAACGTCTGGGAAATCTTTCTTCAGCAGACCACGGCATAACAGCCCGGAAAATTATATTAGTTATAATTGTGACACCGGCCGTGAAAGCCTACGTTCTTACATGACTCTAATGAGGGATCAGGGTTCTAGCTTCTCAACCCAGAAGTGAGTTAAAGGTGCCTGTGCAAATGAAACAAGAAAAGTTTCATAGTAAGAACAGTGCTCAAAATGTCCATTATACAAGTCGAGAAGAATCCTTACATTTTAAAAATGTTTCCAAATTTGAAACTAAATTATATAAAATTAGTTTTACTTTCCCATTTACGTAATGTAGGTAAGAGGAACTAAAGTATTCCACCCAAAAATATATCAAGGTCTCACTAGATATACATGTTTTGGAATCTCCTGAATCCATAAAAACAGGATTTCTAGAAAAAGGTCATTATGTATATAAACAGCATAGCATAAAAACGAATTAGTTTTAGTTGAGACATGCGACAAAGATTGTCAAGAAAATCCCCCCCACCCCAATCGACCCTTTTACCTTCACTACCATGTAGGTAGTCCATCCAAAAATTTGATACCAAAATTTCACTGCAAATACATGTTTTGAGGCCCCCTGAATACAAATGAAGCATTTTTGGAAACACGACTGTGAATAGCATAACTAAAAAATGAAAAGTCAGATAACTACCAAATCTGGTATGTAAGTTCAGTATCTTCCAAGGATGAGAGACAGATTTTCAAGATAGTTCTCCAACCCCAACTACTATTTACAGGGAACATTTTTCAAAAATTTATATTTTCTAAAAAATTGCTAACAATTTTGATTAAAATATCATATATTAAAGATATTTACATGACAAATAAAATGTGTATCTTGAATTTTCTGGGAATAGCCTTTGAAGTCCTTTTTATCCGGAATGAATTTTGTATAATCTTGTATAACTGGTAAACGTTAAGCAACAGACAAGAATGTACTACAGAAAAAATATAGCTCTAACACACTATTTATTTCAAATAAGTTTTTTTTGTGGCACAAGCCATTTCTGAGATATTCTTTATTAGTAGTTTGAATCATTCATTTCTTGGTCATTCTTTAAAGTCCTTTCAACATTCAGTTGTTTCTCACGATGTCATGGAAACAGTATGGAATTTTAAGGCCAACATACAGCGTCCAGTTCTTAAACATTTGACATTTGACTATCGCTGTTCTCTTTTGTATCTATAACGAAATGTGTAATGTAGCTGTTTCTGCAAAGGTTTATCTTCATTAAAATGTAGTAGATAAAAAATAAGCTTTAGTAAGAGTAGTTTGTATACCCACTAATAAACGATGGAGAGTAGAGAAGGTTGAAAGTTGTTTGTATGTATCACATCAGGTATTTTTTTTTTTCAAAAATGGCCTTAATGATTTTGATTAAAATATAACGTGTTTAATATATTCACATGAGTAATTGGATATGCTGAGCTTTTGTAATTTATCTTATTCCAAGAAAATATAGAGCTCATTAAAGTATACAATTTTTGTCAATTTTTTTTTTTTCGTTAACCGTTTTCAAAATATTTCGTGTTGCAAGTTTAGACCTTTTCTAAGCATTATTTAATGGACATAGATACTTGAAAATTTGCAATTCTTGATTTTTTCCATTGCTAGAATTTGTTGCCATGAATAAACATTTGAATATTGTTTCCCATATTGTAACTAAGCATGTTTTGCTTAATTTGAAATCATTCTTAAGCAAAAATATATCATTAATGCACGGAGGTTAAATTAATCTTATGTGAAAATAAAGGCAAAAGCAATCCTCACAGCTATCCATCAATCGGCCTTCTTCCTCTGTTTTCAAAGATTTTTGAACACCTACTTTACCCACCTTAAGTCAGTAAATTCCACAGTACCTAACACCCAGTTTGCCTTCCGATCAGCACATTCTTTTCTCCAACTTTGTATAATGGATGTACTTATGAAGTAAAATTGTGAACTGTTTCTGCATACTGAGAAGGCTTTCGATAAGGTTTGGTACCCTGGAGTGCTGTTCACTGTTCTGCTAACCTTTCTTACAAAAGCTTTTTCTTCTGTCTACGTCTAAGCCTTCATTGGATATTTTGTTGTTTCTCAGATGTCACAAATTGGTAAAGTGTACCATACCTAGCCATAGCTGCAGAGTGAACCAGCTAAAGCCTTTAAAATAGCCCTAGATGGCTGGCACATGTTTAGAGGTGTAGGAAGTTGCCACAGAAACACTTCCATCTCCTCACCTTACAGTATCAGCAAACAAAAGAAGGCCTAATATGGTTGTGTTTACAGTAACACTTGAAAGGGGAATGGGGAACCGCCCTCTTTTAGTATTTATAAATAGTTAACTTTGCTTTCTTGTGGTATGGATTTTAAATCTCATAATGGAATAATAAAAATGTATTAAGTATGTTTATTTCACTGAAAGAAGGGCACTGCTCCCCTTTTTACTTCCTCTACCACATATATTGTAGGTAGAGAAAGTATTGCATTCCACCCAAAAATTTGATACTGACATTTCACTGGAAGTACTTTTTTGAGGCCCCTTGAATCCAAAGAAAAAGCATTTTTAGTAAAAGGTCCACATGTGTGTGTAAACATCATGAAAACGAAGAGTCGGATAACTACCAAACTTGGTATATAAGTTCAATAACTTCCAAAGATACGACATGAAGATTTTCAAGAAAATCTCTCCATCCCAAACTACCCTTCACGTGGAACATTTTTCGAATTTTTTTTTTTTTTCTAAAAAATGGCTGTAATGATTTTGATAAAATACCATGTTATATTTACATTACAAATAAAACGTACATCTTGAATTTTCTGCTAAATCCTCTTCATTCAGAAGGAATTTTGTATAATGTAGGTATAACTGGTAAATGTTAAGTGATAGATGAAAACGTACTGCACAAAAAATGCATCTCTCTCTAAAGCACACAATTTATGTCATATAACTTTTTTGTGGTAACAGCCATTTCTGAGATATCCGTTATTAATTATTTGAATTGTTCAGTACTTGGTCATTCTTTTAAGGGACACTGGGAGTGAATTTTTCGGTGAAAATGACAAAATTTTCATTTTGGGAATTATATCATATAAATAATCTATAGACACCTGTGAATCATTTTGGTCAAACATTTTGCACTATCTGCTATTTTTAAAAGCCCAGCAACATGTTTAAATCACCTGTGCGCTCCCTTAAAACTCCACTGGACCCAACCACTTCCTAGTTCTATATGCAAAGCATCATCATTTGCTAATTTCTGATATTTTTCAATTTATCTGGCCACGTTTTGGGATCACATGTAGTTGCCTACTTTGTGCCTCCATCTAGCCCCCTAAATGCATAACTATTTACTATGTAATGAACACAAGTTTAGACTTTGAAAAGAACAATTATAGTTCTGTAAGAGTCTATTTCATTAAAATTCTCTCCATTTACCCATATCATCTTATTTTGCAGTTATTTTAATACATTATTTGTTGTTTAAGGATTTGTTTATATATCTTATAGATCTTTTGATACACTTTGTTGTTTAGGTACCATATGCAGTATTGAAAGCCAACTTTGAATTGTTTGAAAATGCCTACTGTAGTGAATGTGAGTGTTCAAATGTGACTACAAATTAGAGAACGACTTGGCTTTCCTAAAAAATTATGTATGAAAGTGCAACAATTGTGGTTTTAGCCCTACCCAGAAATATTCCAGTCCTCGTGTCATTAAAGACAAAAAAACCTAGAGGTTTGCATTTGAAATAAACAGAAAATGTGTAATGCCATTTTTAGCAAATTAATTTTTTTACCAATAGAAATGCTATAGTAGAAAATATTCCTGATAAATGTGGTATGAAAAAGGCTATTTAGGTCATCGTCAGTCACTGCATGGCACTGACTCCTGGTGCTTTTGCAACAAAAGTATAGCTAATGGTACACAACGTGATAAAATGTCCATACAGCTTTCTGAATCAACTGTTTCCAAGATAATGCCTGTCCACCAAAGAGCTGCTGCATAAATGTGTAAGAGATGTTGCACAAGATCAAAATGAATCGCTGCGTGCCATGTTATGGAGGAATGTCCAAAAGAAATTTTTGTATCAAAGAAGAGCATCACAATTGCTGTAACAAATGCTGGTCACAATTTTGTATGGGGTACTCGGCTACAGAAGAAATGAAATCTACTATAAAGAATTCTACAATTTGCAGTGTATCAGATGTGATAGAAAATATGAGTGTGCTCGATCTTCAACTGAGAAGAAGGAAACAGCTCACAGGAAGAATAAAATACCAAAAAAGAGGAAGCCAAATAGAAAAAGGATGAGAAAACATATGCTTCAGGACAGCTATAAGTACCTGATAAGCTGTAAATATAAAAATAATGTGCATGCTTTAGAAATATGTATTTTTTTCTCAGTTTTTCATTTTTGCACATGAAATTGATTCCTTGCATTTCAGTTTTGCGCTGATTTGTATGTAAATTTGCACACATTTTCTCAAATTTAATATATAAAGATTTAAGGATGCATTTTTATGATTGCTTTACTCATTGGCTCACAAAAAATTAATTTATACTAAAAATCAAGGAAAATTTTGACAACTTCATAAAAAGACAATTTTATTTCTATATGAATAATATCAATTCAATTAAATGCTTAGATTTCTTTTCATTGTACTAAAGTATAGGAAAATGTGAAACATGGTAGTTTGAAAAGTTTTTGTTTGCTAATGAAAAATATTCAATTGTATTATCTGAGAAACTATTTGAGCTAGAGCTTTGAACTTTTGCACAGTCATTTCTCTATTTACCCATTAATTAAATGTACCAATTTTTCAGTCAATAGCTTTCAAAAAAGTTACAAAATTCAGTCCCAGTGTCCCTTAAAGATCAGTCACACCTTGATACAACTCCACTCTACGAGAGAAGGAGGTTTGCTGCTACAGACAAAGGATCTGCAGGTGGCAAAAAGGGCACAAAAGTACAGAAAAAGGACACAAAGGGAACCACAAACACACAAGATTATAAATCAGGAGAGCTCTGATATGCAAAGCATACAATTCACTGTTTCCCAGCATAAGATTTTATAAATCAGTGTTTTTCTCAAAACTTCATTTTCACACATTCAAAATGAACCTTATGCATGAGGTTTTGTTTAAATACAGCGAAAATTTCTCAGAATCTGCAGAAGTATCCATTGTAACGTTCTATGTGACAAAAATATGCCTAACACTAATAATATTGTTTTAAAAATATAATTTTTTAAAGAAAAATTGTGAATTTTAGGGATTCAAATTTGTAAAGTATTAAAAAAAATATCATAATTCACTCATCAAAATTTATTGAATCTTAAAATCATACTTTTTTTTGTAACTGATTCAAAGCTTCAATTCCAAAAATGTCTACCAATTTTCTGAACTTTTGATGCGTGTGGTTTATTTTGATTATGCAATACATTTACATAATAAAATTTATGAAATAATAAATCCCAGAGTATTTATCCAAATTGAAATTTGGTGTTCACATTAATCTAACAGCAATAGACTCAAAGTAAAATTTTCAGAAAATCCATACAATAATATGGAAGTTTGAAAATTCAATTCCACTGTCACTTAAAGTCCTGTCGACCGAAGTTGTTTGTCGCGATGTCATGTAAAGACTTTGAAGACCAGCACATAGCGTCCAGCTCTTAAACATTAAGAAGGGTCTCTCTGCATCTATAACGAAATATGCAATACAGCTATTTCCGGAAAGGTTTATCTCGATTAAAACGAACTAGATAGTAAAATAAGCTTTAGTAATCATAGTTTGTATACCCACTAGTAAACGACAGAGGGCAGAGAAAGTAATGTGAATGTAACACACATGATCATATCCATTGCACTACGTGCTGAAATCCGTCATAAACATTCCAAGAGAGTTCAAACTCCACAGCTGAAGTTCCCAGAAGAAAGGAAATGTTATTTGAAAAAAATCGTGGATTTCGATTTTAATATACTTTTCGCAGTTTCAAAGCACACTAAAAAGTGATTTATAGGTAGTGAAAATCGAAACACACAAGAGTAGAATCCTTTATTACGTTTGCAAAAAATTATCCCTAGTCACAGGCCATCACTTGTCTATTAACATCAAGTGAAGAGTGGGTGGAGAAAGTCGTGTGAATGTAACACGTAATGGCAGACTTGGTACTCCCACAACACCAAGGAGGTCTTCATTTGCGTTTTAATAATTTTGTTGTAAAACAGACATTCGCACTTCCAGACTGCTGAGATTAAGGTCTAGTCGAAGCCAGGACATTAGTCTGCAGAGTCTTAACTTGTTTTGTGTTTGAACTCTCCGAAGACGCGCATTTGCATATTGCGTGTTGTCTTATAATGGGTCTGTGTGCAGTTAAGTAGGTCAAATGAATTGAGGATTCCTCTGGAAATTTAATAGCGGCAATTCGTTTGATGTCGAAGTTTACTATACCTTGAGTGCTATTACTGAATGGAAGCGGGCGTACTAGAGCGAGATACAGATTAAGTTAGTTTTCGAAACTGTTGATTAATTTATTCTTGTACAATAATTGCTTCTTTACGGAAAACTTAAACGGCATACAGACAATGATGACCCAAGTCCTTAAAGATAAGTTATCTCGTGCATACAAGGGTTATCATCGCTTCAGGGGTGTCCAAAATTTGTTCAGCACGTTCTAGCAGTGGATGGAAGGCCTCATCTCTTCCTCGTGCGAGGAGGATGAAATTAGGCGTCCTTTTTGCCACACCTTCGCAGCGTCCTCGGTCGGGCTCTTGTGGATTATAGCTTTAAACACAACACTGAGGCACACGGGTACCTCTGGTAACACAAGTGCAGTTCCACCAGCAGCTAAAGCTAGTCCTCCAAGAGATGCTTGGATAATCAAATTGTCAATAGTAACCCCAAAGCAAACAATATTTTGGAAAATCACAAAGAGCGTGGTGCAGAAGGGCCGTTGCACCCTGACTAGCAGCCTCTACGCGAGTTATACTCGTACCTGTCATCCCACAACCCTCAATCTCATGGTTAAGCCCTAACAAGGGTAGGTACACTTCAAGCACTCACTCGGGCTGCCCTCAGTCTGCATTAATCTTCATTTCTTGTCTAAAAACAAAAAAGGTTACGTCAGTGAATTTTACTTTGCAATAAAAGTAAAAAGGGAACGAGGTACTAGAAAGTCAGCCAGGTAATTCTGAAGGTAGTGTGCGGTGATTTACCTTGTGGTAGCCAAGGGGTTCGTGCTTTAAAAAGGAATATTTTGATTGTGCAGTAGTATACTGGTGATAATTTTTTATCTTTAAGAGAGAGCCTTTTTGGTGGAACACAGTTTTCCGCAAAGAAGATCATGGAGTCATCAACTAGCTCGCAATATGCGGGAAGCTATAACATTTATTACGTTAAGTATTTGCCGGCAATTATCTATGGCTTTCCGGAAGTGCGTTAATCAAACAGTTCGAAAGTTTAATGATATGAAGTAGTGCCTAAATAATATAAATGCTAAAACTAAAGAAGGTTGTAGCTTCTGTAAGTATTTGTGATGTCGTTCACTCCATTTTAAGATGAGGCCACAGACCGGCTATATGCGTAGCACGCTGTACTGCACTGATCTCGGTATTTTTCCGATGCGCATGACTTGTTCAAGGTTATCTTTATCTGCTGTGCTTCAGTCGCTGCTTTGTGTTCCTGCTGTAAAGAGAGTTGTGCGTCTCAAAGGTGAACAAGACATTGTGTGATTTTGTTTCAGAGTGTCATTAGTCCACTGCAATGGCTCCGTTTGAACAATGAATTGTTATGTATGATACATACGCAAAAACCGAATGGTGTAGACAGTTTCAGGGGAAATTTCCTGGTACTCCAGTTCCAGATAAAGAAACTGTTAGACTCCTGGTTCATAACTTTAGGACAACGGGATCGCTAAACACCTAAGAAGCGAAAACAAGATGTTCTAACGGAGAAAAAAAATTGACGAAATTGATGCATCTATTTGTGGGGGACCCTAAAAAATAAAGTTTATAGGAAGAATCCCCACATCACAGACAATATAAAAACGGCAATTATGAATATCGCGCAAGAAGAACCTATGCGTGTAAATGGAAATTTCATCCGAAGATACCAGGAATGTCTATGCAGATGCTAGTGCAAGTTACTATCGTGAGAAATAGCTGGCGCAAAACTTCTGTAATCGTGACTTGATTGCCACCCCAGCTGCCGAGCCTAGCAATGGTTTATGTTTAGCTTAATCAACAAAAGCGATATGATACCTTTGCTTACTCACAGTGGGTAGCACATACAGTCTGCATAGAAAGTGTTCGCAGCTGGTTGTAATTTCATAGAGAGCAGTACCTATTAGGTGCTTATTTTATATTTGTGACATTTATAACAGAGTTCCACAAAAGCCTTGATAGAGTGAAAGAAAGAGTAGCCAACGCAACTGGTGTTTCCAGAGTTCTCAAAGATAAGAAAAATCACATGAAGGAGTACCATTTGACACACTTGGGAAGAAACAAAGGTCCCTAAACGTGTTACAGAAATAAACGATTTCGACAAATGCGTCAGTCCGCGCACGATTCACAATTTCTATGTGGAAGAATAAACTACCAACAATAAGCAGATTGCTCATCAAGCTGAAAGACAGCATAAACTTCTAAGGTGGTGCTACAAGTCTCAAAAATTATAAAATGAGCATTTGTTATGCGAGGACGACCAGCGCTTTTCCATTTGCATACGCAACCATCTTCTACGAATTTATTGTATCAACTGTAAATTTTTTATGACGAGGCGGCTCTTGTTGAACTTACAACGAAATGCACGCTGCAATGAAACAATGGATTCACTCTTTGCATAATGCAGCACACAAAACGACTTTTCCTGTGGCGTCGCCATTTTCTCGTAAACAAACACAGCGCCGCTGTACTGAATGGAACTAATAGGTGGTGCTTAAAACTTTGAACTTTCCTCTATTCAATGATGTGTCGCTATCTATTGTCCTTCATTAGAAATAAATATTTAAAGTCTGTTCCTTCTTTTTTAATAACCCTGTACTTGATCAGATATTAATACAACATGGCCATAATGTACTTATACTGCCACCGTATCACCCAAATCTAATCTGGGCTGATGTCAAAAAATGGGGGCATGCAGAAACCTCACTTTTAAATTAAAAGATGTCGCCAGCGACTTGCAGAAATTGGAAGGCCAGAATGGGAAAATGTATGTCGACATGTAGAACAAATTGAGAATCATTATTTCGAAAAAGATGGAATTGTAGAAAATCAAAAAGAAAGAATTCTCATCCGGGATAATGGTGCAAAAAGTAGTGACCACAGTGATTCCGCAGAAGAGGGAGGGCTGTCATGTGTGGAGGAATTAGATGCAGATGATAGACAGTGTTTTTATATTAAGTACTTTTTACAGCGCTAAGATTTAAATGTACTGTATATAACTAAGTTTATCACTGCAGCGCAGTGTAGTGCAGTACAGTGCTGTGCATAACCGGCGTGCGGATATTTGACACTGACTGTCCCACGCACTCCTCCAGCACGCAGACGACCGGTCACCTCCTGATCTGGTAAGTAACTCGCTTCATAGCTGTCATTAAGATTTTCACATGTCTAGAACTGTTGCGCCAATTATAATGCGGGGTTTACGGAACGAAAAACCCAGCGCAATAGAAGTGTGCGGAGCACTCATACACGCGATCTGTGGCCTCATAAAATAATTGCATTATATATACAGTAGTGAAGCATTCTAAAGGTAAGCCGTTAAAGGTGGCAAGAAACGAATGCGGGAGAATCCAACTGGCGTGCATAATATTGTTAGGTAACTGCAGATTATACCGGTGTTTCCGAGTGCAGCGTTGCATATGCACGTAAACAACTGACGCAAGCAGGAGCATTGCCGACATCAAAGAAAAATTGAGTTTTATTTATGGACGCTCTTTAACTACTATGGTCCTTAGCGTCGTCCCATTCTATATTGGGCGTGAAAGATCGGTAATTTTGCTCAGAGGCCTCTTTATCAGGCTTGAGGTTCTTTTACGTGCCGTAAATGTACGACACGGGACCATCGGCTTTATTTCCCTTCCAAAGGAAGCCATGCTAACGATTTTTACGCCCGAAAAAATCCATCGCCCTCCGCCGGATTTGAACCCGCGGCCTTGGGAACTAGAGGCTAAGCACGGTACCACTAGGGAGGGAAAGTAAATGAAAATTAGAGAAAGCAGATGACTTTACCAAATGTGCTATTCATAGAAAAACGCACCAGTTTTTTTTAATTAGAAACCGCCAACGTTAGACAAAGTGTTAAGCTCTGTCAACAATGATCCTATGTTGTCTTGTTGAATAAAATTGATATTAACTAGATGTGAGGAAAAATACAAAAGAGGATATCGTTGATGGAGATGGACTCAGATTTTGCTCTCTTCCCGATAGTGATGTAACTACAGATTGACGTGAGTTTTGTTTCAATTTCAACTCAGCCTATTTGGGTGTTCATTATTATTACAATAGTACGCCGTTCTGTTGCATTATAAACACGAGACATGAGTCCACGTGGCATTTGTTTCTAACAGCTGATACGTGCACAAGGGATGCAAGATATTGTGTTTGCATCAAGTCCGGTTCTAGGACAACCGATTATAGTAGTTGGCCACAATATGAGTGCGCTTGGAGGAGGGCGCCACTGTTTTGTTGACAATGCGAACGTCATCAAGGCTAGGGGAGTGAGGGTCATCCAGGAGCGTCATTTCAGTTTCTGCTTAGGGGAGGCAAGATTACCTGGAGCAGTTACCAATTTTCATGTGATTTTAACGACACATTTAGCCTAAAATAAAATAATATTTTACTTCTCAAATGTGAAATATTTGCATTAAAAGTACCGTTGTCTTAGTTTTTCTTTTGGTAGAACAATAATAACAACCAGTAGCCTAACTATTTCTCGTAACGTGGGGGGGAGCAACCAAACCTATGCTCCTGGACATGGCGATAGGGGAATGTACAGTTGCACAGCACTAAATACATGAACCTCGTTAGTAAATGCAACTCGGAACTACGGATGTTTTCTTTACCTGACTGTCCTCCGATGTTCCTCTTCCCACCGCACGCATCTATATCGTGGCTGACAACCTATTTCACTTTAAGATAAAAATAAACAAACCCTAATGTATCACACCGCTGAGGACATGGAAAATAAACAAATATCTTGTTATCGACGCTGTTAACTGCCAGGATCATATCAGCGCCGCCGGTGTGCCGTCCCTCAGGAGTGGTTTTAGATTATAGTACATCTACTAATATGGGGCTGTCGCTTTTAAGCACACTTAAAAACCTTCGGTCGGGCCGGATTTAAACCCGTGACCTTGTAATCAGAAGGCCAACCCTAATCACCCAGACCGGCACCAAGCACATGTCCTGTGGTCAGGGTTACCATGCTAGCCTCTGGTTCCCGAAGTCGTGGGCTCAAAACCCGGCGGAGGGCGATGGATTTTTTCGAACGTAAAAATCTTAGCATGGCTTCCTTCTGAAGAAAAGTAAAGTAAAGTCGGTGGTCCCGTATCGTAGATTTACGGCATGTAAAAGAACCTCAAGGCTGATAAAGAGGCCTGTGAGCAAAATTACCAGTCTTTCGCGCCCAATATAGAATGAGATGCTAAGAACCACAGCAGTTAAAGAGGATCTATTAAAAAAAATCAGTTTTAATTTAGAGGAAGAGACGACATGTTAAGCGGGAAAAGTTGTAGTTTGCCCTTCAGCCAATGAGGCGCTCCCTTGTCACGTGGTTTTGTTTACAGCTCCTTTGAACTTAGAATGGAACCACTTTAAACGTTGAGAAAACAGTGCACACTTTATGCGCCATTTTCTTTTTACTACATCCCCTTTGTGTGCAACTTTGAACTTATCTGATAGAGACTCTGCCATGAGCATCAGCTGCTTTAATGCTCTTACGAAAGTGGATTTACTTTTAAGATGTAGTGTGCACTGTGTCCAACACAACAGATGTGTCCTACACAGAACTCTCCATAGTGTTTTCTGGTGTGAGTGCAGAGTAAAAAGAGTTAAGATGTAAAATGCGAAGAAAGAAAAGTAGGAGAAGAAAAAAAAACGCGGGGCCAAATAATAGCAGTAAAAAGTAGGGCATTGTGTGGCTCTTGTCTCTCCACATGTAGAAAAACAAATAACTGCTATGCTGCGTATCTCGACATGTTGCAATGTTGTTGCCATAAGGCTATATATTTTGATCTTTGGCCGCGCTATTCACTAAATATCTTCATCCTTTCTAATCACGGTGGATGTCGACCTTCGTGGAATACATCGCGTAGTTTAAGCACGCTAAAACTATCCTGAAAATGTTCACATTCCCAATTTAAGTAATGTTTTTTTAGTTATAGCCATAGTATCGTGAAAGTGCTATGTATGTTAGCAGTTAATCATCAATTTTGCTGTCCCGTTTCAATGCTGTTACAAATTACAGGCGCTCTAGCTTAGAACAGAGATACAGTTTTACTACTTGGGACCGTCTGTTTGATGTGTAGGTCCCAGCCCAATTCTGGATCGAACGTGTATACAGTGTCTATAATAGTCGCGAAGCTTTGAGGAATGGTTTTAATCAACCAAACAGCGGTTTTAATTTGTTGTTTGAGGGAGAAAGACATGAAATGTTCACTAAGAAGAAGACGTTGCTGTTAATTGCACTAACAATAAGAATAAGAGACCAGATTTATTCTTCTTCCAATAAGATGAGTTCCTAACATATTCTACCTACATTAAAATATAAGTATTAATGATCCAGTTGTGGTTGAGTAAATGTCATGTCTATACACCTGAAAATAATAGTTATCTAATTACTCTTATTCTTCGTGTGTTCCTGTTTACGGTAGAATTTATTATACTTCATTAAAACATTGAATTAAATATGCTCTATAGTGTTTAAATAATAGGATAGTGTTTATTTTTCTAAAAGAACACGATAACAAACGTATATTTTGTCGTGTGCTCAGATGATCGTAGTAGCTAGCCACGAGGAGCGCTAGTATCAAGCTGATGCATTTTGTTTACATACGGAGGTTTATGACTGTATGACAAAGTGTGGTTATGCGTTTGTTGCGATGGCAAGGTAGTATATGGTTTGCAGACTTTTTCCAGCAGTAGTCATTCAGAGACAGTACTACTTTTTGTTCAAACTTTGTTTCATGGCGTTACCAGAAAGCCGGAGTTTGTCCGGCCGTACGGATTCGTACCCTCTGTCCAAAGAGGAAGATCACCTAACCTTTAAGCAAGTTTACCTCACGTGTTTATTTGGCGAGGCCGGAACGCCACGTGTTATCACAGACATCTGGACTGTGGCCAATAATACAAGGCTAATGAACTTAGAGCAACGAGATAGCGCAGCACGCGGCATTTTGGATTTTATCTTTGTTGTGTTCACAGTAACATGCTCGCAAACAACTTTGTCATATTCGGAATTCTTTTATTAGGTAAGTACATGCTTTACAATTTGGTTCAAATTTTAACGAACGTGTAGTGGTTCCATTGAACACACAGCATTGCCCACGTTATTGTGTTAAACGGAAATTCTCTCTGTCTTCTGCGTTATTCTCTATCTGTGCAATTTACGTCTCATTGACGTTTTAAAAACCGCCAATAAGACTGCTTTTCTGGGGGTGTTAATAAAAATTAAAACAGCAGCACATAAAAGATTTAAGAGTACACAAACTTGTGTCTCTTCCTTACGCTTGCAATGTCATAGGATTTAAATTGTTTATCGTGGTAGCTGGTTTATAAACCTACATGAAAAATTATTACTTTATATCAACACGTAAATAATAGAGCTTATGCATATAATTTTTATTTTCTCTACGAGCTACTCATAAAGGGTACATGAAGTATTGCATTCCATCCAATAACTCAATATCGAGATGTCATGGGAAATATATGTTTTGATGACCCCAGAATAAAAAAAAACATTTTTAGAAAAATATCTGTGTTAACAAATAACTCAAAAACGAAAAATCTGTTAAATACCAAATTTGGTACTTGTGTTCAGTAGGTATCTCACAAAGATGCAACATTTTTCAGGAAACCCCCCATCCAAAACAACTTTTACTTGGAAAAAATATTGGTAATTTTTAATTTTTCTTAAAAATGCTCCCAACGATTTGTATTAAAATACCGCGTAATATATTTTCTTGAGTAATAAAATATAGGTATATCCTGAATTTTCTGAGAATAGCCTGTGAAGTCCTCTTCATCGGAAGCTTTAAACAACGTGTATTTTGGGCTTTTCCCCTCTCGATTACTGTATGGCGTCCATCTTTGGGGTGACACCGTAAATGCTGAAGAAGGCAATACGCATCATGGCAAGGAAATCTCAATTACATCATTGTAGTTTATTGATGTAACTTTTCCTGCAGTTTATGCATATGCCCATCTACTCTTTATTAGGTACATTCCAAATTCTGTTATACGTTCATAGCTACAGAACTAGGTCATTGAGATTTAAATATTGTAAAAGCATTTAACGGTTGGCATTAAGTTATTTCATCTCTTGCCTGCAGAGCATCATTTAATCTGTTCGAAAAATCTTTTTTAATTTTTTTAACAGCACGGCCGAACTTGTAAGAATCATTAAAAAGTTTTCCTTGTCATACCTCGCCACTGCGACCAACTAGGTCTGTTGGGAGGCAGACGGGATCACAGAGACCGTATCATTTCCAGTTCGAAACACCCGCATTCGGCCAGTAGACGCGGAGTCCCGTGAGAGGGCACTCTGCCCACCATCAGCCTGAAAGATGAAATGACAGGAAGGAAAAATCACGAGAAACCCCATGGTCAGGGTAGACGGCCACCCGAATGCGAGTCAGAGACGTTGTCGCTCGAGCCATGCCGCTCAGTAACGGCCAACAATAACCGTTTCTCAGATGTTCTTTGTTATTGATTTGAAATTTCAAATACTTTTACTTTTTCAGGTAGGGGAAGTATTGTATTGCACCCAAAAATCCAATGTCAAGATTTCACTGGAATATATATATTTTGAGGCTCCCCGAACCCAAAAAAAGCATTTTTAAAACACTGTGCGTTTGTGAACAGCATAACTCAAAAACGAAAAGTTGCTTAAAAATCAAACTTGGTATTAAAATTCAGTGTTGTCCAAAGATGTGACACGAAGATTTTCAAGAAAATCTCCCATCCTAAACGACACTTTACATGGAGCATTTTTCGAAATTTTTTATTTTCTCAAAAATGGTACTAATGATCTTTATTAAAATGCCATATATTTAAGATATTTTCACGATAAATTAAATTTATATTTTGAATTTTTTTGGAGTAGCCTGTGAAGTCCTCTTGATTCGGAAGGAATTTTGTATAATTGGTAAATGTGCAGCAATAGATGGAAACATCGTATACAAAAGATGAACATCTCTTTAAAATAGATAGTTTATTTCAAATAATTTTCTTTTGTGACATAGACATTTTTGAGATATTCGTTATTTATGGTTTGAATTGTTCAACACTTTGTCATTCCTTTATAGTCCTGTCAACATTCAGTTGTTTCTAGTGATGTCATGGAAACAGTATGGAATTTTATGGCCAGCATATAGCGTACAGTTGTTAAACATTTGACTATCGCTGTTCCCTTTGTATCAATAACGAAATGTGTAATGTAGGTATTTCTATAAAGGTTTATTTGTATTAAAATAAAGTAGATAGGGAAATAAACTTTTGTAAAAATAGTTTGTAGGTATACCCACTAAGAAATGATACAGTAGAAACACTGGTGAATGTAATGCATCAGATTTTATTTTTCTCGTGGTCATACAAAAGGCATGGAATTTCAAACTCATCATACAACAATTCTTTAGCCTATTGTATTCTTCTTATAGCTACAACAAAATGTGTAATGAGAGTTTATCTGTATTAACAAGTAGTAGAGAAAAGAATAAGATTTTGTAAGAGTAGTTTGTAGAAGAGTGAATGGAGAAACTCATGTGAATACAACACATCAGATTTTTTAATGATTTAACTGTCAGTGGATTTGAGTCAACTCCAAGGAAGAATAATAATAATAATAATAATAATAATAATAATAATAATAATAATAAATAAATAAATAAATAAATAACTTTATTGCAGTCAATAGACTCTTACAAGAGCATCTGACGCTGTCAATTATAGCTATACAATACAATTTTTTACTTAATAATATTTACATAAGTACAAACATCCATTATAATTCAGTAATAGCATTTCTCTATCAGGAATGATTTTAAATTTTGAATCTGTGGTATTCTTAATTGCAGATGGTAATTTATTATATAGTATAGCTCCCATTTGTTAGTTTTATTTGTGCTCACCCTATGGTAATCGTTTGCTCTTCTCGTATCGTATGAATGACAGTCTTTATTGAGTATGTTAAATTGCTTTCTATGTTTAACAAGTATAATGGTTTTAAACACATACAGTGAAACTACGGTTAGGATGTTTTGCGTTATAAATGTTTCACGGCAAGATTGCCTAAACTGAAGGTTGAACATAGTTCTTATGCACTTTTTTTTTTGTATTTTTAATAATCTGTCCATATTGGTTTTATTTGTTTACCCCCAAATTTCAATATCACAGTTGTACATTTTCTGTCGTTAGCCTTATTATTTCTAACCATGCTTCATTTAGCTCTTTGTGTAGTATCTCAATTACCACATGAAGGGACTTGATGTTTTCATTCTTGCTTGTCGTCATTGTGCAGTTCTCAGCTGTAGATTTGTCGAGATTCTTGTGTTGCAAGCTTTTATCAGCAGAACAAGTGTTGATGAACCAGCCAGTGATATGTTGACTGTATTTTTCTCTGAGACAAAATTACCATTTGCTCTGGAGACTCTTTCAAAGTTACAATTTTACAAGTAGGGGTTTGTACAGAGAATTCATAGGCAGAGTGGATCAGTTGCCCTCTTAAGTTACGACAAATAATTGTCTTACTGATTATTATTGTTCTATCAAAAGAAAAATTATGGTGTGAAATTGTACTTTTAACACAAATATTTCATATTTAAGAAATAAAAAGGTGTTCTTAGGCTAAATGATTCATTAGCAATTCATACAAAAATTTGAGAAACTCCTTTAGGCAATCTTGAATTGATGCTCCTGCATAGAGAGTTAAAATTTGTTATAACAGGTGATTCAAAAAGCTTAGCAGTTTGCGAAAACAGAGCCTATGTTTTGGGCACAGCAGTGTTCCAGATTTTGTCACAAATATCATTCAAGAACATAAAAAACAAAAGGGGTTGAATTATCGACATCATCATTGATTACAGAGCCTGCATCAACAATCCAGAAATTGACACATATGCAAACACTTTTGTAATTTGTAATGCTACACATGAGATTTTTATTTTCTCTAGTACTTGCCTAAATGTAGAGGAAGTATTGTATTCAATATTGAGATTTCACTACAAATTGTTTTTTGAGGTCCTCTGAATCCAAAACATTGCATCTTTAGCACTTTAAAGGTTTGTGAAAGGCACAACTTAAAAAACAAAACTCTGATAAGTAACAAAGTTTGTATTTTTATTAAAATATTATATCTTGAAGATGCTTACATGACAAATAAAATGTATAATCTTAAATTTTGTGGGAATAGTCTGTGAAGTTCACTTTATTCTCTGGGATGCTTTGTGTTAACACCCTTAAAGGTGCTGACACTGATGATACATGAAATGAAACATAATCGTGAAAGAAAATTTGAAAAGAAAGCACTCCAGGCCAGTTATGAGGAAAACAGGAGGGTGGTCCTGACAGGATTTGATCCACAGACTCCCATTCATGAGTCTATACCTTGGCTACCCACGTCAGTTTTTAATTTTAATTTTTTATGTCTGGTAAACCATAAGATATAGAAAAATCTGTTACATTCACATTACTTTCTGTACCCTCTTGTCGCTTATTACTGGGTATACAACTTATTCTTACGAAAGTTTATTTTCCTATCTACTTCACTTCAATTGAGATAAACCTTTACAGAAACAGTTACATTACACATTTCGTTATAGATACAAAGAGAACAGCGATAGTCAAATGTTTACCAACTGGACGCTATGTGCTGCCTTAAAATTCCATACAGTTTCCATGACATCGCGAGAAACAACTGAATCTGAACAGGACTTTAAAAGAACAACTAAGTATTGAACAGTTCAAACCATTAATAATAGATATCTCAGTTGCTACAAAAAACGTTACTTGAAATAAATTTTGTCATTTAAAGAAATCTACATTTTCATTTATTGTTTAATGTATACCATTTATACGAGATTATACAAAATTCTGTATTAATGAACTTGTCTTCCCAGAATATTCAAGATATGCATTTTATTTATAATGTAGGTTAATTTTTAATATACGCTATGTTAATCGAAATCATTAGAGCCATTTTTTAGAAAATAAATTTTTAAAAATGCTCCATTTAAAGTGTACTTGGGGTTAGGGGGATCTTTATGTTACATTTTGAAAGTTAAAGAATATAAATACAAAGTTTGGTATTTATCCAACTTTTCGTTTTTGAGTTATGCTGTTCACAGACAGGCAGCTTTTTCTAAAAATGCCTCTTTGGTATTTTTGTGATGAAATCTCAGTATTAAATGCAATTACCTTCTCTACCTTGAGAAAGGAGTATTTTAGTTCTTATGTTGTATCATATTTTAACTGTTGGGGAGCCGAACTTGTAGTAGTTGCAACCGCACGTATAGTAAACCATTTCCGGTAGCCTTCGCCCCAAATGTACTTTCAGGTGGCCTTTGCCCCAAGTTTAAAAAAAAATATTAACTTTGTAATTTAACTGTTTCTTTAAATATTATATATTTATGTTTGCCTCGGCTGCATCAGTATTATTGTTAGAGACATGGATGTCTTGGCAGGGTTGTGGTACGACTAAGAATGTAGGCTTACACAGATTATAATTTTACTTCACTCCTTTTATTAATACTTGATACAATTTAATTAACACTTCACTGATATAGAGAGCTTTAAGATTCTTTAATTAATTACTTGCACTTTTTAACACGTAAAACTATTTTCGTCTCACACGAATACATATTATATTTCTTGAGGACACTTTTTGCGTCTGGTTAGTAACACTGTCTGCAACCAACTGAACTGATTTCAACCGCCTAAACTTGTAAATTTCTATATTTCAAGTCTCTGATTGGCTATTCCTAATCCAATAGAATACCTTCATTTAACTAAAGCTTTTTCTGGTTGTTGATTGTCTATTTTTATAAACTGTCACTAAAATTACTTTATTGCTTCCAAGAATCACAAGTAGTATTGTTAAACCCTCAAATTCATTATTTCCTCAAGGTTACCTCATTGTTACGTCATTGTTAGCAACTTTTAACCTATTATTTTCACAGCTCCTACATTATTAAATTATGTAATACATTCACATAACATTATTACAGATGGATACAATAATACAAACATATACAATGATTGTTACATACATTTTTTATATATTGTTACACACACATATTGCTTTAAGGCGGGCTGTTATTGAATTTATATATTATATAATTAGACTGAAATTATTTAAGTGTTAAAAATACTGCCTCAACCTACTAGATACGTAGTAGAGGAAGCAAAAACTCATGACAGAAGAAATGTAAAGCACACAATTTAACTAAAATAACCTTGTTTGTGGCATCAGCAATTGCCAAGATAAGCATTGCTGTTGGTTTTAATTTTGCAACAGTTAGTGACTACCATTCAGTTGTTTCTCGGGATGTGCTACATTTGAGTATTACTTCAGTTTCCTGTAAATGTTTATCTTGATTAAGATGAAGTAGATAGAAAAATAAACTTGCGTTACAATAATTTTAGAAGCTAATGGCTACAGAAAGTAATGTGAATGTAACATTGACCTGTATTTTATCACACATACTGGCTGAGTCCTTGAACTTTTGTGTTGCAGTGACGGAAGTGTGTCAAGGCTGCGAACCAGAACAAACTAGACAGGGATGTCGCATCCAGAATGGTATCTGTCTGTGTGGCATAGGATGTTACTCTGAATATCGCTACACCACAAAGGAAGAGTGTCGCAAGGCTCTAAGAGGTTGTGCATTTACTGAATAAATTAAATATAAACGCACATTTCTCAAACTTGACTTGATGCATTGTTTAAAGTCTGTTCAATTATTTCCTTTTAATTGTGTTCAGTTTGGTTAGTAAGTAGAGGAAATGTTGTATCCCATCGAGGTTTCACTGGAAGTACATGTTTTGAGGCTTACTTAATCCAAGAAAACATTTGTGTGTGTCTGTGAACAGCATAACTCTAAAATGAAATGCCCAATAAATACTAAACTCTGTATTTAAGTTCAGTATCTTCTAAAGGTATGACATAAATATTTTTAAGAAACTCTCCCCACCCTTAACTACCCTTTAATGTAAACATTTTTGTTATTTTTTATTTTCTCAAAAATGGCTGCAATGATTTTGATTAAAGTACCCTATGTTTGATATATTTATGAGACAAATAAAATGTATGTTTAACTGGTAAACTGTAAGAGAGTGGCAAAATCTGATGTGATTCATTCATATGACTTTCTCTATGCTCCATCATTTATTAGTGGGTATACAAACTAGTCTTTCTAAACCCTATTTTTATATCTACTTTGTTTTAATCCAAATAAACCTTTGCAGAAACAGCTACATTACACATTTCGTTATAGATACAAAGAGAACAGCGACAGTCAAATGTTTAACAACTGGACGCTATATGCTGGCCTTAAAATTCCATACTGTTTCCATGACATCGCAAGAAACAACTGAATGTTGACAGACTTGAAAAGAATGGCTAAGTATTGAACAATTCCAATCATTAATAATGGATATCTCGGAAATGGTTGATGCTACAAAAAAACTTATTTGAAATAAATTGTGTGTTTTAAAGAGATCTAAATTTCTTGTGTAGTATGTTTTTCAACTATTGCTTCACGTTTACTAGTTATGCAAGATTATACAAAATTCCTTCCAAATGAAGAGGATTTCAAAGGTTATTACCAGAAAATTCAAGATTATATTTTATTTATAATGTAAATACGTTTAATGTGTGGTACTTTATTGAAGATCTTCAAGTCCCATTTTTAGAAGGTACTGAACTTGAATACCGAGTTTGGTGTTGATCAGACTTTTGTTTTTGAGTTATGCTCTTCACAGACAAACAGACAGATACACACACACACACACACACACACACACACACACACACACACACACACACACACACACACACACATAAACCTTTTCTAAAAAGGCTTTTTTTTATTCAGGGGACCTCAAAACATGTATTTCTGGTGAAATCTTGATATTGAATTTTTGGGTGGAATGCAATACCTTATCCACCTACTGGGTATATGGTAGACAAAGTAAAAAATGTTTCTGACATTAACAGTTTTGGAAATATTGTTTGTTATTGGCTTGAATTTTGAAATGATTATATTTTTTGTATGGTCATGCAAAGAGCTTGGAATTTAAAGGCATCATGTAGTGACCTGACTATCACTTTAGCCTAATATACACCTAGAATGAAATGTGTAATGGAAGTTCATGTCGGTTAACAAGAAGTGTAGCACACCTCACGCTTAAAAGACAGTACAGATTAAATGAGGCAGACTGTTGCAACTTTGGTGCCCAATCTAACGTCATCTTGTGAATGATACACAAGAGCTGAATGTCTGCACTGCTATTGTAGGACATTTAATTTTCAGCTGCACTTTGTGTTTTTAGTACTTTAAATACAATTTTACAGCCATAAAAAGATGTATTATTATCAAAGAAATATGCAGATAGAAGCTTTAAGTTGGTAACGTATCATCAGTGTTTGATGACAAAATTACATTCAACGTGGGTGCTGCAATGTTTTCAAATAGCAAAGAATGAATGACCCATCACACTTCACTTTGATTTATTCCATTATATTGCGTTAACCTAGCATGTGTTTTGTTCCCCCACCCTTTTGCTTTCTTTTTGATGGTGTCCTTTCATTTGTTCCACTACGGCTTCTGAACACCCAGTAGCCTTAGTTGTTTCTTTTACTGGCTTACTAACATTTTATTTGAATAATCTAACGCATTCATTATTAATTTGCATTTCTTCTTAGTTTACCAACATTTTGTTTCTGTCTAGCTTCTCCCTCCATAACCATAAATATTCACATAAAATGTTAAATAAATATGTACATAACACTTCATGCTATAAACGTAAACACTCATGTTAACCTTTACTGCCTGGCACCTCTTAGCTCAATAGATGGATGACATTGGTTTGTCATATACACTGACTGCATGCTAGAAGTTACAGGACTTCTTTTAAAAACTATCTGCGACCCTCCTCAACTTTTTTCTTGCTTGGTCCCCGTTGTAAACCCAATAATAAAAAGATTCTTGCTGGTCGACTTTTCTACTGCATAGATATAGAATTTTCTGAAAATATTTTATGTACAAAATTATAATGATCATCATATTAAAGACAGAGAAATCAAACTAGGCAGGTTTCACCATTCTAGTTTATTCTAGCTAGGAAAACAATATTGTTGCATTCTACCCTTTACTTCATTAGTTACTGCATGATAAGTATAGAAACAGCAAATATTGGACTTTCACTGAAAATTTGTTTTCTTTAGAAATATGTGCCCACAGAAATCTATATACAAGCTCTAAAATGATATACATAATCTGGTAGAGAAAAATATTCTGCATAGGATAATTACAAGTGAATATTTATACCATGTTAACTTGGTGGCAGCGCAAGACTAGGAAAGGATGAAGCGAATGGCAATAGAGACAGATATCCTGTTTACCTTCATATTGTCTTTTAAGTTTGAGACAAGCTATAGATAGAAGAAAAGGAAGAATAGTTTGCAGAAAAGTCTAGGAACCGCTTGACATCAAACTGGCCCATTGTGCAAACTTTCAGACTAACTCTTGTATGCTGATTGCTTTTACATGAAATTTATATTTCTTAAACTAAAAATTGCACGATCTACTTTAGGCCTTGACTGAATGAGTGTAGTATTATTTTGTTTTCCAGGCCGACGCAGTGATGTCTGCCAGAGGAGCCCATGTTTCAACGGTGGTTCCTGCAGTCAGACGTCCTTTGAGCCAGGTTATCGCTGCAGATGTGAAGGTACAGGTTACTATGGGGCTCGATGTCAGCATGGTAAGCTATCTCGACCATTTGGTGCGTGAATATTATCATCAGCTTTTGATGTTGAGATTTCACCTGCTTTGAAGTTTGCTTAATCCAAAAAGAGCATTTTTAGAAAAACGTGCAAGTTTGTGTTTGTGTGTTTCTGTGAACAGTATAACTCAAAGATGAAAAAAGACAGACACAGAACATTTTCTAAAAATGCTTTTTTTTTTTTAGATTCAGGAGGCTTCAAAACATGTATTTCTGCTGAAATCTTGGTATTGAATTTTTGAATGGAATGCAATACCTTTTCTACCTATTATGTACATACAAATACTCCTTGGTAAGAAAACCAGATGTGTATTTAGTGATAAGAACACAATACGCAACTCACCCATCAAATAACTCAATTTTAAGCCTACCCATTTGGCCCTCTGGTCTGGAAATCATTATAAACCTTCCATCTTTGTAATAAAGTGTCATATTCATTGAAATTCAGTGACATGAATATGAAATCTCCAGCATTTTTTATATTTTGGGAAATATTTTATAGCCTATGTCCACCAGGAAGAATGGAGCTTTTCAGTGATGAAAGAATTATGAAAATGAGTTGAGGGCTTGTGAGATTACGCACACACGCACACGCACACGCGCGCACACACACACACGTTAGTTGAAAATAAGGATAGGGGTGATGTTTTAAACTCATGAGTAGTCTGTAATTTGTACTTGTATCTCAAGTTTTCTCTAGAATGGTCAAGTAGCTGCAATTTATACATAAGGGATTGACATATGAATATGGGTAGCTTCTTGAAGTTTCCACCATGTCCTCTACTACAATGGTTGACCAAATAGTATAGGGGAGGTCTGAAGCTACAGGGTAACTCCACGAGCTCAGTCTAACTATAGACCAGTATCATTACTAACTGCTTTCTTCAAAGTATTTGAAAAACTTATGTTAAACGAATATGTCACCACCTAATTAAAAATAATATTTTAGCAAAGGAGCAGTTTGGATTTAGGAAAAACATGTCAACAAATGATGCCACTTTCAACTTAATGAATGAAATTTTGAAATCACTTGATAATAAATGTAACACACTAGGAATACTCTGTGATCTATCAAAAGCATTTGACTGTATAAATCATAACATACTCTTATCAGAATTATCATATTATGGCATTAAGAATATAACATATCAATGGATTGCATCTTACCTATCAAACAGACATCTAAAGATCATAATAAATTCAGCAGATAATTCCAAAATATATTCCAAATTGTCAGAAATAAAGCATGGTGTTCCACAAGGTTCGATTTTGGGTCCATTATTGTTTCTAATATATGTCAAAGACCTCCCCAGAGTAATAAATGAACATGCTCACCCAGTTCTCTTTGCAGATGATACAAGTATTATAATTAAAGAACACAACATCAGTCGCCTCTCACAGTTATCCAACATTATTTCCAGTGTGCTAAATAATTGGTTTGATAGTAACAAAATTCATATAAACCTTGAAAAAACTAAGTATATCAATTTTTGCACCAAAAATAAAAGTATTGCAGACATAAGGATTGAACATGAAGGCAATGAAATTACTGAAACTTGTAACATAAATTTCTTGGTCTTATTATAGATCATAATATGAATTGGAAAGACCGTATTGACTACATCCTACCAAAACTAAGGTCTGCATGTTTTGCAATTAGATCATTAACTCATTTTACAAATAAAAGCATCCTAAAAACAGTATATTATGCTTATTTTCATTCAATTATGACTTGTGGAATAACGTTTTGGGGAAATTCAATAGACACAAAAAAAATATTTCTTTTGCAAAAAAAGGTAATAAGAATAATGGCAGGTGTAAAGCAATCAACTATTGTAAACCACTATTCAAAACATTTGGAATTCTACCATTAGCCTGTGAGTATATTTTAGCTGTACTTTTAACCGTGGTTGACCGCCCAGAAGTGCTCATAAAAAATTCAGACATACAAACCAGAAATGGGCAGGACTTACACAGGCCAAGCAATAACCTACAAGTATTCCAAAAAGGGGCTTACTACAATGGTATAGTATGATTTAATTCACTTTCATCATATATTAAGGAACTGAAAACTAATAAAAATAAATTCAAGTTAGCATTAAAAAGATATCTCATCACTCACACCTTCTATACAGAGGAGGATTTCTTTCATTCAAAAAAATAACTGACTGTAAAATGTTACTAAATTTTATAACTACATTAAGTATAAATAATATTGTTTTAAAATGTTTTAGCTCTAACGTACTCTACATAAGAACTACAATTTATTTACTTACAAGTACACAATGTAATTATGTATTTATGACGTAATCTACATCCTAGAGTAACTAGCTCTCTTTAAGCTGGTCTAGCTTACTATAGGGTCTACAGATTGAGATGTTATGCTATGTTTAACTTTCAGGCGTAAAAATCCTTAGCATGGCTTCCTTTGGAAGTGAAGTAAAACCGGTGGTCCCGTGTTTTAGATTTACAGCACATGAAAGAATCTCAAGCCTGATAAAGAGGCCTTTGAGCAAAACTTCTGGCCTTTCACGCCCATATAGAATGGGCAGCCAAGAACCATAGCAGTTAAAAAGTGCCCATAAATAAAAAACTGACTTTTTATCAAGCAGTATGCTTTATCTATAAGGGGATGAAAATAAAGTAAGAGTAGCTTTTATAAACTTTGATTTCTATATAATTCAAAATAATGATAGGTAGTTTTTGGAACTTGTAACGTAGCTTATGATTTTTGTCAACTCATATTGCATGATTGTGTAATATTTTGACCATATGGTTTAAACAGTTCAGATTTCTACATAAGGGGTTGAAAATATAGTAGGGGTAGTATTTTAGAGCTGTAAGTATGGTAACTTATAATTTTCATTGGATCCTATAGTATAAGCATACAAAGTTTCTTTTACATAGGCCTAGAATGTTTATTTGTGTGTTAGAGTTTGAAAATAGGAGTTGAATGTAAGGGTCGCTAATCATTTTGTTATTTTCTAGAATCCAAATGTACCCGGTTTTGTCAAAATCATACGAGAAGTATATTATTTGATAGAAGTTCAGTGAAATATGGAGGAAATGTGGCAGTATAAACTATATACAACCCCACCTCTAAAATAACTAAGTTTTAAAATATTGTGACTTTGTCCGGTTTTTCAATTGTTACTTCACTTCGTTCATGACGTAGTCACTTGTTCCAGATGGTTTGCTTGCTGGAGAGTTGAACACAATCTCTCGCTCTGCATGCAAAGGCAGCCACCTTAAACTCACTCGGAGAATGGCACTTCCCACTGACTGAATATCTCTCGCGAGTACATAGGCAGTGGAATCTTCCATAGAGCATCCTAGAGATGAAGGAAGCAGGAACTTCCAGAAATTTCTGGCTATCTGTTGATAGTGCTCCTGATGTTTACACTGGGCGAGATTTACCTCCAATTGGCAGTGCCAACCTCTCCATTTACACCTTCAGGCTTGAAGCCATTAAAAATCCGCAGTATTTGGAACTGGGGGTCCCCAGTTTTCAAAATGTTGAAAACATTATATAGCCTGTGACCTGGTTTTACCACAATGGTGAAAGAATTATAAAATCTCTCACACACACAAATGTTCTCACTTTATGATGCGATGTTGTTTATCTTGTTTCAGCATGTGCCAACGCAAGTACAGATCCCAACGTCAACAGTTTTCCATATGAGTGCATTGTTATTTGAACACACTGTCCAGGAAGCCAGAAGTGTGGTTTAGTAAATCACAACTTGTATTATATTGCTATATATCCAAATAAATTGTTATTTTTGTTTGTTCTTGTTTTTATATGAAATCCTAGCTCTCACATGACAGTGACAAGGGAGCACCTTCAATTCCAAGGTCACTCCAGTGAGGTGCTCAGAAAAGGCTTCCCTCAGGTGGAACTGGGGAGAACTCTAACCGCACTCAAGAAGGCAACATTAACAACAACGTAGTAAGTATCTATCCGACACCAAACAACACTACATGCATTTTTCTAAACCAGGTTAGGGTTACTCCCTGCTGAGATTCAATTTAATGTAACAGATGACATCATAGAAGTTGAAGCAGAGCAGCCGAGGCAGTGCAACATCGATTAATCAATAAAGTGATTTACAAAATGTTCTCATAATGATTACCCCTGTATTACTTTTCTCTGGCACCCGCTGAACCCCCCAAAAGAGAAACAGTTTTGGAAAAATGTTTGTAGGATAGTGGACAGTATAACTGAAAAATGAAAACTCAGGTAAATAATGCAACACGAAGATTTTGAAGAATATTTCTGCCTCAAAATTGCTGCTAATGATTTTGAAAAAATATATATACTGCCTCAATAGTTGAATGGTCAGCACTCCGGCTTCTCAACCCGGAGGTCCTGAGCTCAATTCCTGAGTTTTTTTTTTTAATCAGAACTACGCCATACCCTCCGCAGGGTTTGGAAGTGTGGATGTGAGTGTTTTCTAATGAAAATCAGCAAAAACCTAGAGTCAACAGTTTAGTTGTTTGTAAAGTCAAGCTCCTGATATGACCACAGAAGTTAAAGGGGTTATACAAATAAAATGTATATCTTGAATTTTCTGCGAATATCCTGTGAAGTCCTCTTCATTCGAAAGAATTTTGCATAACTGGTAAGAATACACAGCCCTACTACAGGAAAACACAGAGCCTATTAAAATACAAACTTTGTGTCACATGTTTTTCATAGGATTAGCAATTTTAAAAATATTCCACATTGCATATTTTGACCAAGTGTCAAAAGGTGTTTGAATGTTTGTGATTATTTCTTTATTACTGCAAATAAACATTTGGATATTTCAGCACGTTTAAGTAGCCAGGTCCACATTACTTTATACAAAATTATACTTTAACAAAAATATATTGTGAATAACATAACATGGATAGAAAAATAAGTTTTTTTTATGAATACTATAATGTATAACGGATGTATGTGAATTTGTCATTAGTAGAGAAACTCATGTGAATGTTGTCATCAGATT
The DNA here is from genome assembly GCA_030765065.1 of Deroplatys truncata. Lineage (NCBI taxonomy): Eukaryota > Metazoa > Arthropoda > Insecta > Mantodea > Mantidae > Deroplatys > Deroplatys truncata. The sequence goes on from CM060981.1 coordinate 16,784,728, forward strand.
TTCTTGATTTTTAATTTAACATCACTTAAGCAGATAGGATACCTATACTACAACTGTTGCTTGTGGGTTCTTTGATCAGGGTTGCCAGATATCTGAAATCAAAGTAAGGAACAGATGCGCATTTCTTCCCCCCCACACATGCAACTGTGAAACACTTATGGCAATATTTACAAATGCATTTATATGTTGCCATTGCACAGTAACCAATTGCTAAATTGCTTTGCATTTCAACATTTCTATTATTAATTTACTTCCTATTTTCCAACAAAATAACTAAGTGTGCATGTTCAACGCACAAGCTTCTAACAAACACTTCATTGTTGACACTTCCTTCAAATCAAAAGGAAAAAGTAAGTGACATAGCAGTTGTTAATTGTTAGGCATCATATCTGTCAGGCTGGCTAACCCCCCAAAAATTACCAAATTTGTAGACAATAAACCAACTACGGGTCAGTATCAACGTTACCAACTGTGATAATAGGGTAAAACTTACTGGAAATTACTTTTTGCAATATAAAGAATATATCAGTCACTTTTACCAACTCCAGAGGTAAACATTAACCTTTTTTTTAAAAAAAAAGTTTCAAAATACTTAAAAATGCAGTACAATTAGGATAGGAACTGTCCGGGATGCAAGACATTTAGCACAAATCCGGGACGTCTGGCAACCCTGTCCTTGATTCACAAGATTCATTGTGTAGCCCCTTCTTGTATTACATGCTTAGTGTCCTTTCCAACATTTATTTTATTTCCATTCCTTTTGTTCTGAGAGCAGAACTTTAGATTAATATTTTGAATAATGATATGAGGGAAACCACATAAAACTTCTCAGTACATAGGGTTTGAACCCGCACCCCCCCCCCCGAATGTAATACCATCTGAACTTTTCCTTCACAAAACAGTGCTTCTCCCGAGCAACGACGATTGTCTGATTTAAACGAGATTTTAAAACAATCTTCTATTTTTCTGAATGTTATTAGTCCCCACGTTTCTTATTTTCGGACGATGGGAAACCGCACGAATATGAACGCAGGTCACGAATTTGGGTGGAAGAAAAGTAGGCTTAAAAGTGGAATGTTTCAGCGATTCTCCGCTAGGTGTCTACAGCATAGAAACAGGTTTGGCTAGTCGAGTTTTCACCTGTATTTGTGGCGGAGACTTCAATAGGCTTAAAGAGTTGTAAGTGTGAAGACGTAAAGCTGCCGTTAGTGCATAGTAAACGCTGTTAAACTAGTGGTAGTGAAACTGAGACAGTGATAAGTGCGTGTTGGAAGAAGTGGTGTGCCTGTATGGTCTTGTGTTCGACCCCCGGGCGCGGGGCTGAGAAAATGTGAAGTGTGACAATAAAGGGACTCGACATCTGGAACCTTAGAACGGATTCCGAACACCAGCAAAGGGTGAGTGCACCGATATTTGAGTATCAGAGAAGGCGATAAGTATTTAATATCAACCCCATATGTGATCTGTGCACACCACCGCTACGCTGAATCTTGAGAGAGACTGAGAAAAAATGTAAAGGAATGTAATTTCGCGCTGCTGTGCGCAAACAGGTGAAAGGTGCGAGTAGGTAAAACGTGAGACATGCAGTTCATAAAAATAAAATGAGCCATTTCGTTATGCACTATAAAACTGTTAGGCTTCTGATGCGTAGATAGCAAAGCTTTCAAAATGTAGTAATGACGAGAACAGGTTCAGTTCGCTGCAGGCAATTGTTACATCTGACAAATAAAAGCATTTTCAGTGCCCTCGACCGGGTTTTGATCAAATATCAATCGCAGTTTGAAGGGAATTATTGAGCATTTGATCACAGATTTTATAATGGGTTCCTGTGACATGCTAACTACAGCAGGAAACTAATATTTATAACCAAACAAAACTTAACATTATTCTCAGCTTAGAATGGGGTAAGTTTAGCGTATAATTCACAGTAAATAATCGTTATTTGGGCATGACAACCTGTGTGAAATATAATACAGGTCTTAATATCAAAATCAATGATGACAAAATATAAAACATCGTTGGAGTCACGTTCAATCTCCCCGCCGCCCCTCTAGAGACGTCTATGAAGTATGCTAACCAAAAACTATGCTATTGTAAAACAAAATGTAACTGAAAATTATGTGACTTTTCTTCTGTAGAAACAAAATATGTAAACATCGAAACTAGCTGCAATGGAGGTGTTCGGTTTTGAGGACGAAGACTTTAAAGTAGGCACTGTAATATCTGTAAAGTCAGTTTTAAATGCTTCAACAATGAAATCCATTTTATATTCGTCTTTGGGTTAGGATATACATTTAATTCGTATTAATGTGCTATAACCTAAATGTATAGCTCTTTACTGATCATTTCTGTTACGGTAAATCGGGTTAACTTTGCGACAACGCTTAATTTACAGCCGTCATATTTCCTAAGAAAAACTGAAAAGTGCGCGTTGCCCCCAAAAAATACACTCCCCGACCCAAAATTACTCTGATTTACGGTACTTCTTAAATTGATAAGTTTTTAATTTTTACCCGTGGGAAAGTGTAACCTACGTCTCTATTGTAGTAGTTTTGCGGACTCTTGTGGTTGCGCTCCACAGTTTGAAAGCATGGATTCTATCAGTTTACAATGGAAAACCTTGTTAGAACAGCAGTTAAAACACTTACTACTTGAGTTTTTGCATATACAAATATGTGTTTATAATAATATTTACGTGTTTTTTTATTATTATGCGTATACATTTTTCAACTTGTTTCTAAAAACGGATAATGGAGAAGTGAGTTTACACAAAATGGTCTATAAATATCAGAAAGCTTTCTTCAACAGTTCAGGCACCCTCCAGAGAAATGTATAAAATAGATGTTATTCAGAAACTCAGCGCTTCAGAAGATATTGGGTACAGGTAGATTGTGGACAAACCAAGTAGGTATTGCTCGAATAAGTAAAATAAGAAATGTGTATTTATAATAAGAGAGTTGGACGATTGCTAGTAAAACCAAAAATGAAAATAACAAATAATGATGCAGTGCTGTAATTGCTAGCAGAGCTTCAAGTATGCCAGATTCGTTTCTCTCAAAGATATTTGGTTAGTGCGGGATTTTGTACTGGCAGGACTAAATAAAGGTTTTGGAAAGGAACGTACATCACTGGAAATGGGCGAGTACATTTTTATGTGCTGCAGTGAACTGGTACGTTCTTGGTAACAATAAGCAAAAGTTATGAAACCATTTCTTGTTATTGTAGCCTAATATTTAAATAGCAACGGTTTAAGTTTGGTTCATTTTATTACTTTCTCTACTACGTAGAGTAAGTAGGGGAAGTATTGTATTCCACCCAAAAATTCCATACCGAGATTTCACCGGAAATACATGTTTTGAGATCCCCTGAATCCAAAAAAAGCATTTTTGGAAACATGTCCGTGTGTCTGTGAACAGCATAACTCAGAAACGAACAGCCGGATAAACACCAAACTTGGTATTTAGGTTCACTATCTTCCAAGGATGCGACACGAAGGTTTTCAAGAAAATCCCCCCACCCCAGAGTACACTTTACATGGAAGATTTTACGAAAATTTTAATTTTCTCAAAAATGGCTCTAACGATTTTGATTAAAATATCATATGTTTAAGATATTTTATGACAAATAAAATGTATATCTTGAATTTCCTGGGAATGTCTCCAAAAGTATTCTTTATTGTGAACGACTTTTGCATAACTGGTAAACCATAAGAGATAGACAAAATTTTACTACACAAAAAATGTAGATCGCGTTAAAATACACAATTTATGTCATATACATTTTTTTTGTTGAGTGAACCATTTTCGAGATATTGCTTGTTATTCCTTTAAATTTGTCAATACTTTCTAAAATGGGAATTCGTTATTCATTTTTTGTCTTGGATATGCAAAGAGCTATAATCTGTGGCAAAGGGAATGGTGCTGCACCTAGCAACCAGCTATTAAGAGATATGTATGTGCTTAAAGGCTACTGTTTTTCTATATTGCCCTTGTAAATATATTTTCCCCTTACATCTACAAGAAAATTAGCAATAAGATAAGGTCTGCAAATGTTTATCTCGATTAACCTGAAGTAGATGGAGAATAAGCGTTTGTAAAAATAGTTTGTACAAGAGTAGAGAAAGTCATGTGAGTGTAACACATCAGATTTTTTTTTATCAGCTTTGTATCACAGTATTAGTATCATAATAAAACATAGCGTAAACATTTAAAAGCAGAACGTTTTTATTGTTAGTTTTATGACTATTGGCAGCACTGTTCCATTATTGATCTATATATCAGTTGCAGCACATGCAAATTGAAATATTGCCGCAGTGTAACCTTGGCATGCAGATTTGAAGTAAAGTAATATCGCTGTCCTGCAACCTTGACGATGGATGTGCTCTGATTACAAGGCCGTCCCGTGCTCGCTTGTTCACATGCCGTGCAAATCTCTACATCTCGTGAGGATGCTACAAATCAACATCTTGACAAACCATTGATGCATTTTCATACGAGAGCACGACAGCAATTTTGATACAAGGAAGGAAACTGTTTCTTAATACAATTTTGAACACTTTAACTCGATCACATTACTAATTTTGACAGGCCCAGGAAAGCCTATTTTATACAGTGACTGTAATTTGAGTAATACCTACGTTTGACACATCCATAGAGATAATATTCAAGTTACATAGCTGCCACAATCACAGAGTGTAGAGTCTCTTTTAGAAATGTTATGCAAAGAAATGGGTGTATAATTGTGGTTAAATGTTGAAATATACGATAGTATAAACATCTGAATGCTCCGCTATTTTGTTTTCCGTTAATTTGGTCTAGAAGCTTTGAGAATAACTGCATTCCACTAAACGAAAATGTTTTCTCTGGGCAATGGTTTTAAAAACAAGTGCAATGAGTTTGAAACAAATATTGTCCTGCAATTTGCATTTTTACATTATTTTAAAATATCATATTGTAATATAAAATATTCCATTATAAGATTTCTATATATGTTGGCAAAAATGTATGTGAAAATTGCAAAAGAAGCCAAAAGTTCCATTTTCGGTTGAAAAAAAGCGTAAGTTGAATGAATATGAATTTGGAGAGAACAAATTGGATAGCATAGATTTATTTGGCTATCGAAATTAATAGAATGCAATATTTCAAAAGGAAGAAGAATGCATCAACGTGTAGAAAATGAAAACTAAGAATATGTTAAAACCCGGAAAAGAAATTATCTTTCATAAAACTACAGGATCGTTTGCAACAAGAAAATAAAAGCTGGAAATTTCAGGATCCAAAAATACGCATTAATTTAATTTCGGTAAGTGCTAATGAAAAAGTAAAAATAAAGTGCCAACACTTAAAGGTGTCAATTATCGAAGGTTAAGCTCAAGTTTTTGCAAAAGGAAAGTATTTTATTTGAAGTAATAGGCCCATTTGAGAC